>CM037585.1:57459979-58750592 GCA_021018995.1 Chloranthus sessilifolius | reverse complement strand
GTCTACACTCGTCCGCTTGATATCAACGTATCTTTTCTATCTGCTCTGAGCCGCTTTGAGTTTTGCCCTTATCATACGAACATAGGTGGCATTATCTTCAAGTATCTCGGGTCCCAAAACAAATTTCTTGCCGATTTCTTCCCAATTGATGGGCGATCTATATCGCCGTCTATAAAGAGCTTCATACGGTGCCATCCCAATGCTCGTCTGAAAAATGTTGTTGTATGCAAACTCAATCAGCGGTAGGTGCTGATCCCATGATCCTTGCAATTCTAACATACACGCCCTAAGCATGTCCTCGATAATCGGATTAACCCGCTCTGTCTGCCCATCAGTTTGTGGATGGAATGCTAAACTGAAATCTAGTCGCGTTCCCATTCCTTCTTGAAATTTTTTTCAAAACTTTAATGTATATAATGGGTCACGGTCAGAAACAGTGCTACTCGAAATCCCATGCAAACGGACGATCTCTTTCATATATAGCTCTGCAAGTCTTCCCGTCGTGTACATCATGTTGTAAGGCAAGAAGTGCGCTGACTTGGTCAATCGATCGACCACTACCCAAATGACATTGTACCTCTTTGCAGTACGCGGTAGCCCAACGATGAAGTCCATAGAGATCGATTCCCACTTCCATTCCGGTATAGGTAGAGGCTGCAATAATCACAGGGTGTCTATGATCGATCTTCACTTGTTGACACGTCAAACACCGCGACACATACTCTGCCACGTCTTGCTTCAAGTCTCTCCACCAGTAATTCTTTTTCAAGTCTTGGTACATCTTTGTGCTACCCGGGTGAATCGCATAGTTGGATTTGTGAGATTCATCAAGAATTGTCCGCCGTAGATCGGCATTGTCCGGAATGCAAAGACGGCCCTTGAACAATAAGGAAGCGCCCTCCTTGACTGAGAACTCAGATCTAATGCCTTCAGTTACATCTTGATGAATCTTGGTTAGCGCCGAGTCTTTCATCTGTAGTTTGTGAATATGCTCAAATATCACCGATCTCACTGATATATTAGCCAAGAAGGCTCCTGTAGCTTACGACTCGATGTTTGCATCATATAGTGCCAGATCTTCAAATAACTTCCATCGGTGCATACCCAAAATCAAACTAGCCAACTGAGCTGAATCCTTCCGACTCAAGGCATCGGCCACTACATTATCCTTTCCTGGATGGTACTGTATGGAATAGTCATAGTCTTTGAGGAACTCTATCCATCTGCGTTGCCTCATGTTCAGATCTTTCTGTGTAAACAGATATCTGAGGCTTTTATGATCGGTAAAAATCTCAAAAGTCTCACCGTATAAGTAATGTTGCCAAATCTTCAGCGCAAAAATGACCGCTGCTAATTCCAGGTCATGTGTCGGATAATTCTTCTCATGCTCTTTCAACTGTCTTGATCCATATGCTATCACCTTTCTGTGTTGATTAAGCACGCAGCCCAAACCACTATAGGAAGCATCGCTGTATACTGCGAACCCTTCACCGCCTAAAGAAATCGCTAACACTGGAGCTGAAGTGAGTCTCTTCTTGAGTTCTTGAAAACTCTTCTTGCATGCCTCACTCCATTCGAATCTTGAATCCTTCCTTGTAAGCCTCGTAAGAGGTCCTGATATATTTGAAAACCCCTCAACAAAACGTCGAGTAACCCACTAATCCAAGGAAACTACGGATGTCGGTCACGATCTTTGGTTGCTCCCAATTGACCATTGCTTCTGTCTTTGCTGGATCTACAGTGACACTATGCTTTGAGACGATATGTCCCAAAAAGATAACTTCTTCTAACCAAAACTCACACTTGCTGAGCTTGGCGTACAATTGGTATTCACGTAGAGTCTGTAGGGCTATTATCAAGTGCTTCTCATGCTCTTCCTCTGATTTTGAATAGATTAGGATGTCGTCAACAAACACTACGACACAAGAGTCTAGGTGTGGTTTAAACACCCTATTCATCAGATCCATGAATGATGCTAGGGCATTTGTTAACCCAAATAGCATCACTAGGAATTCATAGTGTCCGTACTAAGTCCTGAATGCAGTCTTATGAATATCCTCTGCCTTGACTCTCAGCTGATGGTATCCAGATCTTAGATCGATCTTGGAAAAGTACCTCGCTCCTTGCAGTTGATCAAACAAGTCATCTATCCTAGGTAAAGGATATCGATTCTTAATAGTGAGTTTGTTCAATTTCCGATAGTCAATGCATAGCCGCATTGACCCATCCTTCTTTACAAACAAGACCGGTGCTCCCCATGGAGACACGCTCGGTCTAACAAACCCCTTGTCCATTAGCTCTTATAACTGCTCCTTCAATTATTGGGGCAATTCTATATGGTGCTTTAGAAACAGGCTCCGTACCTGGTGCTAAGTCGATGGTGAATTCCACTTTCCTTTTTGGAGGTAATCCGGGTAATTCCTCTGGAAATATATCTTCAAATTCTCGCACCATGGCTATCTCGGAGATAACATTCTTCTCTTCTTTATGCTCCTTCAAGAATGCCAAGTATCCACTACACCCTTTTCTGATCAAACGCTCGGCTCTGACTGCCGAGATAAGTGGCATATGCGTCGATCTCTCTCCTCGAAATTGAAATGATCTCCTCGTGTTGGGTCTGAAAATGATGACCTTGTTCTTGCAATCTACCGTCGCATAGTGAGTCGACAGCCAATCCATGCCAAGGATCACATCGAAGCCTTGCATGTCTAACAAAATTAGGTTCGTCGGTAGTTCAAAGACGTCTCCATCCATGATTCTCACGATCACGGAGTTGCAACCTTTTTCGGTATTAACCGATTTCCCAGCAGGAATAGTCACGGTTAACACAAAGTCTAACTCCTCTGGGTTAACTTTCATCATCTTTTTGAAGCGAGGGATAACAAATGAGTGGGTAGACCCCGGGTCTATCAACACTCGAGCTTCATATATCACATCGCTTCCCTTCTTATAGATTTGTAACGCACCTAATCATACATACACATATATATAATGTATATCATCATACTAGAAATTATTACATGCAAGTTCTTTTCTGTTTTCTATATGGATGCACCTTCTCTATCTAAAAATTTTTAAGAATTAAAATTCTTTATTTAAAAGAAATCTCACCTTGGATTACATCATTCGTATTTTGAGCCTCTTGAGCTGTGACTGCGTAGGCTCTCCCTTGGACGATCGGCTTCCTTGTTTGTATAGGTCATGGCATAGGAGCTGAAGCTGTCTTCCCCTTATTTGCCTCAAGGCAATCCTTGATCAAGTGGCCCACCTTGCCACACTTGAAACAACCCCGAGTTCCTATCTTATAGTCCACTGTTCGGTGAGGCTTGCCACACTTAGTACAAGTTTCACGAGGTGTGGAAGAAGCTGCTCGCGAAAAATCCTGTGTGACTGTAGCTCCGGTAGTGATAGCAAGGCTCTCGTAGCGTATCGGTCTCCCCGACACGAGAAATGGAAATCTCTGCTGGTTGCTCTACTGCGCCAGTCTCCCATAACCTCCCTGGAATGGTGGTCTCTGGTTGTTTGCCACAAATCTTAACTTTTTGTTCACCGGTTCGTAGTTCCCTGTTAAACTTTGGTCCACATTCCACCTTCCCTGCTGTTCCCTCTGGTGGTATTTGTTATTGTTTTCTTCCTCTACCACCAAGGCCTTGCTCATGACCTCTCCATAGGTCCTCATCGGGAATGGTGCTATTCCTCCCCTCACGTCCGGTCTCAACCCTTGTTGAAACCTCTTCGCTCTCATCATGTCCGTGACAACATAATCAGGCGCGAAGCGAGTGAGTCGCATGAACTCCACTCCATAGTCTCTCACTGTCATCTTCCCTTGCATAAGTTGCAAAAATTGGATCTCCATCTGATTTCTCACAACTTCTGGGAAGTACTATTTGTTGAACTCTTCAACAAATTCATCCCACGTCCAGGGTGAATCCGGAGTCTCCTGAGCTCTAGTCCATGAAACAGACTTCCACCAAGGCCCAGCCTCTCCATCTAACATGTAGGCTGCCCAACGGATGCTCTCACCCTCCGTGCACGTTAGCACACTGAATACTTTTTCCATCTCACTCAGCCAATGCTCCGCCACCATGGGCTCTCTCTATCCAGAAAAGCTAGGAGGTCTCATCCTCCTAAACTCAGTAAACGCTGAAGCCAATGGAGGTGTAGGCCCCACTGGAGGCGTAGGTGGCTGACTCTGCTCATGGGCAGTGTGAGCTGCTAAGGATGCTACTTGTTGTGCCATGGCAGCCACCATGGTCTCCATGGTATGCATCATCCTCTGATGCTCCTCTCTCTCCTTATTCCTTTCTCTAACCCTTGCCTGTTCCCATTGATCTTGATCCTGACGATCTCGATCTTGGTTCTCTCCCTGGCTGTGGCCCTCTTGACTGCCACTACCCGAAGCACCTCCATCTCCCAAAGGTACTCTATTGGTATCCGAGATGAGATTATCTCGACTATGCAAATTTCTATAATGACCGCCCCTGGGTCGGCCTCTTCCTCTAGGAAACATAACGGTTTGTACGTGAAAACAAAGTTTTCTTTAGCAGAAGTCCCTATGCTCTGACAAAAATAATGATTGTCAGAATTTCTAAAAGAAATGCTTTGATACCAACTGTGACAACCCAGATTTCGGCACCCCAAAACTCGTGCCATCAGCACGATCCTCCAGACCGTGCCCCATAGATATGTACAGAACATTGGTATAACAAGTAATAATAAAGAGATAAAACAAATAACTGCATAAAGCGGAAAAGTCAATATGCCCATCTGGCACATACAAAAGACAGTTCTACTTTCATGCCACTGCATGAACAGAGAATCGATCCAAACCATCGATGATAAACACATCACCCCAGATGGTTCGCCCAAAAGAATTATATCTATATAATTACATTGTTTATCAAAATAAAGGCTTAACATACCAAGCCGTACAATCTGCTCTCAAAACTGACTCTCTATCAAAGTACACAGCAGAGTCTCCTAGATGAAGTCCTCAGGAGGAGGCTCTAATTCTTTCCCAGGCACGTAATCCGAATCACCCAGATCTACGCCTCCAAGCCTCGTCATCGCTATCAATGGACCAAGCGACGATAGTTCAAAGGGTGAGCTACATCCTAGCTCAATAGGGAACAACACAATGAACATATAAGTCAAAATCTCACATATATTCCATGATATTCTAAGCATGGTGTATCTATGCACTTGCTGGAAAAATAGTTTAAAAGATGGTAATTTGCATTTAAATTTACTGGTAGTTTGCATGTTTGACTTTACTGTTAATTTATCATGAATGACACTGAACATGCCTAAAGCAAAACTTAAATCTTTAATTTAAGTAATCCTCGAGCAATATAGCATTGAGCCCCGATGGGATACCCTCCATCATCGTCTAAATAGACAGTTATTATATGTATTCCCTGGGAATACTATCCAAGCCCCTTTCTCATAGGCGGCGAGGTTAAATCTCATATCAACATCCCTGGGATGTGCTTACTGTGTACGGATAAACCTCCGTACCGGTGTACGGATTGGCTGCCGTACCGGTCACGGATATTCTGTCGAGTTAGTCGTGGGTATCCCGCCACGTCGGTGGGGTATCCTAAACAAACCTCAAATAACAAAAATAACATGTGCTTTACATATAGTTGTTCACCGTGTAAATGTGCTATCTTATATCAGTTAGGCCTTAACAGTAGTTATTCAATCTTACTTACATCCCTGGGATGTCTAAATTACTCACATCACGCTGATATCTTTATCACTTTCTCATCCCCTGGGGATGCCTCATTTTTATTAACTTACTTGGTCTTAGTTATTCGCATCACACTTATGCCTTGATCACTTCCTTGGTGTCACACATACACCCATTTTTACAAAGATTTACACAGTTAAAACATTTTCAATTTGATCTCAATATCACTACATACATGCTCTTGCAATTAAAGTACATGTTAAGGTGTTCCCTACCTCAAGTCTCTGAAGGTCCAAGCATCAAGGTCCCACGTGGCTTCTTATGCTTGCTTTCACACGTACTACCTATGGTACATCATAACACATGCAACACATCACTAAAGATGCAATAGAGAAGGTCTTAGACCCTCCATCAACCTCAAGGTCCAACTAAAAAGTCAAGTGAAACTGCCAAAATCGATTAATCGATTCCCAAAATCGATTAATCGAACCCTAAATCGATTAATCGATTCCTAAAATTGATTAATCGAAATTCAAAATCGATTAATCAATCCCAAATCGATTAATCAAAATCCCCAACATGGCAAAGTCGATTCTCAAATCGAATAGTCGAAAGTCCGAAATTGATTAGTCGATCCCAAATCGATTAATCGAAATCCAAAATCAATTAATCGATTTACCAAATCGATTAGTCGATTTCCCCAAGTCTTTTCTCTCCAGTCACTGGAGGTACCCAGTCAATTAGTCGATTTCCAAATCGATTAATCGAATTTCAAAATCGATTAATTGATTTCCAGATCGATTAATTGAAATCAGACATTCTGACTTTTCCAACTTCTAGACCAAAATCGATTAATCGATTCTCAAAATTGATTAATCGATTTGGCCAGACTCAGCCCCTTCTCAGGCTGTTCTTCCCAAATCCGTTTCTTTTCTATTTTCCTTCTTTTCTAGGTCTTTAATCTACCACTTTAACCATACTTGACTGAATTAAATTTATCAAATCCCTAGGCATTGCAATCTAATGAAACTCACCTCAATAAATCCCTTAAAGGATTGATTCGTTGGGTTTGATGGCTAGGGTTCCAGCTTTTCACTTCAACGGCTCCTCATGCGTTGAATCCGGCATTCAATGCTCTAATCTCCTCTTGATTTGCATTAACTCCTAGATCTCACTCTCTCCTTGGTCTCTCTCTCTCTTCTTAACTCTCTTTCACCAACCAAACCAAAGAAACCTAGGTCTATTAAATCCTTATATCCTCTCTCTAGTCTCGGTGTTAAGCACATACACCAGAGATAGGTGTATGTGGCCTTAAACTCACACCGTACACTACACTTAGGTAAAATTTATATCTCATTAGTTCATCATTTCATGAGTCCACTGTTTGACCATCACTTGGTCAAACCTATGACCAGTCGGCCATGGATCCCAAGGTCACTGCTTAACACTCAAATTTTCAAGATATTACATTAACATTATTAGAACACATATATATAGTAGTGAGGCTAATTTTCATCTGTTTAAAGGACTTATATGTCTAATCAAAGCCACATAGAGTTCTTTATAATAAAATATGAACATAAAGTAAACAAAAAATGACTTCATTACCTGAACTCGAGCAGTCACATACTCAAAGCCACAGAGAGTTTATGGGTGGTTCTTCTTCATCAACATCATTTTATTATCGTGGCCTATAATATTGTCCGTATTGATAGCCATATGCCCCGTGCTGAGATGCTTTTAGTGGTTGATCATGTTGGCGGTAGTATGAAGCATACGATCCACCAAATATATGAGAAATGAAACTCTCATTTCCTAGGTTGCTTAGGTGAGGATATTGTGGGGTGTAAGATTGGTCGGTAGGTTAAAATCTAAACCCACTAAACCTACTAATTAAAGAGTTAATAGCATCGAGAGAATTTTGTGGAGTTTGGTAGGACTCTGATGCCCCTTTTCCTTCCAACCCTCCATGTCTAAATGCGGGAGTGTCGTACATAGTCATGTCATCATTAGTCCACTGTCAAACACCGCTTAAAGATTGCCCATGTAAAGTACCATAATCACCACTGTAAGTTTCACCCCCAACTGTGTGCCCTCTCTACCACCCCCAGTACCATCATCATCACCACCACCACCACCATCGTCATCACCACTATCACCTCCCTCATCATTATCTTTAGGAGGTGTTCCTTGGCGAAGAAGCCTTCGTTTTCTAAGAGATTGTGAGGGTTGGCCTTCGACAGCTCTTTCAGCTTCATCTAATCATTATGTGCTCTCACTATCTAAAACTGAGACTTCTCTCTCCTCAATCCACTCTCTCAAAGGACCATCTTCTGAGAAAATATAATCCAATTCGATCGGATTAAAATATTCCTCATCTACATAAGAATACAAAATTAATTAATACTTTTTATAAACATTGTAATTGAAATTTATAATTCACTTTGAAAGTAAACTTAAATTTATTAGATATTTTTATCATGGCTCGCTCTTTTAATATTTCTGACCCTCAACCTCATATTGTAATGGACATAGACCAAACGTTCCAATCTCTCCATGGTTAGTCTATTCCTTGATTTGGTATGGATAAGAGAGAACATGCTCCAATTTCGTTCGCAATTTGAGGAAGATGTAGTTTGACTTATTGCTATCCTCCTTAAATTAGGGGCCTTCTTCACATCACCGAAGTTTATCCACCATTTGACTGAATTGAATAATATAGATACATCAAATTTAATGAACTATAAACTTTCATAACTAAAATAAAACCTAATTTATCTGGCTTCTGGTTATGGATCTCAGATAATGCTAGTAGTGTTTCAAAAGAGTCAATTTTATTTCGAAAGAATTCAATCTGCACAATATTGTCAAACAAGGAAGATCAATGTTACAGATAGCAGTAACAACAATCTTAACAATTATACGAGAAAATTAATTATTTGTTACCTCTCTCATTGCCTTCCCTTGAATGTTAATGTCTGACTCGATCTTTTGGATCACGCTTAGTAAGCCACTATAGACCTCATCATCTATACCGATATTTCGACTGTATTGGAAGACGGGATTCAAGAAATACCCTGTTGAAATATCTCAATTAATTAAAATTATAAAGATAAATGTAACGAAAGAATGATTCTCAATTAATTAAAGTAATGAATTACCTGCTGCATGTAGATTTTGGTGAAACTGCTCGTTCCACCTTTTATCGATCACCTTTCAAAATTTCTTGTGACTTTTGGGGTACTTATCTCTAATGGCCAACTTTACTTTGCTGATGGCCTCATAGACATATCTCATTGTGAGTTTGTCATCCCCATCTACCAATTTGAGTACGTGCACTAGCGGCTTAATGACATTCATAACGTACTCGACACTGTTCCAGAATGTAGAGTTGAAGATTGTATCAGCCACTTTGTTGGCCAATGGTCGTTTTGTCTTTGGAATGTTGGCTTCGTAACTTACCCATTATGGAGATCCAGCCAGACTCTTCAAGGTTGCCCTGTACTTATATAAGCTTTAAAGGGCAACAAAGTGGGTGACAAATCGAGTTATTGCAGGCCTCATAATGTCCCTTTCATTTATAAATATTCTAATCAAATTGACTAGGCTTGCACTTTGGTAGATGAAACTGATTATCATCTTACACTTCTGTATGACAGTATGCACAATTTTCAGCTTTTCGAGGTCAGTGAGAATCAGATAATATAATGGGTTGCATAAGGAGTCCAGTAGATGTGGTTGTATGTGGCCGAAAGTTTGTTGCTAGCTGCCGTATAGTTTGATGCATTATCAGTGATGATTTGTACAACTCGCTGTGGCCCAACTGATCTTACAACCTCATCCATCAATCCAAATAGATAGTTCGCATCCTTTATTATTTTTGAAGCATCAATAGACTTATTAAAGATTGTCCCCTGATCATTGTATACTAAGAAGTTGATTAAGGTTATCTTAGTAACACCCGGTCAACCATCACACATAACTGTGCAACCTCTCTCGTCTCATATTTTCTCGAAGCTCTTTACAAAGTCCTTTATCTCGGTCACTTAATCGTCTAACTATGCGCCAACCATCTCATAAGTCGTTGGGACTTTTATCCAAGGTTCTGCCTTGGCATTAGTCTCCAACATGATCTTAAAGTACGGCGATTCAACCACTTGAGTTAGAATATGATTGTACACAACAAATTTGGCTATTGATTTACCTAATTTTTTATCCTAAGTCTTCAAGAACGTTGTGCTCAGCTTGGACTGTTTGGAGCTCTCAGTTTTATGTAAGAAGGGATCCATAGGTCCCACTGGACGTCTAACACTACCAGAATCAAAAGGTCCAGAACCACCCTCCCGTATAGTGGATGATCTGCGTAAACCTGTGTCTCCATGGCCTTGGCTATGACCTGACCCTCCCCCAACTGTTGTTGTAGATGATCCATACAAACCAAATCGGAATCTATGAGAAGCGTACTGTTCATCCTCTCGTCTTCTCCTTTTATTTAAACTGTCCCTCATTACCCTCCTAAGTTGACTCTCTTCATCATCTTCATCATCATCATTCAAGTCCACTGGAATTGAAGCACAGTGAGGTTGCAATATGGTTTTCATAAACTCTTGATTCATTCTTTTGGCCTCTGCTCTCTTTCCTTTGGCGATCTGTAATTGTTGTTTTATTTGTTGCCTAATTTCCTTGGGTACACTAGTACACGGTTGCACGTCACCCTGTTTGTCAGCTAAGTGTTCCTTAAGTCTGCTGACACCGCCACCCTTTAACTTTTTATTACAGAAGTAACATTTTGAATTACGCCTCTTAGGTCCCAAAGGAGTGCCATACTCCCATGCAGGATTGAGATCGCGAATAATTTTTATATCTCAAATAATAGAATCTGTAGAAGAAAATATCATTCAAATTATAAAATCATTAAATTCAAATTAACCTCATAGATAAAGTGGAGACAAAAGTTTTAAGTTAGAGATTATTTAGCTATTTAAAAAATAATATACCAATATTTTAGTGATGAAAGTTAGTTATAGGGATATCAAATAATTATCCCTAAACATAATAACATAATTGAAACTTTAAAAGTAGCAACACAGTGAAATGTAACCAAAACCAAATTGTTCATATATATATGGTTAAAAATAGAGACTTTGTTATCTTTTGGATATGTGCCACATGGAATACCCATCTAAGCCATCGGATCTGAAAAACTATGATGTAAAGATCTTTGCACAAAATATTACCACGAAAAATGATCTCTATCATCTGATTTCTCACAGTCAACCATTGAATCAAATGATGTCCTTTGACTTTATTCAATCGTATGATAGAGATCACGTTTTGTGCCAATCTTTTGTATAGCAATTTTGATCATTCTTTGGTTAACATTAATGCTTCTATGTATCATCCTGTGTTACTAAAATTGCTCACTTATTTTTGTAAGTGCTAAATGCTTATGTGTATCTTCTCATGTGTTAAAAAAATTGTCTTCTATTTGTCGTAACTCCTGAGTTATTTTTCTAAGTTATAATATTAACATTTTATTGATATGGTCTATTATCTATAAATGGACATTTTCTTTAATCTTGGAGTTGTAATAATAACAGATTTTTTTTTTTTTCAATGATATAAAAAATTTTATGATCATTTCCCCAAAATTGGACTTAGGCTATTATTTTTTTAAGTTAAAAGTGATTCTCTTTTGCATAGAACTATTTAGTACTTCTTTGTGGAAAAGATTGTTCTTTTACTCTTAATAGCGAATTTTCTCATGTTCAAACAATGTTTCTTGCCAATTAATGTTGCAATCACTTTCTTTTTCTAACTCAAAGCATGTATAAGAAAATAAGATAAATGATGGGATTCTCATTGACACAACAATCCTAATCATTTTATTATTCCAATTTAAATAAAGAATTTTATTATTCTAATTTAAATAAAGTACTAATCGACACGTGCATTGCATATATAAGCACCATCAATGCATAGTGTTCACATATATATATATATATATATATATATATATATATATATATATATATATATAGTGTTCACACATATATATATAGGCACCATATATGTAGTGTTCACATATAATTAAAAAATATATATATATAGTGTTCACACACACACACATATATATAGTGTTCACATATAATTAATATATATATATATATATATATATATATATATATATAGACATCATCAATGCAATTATCTCTAAATATAAAAGGTAGCAATATAATTAAAATAAAATAACTCAAAAGTGGTTATCTTACAAATTCCGTCGAGATTCCGGGGAGATTTGGTCAATTTTCGATGAAATTTTTTGAGACTCAATTAGACACGACGAATAGGGCAAAGAATCAGCAACTTTCGTAATTTTTTGGAGGGATTCTGACAAATTCTGGTGAGAACCGGCGAAATTCCGACGAGATTTGGTCAATTTCCGGCGAGATTTTTCAACACCCGAGTAGAGACGGCGAACCGGGCCGAGAATCAGTAACTCCCGTAATATTTTGGAGGGATTCTGGTAAATTTCGGCAAGAGCCGACGAGATTCCAACGAGATTTGGTCACTTGCTGGCGAGATTTTCTGAGACCTGAGTAGAGACGGCGAACCGGACCGAGATTTGGCAACTCTTGTAATTTTTGGAAGCAAAATCCAGCGAGATTTGGGCGAAATCCGGTGACGTTTGAGGGAAATTCGGCGAGAAACTGACCAGATCCGATGAGATTTGGGCGAAATTTGAGTCCACACGGCGAACCACACATAGATTCGACAACTTATGATTTTTTTTGCGAGAAATCCGGCGAAACCCAAAGAAATTTGGTGACCAAAAAAGTTAGATCTAGAGAACTTTGGCGAGATTTGGCGAAAATCGACTTCACACGGCGAATTACGCGAAAATCCGACACCTATAATAATTTTTTGAAGAAATCCGACGAGTTCCAACGAAATTCGGCGATGATTTCGCTGGTTTGCAGAAGAGGAAGAGAAGTACTTTATATGCCCCTTCAAAAATGGGTTGCCATTAAAGAAGCCTAAATGGGTTGCTCATATAAATTTAAGTTTTAAACCCCTTCAAAAATGGGTTGTCGGTACAAAATTGGGTTATATACCCATTCAAATTGGCTAAAAGGAGCGAGCAGCAATTTTCGGCCGATAATTTGGACTTTTCGGTAGGGGCAATTTTTTATGTTTTTTCGGTTCGATCTTGATCGAAACTGAGACGTCTCGGTCGAAAATTTGAATTTTCGGCTGGAATTCTGATCCATGGTCAACGCTCCTCTCCCGAGGTGGCAGCACTTCGCCTCACTACCGGGATGTCAGCGCTTCGCTGCTAGTGCTTCACTATCAAGGTGTCAGTGCTTCTCTTTCAGGGTACTAGCGCTTCGCTGTTGGGGTGCTAGCGCCTCTCCATTGATATGTCAACCCTTCTCTCCCGGGGTGTCAGTGCGTCATTACCGGGGTGCTAGCGCCTCTCTATCAAAGTGTCAGCGCTTTGCTACTGGGTGCCTACATTTTTAAGTAAAATAAATTTGAAAAAGTAAGTTTGACACTTTCTTGGAAAAAGAAAGAAGAGAAAAGAAATTAAAGAGATGATATCCAGACAACGAGGGTTCAACATTTTTTATGATGGTTTCAATCTGACTTTCCTCATTGGGTTTATCTCGAACTTGAGCGGCCCATGCCTGCCATTGGCAAAGATATTGGACGAAAGCGGGCTTTTGGGTCAGTTTTTGTAGGTTTGATATTCGATGTTATATGTCCACGTTGAATGCATACTAATCCAAGAATTATTGCTTCAACGTAGGGATACAAGTTTTGAACTGAGCACCGAAATTGAACCGAAAATCGAGGGTCCCAAGCCGGACCAAACCGCACCGAAATATAGGGTAAATGTGCTATATTCATTTAGCCCGAGGATGCTTTTGCCGAGATGGTCAAAATGGTGGCAGTTGGAATGAGGTTTGGAAGTTTGACTATGGCGGTGTAGCTTGGAATGGGGGAATTTTTGAAAGCTAGTTTGGAAGCTTGAGTGGTCCCTTGATATAACTAACCCTTGCACCTGCTCGATCCTTTGTTGTACCCGCAACTCTCCGGAGGATGGCGTAGGCTAATGTTATCCTGCCATTGGATTTCTTGGGTGACTTGGGATTTGGCATTTTTGCTTTCTCTCCACCTATTGTACAATCCCCATATATCGGTTAGGGACATCTGATTTTCATCTTGATCCACGTAGTTGCTATATTTAAAATGCTATTCGCTCCCTACTCAAATGAATTCTCAAGTTTACAAAAGGGTTTCAGCGAGACGTTTTCAAGATATAATAAGTCCAATCTCTTGGAAGCGATCCGTTACTTTGCAATAGTAGAGAATCGCCTTAGAAAATTCGATCTGATGAAATACCAAATAAAAAAAGAAAATTCTTAAATTTGTATACAAGGAAATTCGATGGATTTCAGAGTATTTAAATCAGTGTCCAGAGATCTTTTATAGATCTCAAGTATTTTTTCAATATGATTGTTGGACCAACCTTCATATTTTGGACGGCTCAGATCTTTCAGAGATCTCAACTGCTCCATCCAACGGCTATATGGAACGTTGTACATTTTTGAATTTAAATTCGAAAAGTTGTACACCTTTATGAGCGGTTATGAAACGATTAGGTCTAACGGTAAATATTTGACCAATCCGTTTGACTTAATAGAACCGAATTAACCCGTTGATTAGTGACCATTAGACCTGACCCAACCCATGAATGATCTGATCGTTAGATCTATCCGGTCAAAAAGTCAAACTTATGGTGTCCTTCTAAGGGCTCCTTAGATGCCAATCGCCATGGACACGTGCGCGAACGAGACGGCTCGCTGCTAGGCACACTCTTTTCTTTTTATTGTCAAACAATAATAAAAGGTAAAATGTTCTATATATAGCATGAACTACTTTTAACATTTACAAATGTAAGACTATTTATTTGCATGCAAAAAATAAGAATTTCTATTGCCTAAAAACCAACCCGCAAAACTAAGAAATAAAAAAGGAAGTTTTATTTTATTTAAAATTATTTAAAATATTTATTATATTCTAAAGTAATAAATAAATATAACATGTGACCATAGTGACAATTTCGTTTTCGGTAATTTTTCGGTGGGAGTCCTTTTGGTACATTTCGGATTAATTTAGATACCTTTTAGAAAATATTTGAGAAAGTTTCGCAGATTAAAAATATATTTAATATTTGTTTTTAAATATTACTACAATATATACTAAATTACTAACATATTTTTTAAAAAAATTAAGCATAAAAAAAAATTATCAAAATTTGCCGAAATTTCCAAAAATTCGCCGAAAAATGTTGAAATTACCAAAAATTTACCGAAATTTTCGTTTAAACCCCTTTTCGTGAATTTTGCGAAATTTCAGCGAAATTTGTCGCTATGCATGTGACATAGAGGTGCTTGTATGGGAAGTATCAGTTGAAGACATTGGCGAATTGCCTTTGAAATCGGAGGAGCAATTTTGTGTGTTGGAATTGGTCACTCTATCAAGCCTCTTCCCCGATGCATGCCCACTTGGGCCCGATCTTTTGCAGTAGTTGGGGGTGTGGCCTTCTCGGGAAATAGCTTATGCTATTCGACTGCTTTGAAACACCACCGAATTGTGAGTAGAACTACTCATGGATTGTTTCAAGTTACGCATAACTGTCAATTACGCCGGATATAAGGGGCATAATTGTTAATTATGCTTGCTTTAGTAGGCGTAATTTTTTTTTGAGTTTTTCAGTCCCTGGACATGCAGTTTAATTCTCACTTTCTTTCCAGGTTTTTCTGATTTGAGATTTCTTTCGAATGGCTGGTAAACTTTGCTTGCATTCGCTCCTTTCCTAACGTAGATGGGTCACAAGGCCATTTCAGGTCCACTAATGTGCACACTTTCCCGATCGTAATTGAGGATTCTGTGAGGCTAGGTTCTCCACCAATATACCTCTCGTCTATGATCTTTGTACGGGTGGAGGAGGGGTCGGTTTCTCGGCCAACCCTGACACCTACGTGTGGTGCGGCTATACTACTGAATACTAAGGACACGGTTAAATTTAGGTAATTAGAGCCAAGGTGTCAAAATCTAAGTTGGTATTGGGTATCGGTCTATGGAGAACCGATACATATCAGCCAATACGTATCGACCGATATGGATACAACTCGGTCAAACTCGGAAACTGGTTACTTGGTAGTCTTGGTTAGTATTGTATCAGTGTTATATCCGCTAGATACTTGGTAGTCTTTGTTAGTACTATATCAGTGTATCCATTGTTATATTTATTTATCTAACATCCGCTAGTTAATGCATCTCAGCTTAGTTAGTACAAGTTCCATAAATACAGTTGACAAGACAATTGATAAAGTGAAAGCATTAAGCTTGCAGCTGAGTGAAAGCAAAGTGTTTTGAGGCTTCTATGCATTTATTGAAATTAGGGAAAGTGCCTAGGGAACCAAGACTAGGGTACTAGGGGTAACTTTAGCGCCCCGTTATCTGCTTAAAGTGCCGTTCTGCCATACTGTATACATATCGGTCACCAATTTGTATCTGTTTGGCCGAAAACCGATACATATTGTCGATACGTATTGGTATCGGCCGATTTTTTATACCATGATTAGAACCAACCCCTTCCCCGAAATGCCTCAAATAAAAATGTGACGGCCCGAGTTTTCCTTACCCAAAAATTGAGCTGTCGGATCACACGATTTGATCTAAGCATAACAACTCAATTCCCCAGAGTTAAAAGGTTGGAAGAATCGAGCCATTAGTATAATGGTAAGCACACATACAATCTAAAATCAAAGTACGCAAGCGAATGACAAAGCGGAAAGCAGGCGAGCTTGTGATAGCCAGGATTTCTGGCCCCTAAAGCCCGCGCCATTAGGTCGATCCGTAAGACCAACCCCCAACACAACGAATAGAACACTTGGCACATCCACACGTAAAGCAGAACAAAGCACAAACTTATTCTACAAAAGAAATCTCAAATTCTAATATCAAAGTAGCACTCACAAAAATAACGGTTCTAATTCCATGTAAGTGCATATGAACAAAAGAACTGAAAATAACCACCGGTAAGGGCCGTTTCTTACCGAAATAGGGTTCATAATATAATGATGTGATTTAATTACAAACATCTGTATCAGCGAAATAAAATGGCTGGACGTACCACGCCACATCTACACAAAATCTCACACTCTAAGTCACTATCTCGGCTGGAAGAACTCCTCAGGCAGAGGGTCTGTCTCCTCCCCCGGAACGTACTCGGAGTCCTCCAAATTTATATTTCCGGTACCCGCATCTTCACCTGAACCTGTGACTTATAGCCGAAGGTTAAGCTTCATCCAAGCTCAATAGAGAAAATATTCATAGCATGCATTTGAATCACATTACACAAATATCTCATGACTGAAATTGAACAAATTGGAAAGCATATTGAAAACCATTTAGATCAAAGCAAAATGAATCATATGGGCATTCTGAAGTTAACACACGGTTTACAAAGCTTTCACATCTCACACAAAGAAAAATTTAAATTGATAACTTAATTCCTCTCCCAAGCGTATATAGCTTCGAGAGCCATAATATTATACTGATGGAATACCCACTACCGTCATTCAACGAACTATTTCACGATGTCAAGTCCTGAACTTCGTTACCAGGGTCACTTGACTCACATTGACCATTCTCGGTCCACACAACATGCAAAGTTGTACGGATATCCTACCGTACCGGTCACGAATATCCCGCCATGTCGGTCACGATTATCCCGCCATGTCGGTCGGGTATTCAAATTCAAACCTTAAATCAACGTGAAAGGATAACATATAGTTCATCACCGTGTCTTGTGATAATTTATAGCTAGGTTTAGGATTGAAGAATCACACACACGCATGTCACGCACACACACTTATCGCATCATAATTCATATGCTTATCGTGACAAGGCACATGCTATAGAATTTTCCCTACCTCACATGCAATCCACACAAAGTTTGCTCTTCACGATGGTACCTTCACATCACACGTTCACAGTCCGCACCTAGAACACATCAATTCAAGTCTTACACATCAAAACTAAAGAAGTGAAAGAAGTCTTGAAAGTCCTTTTCCTTAAAATTGACAATTGCCAGTATCAGACCAAATGGATCGATCGAATCCAAATCCGATCGATCATTTTTGAATATCGATCGATCAAAATATATTTCGATCGGTCGATTTCCTTTAGAAAAATACAGTTCTCTATTTGTATAAGTTGTTTCACACTCGATCGATCGGTTCTCAAAACCGATTGATCGGTTTCACAAGTCGATCAATTGTTTCTCAAATCGATCGATCAGTTCACTCAGAAACCAACCTCACTTCATACTTCATCTTTGTGAGCTCACGAGCAACCTGGCGAGCATCCTCACGAGGTTATCTCACAACCTGGCGAGCATCATCGCGAGGTCACCAACCAGCCTAGCGAGGCTGTGCACAGAAGCCACTCGAACCGTGCGAGAACCTCGTGACCTGTCCCAGATTCTTGCGAGACCCAAATCGATCAATCAAAATCCCATTCGATCGATCGGTTTCCCCTTCTGAAAACACAACTCTTTGTTCTGTTTATATAACCATTTTCTGACAAAATCGATCGATCGATTCTTATTTCTATCAATCTGTTTTGTCAGAAACCAATCTCTTCGAGTTTTTTCTTCTTAGTTTTGTTCTTTCTCAAAACCCATCGTATTTATTACGACTTTTAGGGCATTTATTGCCCAATCACCCAACACGCTCACATATTAGTTCAACTCTTCTAAGGCATTTATTATCCCATTAACCCATCACAATTGCACATACTCCAAAAACCTAATTTACTTACCCAATTCCAGCTCTGCACTTCAATGGTCATATCTTCGAATCCTTTGCTCTCCTTTTTCCATGCATCAAGGGTTTTTACAATTCGATCTCCTCGCTATCGATTCTACACACGCATACTCTAGAGTTGTCTTCCTCTCCACTTCTCTTCTTTACAAGTTAGGTCTCAAACAACAAAGCAAGGAACGAATTTTCCTTCTAAGCTTAACTTTTATACTTAAGGTCTTAGGTTGGGTGTTACACCTATACACCACACCTTAGCATACATCATCTCATCTAACGGTCATTTCCCCTTTAGTTCTCATTCTTATTTCACTTATCAAGCAAAGTTTATTTCCTTGAACTATGTGACCCGTCGGGCACGCATTTCAAGTTGGATGGTTCGGAAATCAAATTTTTGAGTCTTTACATTCTCCCCTCCTTAGGAATTTTCGTCCGCAAAAATTGCTTAAGGTCCTACGTCTTGATAGTGGTGGTCACGCACACAGACCGAAACAGTTAATGGGCAAAGTGGTTCCTCCTTGTAGAGAATCCAATCCGTTAACTAAGACTCATTAAGTCATATCTTTTATAAAAGTCCTAGTCAAGTCTAGGTTATGTCATTTTTTCTATCACATCTAACTACTAACATTCAGCATCCAAGCACACATGTGACTTACATGAATCAATTTGATTCGGCTATTGTACTTGCATGAAATTTATATCCACGAATCATATCCAAGCATTGCTAGTCATTCATAATCTCATAAAACTTAAAGCACAAACATCTAACAAGGTGTTGAAATCACACTATATACGCCCAGAAACGCAAAAGAAATTAACTACACACCCACTAAGCCAAAGAAATTTAAAAGTATACCAAGACTCAATAATTCATACAAAACATTGTACTTTTAATTCGAACTCCCAAAATTTCTTAAAATTCCCTCGCCTTAGAGATCCTACGGCGCATCCGAAGGTCCCGCCTGCTCCTCGTCAGTTGGTCCAGGTCCCCTCGTACCAGAACTGGACGCATCAGGAACGAGGCACGTGCCGCAGTCATGCACTGCAGAAAGTCTTCTGGGTACATGAACCGCATAGTCTCACCCAACATTACCTCAAGGTAGTCCAGTCACCGGCTCATCTGGTTGTGTTTTTCATCCATTCGTCACGCATATTCATATATTTTTCGGGTGTTCTCAGTTATAAGGGCAATAAGATCCTCCCTAGGAGCAGCCCGACGTACCGGCACACGTGGTGGTGCTAGCTACTGAGGCGGCTGCTGAGCAAGTGGTACCTGTTGTTCAGTCCCTATGCTATCGCGGGCGCTGGCTCCAACCCTCTAACTTGCATGCTCTTGACCAACTGGTTGTAAGTCTTCTTCCAATCCTTAAACGAATAAAGTTTCTCATTATTCGTCAAATGTGGCTCTGTTGCAGGAATTCTATACTCATCTCCTTCTCCCTCATAGTCCTCAATCATCGCCGAAATCAGGCGAGCATATGGTATGCCATCCTTAGGGCTTGCACCTTCTACCATTTTCCCCCTCACGTACACAATCCCATCATAGACCAACTCAGACAGATCAAATCATTGGCCCGTGAATGCCGAATATAGTGCCTGCTGCAAAAGCTCTACTCTCTCAATTTTATACCACATAGGGTATAGATTTGCCTTGATGATGGTGTCTAACATCCACATGTCAAGGGGTAAATCGGTCCTCTTTATCGCTTGACTAGACCCGTGTCTGCCCTGGGTCATTGTTATTCACTGAAAATTACCACCTTTCACCTCTTAACCTAGCCTTTGATAGACCTTGAAGCAGACTAATAATCATTTGTTAAGTATGTTTTGTAGTTAGCAATAATCTGTGCAGCTTAATACAAAATCCATTTTGGCCCAAAGAAGAGGAAGAAGATATACAAAGATGACAGCTGAGCCAAAGCCTAATGGAACACCCTGGTAGTGCTCACTATAGTGACTCATTTGCTGGTCATCATTGACCAAAAGCCTAGCAGATGGATAAAGTTGGTTGAGGATGGAGAAACTGCAATAGCAGTAAGTGCAATGCATCAGAGCATAGAAAGATAGATCTCGCAGAGTTGAGAAGCTCCCTCGCAAAGCTAAGGATGCAGTGGAAGATGCCCTCACACAGATAGGGCACGCAGTTAAGAGGAGAGCTGTAAAGACATCGTGAAGATCTCACAGATTTAAATCCTCAGAACTTGTGGTCGTGAAGCTCTCACGGAGATCAAGCCTTAAAGGAGTTGCGCGAAGAACATAGCGAGTCCATGTGTGTACTGAATAAAATTTCATCTTGCGGAGTTCGTGCGTGGCCCTGGAAGAGAGAGACGTCTAGAATTCTCCTTGCGTAGTTCTCACACACTTTGAAAACTTTCCAATTACTATGCGAGCGTAGGAGCATACCTGCGCGAGTATCCAGGGAGAGAGAGAGCTTCTGAAGCTCTACTGCGCGAGAAGTCTAGGCACTCCAGATCATCTCCGTGACATGTGATGTGGGCTCACAGAGTGGCCATCCGAGTCAGTCGCAGGGCCACTTGTGCCACTAATGCGTCGGGCATTGGTGGATTGAAGCTGGGGCATCACCGGCGCATCACCAAGCCATGAGGGCTTCGCCATTGGTACTCCAAGAGCTTCGATCATGGGCCAAGAGGGCACGCGACATGGTGGAAGTTTGGGTCGTGATGCAGTGTCAATAGGGCACGCGATGCGGTCACGACATGATCAAGCTGGGTTAGCAGTGCAAGGCGTTGCGGTATGTCAAACCAAGGGGTTTGAGGTCCTCCTGCTATTTTAGCACTGTTAATGTTTAAACCATATATATGGGGAAAGGATCTAACAGCCACGTGACGTGTCGCTGGCCTAAGTGATCCCCTACAGAACGCATACGATAGCCTTGTGGGCTTGAGTTCACGCATCCATGCCTCGCATAGGTGTTGGGTCGCTCTTGTCACGTCGTGCACTGGAGCCATCGTGTTGGTGGTCCACGACCACTATCCATGGTGCAGACCTAAACTCTAAGTGGGGTTGCCCCTATGAATGTCGTTGTGTATAGTTATATGAATTGTATTCGGGAATCTGCAAAGTTTCTAATCTAGTGCGCTACCGTGCAGGCTTGAAATGTGAATAGGCTGAATTAGTTCGAGAAAGCTAGTTGTCGCACAAGAGATTCTGTCGTAAAGAGTAACTCCGTGACATTTAGTATCAGAGCCTAAAGATGGCCGACACTGGGATAAGCAGTGGTGCTAAGCGAAGGCACACAAGGGAAGGGTTGGATGATCTAGAAGCTCGAACGAAACAGATAGAGTCTATGGTTGCGCTTGTAAATAAGCAGGAAGTGAACCATGCCACGTTAGCGGATAACGTGAAAACCCTCACCGAGGACATGAGGGGCACCGTCAAAGCCCTTCGTTTATAGATCGACAACCTGATTACGAAGATGAACGTCCTGATGAGGGTGATTGGTTTTGGGACTGCTCAACAGCCAGAAACTCCCCAATGAAAGGTCAAGATACCCGAGCCGCGGTGCTATGGGGGTGCTCGTGATGCTAAGGAGTTAGAAAATTTCTTATGGGACATTGAGCAATACTTCCGTCTCGTCCCACCTGCCCCCAAAGCTATGAAAGTGGTCACAACGACCATGTATCTTGAGGGAGATGCTAAACTGTGGTGGCGTACACGCTACACAGAGATTCAGGCTGGACGCTGTGTGGTAGATACGTGGGAGGATTTGAAGAAAGAATTAAAAGCTCAATTCTTGCTCGAAAATGTCGACTTTATCATCCGACGTAAACTACGAAAGCTGCAACATACGGGCACAGTGAGAGAATATGTGAGGTAATTCTATGCTTTGATGTTGGACATCAGGGAAATGCTCGAAAAGGATAAATTATTCTACTTCATTGAAGGCCTCAAGCCCTGGGCGTAAACTAAATCAAACAGAAGAGCACTATCGGACTTAGCAACCGCCCAAGCTGCTGCGAAACGATTAACAGACTATGGGCCGTCAAATCAAAATAAGAAGAGGCCGCATGAGAACAAAAGTGGTTCGAAGAATCTGACGAAAGCTAATAAGAAAAGTAAGAGCGGCATGCATGAAAAGAAGTCGCACGGGAAAGAGTCTCATATCAAGTCTGCCGAGTCAGCAAATTTTACACCTAAGTCAGGTTGCTTTCTGTGTGGAGGGCCTCATCAAGTGAAAGATTGCCCGCAGAAATAGTTTTTGAATGCCCTACAGGGATCCACCAGTGCTCCACCTCTTGCCGTCGATGAACCAAGAATAGGGGCACTCAGGTTGCTGAATGCCATTAAAGGTTAGGTAGAGAAGGGAAAGATCGTCATGCCCAAGGGGCTGATGTACATAGAGTTGTGCATTAACGGGAAAAGAACTCGTGCCATGGTGGACACGGGGGCGATGCATAACTTCATTGCTGAGAAAAAAGCACGTTGCCTAGGGTTGAAACTGGAGCAAGACTCTAGCCGTATAAAGGCCGTGAACTCAGAAGCGTGCCCCATAGCGGGAGTAACAAAGGGGGTACCGCTACAGATAGGGTCGTGGAGCGGAGCAGCGAACTTTATGGCAGTACAGATGGATGATTTTAAGGTTGTCCTTAGGTTAGAACTCCTACACCAAGCTAAAGCAATGCCCATGCCTTACCTCAGGTCAGTGTGCATGTTAGGAGAAGAAACCCCTTGCATGATCCCCGTCATTCTGAAAGATAAAGAAGTGGAGAGTGATGGGTTTATCTAAGCACTTCAGTTAAAGAAGGGACTAAGAAGAGGGGAACCTACTTTTCTTACTACACTGCTAGAAGAGAAAGCAACAGGACCGACAGAGATTATGCCAGAATGTGTGTTAGGAATACTCAAAGAATTCCAAGATATCATGCCGCCAGAATTGCCTAAGGTGTTGCCACCAAGGAGATCAGTGGATCACCGAATCGAATTGGAACTAGGTACGAAGCCGCCGACTAAAGCTCCCTACAGAATGGCTCCTTTAGAGCTAGTCGAGTCGGCAGTTAGATGAGTTATTGGGGGCAGAGTTTGTTCAATCGTCAAAAGCTCCATTTAGTGCCCCAGTTCTATTTCAGAAGAAACGTGAGGTAGCCTTTGATTATGTATTGACTACAGAGCATTGAATAAGGTCACCGTTAAGAATAAGTATCCAATACCATTGATTGCATATTTGTTTGATCAGTTGGGCAGTGCGAGGTACTTTACCAAGCTGGACTTGATATCTGGCTATTACCAGGTGCGAGTCACCAAGGAAGACGAAAGCAAGACTACCTGTGTGACTAGGTACGGAGCCTTTGAGTTTCTAGTGATGCCCTTTGGGCTGACTAATGCCCCAACCACCTTCTGCACCCTGATGAATGAGTTGTTCCATGCCTACCTCGACAAGTTCATGTTGGTATACTTAGACGATATCGTTGTGTATAGCAACACATTGGAAGAATATCTCAGTCACTTCCAAATCATCTTCAAGATACTGTGAGAAAATCAGCTCTATGTCAAGAAGGAGAAGTGTTCATTTGTACAAAAGCAGATTATATTTTTAGGACACAATATTGGGGGAGGAAACATCAGCATGGACCTTGAGAAAGTTCATGCAATCCAAGACTGGAGAGTGTCAGAAGGCATGACCGAGCTACGGTCATTTTTGGGTCTGGTCAACTATTACAGAAGGTTCATCCCTAGTTATTCACACCATGCGGCACCACTGATTGACCTCTTGAAAAAGGATCGATCGTGGCAGTGGTGGGAAAAATGACAGAGGGCATTTGAGGATTTGAAAGCGATGGTCATGAGTGACCCCGTGCTGAAGCTATCTAATCACTCCAAGCCATTTGAGGTACACACGAATGCCTCTGACTATGCGATAGGAGGAGTATTAATGCAAGAAGAGCATCCAGTGGCCTTTGAGAGCAGAAAACTGAACGATACCGAGCGACGGTACACAGTTCAAGAAAAGGAGATGACGGTGGCAGTACATTGTCTAAGGACGTGGAGGCACTACCTACTTAGGTCGAAGTTCCTAGTGATGATCGATAATGTGGCGACCAGCTACTTTCAGACACAAAAGAAATTATCGTCGAAACAGGCCCATTGGTAGGATTTCTTGGCCGAGTTCGATATGGACTTGGTGTACAAGCCTGGCAGGGCCAACCAAGTCGCAGATGCTTTGAGCCGTAAAGTAGAGTTAGCAGCATTGAAAGTTCAGTTAGCAGCGTTATAAATTGAAGAACAAACTGCAGCTAGCCGCATTAGTTCGACTATCCCTGCTAGATTGCACGATGGGTTGAAATTAGATCCACTCGCGAGGACCCTACTACAGCAGATACAAGAGGGGAAAACACAGTAGTTCTGGACTGAGGAAGGACTATTGGTGACCAAAGGGGGCCATTTCTATGTGCCGAAAGTGGGACAACTTAGAAAGGAACTCTTGAAGGAATGTCATGACACATTATGGGTTGGTCATCCGGGAATTCATCGCACGCTCGCCTTGTTGGAGAGGCATTTTTATTGGCCTAAGATGGAGGAGGATGTAGAAGAGTATGTAAGGACCTGCCTGATATGCCAAGAGGACAAGGTGGAAAGGGCAAAGCCATTTAGACTCCTACAACCTGTACCCGTGCCATCTAGACCGTGGGAGAGCATCTCCCTTGACTTCATCTCTTCATTACCTAAAGTAGTGACACTCGGGTCCATCCTGGTAGTTGTGGATCGATTCTCAAAGTACGCTACATTCATCCCAGCACCGTTGAATTGTAATGCAGAGCAGGCTGCACGATTATTTGTCAGTAATGTTGTGAAACATTGGAGAGTGCAGCAAGTGATTGTTAGTGATAGAGATCGACAGTTTGCTAGCAAGTTTTGGTCAGAAGTTTTTCAGCTCATTGGGATAAAACTAAACTTCTCATCCAGCATGCATCCACAAACAAACGGAAAGATAGAAAGGGTGAATGCTATTTTGGAACAATATTTGAGACATTTTGTCAGTGCCAACCAAAAGAACTGGATTTAGTAGTTAGACGTGACACAATTTTGTTATAATTTGTAGAAGAGTTCAACCTCAAATAAGAGCCTATTCGAATTAACAACTAGCCAGCAACTGTTAACACTGCATACAATTACTATGAGATATACTGGGTCAAGTCCGACAGCCTACCATCTTGCCAAGGAGTGGTAGAGAAATACAGAGATTGCTAGGGCCTATATGGAAAAGGGCGCTAAGAGAATGAAAAAGTGGGCCGATCAGGGTTGACTGCCTATCGAGTTACATGTAGGCGATGAAGTTTTGGTAAAGCTTAATTAGAAGCAGCTCAAAATTTTTAGAAGAAAACACACAGGGTTAGTTTGCAAGTACGATGGGCCATTCCCAATCACAAAAAGGATCAATGATGTCTCATTTCGAGTGCAACTTCCTTCCCGACTGCGAATGCATCTGATATTTCACGCCAGTTGCTTGAAGCCATATAAAAGAGACCCAAATAATTCAGGGAGAAGTTTGTCAACTCATGTCACCCTAGATGCCGATTTACAGTTGAAGAGATAGGTTAAAGAAATCCTTGCACACAGACACAGTAACAGGGAAGATGGTAGTCAGAATGAATTTCCTATGGAGTACCTTTTGAAGTGGAAGTGCCTACCAGAGGCTGAAATTACTTGGGAACTTGAGAGTACCCACCCGTCCTTCCAATCTGCCTTAAAGAAGTACTGGAAGTGCATCGACGGGGATGTCAATGCAACTAAGTAGGGGAGGATGTGACGTGGGCTCGCGGAGTGACCATCCGAGTCAGTCGCAGGGCCACTTGTGCCACTAGTGCATCAGGCATTGGTGGATTGAAGCTGGGGCATCGTCAGCGCGTCACCAAGCCATGAGGGCCTCGCCATTGGTACTCCAAGAGCTTCGGTCGTGGGCCAAGAGGGCATGCGGCATGGTGGCAGTTTCGGTCATGATGCAGTGCCAACAGGGCACGCGATGCGGTCACGACATGATCAAGTTGGGTTAGCAGTGCAAGGCGTTGTGGTGTGTCAAACCAAGGGGTTTGAGGTCCTCCCGCTATTTTGGCACTATTGATGTTTAAACCATATAGATGGGTAAAGGATCTAACAGCCACGTGACGTGTCGCTGGCCTAAGTGATCCCCTACGGAATGCGTACAATAGCCTTATGGGCTTGAGTTCGTGCATCCGGGCCTTGCATAGGTGTTGGGTCGCTCTTGTTGCATCGTGCGCTGGAGCCATCGTGTTGGTGGTCCATGACCACCATCCACGGTGCGGACCTAAACTCTAAGTGGGGCTGCCCGTGCAGGTTTGAAATGTCGCTGCGTATAGCTATATGAATTGTATGCGGGAATCCGCATAGTTTCTAACCTAATGCGCTACCATGTAGGTTTGAAATTAGTTCGAGAAAGCTAGTTGTCGCATGAGAGATTACATCGTAAAGAGTAACTCAGTGACAGACAACATTACAGCGTAAAGGAACTGCTTGATTAACTGAAGATTCACTGCACGAGTGAGCACTTCTCACCAACCAAAAGCTACTCCGTGAAGGCTCTACAACTACGCGAATGAATGTATGCATATGCCAGCCCCGCGAAGCATGGGCTCCCCACTTCTCAGTTTTAACTCAAGGAGCTTTTGAGAATTTCCCAAAGCTAGGGCACACATCCCGTGGTATAGATTTCGAGGTGCACGTCTCAAGGCATTCAAGGGTTGTAACAGTGCCATGTCTGCTAAAAAATTAGGGTTAATCTCTTTAGAGCCAAGGCCATATGGATAGAGTATATAAGCTATACTTAGAGTTTAGTTTTAGCATCGACCCTTCTTTTCATCCTCTGTCGGCTGAGAGCTCCAGCAGGCTAGGGTTAGGGTTTGATCACCTTTTTTTCTTATTTTTCTTCTCTCTTAGCCCAACACTTGCTGGCTAATCTCCCTGTAAGCAGTTAGGTTTAGTTTATTTTAGTTTATAATAGGTTTTGTATACATTGGGATCTTTAATGAGCAGTTGTGTTTAGGCTGCAACCTGGAAGCAGTTCATTGTAAGTTTCACTATTATTAATAGATTATTATTTTAATGATTAATTGAATCTAAAGATCTTATGGTTTCTTTAGATGTCTGTAGGGTCCATGTATTTGGGACAAGCCCATTCAGTTTCTAGTAGATCTATTATTTATCATCTGATTTCCCTTGGTTTGATTGCCCCATGGAAAGCAATGCTGGATCTGTTGTGAGATCTGGGGAGCTCGGACGCTTGTGGACCATGGTAGTTGCAGTAGTTTTTATGCTCTTTCTCAAACCTCTGTGGCATGGATAGCCCAATGGGATATCTTGTGATTATTTGAGTGGACAGAGTATAGCCCTAAGGTGGTGTCCAGCCACATGTTTGAGAAAGATTCTTCTCTCCTGCACATGAGCTTCTAGAGTCTTGTGAGGAGGTGTTGTACAGGAACTGGCTCCCCTATGTTTTACCTAACCGATATTAGATGTTAGATCTGATTTCCTTGTAGTAGTTGCAGCTTGAGGCTGAGTCATTATAGGCCTTTTGTATCAATGACCAGCTGAATCAAGAGCCTTATTCAACCTGTTACATGATCCTTTTTTTGGGCACCAGTGAGCCATTGGCCTTGGCAAAGCACGTAGGATTTTATGAGTTAGAATACCTATGGATGTCAGCCAGATTTGTGTGCAGATCTGAGGATCTTTTAGCACTGGCATTACATAGTGCTGCAATAGTATTCATGGCCTGGTCTGGTCCAGTGGTTGAGGAAATGATCAGTCCACTCCTCTGGATTAGATTAGCAACTTCTGGCTTGATCAATGGGATTTGACAGACTCTATAGGATAGGATGTGACCATTTGAGTGGACAACCTATAGCCTTAAGAGCACCCCAAATGGCATGGGTTAAGTTGGACACTTCTACCATGTTGAGGCTTTTGATAGCGTCTCAGCAAGGAGCACTGCAGGGACAGATGAAATCTGAGTTACATTATTGCTTTAACACTGAACTTAACTTGCTTACTTCTCACTAATTTTTATATTTTATTTTGGTACACACCATCACCATCTTATTCTTAACCCTTTCTTTAGGATAGGACTATATTTTATTTCTCTATTGTTAGGATTAATTTAGTGTAGTCGTGACACCCAACTCCCTTTCTTTAGGATTGTCAAATCTGTAGCCAGATCTGGAGGCCTACTATTATAGCCCATTTTGGGTTCTAGATCAATTTCTTTGTGAGACAAACTCTTACTTATCAAAACTTTCTATAATAGGCCCTATATCTTGCAGGTCTAGGATTATTTTGGTTATGCTGAATCCATTCTTTTGTTTTACTTTATTTTTAAAGTTGTTTCCACCACACAATAAACAGCACTAGGGAAGCCGATAACAGTCATCTCTGCACACACAACGTGAAATTCTGTGTCTTCTAGGTAAGGTTCTTCCAACTCCATATTTCCATCGTACTTAGGGTAACACTCTAAGGCGTTGCTAACACTAGAAAAATTGAACTTGTATTCTCGGTTATCAATCTTGGTGTAAATCATGTTCTCCTCATCCTCGTCGTACATGTTTTGATAGAATAGTCACGTCAACCTAGGAAAATAATAATCTCATAGAGGCTTGAGCACATTGTTATTCTGGCTTTCTCAATGTATTATAGTGCCCACCTACTCAAGGGCATCTCTTCGAGAAATACGGGGTCAAAAGTTCATTCTAGCTTAAATTCCTTGGCTGCCCACGAAGCATTGGGTCTTTCTAAGGTTGGACAACGTGAAGGACCCGAATGCATCTCGGGTTGCTTCAAAGTCGAAGGTTTAGCAGGCTGCTTCCCTTTTGGTGTCATTTAAATCTCAACGACTCACAAAAATAGGGCTTGATTGCAAGAAATTTTAAAACTAGAGTTTAAATGAAAGAACTTTAGGAGATTTTCAAAATGAAGTCCCGATCTTACCCGTAGAAGTGATTTGGAGTCGAACTCATGAAGATTTGTACTCCAAGGGTGACGATCAATGCTGGAAATCGATGGCTAGAATAACCCCCCAAGCACACAGCAACGAAACCCTAAGGAACCCTCTAAAAGTTTCAAGCAATTTAAGAAGTTAAAACCCAATTTCCTTATATATCCCCAAAATCGATTGATCAATTCTGAATTTGATCGATCGGTTTGCTTAATAAATGACCCTATCGACTTAAAGCCTGATAATTTATTAAACTTGTCGAGTTTCAAACTGAACCTTGCGAGAGATTTTCGATCGGTCAATTTTGTGGTTCGATCGATTGGTTTTCACTTTCTGAAGCTCATGCTTCCACTGATCCTCGCGGCCGTTTCTGAACTGCACAACATTTAATATTAAGCTGCGCGACATAAATTTATCGATCGATTGGTCTTGTCAGAAACCCTTAACTTGTTCCGCCATTTTCCCTCTATCCAGCCTTGTGAATTTTGAGCTTTAAACTTCCAAATGATCATTTCATTTGATTCATGATGGTACTCTTACATTGACTTAACCAGTTACATGATTCATTATAGAGTATACAATCCTCACATTATTCATTACATGCTATTTATGATTTTCTCGAGTCACTTATTGGAATAATTAGTGGGTACTGTTCAAGAATTTCAGCTTAACGCTCCCAAGTCACTTCCTCTCGGGAACGATTTTTACACTTTACCAATACCAAAGGAATATGCTTGTTACGCCGTACTTGCTCCTTTCTATCCAGTACTTGAACAGGCTCCTCCCTTACAGTCAAATCCTCGTAAATCTCGATCGGCTGATCATCAAATATGTGAGTAGGGTCTTGCACGTACTTTCTTAACATTGATACATGAAATACATTGTACATTCCATCAAGTTGCGGGAGTAAAGCGATTTTATATGCTACTTCTCCAACTCTTCCCAAAACTTCAAAAGGTCCGATATAGCACGGACTAATTAGCTTCCCACGCTTCCCAAATCGCATAACTCCCTTCACTGGTGAGATTTTGACATACATATGGTTGCCAACTTGAAAGTCAGTACTCATTCTCTTGATGTTTGCATAACTCTTTTGTCTACTCTAAGCCGTTTTGATCCTTTCACGAATCGGGCGGACGACATCGACATTATTCTCAATAATTTCTGGATCAAGTATAAACTTTTCACTAGTTTCTTCCTAGTTTATCAGTGATCTACATCGTCGTTCATAAAGTGCTTCATAGGGTGCCATGCTGATACTTGCTTGAAAACTGTTATTATATGCGAACTCGATCAAAGACAAGTGTTGATCCCATGATCCCCCGAAATCAAGCATGGAAGCTCTGAGCATATCTTCAATTATCTGGTTCACCCTCTCGGTCTATCCATTTGTCCGAGGGTGGAATGCTGAGCTAAAATCCAATCTCGTACCCATTCCTTCTTGAAACTTCTGCCAAAACTATGAGGTATATAATGGGTCACGATCGGAAACAATGCTCATTGGAATACCATGTAGTCGGACAACTTCTCTCACATACAGATCTGCCAACTAACCAGCTGTCTAGGTTGTGTTATAGGGAAAAAAGTGTGCTGACTTGGTTAGTCTATCAACCACTACCCAAATAGCATTATGTCGTCTTGCTGTCCGTAGTAATCCCAAAATAAAGTCTATGGAAATTGACTCTCATTTCCATTCTGGTATTGGCAAGGGTTGTAATAGGCCTACTGGATGTCTATGATCCACTTTCATTTGTTGACATACTTGACATTTTGACACATATTTAGCCACATCTTTCTTCAAACCTCGCCACCAGAAATTATTCTTCAAGTCTTGGTACATCTTTGTACCACCAGAATGAATACAATATTTTGATTTGTGTGCTTCGTCTAGAATGGTTTGCCGAAGACCGACATCCATTGGAATACATAGATGTCCTCTAACCATTAGCGATCCATCCTCTCTTATGGAGAAATCTAAACTTGTTCCCTCTGTCACACCATGTCTAACCTTCACCAATTTTGCGTCTTGCATCTAAAGTTCTTGCACTCGATCAAAGATCGTGGGTCGAAATGAGATATTTGCTAACAAGGCACCTGAATCTTGTACTTCAATCCTTGCATCGTATTGAGAGAGGTCCTCAAGTAATCTCCATCTATGAATCCCTAAGATTAGGCTAGATAATTACGCTAAACTCTTTCGACTCAAGGCGTCTGCCACAACATTAGCTTTGCCTGAATGATATTGAATGGCATTGTCATAATCCTTCAAAAATTCAATCCATCTCGGTTGTTTCATATTCAACTCCCTCTATGTAAATAGATATTTGAGACTCTTGTGGTCCGTGAAGATTTCAAATGTTTCCCCATATAAATAGTATCTCCATATCTTTAACGCAAAAATTACTGCAACTAACTCCAGATCGTGTGTTAGAAAATTCTTCTCATGTTCTTTCAATTTTCTAGACCCATATGTAATGACCTTTTAGTGTTGGTTCAACACACATCCCAATCCACTGTACGAAGCATAACTATATACGACAAATCCTCCATTGCCTGTTGGAATAGCTAAAACTGGTGTGGAGGTAAGTCTCTTCTTCAGCTCTTGGAAACTCTTCTCACATTCTTTGGTCCACTCAAACTTACTGTCTTTCCTTGTGAGCTTGGTGAGTGGCCCTGAGAATTTGGAAAATCCCTCTACAAACCTTCTGTAATAACCCGTACGACCGGGGAAACTTTGAACTTCTGTTACCGTCGATGGTTGCTTCCAATCTACCACTGCCTCAATCATTGCTGGGTCAACTGTGACACCTTCCTTCGACACAACATGTCCTAGAAAACTCACTTGCTCTAGACAAAATTCACACTTGTTTAGCTTTGCATAAGTTGATGTTCTCGTAGCGTCTGCAATGCCATTCTCAAGTGCTTCTCATGATCTTCCTTGGACTTAGAGTAAACTAGGATGTCATCCATGAATACCACCACACACGTGTCTAGATGTGGTTTAAACACCCTATTCATGAGGTCCATAAATGAAGCTGGTACATTGGTCAATCCAAACGCCATCACCAAAAACTCGTAGTGTCCATATCGAGTCTTAAATGTCATCTTCTGAATATCTTCGGCCTTTACCTTCAACTTGTGATAATCGGATCTCAAATCAATCTTCCAAAAGAATCGGGCTCCTTATAATTGATCAAGTAGGTCATCGATCCTTAGAAGCAGATAGGATTCTTAATTATCAATTTGTTCAGTTGATGGTAGTCGATGCATAACCTCATCGACCTACCCTTTTTCTTAACGAATAATACCGGTGTGTGCCCTTATCTAGGAGCTCTTGGAGTTGTTCCTTTAATTCCTTCAATTCTACTGGGGTCATTCTATACAGTGCTTTAGACACTGGTTTTGTACCTGGCGCTAAGTCTATGGCAAACTCCATTTCTCTATCGGGTGGCAATCCCGGCAACTCTTCAGGAAAAACATCTTCATAACCACACACTACCGGAATGTCCGTTATCACGTTCTTTCCTCCCTTATCCTCTTGTAAAAATGTCAGATATCAATTACACCCCTTCCTCATCATCTTTTGTGCACAAACTGTGAAAATGAGTGGTACAAAAGTCGATCGCATACCGAGGAAATTGAATGATCTACCCTTCTCTGGGCAGAATGTAATGATCTTTCTCTGGCAATCCATGCTTGCACCGTGGGTTGATAACCAATCCATGCCAAGGATTACATCGAATCCTTACATATCTAATAGTATCAAATTTGCCTGTAATTCATGGTTGATATATCCCTTGATGTTCACCATTATAGATTGACACACGGTATCGATTTTAACTGCACTCCCCGTTGGAATTGACACATCCAAAATGCAATCTAAAGGTTCGGGAATGGCTTTCACCCTCACTGTAAATTCAGGCATCACGAAAGAATGTGTAGACCCTAGGTCTATCAAAACGTGCGCTTCATAGCAAAGGAAGTCACCCTTTTCACACATTTGTAGCATACCTACGTTATATATATACGCACTATAAATTTAAGCACAAAATCAATTTAGCATGGATGATAGTATATATATATATATATTTTTTTTTTGTAATAGAAGAATTCTTACTTCTCTATGTATGCACCTTCTCTATCTAAACTAAGTTAGAATTCAATGACTTTACTAAAAAGTTATTTATACCCTGTATGATGTTGTGGCTTGTGTTGGCATCTTTAGCGGTGATTGCATATACCCTTCCTTGCACTGTAGGCCGTGTTTGTCGCGTAGGACTCTGTGGTCCTACTGAATTCACCCTTCCTTCACTTTTCAATATTGGGCTATCTCGGATTAGATGCCCCATTTTCTCACATTTAAAACAACCGCCCGTACTACATCTACACTCGGACGTCTTGTTAGACTTGCCACACTTAGCACAAGTCTCGGTAGGATTGGACGATGCAACCTTCAAAAATCTTTGGGTGACAGACACCCCCGTAGTGGAAGTAGGACTCTCTTGACGAACTGATCTCCCTTGCGTAAGCATATGTGGTCTTGAATAATTTACTTGAGTAGGAGGTCTCGGAAGTGGTGCAGTAAATCTCGGCTTTTTATTCACCGATTCGTAATTCCATTGTCTCCCTTAACTATTCCTTCCTTTGTTCTGTTGGTCGCGTCTTTCATTCATCTCTACTGTCCCCCTCTCGGCTACTATGGCCTTCCCCATAACCGCTTCATATGTTTCTAATTCAAACATGCCTACTCTATTCCTGATGTTTGGTCTTAACCCACACTCAACTTGTTGGCCTTCATCTTATCAGTCGTCACATATTCTTGTGCGAATCTTGAAAGTCTAATGAACTCCGTACCGTATTCCCGTATGGTCATTCCCCTTTGTTCCAAGGTCATAAACCTTGCAGCCATTTGATCTCTAATCTGCCTAGGGAAGTACTCTTTTTTTGAATATCTCAACAAACTCGATCCACAACCAAGGCTCATCTAGCCTTTCTCGCTCTCTTCTCATCAATACCACCTTCCACCATGGGACGGCATCTCCCTCCTATTGAAATGAAGCCCAACTAACCTTCTCGTCATCAGTACATGGTAGTTAAAGTAAGAGCTTCTCTATCTGTTTCAACCACTTTTTCACCTCCAGCAAATCTATTTGACCATAAAAGCTAGGAGGCATCAATCTCCTAAACTCAACAAATCCGGATGGCTGTGGGCACAAGAGGTTGTGTCAGAGGTTGTTGTTGGTGGTTGCTGACATTATTCACTGCCATCAATGTAGTCTGTTGAGCCACGACGGTTGCCATGGTCTCCATGGCTTGTGCCAGTCTTTGCCTCTCTTCTCGGTCTTGTTCTCTCTCTTGCCTTCTTTCTTGATTCTCTTGTATCGACACACTTGTCTCCGGAGTCACTTTATTACCCACTGGAATTCTATTTGAACTTGTAGGGATCACATCTCCCCTTATGAAAATCCACCTACGACCGCCTCTTGATCGTCCTCTACCTCTACTACTCATAGTTTCTGCAACATGAAACCAAAGTTCCATTAGCAAACAGTCCCAAGTTCTGACGAAATCTCAAACACATAACACATGTCCAAGATAAATCAGGAATTTCTAAAGCTATGCTTTGATACCAACTGTGACAGCCCGGATTTACGGCCTCGGAAGCTCGTACCATCAGGTGGGTCCGTATGACCAATCCCGAACACAACGAATAGAACAAATGGCACATCCACAAGTAAAGCAAAACAAAGCACAAACTTATTCTACAAAAGAAATGTTCAATTCTAATATCAAAGTAGCGCTCACATAAATAATGGTTCTAATTCCATGCGAGCGCATATGAATAAAAGAACCGAAAAGAACCACCGGTAAGGGTCATTCCTTCCCGAAATATGGTTCACAAAATAATGATGTGATTTAATTACAAGCATCTGTATCAGCTAAACAAAATGATTGGACATACCAAGCCAAATCTACACAAAAACTCACACTCTAAGTCACTATCTTGGCTAGAAGAACTCCTCAGGCGGAGGCTCTGACTCCTTCCCTGGAACATACGCGGAGTCTTCCAAATTTATATTCTCGGTACCCATGTCTTCACCTGAATCTATGACGTATAGTCGAAGGGTGAGCTTCATCCAAGCTCAATAGAGAAAATATCCATAGCATGCATTTGAATCACATTACATATATATCTCATGACTGAAATTGAACTAATTGGAAAGCACATTGAAAAACATTTAGATCAAAGCAAAATGAATCATACGCGCATTCTGAAGTTGACACATGGTTTACAAAGCTTTCACATCTCACGCAAAGAAAAATTTAAATTGATAACTTAATTCCTCTCCTGAGCATATATAGCTTCAAGAACCGTATTATTATACCGATGGAATACCCACCACCATCGTTCAATGAATTATTTCACGATGTCAAGCCCTGAACTCCATTACCAGGGTCACTTGACACACATTGACTATTTTTGGTCCACACGACACGCAAAGTTGTACGGATATCCTGCCGTACTGGCCACAGATATTCCGCTGTATCGGTCACGGTTATCCTGCCGTGTCAGTCGGGTATTCACATGCAAACCTTAAATCAACGTGCAAGGATAACATATAGTTCATCACCATATATTGTGAAAATTTGTAGCTTGGTTTAGGATTGAAGAATGACACACTCACGTATCTCACGCACACACACTTATCACATCATAATTCATATGCTTATCGTGACAAGGCACATGCTATAGAATTTTCCCTACCTCACACACAATCCACACGAACTCTGCTCTTCACGATGGTACCTTCACATCACACATTCATAGTTTGCACTTAGAACACATCAACACATGTCTTATACGTCAAAACTGAAGAAGTGAAAGAGGCCTTAAAAGTCCTTTTCCTTAAATCTGACAATTGCCAGTATCAGATCAAATCGATCGTTCGAAATATATTTCGATCGGTTGGTTTCCTTTAGAAAAATACAGTTCTCTATTTGTATAAGTTGTTTCACACTTGATCGATCGGTTCTCAAAACCGACCGATCGATTTCACAAGTTGATTGATCGATTCTCAAATCGATCGATCGGTTCACTCAGAAACCAACCTCACTTCATACTTCATCTTTGTGAGCTTACGAGCAACCTGGAGAGCATCCTCATGAGGTCACCTCACAACCTGGCGAGCATCATTGCGAGGTCAGCACCCAGCCTAGTGAGGCTGTGCACAAAAGCCACTCGAATCATGCGAGAACCTCGTAACCTACCCCAGATCCTTGTGAGACCCAAATCAATCGATCAAAATTCCATTCGATCAATTGGTTTCCCCCTTCTGAAAACACAACTCTCTATTCTGTTTATATAACCATTTTCTGACAAAATCGATTGATCAATTCTCATTTCAATCGATCGACTTTGTCTGAAACCCATCTCTTCGAGCTTTTTCTTCTTAGTTTTGTTCTTTCCCAAAACCCATCATATTTATTACGACTTTTAGGGCATTTATTACCCAATCACGCCACACACTCACACATTAGTTCAACTGTTCTAAGGCATTTATTATCCCATTAACCCATCACAATTGCACATACTCAAAAAACCTAATTTACTTACCCAATTCCAGATCTGCACTTCAATGGTCAAATCTTCAAATCCTTTGCTCTCCTTTTTCCACGCATCAAGGGATTTTACAAATCGATCTCCTCACTATCGATTCCACACACACATACTCTAGAGTTGTCTTCCTCTCCTCTTCTCTTCTTTACAAGTTAGGTCTCAAACAACAAAGCAAGGAACGAATTTCCCTTCTAAGCTTAACTTTTATACTTAAGGTCTTAGGTTGGGTGTTACACCTATACACCACACCTTAGCGTGCATCATCTCATCAAATGGTTATTTCACTTTTAGTTCTCATTCTTATTTCACTTATCAAGTCAAGTTTATTTCCTTGAACTGCGTGACCTGTCGGGCACGCATTTTAAGTCGAATGGATCAGAAATCAAATTTTCGGGTCTTTGCTGAGCTATTAATAACTAATCACACAACATCAAGATTAACTATTTGCACAAGGTTTACAAAATAATTAATCATTCACATATCCCATAATCACACAAAAACATCCACCGGTGAAGGCCATTCTTCACCTAAATAGTGGAGCCACACATATACACGTTGTATTCTTATATCCGAGTATTTTACCTTACAAACCCAAAATATTTCACGCTCACTCTCCCCTCAACTAAGGATAATGCTCCTCTGGCAAATTCTCCTCGCCACTCAGAGTATAAATAGGATCCTCCTCCTACTCCGGATCTGGCACAGGGTCAGCTCCTACAGCTGTGACATATAGTCAAGGAATGAGCTTCATCCAAGCTTAGTATGGACATAAGCAACGCAAAATGATATATTATCATTCTAACTCATGGCATAGATGCATATATAGAACAATGTGGCAATTTTATATAATATCAAAAGTATGCAAGCATAAGTAAATACTTGAAAACATGCGCTCATAAACATGTCATGTCATGAAGCAAGGAAGCGTACGAATTCATATCAATAATCGAAACAAGGAAATAGAACTAACTTTCATATCAAGTTGGGATGATGAGTTGTACAAGACGAACATATAGGATCACAAATCAAGCATAGCGTAGCACATCAAGTAATCAAGTCACATAATATTAGTGTGAGCATCCCGTAGTGGGAATAGAGCAGTCCATAGCGGACACTGGGTTAAAACCGCCGGGACTCCACCCCTCCCTTGGAGATTCCACTCCACTCTCAACATATCACAAGAATGAGAATAGACTTGTGGCAATTGCATCCCATAGCAGGAACTAAGCAGTCCATAGCAGACACAAGGTTATTTCCCCGGGGACTCCACCCCTCTCATGGAGGCTCCACTCCTCAGTTGCACACATTCTCACACATAGCATATACACACGAATAATATCGGATGAGAGTTGGTTCTTCAACATAACACGTTCACACAAATAAGATTGGACATGAATCATATTACAAAACAGATTTGGATTTCTCAATGGATCAGTGCAAGCAAGATGTCACGTAAATCATGTAATTTCATGTGCAAAAACAATCTTAAATCATCTGCCTAGCTTTCATTTATCAAGTATGTGACGAAAATATGTAAAATAAATACGTGCAATTCATTTATGTTATCCCATGATTCAAGTCAAGCATATAACTTTGCATTCAAAATTTCCCTACCTTAAGTCAAGTCGAGCACACGTGTAGATTCTAGAAGCTCAATTTGAGACATTTTCCCATACTTTTCTCCTAATTCACAAGGCCAAACACATGTCTTAGTTATCCGTTTCAGTTACGTATTGCACTACTCACATTAGATCTGGTATATCATGGGTGTTTTGTTGAGGGGTTCATTTTCAGCTCGAAGTCCCGGGACAAAGGATTCTGGCCAATAGCGCAACTAATAGCTCGAGCGGTTTTGACTCAACCAATATAGCCAAAGAATCCCACTCGAGCGTAGGCTGTAGGTGATTTCCCTCTTAAGCGATTCCAATCACGCTTGAGCGTATTCTAGTGCAAACTCTCAATTCATGCTCGAGCGGTTTTGGCCCGAGCTAAATTTGCTTGGGATTCCCGCTCGAGCGTAGGCTTTAGGTGATTTTACGCTCGAGCGACTTCAATCACGCTCAAGCGGTTTTTCCAATACAACCCTTCATATCATGCTTGAGCGAAATTAGTCTATGAATCCTGCTCGAGCGTAGGGCTTCAGGTGATTTTCTACTTGGGCGGCTCTAAATCATGCTCGAGCGTACTTCTCAGACCCGTCATCATTTACAGATGCTACTGCTTGAGCTTGCCTTTATGGCCTCTCAAGTCAGCTCAACAACACCTCAATCACACCCTATGCGGGTCATCACTCGCTTACGAGATCCTCCATTTAAAATACATCAAAACATGCACCATAATCTCATGCATTTAGTAATTTCACAACATACTATTTATCCCCAAATTTCAAAGCACATGCAAGGGTTCCAACGATCGAATCAAAATGCATCCCTCCTCGCTATTCTCATGCATTTCGATTCGTGGAATTGATACATCCGGCTTCGATTATCGACAATCGATAGTGAGACTTGGATTCTAAAAGAAATCGCATGCGTTACAGGGGTTACCTTTATCAATTTCCATGCATGCGGAGATTTACTACTCGCCGGTGTCAGATTAACACCGTCGAAGCTCCATTCCTAGGAATGGCTAAGGCTCTTCGTCTTTGTCGAAGTAATCACAGAGTATGGGGTTCTCAATGGTTGAAGAGAACATGTCTTATTTAAGCAGAAAGGGTTTTGGGAGAGATCAAGGGGTTGGGCTTACAAGATTCAGACAAGGAGAAGGGCATTGGCTTCTCATTCTCTCTTGTTTCTCCTCGAGCTACAACAGTCGGCTCCTCACAGTGCAATGATTTGCATGGATATGTGAGGAGGTGGCTAAATAGAAGGTGCTTTAGATTAGGTGTGTATCTCCTATACACAAGACTATATATATACACCCATCTCTTGGTTCTTACTAAATGGGTTTAAGTGGCCCAGTTCTAATGGTCTTGACTCATTAGACTTTTAGATGGGTCTCAATACAATACGGATCTAATGGGTCTAAAGTGATCAGTTTTCCACTAGAACATTCCTTACAAGTGGCCCAAAGGGACCCTAGTTCCTAATTAGACCCGAGATGGGTTTGGTGTCCAAAAAGGGTCTTGTGGGTTTGGGTCCACGTCGATCTCAATTGACCCAATCCACTTGTGGGCTTTAAATGGACTCTCCTCCTACGAGTCTCTAGCAGTAAATTTTCTAAGTGGATTTCCCCAGCTAAAGGTCCAAGAGTTATTGTCCTGCCACGTGCGTGACTTTATAGGGTGTCACATCCTTCCCTCCTTATGGAAATTTTCATCCTCGAAAATTGGAGATTGTGGTCGGGAATGGAAGGTACGTCGACAATCGATTTCATCAACAAATGAGTGATGTATACGAGAGAAAAGAAACATGATTGAATTGTTTATGGGTTAAAACATTCATACATAGTAATTAATGAGAAAGATTTCTAGAGGTATACACTTCGAAATTTACAAGTTGGGGTTCACATGTTATTGATTTGATGGCTAACCTACAATAACATTATGAATGATTTAGCTAAGTGTAATGCATCTAATTCAATACCCTCCATATGCATAAGTTATACAGCTAAGCTGAAATACACAGAATAATCCAATGGTTACTCCCTATCCTTATAGTTATCAGAACAGAATTTATAGGGATGGTAACTTGAGTTGCCACAATTTGCTACCTAGCATTATCTGACCATTTATGAACATGTTTCAATTTGAGGATTACTAAGCACAACAGGCTAGATGCTAAGACAATTGATTTTATTATTGAACAGCAGTCTCACCTGGCTACTCCGCGGCTTTCTCCTGGCTATGTCTCGCTCCGGAGGTAGATGGGTCAGCGCCCAATGTGGAGGCTCCCTGAGTAAACCTTGAGGTATACTCTGACGTGTATAACTTCTCCTGCGAGACAGAAGGTGTATATGCTGTGGGATAGGCCTTCTCAATGAGGTGCATCAAAATCTCCTAATGGAAGTCAAGCCGTTGATGGAACATATGGTTGTCATCGCGTAGGGTGGAGAGTTGGGTGTAGGTTTGCTGATGGAGCTGCTGCATGACATCCATTTGGCGGTTGAACTCAGAAAATGTTAGGACGTCTCCTAGTGGTGCCTATGGTGGTTGGGTTGGAGTCTATTGGGCACCCTCGGCTATGGGTTCGGGTTGATCCGGTCCTTGCTGGGCAACCTCTTATAGCCGTCGGAGGCATCAGTTTTTAGCACTGAGTCACAATGTTTTTAAGGTCCTTCCCCAATCACGCATTTTCTATTGACGGACATTATCGGTACGTCTCTCCTCATAGGCCAACACTCGGTAGGGTTCATCATTCTCAGTGTCCTCGTGGTTTTCTAATAACCGGGAATGAGACAGGCATATGGCATGTAATGTATCAATTTGGGGGCGGTGTTGAGTAAGTGATCGTGGGCATATACCATGCCATCAAAGACTAGTTTAGGTGCGTTAAACCATCGACCACAATGTGATGCGAATAGGGCTTGTAAAAGGGGTCCTCTCCATTCTTGTTCATGCTAGAGAGGGTATAGATTCTTCTTAAATAGAGCGTCCAATGGCCACATCTCGACCAGAAATTGGGCTTTGCAGATAGCACCATTGACCACAATGCCGTCATCAGCCATTTTAGTGGCAATGCGATGAATAGGTATGTCTTTGTGGTGTGGAGGCAACATGCCTTGGTTGTCGTAAAAGATCGTGATGCATTCCATGGTTCCAGTGATGTCACAGACATCAATGTGAAAGGTACGACCATCAATCTCAGTGGCAAATTTTCTGACCTGACCTTCGACTTTGAGTTTCATGTACTAGTAAAATAATCAGACAAGTCGTGGGTAATAATGTGTGTGAAAAGGTTGAAGCAAAACCTCTAGTTTTACTCGACGAATATGATCGATCGCCCATGAGGTAGTTGTTAAGTGGTGAAAAATGCCACTTTTCACCCTTTAACATGACCATTGATAGACCTGTGAGCACACTAATAAGCCTCTGCCGAGTGTTCTTTGTAGACAACAATAAAAGATGATACTAATGCAGAAAATCACTCAAGAATGCTCACAAAGGGGCCATCTCTCAGCACAGGACAGACCCAGCAATAGCACACCAGAGGGTAGCACATCACTGAACCCTTAGAGTGCTTGGCTGCAGCAGAACAAGGCGAAGGAAGTGAAGATAAGCCAAAAAAATCCTATCGAGAGGACATCTAAAGATTTCGATAGGAGCTAAGAGTTGAATTAGAGGAATTCGTGCAGATTGGTGAGGTTTCGATAGGATCTGAAGGCAGAAAGAAGAAGAAGTCGTGAGGATTGTGAAATTTAATAGGATCTAAGAACCTATTGAACAGTTGAGAGAAAGACAGATTTCATCCTGACGAAATCTACCTAAGGAGAAAAGGGAACCTATCGAAGGGTTCCTGAACCTATCGAAAGGTCTCCAGAACCTATCGGAAGACCGCCTGAACCTAACGAAATGGAGGTGCTGGATCAGAACCTATTGAAGGATGTTTAAGCCTTTTGATAGGAGTGAGAGCCATCCTATCAAAGTGATAGAATGCAAAGCTACAACCTGACGAAACGGTCTCCCAACCTATCGAACTACCCCTCCAACCTGTCGAATGCTCCAGATAAAGTGCAGTGAAGCTGAAGCCTCAAAGCTCATCCTGTCGGAACCTATCGAAGGGATTGGAGAACCTGGCGAAAGGACTAAAAAGCTTTACTAGAACTCGAAGCTTTCCCAACTGTAAATCGTGTGCGAACTTCTCTAAACTCCTATGCGCGCGTGACTTGGTGACTCGCCTGTAACTCGAGGCACTTGGTGACCGGCACGACGATTCTAGAAAATGCCCTAGGAAACCCTAATCGACCCACGTGCTCTAACAGAACCCTAACAAACTCTGAGGACCTTCTAGAAGAGATTTTTAGCAGGAAAAATAGAGGAGAAAGATATATATAGAGACCCCCAATTGCAATTGGGGGGGAGATCGAGATCTGAGCCAAATTCTAGAGATTAGAGCTTGCAAAGAAATTCTATTTTCCCTCTTTTAGCCCAACAATGGTTGGCTAACTGTTAGGATATTTTAAGTGCTTGCTACTGACTTTATTGGAGATAGTGATAAGAATGGGGTTAGTGAAAATAAATCAAAGGTGGATTGAAAACTACAGAGCAGCAAGCCTAAAAATACACAGTCCTGCAAGATACAGGGCCTATTGTAGCAAGTTTTAATAAGTAAGAGTTTGTCCCATAGGGAAAGTTGATCTAAAGCTCCAAGGGAGCTATCTTTAGTAAGCCCTCCAGATCTGGCTACAGATCTAGCAATCCTAAATGGAAGGGGATTTAAGGTCACTATTATCTAAATCCTAAGATAACCTAATGCCTGAACTATAGAAATGGTTGAGAAGAATGATGGAGTGCGAGAATATAAGTATAGAAGGGTGAGAAGTAAGCTATTAGGCATAGATCTGATGGGTCTTATAACTCAGACTCAGATCTGTTGCTGTAGAAATCCTGTCCAATGGTTACATTATCACCAAAGAGGAGAAAGGATCCAACTCACCCCTGTGCCATGATCCAATCCCTTATGGCTATAACCTGTCCACTTGAATGGTCACAAGCTATCCAATAGGGGAACCACAATCCAGAGATGGGTCAGAATAAGTTTAACATTATAGGCACTACTTCCAGGCTACCAGCTCAAGAATCCATAGGATCCTCAACCTCTAAAGTTCTGTGTGTGGGGCTAGGCTTGCAATGTGCACTAGCCTGGACACACAGAACCAGCAAGAGTTTGAGTACTAGCTTTTAATTTTAGTTGTTCACTGCTTTAGAAAGACATCAGTGATCCATTCACAAGCCTACAATCTCTACAGCCAGATCAGATCTGCCATCTGATGGTGGGTCTATACAAATACAGGGGAGTCTGTCTCTGCACAATCTCTCACAAGGTTACAAGCACAAGTGCAGAGAAGAAGGATCTGTCTTAGATCTGTGGATTGGCCTCACCCTAGGGCTATAATCTATCCACTTAAATGGTCACAGACTATCAACAGAGGCTATCCTCCTCACAGAGGTCTAAGACAAAATAAGAACATTACTGCCACCACCATGTTCACAAGGCTACCAGCTCAAGCTCCCATGGGGATTTAGATTTAGTGGATCCTGTGGTGGGGCATAGGCCTGCAATGTACCTAACCTAGACACACAGGTCACTTGGATCTAAATAAAACTTTAAAAACAATCGTCCATTGCTTACAATGCAACATAGCAATGGAGGATCTCAAGGCAGCAACCTTGTACAGAATAACTCACAAAACACCAATCTCATACATGCATAAAATCCTATTATAAAAATCCATTAAATCTATTCCAAATAGACATACAAAGACACAGCTAGCAAGTGTTGGACTATGGAGAGAAGAAAAAGGGAAAAATAAACTGCCTAAACCCTAACCTTAGCCTATTGCAATTCTATAGTTGGTTTTAAGGAGTACAGAAGTCCTTTAAACCTAAACTAGGCTTAGGCTTATATAGTAGTTAGCTCTCTGAGAATTAGGGTTAGAAAACCCTAATTTATCAATGCTATCATGGCCCATTTCTATTCCTTGGATGCCTCGGGGCGTGTGCACAGAGATTAGAGCATTAGAGTGCGTGCCCTAGTTGCTGAAAGTTCTTAGATTGCCCCTGCAAAAGTGGGGAGAAGTTAAGAACCCGAGCCTCGCTAGATAGAAAGCCTTTCCAAGTCTTATCGCATGATAGAATTAGCATCGCAGGGTTGATTTGACTTGAAGCTCTTGCAGTCACGGGATCGATACTTTGGTCGTCGCGGGATTGCTCTTTCCATTTGAATGGCACGAGAATTACGCGTGCGGCTAGTTCCTTGATGAATCTCGCGGCGATCCTCGTGAAGAAACAATGTGCATGGGCTTCTGGATCGCGCCAGTAGTTTCCTGAAGGTCTGTATCCCATGGCCACTATCCGACAGCTACGCGCAGGAATTCCTGGAGCTCTCTCTCCTTAGTGAATCGCGTGAAGATTAACGACTCCTTTCTTGAGCTGCACAAGACTGCGCGAGCGCTTATGACTGAGCCTCATGAGAACTGTGCGAAGTCTGCCTTTCAATTCCTTCTGTCATCAAGCCGCGTGAGAACGACACGAGCAGTTGGTGTGCTGCCCTCAGAAACTTGCGACAACTGCGTGAAGCATTCTTTTTGGTTCAATTGAGCCCTATGACATCTGCGTGAGGCTCACTTCTTGACTTGTTTCTGCTTTGCTGTGCCTAAGCTACAACCAGTTCTGTCTGGGTCTAACTTTCTTTCTCCTGAGGCACTTATGGGGCAAAAAGGTAAGCTTCTTGGCATGATTAGGGCCTTATTTGCAGCAGCTGCTTATTACCTACAGGATAGACTTAAAACACATTTATTAAATGATTAAGAGTCTAACAGAGATTAAGTTAGAGGTGAAAAGTGATACTTTTCAGGTCTTAACACACCCCCAAACCTAATCTTTGCTAGTCCCTTAGCAAAGCTGTAACTAATTAAATGCCACTTTCGTAGGGATCACGGGTACATTTAGCATATATACCAAGCCTTTTAAACCCCTAGGTGATCCCTAGTGGAGGAGTGAAGTCTCCTGAGGGTTTTCAGTGAAGATACCCACAAACTTCACCATTAGAACAGTTAAATATAGTGAAGTTAATGACAACACAGAATTCAATGTATAAAGCTTCATTCCACACCCATTATTTAACATTTAGAGGGAACTGCAGCAGTAATGCAGGCCATTCAAAACTCAAAATTTAACAAGTGTTTGCATCACCACCATTCATTTTACAATAGAAATTCAATGTGTAAAAATTAGTACCCAGCTTGCCTTTAATTCAAGATTCAAGTTGGATACAACCCCAATGAGGTTAAAATTCAGACCCAATTCTCACCAGGGCTATCTCTCAATATTGACAATCTGAGGGTGTTCACATTCAAAATAGCTCAAGAGCAGTTACAGACCCTAAATGGGCCTGCAAGCATGAGCATAGGCAAAGATTCTAATTTCTGACATCCTCATGAGTTTTCACCATAGATTGGACAACTCCTCATCTCCACATGACAACTCATTTCACTTTGGATCTACAAGGTCTTTTTGAATGGGTTGTAATGTGGCTTATGGGTGAGGGATGTAAAGAATCAAGGGGTAAAAAGGGAATCTAAATTAAGAAATCAGCAAGGTAAGGAGTGATTCATGACTTTACAACCTTCATTTCAGTAAAACTTCATCTTTCTTGATATATTCCAGAATCAAAGTGGCCAACTTCTCCTCTTCTTTTCAATTTTCAGATGATGTTCTTCTCTAGACTTCTCTTTCTTTTCTCTTTTTTAATTTTTTTTTTTTTTATTCAATCTTTTTATGATTTTTTTTTTATGATGAACTATCACACAAATACCATTGATACACTGCTGTTCATAAGTTACTTTTCTTCACCTTCCACAGAATGTTAGACCACTCTCACTATCTTTAACTCCTCCTTTACTTCTGAATTCTCAGAGTGAGGGTAAGGTTGAATCAGGTCATGAGGTTAAGGTGCAAGTATTCTGGTGTTTGTAAAAAAAAAGTAGGATTTTTAAGGATCAACTAGTGTATGCAAAAGGGTAGCTTTTTAAAAAGGTTGGATTTTTAGGCTCAAACTGTCCAAATGAAGGCCCTGGATCATTTCCTTAGTGTCATGAGTGCTGTCAATCAGTTTTGGTTTGGAGGTGCCTAACTTCTAATGAAAAAGTCTTGATTCACTCAGTCCTTAGAGCAAAAAAATAAAGCTAAAAACACTCTTCAAAAGAAAATGGTGGGCCCAAATCTCACTAGGTATGGTCCTCAAATTAACCCATGGGGTGTATTTTCATCTATTTCTCTCCTCTTAGGTTCACTGAGTACTAACTAGAAAATTTTCTGATGTTAGCTTCATGGTGGTGTCAAGATTTTAACATTTTCAGTTTCGAAAAGTCTGCAAAAATATTATAATCTTTTACAAGTTTCCTCTTTGCAGTAAGTTAGGTGAAAATTGACTTTATTCATCCCAGTTACACCACCATTGTTGCACTAAAATTAACTATTCTATTGACAGACCTATCCTGCCACACCCCCAAACCATGAGGAGCAGTGTCCTCACTGGTTCAAAATGTGCGATGTGCAGGAAGCAAAAACCTAAAAATTAAGCAAATAGAAACTATAAAAGAGAAAAAGAACACACAAAAAAGAATGAGGCTTTGCGCACACATATAAGCAAAATAGTAACAGATTTTATTATAGAGACAGAAGCAAACAGAGTACAAAAAGATAGGAAATTGAAAACCTAAGAACAATCTAAGCAAAACTTCTTGTCAGACAAAATGGTTCTTCCTCCTGGCTCAGTGATATGCACAACCTACTATGGAAGAGGAACTGTAAGCCGGGAGGAGGGAGAAGATGAGGATCATGGAGATGGGTGTTGAGCAGGTGGTGGAGGAGATGCAGGTGGTTTGATTTTTCGCTTCTTCTTCTCTCTCTTCTCCTTTTTCTTCTCCTCCTTTGCCAGGATCCGCTGGACTTCTTCATACTCATCCCAAAGAAATTGTAATGGGTCTGGCTCCTTAGGTGGTGGGGGGTCCAACCACATAGGATAGAATTTGTTTGGGAACTCGCTGGGTTTGTCATTCACCATGGTTATAAGGAGGGCCGGACTGCTAGAGTTAGAAGAAAAAGGATGAGATGAGGACGAACTAACTACGTATTTAAAGTACTTGGACGGTGGACTATGAATCGACATATTAAAGTCTTGTCTCTTTCCAAGCATGACAATAAATTGTGATTGTTTGGGGAATGATAAATTGCACAACTGATTATGGGAAAAGAGAGCGTACCCTAAATGATGGTCTAATTTTAGCCTTGGTAATTAAAGTGATCATGCGGAAGATGTGGAATTCTACTTATGCCACAGGCCAGACTCGAGCAAGCTCTGACATGGCCCACGATTATGAAAATGAGGCCATTTTAACCCCTTGATCGAGATCAACAATGGACCTCTGTGCACCATTTGTGCTGAGGCCTGTACTTGCACAATGGCATGCATCCACTCAGGTGCCATCTACATCTTCCCTTCACATGGATTCCTATTTCAAATGAGAATAGCCTCCCTTAAACTAGTACATGCATAGCAAAAATTCCAAATGATAAAACACGTTGATGCAAACAGAGTCGAAATAGCTGCAGTGCTAGGACTTTGCTCAAAATTCTCTCCCATGTTACTGACAAAAGTGAACAATATTAAGACTAATTTAAAAAATATACAAGCACACAGAACATATATGACACATAAATTAATATATAATAAGAAGAGAAATTCTATTAACTTGGAAAAACATGTACAATTGTAATTACAATGAGAAGATTAGAAGGGAAAGGAAAGAAGAGCCTAAGTACAATCTAGTCTAAGAGGAGGAAGAATCTGAATCCGAATCTGTAAACCAGTCCCAACCCATCTGTTTGGAATGTTTCCTCATTTCTGCTTTGCTCTCGGAACTGGGCTTGGACTTGGTTCTATTTGAGGGAGCTTTGGTCTTTTTCTTCGTGGGTTTCTTCTCAGTTGGGCTCTTTTTCTTCTACTGCCTTGGTTGCTTTAGCTGTGGGGCTTTCTTCATGGTTGGAGCCTTTGGTGCCCTCACCCTCATATTTTTGGTTTTGGGTTCAGGAGGGATCATAGGAGATTTTCCTTTGTCTTCCTCAGTGGGGGCTACTGGGGACTTCCCTTTTGCTTTGAGCTCAGGCTGGCCAGGGGATTTGCCTCCTCAGACTGGGCAGCTGGCTCTTTGCCAATTTTAATAGAGGCTGCTGTGTAAGCAGTCCTCTTAGCAGTGACTTCCCTCTGTTTAGGATAAGTTTGCTCAGTAGGGTGTGGAGCAGGGGTTTTGGTAAGTGGGGGCTGCTCAGTAGGAGGTGAGGAAGGAGGGGCAGCTGGGGCCTTCCCTTTATCTGGTTGGGTAATTGGTTGTGCCTCCTCAGACTGGGCAGCTGGGGTTGGGGTAGCTTTAGGCTTAGGTTCTGACATACAGATAGATAGTGGGGTGGATTGTTGAGCTGCAGTTCTGGCAGCAGCCAATGCAGCTTCCAATGAGGCCATCTAGATTTTGGCTTTGAGGAGGTCAGTTTCATGGATTTTCTTTTGGAGTATGAAGATCTCCTGGGTATTGTTGAGCCTCTTTTCAAAGATCCTGGCCTTCATGTTTTCAACAGCAGTGTTAACTTTCTCCAGCTCCAAATTTAGTTGATGATAAGCAGCCATAGATTGAGCCTTTTGGTAGGCCTCCAAGATATTAGTCCACCCCAGGGAGATACCCAATAATTGCTTTTTGTGGGCTTCCTTCATTTCATCAATCTGCTGCAGCAGGGGGGTCTCAATGGACTGCCTAAGTTGGGCCATGCCCCTCAGAACATCCCTCCTAAGGTAGAGATTGTCCCTCATGGCATGGAGGATGGTGAGGTAGGGAGGGATATAAAAAGAGTGTTTGGGTGCGATGGAAAGAGAGGAAGTGGAAGGAGCAAAATGTGATTGGTCCTGGGTGGGGGAAGTGGGGTTAACAGTGGATAAGTCTAGTTATTGGAGGAGGGTAACAGGTTCTAGGTCTGTTTGAGTCTGTTTGTCAGTGAATGTTGGAGGGGGTAGGATAAGAGGTGGGATGGAAAGCATGAGGGGGGAAATAAAATGAAGGAGGCTCACTAGGAGTAAGTGGCGGTAGGGGAGGGAAAAAGGGAATGGTGAAAGGTATGAAAGGGAATGGGGCGGTTGGGGGGATAAAAGGGATTGTGGGTGGTGAATGGGGTTGTGAGTCAGGGCTGGAGTCTTGGATGTGAGAGTCAGGGGAAAGGACTAGGGGGGTTGGAGTGGATTGTTGAGGGATGGGTGGGTTGGTTAATGTCAGTAGGGTGGATTTGATGGATGTGAGGTCAGTCTGCATCTGGTCCTGGGTGTGTGTAGTAGTAGATAGTTGGGATTGGATGTCTTGGATGAGGGAGAGGATGAGTGTCAGTGTGTCTGGGATGGGGGTTGAGTTTGTGTAGAAGATGGCACAGGTTGAAAAGGTGAGGAAGGTGCATGATGAAAAGTAGAAGGAGGGGGAGATTGGGGTTCTGGTGAGTGATGTGGTGACGTTATTGGGGAGTCCGGGAGGGGGGTGTAGTGGCTGGGCATGGTGTCAAGGAAACTAGCCATAAAGGCTTGGAATCCTGTGGCTGTGTTAAGGTTTAAGTCAATGTCTGTGAATGGGGATATAGTAGGCATGGTAGGGGTGGAATCTTCTTCAATGTGAGGTGTGTCAGTGGGGATAAAAGGGATTGTGGGTGGTGTCTGGGAGATAGTGGGGGTTGTCTCAGTGGTTTTCCTTTTCTTGTAGGAAATGAGTGGAGGGCTGTCAGGTTTATGTGAAGATGATGGGGGTATTGGGGCTGTGTATTGAGGTAGGGTAGGGGATGGGGAAGGGCTAACATGGGGGGTGGTGTCATCCTAGGTACCAATCACAGGAGAAGGGGGTGTGGGGATAGATAATGAAGACAGAGGAGGGTGAAAGAGAGATGGAATAGGGGTAGTGGATGCTGGAGTAAAAGGTGGGGGGACTGAGGTGGCTGTTGCAGCAGTGGTGGTAATAGGCTCTGGAATCTCCTCTGTAGTGATAGGGGTGGGCCTTGTAACAGCTGCCTCTTCTGCTTGCTTGGGGAGGGCCTGAGTCTCAGCCTTCTTCTTCCGTGCTTCCTCTGATTCCCCATTGCCTCTTGGCAAAAGTTGTAGGGGCAAGGGTGGTAGTCCCCTCTGATTTTTCTATCTTGTACCCCCCCTTTAGTAGAAGCTTGGTGATGACTCTGGCATAAGGGAGTGTGTGTGGCTTCTTGTTCTGTCCCAATTTCTCCACCAGATCTTTCATAGCTTCAAACATTAACCATGTTGCATGGAAGCCATGGCCCAGAGAGAAGGAGTAGACAGCATCAGCAATCGGAGCTCTCCTCTCCTGCTGATGGCCTGAATAGTAAATATTCTTTCTCAGGACCTGGTCAATGAAGAGGAGTCCAGGCTCCAACTCTCTTCTTCTGATTGAATCCCCTGAGGCCTTTAATCCTCTAGTCAGAGTTGTTGCAATCGTATCAATTGAGGTACTCAGGGGGGGCTATATCCACAACTAGGGTCGAATACAGCTGGGATGCCCAATACTTCTACAATCACTTTGGGGCCAACTAACATTTGAAAGTCATCAATCAACACCAGCAAGCCTACTTGTCCATCCTTGTCTTTTTTGACCCTGATGTGCTGGTAAAAGAGTTGCACTAGCCTAGGGTAGGCTAGTGCTGGAATTCCTCTCATCAAGGGTGTCAGGCTCGCCTTGCTCGTAAATTGAACGGCAGGGACAGAGAGAGGCTCCTTCTCAAAGAAAGGTAGGTCGAAAGTTGTTTCAGGCTCTAATGGGATTGAAATCATGAGCTCGGAAGGTGTAGAAAACTAAAGGGTTGGCTCCTCCACCTCCTCAACCACCTCCTTCCCTCTTTTCTGTGTCTTTAAAGTCTTGACCTTCTTAGCAGACGGCTCAACAGGGGCCTTATCCTTGTCCCTTTTCTTTGGTGCGCTCTTAGGGGCCATTACAAATTCTACCTTGAAAGATCTGAGTGCTTAACCTAAAATCCTAGGGTTTGGTTCGATCTGACACACAGTGCACCACGAGAGCTCTAAGCAGAGGAAAACTGATGGGAATGACTTTGGGAACAAATCTGTCAATTCTTGGTGTGAATGATGGGTTGTAGAGTGGATGCTGGAGGAGAGAGGTAGAAGAGCGTCGGAAGCTAGGGTTTCACGGGGTGAAGAAGGAAGAGAGGACTAGAAATGGAGACAAGCGCGGGGTTTAAATACTTATTGCGAAGCTCGGTACCCTTTAGAAATATCTGGTCGTGGGATTGGAAATGAACCTAGCAAAGGTGCTATTCAACTTGGATTGCGCGATAATCTTCCAGGTTGACCTTGGAGCACGGGACAACATGTGAAGAATTCCATGTGAATTGCATGAGAGGTCCCAGGTCTCCTTTTGGATTGCATGAATGGCTCTGAGGTTCACTTGAATCTCGCGACAGCCTTTGAATCTCGCGACAGCTAATGAAGTATTCCTTTTGAATTGCGCGAGAGTCTCTTGGGCTTCCTACTGAACCTCGTGATAGCTAGTGAAATGCTCCATTTGGATCACGCGAGAGGTTCCCAGGTTTACTTGAATCTCATGACAGCTATTGAATGGTTCTATGTGAACTGCGCGAGAGTCACTCAGGCCTCCTTTTGAACCTAGTGACAGCAAAGTAGTAAACATAGAGCATGTGCTCTCTGTTCTGCCATTTCCATTGATGTTGGGGTTGGATCCTAGGCATGACTCTCACCACCAGGGGTATCCCCAGACACATTAAAATCAACCATTCAAGCAAAGACAATAAAAATCACCCTCCCACATTATGCATTCATGCAAAAACAATCAATCCAAGTGCAATAATCATCAATCCAAACAAATAAAATTCAAACCAGACAGGTCCATATTCAAGTGGGGCCACTAAAATTTCCTAGAGAATGTGAACAAAAGAAAGCAAGACAAATCTAACAAAACCAAGGTACATATGATACAATATTGACACACCTGTGGATCAGTTTAATGAAGGATCCCCTTGAAAGTGAATGGTGTCCATGGGTTCAGCAGGTTTTTCAAAACAAGGCTTAAGCCTCTGACCATTCACCTTCAAGGTTTTCCCAGACTTGGGATCCTTGATTTCCATAGCACCAGATGGGGAAACACTCATGATAATATAGGGACCTTCCCATCTGGATTTCAGTTTGCCAGGAAAAAATTTAAGTTTGGAGTTAAACAACCAAACCTTGTCACCAACTATGAAGCTCTTTCTCAACAATCACTTGTCAAAGAAAGCTTTGGACCTTTCCTTGTAGATCTGGGCATTGGCATATGCATCCATCCTCAGCTCATCCAATTCTGACAGCTGCAGCAACCTGTGATGACCAGCAGAAGTTAGGTCTAGATTTAAATGTTTAATGGCCCAATAGGCCCTGTGTTCTAACTCTACTGGGAGATGACAAGCCTTGCCATAAACCAGTCTGAAAGGGGACATCCCAATGGGAGTCTTATAGGCAGTCCTATAAGCCCATAGTGCATCATTAAGCTTTTCAGCCCAGTCCTTTCGGTCAGTCCTCACAGTCTTCTCAAGGATGCGCTTGATCTCCCTATTTGATATTTCAACTTGCCCACTGGTTTGCGGGTGGTAGGGAGTAGCAATCCTATAGTTTACAGAATATTTCTTGAGCAACCTCTCAAAATTTCTGTTACAGAAATGACTACCCCCATCACTGATAATGGCTCTAGGGGTGCCAAATCTTGAGAAGATATTCTGCTTTATAAACTTGAGGACAACTTGATTATCATTGGTTCTTGTGGCAACAACTTCTACCCATTTTGAAACATAATCTACTGCCACTAAGATGAAATGATAACCATTAGAAGGAGGAAAGGGGCCCATAAAGTCAATACCCCAGATATCAAACAGTTCCACAACAAGGATGGCTTGCAAAGGCATTGAGTTTCTCTTGGACAGCCTTCCTAATTTCTAACATCTTTCACAAGTCCTGTAGTGTGTATTGGCATCTCTGAATAGAGAGAGCCAATAGAACCCACACTGTAAGATTTTGTCAACTATTTTTCTTCCACTAAAGTGACCCCTACAGGCATTTTCATGGCACATGGACAGAATACTGGGGACATCACTTTCTAGAATACATTTCTAGATGATTTGGTCTGCACAATACTTGTATAAGCAAGGTTCCTCCCAGAAAAAGAATTTGACCTGTGAGAAAAACAGATCTTTGTCCATTTTGGTCCAATGGGCAGGAATCTTGCCTATAACTAGATAATTGACAATGTGTGCATACCAAGGAACCAAGGATTGGATGGTAAACAATTGCTCATCTGGGAAGACATCATTTGTAGGATCATCAATACATTTCTCCAACACAATTATGGACAAGTGGTCAGCCACCACATTTTTCACACCCTTTTTGTCCTTGATTTCAATGTCAAACTCCTGCAACTGGAGTATTCATCTAATCAGCCTGGGCTTAGCATCCTTCTTGGACAATAGGTACTTCAATGCGGAGTGGTTAGTGAAGATTACAGTTTTAGACCCACGTAGGTAAGGTGTAAATTTGTCCACAGCAAAAACCACTGCCAGAAGCTCTTTCTCAGTTGTGGTGTAATTCAGCTGAGCTTCAGCAAGTGATTTGCTGAGATAGGCAATGACCACTGGCAGCTTATCTTTTCTCTGACCCAAAACAGCACCTATTGCCAAGTCGGGTGCATCACACATCAACTCAAAGGGCAGTGCATAGTCAGGTGTTTGGAGTGCAGGGGCAGAGGTGAGGTAAATCTTCAAAGTTTCAAAAGCCTCAAGACATTCAGCAGAAAAGTCAAAGGGCACATCCTGGTAGAGCAGGTGGCACAATGGTTTAGCAATTTTCCTGAAGTCTTTAATGAACCTCCTATAGAATCCAGCATGTCCAAGGAAAGATCTGATTTATTTACTATTCTTGGAGGGGGAAAATTTGTAATGAGGTCAACTTTGGCCTTATCTACCTCAATCCCATCTTTGGAGACTACATAGCCCAACACAATACCTTGTGTTACCATGAAGTGACTCTTTTCCCAACTTATGACCAAATTGGTCTCCTCACATCTTTGCAAGACCAGGTGGAGGTGTTGTAGACATAGGCCAAAACTATCCCCATATACAGAAAAATCATCCATAAGAATTTTCAAGAATTTGCCAATCATATCAGAGAATATGACATACATACACCCCTGAAAAGTGGCTGAGGCATTACACAGCCCAAAAGGCATCCTTCGATAAGCAAAGGTGCTAAAAGGACAAGTAAATGTAGTTTTCTCTTGATCAAGAGGGTGCACAGGGATCTAGTTGTACCCTGAGTTCCCATCAAGAAAACAGTAAAAAGCTTTTCCAACCAACTTATTCAGAATAATGGGAGAGGGAAGTGGTCTTTTCTGGTCTTAGAGTTGAGCTTTCGATAATCGATGCAAACTCTCCAGCCAGTAGTCTTCCTGGCTGGTCTCAGCTCTCTAGACTCAGTTGTGATAACTGTTATGCCAGATTTTTTGGGCACCACTTGGATAGGTGCCACCCATTCATAATCATAAATGGGGTAAATTGCCCCAGCATCTAGCAATTTGATGATTTCTTTTAGGACCACTTTCTGCATGTGAGGATTCAATTTCCTCTGCATTTCCCTAGAGGGTGTTGAGCCCTCCTCTAGATGGATCCTGTGCATATAAATTGATTCATCTATCCCTCCTAGATCAGCAATGGTCCAGTCAATTGCCTTTTTATGCTTCCTCAAGACTGTTAGTAATACCTCCTCTTGTTCATTGGTAAGAGAGGAGGAGATAATTATTGAAAGTTTTTCATCTTTCTCAAGGAAAGCATATTTCAATATTTCTGGAAGCTTCTTGAGCTCCAGATCAGGAGCTTGTTGGATGGATGGCAGGATTGGTGGTTTGTTGGTTTGAGGAAGGGGCAACAATGTAGGTTGTTGCGATTTTCAGATGTGCTTACTTTATTTGTTGGTGGTAAAAGTAATTTAAAATCAAAGTAAAATAGGAGATGGAATCAGCACAACTGAGAAATCCTAGACTTGCAAGATACAGGGTCCATTTGTAGCAAGTTTTGAAAAGTAAGAGTTTGTCCCACAGGGAAAGGTGATCTACAGCTCCAAGGGAGCCATCTCTAGTAGTCCCTCTAGATCTGACTACAGATCTAGCAGTCCTAAAAGGAGGGGAGTTTAGGGTCACTTATTCTAAGTATCTTAAGGTAGCCTAATGAATTAATTACATAAAAGGGTTGAGAAGATGGATGGAGTGAGGGAAAATAAATATAAAAGGGTGAGAAGTATGCTATTGGGTTCAGATCTGCTGGAATTTATGACTCAGATCCAGATCTGCTGGTATAGAAATCCTGTCCAATGGCTACATTATCACCAAAGAGGAGAAAGAATTCAACTCATCCCTGTGCCATGATCCAATCCCTTAAGGTTATAACCTGTCCACTTAAATGGTCACAGACTATCCCATAGGGGAACCACAATCCAGAGATGGGTCAAAACAAGTAAATCATTGTAGGCACTACTTCATCCAGGCTACAAGCTCAGGAATCCATAAGGAACCTCAACCTTTAAAGCTCTATGTGTGGGGCTAAGGTTGTAAAGGACCATGATAGCCCAGACACATAGAACCAGCAAGAGATTGAGTACCACCTTGGATCTAGCTGTCCATTGCTTGAGTGGGACTACAATGGTCCAGTCACAAGCCTACAATCTCTATACCCAGATCAGATCTGCCATCTGATGGCGGGTCTATACTAATATAGGGGAGTCTGCCTCTGTACAATCTCCTACCAAGCTACAAGCTCAGTCTCGGAGAAGAAGGATCCATTTTGGATCGGCGGATTGGATTCACCCTAAGGCTATAACCTGTCCACTTAAATGGTCACAGACTATCCTAAAGGCTATCCTCCTCACGGAGCCCAAAACAAAATAAGAATATTGCTGCCACCACCATGGTCACAAGGCTACCAGCTCAGGCTTCTATTGGGATTTCAGATCTAGTGGGTCCTGTGGTGGGGCTAAGGCTGTATAGGACCATGATAGCCCAAACACACAGGTCACTTGGATCTGAATGGGACCATAGAATCAGTCCTCCATTGCTTTGAATCACAGCCAAAGCAATGGCGGATCACAAGGTAGCAGCCTTGCACAGGGCAACTCACAAACACATGAATCCCATAAAAGTGCAACACCCAATCACAAATTCTATTAATCTAAACTTAATAAGCATACAAAGGCATGGCCAGCAAGTGCTGGGCCATGGAGAGAAGAAGAAGAAAAAAGAAAACTACTTACAGCTACAGAAAAACAAGACTACAATGCCAAAAATAGAGTAAAAACTGAACTCTTTCCGGCCTTCTAAACTTAAACCAGGCTTAGGTTTATATAGCAGTGGGTGTGGTGGCGCATTAGGGTTAGGAAACCCTAATTTTAACGATGCCACATGGCCTATTAATGATCCTTGGATGCCTCGAGGCACGTGCATAGAGATTTGAGCATGGGAGTGCGTGCCCTAATCCTTGAAAATTTCCAGAATGTCCTCTACAGAATGATGGAAGTTGGTGTTCAGAGCTTCGCTAGATTGCAGTCGATTCCCAGACTTGTCGCGTGGTAGCTCTATTCTTTGTGTGGTTGAGTTTAACATTAGAACTTCAGATGTCGTGGGGTTGCCACTTCTTAATGCTTTGAGCAGTCGCAAGGTAGATAGTTAAGCTCTCGCTGGATTGGGCTTCGCGTAGTTGGATTGTTACTTGTAAAAAATGTGAGAACTGTGCGAGCATTCCATTTCACTTCGCAGGGCTAACTCTGGCTTCACGAGGCTGCTTTCTTCCTGAACAGCGCGACAGCTTCTTTTCTTGATAGATCTTCGTGAGGATCCTCGCGATAGCTTTGAGGCTTTTCTTAACTGCGCGACAGGTTCTCTTGACATTTGCATCCCGCGGCCACTGTGCGACAGCTGCGCGAGGCAAGATTCTAAAGCTCTCTCTCCTTAGCTGTTCTGAGCGAACTGCACATGGTTAGTTTCAGGTCTTCTTAAACTGCGCGAGGCTGCGTGACCATTTACTCCTGAACTTCGTGAGAGCTGCACGAGGTTGTGCTTCTGAAGCTCTTTTGTTACTCGACTGCGCGAGCACTTGTTGTGAAGTCTTGGGAAGCTCGCGAGGACTGCGCGAAGCATAGTTTTCTGAATCCTTTGAAGCTTTGTGGAAGCTGCGCGAGGTTGGATTCAGTGTTTATCCTTCTGAGGGATTTCTGGTGCCAATATGGGCTCCTTAACATGATTTCTGGCCTTATTGCACTGCTGTTTATTATCTACAAAAAATACTTAACAAACCTTTATTAGATGGCTAAGGGCCTAATCAAAGGCTAAGTTAAGGGGTGCAAAGTGGTACTTTTCAGGTCTTAACACACCCCCAAACCTAATCTTTGCTAGTCCCTTAGCAAAGCTATATTAAATCAACTACAGAAATTAAATGCCATTGTCGTAGGGAGCACAGATACATTTAGCATATGTACCAAGCCTTTTAAACCCCTAGGAGATCCCTAGTGGAGGAGTGAAGTCTTCTGAGGGTTTTCAGTGAAGACACCCACAAACTTCTCAATGAGACAGTTAACAAAAGTGCATTATTACCAAGTGAGCGGTCAAGAAACAGAGTGAGTTCACCCTTGAATTAGTAAAAATATAAGAAATTCAAACACATTGGCTGCACAGAAATTTAAACCGTATAAGCTTCTCATGAAAGCACAGCATTTCTAATCAATTTACAACAAAGAACAATTTACATGTGTGTTAGCACTGAGCTCATTACTAGATCAAAAATTAGGTTGTAGATCATACTTAATGCATTCAAGATCAGACCCAAAACTCTCCAAGGCATACTCTCATAAAGAACTGTTGAGGGTTTCATTTTCTCTCAAGCTTAAGAGCAGTTACATCCCCCAAATGGGTCTGTAAGCATGAGCATAGGCATAGCTCTGAAGTTCTGGCATCATTGATAGATCCTCACCATAGATTGGATAACTCTTTATCTCCACATGACAACTCACTCAACTTTGGATCACAAGGGCTTTAACTGGGCTGTAATGTGGCTTATGGAGTGGGGCTAAAAAAAGAATGGAAGGTTGAAAAGGGGTTCAAAATTGAGAAATCAGTAGGTGAAGGAGGTGATTCATGACTTCACCTTCTTTAATTCAGCTCCTTTCATCTTCTTTGAGGTTTTCAGATTTGAAGTGATCAGTTTCTCTTCTTGATTTCAATTTTTCCAATGAAAGTTCCCTCTCGACTCCTCTCTTACTCCTCTTCATTATTGTTTTTGTTTCTTGTTGATGCATTTTTCTTCTTTTTTTTTGTTTTTGCTTTTCTGAAATGCCACCATTTTCTCAGTTACCATACTGCCAGAATTTGAGGTACTTCTTCTTTCTTCACCTAATGTTGACCATAGCTAGTCCATCTCTAACTCTTGTTCCTTTACCTTTTGAATTCTCAGAGTGAGGGTAAGGTTAAATCAGAAACATAGGTTCAGGTGCAAGTACTCAGGTGTATTTTTGAAGAAATTTGGATTTAAAGCTCAAAGGGGGTATGGATAAGGGCAGTTGCTTTAAGGTTTGTCTGTTTAGGCTCAAACTGTCCAAGAGAAGGCCTTGATCCTTTCCTAAGTCTCATGAGTGCTGTCAGTTGTTTCAACTTGGAGTTTCCTAACTTCTAGTAAGCACATTGACTCAGCCAGTCCTTAGAGCTAGAAGAAATTGCCTTAGTCACTCCTCAAAGAAAAAAATTTTGTATAGTAGGCCCAAATCTCACTGGTTGTGGTCTTCCTTTGAATTCTTAAGTATGTCCTTACCTTTTTCTCTCTCTAGTGATTCACTAAGTGTTGATATAAGTGAGTTTCCTTGGTGATCTCATCATGGAAATGTGAAATTTTAAAAGTCTATACTGTCTAAAGTTTGGAAAAAATTTTAAATTTCATTATTGTTCTGATTCTTCAGTGAACATGGTTCCATTTCCATCTTACTCACAAGGTTTTGCTGCACTTAGGTTAACTATTTCATTGACAGGATCTGCCTGCCACACCCCCAAACCTATGAGGAGCAGTGTCCTCACTTGTTCAAAGGTGGGCGTGCAGCAAATTTATTATCAGAGAAAAGAAAACAGCAAGAATGAAAACAAACAAAAACAGAGAACTTCACAGAATAATAGGAAAAGAAAATTTCATTAAGACAAAAAAAAAGAAGGAAAATTACAAAAAGAAAATTGTTAAGAAGAGAGGGGAGAGGGATCAGGGATGTGGGGGTTGAGAAGGTAGTGGAGGGGGTTGAGTGGAGGGGGCAGGGGATGGGATGGTTCTATCTTTTGCTTTTTCTTCTTCGACTGGTGCTTGTCCTTCTCCTCCTTCGCTAGGATCTGCAGAACCTCCTCGTATTCATCCCAGAGGGGTTGTAGGGGGTCCGGCTCTTTAGGTGGGGGCGGTTCCAACCACATCGGGTAAAACTTGTTAGGTAGAGCATTAGGCTTGTCATCTGCCATTGTTAGGACTAGGGAAGGACCTCTAGGGTGAGAGGAGAAAGGATGAGATGAATATGAAAGGGACACCCTGTGTATTTAAAGACGAGGATGGTGGAAGATGAATCGGTGTAGTAACATCCAAGTTGCTGCAATTAATTGAGAGTGAGTTGGGAAGTGAAAAGTTACAGCAATCAGCGTGGGGAATGACAAATGCATGTAACTCGCGCAGCTGGTCAAGGGGATCGCGAGATAGGAACGAAATCTCGCAATGATGGATGTTACAGCATGCAGTGCGCGAGAGGCTCTGCATCATTTGTTGAAACTCGTGACGGTGTAATAAATACTCTATGTGAATTGCGCGAGAGCTTCCCAAATCTCAATTTGGAATGCGCGAGGGCTTAGTACCCAACAGGGAGCAATTCATGCAATGCAGCGTACTCATCAAAAATCTTCAAACAGTATACATTCAATTCAAAAATCAGCAAATCACAGAAGAAGTAATCATACCAACCCACATAAACTCTATCGAACTCAACAGACTCAGACCCCATCGAGACACTACAATTTCCTAAAAACTATTGAAGAAACGAAAGTAGTATAGTACAACATGGACATAACTATGGGTCAGGTAGAAGAAGGGGTCCCTTGAAAATGAATAGTGTTCATAGGGTTGGCCGGTTTTTCGAGACAAGGCTTAAGCCTCTGACCATTCACTTTCAAGGTCCGCCCAGATTTGGGATCCTTGATTTCCACAGCACTAGATGGGGAAACATTTAAGACAATATAAGGACCTTCCCATCGGGATTTTAGTTTGCCAGGAAAGAATTTTAGTTTGGAGTTAAATAACCAAACCTTGCCACCAGGTAGGAAAGATTTTTCTCAGTAAGCCCTTGTCAAAGAAAGCTTTGGACAGTTCTTTGTAGATCCTGGCATTGGCGTAGGCATCCATCCTCAGCTCGTCCAATTCAGACATCTGTAGGGACCTGTGATGACCAACATAAGTTAGGCTCATATTTAAGTTTTTAATGGCCCAATAGGCCTTGTGTTCTAACTCTACTGGGAGATGGCAAGCCTTGCCATAGACTAGTCTGAATGGAGACATTCCAATTGGAGTCTTATGGGCAGTCCTATAAGCCCACAGTGCATCATTGACCTTATCAGCCCAATCTCTCCTGTCAGTCCTTACTGTTTTCTCAAGGATGTGCTTGATCTCCCTATTAGAAATTTCAACTTGCCCACTTGTCTGTGGGTGGCAGGGAGTAGCAATCCTATGGGTCACAAAATATTTCTTGAGCAAGCTCTCAAAATTTTTGTTGCAGAAATGGCTACCCCCATCACTGATAATAGCTCTAGGGGTTCCAAATCTTGAGAAAATGTGCTACCTTACAAATTTGAGGACCACTTGGTTGTCATTGGTTCTTGTGGCAATGGCTTCTACCCATTTGGAAACATAATCCATTGCCACTAAGATGAAATGGTAACCATTAGAAGGAGGAAAAGGGCCCATGAAGTCTATGCCCCATACATCAAATAGTTCGACAACAAGGATGGGCTGCAAAGGCATTGAATTTGTTTTGGACAGCCCTCCTAATTTTTGACATCTCTCACATGCCTTGCAGTGTGTATATGCATCTTTGAATAAAGAAGGCCAATAAAACCCACACTGCAGGACCTTGTCAGCTATTTTTCTTCCACTAAAGTGGCCTCCACAGGCATTTTCATGGCACATGGCCAGAATACTAGGGACATCACTTTCGAAAACCCATCTTCGGATGATTTGGTCTACACAGTACTTGTATAGGCAAGGTTCCTCCCAAAAAAAAATATTTGACCTGTGAGAAAAACAGGTCTTTGCCCATTTTGGTCTAGTGGGCAGGAATCTTTCCTATAACAAGATAATTCACAATGTGGGTAAACCAAGGGACCAAGGATTGGATTGCAAATAATTGCTCATCCGGGAAGGCATCATTTGTAGGATCATCAAGACACTTCTCCAACACAATTCTGGACAAGTGGTCAGCCACCACATTTTCCACACCCTTTTTATCCTTGATTTCGATGTCAAACTCCTGCAGTAGGAGTATCCATCTAATCAGCCTGGGCTTAGCATCTTTCTTGGACAATAGGTACTTCAATGCTGAGTGGTCAGTGAAGATTACAGTTTTAGATCCCAGCAGGTAGGATCTAAACTTGTCAACAGCATACACCACTGTCAGAAGCTCTTTCTCGACTGTGGTATAATTCAGTTGAGCTTCAATAAGTGACTTGCTAATATAAACAATGACCACAGGCAGCTTATCCTTTCTTTGCCCCAAGACAGCACCTATTGCCAAATCTGATGCATCACACATTACAGGCAGAGGTAAGGCAGACTTTCAAAGTCTCAAAAGCCTTTAGACATTCAGCCGAGAAGTAGAAAGGCACATCCTGGCAGAGCAGGTGGCACAATGGCTTAGCAATTTTGCTGAAGTCCTTAATGAACCTCCTGTAGAATCCTGCATGCCCAAGGAAAGATCTTATTTGTTTGACTATTTTTGGAGGGGGCAGATTGGCAATGAGGTCAACTTTGGCCTTGTCTACCTCAAGCCCTTCTTTAAAGACTACATGGCCCAACACAATGCCTTGTGTTACCATGAAGTGGCTCTTTTCCCAGCTTAAGACCAGATTGGTCTCCTCACATCTTTGCAAAACTAAATTTGAGGTGTTGTAGACATCGCCAAAACTGTCCCCAGATGTAAAAAATCATCCATAAAAATCTCCAAAAACTTGTCAATCATATCAGAGAATATGGCATACATACACCTCTGAAAAGTGGCTGGCGCATTACATGGCCCAAAAGGCATCCTTCTGTAAGTAAAGGTGATAAAAGGATAGGTAAAGGTGGTTTTCTCTTGGTCTTGAGGATCCACAGGGATCTGGTTGTACCCTAAGTACCCATCAAGAAAACAGTAAAAAGCTTTTCCAGCCAATTTGTCAAAAATTTGGTCAATGAAGGGGAGAGGGAAGTGGTCCTTTCTGGTCTTAGAGTTGAGCTTTCTATAATCAATGCAAACTCTCTAGCCAGTGGTCTCCTTGGCTGGTCTCAACTCTCCAGATTCGGTTTTAATAACTATTATGCCAGATTTCTTGGGCACCACTTGGATAGGTGCCACCCAGTTAGAATCAGAGATGGGGTAAATCACCCCTGCATCAAGCAATTTAATGATCTCCTTGAGGACCACTTTTTGCATGTGAGGATTTAACTTCCTCTGCATTTCCCTGGAGGGTAGTGATCCCTCCCCAAGATGAATCTTGTGCATGCAGAATGATGCATCTATTCCTCCCAGATCTGTAATGGTCCAACCAATTGCCTTTTTGTGCTTCCTCAAAACTATTAGTAATTCCTCTTCCTGCTCATTGGTAAGAGAGGAGGAGATAATCACAGGAAGCTTATCACCTTTCTCAAGGAAGGCATATTTTAATGTTTTTTGGAAGCTTCTTGAATTCCAGATCCGGGGCTTGTTGGGTGGATGGCAAAATTGGTGCATTGGTGGTTGGAGGAAGAGGCAACAATGTAGGTTTCCAAATGGAATGCTGCACTGAGGCCACAAAAGACTTCAATGTCGTCATGTCTTCTGTTATCACAGCTGGGCTTTCTTCCTCCACCATATTCCAGACTTTAACTAAATTCCTGACAGTGTTGCTCCACTCCAGCAGAGTGGGCAATTCTTCATCCACAATATCTTCTAAGTCTTCTACCCCTTTCTAGCTCAGGGTTGAAAGGCTCTAAAGTAGGACTAAGAGATCTCCTACCTAGCATACAAACACACCACCAGTAGGGACAACTCCTTGCAGGCACATTACAGTTGACTCAAAGAATTTATCTAACAAATTTATAGCTATTTTAAGAAAACATAAATTTACAACTATCCGAAATACTGCTATGAAAATTGTAAGAGAAATAGACAGAGTTTTAAAGGTTAGAGAATTTGCAAACAGAGGTAGCTACTCTCCAAATGCAGTCCACTGTCCTTCTCTGCTGCTGTCTAGATTTGTAAGAAAGATTCAAAATTACATCAGCAGTATCAATTATTCAAATCTACAAAGAATACTAAAAATACAAAAACTAAGGGTCTACTAATAGATCATCTGTTCCCCGGCAGCGGCGCCAAAAACTTGTTGCGATTTTCAGATGTGCTTACTTTATTTGTTGGTGGTAAAAGTAATTTAAAATCAAAGTAAAATAGGAGATGGAATCAGCACAACTGAGAAATCCTAGACCTACAAGATACAGGGTCCATTTCTAGCAAGTTTTGATAAGTAAGAGTTTGTCCCACAGGGAAAGGTGATCTACAGCTCCAAGGGAGCCATCTCTAGTAGTCCCTCCAGATCTGACTACAGATTTGGCAGTCCTAAAAGGAGGGGAGTTTAGGGTCACTTATTCTAAGTATCCTAAGGTAGCCTAATGAATTAATTACAGAAAAGGGTTGAGAAGATGGATGGAGTGAGGGAAAATAAATATAAAAGGGTGAGAAGTATGCTATTGGGTTCAGATCTGCTGGAATTTATGACTCAGATCCAGATCTCGGTATAAAAATCTCAATGGCTACATTATCACCAAAGAGGAGAAAGAATTCAACTCATCCCTGTGCCATGATCCAATCCCTTAAGGTTATAACCTGTCCACTTAAATGGTCACAGACTATCCCATAGGGGAACCACAATCCAGAGATGGGTCAAAACAAGTAAATCATTGTAGGCACTACTTCATCCAGGCTACAAGCTCAGGAATCCATATGAAACCTCAACCTCTAAAGCTCTATGTGTGGGGTTAAGGCTGTAACGGACCATGATAGCCCAGACACATAGAACCAGTAAGAGATTGAGTACCACCTTGGATCTAGCTGTCCATTGCTTGAGTGGGACTACAATTGTCCAGTCATAAGCCTACAATCTCCATACCCAGATCAGATCTGCCATCTGATGGCGGGTCTATACTAATATAGGGGAGTCTGCCTCTGTACAATCTCCTACCAGGCTACAAGCTCAGGCTCGGGGAAGAAGGATCCATTTTAGATCGGCGGATTGGATTCACCCTAAGGCTATAACCTGTCCACTTAAATGGTCACAGACTATCCCAGAGGCTATCCTCCTCACGGAGCCCAAAACAAAACAAGAATATTACTGCCACCACCATGGTCACAAGGCTACCAGCTCAGGCTTCCATGGGGATTTTAGATCTAGTGGGTCCTGTGGTGGGGCTAAGGTCTGTATAGGACCATGATAGCCCAGACACACAGGTCACTTGGATCTGAATGGGACCATAGAATCAGTCCTCCATTGCTTTGAATCACAACCAAAGCAATGGCGGATCACAAGGCAGCAGGCTTGCGCAGAGCAACTCAAACACATGAATCCCATAAAAGTGCAACACCCAATCACAAACTCCATTAATCTAAACTTAATAAGCATACAAAGGCATGGCCAGCAAGTGCTAGGCCATAGAGAGAAGAAGAAAAAGAAAAACTACTTACAGCTACAGAAAAACAAGACTACAATGCCAAAAACAGAGCAAAAATTGAACTCTTTCCGGCCTTCTAAATCTAAATCAGGCTTAGGTTTATATAGCAGTGGGTGTGGTGGCGCATTAGGGTTAGGAAACCCTAATTTTACTGATGCCACGTGGCCTATTAATGACCCTTGGATGCCTCGAGGCACGTGCATGGAGATTTGAGTGTGGGAGTGCATGTCCTAATCCTTAGAATTTTCCAGAATGTCCTCTACAAAATGATGGAAGTTGGTGTTCAGAGCTTAGCCAGGTTGCAGTCGATTCCCAGACTTGTCGCGTGGTAGCTCTGTTCTTCGCGTGGTTGAGTTTAACATTAGAACTTCAGATGTCGTGGGGTTGCAGCTTCTTAATGCTTTGAGCAGTCGCGAGGTAGATATTTAAGCTCTCGCTGGATTTGGCTTCGCGCGGTTGGATTGCTACTTGTGAAAAATGCGAGAACTGCATGAGCATTCCATTTCACTTTGCGGGGCTAACTCTGGCTTCGCGGGGCTGCTTTCTTCCTGAATCGTGCGATAGCTTCTTTTCTTAATAGATCTTCGTGAGGATCCTCGCGATAGCTTTGAGGCTTTTTTGAACTACATGACAGGTTCTCTTGACATTTGCATCCCGCGGCCACTGCGCGACAGCTGTGCGAGTGTTGAGAACTGGAAAATACCATTTTTCACCCCTTAATCTGGGCCTTGATAGACCCTTGAGAGAACTAAATAAGTATTTTAAGTGTTTGTTTTACAGCTAACAATAAAGACACGCTTAACCATAAAAGCAGCTCAAAAGTGCCAAAAAGATGACAATTCATGTCAGTCCAAAGGAAGGAAGTGAAGAAACAACCTCATCAGCTGTGGAAAGGTCTAAATAGAAGAGGCAAAGACCTGTAAGAGAAGCAGGGAACAATTCGAACAGAGAAATGCACTCTGTAGTTCTTTTCAAGAAAGAACTTGCACTTTTCAGAAAGAACCTTGAACTTTGCGAAAAGAAGAAAACACTCCTCGAAAAGAAGATTGAACTTTGCGAGCAGCTTGAAGTCATTGAACTTTGTGAAAAGGCCCTAAACTCGTGAAAAGGACTAAAACTGTGTAGCTTTGAAGAGCATCACGAACTCCACGAAAAGAAGATTGAACTTTGCGAACAGAGCATCAGAAGTCATTGAACTTTGTGAAAAGGCCCCTGAACTCTGCAAAAAGGTATTCTGGAGATTCGCAGCTTTAACAAGGGCAATTGATGTCTCAACAGCGCCCCAATGCATCGAAAAGCCAGGGACATTAGAAGATTACGAGCACGAACCAAAGGCATATTCCACCCATGTGAACACCCAAAGATGAAATTACTTGGGAACTTCTAGAAACTCTAACAAACTTTCAAAATGCATAATGTAATTGATGCCTCTGCTTCGATTGGAACCAGATCAAGCGCTTCGATTACCGTAACAGATCCGGATCCCGGTGCTCGACTCCTATTGGTTGATACAGATCTATCCAATTCTGATTGGTTGATACACATTTGAGCTGGCTTAGGGAAAACTATAAATAGACGAACCATTTGCCCAATTTGGGTATCCAGATTTTGAGTTTCATTTCTAAATCCCCCATTTCCTAGCCAGATAGCTTGTCTGCAATCCTTGTAATATCCTACTTTGTACTTGCATTTGAGAGCTGTGAGACATTTCTGTAATTCAAAAGAGAGTTGTATTCAAGACTGCAAATCAGAGAGTCTTTTAAGTCATGCTCGTAATTGTAACGTGGATTTTAAAAGGTTGTCAGAACTATGCATTCTCCATTGGACTCATGTCAAGGGTTCCCTCTGATCTCCTCAGTACATTAGACTCCTTTAGATTCATTATTTTGCATGCAATTTCCCTTGATTCATTAATCCTGTGAGAATTAGTGTTGGTAACCTAATCTCTTACGGCATTTGTAGTGATGTTTCCTGTTCTGAATTTAGGATTTGGTTAAAGACTATTGGATGGTTTGTGGCCATTAAAGTGGACAAACCATAGCCATAAGTGTAAGCCTAATCCTTGAATTAGATTTATCTCTCTTACATCTGTGCTTGTAGCCAGATGAAGATTGGATCACCTCTGTTGAGCTGCAGTTATTCTCATTAGATTTCAAAGACCAAATCAAAGTTAGATATTACTTCTCCATTCTTTGTATAAGTTTACCTCAAACGTTTCCCCAACTCAGATCTGGATCATTTAGTTTAATCTTTACTTTTATCATTTAGTTAACGTGACAAATTCAACCTCCCATCTTATGTGCTTTGTAGATAGGATCAGAGGCAAGATCTGGTAGCTCAGATCTGAAGGTTTATCTTAAATTTTAAATCAACTCCCTGTGGACGATCTTTTACTCACTTACATTTAAAACTTGCTACAATTGGCCCTGATCTTGCAGGCTAATTCTCTTCTAACGGTGCTGATATTTCTTTAATTTCTTATATAGTTTAGAGCCACTGTAATTTGGCAACTTTAAAACTGTTTTCAAAACACACATAAATCAAGCACACTTAGAAGAAGCAACAAGTTTTTGGCGTGCGAGGCAGGATTCTGAAGCTCTCTCTCCTCAGCTGTTCTGAGCAAACTGTGCGAGGTTGGTTTCAGGTCTTCTTGAACTGCGTGAGACTGCGCGACCATTTACTCCTGAACTTCACGAGAGCTGTGCAAGGTTGTGCTTCTGAAGCTCTTCTGTTACTCAACTGCGTGAGCACTTATTGTGAAGTCTTGGGAAGCTCGCAAGGACTGCGCGAAGCATAGTTTTCTGAATCCTTTGAAGCTTTGTGGAAGCTGCGCGAGGTTGGATTCAGTGTTTATCCTTCTGAGGGATTTTTGGTGCTAATATGGGCTCCTTAACATGATTTCTGGCCTTATTGCACTGCTATTTAGTATCTACAAAAACACTTAACAAACCTTTATTAGATGGCTAAGGGCCTAATCAAAGGCTAAGTTAAGGGGTGAAAAGCGGTACTTTTCAGGTCTTAACACAGGTTTCCAAATAGAATGCTGCACTAAGCCCACTGAAGACTTCAATGTGGACATGTCTTCTGGCATTACAGCTGGGCTTCCTTCCTCTACCATGTCTCAAACTTCAGTTAAACTTGTGACAATGTTGCTCCACTCCAGCAGAGTGGGCAATTCTTCTTCAACAACTTCTTCTAGTACATCCACTGCAAAGCTTTCCTCATTGTCTAGCTGAGGGTACTTTGCACTATTATACACATTAAGCTCAACCTTCATATGTTCGAAAGTTACTTCCATGATCCCTAACCTGCATTGAATGCATGCATTGGCAGTGGCCAAGAATGGCTTGCCCAAAATAACAGGTATAGGGGATGTACTCTTGTTGCAGCGCATGTCCAAAACTAGGAAGTCTGTAGGGTAGAAGAACTTGTCCACCCCTACCAAGACATCCTCAACCACTCCCATGGGTCTCCTTTCAGACCTATCAGCCATCAATAACACAATGGGGGTGGGTTTTAGTTCCCCCAAACCTAGCTGCTGATACACATTGTATGGCAGTAGGTTAACACTAGCTCGAAGGTCTAGAAGGGCCCTTCCAATTGTGTGGTTTCCAATTATTTAGGGAATAGTGGGTATCCCTGGGTCTTGCAACTTCTCAGGCATTGTCATGTTTAATACAGAATTAACTGTATCAGTTGCAAAGACCTTTTTGGATAAATGGCCTCTAGCTTTTCTTTTTTGAGTGCAAAGGTCTTTCAAAAATTTTACATAGGCTGGGACCTGTCGAATTGCATCAACCAGGGGCAAATTGATTATTACCTTCTTACAGGTCTCCATCATTTCCTCTATATGTGCATTCCCCTTATCAAAAGGGGCAGGGCCGGATAAAGCCTGAGGAAATGGCAACTGAGGTACTACTGGGTCCTCAACTGTAAGCCTATGAGTGAACTTTTATTTTTTTCTTTTGGCATCTTTTATTTCCTACTGAGGCTCAACTGCAGCCTCTTTATTTTTCTCTTGTTGCAGGGTAGCAGGCAACTCTTGGCTCAGTGTTCTAACAAAGTCTCTTTCTCTTTCATTCGAAAGTTTCTTGGAAATGACCTCTCCTTGTTCCTTTCCCACTTAGTTATCTACATGCCTACTAGACCTTAGGGTTGTGATGGCATTAACACCCTCAAAACTTGAGGAGCCTTCTCCAATCGAATATTGGCCCTTAGGGTTGGCCACTGGCTGGCTTGGCAACCTGCCCTCTTCTCTTTTGGTCAAGGCATTGGATATTTGGCCAAGCCGTTCTTCTATTATCTTTATGCTTTGATTATGAGAAGTCACAGTCTGAGTCAAGACTCCAAGGCTTTGCAATGAGATCAAAATCTGGTCCTCGAAAGAAGCATTTCGGGGCTGAGGTGGGGGAACTACCAACTAATTTTACTGCAGGGGCTACTGCTGATGCTGAAAATTTGACCTTGGGGCATATCCCTGGTTAAACTGCTGTTGTGGCCTTTGAGGTAAGGCCAACATCTGTTGCGGCTGCATATAATTTTCTTGTCTCCACCTCAAATTTGGGTGGCCTCTCCACTGGTAACCAGTATTTTGGTGCTGGTATCCATATGGCTGTTTATTGTAGCCACCAGATTGTTGCTGGCCAAATGATTGGGCAGCAGCAGCTTGTTCCTTCACATACTCAGGATACTGCCCTGCAGATGGGCACTCTTCCACTGTGTGTTGTGGAGATTGGCATATCAGACATGCCTCCATCACTTGTGCAGCCAATTTGGGCTGCACCACAGTTAATAGTTTATCAAACTTATCAAAAAGATTGGCCATCTACATTCTCAAGTCATTGTTTCCACTAACTTCATACATCTTTCCTTTGGAAGTTTCAGCAAGCCCCAGCTTAGGAGAAGGCTCTTGAATAGTTCTTGATGAGGACATCTTTTGGAAAGCATTCTCACTGATGACCTCAAATAAGTCCCATGCCTCATCAGCTATTTTATGCATGTAAGTTCCACCACAAGAGGCATCTATCATGTCTCTACTTTTCTCATCAATCCCATTATAGAAGCTTTAGACAAGCTGCCAGTCAGGGATCTTGTGGTGGGGACATTATTTGAGCATCTCCTTAAGTCTATCCCAAGATTGATTAAAATCCTCAGTTGGGGATTGAGCAAAAGCAAGTATTGCTTTCCTCAACTGGTTGGTTTTTGTCTCTGGGAAGAATTTGGTCAGAAATCTTGTCTGTAGGTCTTTCCAAGAAGTGATGCTGTTGTTTGGGAGAGTAGCTAACCAGGTGCTGGACCTGTCCTTTAGGGAGAAAGGAAAGAGCCTTAACCTAGTGGCTTCTGGTCCCAAACCAGCAATGGAGAATGTTGTGCACAGGGCCAAGAATTGGTCAATGTGTTTGTAAGGGTCTTCCTTGCTAAGCCCATGGAAAGAGGGAAGCATTTGGATGATGGAGGTTTTAATCTCATAGTTTTCCTAAACATCTGGGAATTGAATGTTGAATGGGGAATTATAATCATCAGGAGCATTCAATTCCTTCAATGTTCTGGGTTACTCTTCACCCATGACTGCTGTCTCAATTTCAATAGGGGGCTCGACTGTGGTGTGTCTGTGCCTTCTTGGTCTTCTGCCTCTTTCTATCTCAGGGTTAGGAGGCTCTAATGTGGGACTGAGAGATCTCCTTCCTAACATGCACACACACCAACAGCAGGGAGGACTACTTGCAGACACATTGCAATTAAAAAAAATTACTACTATCCTAGTCAACTGCTATAGAATTTTAAAAGGAGAAGTAGACTGAGTTTTTGAAGGTTAGAGAAATGCAAACAGAGGTAGCTAGACTCCCAGTGCAGTTCAACTTTCCTTCTCTGCTACTGTCCAGATCTGCAAGAAAAATTCCAAATGTAAATCAATAGTATCAATTATTCACAAGTACAGCTATCAAAGAATAAAGAATACAAAATTCTAGGGTCTACTAATAGATCAAGATTCCCCAGCAACGGCGCCAAAAACTTGTTAGGATATTTTAAGTGCTTGCTACTGACTTTATTGGAGACAGTGATAAGAATGAGGTTAGTGAAAATAAATCAAAGGTGGATTGAAAACTACAGAGTAGCAAGCCTAAAAATACATAGTCCTGCAAGATACAGGGCCTGTTGTAGCAAGTTTTAATAAGAGTTTGTCCCACAGGGAAAGTTGATCTAAAGCTCCAAGGGAGCTATCTTTAGTAGGCCCTCCAGATCTGGCTACAGATCTGACAATCCTAAATGGAAGGGGATTTAAGGTCACTATTATCTATATCCTAAGGTAGCCTAATGCCTAAACTACAGAAATGGTTGAGAAGAATGATGGAGTGCGAGAATATAAGTATAAAAGGGTGAGAAGTATGCTATTAGGCATAGATCTGATGGGTCTTATAACTCAGACTCAGATCTGCTGCTGTAGAAATCCTGTCTAATGGCTACATTATCACCAAAGAGGAGAAAGGATCCAACTCACCCCTGTGCCATGATCCAATCCCTTATGGCTATAACCTATCCACTTGAATGGTCACAGGCTATCCAATAGGAGAACCACAATCCAGAGATGGGTCAAAACAAGTTTAACATTATAGGCACTACTTCTTCTAGGCTACCAGCTCAAGAATCCATAGGAACCTCAGCCTCTAAAGTTCTGTGTGTGGGGCTAGGCCTGCAATGTGCACTAGCCTGGACACACAGAACCAGCAAGAGTTTGAGTACTAGCTTTTAATCTTAGCTGTTCACTACTTTAGAAAGACAGCAGTGATCCAGTCACAAGCCTACAATCTCTACAGCCAGATCAGATCTGCCATCTGATGGTAGGTCTATACAAATATAGGGGAGTCTGTCTCTGCACAATCTCTCACAAGGCTACAAGCACAAGTGCAGAGAAGAAGGATCTGTCTTAGATCTGTGGATTGGCCTCACCCTAGGGCTATAATCTGTCCACTTAAATGGTCACAGACTATTCACAGAGGCTATCCTCCTCACAGAGGTCTAAGACAGAACAAGAACATTGCTGCCACCACCATGTTCACAAGGCTACCAGCTCAAGCTCCCATGGGGATTCAGATTTAGTGGATCCTGTGGTGGGGCATAGGCCTGCAATGTGCCTAACCTGGACACACAGGTCACTTGGATCTAGATAAAACTTTAAAAACAATCCTCCATTGCTTACAATGCAACATAGCAATGAAGGATCTCAAGGCAGCAGCCTTGTACAGAACAACTCACAAAATACCAATCCCATACATGCATAAAATCCTATTATAAAACTCTATTAAATCTATTCCAAATAGACATACAAAGACATAGCCAGCAAGTGCTAGACTATGGAGAGAAGAAAAAGGAAAAAAGAAACTGCCTAAACCCTAACCTTAGCCTACTGTAATTCTACAGTTGGTTTCAAGAAGGAGTACATAAGTCCTTTAAACCTAAACTAGGCTTAGGCTTATATAGCAGTCAGCTCTCTGAGAATTAGGGTTAGGCAAACCCTAATTTCTCAATGCTATCGTGGCCAATTTTTGTTCCTTGGATGCCTCGGGGCGTGTGCACAGAGATTGGAGCATTGGAGTAGGTGCCCTAGTTGCTAGAAGTTCCCAGATTGCCCCTACAGAAGTGGAGAGAAGTTAAGAACCCGAGCCTCGCTAGGTAGCGAGGAGAGATGTTAGATCTGTAATTGGATAAGGTTGAGAGTGCTATTGAGGGTTCATTGATGCACAGACTACAGATCTGAGAGCATTTCCATTCTAGAGTGAGTTTGATTACAATGTAAATGTTGTTTTTAACGCTGTAATTAGATCTAAAGTTCCTTTAGTTTCATTTGGTGCTCAATTGGATTTGTGTAGAGGAGTTTATAGATGAGCTCACCCACTTAACTGGTAGACCTCTTGGATACCATCTGATCTCCCTAGATCTGATACTCCTATAATTCCCTGAGTCTGTGACCTTAGAATTGCAGCATCTGTAGTGGTTTTAATTATTCTAATTGATGCTTTTGCTTTGGAGGAGATCCCTAAGATGGTCTGTGGCCATTCAAGTGGACAGATCGTAGCCTTAAGATTAGTCCAAGCTCAGGCTCCAATTGGATTCGTCTGCTGTAAATCCATGGATCGGATGAAGTCTATAGGATGGTCTCTGACCATTCAAGTGGACAGATCATAGCCTTAAGACCAGTGAGATCCTGTGATATGGAGTGGAGTCTTCTACCCTGCAGCTGTGCTTATAGCCAGTTGAGGGAATTGTGTGCCCTGAACCTTTGCAGCATGATTAATCTAACCTGATTACAGTGAGACCAATTTTCAAGCTACTCTTCTCCATTTTTTTCTTTTTACTCCTTTCCCCTGCAAGATCTAGATTCCTAAACTCGATCCAAGTTATTTTTTGTTTAATTTTAGCTTAGCGTAAGTGACAATCCCTTTTCAACCTCGCCCTTGTCTTTTGGCTAACTTAGCATTAGTTAGGGTGCCAGATCTCTTACAGATCTGGAGATTTATCATTTTTAAACCAACTTTCATGTGGACATTCCCTTACTATCTTTTTAAAACTTGCTATGACAGACCCTGATTACTTGCAGGTCTGTGTGAGGGTGCTCTGCCTAGTTTTATTAGTGATTTTAGACCCTCTTTGAAGGGAAGGTAAACACCCCAACAGTAGTATCATCATCTATGAACAGATCTTAACTAAAAGACCATTTGAACTCTAATGCCTTATTGTTCCACCATGCAGCAGGTTGCTCTAGAGTTGATTTCGAGGTTGGTTCTAGGATACTTTTTTATCGTTTCAAAGATTGCGATTTCGAGGTTGACGACTTAGAGGGTTTTGACATGGTTTGCTTCCTTGAAGCCATGGTGTAATGAAAATAAGAAAAATCCCAAAATTTCAAACGAAATAGGGGTTTATAGGGTTTTACCTTGAAAAAGGAAGGTGTACGTGGGATCAAGGGCCTAAATCCGAATGAATCTTACACAAGCGTGAAGAAATGGCATCCCCTGTAGAAGATTAGGGCTTCTTCTTGCAAAATAAGGAAGAAAACAAGGTTGGACGTGTTTTGAAAGCTCACGGGAATGAACATAGGGGTTTCTGCCCTATTTATAAACCCGATGGTCGCGCGAGCAGTCTTGAAGCACGTTCAAGTGGGATTTTCACGCTCGAGCGGGCTAGTCCCAGGTGTGGCTATTCTGAATGTCCTCCCCCTTGCACTTTGTACATTGTCACCAAGTTAGTTGTGCTCATATTACATATGCTTGTGTCCATAAAACAAAATTTCTTCAATTTAAGATATGAAGGTGGTACCTTTGTTACACATATAGGTTTCCATAGGCAAAACTTGTTTCAATGTATTACATTAATTTTCGAAACTTAATCATTTTAAACAAACAAATTCGGATATTGGTCTCGAATTTCTGCCTCTTGTTCCCATGTTGCTTCCGCGGCAGAATGATTATGCCACTGAACTGGAACGAGCAGAATAGTCTTGGTTCTTAGAGTTTGCTCTTTGCGATCCAACACCCTCACCGGTTCCTCTATCAGCGTCAAGTCTTCTTGAACCTCAATAGGCTGGTAGTCTAGCACGTGCGACGTGTCCCTCACGTATTTCCTTAGCATCGAAACGTGAACCACGTTGTGGACGCTTAACAGCTGTGGTGGTAGGGCGACACGATAAGCTACCTTTCCAACAAGGCCTAAAACTTCAAAAGGACCAATGTACTATGGGCTGAGTTTCCCTCGCTTGCCAAATTGCATCACGCCCTTGGTCGGCGAGATTTTTATAAAAAAGTGATCTCCCAGCTGAACAGAATTTGACTATTAGTCATATACGGATTAGGTTGAAACCTAAAATAGTTCTAAGAATAAGGACCACCTGAAATTCTACATTTGTCCTCTTAAGATCCGCATAACTCTTTTGACGGCCTTGAGCAACTTTTAAACATTCGCGTATAAGTCGAACCATCACATTGGTGCTTTCAATAAGTTCTGGGCCCAATAGAACATGCTCTCCAACTTCTTCCCAATTGAGTGGAGATTTACATCGTCGACAATAAAGTGCTTCAAAAGGAGCCATCCCCATGCTAGTTTGATAACTGTTATTGTACGCGAATTTGATCAAGGGCAAGTGCTTGTCCCATGATCCTTGAAAGTCAATCATAGAGCCCTGAGCATATCTTCTATTACCTGATTCACCCTTTCAGTTTGTCCATTAGTTTGAGGGTGAAAAGTCGAGCTGAATTCTAGTTTCGAACCCATTCCCTCTTGAAAATGCTGCCAAAATTGGGATGTGTAGAGTGGTCCCGATCTAAAATGATGCTTAAAGGTATGCCATGCAACCTTACAATCTCCTTTAGATACAATTCAACAAGTTTCCTTGTAGTGTAACGCGTGCTGTATGAAAGGAAGTGTGCTAACTTAGTTAGTCGGTCAATAACCACCCAAATAGAGTTATGCCCCTTCTAGGTTCTTGGCAAACCAAGTATGAAGTCCATCGAAATATTCTCCCATTTCCATTTGGGGATGAGCAGGGACTGCAATAAACTAGCAGGGTGTCTGTGGTCAACTTTGACCTGCTGACAGACCAAGCATCTCGCTACATGCTCGGCAACATCTCTCTTCATTCCCTTCCACCAAAAGTTCTTCTTCAAGTCATGGTACATTTTGGTGCTGCTCGGATGCATAGCACATACAAATCTATGGGCTTCTTCCAATATCTCATGTTGTAACTAACTATTGGTCGACACACATAATCGGCCTCTAAACAATAAGGAGCCAAAGTCCTTAACAGAAATTTTGGCTGATTTCCATTGTCTATACCCTGTCTGATAGCCATAAGCTATAGATCTTTCAATTGGCTTTCTCTGATCCTTTCGAAGAGGGTTGATTTGATCTTGATATTGGCTAATAGTGCTCTCAATTCCTTCACTTCGAACTGGGTGTCACCTGAGATTATGTCCTCAAGCAATTTCCATCGGTGTAATCTAGTCATAAGGTGTGACAGCTAAGCAGAGGATTTTTGGCTAAGTGCATCAGCTACCACATTTGGTTTTTTCGGATGGTACTGGATGATGCAGTCATATTCCTTAAGAAATTCCATCCATCTCCTCTACCTCAGATTGAGTTCCTTCTGGGTAAACAAGTATTTTAGGCTCTTGTGGTCTGTGAAAATTTTAAATGTCTCACCATAGAGGTAATGCCTCCAAATCTTCAAAGCAAATATGATCGTTGCAAGCTCCAGGTCATGTGTAGGATAGTTTTTCTCGTGGTCTTTATGTTGCCTTGACCCACAAGCGACTACTTTATCATGCTGATTTAATATGCATCCTAACCCACTGTGGGAAGCATCGCTGAATACTGAGAAACCCCCACTGCCTGATGGTAGTGTAAACATAGGTGCAAAGGTCAATCTCTTTTACAACTCTTGAAAACTCTACTCGCATGCTTCGGTCCACTCAAATTTAGAAGTCTTTCTGGTGAGACGTGTGAGTGATTCAGCTAGGTTGGCAAACCCTTCAACAAATCTTTGGTAGTATCTGGCTAATCCCAGAAAACTACAAACTTCAGTTATCATTCTAGGTTGTTCCCATTTCACTATCGCTTCTATTTTTGCAGGGTCCACTTCTACCGACTTTTGAAATAATTTGCCCAAGGAAACTCACCTGCTTTAGCCAAAACTCACATTTATTGAACTTTGTATATAATTGAGATTCTCGTAAGGTTTGGAGTGCTAAGCGTCAGTGCTGCTCATGATCTTCTCTTGACCTTGAGTAGATGAGAATGTCATAAATAAAAACAACGACCCACTTATCCAAATAAAGCTTAAATAGTCGGTTCATGAGGTCCATAAAGGATGCGGGCGAATTGGTTAATTCGAATGGCATGACGAGAAACTCATAGTGGCCATATTGGGTTCTAAAAGCTATCTTCGGAATATCCTCAGCTTTTGCTTTCATCTGATGGTAGCCCGACCTCAGATCAATTTTGGAGAAGAATTTTGCTCCTTACAACTGATCGAACAGATCGTTGATTCTAGGAAGCGGGTATCAGTTCTTGATCGTCAACTTGTTCAGTTGCCTGTAGTCGAAGCACAATCGCATAGACCCATCTTTCATCTTGACGAACCACACCGGTGCTCACCATGGAAACACACTGGGTCTAATAAATCCTCTATCGAGTAACTCTTGTAACTGTTCCTTTAACTCTTTTAACTCGGCTAGTGCCATTCGATATGGAGGCTTTGACACTGGTTTCGTGCCTGGAGCTATGTCTATTGTAAATTCGACTTCTCTATTTAGTGGTAAACCCTGTAACTCTTTAGGGAATACATTGGGAAACTCACAGGTGATCAGGATGTCAGAAATGTCAACCTTCAGCTACTTTTGCCCTTGTATCAGTGTTAGGTATCCTTGGCATCCCTAACTGATCAGTTGTTCGGCTCGAATTACAGATATGAAAGGCACGGCGGCTAGTTTAATGCCAATGAATTTGAATGGCTTAGCCTTCTTGGGGTAGAGAGTGCTACCTTCTCTAGGAAATTTACCTTAGCTCGCAGTTTGGTTAGCCAATCCATGCAAAGGATTGCATCAAATCCTTGCATTTCGAGTAAGGTCAGGTCAGCTGTTGTTTGGCAATGAGCCATGGTGACGATGACGGATCGGCATACGGTGTCTGTAGTCACCGAATTTCCCGTTGGGGTAGAAATGACCAAGATAAAGTCTAAAGGATCAGATGTGAGGCCTATCTCCGTGGCAAAGTTTGGTGTAATAAATGAGTGTGTAGACCCCAGGTCTATTAACACTAGTGCCTTGTGAGTACATATATCACTTTCTTTGCTCAAGCGAATGACACCTAGATTCAATAGACACTATAAAATTAGTCACATGTACGACGTGTTATGGTATGGAGTATGATGATTAGAGGGATTTTTTCTTCTACTTATGCACCTTCTTTATCTAAAATTTCAAAGAATTTAACTTGACAAATATAAGGATATTTTATACCTTGAATCACGTTGTTGTTAGCTTGTGCGCCTTGCGTTGTAACTACGTATGCTCGGCCTTGCACTGTAGGCCTTATAGATCTTTGAATCGTCATCCTTGCCATTGTTTCTCCTTTCATTTCTGGGCACTCTCTAATTCGATGCCCACTTTTCCACATTTAAAGTATGCTCCCTTTGCCTTCCAGCATTACTCAATTTTGTGAGCTTTTTCGCACTGCGCACATGCCACTTTCGGTATGGAAGAGGCATTATAAGAAGTAGTGTGAGTTGGCACTGCTGGTGTCACTTTTGGTACAACCGCGGTTATCGGGCTTGATACACTGAACGGTCTCGGAGGTAATGGCAGCATTTCTGCTAGATTGAACGACCTCGATGATGCCGCAGGAGTAGCTTGTGATGGTGGCAGCATCAAGTATCTAGGTCTCTTGCCGGCATGTCCTGAATCGGCTGTTTGAGCTTGAGCATTTCTATTTCTTACTTGCTCATCTCTCCTTCGATACGTATCTTCAACCTCCCTTTCGGAGATGAGGGCCAACCTTACTACCTATTCATATGTCGTTGGCTCAAACAGGGCTATTCCTTCTCTAATAAATGGCTTCAAACCATACTCAATTTTTGTGTTTTCATCAACTCAGTGGCTACTAGACGGGTGTAAAACGAGATAAGCGAGTGAACTCCGTCTCGTATTCTCACACACTCATGGATCCTTGCACAAGGTTTGCAAACTATATCTCCAATTGTCATTTCTCCGATGCAAGAAAATATTTCTCATAGAAAGTGGTTGTAAACTCTGCCCAAGCCCAGGGCGTTCCTGGTGTACGTGTCCTTTCTACTGATTTCCACCAAGGATCGGCTTCGCCTTCGAGTTGGAATGAGGCCCAACTCAACCTTTCTTCTTCAGTACACCTAATTCTTTATAAGATCTTTTCCATCTGGTTTAACCATTGTTCAGCCTCCATCACATCAACCTGCCCATAGAAACTAGGAGGCCTCATCCTCTTAAACTCTTGAAAACCCAATGGTTGATGTCTCTCCGAAAGTAATGCTACTACATTCACCACTGTCTCTAACAACTGTTGGTTGTTATCATTCCTTGGAGCATTCTCATTATTGTTCCCCGATTCGGATGCATTGTTGTTGGTATTAATAGGGATTTCATTTGATCCCGTGAGGAATCCGTCTCTACTTGGGGTGTCTCTTATACTGACGGTCCTTGGTCTTCCCCGTCGAGGTGGCATATTGACCTGTCACGGCCATACAACTCTAAGTTAGACCGATTCAAAGACTAGAGTCTCAGCTCCTATCCTAACGGTACTACCGTTACTTAGGCTATTGCTCTACTTACAGAACCTTAGTCTTACGGTTATTCAGACTAGGTCTCTGTTATTCCGAGTGACACACGGTGCCACATCAAACCCGCTCTCCCATAGTATGTGAACTCTAGTACTTAGGCTTTGATACCACCTGTGATGGCCCGTGTTTTCCTTAACTAAAAATCGAACTGTTAGATCACGCGATCCAATCCAAACATAACAACTCAATTCCCCAGAGTTAAAAGGTTGGAAGAATCGAGCCATTAGTATAATGGTAAGCACGCATGCAATCTAAAATCAAAGTACGCAAGCGGATGGCAAAGCAGAAAGCAGGCGAGCTAATACTAGATAATCACACGACATCAAACTTAACTATTCACACAAGGCTTACAAAATAATTAACCATTCACATATCCCATAATCACACTAAATCATCCACTGGTGAAAGCTGTTCTTCACTTAAACAGTGGAGACACACATATGCACATTGTATTCTTATATCCGAGTATTTTACCTTACAAACCCAAAATATTTCATGCTCACTCTCCCCTCAACTAAGGATAATGCTCCTTATCACCCGGAGTATAATCAGGATCCTCCTCCTACTCCGGATCTGGCATAGGGTCAACTCCTGCAGTTGTGACATATAGTGGAGGACTGAGTTTCATCCAAGTTCAGTAGGGACATAAGCAATGCAAAATGATATATTATCATTCTAATTCATGGCATAGATGCATATATAGAACAATGTATCAATTTTATATGCTATCAAAAGTATGTAAGCATAAATAAACACTTGAAAACATGCGTTCATAAACATGTCATGTCATGATGCAAGGAAGCATACGAATTCATATCAATAATCGAAACAAGGAAATAAAACTAACTTTCATGTCAAGTTGGAATGGCGAGTTGTACAAGACGAACATATAGGATCACAAAATTGAGCATAGCGTGTCACATCAAGTAATCGAGTCACATAATATTAGTATGAGTATTCAGTAGTGGGAATAGAGCAGTTCGTAGCGGACACTGGGTTAAAACCCCGGGGACTCCACCCCTCCTTTGGAGATTCCACTCCACTCACAACTAATCACGAGAACGAGAATAGACTTGTGGCAATTGCATCCCGTAGCGGGAACTGAGCAGTCCATAGCGGATACAAGGTTATTACCCCGGGGACTCCACCCCTCTCATGGAGGCTCCACTCCTCAGTTGCACACAATCTCACGTATAACATATGCACACGAATAATATCGGATGAGAGTTCGTTCATACACATAACACATTCACACGAATAAGATTGGACACGAATCATATCACAAAACAGATCTGGATTTCTCAATGGATTAGTGCAAGAAAGATGTCACATAAATCATGTAATTTCATGTGCGAAGACAATCGTAAATCATATGCATAGTTTTCATTTATCAGGTATGTGACGAAAATATGTAAAAAAAAAATGTGCAATTCATTTATGTTATCCCATGATTAAAGTCAAGAATATAACTTTGCTTTCAAAATTTCCCTACCTTAAATCAAGTCGAGCACACGTGTAGATTCTACAAGCTCAATTCGAGACGTTTTCCTGTACTTTTCTCCTAATTCACAAGGCCAAACACATGTCTTAGTTATTGGTACTTAATACATTCATGCGCTCATGGTTGACCAGCATGCAAGTCAAGTCAAGCCCATAAATAGAGTTTCCCACTCGAGCGTGGCACATTCCCGCTCGAGCGATTCCCAGTGGCACCTACGATCACGCTCGAACGGTTTTGACCTGAGCCGATTCAACCTAAGAATCCTGCTCAAGTGGAGGCTTCAGGTAATTTCTCGCTCGAGCAGTTCCAATCATGCTCGAGTGTATTCTAGTACAAACCCTCAATGTACGCTCGAGCAGTTTTGACCCGAGCTGAATTTGCCTGGGATTCCCGCTCGAGCGTAGGCTTCAAGAGATTTTACGCTCAAGCGACTTCAATCACGCTCGAGCAGTGTTTCCAATACAACCCTTCATATCATGCTTGAGAGGAATTGACCCGAGTGGAATTAGTCTATGAATCCTGCTCGAGCGTAGGGCTTCAGATGATTTTCCGCTCGAGCGGCTCTAAATAACACTCGAGCGTACTTCTCAGACCTGTCATCATTTATAGAGGCTACATCTACTCGGGCTTGCCTTTATAGCCTCTCAAGTCGGCTCAACAACACCTCAATCACACCCTATGTGGGTCATCATTTGCTTACGAGATCCTCCCTTTAAAATACATCAAAACACGCACCATAATCTCATGCCTTTACTAATTTCACAACATACTATTTATCCCCAAATTTTGAAGCACATGCAAGGGTTCTAGCGATCGAATCAAAATGCATCCCTCCTCTCTATTCTCACGCATTTCAATTCATGGAATTGCTACATGCGGCTTTGATTATCGAGAATCGATAGTGAGACTCAGATTCTAAAACACATCGCATGTGTTACGGGGGTTACCTTTATCAATTTCCACGCATGCGGAGATCTACCACTCGTTGGCGTTGAATTAACACCGTCGAAGCGCCATTCCTATGATTGACTAACGCTCTTTACCTTTGTCAAAGTAATCACGGAATATGGGGTTCTCAATGGTTGAAGAGAACACGTCTTATTTAAGCGGAAAGGGTTTCGGGAGAGATCTAGGGGTTGGGTTTACAAGAACCAGACAAGGAGAAGGGCATTGGCTTCTCTTCTCTCTCGTTTCTCCTCGAGCTGCAGCAGTCAGCTCCTCATAATGCAATGATTTGCATGGTTATGTGAGGAGGTGGCTAAATAGAAGGTGCATTACATTAGGTGTGTATCTCCTATACACAAGACTATATATATATACACCCACTTTTGGTTCTTACTAAATGGGTCTAAGTGGCCCAGTTCTAATGGCCTTGACTCATCAGACTTCTAGATGGGTCTCAATAGAATACAGATCTAATGGGTCTAAAGTGATCAATTTTCCACTAGAACATGTCTTCCAAGTGGCCCAAAGGGACCCTAGTTCCTAATTAGATCCGAGATGGGTTTGGTGTCCACAAAGGGTCTTGTGGGTTTGGGTCCACATCGATCTCAATTGACCCAATCCACCTGTGGGCTTTAAATGGACTGTCCTCCTATGGGTCTCTAGCTATAAATTCTCTAAGTGGGTTTCTCCAGCTAAAGGTCCAACGGTTATGGTCCTGCCACGTGTTTCGTTTACACATGCGTGACTTTACAAGGTGTCACAAAAAATGTTCAATCCGATTATGGTTCAAAGACAACTTTACTTGCCCATAAATGGTCCAACCTCCTTTGTTCACCTTTCTTTTTTGTTTGTTTCTTAGAAAATAAAAAGTGTAAGTAAAGTGAAAGAGAGGCAGAGAGAGATCCACTATTCTTTTTCACAATGCCTGTAGGTGTAAAAGCAAATAAACAAAAAAAAATTGAAGAAGAGCACAAGCAATAATAATTGAGAAAACATAAAGAAGAGCAGCAGCAACAATAATGGTTAGTGAACGACAATAAAAGTTAGAAAATGAAGTAGCCGGATGTGACGGGGCATGCGGTGTGGCCAGCCATAGGGCCATTTTTTCTTCTCCGTGTCAGAGCATCTTTGGTGCATCACAAGCCATGATGGCTGCGCCAAGTGTGTTGGTTGTGGGCCACGAGGGCGTCGCAACACAATGGTATGAAGGGTTGAGACATGGGCGCGACATGGTTGCGACATGATCGCGACATGGTCGAGTGGGGGTTGATGCGAGGCGTTGTAGGCGTATTGGTGTGGGGGATGTGTGTCATGTGGGTAGTATGTCAAACCAATACATTTGAGGATCTTCTGTTATTTTCACATAGCTGCTGTTTTACCCTTATATAGGGGGACATGATTTGGAGTCCCCTGACCCATCACGTGCACTAGCCTTGTGGGCTTGAGTGCGTGCTTTCAGGCCTTGCTTCATGCTTGGTCGCTCTAGTTACGTCGTGTACTAGGGCCATTGTGTTTGGGGTGGTTTCCAAGCACCCTCGTGGTGCGAGTCTTTGCCCAAAGGAAGTTGGCCGTATACTCATTGTTGCTCATCGCATTCTCCATCGCGTTTCTGTCATCTCTAACCTAATGTGTTGCCACGCACGTTTAGGAGTTGCGTAGGTTGACTTAGTGTGGAAAGCTAAGTGCCGCAACGAGTGCACTACGAAAGAGTGACTCCATGACAGTTGGTATCAGAGCTATCGAGATGGTTGGGGTGGAACAGACGAGTGAGGATTGGAAAGCTTAGTCGGAACGATTGGATTTAGTGGTGTCTATTGTAGTAGCGCAAGGGGATCGACTGAATAGGCATGAGGGAAACTATGTTGCCTTGTTTGAGACCATAGAGCAGTTGGCAGCGAAAGTGCGAGGTGTGAAGGGTTCCTTGGGAGAGTTGCGCAAAGGTATGGGCATCTTAAAGAAATTGTTCCTTTCAAAGCCAGTAGAACCGTTAGCACCACAAGTCAAGACACCGGAGTCGAAAACATTGAAGGGCTCTCGCGAGGCATAAAAGCTCGAGAACTCTACTGAGGATGTGAGGAAGATGAATGAGTGCGGGCTTGAATGAAAGGGTGAGGTGAAAACTGGAGGTAAGAGGGCGAGGGAAGATGAGCCAAGGAAGGTGAAGAAGTACTTTGTATGTGAGGGACCGCATGTAGTGCGTGAGTTTCCACAGAGGACGAAGGGTGATTACTTGCATGGCGGACCGCATGTTGAGCAAGAGCGCATGCAAAAGAATATACAATAGGGTTGTTTCTTATGTGGTGGGCCGCATCAGGTGAAGCAGTGTCCACAAAAGGCCGATTCGAATGCATCAGCCGTGGAAAAGAGAAAGAAGGTGATGGTGGGAAGTGTTTCCCTAAGGCTGGGGCACTTCGGCGGTTGAATCACTGAGAAGAAGGAGAGACACCTCGATCTTATTGGCGTGGGCCGTGGTAAAACTTAGACACCAATGATGTACAATTCTACTGCTTGAGGTGAAGGTAGAGGGGGGTTGTCGAGGGACCATGGCAGTGGGCAGAAATTGCGAGCTATGTTGAACCAGAGAAGGGTCAGTGGCTTATGCCGAGTGTGTGTAGTGAAGACTGAGTTCAGAGACTACAGCATGCGGGGGAGGGAAAATTCTAGATATAGAAATGCCTTGGTGTCAACGAGGACGTTGACGGTTTTGAGTGAGGGAGGATGTCATTGGGGCATGCGGGGTGGCCATCCGGGTCAGCCATCTGGCCATTTTTTCTTCTCCGCATCAGAGCTTCTTTGGTTTATATACAAGCCATGAGGTTGCGCCAAGTGTGTTGATCGTGGGCCATGAGGGCGTTGCGACACAATGGTATGAAGGGTTGAGACATGGTTGCGACACGATCGCGACATGGTCATGTGGGGGTTGATGCGGGGTGTTGTTGACATATTGGTGCAAAGGATGTGTGCCATGTGGGGAGTATGTCAAACCAATACATTTGAGGTTCTTCAGTTATTTCCCCATAACTGTTGTTTTACCCTTATATAGGAGGACATGAGCTGAAGTCCCCCGACCCATCACGTGCACTAGCCTTGTGGGCTCGAGTGCGTGCTTCTGGGCCTTGCTTGGTGCTTGGTCGCTCTAGTTACGTCATGTGCTGGGGCCATCATGTTTGGGGTGGTTTCCAATCACCCCCGAGGTTCGGGTCTTCGCCCAAAGGGGGCTGGCTGTAATAGCTCGAAAAAATCATGCTAAACTATGACCTCAGGATTCGTGCCCGATCGGTCATAGGTTTGACCAAATAGAAGTCCAATAGTTAGTATGGGGTGTGATGAACAGATGAGATGTGATGGGTTGAGTGTCTGTGTGGTGTGTGTTGAAAATCTAAAGTCACATACACCTATCGAGGTGCATGTGCTCAACACACAAGCTAGGGGGGGGGATAAAAGGGTTTAATAACCCTAAAATCAATAGCTTGGTTGTTGAGAGAGAAGTAAAGAGGAGAGAGAGAGGAGTAAAGAGAGTGATAAAGCAAGGAGTCATTTTGGGTGATTGGAAGGGGGATTCAAGTATTAAAGAGGCCGATTCTGCGCAAGGAATCCGTTCAAGCAAAGCTGGAACCCTAGCCTTCCAACCACTTGATTTGAAATCAATTTGAGATTGATTCAAGGTAAAACTTTGTGAATAAAATGCATAGGTTGTAGAGGTTAAATTGTGGTTAAAAATGGTTTAGATTGTAGGATGATGGTTTAGAAAAATAGAGGAAAAAGAGTGGAAAAAGGTTGGAAATGACCAGCTCGAAAGGGGCTGAATCTGGCAATTTCGATTAATCAAAATTGGGTTTCGATTAATCAAAATTGGCCAAGAAGTTGAAAAGTCAGAGGACCCCGATATCGATTAATCGAATTGAATTTCGATTAATCGACTTTGGATTTCGATTAATCGATTTGGGTATCGATTAATCGACTGGGAACCTCCAGTGGACCCCAGGGGCTGGAGGAAATGACTTGAGGAAAATCGACTAATCGAAATGGGATTTTGATTAATCGATTTCAATTTTCGATTAATCGATTTGGGATCGATTAATCGATTTTGGGAACTCGATTACTCGAATTGAGAATCGACTTGGCTGAACAGAGAATTTCGATTAATCGAATTAGGATTCGATTAATCGAATGAAAATCTCGATTAATCGATTTGAGAATCGATTAATCGATATTAACTTTCGATTAATCGATTTTGGAGTTCGATTAATCAACTGTGCTAAATTTTGTTGACTTTTGAGTTTGACTTTAAGCTTCATGGATGGTCTTGGACCTCCTTTATTGCATCTTTAGTGATGTGTTTCACATGTTATGTGGTACCATAGGGGTACGTGTGAGCTAGTGCACAAGGAGCCACGTGGGACCTTGATGCATTGATCAAATGAAGACTTGAGGTAGGGAACACTTTGAACGTGTACTTTATTTTACAAGAGCATGTATGTAGTGATATAGAATTCAAATTCAAAATGTTTTATTGCTTAAGAATTGTGAAAAGTGTGTGTATGTGACATCCATAAGAGTAATTATAATGAGCCATCCCCAGGGGATGAAGAAGTAAAGAGATAAGAGCATCAGGTGTGATGCAAGTGAATGGATACATCCCAGGGATGTATCCAAGATTGAATCATGCTTGATAGGGCCTAACTGATATAAGATAGCACACTTACACGGTGAATAACTATATGTAAGGCACCGATATTTTTATTATTTGAGGTTTGATAGGGTACCCCACCGACGTGGCGGGATATCCACGACTGACACGGCAGGATATCCGTGACCGATACGGCGGTGAAACTGTAAGCCAGTGCGGAGGCTTATCCGTACATAGTAAGCACACCCCTGGGGTGTTGATTTGAGACAAGTGAAACCCCGCCACCAATCCCCAGGGGAAAGCAGCTTGGGTACTATTTGTATTCCCAGGGAATACGTTAAAAGTGTCTATATAGATGACGATGAAGGGTATCTCATCGGGGCTCGATGCTATATTGCTCGGGGATTACTTAAGTTGAAAGTTTAAGTTTTGCTTTAGGCCTTTTCAGCATCATTCATGAGTAAATAAAAGACACGAGTAAACTACCAATAAAATGTAGTACTTTTTAATTATTTTATCAGTAATTGCATAGACACATCATGCATGGCATATCATAGAATATATGTGAGTAATAAGTTATATGTTCAACTGTGTTTTGTTCCCTATTGAGCTAGGATGTAGCTCACCCTATAGACTATACGTCGCAGGTCCACTACTAGCAGCTGCCGAGGCTTGTGAGACGCCGACCTCGGTGAGTGGGAGCCACCTCCTGAGGACTTCTTCTAGAGGACTCCGTTGTGCCACTTTGAGGGCTTTTTGAGAGAGATTTGTACGGCTTGGTATGTCAAGCCTTGTTTGGTTAAACCATGTATATATTGAGTTTGAGATTATTCTGTTGGGGAGAACCATCCGTGATGATTGCTATCATCGATGGTTCGGGTCGGTTCTCCATTCATGCAGAGGCATGAGGGTAGAATTGTCTTTTAGAGAATTACTTAATATAGATTTAAATTCTGCAGCTCATTTATTATTTCATTTTATGCTTGATATGCCAATGTTCCGTGCTTAGCTAAGGGGCACAGTCAAGATGATCGTGCTGATGGCACGGGTTTTGGGGTGCTGAAATCCGGGCTGTCACAGTTGGTATCAGAGCTATTTCTTTTAGCAATTCTGGCAATTGTTCTTTGGGTCAGAACATAGGGGCTTCTGCTAACGAAACTTTAGTTTCAAATGCAGCCGCAAATGTCATCTAGAGGAAGAGGCCGACCAAGGGGAGGCCAGCAGAGGAGTCTACGTAGTGGAGATGATTACATCTCTCCTACAAATAGAGTGCCTTTAGGAGGTACTGAGGCCCTAGGGGCAGTAGTAGTAGACAGCATGATGAAGAGGATCGAGATCGGCATGATCAAGATCTAAGAGAATAAGAAAGAGTGAGAGAAAGACAAGAAGACAGAGAGGAGCGACAAAGGATGATGCACACTATGGAGACTATGGCAGCTGCCATGGCACAACAAGCCGCATCCTTTGCAGCTCACGCGTCAAGAGAACAGCAGCCACCTACACCACCTGTAGGACCTGCGCTACCTGTGCCCTCATCTTTTACAGAGTTTAGGAGGATGAGACCTCCTTCATTTTCTGGGCAAGCAGACACAATGGCCGCTGAGAACTGGCTTATGGAGATGGAGAAAGTCTTTAGCGTGCTGACATGCACGGAAGACGAGAGTGTGAGATGGGCAGCTTATATGTTGGATGGGGAGGCTGGGCCTTGGTGGAAGTTCGTGATACGGGCTCGAGCTCAGGAGACCCCAGAGTTGCCTTGGACTTGGGAGGAGTTTGTTGAGGAGTTCAACAAACAATATTTTCCGAAAGTGGTGAGGAACCAGCTTGAGATACAATTTTTACAGTTAGTGCAAGGGAGAATGACAGTGAGAGAATATGGGGTAGAGTTTCTACGACTTGCCCATTTTGTTCCGGATTACGTCGCTACTGAAGTGATGAAGTCCAAGAGGTTTCAGCAAGGTTTGAAGCTTGAAGTTAAGGGAGGCGTAGCTCCATTTCAGCTGAGGACCTATGAAGAGGTCATGAGTAAGGCATTGGTGGTGGACGAAGAAAATACAAATAGATATAGACAGAGAGAGCAGCAGAGAGGAGGAAATGAACAAGGAAGGACGGGGGCCTACGAACCGGTGAACAAAAAGCCGAGGTTCATAGCCCAATCGAGACCAAGCCGGGGTTTTGAAGACCGCAGCAACAACAACACCAACAGAGGTTTCCATTACTTGGCCGGGAGACCTTTTCGCTATGAGAGCCTCGCCATGTTCATCGGGCGCCACTATCACATGTGGTTCTCGCATCTGCTTTCTTCGACTCGGAGACTTGCAAAGTGTGGCAAGCCTCATAGGACTGGATTGTAGATTGGGAACTAGGGGTTGTTTCCGATGTGGCAAGGTGGGCCACTTAATTAAGGATTGCCCTGAGACGGATAAAAGAAAGACGGTTTCAGTTGCAACACCACGACCCATTCAAGCAAGGAAGCCGATCGTTCAGGGGAGAGCCTATGCAGTCACTGCTCAGGAAGCAGGGAACGTGCATGACGTCATCCAAGGTGAGACCTTTTTTTTAAATTAAAGAAAATCCCGTTTCATTAAAAAAAAATTTAGATAGAGAAGGTGCATGCATTGGGAATTGCATAGATTCTTCTTCTCAATACAAAAAGCTGTATGTGAATTAAGGTGTAAATTGATGTAAATTATTGTATGTATGTATACTATAGGTACTTTAACTATATATGAAAAAGGCTTCGTGGATATGACGCCGAAAGTGTTGATAGACCTGTGGTCTACCCACTCATTCGTCACTCCACGTTTCGCCAAGAAGATGAAGATTGTTCCAGAGGCGTTGGATTTCGTCCTATCTGTGTCTATTCCGACTGGAGAGTTAGTAGACACGGAGTTAGCTTGCAAATCCATCATTGTAGCAGTTCGAGACTTAGAGGTGCATGAATTGGAAGCAAAGTTGATACTGTTAGACATGCAAGGGTTTGATGTGATCCTTGGCATGGACTGGTTGGCGCAGCATTGTGCAACCGTCGATTGCAAGAACAAGGTAGTCATTTTCAGACCCAACACAAGAAGATCATTTCGGTTTCAAGGAGTGAGGTCCATTCAGGCTAATCGATCTCAGCAGTAAGGGCCGAGAAAATGATCAGAAAGGGTTGCAGTGGATACTTAGCTTTCTTAAAGGAGGACAAGGAAGAAAAGAATGTCATTTCTGAGATAGCAGTTGTGCGAGACTTCGCCGACGTGTTTCCAGAGGAATTGCCTGGATTACCTCCAGAGAGAGAAGTAGAATTCGCCATTGACTTAGCACCAGGAACGGAGCCTATTTCGAAAGTGCCTTATAGAATGGCTCCTGCTGAGTTAAAGGAGTTGAAGGAACAACTACAAGAACTTATGGACAAGGGGTTTGTTAGACCGAGCGTGCCTCCATGGGGAGCACCGGTCTTGTTTGTCAAGAAGAAGGATGGGTCAATGCGGCTATGCATTGACTATCGACAATTGAACAAACTCACTGTGAAGAACCGCTACCCTTTGCCTAGAATTGACGATCTATTCGACCAACTGCAAGGAGCAAGGTATTTTTCCAAGATCGTCATGGTCAAAGTGACGAGGACATTCGTAAGACTTTTCCGGACACGGTATGGGCACTATGAATTCCTTGTGATGCCATTTGGATTGACGAATGCTCCGGCGTCGTTTATGGATCTGATGAACCGAGTGTTTAAACCACACTTGGACTCCTGTGTCATAGTGTTTGTTGATGATATACTGATATATTCCAAATCTAAGATGGAACACGAAGAACATTTGAGGATTGCTCTACAGACGCTACGTGAACACCAATTGTACGCCAAACTCAGCAAGTGTGAATTTTGGTTGGAAGAGGTTAGCTTTTTGGGACATGTCGTCTCAAAGCATGGAGTCACTGTAGATCCAGCAAAGATAGAAGCAGTGGTTAAATGGGAGCAACCAAAGACAGTGACCGATGTCCGAAGTTTTCTGGGCTTAGCAGGCTATTATCGACGTTTCGTCGAGGGGTTTTCAAAGATATCGGGACCTCTCACAAAGCTGACACGAAAAGATTCAAGGTTTGAGTGGAGTGAGGCATGCGAGAAGAGTTTTCAAGAACTCAAAACGAGACTCACTTCGGCTCCAGTGCTAGCGATTCCGTCAGGCAGTGGAGGATACGTCGTGTACAGCGACGCGTTATACAATGGCCTTGGTTGTGTGCTCAACCAACACAAGAAGGTGATAGCTTACGGATCAAGACAGCTGAAAGAACACGAGAAAAATTACCCGACTCATGACTTGGAACTAGCAGCAGTCATTTTTGCGCTGAAGATTTGGAGACATTACTTGTATGGTGAGACTTTTGAAATTTTCACCGATCATAAGTGCCTCTGATATCTCTTTACACAGAAAGAGCTCAACATGAGACAGCGCAGGTGGATGGAATTCCTCAAGGATTACGATTGCTCCATACAATACCACCCTGGCAAGGCGAATGTAGTAGCCGACGCATTGAGTCAGAAAGGTTCAACTCAGTTAGCTTGTTTGATTTTGGGTATGCACCGATGGAAATTATTGGAAGACCTGGCATTCTACGATTCGAACATTGAGTCAAAAGCCACCAGATCCTTTTTGGCTAACATATCAGTAAAGCCAGTGATATTTGAGCATATCCACGATCTACAGATGAAAGATCCGGCATTGACAAAGATTCATCAAGACGTGAGTGAAGGCATCAGGTCGGACTTCTCGGTTAAAGAAGATGGTTCTTTATTGTTAAGGGCCGTCTATGCATTCCGGACAATACCGATCTAAGACGAACGATTCTTGATGAGGCCCATAAGTCAAATTATGCTATCCACCCTGGTAGCACCAAAATGTACCAAGATTTTAAAAAGAACTACTGGTGGAGAGGACTGAAGCAAGACGTGGCGTGGCACGTCACGGTGTTTGACTTGTCAGCAAGTGAAGGTTGATCATAGACATCCTGCTGGACTATTGCAACCTTTACCAATCCCAGAATGGAAGTGGGAATCGATCTCAATGGACTTCATTGTTGGATTACCCCGTACTACCAAGAGACACAATGCCATTTGGGTCGTTGTAGACCGATTGACCAAATCAGCGCACTTTTTGCCATACAATACGATACAAAGCAGAAGATGCGACTTATACATGAAGGAGATTGTAAGATTACATGGGATTCCAAGCAGCATAGTTTCAGATCGTGATCCACTATATACATCCAAGTTTTGGAAGAAATTTCAAGAAGGAATGGGAACACGACTAGACTTTAGTTCAGCTTTCCATCCTCAAACTGATGGGCAGACAGAGCGAGTGAACCAAGTAATAGAAGACATGCTCAGGGCGTGCATGCTTGATATGCAAGGATACTGGGATGAGTATCTACCGTTGCTCGAATTCGCATACAACAATAGTTTCCAAACGAGCATTGGCATGGCACCATATGAAGCTCTGTATGGACGACGATGCAAATCACCCCTCAATTGGGAGGAAACAGGTGAGAAATTTGTGTTAGGGCCAAAACTACTTGAAGATAACGCCACCGTTGTTCGAATTATAAGAGAAAGGCTGAAGTCAGCATAGAGTAGACAGAAAAGTTACGCCGACATGAAGCGGACTAGTGTCGACTATAAGGTGGGCGAGCACGTGTTTGTGAAAGTGTCACCTATGAAAGGTGTAATGAGATTTGGCAAGAGAGGGAAGTTAAGTCCACGTTATGTTGGACCATTTGAAATTTTGGGACGCGTAGGTGAAGTTGCGTATCGCATCAGATTACCACCGTTGTTTGATCGGGTACATAACATTTTCCACATATCGATGCTCAGAAAGTATGTGAATGATCCATCTCATGTGTTAGGAAAACAACCCATGGAGATGTGCGAGGACATGAGCATGATAGAGGAACCAGTGGAATCTTGGATCGAAAGGAACAAGTACTGCACACTAAAGTGATTCCCTTAGTGCTTGTTCGGGGGAACAATCATCCAAAAGAAGAGGCTACTTGGGAACGAGAGGCCGATGTGAAAGAACAATATCCATCCTTGTTTCCAATGAAGTGACAATCCAATGTCAACCACAAGCATGTTTGTGGAATCTCCACGAGACTTGTAATTCGATGGAAATTTTGCTCAAAAGTATGACTAAAGGAACAAATTTTTGTATGTACATGACCAAGTGAATGTGTTTTTATGGATCTACGAACCACTGGATGTCATAAATTGTCAAAAATAATCAAAGAACCGAAGAACTTGAAAGTCTAAGGAAATTGGGCAAGACCGATTAATCGAATTTCAAATCAATTAATCGATTTGGAATTTCGATTAATCGATTTTGTTCGATTAGTCGACTGGCATGTGCCAGTGACTAGAAATTGAAATGGGAGTTAGAACAGACATAGAATGCAATTTCGATTGATCGAGTTATAATTTCGATTAATCGATTTGGGATCGATTAATCGATTTTGGAAATTCGATTAATCGATTGGAGATTTTGATTAATCGAACTGGAACCTCGATTAATCGATTTACTAAAGGGACTTGGAAGAAATTGAAGTCAGATAGATGATTTCGATTAATCGAAGTGAATTTCGATTAATCGATTTTGAAATTTCGATTAATCGAAATGGGTTTCGATTAATCGAATAACTTAAGGAATTCTGGAATTTTGGAAGTTACTGCACAATTTTGATTAATCGAAGTGAAATTCGATTAATCGATTTTGAAATTTCGATTAATCGAAATGGATTCCGATTAATCGACTGGCTCGCACCAGTGAGCTCAAAAACTTAAATTTTTAAACGGATACGATTTCGATTAATCGAAATGCTTTCGATTAATTGAATTTGACATTCGATTGATCGATTTGGGAAATCGATTAATCGATTTAGCGCGGCTTAACCTAGTTTTGAATCTCAATTAATCGATTCTGAATTTCGATTAATCGAGCCGAGGCCTATATATAAAAATTTGGGGATTTCATTCCCCATTCGAAATCATTTTTTGCTTGGGATTTTTGGGCGCTTCATCTTCTTCTTCTCCGACCATCCGGCGCTCTAGGGTTTGGATTTTCCGTCGATTCGCTTCCGCATTCGCATCCAAAACCCACGGTAAACCCTAATTTCGCACTTTCCCTTGAATTTGAACTAGCTAAACCCTAGATTTTCTAAAAATGCCGCCCAAGACCCGGTTGTCTTCGAAGAAGGCAACCTCTAAGTTGCCGGTTAGGCGTAAGAACGCCGCACCACCACCACCTACCCCATCGCCGGTGAGGACTCCGTCACCGTCGACATCGGAGACCACCTCCGGTTTGACGAGCGCGTCTACGCGTGAGTCATCCCGCGAGTCCACACCCATGCCACCACCACCCACAAATGTGGTGCAACCAAATGAATGGTGGGCAGCCAAGACCTTCGAGGTTGAATACATCATTGACCCAACCCTATTCACAAATCCCGATGTATCGGGCGAGACCTAATGGGCTCGAAACTACCTCAATAACGCCAATCTCGGCAACCTTCTCAAACCAATCCGGGGTTCTTACTACCCTAGATTGGTGAGACTATTTTTCCAAGGGCTTGTGGACGGCCCGACCGACGATGTGATCAAGACCACTATCGAGGGTCGCGACTACACGATCACACGTCGCCACATACACGAGGTGCTCGAGTGCTACCTCGATTTCACCCTTGAGACCACCCTATTCCCACCCTTTGAGGAGGAACCTCGCTTTGAGGAGGTCATGACTCGCATGACCAATGGCAAAAAGGGGTCGGGCTCCTCCATCAAGAGGGTTGACCTTCCCCACTACATGTGGATGCTTGACTCGGTGGTCAAGTGTAATCTATACCCTATGCGCCACGACACCGAACGCGTGGAAAAAGTGCAACAGGCACTCTACGCGGCTTTCTGTGGCCGGTGGTTTGACGCCACCATGCTCACCCTCGAGGGGATGAGGTACATAAAGGGGAAGCTGATGAAGGGCAACCTACGGCCCAAGGAGAAGATGCCCTACGCTTGCCTCATATTGAGCATGTTGGAGTGCTACTCCAACGATCCATCCTACGCCGTCTCTCCTCATGAAGAGAGGGCTATGGACTACGTGAAGACATTCTCCATGTCCTAAAGCGGACCTGCCGCCCGGCTCCCGCCTCAAAGCTCAGCAAAGCAGCAGCAGTAGCACCACCGCCACCGCCACCACCACAGCAGGACCCACCGGTGGGTGGGGCACACCCTGTCCCCGCCGAGCCATTCATGGAGAGGGCCACCTCTCACACCGCAGCCTCACCGACACCACCAGCCCACTCCGCGCCCGCTACACCCACCTCATCCTACTGCTGTGCCGCCCATCGTGGCCTACCATAGAGGAGGTGTTGGCACGTATGGAGGCCAACAATGAACGGATGAACCAGAGGATGGACTTCCTCCTCTTTCACACCCTCCGCCACATCTACCCGACCGACTACCGCCGCTACCTCGCCCAGGAGGAGGAGTGGACAGCCGGACGCACAGCCTTCCACAGAGGACCCGTCTTCCATCCTACCACAGCCACTACAGACGCGGCTCCTTCCACATCTACCTCCGCTCCGCCGACGGAGACGCCGCAGCCACAGCCGACTACCCAGCCAGCACAGTCGCCACCACCGCAGCCACAGCCAGCTCCTGCAGACTCGCCAGCTGAGCAATCACCTCACATGGAGCAGCCTCCCGACATCCACTGGCTGGGGACTGCCTGAGTCATGTATTTATTTTGTTTGAGTCATGGTTATATATACTTGTAGATTGTTTTTGTACGCCAACTTCTCTGGCATTGTAAGAAGATTCCAATTATAATACAAAGCAAAATTTTTTGTGTACATTTACATTTCGTCAAATTTAAATTCTGTGCTCATATATGTAACTACCTGGATGCGCCTGAGTCAATTGGACCGCCTCACCTGAGAGTGTGGGGGGGGGGAGAGAGACCCCGACCGACGAACCTTGGGTTATTTTTGAGGACGAAAATTCCCAAGGTGGGGAGGATGTAATAGCCCAAAAAAATCACGCTAAACTATGACCTCGAGATCCGTGCCCGATCGGTCATAGGTTTGACCAAATAGAAGTCCAATAGTTAGTATGGGGTGTGATGAACGGATGAGATGTGATGGGTTGAGTGTCTGTGTGGTGTGTGTTGAAAATCTAAAGTCACATACACCTATCGAGGTGCATGTGCTCAACACACAAGCTAGGGGGGGGATAAAAGGGTTTAATAACCCTAAAATCAATAGCTTGGTTATTGAGAGAGAAGTAAAGAGGAGAGAGAGAGGAGTAAAGAGAGTGATAAAGCAAGGAGTCATTTTGGGTGATTGGAAGGGGGATTCAAGTATTAAAGAGGCCGATTCTGCGCAAGGAATCCGTTCAAGCAAAGCTGGAACCCTAGCCTTCCAGCCACTTGATTTGAAATCAATTTGAGATTGATTCAAGGTAAAACTTTGTGAATAAAATGCATAGGTTGTAGAGGTTAAATTGTGGTTAAAAATGGTTTAGATTGTAGGATGATGGTTTAGAAAAATAGAGGAAAAAGAGTGGAAAAAGGTTGGAAATGACCAGCTCGAAAGGGGCTGAATCTGGCAATTTCGATTAATCGAAATTGGGTTTCGATTAATCGAAATTGGCCAAGAAGTTGAAAAGTCAGAGGACCCCGATCTCGATTAATCGAATTGAATTTCAATTAATCGAATTGAATTTCAATTAATCGACTTTGGATTTCGATTAATCGACTGGGAACCTCCAGTGGACCCCAGGGGCTGGAGGAAATGACTTGAGGAAAATCGACTAATCGAAATGGGATTTCGATTAATCGATTTCAATTTTCGATTAATCGATTCGGGATCGATTAATCGATTTTGGGAACTCGATTACTCGAATTGAGAATCGACTTGGCTGAACAGAGAATTTTGATTAATCGAATTAGGATTCGATTAATCGAATGAAAATCTCAATTAATCGATTTGAGAATCGATTAATCGATATTAACTTTCGATTAATCGATTTTGGAGTTCGATTAATCAACTGTGCTAAATTTTGTTGATTTTTGAGTTTGACTTTAAGCTTCATGGAGGGTCTTGGACCTCCTTTATTGCATCTTTAGTGATGTGTTTCACATGTTATGTGGTACCATAGGGGTACATGTGAGCTAGTGCACAAGGAGCCACGTGGGACCTTGATGCATTGATCAAATGAAGACTTGAGGTAGGGAACACTTTGAACGTGTACTTTATTTTACAAGAGCATGTATGTAGTGATATAGAATTCAAATTCAAAATGTTTCATTGCTTAAGAATTGTGAAAAGTGTGTGTGTGTGACATCCATAAGAGTAATTATAATGAGCGATCCCCAGGGGATGAAGAAGTAAAGAGATAAGAGCATCAGGTGTGATGTAAGTGAATGGATACATCCCAGGGATGTATCCAAGATTGAATCATGCTTGATAGGGCCTAACTGATATAAGATAGCACACTTACACGGTGAATAACTATATGTAAGGCACCGATATTTTTGTTATTTGAGGTTTGATAGGGTACCCCACCGACGTGGCGGGATATCCACGACTGACACGGCAGGATATCCGTGACCGATACGGCGGCGAAACCGTAAGCCAGTGCGGAGGCTTATCCGTACATAGTAAGCACACCCCAGGGGTGTTGATTTGAGACAAGTGAAACCCCGCCACCAATCCCCAGGGGAAAGGGGCTTGAGTACTATTTGTATTCCCAGGGAATACGTTAAAAGTGTCTATATAGATGACGATGAAGGGTATCTCATCGGGGCTCGATGTTATATTGCTCGGGGATTACTTAAGTTGAAAGTTTAAGTTTTGCTTTAGGCCTTTTCAGCATCATTCATGAGTAAATAAAAGACACGAGTAAACTACCAGTAAAATGTAATACTTTTGAACTGTTTTATCAGTAATTGCATAGACACATCATGCATGGCATATCATGGAATATATGTGAGTAATAAGTTATATGTTCAACTGTGTTTTGTTCCCTATTGAGCTAGGATGTAGCTCACCCTAGTCCACTACTAGCAAATGCCGAGGCTTGGAGAGGAGCCGACCGGTGAGTCGGACCTCATGCGGCCATTGACGAGTTGGAGCCACCTCCTGAGGACTTCTTCTAGAGGACTCCGTTGTGCCACTTTGAGGGCTTTTTGAGAGAGATTTGTACGGCTTGGTATGTCAAGCCTTGTTTGGTTAAACCATGTATATATTGAGTTTGAGATTATTCTGTTGGGGCGAACCATCCGTGATGATTGCTATCATCGATGGTTCGGGTCGGTTCTCCATTCATGCAGAGGCATGAGGGTAGAATTGTCTTTTGGAGAATTACTTAATATAGATTCCGTAGCTCATTTATTATTTCATTTTATGCTTAATATGCCAATGTTCCGTGCTTAGCTAAGGGGCACGGTCAAGATGATCGTGCTGATGGCACGGGTTTCGGGGTGCCGAAATCCGGGCTGTCACACTGGCTGTATACTTGTCGCTACCCATCGTATTTTTCATCACATTTCTGTCATCTCTAACCTAATGCATTGCCATGCAGGTTTGGGAGTTGATTAAGCTGGCTTAGTGTGGAAAGATAAGTGCCGCACACGTGTACACTACGAAAGAGTGACTCTGTGACACGAGGCTAAAATCATCAATGGACTGGCACAAAGCTAGAATTACCAATGGTCTAGCACTAGGCTACAAAAACAAACAAGAAAGTGAGACTAGCTCTAAACTAGAAAAAAGGAAAAAATAGTTAAAAGGACTAACACTAGGCTAGAAACAAGAAACAAAAAATGGCTAGCAAATAGCTAGAATAGAAACGAAAAAGAAATGGGACTATCACTGAGCTAGAATAAAAACGAAAAAAGAAATGGAACTAGCACTGAGATAGAAAAAAAATAAGGGTTAGAAGTTAAGAGTTAAAAATATAAGGGTTAGAAGTTAAGTGTCAGGAGTTAAGTGTTCAGAAGTTAGTGAGTTAGAGAGTTAGTAAGAAAAGACAAAGCAAAAGAAATGAAGCTACCGCAAAACCCCAAAGGCTAGCATGAGATATTAGCAAGTCAATTAATAGGATTAGAATGCTTGATCGACCAATGTGCAAATATATGCAAAGAAGCCAGAGTCCCGGCGATGGCCAACCTCAAGTTGGAACTCTAGATTATTCTTAGTGGAGTCGCCATCTGTAGATTATGAATCGCGATTAGACCTGTAGGTCTACACTGTTAATAAAAATTTGGTATTGATAATGGCTCCGAGGCACGTAGTTCACTACGCTGTATTAAAGACAATAGATGCCCTCACTCTGTTGGATAAACGAAGATGCAATAGAGTTCCTAGCGAATTTGCCTTCAGGATACAATAGAGCCCGGTCTTGTCAAGAACCGTATGTTCTTTTCAAAATTGCACTTTCTAGAAAAAGAACCTGCCACACAGATTTTTTGATACACAAATGAGAAGAACGAAAGAGAAAAAAGATAAATATATCTTATTTTTATTGTGTCTTTTAACTTGGATCTGGTCTCTATTTATAGAGGTAATCTTGAAAGATTGTGTCTTTTCACTGTGAAGAGATTTATGTCTTTTTGGATAACAAATAGAGATAATCTTGAAAGATTGTGTTTTTTCACCATGAAGAGATTTATGTCTTTTCAGATTTACGGTGAAAAAACACTTTTGAAAATATCTGTATCTTTTCACCGTGACGAGATGCCAGACTTGTGTCTTTTCAACAAACGGTAAAAAGATACATCTAAAAATTGAAAAGACACTTTTGAAAAAATACTTTAGAGAGTAAATATTTATAAGTATGCCATTGAATTATTTTACAAGTTTGCCATTAAATTATTAATGATAATTTAACCTTAATTTTGAAACACCAAATATATATTATTATTCTAATATATATAACATTCCCCCACTTGTTTCAAAAAAATAAAAATAAATAAAAAAATTATGTATCAGACCAATCATACTAAGCATCATCAGAGGTACCGATCGGTTTGAACCTTTGACTAGTACATACAACTCAAAGTTTGTAAGGACTTTAAGTAGCATATAGCTTTGAACTTAAAACCTGTCTAACAAACCGAAATTATATATACACTTACTATGACCTAAATCATTAGTGACATAAGGCCTACACTTTACAGCCATATGCTAAAATCCTGATTTCATGAGTATCTCAGAGAGAGGAACGAATCTATGACAGCCCGGATTTTGGCACCCCAAAACTCGTGCCATCAGTATGATCTTCTAGACCGTGCCTCATGGATACGTACGGAACATTAGCATAGCAAGCAATAATAAAAAGAACTAACACATAAGAACTGTTATTGAAATAAATCTCTAGTTCTATACATATACTCAAAATCTAAAATCTAAAAGATGGTTCTAAACTCATGCCTCTGCATGAGTAAAAGAACCCATCCGAACCATCAGTGACATCAATTAGTCACCCTAGATGGTTTGCCAAAAGAATTTATCTATTTAATTATATTTCCCAAAAAAAAGGCTTGGCATACCAAGTCGCACAATATGCTCTCAAAACTCTCTCTATCAAGGTACACAGCGGAGTCTCTTAGAAGAAGTCCTCGGGAGGAGGCTCTAACTCGTCTCCGGGCACGTAGTATGAATCCCCCGGATCAGCGTCTCCCGAAGTCTCAACGGCTACTAACAAAGGACCTGCGACGTATAGTCTAAAGGGTGAGCTACATCCTAGCTCAATAGGGAATAACACAATAAATATATAAGTCAAATCCTCACATATATTTCATGATATGCTTAGTATGATGTATTTATGAACTTTATTGAAAATAGTTTAGAGAGTACATATGCATTGAATTTTACTGCTGGTTTACATGTTACATTTATTATCAACTGTTCATGAACTACACTGAATAAGCTTAAAGAAACTTAAATCTTCAACTTAAATAATCCCTAAGCAATATAGCATCGAACCTCGATGGAATACCCTCCATCGTCATCTAAATAGACAGTTGTTATGAATATATCACTTTGAATACTACCCAGCTCCCTTTCTCATAGGCAACGGGGTTTAATCTCATCTCAACATCCCTGGGATGTGCTACTGTGTACGGATAGACTGCCGTACCTGTCACGGATATCCTGTCGAGTCAGTCGTGGATATCCCGCCACATCGGTGGGATATTTTGTTCAAACCTTAAATAACAAAAATATCAGGTGCTTTATATATAGTTATTCACCGTGTAAATGTGCTACTTTATATCAATTAGGCCTTATCAGTCCTTGTTCAATCTTACTTTACAATCTCTCTTACATCCCTGGGATGTCTAAATTACTTGCATCACACTGATGCCTTTATCACTTTCTCATCCCCTGGGGATGTCTCATTTTCTTATGTTTACTTGGTGTCACACACACGCATACATATTGAAAGGATTATATAATTAAGCATGTTCATTTCATTGGTGTATCGTACACATACACACATAGAGATTATATGCTTCATTTTATTTCTATATCACTACATACATGCTCTTATAATCAAAGTACATGTTCAAGGTGTTCCCTATCTCAGGTGTTTGACTGTTAAAGCATCAAGGTCCCACACGGCTCCTCATGCTTGCCATAGCTCGTACCACCTATGGTACATCATAACACATGTACAACATCAATAAGGATGCAATAGAGAAGGTCCAAGACCCTCCATGAACCTCAATGTTCAACTAAGAAATCAACTCAAACTGCCAAAATCGATTAATCGATCTCCAAAATTGATTAATCGAAACCCTAAATCGATTAATCAATTCCCAAATCGATTAATCGAAATCCAAAATCGATTAATCGATCCCAAATCAATTAATTGAAAGTCCTCAATTGCTTAATCGATTTTCAAATCGATTAATTGGTTCTTCCCAAGCCTTAGCTCTCCAGTCACTGGAGGTACTCAGTCGATTAGTCGATTTCTAATCGATTAATCGAATTTCAAAATCAATTAATCGATTTCAAGATCGATTAATCAAACTCAGGCATTTTTGCTTTTTCAACTTTTGGACTAAAATTGATTAATCGATTCTCCAAATCGATTAACCGATTTGGCCAGAACTCAGCCCCTTTTCGGGCTGCTCTTCCAAATCTTTTTCTTTCTATTTTCCTTCCTCTTCTATCATTTAAATTTGATAATTTAACCCATCTCCCCTAGAGTTAATGAACAACAATGTACTCAATTAAATCTAGCTAAAACTTACCTCAAATCAATCTTCTAATTGATTGAATGGTTAGTTTAAATGGCTAGGATTCCAGCTTTTGCTTCAACAGTTCTTCACACGTTGATTTCGGCATTAATTGCTCAAATCCGTCCTTCAATCGAGTCCCATTAATTCCACCTTGTCATTAACTCCCTTTTTCTCTCTCCCTCTCTCTTCTCTTAACTCTCTCACTAACCAACAAGTGAAATAACTTTTCTTTTAGGTTTTAAACCCTTATAACCCCATTGTTTAGGTGTTGAGCACATACACTAGAGATAGGTGTACGTGACCCTCAACTAACACCACACACTATGCTTAGGGTCATACTACATCACAAAATACTTTCATTCTCAAGTCTACTATTTGACCATCACTTGGTTAACCTACGACCAATTGGGCACGGATCTCGAGGTCACTATTTATCGCTCAATTTTCGAGGATATTACAAAATCTTTGTTAAAGCGGCTTCACTTCCATACTCATATAGGTGAATCTATTATGGGTGCTCTTGTAACTACTTTCTCACCCTAGCAAATGAATGCCTACAGAATCATTAAGAGTTAAACCCACCCTTTCATGTTATAAGAGATGTGCACAAAATTTAACACCATAGGGATGACCAATAGGTAATATACATTTGTGCACTTTCAAGGATCATGAAGTAGTTTCTTATCTCGTTGAACTTAGGATTTGGAATCTCCAACTCGACTAAGTTGAGGTTCAACTACTGTGCCTTTAAAGATATCGGTCTTAGGCCCATCCCCCTCGATGTTTTCAACACTGTATCTCTGGGTAGTGCTTTTGTAAGTGGATCCGCAAGCATCTCAGAAGTTGGTATGTAGTCCAATGATTCTAAAATATTCTATTTGAGATTTTGCTATACCAGAACATCTTATTAATTTCTTATTTGGATCACTTGGGGTAGGAGAAGGTGAACAATCAAACATATTAAATTTTCTTAAAACTTTTTCGACATAATGTTCTTGAGATAAAGAGATACATTTATCATCTTTTATTATTTTAACTTCAAGAATAACATCCGTTTCTCCCATATATTTCATATCAAAATTTTATTTTAAATATTTTTTAGTTTCTAATATTAAATCAAGATGTGTACCAAATATCAACATATCGTCTACATATAACGATATAATAACTCCTCAATTTTGTATAAATTTACTATATATACACCTATCAGTTTCATTTGGTTTAAAGCCAAAATATTTTATTTTTTTATCAAATTTGTCATGCCATTGTTTTGGTGCTTGTTTTAAACCATATAGTAATTTTACTAGTTTACATATCATGTGTATTTTTTCTGGTTCTATGTATCCTTCAGGGTGATCCATATATATTTCTTCTTCTAAATCTCCATTTAAGAAGGCAATTTTTACATCCATTTGATATATATATATATAAATTATATATATATATATATATATTAAAGCTATTAGTAGTCTAATAGATGTCATCCGTGCAACAGGAGAGAAAACGTCAAAATAGTCTACTCCTTCCTTTTGTCTAAACCCTTTGGCTACTAATCTAGCTTTAAATTTATCTAAACTTCCATCTGGTTTAAGTTTCTTCTTAAATGCCCACTTACTTCCTATAGTCTTAAAACCTAATGCCAAATTTACTAACTCTCATGTATGATTAGTTTTAATAGATTCTATTTCATCATCCATTGCCTCCTTCCAAAATATACTATCTAAAGATGTTATAGCTTCCTCATAAGTTTTAGGATCTGCTTTTAAAATATATGTATAAAAATCAGATCCAAAATTATAATGTGGATCTTTTCTAGTTCTTTTATTGCGTCTTTGTTCTATATTATTTTCAACTGGTCTTTTTCCTTTAACTTGATCAAAATAAGTTTCATCTTCTATTTTCAATTGATTAGAATTTCTAAAATCTGAAACATTATCCTTAGGTTATAGGTTTTCATAAAAATGTGCTTCTATAGACTCTAATATAACATTATCTTCTATGTTAAGAAGCGATCTTTACTGTTGTGAGCATATCCAATAAATACACACTTATAATTTTTCTATCCTAACTTTTTAATTTTATCATTTGATTTTCTAACATAGGCTAGGCAACCACATACTCTTAAATATTTTAAGTTAGGTTTTCTATTCTTTCATAGCTCATACGGAGTCATATTATTCTTGTAGTAAGGTATTCTATTTAAAATATGACATGCAGTATAAATAGCTTCACCCCATAAATTTGTAGGTAAGCTTGAATATAATATCATAGAGTTAATCATCTCTAGTAAAGTTCTATTTGTACGTTCGGCTACACCGTTTTGTTGTAGTGTCCTAGAGGCTGTTACTGCATGAACAATCTCATATTATTCACAAAAGTTATTGAACTCATGAAAAATATATTCTCCTCCTCTATCACTTCTAAATATTTTAATTTTCTTTTCTAACTGATTTTCAACTTCTGCTTTATAAGTTTTAAATACTTCAAAAGCTTCTTCTTTATATCTAAGTAAATATATATAACAATATCTACTATAATCATCAATAAATATTATAAAATATCTCTTACCACCTCTGGTAAGCATATCATTTAATTCACAAATATCATAATGAATTAATTCTAAGATAGTAGTACTCCTTTCAACACTATTATGTGACTTTTTCACTATTTTAGATTGTACACATATTTGACATTTTTCATCTTTAGTATTTAGAGATTTAGGAACTAATTCTAAATTCATCATATTTTTCATCGCTTGAGAATTAATATGTCCTAATCTAGCATGCCATAAATCAAAAGACTCTACAATATAAGCAGAAGAACAATTTTCATTGATAACATTCAACTTGATTATATTGTTTACAACATAACCCTTCCCAATGAAAACATCATTCTTGGATAATATCATCTTCCCAGAATGAAGAACTAATTTAAACCCATTCTTGTCTAAGAAACATGCAAAAATAAGATTTTTCCTAATCTATGGAGTATGGAGCACATCCTTCAACAAGAGAGTCTTTCCCGAAGATAATTTTAACTCCATTGTTCCGATTCCAGCAATCTCAGTGGCAGAAGAATTTCCCATGTATAGCTGCTGCCCTTCTCCTTGAGGTTTGTAAGTCTTGAAGGCAGACCTGTCAAAAGAGACATGTCGAGTAGCACCAGAGTTGACCCACCAATGGCCTTTAGATTCAGCCATGTTGACTTCTGATGCCACTGCAACAACTATATCTTCGACCATGCTAGATTCTGATTTCGACTTTTTACGAAATTTGTATTCTCTTGCAAAGTGTCCCCTTTTTTCACAGACATAACAATCTCCTTTCTTTTCATTCATCTTACACTGACCATTCTTCTGAAAATTCTTCTAAATTTTTTTTTTTTAGTAGAAAATCTGTTACCCTTCTTCTCTTCAGATTCCGATTCAACAAAGTGAGCCCTCGAAGGCTTTGAAATAATAACCTTCTTGTCTCTAATTTTATTCTCTTTTTCAATCTTAAGATCCTTAAAAATCTCATCTAGAGTATGAAGATCTTTATTATGGGTCATAGATTTTCGATAATCTTTCCAACTAAATGGAAGTTGCACAAGAATGACACCCACTTGGAAACTTTCAGGAAGTTTCATTTCTCTTCTTCCATCTCAGTGATGATAAACTATAATTTTTGAATTTATTCCAAAATAGGTTTATCCTCAATAAGCTTGAAGTCAAAATATTTAGAGACTAAAAAAGCCTTTGTTCCGATATCTTCAGTTAAGTACTTCTTTTCTAAAGAATTTCATAAATATTTGGAGGTAGTGTACTTACAGAAAGTATTGAACAACATATCTCTTAATGCATTGAGGATGTGATCCCGATAATCTAGATCATCCTCTAGCCATTTGAGTCGAACATTTGATCCTTCACTAGTCGTACTTTCCGTTGTTCCCGTTATAGAAACTGGTAGACATGGTGTAGTGAGGACGTAAGCAATTTTAAATTGCCGCAAGATAAATTACAGTTTTTGCTGCCATCTTTTAAAATTTGATCCTTCAAATCGGTCAAGTTTGATGAGATCTTGATTCATGAACTTTATACTCTGAGCCATTAAGGGCGTCTATTGTCTTTAAATTGTTAATAAAAATTTGGTATTGATAATGGCTACGAGGCACGTAGTTCACTACGCCGTCTTAAAGACAATAGACACCCTCACTCCGTTGGATAAACGAAGATGTAATAGAGTTCCTAGCGAATCTGCCTTTAGGATACAACAGAGTTCGGTCTTGCCAAGAATCGTATATTCTTTTCTAAATTGCACTTTCTAGAAAAAGAACCTGCCACACAGATTTTCTGATACACAAATGAGAAGAACAAAAGAGAAAAAAGAGAAATATATCTTATTTATATTGTGTCTTTTAACCTGGATCTGGTCGCTATTTATAGAGGTAATCTTGAAAGATTGTGCCTTTTCACCGTGAAGAGATTTGTGTCTTTTCAGATAACAAATAGAGATAATCTTGAAAGATTGTATTTTTTCACCATGAAGAGATTTACGGTGAAAAAATACTTTTGAAAAGATTTGTGTCTTTTCACCATGAAGAGACGCCAAACTTGTGTCTTTTCAACAAACGGTAAAAAGATAAATCCAAAAATTGAAAAGATACCTTAGAGAGTAAATATTTATAAGTATGTCATTGAATTATTTTACAAGTTTGCCATTGAATTATTAATGATAATTTAACCTTAAGTTCGGTTACTTCCTAATGGCTTACCAAAAATAATAACAAAATGAAGGAGTTGCCACCTAAGTTTAGACCAAATCCTCGGGAACCTAAAAAGAACTCCATCCTATTTTACGTCATCTTTGATCAGAGCAAGGGCTCTGGTTATGAGTTAGGAAGGGCTCTCGCGATCCCAACTCCCCACCCCACTCCAATTGAATCAGACTTGATGATCACTTTTCCTATCTCTTAATGAATTGTCTCACACGGTGTTCAGATTGTGAGTAGTAACACTATCTCCAATCGAATACGACCATGCGACCTTTTTATCTGGATAATCTTAAACAATAAGAATTATAGCTCCGCACAATGTGAAATGATGCTGACGATCTAGATGGCCTTGAAAAGCCACTCTTAGAATAAAAAAGAAACAAAAATTGGGTAATACCTCATCCGTATGACCGATGTACTAAAAAAGGGTAAATGAAAGTGGAAAAGGGTAGAACACAACCATGGGTTTAAGGTCCAAATCCTATGGTTTACGATGACCCTTTCCTATGAGCTTTATGAGGATATGAGATGGCTTCTCATCCCTCCATAATACTCATCATAAAAGTAATGATTTTTTAAAGCAATAATTGAAAGAAATTAAAGGCGAACCTATGAACTTTCAAGAAAAGACATGATTAATTCCAAACAACCTAAGAGAAAAGAAAAAAGCTTGAAGTGAGTTAATGCTAGGGATCCTTGCTCCAAGATTTCAGCACAATGATGCTTCAAAAGAGGTCCCTTTTGGCTAGAACAAGGAGCCATTTTATAGAGTTTTAGCTTAATGATCGAAGGGCTGACATGCAAAGTCAAAAAGCTAGTTTGAAATGAATGAGATGAAAAGTGCTTCTATTTGATTGGTGTAACAACCCGGATTTTTTTACTTTCTTTTTAATGGTTTTAGATGTGTTTTGTGCTATATACAGTCTTGGCGCTACATACTAGGACCTACCCTATTTTAGGAATAAATATCTTTTTTTATTCTAATTTCTTAAGAAACCCTAGCCGTCTCTTATTCTTCTCTTTCCTTAAGAAACCTAGTTGTCACAACCTTCTCTTCATTTCAATCAATCTTTCCCCAAAACTCCCTCTAATCTTCTCAATACTTTTGTATGTTCTTTCACAATAAATATCACAATAACTATCATGATATGTTTCTTGCGATAAGATCGAGGAACGAGGAAGGAGAAGACGAAAGATTGGACGAAACGCATATTGGGGCATCGATCTTTTCAACTAAATCGTCGTAGATCTGCTGTTCACGGTTCAAGAGGTGAGTACCGAACAATCCATCTTATTCTCCTCAGATCACTACAAAAAATAAGACTATTAGCGACAGTATTTTGCAGCAAAAAATTGACTCTATTAATAAAAAACTATTAAGAATTATTAAGACTAGGTTTTTTTTAATAGCGGTAGTTTTTTGTTGCCACTAATAGTCTTATTTTTCTATAGTGGATCCCGTCGTGTAGGATGCGTTCGATCGCGCATCGACAGGTTTTAAATCTTATTTAAACCTTAAAATCTCATTAATTAATAGATCTACATATTTAATATTATACTTTTCCTTGAAAGTTGTATATTTTATAAATCTAATCATTTTATATTTGTCTTTCAATTTATTGATTTTCGTAGTTTAATTTTTTATGAAAATCTTTCATAGTTTTATATTTCTTTTGCCTGTTGTATATACAAAAAGTGTTGTAGAAATGAAGTATATGGTTAATCCTAATCATAACTTCATTTTATTTATTTTCTTATTATTTTTTGGTTTTATTTCGAATCCGATTGATGCAATAATGAACCCATAAGATCTTGTATGAAAGACACTGATTATTGTCATGGAATAGGATTCGATGACACATTTTAAAAAAGCTAGTAGATAGAAATCAATGCTAAAAGTATTGGAAATGCACTACCATGAAGTTTTGGGTCCAATCTCGCGGCTACGAACTCGAACTCCCGACCATTGATATATGAGTTTCGGTATTTTGGCCATAACTTTTCATTTCAAACTCGGATTGGTACGATTCTTACGGCATTAGAAAGAATACTTTGAACTTCCCAACTTTATGTGAAATAGATATTTCATGAATCTGATGATTTAGAGGTCAAAATAGAGCGGCAAGTAAGGATTAGTTTTGAATTATCCAGGACTACATAAATTTAATATTATTTTTTTATTTTTATGACCAAAATTTTTTGTGTATATTATTGATGAATCTTAAATTATATCTTGTCCGAACCTATTACAAACGCACAACGGTGATTGCAGCACTAGTATAGGATTGATCCCATAGGGAAGTCTGTTAACTGAAGAACTTCTATTTGTCTTTAAAGAATAAAACATGGTTGGTTTTGATTGAACAAAAATGTAAAAAATAAATCTATTCTATCAATTTAAAAATCGTTACACTATCTCTCAAGTCTTTCAGATTTTAGGCGTCAATTAAAACCTGAAATTCTCTCGAAATCGTAAGTATTGAATTGAAATTTGCAAAAAATAAAGTGCAGAAAAACAAATCTAATCCTCAGCCTTCTAGATTCTAGTGGTCAATTAAAATCTGTCAGTCCTTAGATATTTACGTGCATAAAAGTAAATTGCAGGAAACTAAATTACAAGAAAATAAATTTATGCTACAATGATCTTCCAGAAATTGTCCTTTAGTCATCAATTAAGATTGAAAATCTTTGGATACAAACTATTCTACTTTGCAGAAAATAAAAGACAAAAAATAAATCTAAACTACTTTTGATCTTCAGGTTTCTCAATCTCAGTTGTCAATTGTGATCGATAGACCTTGGATGGTTATTCTTGGACCCATGCCCTCTTATTTATAGATCTACAAGAGGCCTGTTACAATAAATTAGGACTCTAAAGAAAGTAAACTACCTAAAATAAATTTTCCTAAAACTACTCTACAAAATACATATCCTTCTTTCTTTGGCTACTAGAGGTGTGTAGGATTTCTTCTCTTGATTTTCAGGAGCAGTGATTCTCACCAATCTCTCAGATCCATGGAGTGCATAGATACCTTTTTAAGAGTTCACGATTTTGTGCATAGCTGGACATCTCTCACGTGACCTTCAATAGTATTTATGAGCTTTAAGGTACATAATCGAAAGTACAATTTTGTATTTCCTTATGTTTCTTCACTTCGAGTTCTGCTCGATCTCTCGTGACTCACCTTGTTCTCTTCAGTCTCTAGTAGAATCGTAAATTACTATTTCTTTCTTTCTCTCTATTCTGGCTCTCAATTTTTCTTCGAATGACTCTTGAGCTTCATGATTTCTCTTCGATAGCTCGAGAATTGGTGTTTCAGCTATAATTTTTTTGCGATTTTCATTCTTACTACTTTATGAGTTCATTTTGGCAAAGATTAACACTTTGTTCTTCTTCTGGTCACTATTCTAAATATTCACCAATAACACATCATTAGTAGCAAACTATGGACTAATAACACTTAATTGAGGGTTCTAAATTGGTAAATTATATGACTGATTACATCCCCAAACTTAAGTTTTGCTAGTCCCTAGCAAACAAGGAAAGATATATAAACCTAACTAAAATTTAAATGTTACTTTCATAGGGAGCACGATTGCATTTAGCAAATCCAACAAGCCTTTAAACCCCTAGGTGTTCCCTAGTGGATGTCTCCTGAAGGTTTTTAGTAAAAAGTTTGTTTTGAAAAGCATATAAAGTGTGGAGTGTGCGCGTAACAATGATTAAATTCATTCGTTATAGACTTTTCTAAATTACAGATTTAGAAGGCATTTTCATCCAAACTCTCACTATGGCATACACTCAAAAAGAATATTGAAATTTGTTGGGTTTCTCAAGATGATATTTGTGATGAATAATTCAAATACATGATAAAAAATAAATCTCATCGAAAGGATAATCTATTCTACCATTAGCTATCAGATTTCCATAATGCTTATCAGAGACACCTCTACTAGGGTCTTACTTTTGTAAATCTTAGATAAAAAGGTCTTTGTTTAACTTGTAATGGGGCTTTGGGTTAAAAGTTTCCAAAGAAAGGTAAAATGATTCAAAGTTATGATTGGAAGCCTTTTTGCTTCTCTTTTCATTACTTTTTCTCCCATATTTTTCACTTTCAAATTTTATTTTTTTATCAGATGTACCCTTTTCAGCATTTCCTTTTTCTGTTTTTGCATACTCCTTCCACTCTCCTATTTCTCCATTTGTTCTAAATTCTCAAAACTACAAGGGTTAAAGATCGAAAGCTTTAGGAAGTACATATGGTTAAAGGTTTATAAAATTTTGGTATAAAGAAATTCGGTTTCAGGCTCCTAATATGGATTCAAGAGGTAAATTGTTAGGGATTTTGCTCTTTGGCTCAATCGTATTAAAAGAAGGCCTCTTTTCATTTCTAGATTTACTAGCAAGAATGTCATGTTGTGTTAATGCATATAATAAATAATTCTAGAAATACAAATAACAAAATCATAGAATCGGATTTAAATAACAGCAATATGAATTTCAATTAAAAACATTCAAGAAGTTCAAGAAAATTTGGAACATATAGGCATAGTAGTCTCTCTCAAAAAAAGGAAAATATTACTGAAACTATGATATAAATTTTACAATTTAAAGTAATATATAATTTCAAAAATTCAGTTATGATATAGGTGTGCAAATAGACTAAACATGAATATTAACTACTTCCAATCATAGATTTTAAACTTCTATTAAGATGATGATAATGTGTTTGGAATCAAATTTTATCTAATCATTCCTCACATGTGATGGTTAACTAGAATTAAAAATAAACCTAAAAATCTAAAGACAATCCTAAAAAAAATCCTAAAAAAAAAGTTAAAATACTAAAACTAACAAACTAAAAAGAAAAGAAAAATTATTTATTTATTTATTTTTCCAGAAATTTAAACTACATAATATAAACAACAGTGTACCCCCCCAAACTTAAATTGGACAATGTCCTCATTGTTAATAAAACAAAGGATACCAAAAGATCAAGGTGCAAAATGTACTAGGCACAAGATAGGCATTAATAAATCAAGTCACTCCCCCAAACTTGGAGAAGATTACTTCTGACAGCATCTATAAGAAAACAAAACCAAGCAAGAAGATATAAAATTAAAGATAACAAAAATAAACTTTCTATTAATATTCAAAAAAAAATATTTACAGAGATTGCGCAATAAAGAAGAAAATGTAAGATAAATAATTACAAAATAGAAAACCTAGGAAAAATCTAGACACAGGCAGACTTTGATCGGCAGCAACCATGAAGATGGAAAGATTTGCGATGGAGATCAGTCTCGGTGTTTTCAAAAATTTTCCGCCAAAAAGATTGTCACCCTCCAATGCCAGGATGTCCTCAGCTTGCTGCCCACAAAAGAGGAACTGCGAGCCGAAAGGGCAGGGATGGTTCTAGAAGATGGAGGGGGTGGAGGGCTAGGAGACGAGGGTGCAAGGGGTGTAGGGTTAGATTGGATGGCACGACGCCCAAGAGGATCAGGTGGAGTTGATCCAACAACCTCTTCTCTGCATCGAGTCTATGGATCTCCTCCTCCTCGAGGTCAATCACTCGTTGGAAGAGGCTACGGATGTATTCTCAGTCAAGTTCATGATCGGCCTAAAAAATGGTATAATTTATGCCTAAATCTTGGCCTTGTTAGCCCTCACTTAATCACGAATGGATGCTTTTAGATCATGTTGTGTTGCTACATGTACAAAGCCGGATAAATGTAAAATGGGTTAAAAGAACAAAGTTAAGAAGAGACTCAAAGCTTTGGTAAGAAATCCAAGGGTAACCAGCCCAGAAAGGTTATTTCGATCGGTCAAGATTGCAAAGTCGACTGGTTGGGATCGCTCAGCAGGAAGGTAACCAGAAGGAAAATAGAGAAGAAGGAAGAGATCCACATGGACCAGCCAGATCTCTCAACAGCTTCAGAAACATCAAAATGGATCGGTCAGAACCTATTCGACTGGTCAAGAATCGAGCAAACAGAACATATAAACACACATACACACACACGCACACACACACACACACACACACACACACACACACACACACACACATATATATATATATATATATATATTCAACCGGTCACGATCAGTTCGACTGGTCAGAAGTTCAAGCAGATCGAAGCCCTGCGGAACCCGCGTGACCTGAAGATCAAAATCTCAAGTTCGACCGGTCAAACTTCACTTTCGACTGGTCGAAACACTGTAATTACGTGAAAAGTCAGGTTCTATAGCTGTGGATATTCTCGGGCATTCGAGATCTTCTCTGAATTTCTCTTCTACAAGCTGGATTGCTTAAAGTGGTGCAGATTTCCTTTCAGATTCTTCTTCCATGGAGGATTTTTAGGGATCCTTTAGAGTTTCTTGCCAGATATAACTGTGCTAGGGCCTCATACTTTATAAATAAGGATCCTAGGATTAGGTTTTAGGGGATTCACACTGAAGATTTTCTAGAGAGCTTTTGGCATGAGTTTTCATAGTTTAGGTTAGGTTAGTTCTGAATTAGAGGGAGATTGATTGTATTCGTCAATCAGAGACTGATTCAGCAATGATGAAGGTCTCTGGATCGATGTGTGCTTAAAGCTTTAGGCTGGGATCTCTAGTAAATTTCGGATAAGTATTTGATAAATTTTTGTTTCTTTTTCTATTTTTGAATTTCGTTTATGGTATGATTGCTTGTTCGAGGTTTCGAATATATTGAGAACGAGATAGTAATATTGTAATCTTGTTTAGAATAATCTCAGTGGCCTTGTAGGGATTGGGGTTGGCCTAGATAGGATATTCACCAACGGACTAGGCCTTGTAGGGTAGTTTTTGCTGGTTTGTGTAATGATTCTTTGACGATTAGATTTAGGTAATTCATAAACGAAGTGACTGAGCTTATAGCCTAGAGTGGGGGTACCTAGGATTCATTATAGAAAAGAAATAGGGTTTATTATTTACAAGTCTGAAATCCTAGAGAGATTTCAGACTACCTTCTCCTCTCTTATTTCAAAACTATTTAGGTTTTCTTTTGTTTATTTTAGGATAATATAGGAAAAGTAATGCTACAATTTATTTTATAAAACAGAGGTTAAATAAAGGTAAGTGACAAATCCCTATGGTTCGACACCCTTATACTTGTCCTAGTACATCCGAACGTGTACACTTGCAAGGTTTCTAGTTATAAACAATCAAGTTTTTGGTGTCGTTGCCAGGGATTTTAGATTTATCTTATTTGATTTCTTTTTTATCAATTTATTTTGGTATCATTATGCTAACCCTAGTTTATTTTTATTTCTAGGCTTGGGAGATTGAAAACTCGAACACACCAAAGCTTTTTATGGGACGTTGCGAGAGGCTAAGGTGCGTGTCTTCAGTTTCCAATTATTAGGCTAACTATTTTATTTTTGTTTTTACTTTCTATTTATGCCAAGGTTGAGGTCGCAATTTCCTTCTCTTGAGCGACTAGACCTTGAGCTTGAGAGAACTTGCCGGCGTATTTGCGCTAGCTCTTATTCCTCTCAAAATATCGTAAGTTTTGAATGTTCTAGCCACCACGCCCTACCCCTGATTCAATTCACTATGGCGGGAGAAGAACAACAAGTGGCTAAGACGTTGAGGGAATATTATATACCATCAACTCTTACAACTCCCTTGTGTATATGTTTACCAACAGCCGTCGGTAATGGGAATTTTGAGATTAAGCCCAATCTAATTCAAATGCTTCCAAGTTTTCATGGGATTAGTAACAAAGATCCCTACGATCATCTCACGGTCTTTTTAGAAGTTTTCACTATATTTAAAATAAGCACATTGTCAGAAGAGGTTGCTTGTATGAGGCTCTTCCCATTCTCACTAAAGGATAAGGAAAAGAGGTGGTTAAACTCTTTGCCTCACGATTTGATTACCACTTGGGAAGAGTTACAAACAAAATTTCTCGTTAAGTACTTCCCGTTCGGTAAGACAAACACTATCCGGAAGACCATAACGTCTTTCAAGCAAGATCCAGATGAATCCTTTCATGAGAGTTGGGAGGGCCTAAACGAACTTCTGCGCTAGTGTCTCCATCATGGGATTCCAAATTGACAAATTGTGTAAGGCTTCTACGAAGGGCTGACTAAGTCAAACCAACAAATGATAGATGCCTCTTGTGGGGGTACGTTTCTCACAAATGCTACAGATGACGCTTGGGAATTGTTTGAGAACTTAAGTGAGAATTTGGTTCAACAAGCTGCATCGAATCGGATCGATGTTGAGGTTTCACGTACCATACCCCCTAAGCAAGGGGGTATGTATGAACTGAAATCTACGACAAATATAGCATGTATGTAGTGATGTTCTATGTATGCATGCTCATTTAAGGCATAGTTAAGTACTTGTGTTTAAATGTTAAGATAAGCATATGAAATTAAGATATGTGTGTGTACATACAATAAATGAGAAATCAATAAGAATATGTGGTGTGATATCCCAGGGATGTATATGTGAATGGCGCATCTAAGTGATGCATCTGAATGTGTGACATCCTAGGGATGTATAGTTAATGTGAATATCCATGCGATGTAAAAGTGCGTGAATGGGATTTGAACAGGCTTTGAACTATTATATTTAGCATAATTACACGGTGAATAACTATATATAGTTGCACAATCGATTTAAGGTTTAGAGAATACCCCACCGATGCGGCGGTACACCCGTGACTGACTCGACAAGATATCTGTGACCGGTACTGCGGCTAATCCGTACACCAGTATGACATCCCAGGGATGTATATAAGTTATGTGCCCTATCTCCTATGAGAAAGAGATTTAGGTTATGTCGCATGAAAAATAGTTTGATTGGATGACGATGGAGGGTATTCCATCAGGGCTCGATGCTATATTGCTTGAGGATTATTTAAGTTACTTGGTTTAAGTCATGAGACCAGCCTTGTTGTAAATTGAGAACCAGTTGAGCATAAGATACCATGTGTAGTGTAACAGATACATTCTATTCATTCTCCTAGTAATTCAAACAATTTCATATTGATGAATTCATGCTTCGTTCATGTCATGAAATGTGTGTGAGTGAGATAGATTTACATGTTAAGATATTTTTTCCTATTGAGCTAGGATGTAGCTCACTCTTTTTGACTATACGTCACAGGTTCTGAGATAGTGCCTGCATCTAGGAATGTTGATCCTAAGGACTCAGATTAAGTTCCAGTGGAGGAGTCTAAGCCCCGTCCTGAGAAGTTCTTTTAGAAGACCCTCTATGTACTTTCATAGTTATATTGAGAAAGATTATACGGCTTAGTATGTCCAACCTGTTTTGTTGGGATACTGTAATTATGTGAGATATTCTTTTTTCAAACCATCTTAGGTGACCGTTTTTAGGTCACTGATGGTACGGGTTGGTTCTTTTGCTCATACAGTGGCTTGGATTAGAACTACCTTTTGGGTTATATGTTTTTGACATCATGCTATAGAATTGGAGATTTAACAATGTTAGCTTCTTTTATACATGCTTTACTTTATGGTTGTGTGGATAACCAAGTGTTCCGCTTGTGTAATTGTGCCATGGCCTCAAGGGTCGTGCCGATGGCATGGGTTTCGGGGTGCCAAAATCCGGGTTTTCATAGTTGGTATCAAAGCCTCTTCTTTAGAATTTCTGACAAATCTTTAATTTCGTCAGAGTATAGGGATCATTTGCTAATGAAACTTTGGTTTCATGTGCAGAGCGTAATGTCTTCTAGAGCAAGGGGTCGACCTAGAGGTAGCCAAAGTAGGAATTTGAGAAGTGAGGATGAATTCCATGCGGGGTCTAGTAGAGACCAAAGAAATCCTCACGATGGGGGAGATGAGAGGGGCGACGCTACGGATAGGATGGCATTGGCCATGGAAGCTATGGTCACTATAATAGCCCAGCAAATGCAACAGACCGCATTATTAGCCAAGCAGACTGCACTATTGGCTGCTAATAATGCCAATAATCATCAGCCACCACCACCACCTTCTCCAGCATTGTTGCCCTTGTCATTCATTGATTTTAGGAGATTGAGACTTTCTAGTTCTTTGGGCAGATAGATTCATTAGAAGCTGAGAAGTGGTTAAACCAGATGGAGAAGCTTCTTGACAAACTTCGTAGTCTAAAGGATGAGAAAGTAGGCTGGGCTTCCTTTCAGCTTGAGGGAGATGCCGATCCTTGGTGAAAATCGGTGTTAAGAAAAAGAGAAATTGAGGACCCTCACCATCTATGGACATGAGCAGAATTCGTTAGGGAGTTTAACAGGGAGTACTTCCCCAAGTAGGTGAGAGTACAAATGAAGAGAGACTTTGCAAACCTAGAGCAGGGAAGCATGACTGTGCGAGAGTATGGTGGGGAGTTTACACGATTATCATGATTCACACCTAAGTTAGTGGCCACCGAATTAATGAAGGCTAGTAAGTTTGAGGAAGGTCTGAGGCCGAATGTCCGAGATAGAGTTTCTATATTTGAACTTGAAAACTACGCGGACGTGATGGGAAAGGCAATAGTGGTTGAAAGGGATATTAATAGTACGTACAAACGGAGGGATCAGCAGGATAAAGGTTGAACAGTTCAGGGGAGAGTGGGGCAGTATGACTCGAGGAATAAAAAGCCGAGATTTACGACACCAACTCTAGTTCCTAGACAAATTGCTTATATGAATTATTCCAGGCCACTTATACCTACCTATTGCGGTCTTTCTTTAGCTATGTTTGCTTGCTTATTGTGTGGTGAGAACAAATAAAAAGAAATGCAAAGTAAATTAAAAGATTGAAACAACACAACTAAAGTAATCCTAAGCCTGCATGATCCAGGGCTATTGTAGCAAGTTTTGATAACTAAGAGTTTTTCCCACAGAGACGTTGATCTAGAACCCAAAATGGGTTATAATAGTAGGCCTCCAGATCTTGCTACAGATCTAGCAATCCTAAAGAAAGGGAGTTGGGTGTCACACCTACACTAAATTATCTAAAGAAAGAAATAAATTATAGTCCTATCCTAAGAAAGGGTTACAAAGAAGGGGATGATGGTGTGTTGAAATAAAGATAAAAAGGGTGAGAAGTAAGCAGCTTAGGTTATAGGTTTATTTAGTTATGCAACTCAGATTTAGGGCTCTCTCTGCAGCAATTCCTTGTTGAAGTGCTATTACTAACCTCAACAAGGTGGAAGTAGCCAACTTAACCCATGCCATTTGGGGTACTCCTAAGGCTGTAGTCTGTCCACTCAAATGGCCACAAACTATCCTATAGAGTCAGCAAATCCCATTGATTAAGACAGAAGTTGCTAATCTAATCCAAAGGAGTAAGCTGATCAAACCTCATCCAATAAATCAAATCAGGCCATGAATATCATTACAGACACTATGTCTGCCAGGCTATAAGCTCCCTAATTCTGTGCACAGATCTGGCTGACATTCATAGGAGTTCCAACCCATAAAGCCCTCTGTGTATTGTCAAGGCTAGCGGTACATTGATGCCCACACAAAGGACTAGCAATAGGTTGAATAAGGATCTAAGCATAGCTGATTATTGTTATAAAAGGCCTGTAATGACTCAGCCTCCCAGTCTACAATTACTATAGAGAAACTAGTCTAACATCTGATTGCGGTCAAGTAAAACAGAGGAGAGTCTGCTCCTGCACAATCTCTCACTAAGACACAAGTCCAAGTACAAAGAAGAAAAATCCATCATCAGATTTGTGACCAAGTTTGCCCTAGGGCTATAGTCTGTCCACTCAAATGGTCATAGGCTATCCACAGAGGCTCCCTTACCCACAAATATAGAGCGAAGAACATGAAAATTACTGACTGCCACCATGGTCTAAGGGCATCAAGCTCAAGCTTCACGTGCCTTTCAATAAGCTCAAATCCTAAATGTATCTATAGCCTGAACAAAATTATGAACAAATAGGAAATAATAGATCGAGTAAGCATTCAAACAAGGATTCCATTGATTTGGTGTTATTAACAATAAAATCCCTCAAGGCAGTAGCCTTGTGCACAACAGCTCAACACCAAATCTCAAGGTTTACAGACCTATTACAAAACTTAAATAAAACTGTACATAAATATTTACCAAAGGTTTAGCCAGCAAGTGCTGAGCTAAGAGAAAAGAAAAAATGGAACAAGGGGTGATCAAACCCTAACCCTAACCTGCTTGAGCTCTCAGCCAACAGAGGTTGAAGGAGAAAGTGAATAATGATTTTCTAAGTTACAAGCACAACTTATATATTTAGTCTCAATGCTGTGGCTGAGAGGAATTTTTCAAGCAGATGTGGCACTGTTTCAACCATTGGATGCGTGCATCGTAATCCATGCCTTGTGGTGTGTGCCCTAGACCTAGGAAAATCTCTAAAAGGTCCTTGAGTTAGGGTTAAGAAGTGGAGAGCCCGAGCTTCGTGAGGCTGACTTCTGCATTTCACTTCTGTCGTGCAGTATGTAGAGTGTTTGCGGGATAGATTTTTGACGTGGAATATTATTGTCTCGCGCAGTAGAGCTCCTGATGATTGCGCTGTTGCCTCAGCTTTGAACGTACTCATGCAGAAGAGCTTTCAGCGCCTTGATTGCTCGCACAGAAGTGCTTTAAAAACTTCATCTCGAGGTACTCACACAGATGCCTTCGCATCTCGTTCGGTATAGACTTAAACTTGTAGGCACGCGAAAGCTCCGCGAGAGGATTTCTGGGCGTCTCTCTCTTCCAGAGCCACGCGAGAGCTGCGTGAGGTTTTTGTTATTTGCCATGCCAATAGCCTCGCGAGGTAGTGTGCTCTACTGTGCTAAGGCTTGATCCTCGCAAAAATTGTGCGAGCTGTATTTATGAAGGCTTAGTGCGTGAAAGCTCCACGAGCTTCTTCATATGATGCTTTCCACTGAAGTGCGCGACTGCTGTGCGAGAGATACTTTGCGATAACTCTCCATTTGAACTACACAAGCTTAGTCATGTTGCATGTCTTAGCTACATGAGGGAGCTCTGCCAGTGACTTAAAAAACTCGAGGCTGCACCTCAGCTGTGCGAGATAGGTCCCTGGTTCCTCTGCTATTATGCACATGCTTCTGTTGCAGCTTCCTCCACCCTCACCTATACTTCTATCATCTGCTAGACTTTCTAGGTTAGTATGACATACACAAATAGTCGCCATGGTGTGTACCACCATGGTGTTCCATCACTTCTGGTTCAGCTATCATCTTTTGCTTGAAATCTCTCTCTTCTTAGCACCAAAAGCATAGACTCTGTGTTAAGCTGCACAATTTATTCCTAACTATAAAATAAGTTAAAAAGGAATTATTAGTGAGCTTCAAGGTTCAGCAAAGGTTAGGTTAAGAGGTGAAAAGTGGTACTTTTCAGTTATTAACACCCCCGTAAACCTAATCTTTGCTAGTCCCTGAGCAAAGCAAAATATAAATAGCTACTCTAAGAATGTAAATGCCACTTTTGTAGGGAGCACGGATGCATTTAGCTTATGTATCAAGCCTTTTAAACCCCTAGGTGATCTCTAGTGGAGGAGTGAAGTCTCCTGAGGGTTTTTAGTGAAGGTACCCACAAACTTCTTAATGAAACAGTTAACAAAAGTGCCATAGTGGTCAACTCAGTTTAAAATAAATACAATTCATTTCACCCTTGCTCTGTCAAAATTAGAGGAGTTCCTGGTTCCTCTGCTATTATGCACATGCTTCTATTGCAGCTTCCTCCACCCTCACCTATACTTCTATCATCTGCTAGACTTTCTAGGTTAGTATGACATACACAAATAGTTGCCATGGTGTGTACCACCATGGTGTTCCATCACTTCTGGTTCAGCTATCATCTTTTGCTTGAAATCTCTCTCTTCTTAGCACCAAAAGCACAGACTCTGTGTTAAGCTGCACAATTTATTCCTAACTATAAAATAAGTTAAAAAGGAATTATTAATGAGCTTCAAGGTCCAGCAAAGGCTAGGTTAAGAGGTGAAAAGTGGTACTTTTCAGTTATTAGCACCCCCGTAAACCTAATCTTTGCTAGTCCCTGAGCAAAATAAAATATAAATAGCTACTCTAAGAATGTAAATGCCACTTTTGTAGGGAGCACGAATGCATTTAGCTTATGCATCAAGCCTTTTAAACCCCTAGGTGATCTCTAGTGGAGGAGTGAAAACTCCTGAGGGTTTTCAGTGAAGGTACTCACAAACTTCTTAATGAAACAGTTAACAAAAGTACACTTAGTGGTCAACTCAGTTTAAAATAAATACAATTCATTTTACCCTTGCTCTGTCAAAATTAGAGGAGTTCCAAAGAAGTATATGCAAACAATTTAACACCTTAGTTATGCATGTAGGCTCATTACATTCAATCAGCTGACACCAAGAAAAATAGTATGTGCAAAACAATACTAAGCTTACTAGTACATCAAAGTTAAGGTTTAAGCAATGCCCTAATCATTTAAATTTCAGACCCAATGCTTACCAAGGCTGTCTCTCATAACTAAATTTAAGGGTGTATCATTTCACACAAGCTCAAGAGCAGTTACATACCCCAAATGGGTTTGCAAACATGAGCATAGGCAGCTGTTCGAATTTCTGACATCACAAAGTTCTTCTCACTATAGATTAAACATTCCTTTATCTTCAAATGACAGATCATTTGACTTTGGATCAACAAGGGCTTTTCATGGGTTATAATGTGGCTTATTGGTGATGATTGTAAAGAATAAAAAGGGTAAAAAGGGATTCAAAATTTAAGGAATCAAACACAGGTAGGAGGTGATTCATGACTTCACCTTTTTTTTTTAAGCACAATCTTCATCTTCTTTTTGAAAACTAACTAAAGTGGCCAGCTTCTTCTCTTCTTCTCAACATTTTCAATGAAGTTCTTCTTTTGACTTCTCATTCTCTCTTCTCTTTTTATTTATTTATTTATTTTTTTTATTTATTTATTTTTTTTTTTATGATGATTGTCAAGCATCTACAACTGCTACACTATTATTTACAGATCTCCACCTCTCTTCTCCTCCTTTCACCAAATGTTAAACTTTGCCCACTTGTTTTCAACATCCTCTCCTTTACCTACTGAATTCTCAGAGTAAGGGTAGGGCTGAATCAAGTTAAGAGGTTCAGGTTCAAGTACTTTGGTGTTTGTTAGAGAAAAATAAGGCTTTAAGGCTCAAAGGGTGTATGCACAAGGATCATTTTACAGGTTAGATCTTTTAGGCTCAAACTGTCCAAATGAAGGCCTTGATCATTTCCTTAGTTTCATGATTACTGTCAAACAACTTCAAATTGGGGTGTCTAACTTCTAGTGCAAAGGACTGGATTCAGTCAGTCCATAGAATAAAAAAATAATTCTCATAGACACTCTTAAAAAAATAATAATAATTTATAGGCTCAAAGCTCACTGGGTATGGTCTTCAATTTCACTCAAAGAGATATGCTTTCATCTGTTTGTCTACTCGCTGGTTCACTAGCAACTGTTTATAAAAAATTTCTTGATATTCACCTCATGGAAGTATTGATTTTCAAATAATTTTAGTGTTAAAAAAGTCTGCACCATATTTAAATTTCCTCACTTTCAACATTGCTAAGGTGAAACTCATTATATTTATTCCTTAGTTAAGACTGTTGCACTTAAGTTAACTAGGTCATTGGCAATCCTTGCCACACCCCCAAACCTATGAGGAGCAGTGTCCTCACTGGTTCAAAGAGAAGAGGGTATGAGCAGCAGGGAACGAATAACACGAAAATAAAGTAAAGAAAAGCAAGAAACAAGGCACACACAAACAAACTAAAACACACAAACTAGTTATGAAACAGAAATGGAAAGCAAACAAAACATAACAAAAAGTGATTTTCATTACAAAAAGAAACATGTGTACAATGCTAAGGAAAGGTGAACTAAACAAAAATGAATCCTAACTAAGTACAGGTGCAACTCTAATCATCCTAATTGTCAGCTGGCTCAATCTTGACTTGGGGACATTTGCCTTTTTCTGGAGTAGCAGTAGGGGGAGGAGCAATAGGTGAAGGCTCAGTTGCCTGTGGAGGGGTTGTGCCAGTTAATGTAGCAATTTTTCATTCAAGTATTTCTGCTTTTGTTTCAGCAAGTTGAATTCTGGTTTCATAAAGCTCCCTAGTTGTCACAACCCAGATTTTTGAGATCTGTGCACGGCACACTCCTTTTCTTTCTTGCACATAGGTATATGTGTTTCACAAGGAGACCAAAACACCCTAATACTTTAAGTGCATATATGGGAAACACACTAGTATACTCCAATTCTGATAAATATAAAAGTGAAGAAGAGAGAGAGGAATCCTTACGTAAAACTATGCTAACCTCAATAGAGAGGAGGAGATTATAGAGAAAAAGAAGAAAGGAGCCTGGGAGAACTAGGGTTTGCAGAAACTTAGGTCGGCAAGGAAGATCAGAGGTAACGACGGGAGGACGAACCAGGGAGGCCGGATAGCTTAGTTGGTATACAAATCTTAAATCGAACCTGTGCGTGATTCATCGTCAGAGGTACGTCAAAAACATGATAGATGCCTAGGAATGTTTTAAATAGTAGGAAGGATGTTGGCTGTATGTTACTTTATATAAGATTAAGGTTAAATGAAGGATGGGAGCTTGATCTCGATCTGATCAGGGACAAAATCATTGTTTCTCGCTCGAGCGGTCTGAAGAGGCTCGCTCGAGCGAGATTGAACAGAGAAAAGAAAGACTCTGGGCTCGCTCGAGCGGTCCCTTAAATTAAAGGGAGGCTCGCTCGAGCGAGGTACCACAGCAAAATTTGAAAGCTCGATTTAACCGCTCGAGCGATCTCGATTTGACCGCTCGAGCGAGGTCAAGAGACCGCTCGAGCGAGGTCAAGTGACCGCGCGAGCGAGGGCTAATGACGTGGCGAGTGCAGTGACCACTCAGATATTGGTTTTCTAATGTAAGAAACTCGGGTGTCCTACACCCCAAGGACCTTAGATTCAGTCTAAAGTAAAATTCTTTAAATGTAGGTTGATGCATTATAACCCTCTGAGGACAAGCGTGCTTGAGATTCGTCGAGGTAGGGAAGATTCTCGAAACATGTGCATTATTCTGTGAATTCATATGCGTAGTATAGTCTTTTCAAATAATTGTATATCCCATAAACTCTCATGATAAGTGTGTGTGTGTTACGATGATGAGAAAATCCCGAGGTCCCAGGGGACGAAGGATAATGTGGTTCAATCAAAGAAGGGTGAAATAGAAGTATGGGGCATCCCAGGGATGCGTAAGAAAACAAATTGAGAAACGAAAATAATGTGATAAGGCCTAATGTAATATATCTAGCACAATCATGGTGAATAACTATATGTAAAGCACAGTGATATTTTGTTATTTAAGGTTGATCAGAATACCCCACCGACGTGGCGGGATACCCACGAATCGACGGCAGGGATATCCGTGACTGCACGGCGGCCAATCCGTATAGTTATAACACATCCCAGGGATGTAGATTGAGAATAGACCCCGCCGCCTATGAGAAAGGGGCTTGGGCAGTATTCCCAGGGAATACACATAATAACTATCTAGTTAGACGACGATGGCGGGTATTCCATCGGGGCTCGATGCTATATTGCTCGAGGATTACTTAAGTTAAGATTTAAGTGATTAGGCCAAGTTCACAAACAAATTCATAAAGGGGTTAAACATAAATTATGCTAAGAGGTGGTTGGAAATCATTGAATTATTTTTATCCTTCAAATTGTCGTACATAAATGTTTTCTTGGGAATCTATGTTGTTGAGTTACTAACATATGTGTGGAAATAATCTATATGTTCTTTTGTTTTCCCTACGGAGCTAGGATGTAGCTCACCCCCCTTAGACTATACGTCGCAGGTCAAGGACTAGCGGCTGCAAGGACTTTGGGTGAAGTTAATCCAAGGGCATCGGTGTCCGTACCCACAGAAGAGGCAGAACCTCCTCCTGAGGAATTTTTCTAGGAAACTCGCTGCATACCTTGATAGTGAGTTGAGAGAGTACTGTGTATGGCTTGGTATATCGAGCCTCTTTATTTTGAATGTTTTAAATACTGTCTCTTGGTAAACCATCTAGGAGGAATAAGTATCATTAAACTTTCGGGTTTGTTCTTATGTCCATGAATTGGCATGGAACAAGGACAGCCTTGCAAGGCCAATTATATTGCTTTTGAGATGTTGATTTAGAGTAACTACGTGTGCTTAAATCACAATTATGGCTTGTATATGTTAATGTTTTTGAGGCACGAATTTCGAGGTGCAAATACGGTATCACAAATGGTATCGGTATCGAGCATTTCTTTCCAAAGATTCGACCGCCATATATCATCGAATATAGGGACTCGCTTCTTGAGATTCTAAATTCTCATGCAGACCGTTATGTTTCCTAGAGGGAGAGGCCGACCCAGGGGTGGTCATGATAGGAATTTGTGCAGTAGAGATGGGTTCATCTCGACTACAAACAGAGTGCCATTGGGAAACAGGGAGATTCCCGAGGGCAGTGGCCAGGGAGGAAACCAAAATCAAGCTGAGGATCAAGATCTAGATAGACAGGATCGAGATCAGAGGGAACAAGATAGGGTGAGAGAAAGAAATGAAGAAAGAAGAACGCCGTGAGAATGATGCACACAATGGAGACCATGGCAACTGCCATGGCACAACAAGCAGCGTCCTTGGCAGCGCATACAGTACCAGAACCACAACGAACACCTACCCCTCCAGTAGGACTTACACCTTCAGTGACATCAGCATTCACCGAGTTCAGAAGAATGAGACCTCCCAGCTTTTCAGGACAGGCAGACACAATGGCCGCCGAAAACTGGTTGGGAGAAATGGAGAAGGTGTTCAGCGTACTGACATGCACAGAGGATGAGAGCGTCCGTTGGGCAGCATACATGTTAGATGGAGAAGCTGGACCTTGGTGGAAATCAGTGTCGCGGACGAGAGCATAAGAAACTCCAAACGTGCCGTGGACTTGGGACGAATTTGTAGAAGAATTCAATAAACAATATTTTCCTGAAGTTGTGAGAAATCAAATGGAGACCCAATTTTTACAACTAGCACAGGGAAGAATGACCGTGAGAGAGTATGGAGTGGAATTCATGAGACTCGCCGCCCGGACTACGTAATCTCAGACGTGATGAAAGCGAAGAGGTTCCAACAGGGCTTACGGTCGGACATCCGAGGGGGTGTTGCGCCCTTCCAGCTGAAAACTTATGGAGAAGTAATGAGCAAGGCATTGGTGGTTGAGGAAGAAATAATCTGTCGGAGGAACATCAAGGCAGAGAATGCACCAATCTAAATAGGGCGGGGGGTTATGAATCGTCATATAAGAAACCGAGGTTTATAACACCAAATCAGAAACAGTCGTTCCAGACAGGTTATGGGAGAGCTGCTCAACAATCGGCTCACCAAAATTATCCGTTGCTGGCATCAGGGAGATCGATGAGGTATCAAGGTCCTACTTATTCCAACAGGACTACAACTCCACAAGTTTTTCCGAGAGCTGCTAATTCATTTCCAAGGGAAACTTGTGCAAAATGTGGCAAGTCCCATAAAACAACAGACTGTAGGCAAGGAATGCGAGGCTGTTTCAAGTGTGGCAAGATAGGTCACATGATGAGAGATTGCCCTGAGACAGCCAAAGAAAAGACGGCTCCAACATCCATGCCACAACCTATTCAAGCTCGAAAGCCTGTTATTCAAGGAAGAACCTACGCAGTTACTGCCCAGGAGGCAGGGAGTGCACATGACGTTATCCAAGGTGAGATCTCCTTTAAAATAGGGAATTTCGGTTACAATAAAATTCTAGATAAAGAATGGATTTACATTAGGATAAATATATAACCGTTATTAAAATTAGGGAGTGAAAAATTTTCTTTTATATATGTGTTATGTACGTGTATGCATGCATTATAGGTAATGCATGGATCTATGAAAAAGGGTGCTACGTAGCACATGACGCGCGAGTGCTGATAGACCCAGGGTCTACCCACTCCTTCATTACCCCTAGATTTGCGAAAAGGATGAAGATTGTTCCGGAAACACTGGACTTTGTGCTATCAGTGTCCATCCCAACAGGAGAATTTGTGGACACAGAGCTAGTCTGCAAATCGGTAGTGGTGAGCATTCGGGATCACGTTGTCTACGAACTAGACGCAAATTTAATATTGTTGGACATGCAAGGATTCGACATAATCCTTGGCATGGATTGGCTGTCCCAACATTGCGCAACAGTGGACTGCAAGGATAAAGTTGTTGTTTTCCGTCCTAACACGAGGAGATCGTTTTGGTTTCAAGGGGAGAGGTCGACTCAAGTACCACTCATATCTGCAGTGAGGGCAGAACGTTTAATCAGAAAGGGGTGTAGTGGTTATTTGGCATTCTTGAAAGAACATAAAGAAGAAAAGAATATTATCTCTGACATAGCAGTGGTGCGAGAATTCCCAGAGGTATTCCCAGAAGAATTGCCAGGATTACCTCCAGAAAGGGAAGTAGAGTTTGCGATCGACTTAGCACCAGGAACGGAACCTGTCTCAAAAGCACCTTATAGAATGGCCCCTGCAGAGTTGAAAGAATTGAAAGAACAACTGCAAGAGCTCATGGACAAGGGATTTATACGACCAAGCGTGTCTCCGTGGGGAGCACCAGTGTTGTTCGTGAAAAAGAAGGATGGGTCGATGCGATTGTGCATCGACTACCGCCAATTGAATAAAGTCACGGTGAAGAATCGATATCCGTTGCCAAGAATAGATGACTTATTCGACCAATTGCAGGGTGCAAAACATTTTTCCAAGATCGACCTAAGATCGGGTTACCATCAGTTAAGAGTCGTACGAGGACATTGAAAACGGCTTTTAGAACACGGTATGGACACTATGAATTTTAGTGATGCCATTTAAATTTGTACGAATGCACCATGTCGTTTATGGATTTGATGAACCGAGTGTTTAAACCACACTTAGACTCTTGGGTTGTAGTATTTGTTGATGACATCCTAATCTACTCAAAATCAAAAGCGAGCATGAAGAACACTTGCATGTCGCATTTAACTTTACGTGAACACCAATCAGACGCCAAGCTTCGAAATGTGAGTTTTGGCTAGAAGAAGTCAGCTTTCTGGGACATGTCATCTCCAAGCATGGTGTCACTGTGGATCCCGCTAAGATCGAGGCAGTAGTGAACTGGGAACAACCAAAAACCGTGACAGACATCCGAAGTTTCCTAGGACTGGCAGGATATTATCGACGTTTCGGTGAGGGGTTTTCAAAATATCAGGACCTCTCACAAGGCTTACAAGAAAGGACTCAAGATTTGAGTGGAGTGAGGCGTGTGAAAAGAGTTTTCAAGAACTCAAGAGAAGACTCACCTCAGCTCCAGTGTTAGCCATTCCATCAGGCAGTGGAGGATTCGCAGTTTATAGCGATGCTTCGTATAACGGGTTAGGTTGTGTACTAAATCAATATAAAAAGGTAATAGCTTACGGCTCCAGACAGTTGAAAGAGCACGAAAGGAACTACCCAACCGATCTCGAACTAGCGCTATCATATTCGCATTAAAGATATGCCGACATTACCTATGCGGAGAAACATTTGAAATTTTCACTGACCATAAAAGCCTCAGATACCTGTTTACACAGAAGGAATTGAATATGAGGCAGCGTAGGTGGATGGAATTCCTCAAAGATTACGACTGTTCTATACAGTACCATCCAGGCAAAGCTAACGTAGTGGCCGACGCCTTGAGTCGGAAGAGTTCCGCCCAGCTGGCTAGTCAAATTTCAGGTATACATCGATGGAAATTGTTGGAGGATTTAGCGTTATGTGGTGTAGACATCCAACCAAAAGCCACGGGAGCCTTCTTAGCCAACATATCAGTGAAGCCAGTGATATTTGAACACATACGAGAACTACAGATGAAAGACCCGACTCTAACACGGATACATCAAAATGTAATAGAAGGTACTACCTCTAAGTTTTCAATCAAGGAAGACGGTTCCTTAACATTCAAAGGGCGGCTTTGCATTCCGAACAACGCCGAGTTACGGCGAACGATTCTTGATGAATCCCACAGGTCAAGCTATGCGATCCACCCGGGAAGCACGAAGATGTATCAGGATCTGAAAAAGAATTATTGGTGGAGAGGTTTGAAACAAGATGTGGCAGAGTATGTGTCACGATGTTTGACGTGTCAACAAGTGAAAATCGATCATAGACACCCCGCCGGCCTATTACAGCCCTTACCCATACCGGAATGGAAATGGGAATCTATCTCAATGGATTTCGTAGTCGGGTTACCACGAACTGCAAGGAGGCATAACGCCATTTGGGTAGTGGTTGATCGATTAACTAAATCGGCACATTTCTTGCCGTACAACACAATGTACACAGTGGGAAGATTAGCGGAACTTTACATGAAAGAGATCATTCGGCTACATGGGATTCCAATTAGCATTGTTTCAGACCGAGACCCATTATACACCTCAAAGTTTTGGAGGAAATTCCAAGAAGGAATGGGAATTAAGTTGGATTTCAGTACGGCATTTCACCCACAAACAGACGGACAGACTGAGAGGGTCAACCAAGTCATTGAAGATATGCTTAGGGCATGTATGTTAGAATTGCAAGGATCATGGGATCAACATCTACCATTGATTGAGTTTGCGTATAATAATAGTTTTCAGACGAGCATTGGGATGGCACCGTATGAAGCCTTGTACGGAAGACGGTGTAAGTCACCAATCAATTGGGAGGACGGGGAGAAATTCGTTTTGGGACCCGAGCTACTTGAAGATAACGCTGCCATTGTCCGCATGATCAGGGAAAGACTAAAAGCGGCTCAGAGCAGACAGAAAAGCTATGCTGACATCAAGCGGACTAGTGTAAACTTTATGGTGGGTGAACATGTGTTCGTGAAAGTATCACCGATGAAGGGAGTGATGAGATTTGGGAAGAGAGGGAAACTAAGTCCCCGTTATCTCGGACCGTTTGAAGTTCTGGGTCGAGTGGGAGAAGTAGCCTACCGCATTGGGTTGCCACCATTGTTTGATCAAGTACACAACGTGTTCCACGTGTCTATGCTTAGAAAATATCTCAATGACCCTGATCACGTGCTGAGCGGCAAATCATTCGAAATGCATGAAGATATGACCATGATTGAAGAACCCGTAGAAATTTTAGATCAAAAGGAACAGGTGTTGCGAACAAAAGTAATTCCCTTAGTGCTTGTTCGATGGAAGAACCATCCGGCCGAAGAGGCAACATGGGAACGTGAGGCGGATGTTAAAGAACAATATCCTAAATTGTTCGAACTTGAAAACTGAAGGTTTCATTCTTTGAGAATATGTAATTTCGGGTACTATGCAGACTAAGTATGTTTTCTTTTGATATGTTGATTTCAAACAATGTTTGAGAAAAAAATTTTCGTGGAACTCTAAATTGATGGAACTGGTGATAAATTGAAATTAAATGAGCAAAAAGGTCCCAGAGAAACGTTTCTGGTCTCGCTCGAGCGACCACTTACGACCGCTCGAGCGAGCCCACATAAAATCATACTTCCTCTCGCTCGAGCGATAACAAATCCTCGCTCGAGCGAGGTAGACGGCGATGGTTTATAACCGCTCGAGCGAGGTAACGATATATAATAATAACGAGTTCTGTGCTCGCTCGAGCGAGGACTAATGACCGCTCGAGCGAGGCGGAACTATAAATATGGAAGAGGCCTTGGCGCCTGTTCATCTTCAAGCGAAAGAAGAGGAGAGACGAGAGAGGGGGTTAGGGCAAGCGACTTTTCAATCCTTTCGGTCCGTTTCCAGTCGGATTTCAACCATTCGATCCATTAAAACTACTCTTCTAGGTAAAATCTAACCATCCCTAAAAATTTTCTTGTCTTTTAAATCCTCTAAATACCTAATGGCTTCAAGCCCAAACCCACAACCTAAGAAGCGGATGGCGATTCGATCGGCATAATAAAGCGCCACAAACCTCGCAACCATCATCAAACCCACCCTCTGCTCCAATCACACTGGATGATTGGTGGGGAGCAAAAATTTTTGAAGCCGAATGGGAAATACATCCCTCTTGTTTCGGAGATCCGGCGTCCACCCAGTGGACATCGGACTTCATAACCAACAATCAGCTCAAGTCCTTGCTTACGCCATTTGGGGATCGATACTACCCGAGGCTAGTGAAGCTTTTCTACCAAACCTTAAACATGAGCATCGATGAGGATGCCATACTTGTTACCATTGATGGTAACGAGTTAATTTTTAGATGTGCCGACATTTCCGCCACCATGAAATGCCCCCACATCTACACTCCTAGCCCACTCATCCTACCACCTTTTCCTGGGAACGTGGATTTCCCAACGATCATCTCCGATATCACTGGCGGTAGGTCCGCCTCGGGACAATCCATCACCCGATCACAACTACCGCCGCGCATGTGGCTTCTAGACATTATCTTCAAAAAGAATTTGCACCCAACCGGCCATGACCAAGAACGCCGAGATGCATTTTTGCGAGCACTACACACCGCTTTTCACAATAGGTGGATCAATGCACCTATGGTCATTATAAAAGGCATGGCGCATGCCTACAGAAGAAATGTAAGGGGTGGTGTCCCCCCACCTATCAACCGATTACCGTATGCTCGATTGATTTCACGACTTTTGGACTCACGAAATGGGAAGGGAGGATTTAAGATCCGGGAGGACGAGTTGTTCCTCACCGACAACGTCGTCCCATACCTCGCCCAAGATTGGAGCCGAAACCTTAAGAGCCTCCAAACCAGCGTCAATAAAAAGAGAGACCGACAGGTCTCCAGATCAGCCACCCATCAAACATCGGCAGGATCGACTACTTCCTCCACCTCAGTTCCGCAGCCCATACCCACTACTGACACGGGCATGATGCGAGAGATCCTTCAGCAAGGGAGGGACATTAGGTTGCATCAGAGGTTCTAGGAGGCGCTACTTATCGACCTCATGAGCCATGCGTATCCGCAGACTTACATACAGCGCGTTGGTGCCATGAGGGATTCTATATTTGACGAGGAGCGCCCTCTGCCGCCACGGTGGACATTTGACGATGAGGATGACGGCATTTACAGCATTTACGATGACTATGAAGAGGAAGAGGATTAGAAAATAGCAAATATTCGAACACCTGGCATGTAATATTTTGAAAACTTGAGAAGGATGTTAAAATTTTGTTTGGGGTAGATGATAAATATGTGTGGAATGTGTATCGATTATATTTGATTAAATTGTTTTGATTTTGTCGTATGGAAATTGTGGGCATGACCAACACTGATTGCTGCAAATGCGGCTAAATAGTTAAATTCCTGATTGTTATGCAAGTCAGATGACAAAAGTGGTGCCGAGTTAAGAAAATAATATCGATTTTCGAGGGCGAAAATCTTATAAGTTGGGGTGATTGTCACAACCCAGATTTTTAAGATCTGTGCACGGCACACTCCTTTTCTTTCTTGCACATAGGTATATGTGTTTCACAAGGAGACCAAAACACCCTAATACTTTAAGTGCGTATATGGGAAACACACTAGTATACTCCAATTCTGATAAATATAAAAGTGAAGAAGAGAGAGAGGAATCCTTACGTAAAACTATGCTAACCTCAATAGAGAGGAGGAGATTATAGAGAAAAAGAAGAAAGGAGCCTGGGAGAACTAGGGTTTGCAGAAACTTAGGTCGGCAAGGAAGATCAGAGGTAACGACGGGAGGACGAACCAGGGAGGCCGGATAGCTTAGTTGGTATACAAATCTTAAATCGAACCTGTGCGTGATTCATCGTCAGAGGTACGTCAAAAACATGATAGATGCCTAGGAATGTTTTAAATAGTAGGAAGGATGTTGGCTGTATGTTACTTTATATAAGATTAAGGTTAAATGAAGGATGGGAGCTTGATCTCGATCTGATCAGGGACAAAATCATTGTTTCTCGCTCGAGCGGTCTGAAGAGGCTCGCTCGAGCGAGATTGAACAGAGGAAAGAAAGACTCTGGGCTCGCTCGAGCAGTCCCTTAAACTAAAGGGAGGCTCGCTCGAGCGAGGTACCACAGCAAAATTTGAAAGCTCGATTTAACTGCTCGAGCGATCTCGATTTGACCGCTCGAGCGAGGTCAAGAGACCGCTCGAGCGAGGTCAAGAGACCGCTCGAGCGAGGTCAAGTGACCGCGCGAGCGAGGGCTAATGACCGCGTGAGCGAGGTCTGGTGACCACTCAGATATTGATTTTCTAATGTAAGAAACTCGGGTGTCCTACACCCCAAGGACCTAGATTCAGTCTAAAGTAAAATTCTTTAAATATAGGTTGATGCATTATAACCCTCTGAGGACAAGCGTGCTTGAGATTCGTCAAGGTAGGGAAGATTCTCGAAACATGTGCATTATTCTGTGAATTCATATGCGTAGTATAGTCTTTTCAAATAATTGTATATCCCATAAACTCTCATGATAAGTGTGTGTGTGTTACGATGAGAAAAATCCTGAGGTCCCCAGGGGACGAAGGATAATGTGGTTCAATCAAAGAAGGGTGAAATAGAAGTATGGGGCATCCCAGGGATGCGTAAGAAAACAAATTGAGAAACGAAAATAATGTGATAAGGCCTAATGTAATATATCTAGGACAATCACGGTGAATAACTATATGTAAAAAGGATACTTTTGCTATTTAAGGTACATCAGAATACCCCACCGACGTGGCGGGAAACCCACCCCTGACTCGGCAGGATATCCGTGACCCGTACGGCGGCCAATCCGTATAGGTGTAACACATCCCAGGAATGTAGATTGAGAATAGACCCCGCCTATGAGAAAGGGGCTTGGCGGTATTCGGGGAATACACATAATAACCGCTATCTAGTTAGACGACAATGGCGGGTATTCCATCGGGGCTCGATGCTATATTGCTCGAGGATTACTTAAGTTAAGATTTAAGTGATTAGGCCAAGTTCACAAACAAATTCATAAAGGGGTTAAACAGAAATTATGCTAAGAGGTGGTTGGAAATCATTGAATTATTTTTATCCTTCAAATTGTCGTACATAAATGTTTTCTTGGGAATCTATGTTGTTGAGTTACTAACATATGTGTGGAAATAATCTATATGTTCTTTTGTTTTCCCTACGGAGCTAGGATGTAGCTCACCCCCCTTAGACTATACGTCGCAGGTCAAGGACTAGCGGCTGCAAGGACTTTGGGTGAAGTTAATCCAAGGGCATCGGTGTCCGTACCCACAGAAGAGGCAGAACCTCCTCCTGAGGAATTTTTCTAGGAAACCCGCTGCATACCTTGATAGTGAGTTGAGAGAGTACTGTGTATGGCTTGGTATATCGAGCCTCTTTATTTTGAATGTTTTAAATACTGTCTCTTGGTAAACCATCTAGGAGGAATAAGTATCATTAAACTTTTGGGTTTGTTCTTATGTCCATGAATTGGCATGGAACAAGGACAGCCTTGCACGGCCAATTATATTGCTTTTGAGATGTTGATTTAGAGTAACTACGTGTGCTTAAATCACAATTATGGCTTGTATATGTTAATGTTTTGTAAAGAACCCAGGGCACGGCCTTGAAGGTCGTGCTGATGGCACGAATTTTGGGGTGCCGAAATACGGGCTGTCACACTAGTGGTCCTTACAATCTCTTTTGAGGTAGCTAATCGTTTCTCTAAGCCATTAGCTCTCATCTTTCTCGTTGCTGCAATGTGCTTTTCAGCTTCATATAGAAGCAAAATCTTACTCCAGCCATTAGAGATAGCTTTCAGTTTAACTCAGTGGTTGAACTTCATCTTACTGATTTTCTCTTCATAGGGATGTTTGATAGAAGTTCTGATGGTAGCCATACCCTTAATGATATCCTTCTTTAGGTAGGGGTTCTCTTGCATGGCATGAAAGAGAGTGGCGTGGGGAGGTATGAAAAAATATGAGGCCAGAACGGTGTGCTACTGAGTACTTGAAGAAGGGCCAGCCACCAAGGGAGAGGGGGTGGATGAGGTAAATATGGAGGGTAAAGGGTGATGGACGGCAAGGGCAGACTCTGGGTCTGTTTGGGTAGGAATTGAGTTGGTTGGGATGAGGTTGTTCAGATCCGTAGCAACATTAGAGGTTGTTACAGCAGGTGGGGGATCAGGTATGGAGATAATGGGCAACTGGATAAGGGTAGGTTCATGTTCAGGTTGAGTTTGAGAGGAGGCATCGAAAAATGTAGATTGAAGGATAATGGGTACAGGTTTAATGTATGTAATGGCAGGTGTGGTGACAAGGATAGGTGGAGGTATCGGTGGCTGGTGGGATGGTTGTTGGGGTGTTGGGATTAAATGAGACAAGGTGGCCTGTATGGCTCCTAAGCTGCTTTGGATTGAGGTTTGGTCTGGGAGGTTGGAGTGCATGGAATGCAGGTTGGCATCAATGGATGATTGTGTTTGGGAATTGGCCAACACTTACGCTTGGATGGAAAGTAGTAGGTTAAAGATATAGGGTAGGTAATCAGGGGTGGGGGTGGAATTGGTTGAAAAGGGAAAGTGGGTGCATGAGTGAAGGTGGTGGCTTGTGGGGACAGAGGAAAAGGGGTGATATGTGGAGGGGGAGGGGAATCAGGGAGAGGGGTAAACTCGTAGTTGATGTCCCCTATGATAGAAGATATCATGACTGAATATCCCTCGTATGGAGGAAGGATATCGGTATGAGTAAGGGAAAGTGGAATGGGTTCGGCTAAAGGCTCACAGGTCACAGTTTCACAAGGTATGGAAGTGTCAATGGGTTGGGAGAGGTTTAGGGGGAGCTATGTGGGATTTCAAAAGTGGGAGGCTCTGGCTCAAAGGCTTGGGTTGGTGAGGGTGGTGGTAGGTCAATGGGTATGGTTGTCGTTTCAGATAGTGGGATAGTTTGGGGGATAGATGTGGGTAAGGGTTCCTTCTATGCTTTGGTTAATCTTCTTCTCTTTTTATAGATTGTTAGCATAGGGGAGGGTGGTTGAGGAATTGGTATGGCTTCTGCAGATATGGTAGGGATGGGTGAGCTTGGTGTGGCTGATGTGATGGGTGAGGGAATGGTTAAGGTAGCAGCAGGTATGGGGGCTGTGCGGATAGGTAAAGTTAGCTGGGATGAGGGTAGGGGGAATATGGAAGGTTGTGAGGTGTGGGTTGAGGGAGTAGTGGCTGGTAAGGAGGGTGAAGGGGTGGTTGGTAAGGTAATGGCTACAGAAATGGGGGTGGTGCTGGCTGGCACAAGTGACTGGGTTGCCTGAGAGAGGGCAGCAGAGGGTGGAGCCATAGCTGCAGCAACAGCAGTAACCTCAGAGGTTGCAGGCACATCAGCCTTCTTTTTCCTCTTCTCCATGAGAATGCCACTGATCCCCCACTGCTTCTTCCCATAATTTTTGGGGTTCATGGCAATGGTCTCCTCATTCATGTCAAATGGGTACCTGCCTACCTTCCGCAATGTTGTAATGAGCCTGCAGTATGGAAGGGAGTGGCGTTTCTTCTTGATTTTCACCTTCTCAGCAATGTCTTTCATCCCCTCAAACATTAACTTGGTAGCATCCAAGTAATGGCCCTTGTGAAAGGAGAAGAGTGCATCAGCAATAGGAAATCTCCTCTCCTGCTCATGTCTAGAGTAATAAATATTTTTCCTCAGCACCCCATCCATAAATCTGAGGTGGGGGTGTAGATTTCGCTTCCTTATTGATAACCCAAATGCAGTAATTCCTCCAGTCAGCTCTTTAGCAATGTCTAGTATGGTGGCTATCAATGGCAGACCCAAGCCACATTCAGGGTTGTACTGGGCAAGTATCCCAAGGATCCTAGCAATGGCAGCTTGATTGAACAACATCTCAAAATTATCAATTAGCACCAGCAATGTTGGGTTCTCATCATCCCCAATTTTGATTCTGACGTTTTGGTAAAACAATTGCATGAGTCTAGGGAAGACTAGGTGCATTGGGGGTCTCAGCAAGGGCAGCAAGGAGGCTCTGGTCAGGTACTCCATGGAGGCAACTGTTTCAGGTAGCTCCTCAAAGAAATTTTTGTCAAAAATTATTTCAGCCTCCAGCTGAATAGCTGCAACAAATTTAGATGGGACCCTGAGGTATTCATTATCTTCTTCCTCTTCATCCTCAGGGACCTCAGGGGTTACTTCCTTGCCTATTTTCTGCTTCTTCTTTGACTTCTTAGGGCTTTTAGATGATGGGTGCTCTCTGGCCCTCTTCTTAGGAGCAGATTTCTTTTTGGTACTTTGGGAAGCAGGGGCACACCTTTGCCTTTCTTCACCATTTTCTCAATTTGGGGTTCCTCAGAGGGTGCAGTTACCACAGGGGTCTCCACACTGGGGGCCTCTACAATCCTTCTAGGTTTCTGAGTAGGCACAGGGCTCCTAGCCAGTGGTGGGGTTACCAAAGCAGACAAGGTGTCTGTGAATTTTGAACTCGTAGCCATAACTATCAAATTTCTTCAATTTAGGGTTTCAAAATCCTAGCAGTTGTAATGCATTTTTTTCACAAGTAAAACAAACCCAAAATTTCTCTCTTCTTACTCTAGATTAATGTCCAATTAAATCAACTGAGAGAGAGTGAGAAAACATACTCTACGACAGCTAGGGTTTCACTTCACACAGTGCAGGAATGCTCAAATCCCCCCAAACCTAGCTCAGAGTGACCAGTAGGTGATGGGGAACAAAAATGTAAGAGGAAACTAGCTAAGGTTGAGTGGCAATGGTATTATGGAAGAAAGAAGAAAAAGGGGAAAGTTGTAAATGCGCAGAGAAAATTAGGGCAAAAAGATAGAATCAAGAAAATGGAGCAGTTCGCAGAGTTTATAGGCCTAAACCCGTGCTTCGCACAACTGTTGCTAAGTTCTCGCGGAGTGCATTCCTTGCGCAGTACACAACTAACTTCACGAGAACCTCAGTTGCGAAGAAAGGCAAAACCTCGTGAAGACAGATTTAAACGTTTCAAGTTTCTCGCGAGACTCTTCATAAAGTTAAGTGTTGGCCCAAGCGCACGAAGCAGCTGTTCATATCTCGCGGAGCTACAGTAGCGGAGCCTCGCGAGCATTAAAATATGAGTCTCAAACATCTCGCAAGGCTCACCAACAGGCTACAACATATGACCTTGTGCTCGCGAAGCTCTCACGCAGTACAACATATTCATCAGAACCCCGTGAGAAAGCTTCAGGAGGCTCGCGAGCTTGCAATATAGGCCATTGAGCCTCGCGAGAGGGCAACACTTAATATTTTGTCTGAGCTGGTGCCCTGGCCTGTGCATGTACAATATAATGCACCAATTCATTGTGCATCAGTTCCACTTCATGACACGTACTCCATTTCATCATCACAGATAAGTTACCCTTTATCAACATTGCAACATCACAAATTTAGAATTCCAAAGATAATCAATCAGATCAAAAGTCATGAGCATCACAATTCAGATGACAAATATGCACGTGCACTCAAAACAAAATCAAACAACATCAAAATAAACACACCATTAAAGCATTATTACCATAAAATCAATACTTGAAAAAGTCTAAATGACACAAAACAAAATACAGTCAATACATATGATACACGTATTTTTTTGGTTCTTTGGCAATCACCTTCTTTCTTTGTTACGCCAGTGACCTCCTCAATTGCCTTGGCCTGCTACACCATCATCCACATGGGAAGAGGATACATCTCCAATCATGTACTGCCCCTTTGGATTGGCCAAGGGCTGACTGGGCAGTCTACCCTCCTCTCTTTTGTTCAAAGCATTATAAATTTGACCAAGTTGGTCTTCAATTTTCTTAATGCTGTGCCCATGAGAGTTCACAGTCTGGACTAAGCTCCTCAAATTCTGCATAAATACCATCATTTTCTCTTCAAACGAAGAGGATCTGGGCTATTGTGGGAGCAAGGCCAACTGGTTGGACTGTGGAGCAGGTAACTGAAAATTTTGCCGAGGTGGATACTCCTGGTTGAACTAGTGCTGAGGTCTATATGGAGATACCAACTGCTGCTACTGCGGTTGAGGATAATTATCTTATCTCCATCTCAAATTTGGATGGTTCCTCCAAGAGTACTCAGCAGGTTGCTGCCTAAATGTTTGGGCAACATTGGCTTGCTCCATAACAAAATCAGAGAATTAGTTGACTGATGGACAATCCCGTAGTGAATGTGATGGAGATTGGCATATCAGACATGCCTCCTCCACTTGTGCAACCATTCTAGGTTGCATCACACTCATCAATTTATCAAATTTCAAGCTCAAATTGTCCACTTTTTTCTCCAGCTCACTCTGTACCTTCACTTCATATATTCCACCTCTAGGGGTGGTCTCTTTCACCAACTTAGCATAGGTCTGACTATCATTGCGGGATAGTGACTCCTGCTGCATGGAGTTTTCTCTTATAATGTTAAACAGCTCCCAAGCCTCATCAGCAGTCTTGTGAATGTAGCTACCACCACATGAGACCTCCACCATATCCCTGCTCTTGGGATTAATTCCTTGATAAAATACTTACACTAATTGCCACATTAGAATTTGGTGGTGGGGGCATTATTTTAACATCTCCTGAAATCTTTCTCAAGCTTCATAAATATCCTCAGTTGAGGACTGAGTAAATGACAAAGTACTTGTCCTCATCTAGCTGGTCTTGTTCATGGGAAAGAATTTAACCAGGAAGTGGCTTTAGAGGTTACTTCATGTTTATATGCTATTGGCTCGGAGCTTAGAGAGCCATGTGTTGGCTTTATCCTTTAAGGAAAAAGGAAAAATCCTCAATTTAGTGGCCTCAGGACCCAAGCCAGCAATATTGAAAGTGGTGCAAAGTGCCAAAAATTGGTCAATATGCTTGTAAGGATCTTCCTTACTAAGCCCATAAAAGGATGGCAGTATATTAATGGTGGAGGCTTTGATTTCATAGTTTCCTTCCACTGAGGGGAATTGTGTGCAGAAGGGGGAGGTGTACTCCCCTGGTGCATTGTATTCCTTCAAGGTTCTTTGCCTCTCGGTCATGCTTTCTTGCTCAGTCTCAACAGTAGGGCTTTGTGTGGTGTTTCTTGGTTTGAGGATCCTTTCAACTTCGGGGTTTGGAGGTTCCAACTCGGGATTTAGGGACCTTCTTCCAAGCATACACCCACAAACTCAGCAAGTAAGGAGAATGCTTACAGCACTTAAAGAATTTGTAAACTAAAATACAACTAAACAAATTTACACTAAATGAATTACAAGGAATTCAACATCAAAGGACTAAGTTCAGAGTAAAAGGAGTGCAAACAGAGCTAGCTAGACTCCCATTACAGCTCTAGCTATTCCCTTTTGTTGTTGTCCAATTCTGCAAAATTCATAAAGAATCAGTAGTACTTTTATCCTACTATGGCACAACTACAAAGAATTTTCTAAAGTATAATATAATATAATATAATATAATACAACTCAGGTCTACTAAAGAGATCAACATCCCTGGCAGCGGCGCCAAAAACTTGTTGTGGTCTTTCTTTAGCTGTGTTTGCTTGCTTATTGTGTGGTGAGAATAAATAAAAAGAAATGCAAAGTAAATTAAAAGATGGAAATAGCACAACTAAAGTAATCCTAAGTCTGCAAGATCCAGGGCTATTGTAGCAAGTTTTGATAAGTAAGAGTTTGTCTCACAGAGAAGTTGATCTAGAATCCAAAATGGGCTATAATAGTAGGCCTCTAGATCTGGCAATCCTGAAGAAAGAGAGTTGGGTGTCAGGCCCACACTAAATTATCTAAAGAAAGAATAAAGTGCAGTCCTATCCTAAGAAAGGGTTACAAAGAAGGGGATGATGGTGTGTTGAAATAAAGATAAAAAGGGTGATAAGTAAGCAGCTTAGGTTACAAGTTTATTTAGTTATGCAACTCATATTTAGGGCTCTCTCTACAGCAAGTCCTTCTTGAAGTGCTATTATTAACCTCAATAAGGTGGAAGTAGCCAACTTAACCCATGCATTTGGGGTGCTCCTAAGGCTATAGTCTGTCCACGCAAATGGCTACAGACTATCCTATAGAGTCTGTCAAATTCCATTAATTAAGCCAGAAGTTGCTAATCTAATCCAAAGGAGTAAGCTGATCAAACCTCATCCAATGAATCAAATCAGGCCATGAATATCATTGCAGACACTATGTCTATCAGGCGACAAGCTCCCTAGTTCTACACACAGATCTAGCTGACATTCATAGGAGTTCCAACCCATAAAGCCTTCTATGTATTGTCAAGGCTAGCAGCACATTGATGCCCACACAAAGGACCAACAACAGGTTGAATAAGGATCTAAGCACAACTGATCATTGTTAAAAAGGCTTGCAATGACTCAGCCTCCCAGTCTGCATTACTATAGAGAAACCAGTCTAACTTCTGATGGCGATCAAGTAAAACAAAGGAGAGTCTACCCCTACACAATCTCTCACTAAGACACAAGTCCAAGTACAGAGAAGAAATATCCATCATGAGATTTGTGACCAAGTTTGTCCTAGGGCTATAGTCTGTCCACTCAAATAGTCACAGGCTATTCACAGAGGCTCTCTTACCCACAAATACTAAGAACAGAATATGAAAAGTGCTGACTGCAACGATGGTCCTAGGGCATCACACTCAAGCTTCCACGGGCCTTTCAATACGCTCAAATCCTAAATATATGCTATAGCCTGAACAGAATTATGAACAAATAGGAAAATAATCGATTCAGTAAGCATTCAAACAAGGATTCCATTGATTTGGTGTTATTAACAATGAAATCCCTCAAGGTAGTAGCCTTGTGCATAACAGCTCAACACCAAATCCCAAGGTTTATAGACCTATTACAAAACTTAAATAAAACTATACGTAAATGCTTACCAAAGGTTTAGCCAGCAAGTGTTGAGCCAAGAGAAGAAAAAATGAAAAAAGGAGTGATCAAACCCTAACCCTAACCCTAGCCTGCTTAAGCTCTCAGCTGACAGAGGTTGAAGGAGAAAGTGAATGATGATTTTCTAAGTTACAAGCACAGCTTATATACTTAGTCTCAATGCTATGGCTGAGAGGAGAGTAAACCCTAATTTTTCAAGCAGATGTGGCACTGTTGCAACCCTTGGATGCGTGCATCGTAATCCATGCCTCGGGGTACATGCCCTAGACTTGGGGAAATCCCCAAAAGGTCCTTGAGTTAGGGTTGAGAAGTGGAGAGCCCGAGCTTCGCGAGGCTGGCTTCTACATTTCACTTCTGTCGCATAGTTTGCATAGTGTTCGCAGGGTAGATTTTTTGCGTGAAATATTGCTGCCTCGCATAGTAGAGCTCCAGATGATCGCGTGGTTGAATTCAAAATCTGATTCTTGGCAAATTTATTTGAATTTAAATCTCAATCGATTGACTTCAAATTTGAATTTATGAGGGAAACAGTTGTAAGCAAACTCAATCGATTGATTTCTAAAATTCAATTGTTTGATTATGACATGTGACATCTCTATTCTCTTACTTATGGCTGGGCCAACCAATTTTTTTCACGGATTTAGGTGTTTCTGTTGGCTCCATGGTCCAATGCTCTCATGTAGCCTTAATTATGCACTTTTATTCTCTTGTCAGATCCAATGGTCACAAACACTTGAAACCACTAAAACTAAAAAATATCCATTAGATAGCCTTCATCGAATAGCCAAATATTGGTATTAGGGTACGAAATATGGTCATATTTCAGTGCAGATCACACCCCTAAACCTACACTTTGCTAGTCCTTGAGCAAAGTGAATGATAAATAAGTCGATAAACTGGCAACCTAAAGAAAATAATAAATGTCACTTTCGTAGGGAGCACAATTGCATTTAGCATATGCAATAAGCCTTTAAACCCTTAAGTGATCCCTAGTGGAGGAGTTGTGTAACAACCTCAAAATTTAGGCATTGAATAGTGTCCTCGGGATGCGTGACTGACTGGTCATAAGCTTGACCAAGTGGATGTCAACTTGATGCCTTAGATTAAATTAAGTCTAATGTGAATGCGCTTGTAAGTATGGTTTTGGATTTCATTTTTTAGGGTCACATACACCTATTATTGGTGTATGTGTTTTGCACCAAAGACCTAAACGAGTTAAGTAACCTAAGGAGTAAAGAGAAGTAATTTCTCTTTGAATGGTTGGTGTAAAGAGTTATCATGAGAGAGAGAGTCTAGAGGAAGGGAAGGAGTAAATGCAAGGGAGTTAGTGGGAATTCGAATCTAGAGAGCTCGAGAATCTTAAATTACAATGATAGAACATGGGTGAACTCGTTGGAGTTGGAGCTAGGAACCCTAGCCCATAAATCAAGCCATTGAATCAATCAAGAGATTGATTTGAGGTGAGTTTTTATTAGATTTAAATGTATATGTTGTGGTGCCTAAAGTCAGTTAATTAATGTTAGAATGATGAATTAAAGAAGTAGAAAGGAATGAGAAATTAAAGGGAAAAAAGTTGGAAGAAATGCCCGCAAAGGGCTGGGCTTTTAACCAAATCGACTAATCGATTTGGAAAATCGATTAATCAATTTTGTCTTAGAAGTACGCTGGGCAATAATGCTTGAAACCGATTGATCGATTTGTGAATTTCGATTAATTGATTTAAAACCGATTAATCGTGTGAGCACTCCCAGTGACTGGAAAATTATGATCCTGGGAAAACTGATTGATCGATTTGAAAATCGATCAATCGATTTTAGAATTTTGATTAATCGATTTGGGATCGATTAATCGATTTTGGAAATTCGATTAATCGATTTTGGGGATCGATTAATCGATTTGGACAGTTTCTGTTGACTTTTGTTTTGAACTTTGGGGTTCTAGGAGAATCTTGTACCTTCTTTTATGTATAATTCTTGATGCTTTGCTTATGCTATGATATACCTTAGGTTATGCAAGTGAGTGCAAGCATGAGAAACCGCATTGGACAGTGACGCTTGAGAAATTATACGCGTGAGATAGGGAATGCCTTGAACATGTACTTTAATTATAACAACATGTATGTAATGATATAGAAATAAATAAATGTGAAGCTTAGGTGTGTGTGTGTATACACTAAGGAAACTGAGTTACAAATGAGTAGGTGACGTCCCCAGGGGATGTGAATGTGATAAGGGCATCTGTGTGATACATTGAACTGGTTACATCCCAGGGATGTATGTGAAAAAGTAAACCAAAGTAAATGAGAATTAATAAGGCCTAATATACTATAATTAGCATAATCATATGGTGAATACCTATATGTAGTGCACTTTTGATTTAAGGTTTGGAGAATACCCCACCGACGTGGCGGGATACCCACGACTGACTCGAAAGAATATCCGTGATCGGTAGGGCGGCCAATCCGTACACCAGTTAGACATCCCAGGGATGTATGTATGAGAATTAAACCTCGTTGCATATGAGGAAGGGACCTGGGTAGTATTGAATGAATGAAAAAAGAAATAAAAATGGTCGGATTAGACGACGATGGTGGGTATTCCATCGGGCGCTCGATGCTATAGTAAATCGAGGATTAATTAAGTTACGATCTAAGTTTTTTAGTCCAATCATGATCTTATATGAGAAAGTTGAGAATAAATGAACACATGTAAAGTAATAGTTACATTCAGTGCATCTTTTTAGTCATTTAAATTATTTTCCAGCTATTTTATTGATACATCATGCTTCTAAATATCATGGAATATATGTGACAGATTAACTTATATGTTCATTCAGTTGTATCCCTATTGAGCTGATCTCATGCCATCACATGAGTAAAAGAACCCACCTGAACCATCAATGACGACCCAACAATCACCCTGGATGGTTCGTCAAAAGAATATATATCATCATTTAATTACATTTTCTCAATATAGGGCTTGACATACCAAGCCGTATAGTACTCTCTCAAAACTCAGTCAAAGTACGCAGGAGTCCTTTAGAAGAAGTCCTCAGAAGGGCGCTCCAAATCCTCCCCAGGCACATAATCCAAATCCTCCAGATCCACGCCTCTCAAAGTAGTAGCAGCCGCAAGCACATGACCTATAATGTATAGTCTAAAGGAGTGAGGTACATAATAGCTCAATAGGGAAACAACTGAATGAACATATAAGTTAATCTCTCACATATATTATATAATATTTAGAAGAATGATGCATCAATGAAATAGGCAGAAAATAATTTAAATGACTAAAAAGATGCACTGGATGTAACTGTTACTTTACATGTGTTCATTTATTCTCAACTTGCTCATATAAGACAATGATTGACCTAAACACTTAAATCGTAACTTAAATATTCCTTGATTTACTATAGCATCGAGCACCCAACAGAATACCCTCCATCGTCGTCTAATCAAACCATTTTTATTTCTTTTTTCATTCATTCAATACTATCCAGGTCCCTTCCTCATAGGCGACGGGGTTTAGTTTTCATACATACATCCCTGGGATGTCCAACTGGTGTATAGATTGGTCGCCGTATCGATCACGGATATTCTGTCGAGTCAGTCATAGGTATCCCGCTACGTCGGTGGGGTATTCTCCAAACCTTAAATTAAAAGTGCACTACATATAGTTATTCACCGTATGATTATGCTAATTATAGTATATTAGGCCTTATCAATTCTCATTCACTTTGCTTTACATTTTTACATACATCCTTGGGATGTAACCAGCTCAATGCATCACACAGATGCCCTTATCACATTCACATCCCCTGGGGACGTCACCTACTCATTTGTAACTCAATTTCCTTACTTAGTATTCACACTCGCACACTTAAGTTTCACATTTATTAATTTCTATATTATTACATACATGCTCTTGCAATTAAAATACATGTTCAAGGCGTTCCCTACCTCACACATATAATTTCTCAGGCGTCACTGTCCCATGCGGTTCCCCATGGTTGCACTCACTTGCATAACCTAAGGTATATCATAGCATAAGCAAAGCATAAAGAACGATGCATAAAAGAAGGTACAAGACTCTCTTAGAACCCCAAATTCTAAAACAGAAGTTAACAAAAACTATCCAATTCGATTAATCGATCCCCAAAATCAATTAATCGAATTCCCAAAATCGATTAATTGATCCCAAATCGATTAATCAAAATTCTAAAATCGATTGATCGATTTTCAAATCGATCAATTGATTTTCCCAGGCTCATCATTTTCCAATCACTGGGAGATCGAAATCCACAAATCGATTGATCGATTTTAACTCGATTGATTGATTTTAAATCGATCAATCGGTTTTGGGCATTATTTTCCAGCTTACTTCTAAGACAAAATTGATTAATCGATTTTCCAAATCAATTGGGTCAGAAACTCAGCCCTTTGCGGGCATTTCTTCCAACTTTTTTCCCTTTCATTTCTCATTCCTTTCTAATTCTTTAATTCATCATTATAACATTAATTAATTGAATTTAGGCACCACAACATATACATTTAAATCTAATAAAAACTCACCTCAAGTCAATCTCTTGATTGATTCAATGGCTTGATTTATGGGCTAGGGTTCCTAGCTCCAACTCCAACGAGTTCACCCACGTTCTATCGTCGTAATTTAAGATTCTTGAGCTCTCTAGATTCGAAATCCCACTAACTCCCTTGCATTTACTCCTTCCCTTCCTCTAGACTCTCTCTCTCCTCATAACTCTTTACACCAACCATTCAAAGAGAAATAACTTCTCTTTACTCCTTAGGTTACTTAACTCATTGTAGGTCTTTGGTGCAAAACCCATACACCAATAACAAGTGTATGTGACCCTAAAAAATGAAATCTAAAATCATACTTACAACCACATTCACATCAGACTTAATTTAATCTAAGTCATCAAGTTGACATCCACTTGGTCAAGCTTATGACTAGTCAGACACGCATCTCGAGGACACTGTTCAATGCCCAAATTTTGAGGATGTTACATTCTCCCCACCTTAGGAATTTTCGTCCTCAAAAATATACCCAAGGGCTTCCCTTTGGAAAACCCACACACAAAGAGGCATGTAGTTTCATTCAATAGTTATCACATCACATCTTGCATGAAGACCAATTACATTTGCAACTATTTGGAGTAATTAATCAGAAGTCAAAAATAATTTACTAATTGATATTGGGTTTACATTCCATACAAAAGAAGTACAATCCCAAAAAGTAATGGCATCCATGCCAGATAGTTTCATACATAGAATTTTTAAAATAAGTACAATCATAAAAAATAATTATAACGCAAAAAAGATATGCCACAAGCTAACAATCACGTAGTCCCATCCCCGGGTTGGTCCGCCTCGTCCTGCTCGCGAGTGCCAGAACCCGATGCATTAGGAGTCCATGTCCGAGCTGCCACGATGCGCTATTGGTAATCAGTGGGATACATGAACTGCATGGTCTGATGGAGCAATGCCTTGTGAAAATCTAGCCTTTGGTCCATGCAGGTGCTGGTCTCCTCCATACGTCGTTGGTGCTCCAATATTTGGCAATTGTTCTCCGCCATGAGGGCGAGAACATCATCAATGGTGCTCGCTATCGGGGCCTGAGATGCTTGCCTCCGGTGAGATCGTGCATAAGCAGTAGGAGTGGACTGTGCAAGAGTAGTAGGTGGTACTAAAGGATGCTCCTCAGGTGGCACCGCATCATGAGGCTGCTCCCCGCTGCGTAGTCCTGTGGTGGTATAACAGCTTGCTCCCCTTCAGCTGGTGGGTCCTGCTGTGATGGTGGTGCATCGCCAGCCTGGGCAGGTTCTGGCCCCTCAATTGGCAGAGCCTTCTTCAACAGCCTATAGCTACAACCCCACATAGCTATAGAATAATGCTTAACATGATTGGTGGCCTTCTGCTCGACGGGAGAAATAACATAGTCTGGGGCTGCAAAGTAGCACTCCAACATACTTGAAATAAGGTGAGCGTAAGGCATACGCTCCTTGGGTCTCAAAGGGCCCTTCATCATTTTCCCCTTGATGTAAATCATACCCTCAATGACCAACTTGGTACCGTCGAACCAACGGGTGCAGTATGTTGCGTATAAGGCCTGTTGGACCAACTCTACCCGCTCGGTATCGTGGTACATGGGATAAAGGTTACACTTGATTATCGAATCAAGCATCCACATGTAAGGGGGTAGGTCTACCTTCCGTATGGATTTCCCGGATCCCTTGTTTCCCCTCATCATTTTGGTTCTTATTTCTTCATAATCTATGGGTTGTGGGAAGGGAGGAAAAAGGTTGGTCTCGGGCATGTGTGTGAGATAACACTCTAAAGACTCATGGACATGGCATAGGGTAAATTGGTAGTTACAACCATCGATCTTGATCGTAATGGTATCATCTACGTGGCACACTTTTAGGTTTGGATAAAACAACCTAACAAGTCTAGGGTAGAAATAGTCGTGCAAAGGTTTTAAAAGGTTACCGAGGCCCACATTCATGAGGTATTGTCGGGCCCATTTGGTTTCACCCTCGACGTTGGGATCGGTAAACAAAGCCTCATCGATAATGTATTCATTTTCAAACTCCTTTGTAGCTCACCACTTGTTTGGTTGGGGCAAATGTCCGGGTGGTGGTGGTGGGGGAGATGATTCGCGAGATGACGCGTCCGTCGAGTATGATGAAGCTGATGATGATAATGAAGATGATGATGATGAAGGTGAAGGTGGTGGTGGCACGGCATTCTTATGCCATACCGATAGCTTGAAAGTAGCTTGCTTCGAAGCTAACCACATCTTAGGCGGCATTTTAGGTTTAAAATCAAGAAAATTTCCAAAAAACTAGGGTTGTAACAACTCAATTAAAAGGAAATTTCCAAAAAACTAGGGTTTACCTTGCGTGTTCAATCCGAATGGGTGCGATTCGATTCGAATACGATCGCCCAAAGCCCTTAAACCCTTGCAGGTTTGCTAGCCAAAGGAAGGAAGAAAATGGCGCCCAAAAGAAAATTCAAGTTGAAATTTCGAAATGGGAAAAAAATCCCAAAACTGGCTTATATAGGCAAAAATCGATTAACCAATTTCAAAAATCGATTGATCAATTTTTATAACTTAACCTCAGCTGTGCGAAATTGATTGATCGATTTTCAAAATCGATTAATCGAATTTAACTCGATTAATCGAAATTTACTACTAGTAAATTTCCAGGTTTTCCATCTCACTGGCGTGTGCCAGTCGTTCAATCGAACAAAATCGATTAATCAAAATCCAAAATCGATTAATCGATTTGGAAATCGATTAATCGGTTTTGACAATACTTTCAAAACTTTTTGCATTTTATTTACCTTTACTTCCTTTTTGTTTCTTTGTCAGTTTGTCATTGGCTTTTTAGGTAAGTCACTTGCTAACCTTACTTTTACTACTTAGCACCTATTGGCCATCCATTTCTCATGATGCAATGACCATTAAGCCATACTTTTCTAAGTGCACAATTAGTCCATTTACAACCCACATTCATTCTTTTCATTCCTTGAAAAAGTTGGCATAAACGCACAACTTTTGATTACATAGATGGTTTAAACCCACAAACATACTTGCGATGATACAATTAGGCTCTCAACTCTCCTTAAACAAGTCTGGATACTGCTATCTCACATCCGCCTCTCGTTCCTACGTAGCTTCTTCGGTCGGATGATTCTTCCATCGAACAAGCACAAAAGGAATCACTTTCGTGCGTAACACTTGCTCTTTTCTATCCAATATCTTAGTCGGGCCCTCGATCATGATCATATTTTCGTGCATTTTCAAAAGTTGACCTCTAAATATATGAGAAGAGTCATTCACATACTTTCTAAGCATAGAGACGTGGAAGACGTGTACCCGATCAAATCGTGGTGGTAATCCAACGCGATATGTGACCTCGCTTACACGACCCAAAACCTTAAAGGGTCTAAGGTAATAGGGACTCAACTTGCCTCTCTTTCTAAATCTCATAACGCCTTTCATAGGTGATACTTTCACAAACACATGCTCACCAACAGTGTAGTCTACACTCATTCTCTTGATATCGGCGTAGCTTTTCTATCTGTATCTCTCTAATCATATGAACAACAATGGCATTATCCTCAAGCAACTCCGGTCCCGAAATAAACTTTTCGCCGGTTTCTTCCCAATTGATAGGCGATCTGAATCGCCTCCTATAAAGAGCTTCATACAATGTCATTCCAATGCTCGCTTGAAAGCTACTGTTGTATGCAAATTCGATCAATGGTAGGTGTTGATCCCATGATCCTTGGGCACTTCGAAACCCGTGCCATCAACACGAAGCTCGAGGTCGTGCCCCACAAGCCTGCATGGAACATTGGTATACCCAAGCAAAAATGAAATAAAATAGATGCATAAGAACTGATATCGAACTAAATCTCCAGTTCTACTATAAAATTATCAAAATAAGTAACTCAAAAGATGGTTCTGATCTCATGCCACCGCATGAGCAAAAGAACTCACCCGAACCATCAGTGACGACACAACAGTCACCCTGGATGGTTCGCCAAAAGAATATATATCATCATTTAATTATATTTTCTCAAAAATTGGGCTTGACATACCAAGTCGTACAGCACTCTCTCAAAACTTAGTCAAAGTATGCAAGGGTCCTCTAGAAGAAGTCCTCAGGAGGAGGCTCGAAATCCTCCCCGGGTACGTAATCCGAATCCTCCTGATCTATGCCTCCCGAAGTAGTAGCTGCCGAAAGCATAGGACCTGTGACGTATAGTCTAAAGGGGTGAGCTACATCATAGCTCAATAGGAAAACAACTGAATAAACATATAAGTTAATCTCTCACATATATTTCATGATATTTAGAAGCATGATGTATTAATAAAATAGCTAGAAAATAATTTAAATGACTAAAAAGATGCACTAGATGTAACTGTTACTTTACATGTATTCATTTGTTCTCAACTTGCTCATATAAGACAATGATTAGCCTAAAAAACTTAAATCGTAACTTAAATAATCCTCAATTTACTATAGCATCGAGCGCCCGATGGAATACCCTCCATCATCGTCTAATCAGACCATTTTCATTTCCTTTTCCATTCATTCAATACTACCATGGTCCCTTCCTCATAGGCGACGAGGTTTAATTTTCATACATATATTCCTGGGATGTCCAACTGGTGTACGGATTGGCCGCCATATCGGTCACGGATATTCTGCCAAGTCAGTCGTGGGTATCCCGCCACGTCGGTGGGGTATTCTCCAAACCTTAAATCAAAAGTGCACTATATATAGTTATTTACCGTGAGATTGTGCTAATTATAGTATATTAGGCCTTATCAATTCTTATTCACTTTGCTTTACATTTTCACATACATCCCTCGGATGTAACCAACTCAATGCATCACACAGATGCCCTTATCACATTCACATCCCCTGGGGACGTCACCTACTCATTTGTAACTCAATTTTCTTAGTGTTCACACACGCACACTTAAGTTTCCCATTTATTCATTTCTATATCATTACATACATGCTCTTGCAATTAAAGTGCATGTTCAAGGCGTTTCCTACCTCACGTGTATAATTTCTCAAGCGTCACTGTCCAATGCGGTTCCCCATGCTCGCACTCACTTGCATAACCTAAGGTACATCATAGCATAAGCAAAGCATCACGAACGATGCATAAAAGAAGGTACAAGACCCTCATAGAACCCCAAAGTCCAAAATAAAAGTCAACAGAAATTATCTAAATTTATTAGTCGATCCCCAAAATCGATTAATTGAATTCCCAAAATCGATTAATCGATCCCAAATCAATTAATCAAAATTTCAAAATTGATTGATCGATTTACAAATCAATCAATCGGTTTTCCTAGGCTCCTCATTTTCCAGCCACTGAGAGTGCACAGACGATTAATTAATTTTAAGTCGATTAATCGAAATCCACAAATCGATTGATCAATTTTAAATCGATCAATCAATTTTGGGCATTATTGCCCAGCTTACTTCTAAGACAAAATTGATTAATCGATTTTCTAGTTCTACTATAAAATCATCAAAATAAGTAACCCAAAAGATGGTTTTGATCTCATGCCACCGCATGAGCAAAAGAACCCACCTAAATTATCAGTGACGGCACAACAGTCACCCTTGATGGTTCGCCAAAAGAATATATATCATTATTTAATTACATTTTCTCAAAAATAGGGCTTAACATACCAAGCCGTACAGTACTCTCTCAAAACTCAGTCAAAGTACGCAGGGGTCCTTTAAAAGAAGTCCTCAGGAGGGGGCTCCAAATCCTCCCCAGGTACGTAATCCGAATCCTTAAGATTTACGCCTCCCGAAGTAGTAGCAGCCGCAAGCACAATCACACAGTGAATAACTATATGTAGTGCACTTTCGATTTAAGGTTTGGAGAATACCCCACCGACGTGGCGGGATACCCAGGATTACTCGGCAGAATATCCGTGATCAGTACGGCGGCCAATCCGTACACCAATTGAACATCCCAGGGATGTATGTATAAGAATTAAACCTCGTCGCCTATGAGGAAGGGACCCGGGTAGTATTGAATGAATGAAAAAGGAAATAAAAATGGTATGATTAGACGATGATTGAGGGTATTCCATCGGGCGCTCGATGCTATAATAAATCAAGGATTATTTAAGTTATGATTTAAGTTTTTTAGGCCAATTATTGACTTATATGAGCAAGTTGAGAATAAATGAACACATGTAAAGTAACAGTTACATCCAGTGCATCTTTTTAGTCATTTAAATTATTTTCCAGCTATTTCATTGATACATCATGCTTCTAAATATCATGGAATATATGTGAGAGATTAACTTATATGTTCATTCAATTGTTTCCCTATTAAGCTATGATGTAGCTCACCCCTTTAGACTATACGTCACAGGTCCAGTGCTTGCGACTGCTACTACTTCGGGAGGTGTAGATTTAGAGGATTCGAATTATGTACCTAGGGAGGATTTGGAGCCCCCTCTTGAGGACTTCATCTAGAGGACCCCTGCGTACTTTAATTGATTTTTGAGAGAGTACTGTACGACTTGGTATGTCAAGCCCTATTTTTGAGAAAATGTAATTAAATGATGATATATATTCTTTTGGCGAACCATCCAGGGTGACTGTTGTGTCCTCACTGATGGTTCGGGTGGGTTCTTTTGCTCAAGTGGTGGCATGAGATCAGAACCATTTTTTGGGTAACTTATTTTGATAATTTTATAATAGAACTGGAGATTTAGTTCGATATCGGTTCTTATGCATCTATTTTATTTCATTTTTGCTTGGGTAGACCAATGTTCCATGCAGGCTTATGGGGCAGGGCCTTGAGAGTCGTGCTAATGGCACAGGTTTCAGGGTGCCAAAATCTAGGTTGTCACAATTGGTATCAAAGCTATTTTTTTTAGAATTTCTTAAAAGTCTTGGTTTTATCAGAGCATAGGACCTTCTGCTAATGAAACTGTGGTTTCACGTGCAGACTGTAATGTCTTCTAGAGGAAGAAGAGGTTGACCCAAGAGCGGTTATGAGAGAAACTGTTAAAACTTGAAAAGTACTACTTTTCACCCCTTAACTTAACCTTTGATTAGACCCATAGCCACCTAATAAGTTCTTGTAAAGTGTTTTATGTAGGTAATAACCAATAGTGAAATAAGGCCAGGAATCCTGCTAAGGAGCTGGTTTTAGCACCAGAAGTCCCTCAGAAGGATGAACTCTAAATCCAAACCTGAAATGAGCCTCGCACAGCTGACCCAAGCTTTAGAGGATTCAGGAGAAATATGCCTCGCACAGTCCAACTGAGCATCCCAAGACTCTACAATAACTTCTCACGTAGTTGATTAACTGAAGAGCTTCAGAAGCACAAACCCGTGCAGCTGTCGTGCAGTCGTCGCGGGATGCAATTATCAGAAGAGAACTCCTCAAGCAGTTCTCGCGCCATTCAAGAAGAAAGCATCCTTGCGAAGGCAAAGCTATCCTCACGAAGATCAATTAAGACATGGAACCTCGCGCAGTTCAGAACTCAGTAAAGCCTCATGAGGTAACTCGCGAAGTCCAGTGAAGAGAAGTGCTGGCGAAGCTCCCGCACTATTCAAATCTGTCCTCGCAAAGATCAACCCAGCGATCGCGCAGCTACCCCATGACTGCTTGAGCTCCAACCCCGAGACATCTGAGGCTTTAATGTCTACTCAACCTCGCGACGGCTGAAGCTTCAATGTCAAACCATCCTCGCGAAGAGCAAAAGCTACCAAGCGACAAGTCTGGGAAACAATGGCTACCTAGTGAAGCTCTGAACCTCAACTTCCATCTCTTCAGCAGAGAACCTTGTGGGAATTTCCAACGATTAGGGCACGCACTCCCACATTCAAATCTCTATGCACGTGCCTCGAGGCATCCAAGGATCACTATTAGGCTACGTGGCATCGTTAAAATTAGGGTTTCCTAACCCTAATGTACCGCCACACCACTGCTATATAAACCCATACTTAGCTTAGGTTTAAAGGCCGGTTTCTAGAGAGAAATCCTGGAATAGCTGGGAACACCTCTCATTTCTTAGAGACTGGATCTGAGATAGTTTTTCTTTTCTTTTATAGCTGTAAGTAGTTTTCTTTTTCTTTTTTCCTTCTCTCCATACTCCAGCACTTGCTAGCTATGTCTTTGTATGCATTTTGAACTAGATTAATGGAAGTTCTGTAATAGGATCTGTACTTTGTGGGATTTGTGTTTGAATGTGAGATGCTCTGTGCAAGGCTGCTGCCTTGTGATCCGCCATTGCTTTGGCTGTGTTTCAAAGCAATGGAGGACTGATTCTAAGGGCCATTCAGATCCAAGTGACCTGTGTGTCTGGGCTGTCATGATCCTATACAGCCTTAGCCCCACCACAGGACCCATTAGATCTGAAATCCCTATGGGAGCTTGAGCTAGTAGCCTGGTGACCATGGTGGTGGCAGCGATATTCTTGTTTTGTCTTGGGCTCTGTGAGGAGGATAGCCTCTGGGATAGTCTGTGACCATTCAAGTGGACAGGTTATAGCCTTAGGGTGATTCTAATCCACCGTTCCAAGATGGATCCTTCTTCTTTACACCTGAGCTTGTAGAAGCCTTGTGGGGGATTGTACAGAGGCAGACTTCCCTATATTTGTATAGATTCGCTATCAGATGTTAGATCTGATCTGGTTATAGAGATTGTAGGCTTGTGACTGGACCATTGTAGCCTCACTCAAGCAATGGACAGCTAGATCGAAGTTTGCACTCAATCTCTTGTTGGTTCTATGTGTCTAGGCTATCATGGTCCTATACAGCCTTAGCCCCACACATAGAGCTTTAGAGGTTGAGGTTCCCTATGGATTCTTGAGCTGGTAGCCTGGATGAAATAGTGCCTACAATGATTAACTTGTTTTGTTTTGTCCCATCCCTGGATTGTGGTTCTCCTATGGGATAGTCTGTGACCATTTGAGTGGACAGGTTATAACCTTAAGGGATTGAATCATAGCAGAAGTGATGGGTTGAATCCATTCTCCTCAGTGGCGATAATGTAGCCATTGGACAGGACTTCTATAACATCATATCTGAATCTGAGTTATAAAACTCCTCTGATCTAGGCTCAATAACATACTTCTCACCCTTTTATATTTATTTTCCACAATCCATCCATCCTCTCACCCCTTTCTATAGTGTAGACATTAGGTTACCTTAGAATACCTAGAATAAGTGACCTTAAACTGCCCTCCATTTTAAGACTGCCAGATCTGTAATCAGATCTGGAGGGACTACTAGAGATGGCTCCTTTGGAGCTGTAGATCACCTTTCCCTGTGGGACAAACTCTTACTTATCAAAACTTGCTGCAATGGGCCCTGTATCTTGCAGGTCTAGGATTTCATAGTTGTGCTGATTCCATCCCCTGTTTTACTCTTTCTTTGATTTTTAAGTTACTTTTACCACCAACCAATAAAGCAAGCACAAACTCAGAAATCCCCAACAAGTTTTTGGCGCCGCTACCGGGAAAAGATGATCTATTAGTAGACCCTTAGTTTTTATATTCTTAGTATTCTTTGCAAATGTGAATAATTGATACTGCTGACATAATTTTGAACCTTTCTTGTAGTTCTGGACAGCAGCAGTGAAGGACAGTTGGACTGCACTTGGAGCTTAGTTACCTCTCTTTGCAAACTCTCTGACTTTTAAAACTCTGTCTATCTTTCTTAAAAAATTTCTAGCAGTATCTAGGATAGTTTTAAATGTATTCTTTGAATAGCTGTAAACTAGTTAGATAAATTTGTTAATTGTACAGATATTCTTTTATAATGTGCCTGCAAGAAGCTTTCCTTGCTGTTGGTGTGCTTCTATGCTAGGGAGGAGATCTCTCAGCCCTACTTTAGAGCCTCTTAACCTTGAGTTAGAAAGGGGAAGGAGACTTAGAAGAGACAGGCACACCACAGGCGAGCCCCCAAGTGAACCTATGACAGCAAATATGGGTGAAGAACAACCCAGAACTCTCAAGGAGTTGAATGCTCCAGATGACTATAACTCCCCTTTTAGCATTCAATTTTCTGATGTTCAGGGGAATTATGAAATAAAAACTTCAATCATCCAGATGCTGCCCTCTTTCCATGGGCTTAGCAAGGAGGACCCGTACAAGCATATTGAACAGTTCTTGGCCTTGTGCACCACTTTTAATATCACTGGTTTGGGACCTGAGGCTACTAGGCTTAAACTCTTTTCCTTCTCTCTGAAGGATAGGGCCAATACCTGGTTGACCACTCTTCCCAACAATAGCATTGCTTCATGGAAAGACCTGCAGACCAAGTTCCTGACCAAGTTCTTCCCTGAGACCAAAATTAGCCAGTTGAGGAAAGAGATTCTTTCTTTTGCTCAATCCCCAACTGAGGATTTTAACCAGTCCTGGGATAGGTTTATGCAAATACTCAAACAATGCCCCCACCACAAGATCCCAGAGTGGCAGCTTGTACAAAGCTTCTACAATGGGATTGATGAAAAAAATAGAGATATGGTCGATGCCTCTTATGGTGGATCCTACATGCACAAGACTGCTGAGGAGGCATGGGAATTGTTTGAGGTGATCAGTGAGAATGCTTTTCAAAAGCCATCCCTGGCAAGAACTAGTCAGGAAACTGAGTCAAAGGTGGGACCTGTTGCTGGATCAAGAGGAAAAGTTTTTGAGGTGTCTGGGAACAATGACCTGCAGCTGCAGATGACAAACCTCTCTATGAAGTTTGACAAATTACTGACTGTGATGCAACACAGAAGGACTGCTCATGTGGCGGAGGCATGTCTGATATGCCAGTCCCTATAGTACACAGTGGAGGAATGTCCATCTACAGGGCAATTCCCTGAATTGGTTTTGGAACATGCTGCTGCTGCTCAATCTTATGGCCTGCAACAATCTGGGGGCTACAATAGACAGCCATATGGATACCAGCACCAAAATGTTGGTTACCAATGGAGAGACCACCCTAATCTGAGGTGGAGGCAAGACAACTACATGCAGCCCCAGCAGATGTTGGCCTTACCACAAAGACCACAACAGCAGTTCAATCAAGGGAATGTCCCTAGTTCTAACTTCCAGCACCATTAGCAGCCCCATCAGCAATAAAATCAATTGGTCGTACCCCTATCTCAACCTAGAAATACTTCTTTTGAGGACCAGGTCTTGACTTCACTGCAAAACCTGGGTTCCTTGGCTTAGACTGTGAATTCTCATGGTCAGAGCATCAAGAAGATGAAAGAGCAGATTGGCCAACTAGCAAATACTTTAGCCAAAAGAGAAGAGGGAAGGTTGCCCAGTCAACCAGCGGTTAACCCCAAGGGCCAATTTTTGATTGGTGAAGGATCCTCAAACCTTGAAGGGGATCTTTCATTGAATTGATGTTAAGAACTGTGCACCTTTGTATGATATGTACTTTACAGTTTAGAGGAATTTGTAGTGATCTTGTTGGAGTCTGAGTTTAGTGCTTTATGCCTACTTTTATTCCTGTTCCCTTTGTTTGACAATTTCAAGTGATTGAATGATGATGGTATTGTTTGAATGCTTTTCATGATGTGTGAATTTAATGCTTTGAGAGTATGAGAATTTTTGAATGTTTTCATAATGCTTATGGGTGTCCTTGGAAGCGAGCCTGTGAGAGAATTCACCCACAAAATAAAGGTCAAAAGGCTGACTAGTGGGTGTGTGAATTCTAACTTTGTTAAGCCATCGCGGGGTTCTGAAAATTTGGTTTGGTTTCCTCTCGCACTGTTCATAAAGAATTACGTTGCTTTGCTGTCACGAGTTTCAGATATAGCTGGGTGGGCTACCTCACTGATTTAAATGAACATCAATCTGACCCATTCATGCCTATCCAATGACGGATATTTTCAAAGCGCCGAGCCTCGCGATATTTAAAATCCACCCTTTGCTTTTCTTGGCTTTCTCTTTCCTCTCCCTTGAGAAACCCTATCTCCCACTCCTCTCAATCTCTCTCCTCCAGCATCCTGTCTACAGTTCATCACTCACTTTGAAATTTTGGCATTTTATTCTCAAAGCTTCCATCAACAGTTGCCCCCTGCTAGGAGCTCCTGTGGTCTACCGTGCATCAAATTGAACAGAACCCTAACTTTTAGGGTAAGACTCAGCTCTTGATTGTTTTCTTTTAAAATTTCAACTGTACACTCGCCAAGGAGAATCTTAATGGCTCCTAAAAGTGCACCTGTGAAGAGAGCCAAGGACCAGGCTCCCGTGGAGCCGGCCCCTAAGAAAGCCAAGTCCTCTACGGCACAACAAAAAGGGAAGGAGGTGGTTCCTGAGGTGGCTGCAAAAACTCCTTACTACTCTACACCCTCTGAGCTCCTCATTTCCATTCCTTTAGAGCCTGAAGCCATTTTTGATATATCTTTCTTTGAATCTGAGCCGTTGTCAGCACTTGCCATTGAGTTCTTGCGCAAGGCTGGTTTGTTCCCCTTGTTGTAAATGATTCCTGCACTAGCCTATCCTAGGTTAGTGCAACTCTTTTACCAGCACCTTAGGGTCAGACCAGACACACATGGGCAGCCAGGCCTCCTTGTGTTAGTTGACAATTTTGAGATGCTACTCAACCCGCGTTGATTGCTGAAGTCATGGGCATCCCTGCCATTTTTGATCCCAACTGTGGTTATGGTTCCCCTGTGAGTGCCCCCATTGACACAATTGCACGGGCCATTACTAGAGGTTTGAAGGCCACAGGGGACTCCATCAGAAAAAGAGATTTGGATCCCAAACTGTTGTTCATCAATCAAGTGCTGAGGAAGAATATCTATTGCTCCGGGCATCAGCAAGAGAGGAGGACACCAATTGCTGATGCTCTCTATTCCTTCTCTCTGGGCCATGGATTTAATGCTGCATGGTTGATTTTTGAGGCCATGAAGGATATGATGGTGAAGCTCGGGCTGCAAAAGAAGACCCACACTCTCCCCTATGGAAGACTCATCACCAAATTACTTCTGAGGGGAGGGTACAAGATACCAGTGGGGGAGTTATCTGCTGACCTCACTCCCACCACTTTTGCCAAAAGACAATGGGGGATTAGCATAAGTCTAATGGATCCCCAGAAGAAAAAGAAGAAGGCTGAAGCTCAGGTTGTTTCTGAGCAGGGGGAGGGAACTGCTGTGGCAAAGGCCACCCCTGCCCCCAAAAAGAAGGCTAAAGCCCCTGCTCCAAAGAAGGTGGTGCGATCTTCTGTCACCTCTACTTCTGCAGTAATACCTCCATCCACCACACTTGCCTCTCCATTAGTTTCTTTGCCTATTCCATCTCTCCCTTTCCCTCTCTTATCTCCCTTTTCCATTCCACCTCCCACTGTAATTCGTTCCTGGGTGGAAAGTGTTGAACCCCATGACAACACTTCCCCTTCACCCTCCTTACCTCAATACACAGCCCCAATATCTCCAACATTATCTGACCTAAACCCTGACAGCCCTCCCTTGATCACATACCTTAAAAAGAAAACCTCTCACACAACAGCTACCATACCTTTACCTACCCCACCCACCCATATCACTCTCACAAACACACCACATATTGACCAACCCTTAGTCCAACCTCTCCCAACTACATCTCCACTCCACGATCTTGACTTTAACCTAGCCACCACTTCAGGGTATCAAGCCTTCATGACTACCTTGCTTGATACCTTGCCCACCCATGATATCTCCCTCCCAGATTCCCCACTCCCTTCCCCATATCACTCACCAGTCCTTTCATCTTCTCCCCCTATAACTTTCCATCATGCCCCCACTTCCCCTTTCCAACCTGTTCCCTCCTATCCTCATACTCCACCCCAACCAACCTCAGATACCCTTACCCATATCCTTTCCCTCATACATGGCATCCAGACCCAACTATCCACCACAACACAGACCCAAGCCCAAATGCAAACTGACATCACCCACATACAATCCACCCTTCAAACACTGACAAACCCAACCATCTCTACACAACCTCCTACCACCCCACTCATATAGCCCCCTTCCACCTCTGTCTCCACAGTGCAACCAGACCTCACCCCAATTGACTTACCTCCACCCTTCACCCTCCAAGACACCATACCCCACCACTCCTTCCCCACTCTACCTATCCTTCCCCCACTAATATTACCTCCACGACAATTTACCAACACTTCTACCCAAACAGATCCCATTCCTTTCCCATTCAACCCCACACATTTGTAACCCCACCACTTCCATTTCGACCCTTCACCATTCAATTTTTTCTTTACCCAGAACCATCCACCTCCACTGACCATCCTTTATTTACTTTTCCCCCCATGCCTTCCATTCCACCCCTTATCCTACCCCCTCCTTAATTTACTGACCATTCAACACTAACTGCCCCAGCCCTTTCCACCCCTCCTCTTGACTTCATCCCTCTAACCCTCACTTTTCCCCCCCATGATCAATCACCTTCTACTTCTTCCACTCCATTTCTACCAATCCTACCCAGACACTCCTATTACACCCCTACCTACTTCACCCTCCTCCATGCCATGAGAGACAATGCCTATATCAAGAGGGATGTTCTCAATGGCATGGCCCAACTCCGACAAACCATCGAATACCCCTTGCTGCAGAAAATGAGTGACTTGAAGCTTGCTCACATCGAGCAGCTAAGAGATATTTCCAAGGGGTGGGAGGCCATTTTGGAGACACTCAATGCGAACAAGGCTACGACAACTTATTACAGAATGACTACGGAGATAGAAAAAGCCAATGCAGAAAGGGTGAAAAAGCACGTCAGGCTGTTAGAAAGGAAACTGAACAATGCTCAGGAGATCAACAAACTCAGTAAGGAGCTTGCAGATACCAATCTCCTATGGGCTACCAAGAAAATTGAGATTTTCAAATAGAGGGTTGCCTTCCTACTATCCCAACCAATTCAAGTCACCCCTCTCGCCACAGCACCCCCTGACGCCCCATCCTCTTCCACACAACCAGGCCCATCTTCTTCCACTCCCCCTGCCCCTACACCTACACAACCTGTTCCCCCACCTCCTACTGCCCCAACTCCGGTACCTCCTCCTGCTCCTACTCAAGTTCCTACTCCTACTAAAGTCCCTACTCCAGCTCCTGCTCCCATCTCAGTGCCTCCCCTATTCCTCTCCCCGCCCAAAAGATGCCCCCAAAAGCGGACTCCTTCGAAACCTCCCACTTCCAAAAAACCCTACTGGGCCAAAAAGGAAAAAAGGCCCTCATCCCCACCTCCAAGGTCACAGAGCTTACCCAGATGATCCCCATGGTAGCCTACTTTCCAAGAGGCAGGCAGATTCTTTGCCCTTGGATTGGATCCAGAGCTTTTTCCTCAGACTCTGATTCCACACCACCTATGGATCCCAGTGCCCAGACTCTTCTGCTCCTTCATCAGCCCTCTTGAACAATCCTCGTGAAGGAAGGTTCTGAGGGACTACTCCCCAAGCGCCTCTTTGAAAATTGGAAAAGACAAATGCACTTGATCGAGGAGGCACCACCAATAAGCCAAGCCGTGAAAGGGAAGAGCCACGCCATTCCTGCGAGAACAAGACAAATGTGGCTCCCCTAAGCTTGCAAAGGAAAAGTCCTCCCACCTCGGTGAAAGCAAAGATAAATCCCTGTTGTCCCTCCCAGCTAAGCCTAATCCCCTCTTATTCTCCCTCCGACTCAGCAAGGGAAAGCCTCAAAAGGGACGAGCTCCAAAGGTAAGGGCCCCAAAGGAAAATCTCCCACCAAACCCCCTGAGCCAACCACTGATAAATCTTCTGAGATCCCTCCTGAACCAAAGAGAAGAAAAATGAGGGTCAGGGCACCAGCTATACCCAAAACTGCCTACCAAAGAAAGGCAGAGAGGGAACGTAAGAAGAAAGAGGAGGAGGCTTACCTTCAAGAACATGCCAAGAAGATGGGTTGGGACAAGTTTTGAGCCAGATTCTGACTAGATTGTACCTAGGATTTTATCTGTTTTTGCACTCTTTTGCTTCTGCTTTCTTGTAGTTTGTATATTTCTCATTTTTAATAGACTTTATTCCCCTGTCATTACTATCTTGCTTTGTCTGTTGTGTGTTTTGTTCCCTATTTTTTCCTTTTCTTTTCTCATCAATAAATCTGTTGCACAAACACCTTTGAACCAGTGAGGACACTGCTCCTCATAGGTTTGGGAGTGTGGCAGGCAGACCCTGCCAATGGAATAGTTAACCTAAGTGCAGCAGACTCATCTGAGTAATATGGAAATGGATCTATGTTCACTTAAGAATCATGAAAATAAGAAATTTAAAATTTCTTGAAACTTTTGACATTATAAACTTTTAATATTCCACATTTCTATGATAATATCACCAAGGAAACTTACTTGTATCAGCACTTAATGAATCATTAGAGAGAGAAAAAGGTGAGGACATACTTAAAAGTTCAAAGGAAGACCATAACCAGTGACAATTGGGCCTATGAAAATTTTTCCATCCTTTAAGGAGTAACCAAGGCAATCTCTTCTAGTTCTAAGGACTGGCTGAGTCACTGTGCTCACTAGAAGTTAGGTAACTCCAAGTTGAAACAACTGACAGTACTCATGAGACTTAGGAAAGGATCAAGGCCTTCTCTTAGACAGTTTGAGCCTAAAAGGACCAACCCTAAAGCAACTGCCCTTGTCCATACCCCCCTTTGAGCTTTAAATCCTAAAATTTCTTCAAAATACACCTGAGTACTTGAACCTGAACCTATGAACCTGCTTCAGCCTACCCTCACTCTGAGAATTCAGAAGGCAAAGGAGAAAAGGTTGGAAATGGACTAGCTATGGTCAACATTAAGTGAATGGAGAAGAAGCACCTCAAAAATTCTGGCAGTATGGTAACTGAGGACATGGTGGCATTTCTGAAAAGTAAAAACAAAAATAAAAAGAAAAAAATTCCATCAAAAGGAAACAAAAATAATAATGAAGAGGAGTAAGGGAGGAGTCAAGAGGAACTTTCATTGGAGAATCAAAATCAAGAAGAGAAACTGATCACTTCAAATCTGAAAATCTCAAAGAAGATGAAGGGAGCTGAATTCAAGAAGGTGAAGTCATGAATCACCTCTGTCACCTACTGATTTCTCAATTTGGAACCCCTTTTCAACCTTCCATTCTTTTTAACCCTACTCCATAAGCCACATTACAGCCCAGCTAAAAGCCCTTGTGATCCAAAGTTGAGTGAGCTGTCATGTGAAGAAAAAGAGTTATCTAATCTATGGTGAGGAACTGCCAGTGATGTCAGCACTTAAGAACTCTGCCTATGCTCATGCTTACAGACCCATTTGGGGGATGTAACTGCTCTTGAGCCTGTGAGAAAATGAACCCCTCAACAAAGCCTTTATGAGAGTATGCCCTGCAAAGTTTTTGGGTCTGAACTTGAATGCATTATGTATGACCTATAACCTAATTTTTTACTTGAGGATTGGCTCAGTGTTGGCAGACACTTGTGTAGTTTCCTGTGGTTGTAAACTGATTGGAAGTGTTGTGCATTCATGAAAAGTTTATGCTGTTTTGTGCAACCAATGGATTAAATTTCTTTTATGATTACTAATTCAAGAGTAAACTAAGCCTGCCCCTTGACTACCCACTGGATGATATTGCACGTTTATTAACTATTTCATTGAAGAAGTTTGTGGGTGTCTTCACTGAAAACCCTCAGGAGACTTCACTCCTCCACTAGGGATCACCTAGGGGTTTAAAAGGCTTGGTACATATGCTAAATGTATCCGTGCTCCCTACGAAAGTGGCATTTAATTTTTATAATAGGTTTAATGAAGCTTTGTTAAGGGACTACCAAAGATTTGGTTTGGGGGTGTGTTAAGACATGAAAAGTACCACTTTTCACCCCTTAACTTAACCTTTGATTAGACCCATAGCCACCTAATAAGTTCTTATAAAGTGTTTTATGTAGGTAATAACCAGCAGTGAAATAAGGCCAGGAATCCTGCTAAGGAGCCGGTTTTAGCACCAGAAGTCCTCAGAAGGATGAACTCTGAATCCAGACCTGAAATGAGCCTTACGCAGCTGACCCAAGCTTTAGAGGATTCAGGAGAAATATGCCTCGCGCAGTCCAACTGAGCATCCCAAGACTCTAAAACAACTTCTCGCGCAGATGATTGACTGAAGAGCTTCAGAAGCACAAACTCGCGTAGCTATCACGCAGTCGCCGTGGGATGTAATTATCAGAAGAGAACTCCTTGTGCAGTTCTCACGCCATTCAAGAAGAAAGCATCCTTGCGAAGGCAAAGCTATCCTCACGAAGATCAATTAAGACATGGAACCTCACGCAGTTCAGAACTCAGTAAAGCCTCACGAGGTAACTCACGAAGTCCAGCGAAGAGAAGTGCTCGCGAAGCTCTCGCGCTATTCAAATCTGTCCTCGTGAAGATCAACCCAGTGATCGCGCAGCTACCTCGCGACTGCTTAAGCTCCAACCCCGCGACATCTGAGGCTTTAATGTCTACTCAACCTCGCGACGGCTGAAGCTTCAATGTCAAACCATCCTCGCAAAGAGCAAAAGCTACCATGCGACAAGTCTGGGAAACAATGGCTACCTAGCGAAGCTCTGAACCTCAACTTCCATCTCTTCAGTAGAGGACCTTCTGGGAATTTCCAGTGATTAGGGCACGCACTCCCATGCTCAAATCTCTATGCACGTGCCCCGAGGCATCCAAGGATCACCATTAGGCCACGTGGCATCATTAAAATTAGGGTTTCCTAACCCTAATGCACCGCCACACCACTGCTATATAAACCCATACTTAGCTTAGGTTTAAAGGCCGGTTTCTAGAGAGAAATCTTGGAATAGCTGGGAACACCTCTCATTTCTTGGAGACTGGATCTGAGATAGTTTTTCTTTTCTTTTATAGCTGTAAGTAGTTTTCTTTTTCTTTTTTCCTTCTCTCCATACTCCAGCACTTGCTAGCTATGTCTTTGTATGCATTTTGAACTAGATTAATGGAAGTTCTGTAATAGGATCTGTACTTTGTGGGATTTGTGTTTGAATGTGAGATGCTCTGTGCAAGGCTGCTGCCTTGTGATCCGCCATTGCTTTGGCTGTGTTTCAAAGCAATGGAGGACTGATTCTAAGGGTCATTCAATTCCAAGTGACCTGTGTGTCTGGGCTATCATGATCCTATACAGCCTTAGCCCCACCACAGGACCCACTAGATCTGAAATCCCTATGGGAGCTTGAGCTAGTAGCCTGGTGACCATGGTGGTGGCAGCGATATTCTTATTTTGTCTTGGGCTCTGTGAGGAGGATAGCCTCTGGGATAGTCTGTGACTATTCAAGTAGACAGGTTATAGCCTTAGGGTGATTCTAATCCACCGATCCAAGATGGATCCTTCTTCTTTACACCTGAGCTTGTAGAAGCCTGGTGGGGGATTGTACAGAGGCAGACTCCCCTATATTTGTATAGATTCGCTATCAGATGTTAGATTTGATCTGGTTATAGAGATTCTAGGCTTGTGACTGGACCATTGTAGCCTCACTCAAGCAATGGACAGCTAGATCGAAGTTTGCACTCAATCTCTTGCTGGTTCTATGTGTCTGGGCTATCATGGTCCTATACAGCCTTAGCCCCACACATAGAGCTTTAGAGGTTGAGGTTCCCTATGGATTCTTGAGCTGGTAGCCTGGATGAAATAGTGCCTACAATGATTAACTTGTTTTGTTTTGACCCATCCCTGGATTGTGGTTCCCCTATGGGATAGTCTGTGACCATTTGAGTGGACAGGTTATAACCTTAAGGGATTGAATCATAGCAGAAGTGATGGGTTGAATCCATTCTCCTCAGTGGTGATAATGTAGCCATTGGACAGGACTTCTGTAACATCAGATCTGAATTTGAGTTACAAAACTCCTCTGATCTAGGCTCAATAACATACTTCTCACCCTTTTATATTTATTTTCCACACTCCATCCATCCTCTCACCCCTTTCTGTAGTATAGACATTAGGTTACCTTAGAATACCTAGAATAAGTGACCTTAAACTCCCCTCCTTTTTAGGACTGCCAGATCTGTAGTCAGATCTGGAGGGACTACTAGAGATGGCTCCTTTGGAGCTGTAGATCACCTTTCCCTGTGGGACAAACTCTTACTTATCAAAACTTGCTGCAATGGACCCTGTATCTTGCAGGTCTAGGATTTCTTAGTTGTGCTGATTCCATCCCCTGTTTTACTCTTTCTTTGATTTTTAAATTACTTTTACCACCATCCAATAAAGCAAGCACAAACTCAGAAATCTCCAACAGAAACTTACGGAGCAGAGATGGTTTTGTCTCGACTATAAATAGAGTGCCGATGGGGAATAGAGAGGCCTCAGGAAGTAGTAGCCAAGAAAACCGAGAGCAGGCAGAGAATCAGGATAGAGATTGTCAGGATAAAGATCAGCGAGAACAGGAAAGAGTAAGGGAAAGAAACGAAGAGAGAGAAGAGCGTCAGAGGATGATGCACACTATGGAAACCATGGCAAATGTCATGGCTCAACAAGCAGCATCCTTGGTAACTCATAATGCTAATGACCAGCAGAAGCCACCTACACTTCCAGTAGGTCCTACACCGCCATTACCCTTTGCATTTACAGAGTTTAAGAGGATGCGTCCTCCGAGCTTTTCAGGGCAAGCGGAGCCAATAGATGCGGAAAATTGGCTGAGTGAAATGGAGAAAGTATTTAGCGTGCTTATGTGCACGAAAGATGAGAGTGCCCGTTGGGCAGCGTATATGCTTGATGAGGAGGCAGGCCCATGGTGGAAGTCCATCTCTAGGACTAGGGCTCAGGAGACCCCAGGATTGCCCTGGACATGGGATGAGTTTCTGAAAGAATTTAACAAGCAGTACTTCCCTGAAGTTGTACGTAATCAGATGGAAGTTAAATTTCTACAGCATGAGCAGGGAAGAATGTCAGTGAGAGAGTATGGGGTTGAGTTTATAAGGCTTGCTCGCTTTGCTCCTGATTTCATAGTCATGGATCTGATGAAAGTAAAAAGACTATAACACGGCTTAAGGTCGGACATCAGGGGAAAAGTAGCGACGTTTGAGTTGAAGACCTATGGAGAGGTCATGATTAAAGCCTTGGTCATTGAAGAGGACACTGAAGATAGATATCGAAGAAGGGATCAGCAAGGGAGAGGAAGAACAGATCAGAGTAAGGTTGGGAACTATGAGCCGGTGAACAAAAAGTCAAGATTCGTAGCACCTATTCAGAGGCAACCATTCCAAATCGGTTATGTTAGACTGGCATAGTAAACCAACTATCAAATATTACCTGTGCTTGTATCGGGGAGGCCAATCAGATATGAGAACCTTATACTACCACTAGAGTAGCAGCTACACAAGGTTTCTCACGGGCAGCGTCTACTACAGTGGAGACTTGTGCCAAGTGTGACAAGTCTCATAAGACAGCTGAGTGTAGAAGGGTACTCGAGGTTGCTATAAATGTCAAAAGGTGGGCCACATAATCCGAGATTGCCCTAAGATGGCTAAGGAGAGGATGGCTTCTGTTTTAATGTTACGACCAATACAAACAAAGAAGCCGGTTGTACAAGGAAGAGCCTACGCTGTTACGGCTCAAGAAGCACATAATACCAACGACGTGATCCAAGGTGAGATTTTCTTTTAAATAAAGAATTTTAATTTCTTAAAGTTTTTAGATAGAGAAGGTTCATTCATATAGGAGGTAGTATAGACTTAGCACTATGAATTAAATTTTGATGTACGAATACGTTATGTATGTATAAATATGTATGCTTGATAGGTACTTTAGAAGCGTACGACAAGGGGAGTGACTTAGCTTATGAGGCGAGAGTGTTGATTGACCCGGGGTCTACCCACTCATTTACTACTCCTCGCTTTGCGAAGAAAATGAAGGTCAACCCAGAGACATTAGACTTTGTTTTAGCGGTATCTATCCTGACTGGGGAATCGGTCGATACGGAAAGGGTTTGTAAATCAGTGATAGTGACCATTGTTGGGGAATTTCAGTGTGCTTTAGTGTGCAAACATTTGTATATTTGCAGCTACTCCTCAGCTTAAACATACCATGATCTGCCCTTAATGTGTACTTGCTGAAGTGTGCATCTACGCCTGGCCTGAACCACAGCTGCTTCTGCTATATGTTGCTGAAATCTCAAGATGGTTCAACTCCACCGTGCTGCCGCTTCTCTTCATCTCAAGCTGTTGTTTTTGCTTCCTCGTCACCAGACCCTGGCCCCACTTGTCTCAACTCTAATGGATGGCTCCAAGTCCTCTTTTTTTGGCATTTTTACATAGGAAAACTGCATTATTCTATATTTCATCCCTAACTGCAAAATATACTTAAAAACTGTTATTAACCACCCTAGGTCCTATCAAAAGCTAGGTTTAAAGGTGTAGAAAGTGGCAAAAATCAGTGCTTAACACACCCCAAAACCTAACATTTGCCAGTCCTCAAGCAAAGTGAAATTTAAAACTACTAGCCTATGAAATTAAATGCCACTTTCATAGGGAACACGGGCGCATTTGGCTCATGCACCAAGCCTTTTAAACCCCTAGGTGATCCCTAGTGGAGGAGTAGAGTCTCCTGAGGATTTTCAGTGAAGGTACCCCCAAACTTCTCCAATAAAATAAGTTAATACTCATGTAGCATGCTAAAATAGAGTTCAAGCAAAATAAAATAAATTCCACCCCATGTCCATTCAGTTTTTGAGGATTTTCAGCAGAAAAATCATCAGTTTAAAACCTAAAATTTTGCTGTAATTCCTTCATTATCAATCAGTTCATGTCAAGGCGTTGTGCCTGAAAATTAATGCAGAGTTCACCTTTAATTTAAGAATTCTGTTTTGATAATGCCCCAAGCAAACCAGATTTTAGACCCAAATCTTACCAGGGTTGTCACTCAATTAAAAATATAAGGGTGCATCCTTGCACACAGCTCAAGAGCAGTTACAGCCCTCAGATAGGACTACAAACATGAGCATAGACATTGCTCTAATTTTTGAAATTTTCTAACTCTTTTCACCATAGATTAAATAAATCCTCATCTCCACATGACAACTCAATCCATTTCAGATCAGTAAGGTCTTTTTATTGGGTTGTAATGTGGCTTATGGGTGAAGTTTTACGAAGAATAAAAGGGTATAATAGGATTCAAAATTGAGAAATCAGTAAAGTAAGGAGGTGATTCATGACTTCACCTTCTTCATTTCAGCACATCTTCATTTTCTTTTTCAATTTTTAGACTTGAAGTGATCAGCTTCATCAGCTTCTTATCTCCTTGTAGATTTTCAAATGAAGTGACTTACTCTTTTCTTTTGTTTTATTTTTCTGTTTTTTCTTTTTGTATGATTTTTTTTACTTTTTCTCCATTTTATTTATTTATTTATTTTTTATGGGTTGGAATGCCACAACACCACCAAATGTGCTTTCCTCTTACTCAACCAAATTTTAAACCTTGCTTCTCTAACCTCACTTCTCCTTCTATTTCCTGATTTCTCAGATAGAGCATAAATTGAAACAAGTCAAGGGATTTTTGGTTCAAATTTTCTGGTTTTTATCAAAGAAAAATTGGGAATTTTAATGCTCAAATTGTGTGTATCAAGGGCAATTCAAAGGTGGGACATTTTAAGCTCAAACTGTCCAAGGGATGGCCTTACTTCATGTCCTCATTGTCATGAATGTTGTCAAGTTGTTTCAAGTTGGATTTGCCTAACTTCTAGTGGGCAAAACTAGATCCAATCAGTCCATAGAGCAGAAAAATTGCCAAGACACTCTTCGAAGAAAATTTTTCAGGCCCAAATCTCACTGGGTATGGCCTTCCATCAAATTTTTTAGGGTGTATCCTTACAGTTTTCTCTCATTTCAGGTTCACTAAACATCAATTTTTGAAAATTCTTGACATTTGCTTCATGAAAAATATTAAAACTACAGCTCATTTCAGTTTTTAAAAGTTTTTTAATTTTCTCTTTTCCAAAAATCAGGTGGGAAATCACTTTATTTTTAAAAACTTTTTTAACATAGCTGCACTAGCATTAACTCATTTCATTGGCACACCTGTCATACCCCCAACATTGTCTCAATGTTCTACACAATGAAAAACTAGGAGCAACAAGGTAAAAGAAGAAAGAAAAACTAAGCAGAAAAATTGCAGCTATGTGCAGCAGAAAATAAAAAAACAAATCTGAATATATGAGTAGGAAAATGGAAAAAATGCTATATAAATGCAGGAAATTACTGCTAAAACTGCTATGCAAATGAAAGGGAACTAATGCTAATAAAAAAACAGTAAAAAAAAAGTAAGGAATTGAATACAAAGCTACAAAAACTAAAAAATATTGATACAAAAACAAAGTTGTAGATGAAAAATAGGAAAACATAGTTAGAAACTAACTATAATCACAGAAAAATGCAAAAAATCAGTAAAACTAGGACACATTAACCTAAGAAAGAAAAATCAGTGATCTAAAAACAAAATTTTAAACTAAAATTCTTAAAACAGAAAATCCTAATACTAAATCATAAATCCCCTAAGCCCCCCCAAAAACCTGAGCCAATCAGATACTTATTAATCTAAGTGATTATAAAAATGATCAGCAGGAATAACATACAGTGAAAAGCAAGATTCATAAGACTAACCCCTATGTTGATGTTGTATATGAATCAAAAAGAATTTCTAAATAATTAAGCATGGGAGCATACATTAAAAACAAGATTCATATAGCTAAGATCCATTTAATGGTGAAGAAATCTCGAAGGAAAATAAAATCAGTGGCTCCATTGAATATTTGAAACAGCATATGATCCACTGCTCATTATCCTATATGATTACTCAAAATGAAAAACCATAATCTCAGTAGGTCCAAATGGGAAAAAAGAATAAAAACAAAGAAAAATAGCCCATCTGAAGATATTTTTATGTTTTTATAATTTTCTATTTTTTTTATTTATTTTGGATCAGCCCGAGCTCAACAAGAGCCCTTATTTACTATTGCAAAAAAATAATAAGAATTTTTAATTTATATTTTCATTTTCTTCTATTTTTTATTTGGTTTTGTTGAGTTATACAAAAATTAGAATGACAGCAAACACAGCAAAACTGTTGGTCAAAAGAATTTAAAAATAGAAAATGAATGCAAAGGAGAAGGGAATGCAAACTCAAGCAGATCTACTCCTGCTGCAATCCATTTGCTCCTCCTTTGGCAGCTGCTCCAGATCTGTAAAAATTCAACAACTGCAGCAGTACCTTATTCAAGCATATTGACAAAAACACAAAGAAAAACTCAAACTGCAGCCTCAATTCTGTAAAACTGCAAAAGGCTACAACAACATTTATTCAAACATCTAGAAGGCAGAAACTAAAAACCCAGAAAAATCAGAAATTCTGCTTCAGTAAAATAGGTTTTCTGTACAAAAATTGCAGCAGACATTTAATCAAACAGGTGGAATGCATTCTAAAATTTTAAAAACTAATCAGCAATAAAAACTAAAAAAATCAGATCTACAAAAAATGAAAAACTCAGATCTACTATCTAAATCAAAACTCCTCGACAAAAGCACCAAAAACTTGTTGGGGAATTTTAGTGTGCTTTAGTGTGCAAACATTTGTGTATTTGTAGCTATTCCTTAGCTTAAACATACCATGATCTGCCCTTAATGTGTACTTGCTGAAGTGTGCATCTGAACCTGGCCTAAACCACACAACTGCTTCTGCTATATGTTGCTGAAATCTCAAGATGGTTCAACTGCACCTTGCTGCCACTTCTCTTCATCTCGAGCTGCTATTTTTGCTTCCTCGTCACGAGACCCTGGCCCCTCTTGTCTCAACTCTAATGAATGGCTCCAAGTCCTCTTTTTTTGGCATTTTTACATAGGAAAACTGTATTATTCTATATTTCATCCCTAACTGTAAAATATACTTAAAAGCTGTTATTAACCACTCTAGGTCCTATCAAAAGCCAGGTTTAAAGGTGTAGAATGTGGTAAAAATCTGTGCTTAAAAACCATCAGAGATGGAGACATCTTTGAACTACCAACAAATTTAATTCTGTTAGACATGCAAGGATTCGATGTGATCCTTGGCATGGACTTGTTGTCACGGCATTGTGCAACGGTAGATTACAAGAACAAAGTCGTCATCTTTAGACCCAATACAAAGAGATTGTTTCAATTTTGACGAATAAGATCGACGTTTATGCCACTTATCTTTGCAGTCAGAGCCGAGCGTTTAATCAGAAAGGGGTGCAATGGGTACTTGGCATTCTTGAAGGAAGATAAGGAATGGAAGAACATTATCTCAGAGATCGCAGTTGCACGTGAATTCGAAAATGTGTTTTCGGAGAAATTACTAGGATTACCTCCAGATAGAGAGGTAGAATTCGCTATCGACTTAGCACCTGAAACGGAGCCTGTTTCTAAAGCACCATATCGAATGGCTCCTGCTGAGTTGAAAGAGTTGAAAGAGAAATTGCAAGAGCTCACGGATAAGGGTTTTGTAAGACCTAGCGTGTCTCCGTGGGGAGCACCGGTCTTATTTGTAAATAAGAAAGATGGGTCAATGCGACTGTGCATTGACTATCACCAGTTAAACAAACTGACCATTAAGAATCGATATTCATTGCCTAGAATTGATGATTTATTCAACCAGCTGTAAGGAGCGAGGTACTTTTCCAAGATCAATCTGAGATCTGGATACCATCAGCTGGGAGTTAAGGCAGAGGGCATCCAGAAGACAGCATTCAGGACACGGTACGGACACTACGAGTTCTTAGTAATGTCTTTTGGTTTGACGAATGCACCGGTGTCGTTTATAGATTTGATGAATCGGGTGTTTAAACCACACCTGGACTCTTGCATCGTAGTATTCGTCGATGACATCCTGATATACTCCAAGTCAAAGAAAGAACACGAAGAACATTTGAGAGTCGCTCTGCAGACCCTAGACCCTACGTGAACACCAACTATACGCCAAACTCAGTAAGTGCGAGTTTTTATTGGAGAAGGTTAGCTTTTTGGGACATGTTGTCTCAAAGGATGGTGTCACAGTAGATCCGGCTAAGATTGAAGCAGTAGTAAACTGGGAATAACCAAAGACGGTAACAGACTCCGTAGTTTCCTTGGTCTAGCTGGCTACTATCGATATTTTGTAGAGGAATTTTCTAAAATATCGAAACCTCTTACGAGACTTACAAGGAAGGATGCGAGATTTGAGTAGAGTGAAGTATGCGAAAAGAGTTTTCAAGAACTCAAGAAGAGACTCACTTCAACTCCAATGCTAGCAATTCCTTCAGGCAGTGGAGGGTTCGCGATATATAGTGATGCTTCACATAATGGTTTGGGCTGCGTGCTCAACCAACACAAGAAGGTGATAGCTTACCGGTCAAGACAACCGAAAGATCATGCGAAGAACTATCCGACACATGACCTGGAACTAGCAGCGGTCATATTTGCATTGAAGATTTAGAGACAGTATTTATACAGTGAGACCTTTGAGATCTTCACCGACCATAAGAGCCTCAGGTATCTGTTTACACAAAAAGAGTTAAATATGAGGTAGCACAGATGGATGGAGTTTCTCAAAGACTATGATTGCTCTATACAATATCATTCAGGTAAGGCTAATGTGGTAGCCGATACCTTGAGTCGGAAGGGTTCAGCGCAGTTGGCTAATCTGATCATGGGAATGCACAGATGGAAATTGTTTGAAGACCTTTCACTGTATGACACTAATATTGAGGTGCAAGCTATAGGAGCTTTCTTGGCTAACATATCAGTGAGACCAATAATCTTCAAGCATATTCATGAGCTACAGATGAAAGACCCAGAGTTAACTAGAATTCGCCAAGATGTGATTGAAGGCATCAAACCAAAGTTCTCAATGAAAGAAGATGGTTCCTTATTGTTCAAGGGTCGTCTTTGTATTCCAGATGATGCCGATCTGTGGCAAACTATACTTGATGAGGCTCACAAGCCGAAATATGCAATCCACCCTAGTAGCACAAAAATATATCAAGACTTGAAGAAGAGTTATTGGTGGAGAGGTCTGAAGCAAGATGTAGCTAAGTACATGTCACAGTATTTGACACGTCAGCAGGTGAAAGTCGATCATAGACATCTTGCTAGATTATTACAGCCTCTACCCATACCAGAGTGGAAATGGGAGTTAATCTCCATGGATTTCATTATGGGACTACCGCGTACAGCAAAGAGATACAATGCCATTTGGGTAGTCATGGATCGATTAACCAAGTCAGCACACTTCTTGCCTTATAACACGATGTACACAGCAGAAAGACTTGCGGAGTTGTATATGAAGGAGATTGTACATTTGCACGAGATTCCTAGTAGGATTGTCTCTGATCATGACCCGTTATATACTTCAAAGCTTTGGAAGAAGTTTCAAGAAGGCATGGGTACGTGATTATATTTTATTTCGTCTTTCCATCCGCAGACCGATGGGCAAACAGAGTGGGTGAATTAAGTGATAGAAGACATGCTCAGAGCGTGTATGCTTGAACCACAAGGATCATGGGATCAACACCTATCATTGATCGAATTTGCATACAACAATGGCTTCCAAGCGAGCGTTGGAATGGCACCGTACGAAGCTCTTTATGGGAGGCGATGTGGATCGCCTATCGATTGGGAAGAAGCCAATGAAAATTTTATTTTGGGACGAGAGTTGCTTGAGGATAATGCAATTATTGTTCGTATGATCAGAGAGATACTTAAGTCGGCTCAAAGCAGACCGAAAAGCTACGCCAATATCAAGAGAACGAGTGTGGACTACACCGTTGGCGAGCATGTGTTTGTGAAAGTATCGCCTATGAAAGGCATTATGAGATTTGGAAAGAGAGGCAAGTTGAGTCCCCGTTACCTTGGACCCTTTGCGGTTTTGGGTCGTGTAGGCGAGGTCACATATTGCATTGGATTACTACTATGATTTGATCGGGTACATAACGTCTTCCACGTCTCTATGCTTAGAAAGTATGTGAATGACCCTTCTCATATCTTGGGAGGTCAACCGTTGGAAATGCACGAAGATATGACCATGATCGAGGAACCGGCTGAGATATTGGATAGAAAAGAGCAAGTGTTACGCACGAAAGTGATTCCTTTAGTGCTTGTTCGATGGAAGAATCATCCGGCCGAAGAAGCTACATGGGAACGAGAGGCGGATGTGAGAGAGCAGTATCCGGACTTATTTAAGGAGAGTTGAGAGCCTAATTGTATCATCGCAAGTATGTTTGTGGGTTTAAACCGTCTATGTAATCAAAAGTTGTGTGCTTATGCCAACTTATTCAAGGAATGAAAAGAATGAATGTGGGTTGTAAATGGACTGATTGTGCACTTAGAAAAGTATGGCTTAATGGTCATTGCATCATGAGAAATGGATAGCCAATAGGTGCTAAGGAGTAAAAGTAAGGTCAGCAAGTGACTTACCTAAAAAGCCAAAGACAAACTAACAAAGAAACTAAAAGGAAGCGAAGGAAAATAAAATGCAAAATTTTTGAAAATACTGTCAAAACTGATTAATTGATTTCCAAATCGATTTTGGATTTCGATTAATCAATTTCGTTCGATTGAACAACTGGCACACGCCAGTGAGATGGAAAACCTGGAAATTTACTAGTAGTAAATTTGGATTAATCGAGTTAAATTCGATTAATTGATTTTTGAAATCGATCAATCGATTTTACGCACCTAAGGTTAAGTTACAAAAATTGATCAATCGATTTTTGCCTATATAAGCCAGTTTTGGGATTTTTTTTCCCATTTCAAAATTTCAACCTGAATTTTCTTTTGGGTGCCATTTTCTTCCTTCCTTTGACTAGCAAACCTGCAAGGATTTAAGGGCTTTGGGGGATCGTATTCGAATCGAATCGCACCCGTTCGGATCGAACACGTAAGGTAAACCCTAGTTTTTTTTTTATTTCCTTTCAATTGAGTTGTTGCAGCCCTAGTTTTTTGGAAATTTTCTTGATTTTAAACCTAAAATGCCACCTAAGACGCGATTAGCTTCGAAGTAAGCAAATTCCAAGCTACCGATACGACGTAAGAATGCCGCACCACCAACACCTTCACCATCATCTTCATCACCATCATCACCCTCATCATCGTCTTATTCGACGGACACGTCATCACGCGAATCATCGCCACCACCACCACCACCCGGACATTTGCCCCAACCAAATGAGTGGTGGGCTACAAAGGAGTTTGAAAATGAATACATTATCGATGAGGCTTTGTTGACCGATCCCGACATCAAGGGTGAAACCAAATGGGCCCGACAATACCTCGTGAATGCGGGTCTCGATAACCATTTAAAACCTTTGCACGATTATTTCTATCCTCGACTCGTTAGGTTATTTTACCAAAACCTAAAAGCGGGTCACGTGGAGAACACCGTTATGACCGAAATTGATGGTCATAACTATCTTTTTACCTTGCGGCATGTTCACGAGTCCTTGGAGTGTTATCTAATGCAAGTGCCCGAGACCAACCTTTGTCCTCCCTTCCCACAACCCATAGATTATGAAGAAATAAGAATCGAAATGATGAGGGGAAACAAGGGATCCAGCAAGTCCATACGGAGGGTAGACCTACCCCCTTGCATGTGGATGCTTGATTCGATAATCAAGTGTAATCTATACCCCATGCACCATGACACTGAGCGGGTAGAGTTGGTCCAATAGGCCTTATACGTGGCATAGCGTGGCCGTTGGTTCAACGCTACCAAATTAGTCATTACAGGTATGATTTATATAAAAGGGAAAATGATGAAGGACCCTTTGAGACCCAAGGAGAGTATGTCGTACGTTCGACTTATTTCAAGCATGTTGGAATGCTACTCTGCCACCCCAGAGTATGTTATTTCTCCCGCCGAGCGGAAGGCCCCCAAGCATGTGAAACATTATTCCATAGCTACATGGGGCCGCAACTATAGGTTATCGATGAAGGCTCTGCCAGTTGAGGGGCCAGCACCTGCCCAGGCTGGCAATGCACCACCACCACAACAGGACCCACCAGCGGAGGGGGAGCAGCCTATTATACCACCACATGACCATACAACGGGGGAGCAGCCTCATGACCCGGTACCACCTGAGGAGCATCCTTCAGTACCACCTACTGCTCCTACACAGTCCACTCCTACTGGTTATGCACCATCTCACCAGAGGTGGGCATCTCAGGCCCCGGTAGCGAGCACTATCGATGATGTTCTCACCCTCATGGCGAAGAACAATCGCCAGATGCCAGAGCTCCATCAGCGTATGGAGGAGACCAGCACCCTCATGGACCACATGCTGGATTTTCATGAGGCACTGCTCCATCAAACCATGCAGTTCATGTATCCCACTGATTACCAGCAGCTCATCGCAGCGGCCCCTGATGCATCGGGGTTCTGGTACTCGCGAGCAGGACGAGGCGGATCAGCCCAGGGATGGGACGGTGTGATTTTTACCTTATGGCATTTCTTTTTGCATTGTAATTAGTTTTGGGGATTGTACTTATTTTGAAAATACTATGTATGAAACTATCTAACATGCATGCCATAAATTTTTGGGATTGTACTTGTTCTGTATGAAATGCAAATCCAATTTCAATTAGTAAATTGCTTTGGCTTGTGCTTATTTACTCCAAGTCATTCCAAATGTAATTAGTCTTCATGCAGGATGTGCGGTGATTGCTATTCAATGAAACTACATCTGTCAATGTGTGTGGGTCTTCCACAAGGAAGCCTTTCGATACATTTTCGAGGACGAAAATTCCCAAGGTAGGGAGAATGTAATATCCCCGAAATGTGGGCATTGAACAATGTCCTTGGGATGCATGTCCGACTGGTCATAAGCTTGACCAAGTGGATGTCAACTTGATGACTTAGATTAAATTAAGTCTTATGTGAATGTGCTTGTAAGTATGGTTTGAGATTTTATTTTTTAGGGTCACATACACCTATTATTGGTGTATGTGTTTTGCACCAAAGACCTAAAATGAGTTAAGTAACCTAAGGAGTAAAGAGAAGTTATTTCTCTTTGATTGGTTGGTGTAAAGAGTTATGAGGAGAGAGAGAGTCTAGAGGAAGGGAAGGAGTAAATGCAAGGGAGTTAGTGGGATTTCGAATCTAGAGAACTCGAGAATCTTAAATTACGACGATAGAACGTGCTCGTTGGAGTTGGAGCTAGGAACCCTAGCCCATAAATCAAGCCATTGAATCAATCAAGAGATTGATTTGAGGTGAGTTTTTATTAGTTTTAAATGTATATATTGTGGTGCCTAAATTCAGTTAATTAATGTTAGAATGATGAATTAAAGAAGTAGAAAGGAATGAGAAATGAAAGGGAAAAAAGTTGAAAGAAATGCCCGCAAAGAGCTGAGTTTCTGACCAAATCGATTAATTGATTTGGAAAATCAATTAATCAATTTTATCTTAGAAGTAAGTTGGGCAATAATGCCCGAAACTGATTGATCGATTTGAGGATTTCAATTAATCGATTTAAAATCGATTAATCGTCTGAGCACTCCTAGTAACTAGAAAATGATGAGCTTAGGAAAACCGATTGATCGATTTGAAAATCGATCAATCGATTTTGGAATTTCAATTAATCATTTGGGATCGATTAATCGATTTTGAGAATTTGATTAATCAATTTTGGGGATCGATTAATCGATTTGGATAGTTTATGTTGACTTCTATTTTGGACTTTGGGGTTCTTGGAGAGTCTTGTACCATCTTTTATGTATCGTTCTTGATGCTTTACTTATGCTATGATGTATCTTAGGTTATGCAAGTGAGTGCAAGCATGGGGAACCGCATTGGATAGTGACGCTTGAGAAATTATACGCATGAGGTAGGGAACGCCTTGAACATGTACTTTAATTACAAGAGCATGTATGTAACGATATAGAAATGAATAAATGGGAAACTTAAGTGTGTGTGTGTGAACACTAAGTAAGAAAATTGAGTTACAAATGAGTAGGTGATGTCCCCAGGGATGTGAATGTGATAAAGGCATTTGTGTGATGCATTGAGCTGATTACATCTCAGGGATATATGTGAAAATGTAAAGTAAAGTGAATGAGAATTGATAAGGCCTAATATACTATAATTAGTATAATCACACGGTGAATAACTATATGTAGTGTACTTTTGATTTAAGGTTTCGAGAATATCCCATCGACGTGGCGGGATACCCACAACTAACTCGGTAGAATATCCGTGATCGGTATGTCGGCCAATTCGTACACCAATTGGACATCCCAGGGATGTATGTCTGAGAAATAAATCATGTTTCCTATGAGAAAGGGACTTGGGTAGTATTGAATGAATGAAAAAGGAAACGAAAATGGTCTGATTAGACGACGATTGAGGGTATTCCATCGGGTGCTCGATGCTATACTAAATCGAGGATTATTTAAGTCACGATTTAAGTTTTTTAGGCCAATCATTGTCTTATATGAGCAAGTTGAGAACAAATGAACACATGTAAAGTAACAGTTACATCCAGTGCATCTTTTCAATCATTTAAACTATTTTCTAGCTATTTTATTGATACGTCATGCTTCTAAATATCATGGAATATATGTGAGAGATTAACTTATATGTTCATTTAATTGTTTTCCTATTGAGCTATGATGTAGCTCACCTCTTTAGACTATATGCCACAGGTCCTGTGTTTGTAGCTGCAACTACTTTGGGAGGCGTTGATCCATAGGATTCAGATTACGTACCTGGGGAGGATTTGGAGCCCCCTCCTAAGGACTTCTTCTAGAGGACCCCTGCGTACTTTGACTGAGTTTTGAGAGAGTACTGTATGGCTTGGTATGTCAAGCACTATTTTCGAAAAAATATAATTAAATGATGATATATATTCATTTGGTGAACCATCCAGGGTGATTGTTGTGTTGTCACTGATGGTTCGGGTGGGTTCTTTTGCTCATGCAGTGGCATGAGATTAGAACCATATTTTGGGTTACTTATTTTGATGATTTTATTGTAGAACTACAGATTTAGTTCGATATCAATTCTTATGCATCTATTTTATTTCATTTTTGCTTAGGTATACCAATGTATAGTGCAGGCTTATGGGGCACGGCCTCAAGGGTCGTGCTAATGATACGGGTTTCAGGGTGTCGAAATTCAGGCTGTTACAAGTTGTGTCTCCTGAGGGTTTACAGTGAAGATACCCACAAACATCTAAAAATAGTTTTCATAACCATTGATAAAAGAGTTTTCAAAAGTCGGTTTATATAATATATATACCTTTAAAATAAAAAACCAATAAACATTTCAGCATGCAAATGTTCATTCTCAAATACCGATGCTATAATAATTCCACTATTGCTTATTCCAATTAATCTAATGCTCTAATCCTTAGACCAAATTTTCATTCATGCCTAGAGTGTCGTGTGTGTATGTGCCAATGCTTAAATCGTTCTATCGCTGGATTAATTCAATTTAGGTGTGACAGCCCGATTTTCGGTGCCCTGAAACCTATGCCATTGGCATAATCCTTGAGGCCGTGCCCCAATGATATACGCGAAACACTTGGTATATCCACACAAGCATAAATAACATATGTACAAAAGAATAAGTACTGAACTAAATCTCTAGTTCTATAATCTAAAGCCAAAACATATAACCCAAAAGATAGTTCTAATTCCATGCTACTGCATGAGCAAAAGAACCAACCAGAACCATTAGTCACGTAACAACGGTTACCTCAAATGGTTCGACAAAAGAATATTTCATATGATTATATTATCCAAAAATAAAACAGGCCAGACATACCAAGCCGTATAATCTCTATCAAAACAATTATCAATATACACAGAGGGTCTTCTAAAAGAACTTCTCAAGAGGGGGCTCAGACTCCTCCACAGGATCGTAATCCGAGTCCTCGGGATTGATGTCACCAGATGCAGCCGCTATCTCAAAGCTTGTGACATATAGTCAAAAGGGTGAGCTACATCTATCTCAATAGGGAAGATACCTGAATAAGTAAATCTATCTTACTCACATACATTTCATGACATAATTGAAGCATGATTTTATCAATATAAAATAGTTTGAGATAATGAAAGAATGAACAAAATGTAATTCTATGCTACATATGTCATTTCATGCTCAACTGGTTCTCATATTATAACTGGGCCGGTCTCATAACTTAAATAATTTTTTAGCAATATAGCATCAAGCTCCGATGGAATGCCATCCATCGATCGTCATCCAATTAGACTATTTTTCATGCAACATAACCCAAGTCCCTTTTTCATAGGCAACGGGGCACATAACTCATGTACATCCCTAGGATGTCTACTGGTGTACGGATTGGTCGCCGTACCGATCACGGATATCCTGTCGAGTCAGTCACGGATATACCGCCATGTCGGTGGGATATTCTACAACCTTAAACCAATTGTGCAACTACACATAGTTATTCACCGTGTAATTATACTAATTATTAGAAGTTCAAAGCCCATTCATGTATTTTCTGTCACATATACATTCACATTAACTACACATCCCTAGGATGTCCCACATTTAGATGCATCACTTAGATGCCCGATTCACATACACATCCCTGGGATATCTCTTTTCTTATACTTATGACTTTCTCATTTCTGTGTATGCACACACACCTTAATTTCACATTTACTTATCTTGACATTTTAGCACATGCAATTAACTATGCTTTAAATAATTTTGCATACTTAGAACATCACTACATACGCGCTTTTGTAATCAAGTGTACAAGTTTAGAATATTCCCTCCCTCAAATGCAATTTAAATCCACGGATCCCTCAATCCGAGCTAATCATAACCACTCTAAGGTTTGGCTCAACCTAGGTATGGCCAAACACATGCAAGATATCACAATTGGTGTAAAAATATTGGGTTTAGAAGCCTAACCCGACTCATAAACAGCTCATAAGCAAAACCGAACAAAAGCCTGATTTAGCCCAAACCGATCGAACAATTCTTAAATCGATCAAACGGTTTGGCAAATCGATTGAACGATTTTAAATCATTCGAATGAATTCCCAAAATTGATCGAACGGTTTTATTTCGTTCGATCAATTTCCTGAGAAATCCCTTAAACCTATTTTTATTTTGCAGCAAAACTGATCGAACGATCTTCATTTTGTTTGAACGGTTTTCCAAATCGATCAAACGATTTCTTCAGAAAACTGCTCTACAGTCCTTTCTTCTTTGGCCAAAATCATTCGAGCGGTTTAAGTTTCATTCGAACGATTTCTCCATAACTGAATTCTGCATTATACTTTCTCTATTCTTTGGCAAAATCGATTGAGTGGATACTAATTCCGTTCGATCAGTTTTTCTCATTTTCATAACAGACCGAGTTCTATTCCTTAGAACTCATCTCTTCAAAACTTTTATCCTATTCTTAATCATTCCTCACACAAAATCTGTTAGACTCACACACAACTACTATAATTTCACTTGAATCAAATAGGCTTACCCTTTCAAGCCGATCGGATTCCTTGATCCTAAGCTCCTTGTCACACAAGGGTTTCACAAACCCCCTATTTCAAATCTCTTCCTGATATGAGGGCTCTAATCCGCAAGCTATCCGATCCACTAACACTCATTCGTATTTAATACGCAGCCATTGATTTCACATGACAAAAATCACACTCCTATCATTCACTCCCTCTTAATTTCTCAACAACCTAAGCTAAGAAGAAATAAATTCTCCCCTCTTTTATAAGCCCATCTTTGCTTAGGTGTAAAGCATACATACCTACTAGGTATATATGATCCACATCATCTCACTCTTATTACACACACCACACTTCACACTTAGTTTATCTAACTAGAACTTACCAAGTACGTCAATCAGGTCAACTTTGACTCAATCCAACAAGTGACCAGTCAGACACACTTCCCGAGGTGCACTATTTAAAGTACAAAATTTTCCGGGACGTTAAATTCTCCCCACCTTGGGAATTTTCATCCCCGAAAATTGCACTCAAGGGCTTCCCCCTCCAAGGGAAACCACACACATACAAAAGTAGGCCTATGGATACAATCATAAAGTAAGAGATCTATAAAATTTCAAAGCACACGTAGCACTCGGTAAAAGATCTATAAAATTTTCCATTGACCACGGAGCACTCAGTAAAATATAGTTGGCAATCGTGCCTCACAAGCAGTACATCAGATTTGTACCTTTTCCAACCTACACATCCTATAAAATTTGATTGATACTCAGTTGCAAGAATATGCTAACAATTTCCACAATCTGCATTCAATAGCCACATGTCCATAACATACTGAAATTTTCCATTAAACCGGCATAGGTATTCGGGTTGATCAAGAATACTAACAAAACCGTATAAACAACAGCCAGAATGATTTCATAACAAAATGTTCCTAGCAAAACTACAACACTAATATATAGAGCACCCCCAATGAGCTAAGCTATATCTGAGCCATTGCACACATCCAAACAGAAAACATAGAAAACACCACCAAAAATTTATTTACAAATTTGTGTGGCACTATTAGGATATTTATAGTGCTTGCTACTGACTTTATTGGAGACAGTGATAAGAATGGGGTTACTGAAAATAAATCAAAGGTGGATTGAAAACTACAGAGCAGCAAGCCTAAAAATACACAGTCCTGCAAAATACAGGGCCTGTTGTAGCAAGTTTTAATAAGTAAGAGTTTGTCCCACAGGGAAAGTTGATCTAAAGCTCCAAGGGAGCTATCTTTAGTAGGCCCTCCAGATCTGGCTACAAATCTGGCAATCCTAAATGGAAGGAGATTTAAGGTCACTATTATCTAAATCCTAAGGTAACCTAATGCCTAAACTACAGAAATGGTTGAGAAGAATGATGGAGTGCGAGAAAATAAATATAAAAGGGTGAGAAGTAAGCTATTAGGTACAGATCTGGTAGGTCTTATAACTCTAACTCAGATCTGCTGCTATAAAAATCCTGTCCAATGGCTACATTATCACCAAAGAGGAGAAAGGATCCAACTCACCCCTGTGCCATGATCCAATCCCTTATGGCTATAACTTGTCCACTTGAATGGTCACAGGCTATCCAATAGGGGAACCACAATCCAGAGATGGGTCAGAACAAGTTTATCATTGTAGGCACTACTTCTTCCAGGCTACCAGCTCAAGAATCCATAGGAACCTCAACCTCTAAAGTTCTGTGTGTGGGGCTAGGCCTATAATGTGCACTAGCCTGGACACACAGAACCAGCAAGAGTTTGAGTACTAGATTTTAATCTTAGTTGTTCACTGCTTTAGAAAGACAACAGTGATATAGTCACAAGCCTATAATCTCTATAGCCAGGTCAGATCTGCCAGCTAATGGTGGGTCTATACAAATACAGGAGAGTCTGTCTCTGCACAATCTCTCACAAGGCTACAAGCACAAATGCAGAGAAGAAGAATCTGCCTCAGATCTGTGGATTGGCCTCACCCTAGGGCTATAATATGTCTACTTAAATGGTTACAGACTATCCACAGAGGCTACCCTCCTCACAGAGGTCTAAGACAAAACAAGAACATTGCTGCCACCACCATGTTCACAAGGCTACCAGCTCAAGCTCCCATGGGGATTCAGATTTAGTAGATCCTGTGGTAGGGCATAGGCCTACAATGTGCCTAACTTGGACACACAGGTCACTTGAATCTAAATAAACCCTTAAAATCAATCCTCCATTGCTTATAATACAACTTAGCAATGGAGGATCTCAAGGCAGCAGCCTTATACAGAACAACTCACAAAACACCAATCCCATACATGCATAAAATCCTATTATAAAACTCCATTAAATTTATTCCAAATAGACATACAAAGACATAGCCAGCAAGTGTTGGACTATGGAGAGAAGAAAAAGGGAAAAAGAAGCTGCCTAAACCCTAAACTTAGCCTACTACAATTCTACAGTTAGTATCAAGAAGGAGTACAGAAGTCAAGTCCTGTAAACCTAAACTAGGCTTAGGCTTATATAGCAGTCAGCTCTCTGAGAATTAGGGTTAGGAAAACCCTAATTTATCAATGCTATCGTGGCCCATTTCTATTCTTTGGATGCCTCGGGGCGTGTGCACAGAGATTGGAGCATTGGAGTGCGTACCCTAGTTGCTAAAAGTTCCGAGATTACCCCTATAGAAGTGGGTAGAGGTTAGGAACCCGAGCCTCGCTAGGTAGAAAGGATTTTTAGGTCTTGTCGTGTGATAGAATTGGCGTCGCGAGATTGAATTAACTTGAAGCTCTTGCAGTCGCGGGATTGATACTTTGGTCATCACGGGATTGCTCTGGTTGTCGCGAGATTGCTCTTTCCATTTGAATGGCGCGGGAATTGCGCGTGCAGTTCGTTCCTTGATGGATCTCGTGGCCACTGTGCGACAGCTGCACGCAGGAATGCCTAGAGCTCTCTCTCCTCAGTGAATCGCGCAAAGATTAAGGGCTCCTCTTTTGAGCTGCGCGAGTGCTTCGCAAGCACTTATGACTGAGCTCCGCGAGAACCGCGCGAACTATGCTTTTCAATCCCTTCTGTCATCAAACCGCACGAGAACGGTGCGAGCAGAGCAGTTGGTGTGCTGCCTTCAGAAGCCCGCGACAACTGGGCAAATCATTCTCTCTGATTCAATTTGAACCTTGCGACATCTGTGCGAGGCTCATTTCTTAGCTTGTTGCTGCTTTGTTGTGCCTAGGCTGCAGTCACTTCTCTGTCTGGGTTCAACCTCCTTTCTTCTGAGGAACTTTTGGGGCAACAGTAGGCTTCTTGGCATTGTTAGGGCCTTATCTGCAGCTGCTGCTTATTACCTACAGGATAGACTTAAAACACATTTATTAAATGATTAAGGGTCTAACAGAGATTAAGTTAAGGGGTGAAAAGTGGTACTTTTCAGGTCTTAACACACCCCCAAACCTAATCTTTGCTAGTCCCTTAGCAAAGTTGTAACTAATTAAATGCCACTTTCGTAGGGATCACGGGTACATTTAGCATATGTACCAAGCCTTTTAAACCCCTAGGTGATCCCTAGTGGAGGAGTGAAGTCTCCTGAGGGTTTTCAGTGAAGATACCCACAAACTTCACCATTAGAACAGTTAAGTATAGGGCAGTTAATGACAACACAAATTTCAATGTATAAAGCATCATTCCACACCCATTCTTTAACACTTAGAGGGAACTGCATCAATAATGCAGGCCATTCAAAACTCAAAATTTAGCAAGTGTTTGCATCACCACCATTCATTTTACATTAGAAATTCAATGTGTAAAAATCAGTACCCAGCTTGCCTTTAATTCAAAATTCATGTTGGATACAACCCCAATGAGGTTAAAATTTAGACCCAACTCTCACCAGGGCTATCTCTCAATATTGACAATCTGAGGGTGTTCACATTCAAAATAGCTCAAGAGCAGTTACAGACCCCAAATGGGCCTGCAAGCATGAACATAGGCAAAGCTTCTAATTTCTGACATCCTCGTGACTTTTCACCATAGATTGGGCAACTCCTCATCTCCACATGACAGCCCATTTTACTTTAGATCTACAAGGCCTTTTTAAATGGGTTGTAATGTGGCTTATGGGTGAGGGACATAAAGAATCAAGGGGTAAAAAGAGAATCAAAATTAAAAAATCAGCAAGGTAAGGAGTGATTCATGACTTCACAACCTTCATTTATGCAAAACTTCATCTTTTTTTTTTTTTTTTATATTCCAGAATCAAAGTGTCCAGCTTCTCCTCTTCTTTTCAATTTTCAGATGATGTTCTTCTCTAGAATTCTCTTTCTTTTTCTCTTTTTATTTTTATTCAATCTTTTTATGAATTTTTTATGATGAACTGCCACACAAATCCCATTGATACGCTGTTGTTCATAAGTTGCTTTTCTTCACCTTCCACGGAATGTTGGACCATTCTCACTATCTTTAACTCCTTCTCCTTTACCTTCTGAATTCTCAGAGTGAGGGTGAGGTTGAATCAGGTCATGAGGTTAAGGTGCAAGTATTCTGGTGTTTGTAAAAAAAAAGTAGGATTTTTAAGGCTCAACTAGTGTATGCAAAAGGGCAACTTTTAAAAGGTTAGATTTTTAAGCTCAAACTATCCAAATGAAGGCCCTGGATCATTTCCTTAGTATCATGAGTGCTGTCAATCAGTTTTGATTTGGAGGTGCCTAACTTCTAGTGAAAAGGTATTGTTTCAATCAGTCCTCAGAGTATAAATAATGCCATAAACACTCTTCAAAAGAAAATAATGGGCCCAAATCTCACTAGGTATGGTCCTCGAATTAACCCATGGGGTGTATTTTCACCTGTTTCTCTCCTCTTAGGTTTACTGAGTACTAACTGAAAAATTTTCTAATGTTAGCTTCATGGTGGTGTCAAGATTTTAACATTTTCAGTTTCAAAAAGTCTGCAAAAATATTTTAAATTTTCTTTTTTTTACAAATTTCCTCATTGTATCAAGTTAGGTAGAAATTTACTTTATTCATCCCAGTTACACCACCATTACTGCACTAAAGTTAACAATTCTATTGGCAGACCTACCCTGCTACACCCCCAAACCATGAGAAGCAGTGTCCTCACTGGTTTAAAATGTGCAGCAAGCATAAAACCTAAAAATAAGAAAACAAAAACTATAAAAGCGAAAAAGAACACACAAAAATGAATGATGATTTATGCACACATATAAACAAAATATTGACAGAATTTATTATAGAGATAAAAGCAAACAGATTATAAAAAGATTGAAAATTGGAAACCTAAGAGCAATCAAAGCAACACTTCTTGTCAGACAAAATGGTTCTTCCTCCTGGCTCAGGGATATGCTCAGCCTACCATGGAAGAGGAATTATAAGTCGGGAGGAGGTGGAAGATGAGGATCATGGGGATGGGTGTTGAGCAGGTGGGGGGGGGTTGGAAGAAGATGGTGGGGGCTCGACTGTGGTGTGTCTGGGTCTTCTTGGTCTTCTGCCCCTTTCTATCTCAGGGTTAAGAGGCTCTAATGTGGGACTGAGAGATCTCCTTCCTAACATGCACACACACCAATAGCAGAGAAGACTACTTGCGGACACATTACAATTAAAAGAAAAATTACAACTATCCTAATCAACTGCTATGGAATTTTCAAAGGAGAAATAGACTGAGTTTTTGAGGGTTAGAGAAGTGCAAACAGAGGTTGCTAGACTCCCAATGTAGTTCTATACAGTCCTGCCTATCTTTGGTAGGCCCTCCAGATCTTGCCTATCTTTAATTAGTAAGAGTTTGTCCCACAGGGAAAGTTGATCTAAAGCTCCAAGGGAGCTATCTTTAGTAGGCCCTCCAGATCTGGCAATCCTAAATGGAAGGGGATTTAAGGTCACTATTATCAAAATCCTAAGGTAACCTAATGTCTAAACTACAAAAATGGTTGAGAAGAAGGATGGAGTGCGAGAAAATAAATATAAAAGGGTGAGAAGTAAGCTATTACGTACAGATCTGATAGGTCTTATAACTCAGACTCAGATCTGCTACTATAGAAATCCTGTCCAATGGCTACATTATCACCAAAGAGGAGAAAGGATCCAACTCACCCCTGTGCCATGATCCAATCCCTTATGGCTATAACCTATCCACTTGAATGGTCACAGGCTATCCAATAGGGGAACCACAATCCAGAGATGGGTCAAAATAAGTTTATCATTGTAGGCACTACTTCTTCCAGGCTACCAGCTCAAGAATCCATAGGAACCTCATCCACTAAAGTTCTGTGTGTGGGGCTAGGCCTGCAATGTGCACTAGCCTGGACACATAGAACCAGCAAGAGTTTCAGTACTAGCTTTTAATCTTAGCTGTTTACTGCTTTAGAAAGACAGCAGTGATCCAGTCACAAGCCTACAATCTCTACAGCCAGATCGGATCTGCCATCTGATAGTAGGTCTATACAAATATAGGGGGAGTCTGTCTCTGCACATTCTCTCACAAGGCTATAAGCACAAGTGCATAGAAGAAAAATCTATTTCAAATCTGTGGATTGGCCTCACCCTAGGGCTATAATATGTCCACTTAAATGGTCACAGACTATCCACAGAGGCTACCCTCCTCACAGAGGTCTAAGATAGAACAAGAACATTGCTGCCACCACCATGTTCACTAGGCTACCAGCTCAAGCTCCCATGGGGATTCAGATTTAGTGGATCCTGTGGTGGGGCATAGGCCTACAATTTGCCTAACTTGGACACACAGGTCACTTGGATCTAAATAAACCCTTAAAAATAATCCTCCAGTGCTTACAATACAACTTAGCAATGGAGGATCTCAAGGCAACAGTTTTGTACAGAACAAGTCACAAAACACCAATCCCATACATGAATAAAATCCTATTATAAAACTCCATTAAATCTATTTCAAATAGACATACAAAGACATAGCCAGCAAGTGCTGGACTATGGAGAGAAGGAAAAGGGAAAAAGAAACTGCCTAAACCCAAACCTTAGCCTACTGTAATTCTATAGTTGGTTTCAAGAAGGTGTATAGAAGTCAAGTCCTCTAAACCTAAACTAGGCTTAGGCTTATATAGCAGTCAGCTCTCCGAGAATTAGGGTTAGGAAAACCCTAATTTATTAATGCTATCGTGGCCCATTTCTGTTCCTTGGATGCCTCGGGACGTGTGCATGGAGATTGGATCATTAGAGTGCATGCCCTAGTTGCTGGAAGTTCCCAGATTGCCCTACAAAAGTGGGGAGAGGTTAAGAACCTAAGCCTCGCTAGGTAGAAAGGATTTCCAGGTCTTGTCGCGTGATAGAATTGGCGTCGCGGGATTGAATTGACTTGAAATTCTTACAGTCGCGGGATTGATACTTTGGTCATTGCGGGATTGCTCTGGTTGTCATGAGATTGCTCTTTCCATTTGAATGGCACAGGAATTACGCGTGCAGTTCGTTCCTTTATGGATCCCGCGGCCACTACGCGACAGCTGCGCGCAGGAATGCCTGGAGCTCTCTCTCCTTAGTGAATCACGCGAAGATTAAGGGCTCCTCTTTTGAGCTGTGCGAGACTACGTGAGCACTTATGACTGAGCCTTGCGATAACCTCGCAAAGTCTGCTTTTCAATCCCTTCTGTCTTCAAACCGCACGAGAATGTTGCGAGCAGTTGGTGTGCTGCCTTCAGAAGCCCGCGACAACTGCGCGAAGCATTCTCTCTGATTCAATTTGAACCTTGCTACATCTGCACGAGGCTCATTTCTTAGCTTGTTGCTGCTTTGCTATTCCTAGGCTACAGTCAATTCTCTGTCTGGGTTCAACCTCCTTTCTTCTAAGAAACTTCTGGGGCAACAGTAGGCTTCTTGGCATGGTTAGGGCCTTATCTGCAGCTGCTTCTTATTACCTACAGGATAGACTTAAAACACATTTATTAAATGATTAAGGGTCTAACAGAGATTAAGTTAAGTGGTGAAAAGTGGTACTTTTCAGGTCTTAACAGGCACCCATGCCACGATCGTTTAAAAAGGACACATGTCCAATGGTACCTATTTTAAGTGTTTAAATATCCAAAAAATTTCATGAAACTATTCAAAATTTTAACTGCATAAAACATCACTCAAGACGTCGTGCCACTAGGTTGATCCCCGTTATCATCACTGTCTCCCACACCCGAATTTGACGCATCCGGGAACCATTCCTACGCAGCTACCATCCGTTGAAGATAATTGGCGGGGTACATGAAGCGCATTTCTTCGGCGTGTAATGCGTCATGATAATCCAAACGGCGATTGAGTAACCGGTTGTTCGCCGCCATTTTACGAGTATTCGCTTCCATGAGCGCATAAAGATCGACGATGGTCGGCGTAGCGGCACCCTCATGCGGTGGTGCATGTGCCTGCGTATGGCGCCGAGCATGCTGCTGAAGCGAAAAGGTAGCAGCTGGCTCATCTAGAATATGAGCATCATGAAGTGGCTGGTCTTGTGCTTAAGCATGTGGTTCAGGCTGTGGTGGTTCTTCTACAACTGGTTTCTTGGTCAATTTAACGAGTGTGCAGTTCCAATCAACCATCGTGTATGGTTGCACATTTCCCGTCAGTCTCGGTTCATTCTTTGAGAGGGTGTACGTCTCATCACCCGCGTAATCCTCAACCATGAGTGAGATGAGACGCGCGTAGGGCATATCCTCAATGGGTTTCTTCGCTCCCTCAAGCATTTTCTTGTGCGCATATTTCATTCCCTCAATGGCCATATGTAGCGCATTAAACCTTCGGCCACTAAAAGCCATAAATAGTGCCATTTGGACTTCACCCACTCATTCCATTTTATGCTGCAACGGATAAAAGGTACATTTAATGATAGAATCGAGCATCCAAAGCTCGCGCGGTAAGTCAACTAGCTTAATTGAGTGATCGGATCCCGTTCTACCATGCGTCATTTCGGCCTCAACATACTTGTAATCCAAAGGGGCTAGAAAAGGTTCGGCCAATGCAATGTCTTCATGATTATATGTATAAAAACATTCCAAGGCATCGGCCACATCATCATGCGTGAACTCATAATGCCTATTATCGATTTTCGTTCTAAGTATGGTCAGGTTCTTGAAATCTTTCATATTTTGGTAGAATAACCTCACAATGCGCAGATAGAAGTTTTCTTTATACAGCTGGAGTATCTCAGTTAAACCCGTTGTGGAAATATAGTTAAAAGCCCAATGCATTTCATCACGCTTGGCGAAAATCTTTAGATTAATGAACCACTGCGGTTCAAAATCTTTATCGGCCCACCACTCATTGCATCGCTCACGTTGAGGTGGTGGTTGTTGTGGTGGTTGGGCCTGTGTAGGCGGTCTCGACGAAGAACCCATCGGTGCGAAGGGTTTCTTCGGTGGTTTGTGATGAAGAACCCATCGTGGGTTTCTTCGATGCGGCACCCGCCGTGGTTTGGCGAGTTTTCAGTTTCATAGCAATCACACCACAACACAAGGAATTTGGGCAAGGGTTTTGCCCCAATTTTTCTAATACTAGGGTATAAAAACCAAATTTCAATTCACAAGGACTTAGGAGAGGTTAGAATTTACCTCTTTGTGCTTCTAGGAATTAAGCATGCAAGCCCCGAGCTCGTGTAGTGTCGGAAATCACCTAGTCGGGTGGCACTCTCTAAACCCTAGAACCCCCTCTTAGAGAAGGAGAAAACAATTTCTTTAAGAGTTTTGATTTTTTTTTTGAATGGGAAAAACGCATGCCATATATATACACTTAGAAATCGATCGAACGATTTTAAATCGTTCGAACAATTTTTGAACATTAAATGCTGCCCCCGAAAATTTGTTCGAACGGATACTAATTCCGATCGAATGATTTTCCCACCTCGTTTTCCAGGCATTTTTCATCCCACTGGCCCTTCCATTTCGTTTGAACAATTTGTAAAATCGATCGAACGATTTCCTGGCAACAGCTTAGGCTTTACCTCAATGAATTTTGTTCAAACGAATTTTAAATTCATTCAAACGGTTTTACCAAAAAACATAGTTAAGGTTTCCTTGGCATGCCTTCACACCCGATTATTAACATCCTTGACCTTCAATTAAATTTACAAGACTTTAGCCATTATTTTTACACCTAATTATACCCTAAATCAATATGCATCATCCATCTATGGCCACAACTCATATTTCAAACGATTAAAATGGCCACCACAACTTATGCATCAATGTCACAACTATATAGATTTCAATGCCAATTAACTTGGTTTTTCATATAGCCTTAAAATTTTGAGAGGTCACATGCAAATTACAATAAATTTTGAGAATGCACACTACACATCGCACTTGTCATTTTAATGTTGCTCAAACAGATTGGGTACAGCTCCTTGATTTCGACCTCGAGTTCCCAAGTCGGTTCTTCGGTCGGATGATTTCCCCACCTAACTAGTACTAAAGGGATAGTCTTAGTGCGCAGAATTGGTTCTTTTCAATCTAAAATTTGAGTCGCCCCTTCGATCATGGTCATGTCTTCATGCATCTCAATAGGCTGATCTCCCAAGATGTGTGTAGGGTCCTTTACATACTTCCGGAGTATAGAGACATGGAACACATTTTGTACCCTATCAAACAATGGAGGTAATCTGATGCGATAAGCTACCTCACCAACGCGACCCAAAATCTCAAAGGGCCCAAGGTAACGGGGACTTAACTTTTCCCTCTTCCCAAACCTCATCACATCTTTCATGGGTGATATTTTCACAAACACATGATCACCAACGGCAAAGTCCAAGCTCGTCCTTTTGATATCGGCATAGCTCTTTTGTCTTCTCTAACTCAATTTAAGTCTCTTATCAGATGAATGATTATGGCATTATCTTCAAGTAACTCCGGACTCAGTACAAACTTTTCACATGTTTCTTCCAGTTGATAGGCGATCGACACTGCCTTCCATAGAAAGCTTCATAAGGCGTCATTCCATTGCTCGCTTGAAAACTATTGTTGTATGCAAACTCGATCAAGGGTAGATGTTGATCCCATGATCCTTGTAATTCAAGCATACACGCCCTAAGCATATCTTCTATCACCTGATTTACTCGCTCTATTTGCCCATTAGTCTGTGGATGGAACGCCAAACTAAAGTCCAATCGAGTACCCATACCTTCTTGAAACTTCTGCCAAATTTTTAAGTATATAGTGGGTCACGATCAGAGACGATGCTGCTTGGAATCCCGTGCAAATGCACGATCTCCTTCAAATTGAGTTACACGAGTCTTCCTGTCGTATACATTGTGTTGTAGGGCAAGAAGTGAGCTGACTTGGTGAGTTGATCAATGACTATCCAAATTACATTGTACCTTTTTGCTGTCCGCGGCAATCCCACGATGAAATCCATGGAGATTGATTCTAATTTCCACTCCGATATTGGTAGAGGTTACAACAAACTAGCAAGATGTCTATGATCTACTTTCACCTACTGCCAGGTCAAATGCCTTGACACGTATTCGACTACATCTCGCCTCAAACCTCTCCACCAGTAACTCTTCCTCAGATCTTGATATATTTTGGTGCTACTGGGGTGAATCTCATATCTAGACTTATGAGCCTCATCTAAAATAGTTTGTCGCAGATCGACATCAACTGCAATACAAAGACGTCCCCTGAATAGTAAGGAACCATCTTTCTTTATAGAGAAGTCTAGTTTGATGCCTTCAGTCACACCTTTGTCGAATTTTGACTAACTCCGAGTATTTCATCTGTAGCTCGTGAATATGCTAAAAAATCATCGGTCTCACTGTGACGTTGGCCAAGAAAGCCCCTGAAACTTGTACCTCGATCTTTGCATCATATAATGAAAGATTTTTAAACAATTTCCACCTATGCATTCCCATCACAAGGCTAGCTAACTAAGCTGAACTCTTACGACTCAATACATCCACTACAATGTTAGCTTTACCTGGGTGATATTATATGGAGCAATCATAGTCCTTGAGAAACTCCATCCACCTTCGCTACCTCATATTTAAGTCCTTCTGTGTGAATAGATACCTAAGGTTCTTATGGTCAGTGAAGATCTCAAAGGTCTCACCATATAAATAGTGTCTCCAAATCTTCAATACAAACATGACCGTTGCTAGTTTCAGGTCATGTGTCGGGTAATTCTTCTCGTGATCTTTCAGCTGCCTCGACCCATAAGCAATCACTTTCTTGTGTTGATTGAGAACGCAGCCTGACCCGTTATGAGAAGCATCGCTATATACCACAAAATCTCTACTGCCTAAAGGAATTTCTAGCACTGGAGCTAAAGTGAGTCTCTTCTTGAGTTCTTGAAAACTCTTTTCACAGGCTTCAGTCCATTCAAATCTCACATCCTTCCTTGTGAGTCTCATAAACGGTCTCGATATTTTTTAAAATCCCTCCATAAAACATCGATAGTATCCATCTAGACTAAGGAAACTGCGGATATCTGTTACCGTCTTTGGTTGTTCCCATTGAACCACTGCTTCGATCTTAACTAGATCTACTGTAACACCTTCCTTTGAGACGACATGTCCCAAAAAGCTAACTTTCTCCAACCAAAACTCGCACTTACTGAGCTTGGTATACAGTTGGTGTTCACGCAAAGTTTGTAAAGCGATTCTCAAATGTTCTTCATGCTCCTTCTTCGACTTGGAGTATATCAGAATGTCGTCGACGAATACTATGATGCAAGTATCCAGGTGTGATTTAAACACCCGATTCATCAAGTCCATAAATGACACTGGTGCATTCGTCAAACCAAACGGCATCACTAAGAACTCGTAGTGTCTGTATCGCATCCCGAATGCCGTCTTCTAAATGTCCTCTGCCTTGACTCTCAGCTGATGGTATTCAGATCACATATCGATCTTGGAGAAATATCTTGTTCCTTGCAGCTGATCGAACAAATCGTCGATCCTAGGCAATGGATACAGATTCTTGATGATTAGTTTGTTTAGCTGATGATAGTCGATGCATAGCCTCATCGACCCATCCTTCTTCTTGATAAATAAGATCGGTGCTCCCTAAGGAGACACGCTCAGCCTGAAAAATCCCTTATCTAAGAGCTCTTGTAACTGATCTTTCAATTCCTTCAACTCAGCAGGAGCCATTCGGAATGGTGCTTTGGAAACCGGCTCTGTCCTAGGTGCTAAATCAATGGCGAACTCCACCTCTCGATCAGGAGGTAATCCTGACAACTCTTTCGAAAAGACATCTTCAAACTCTCGTACCACTAAAATTTCATAAATGACATTCTTCCCTTGTCTTCTTTCAGAAATGTCAAGTAACCACTACATCCATTTCTGATCAAACACTTGGCTCTAATGGCAGACACAAGTGGCAGAAACTTCATTCTCACCCCTACGAATCGGAATGATCTCCTTATATTCGGTCTAAAGATAACCACTTTATTCTTACAATCGACCGTTGCACAATGAGTTGACAACCAATCCATGCCAAGGATCATGTCGAATCCTTGCATATCTAACAGAACTAAATTTTCTGTTAGGTCAAAAACGTCCCCATCTCTAATGGTTACTATCACCGACCTACAGACCAAGTCCGTATCAACCAATTCTCCAGTCGGAATAGACACTGCCAAGACAAAATCTAATGTCTCTGGGCTGACCTCCATCTTCTTAGCAAATCAAGGAGTAATAAATGAATGAGTAGACCCTGGGTCTATCAACACTCTAGCCACATATGCTACGTCACTCCCCCTCTCATACATTTATAAAGTACCTATAAAGCACATATATTTTAGCAGTCTACTCATGCATCATATCAAAACATGAAAATCAATTTGATTAAATAACTCTACATAGACAATCTATATAAGTACACCTTTTCTATCTAGAATTTATGAATTCAATGCGATTGATGCAATGTGTCAATCCTCTCAATTAAAGTTTCACCTTGTATGATATCGTTGGCGTTTTGAGCATCATGAGTCGTAACTACATAGGCTCTTCCTTGCACGACCGACTTCTTTGCTTGTATCGGCCTCGGTATGGAAGCAGAAGCCATTCCCCCCTTGTTTATTTTCAAACAATCCTGAATCATGTGGCCTATCTTCTGACACTTGTAGCATCCCCGAACTCCTTGTCTACAATCAGCTATTTTGTGAGACTTTCCACACTTAACACACATCTCATTTGGTGTAGAAGAGGCTGCCCATGAGAAGCCTTGAGTAGCTGATACTTCGATGGTGGCAGTAGGGTTCTCGTATCGGATAGGTCTCGCCAATGTAGATATAGGTGGCCTAGGGTAGTTTGTGTAGGTAAGCGGTACAAGAACTGGAGCTGGTGCCGTAAATCTCGACTTTTTATTCCCTGAGTCATACTCACCCACTCTCCCCTGAACTGTTCTACCTTTATCCTACTGATCCCTCCGTTTATATATTATTAATATCCCTTTTAGCCACTATCGCCTTTCCCATCACGTCTGCATAGTTTTAAAATTTAAATATAGAAACTCTATCTCGGACATTCGGCCACAGACCTTCCTCAAACTTATTGGCCTTCATTAATTCGGTGGCCACTAACTCAAGTACGAATTGTGATAACCGTGTAAACTCCACACCATACTCTTGCACCGTCATGCTTCTTTACTCTAGGTTAGCGAAGTCCCTTTTCATCTGTACTCTCACCTGCTTAGGGAAGTACTCCCTATTGAACTCCCTAACGAATTCCGCCCATGTCCATAGACGGTGAGGGTTCTCAATTTCTTGTTTTCTCAATAACGATTTCCACCAGGGATCGACATCTCCCTCAAGCTGGAAGAAAGCCCAGCCTACCATCTCATCCTTTGTACCACGAAGTCTATCCAAAAGTTTTTCCATCTGATTCAACCACTTCTCTGCCTCCAATGGATCTGTCTACCCATAGAAACTAGAGGTCTCAATCTCCTAAAATCGATGAATGGCGAGGGTAATAATGCTGGGGGAGGTGGTGGTGGTGGCTGATGGTTATTGGCATTATTAGCAGCCAATAGTGCAGTCTGCTCGACCAATAACGCAATCTGTTGCGTCTACTGTGCCATTGCGGCGGCCACAGCTTCCATGGCCAACGCCATCCGATCTGTAGTGTCGCCTCTCCTATCTCTCCCATCATGAGGGTTCCCTCGGTCTCTACTAGACCTCGCAAGGAATCCATCCTCACTTCTCAAATTTCTACTTGGCTACGTCTAGGTTGACCCCTTCCTCTAGAAGACATCACGCTCTACACATGAAACCAAAGTTTCATTAGCAAAGGATCCCTACACTCTAACAAAATCCAAGACTTGTCAGAAATTCTAAAGAAAGTTCTTTGATACCAACTATGATAGCTCGAATTTTGGCACCCCGAAACTCGTCCCATCGACACAACCCTTGAGGTCGTGCTCCAATGACATACACGGAACACTTGGTATATCCACACAATAATAAATAAACCATGTACAAAAGAACCAGTACTGAACTAAATCTCCAGTTCTATAATCTAAATCCAAAACATATAACCCAAAAGATAGTTCTAATGTCATGCTACTGCATGGGCAAAAGAACCAATCCGAACCATTAGTGACGTAACAACAGTCACCTCAGATGGTTCGATAAAAGAATATTTCATATGATTACATTATCCCAAAACAAAACATGCCAGACATGCCAAGCCGTATAATCTCTCTCAAAATAACTATCAAAGTACACAGAGGGTCTTCTAAAAGAACTTCTCAGGAGGGGTCTCAGACTCCTCCACAGGAATGTAATCCGAGTCCTCGAGATCGACATCACCAGATGCAGCCGCTATCTCAAAACCTATGACATATAGTCAAAAGAGAGAGCTATATCCTAGCTCAATAGGGAAGATATCTGAACAAGTAAATCTATCTTACTCACATACATTTCATGACATAATTGAAGCATGATTTTATCAATATAAAATAGTTTGAGATACTGAAAGAATGAATAAAATACAATTGTACACTATATATGTCATTTCATGCTCAACTGGTTCTCATATTACAACTGGGCTGGTCTTATGACTTAAATCAATTAACTTAAATAATCTTCGAGTAATATAACATCGAGCCCCGATGGAATACCCTCCATCATCATCCAATCAAACTATTTTTCATGCAACATAACTTAGGTCCCTTTCTCATGGGCGACGGGGCACATAACTCATGTACATCCCTGGGATGTCTACTGGTGTACGGGTTGGCCACCGTACCGGTCACGAATATCCCGCCGAGTCAGTCATAGGTATATCGCCGTGTCGGTGGGGTATTCTACAACCTTAAATTAATTGTGTAACTATATATAGTTATTCACCCTGTTATTATACTAATTATTAGTAGTTCAAAGCCCATTCACATATTTTCCATCACATGTGCATTCACATTAACTATACATTCCTGGGATGTCCCACATTTAGATGCATCACTTAGATGCCCAGTTCACATACACATCCCTGGGATGTCTCTTTTCTTATACTTATGACTTTCTCATTTTCGTGTACGCACACACACCTTAATTTCACATTTACTTATCTTGATAATTTAGCACATGCAATTGACTATGCTTTAAATAATTTTGCATACTTAGAACATCACTACATACATGCTTTTGTAATTAAGTGTACAAGTTCAGAATATTCCCTACCTCAAATGCAATGTAAATCTACGAATCCCCCAATCCGAGCTAACCATAACCACTCTAAGGTCTGGCTCAACCTAGGTATGGCCAAACACATGCAAGATATCACAAATGGTGTAAAAATATTGGGTTTAGAAGCCTAATCCCAACTCATAAAAAGCTCATAAGCAAAACCCAACAAAAGCCTGATTTAGCCCAAATCGATCGAACGATTCTTAAATCGATCGAACGGTTTGGCAAATTGAACGATTTTAAATCGTTCGAATGAATTCCCAAAATCGATCGAACTGTTTTATTTCGTTCAATCGATAACCTTATAAATCCCTTAAACCTATTTTTATTTTGCAGCAAAACCAATCGAACGATCTTAATTTTGTTCGAATGGTTTTCCAAATCGATTGAACGATTTTTAAATCGTTCGAACGATTTCTTCAGAAAACTGCTCTACAGTCCTTTCTTCTTTGGCCAAAATCGATCGAGCAGGTTAAGTTTCATTCGAATGATTTCTCCAGAACATAATTTTGCATTATACTTTCTCTATTCTTTGGCAAAATCGATCGAGCGGATACTAATTCCGTTTGATCGGTTTTTCTCATTTTCATAACAGACCAAGTTCTATTCCTTAGAACTCATCTCTTCAAAACTTTTATCCTATTCTTAATTATTCCACACAAAATCTGTTAGATTCACACATAACTACTATAATTTCACTTGAATAAAATAGGCTTACCCTTTCAAGCCGATCGGATTTCTTGACCCTAAGCTCCTTGTCACACAAGGGTTTCACAAACCCCCTATCTCAAATCTCTTCCTGATGTGAGGGCTCTAATCCGCAAGCTATCCGATCCACTAACACTCATTCGTATTTAATACGCAGCTATTGATTTCACATGACAAAAATCACACTCCTCTCATTCACTCCCTCTTAATTTCTCAACAACCTAAGCTAAGGAGAAATAAATTCTCCCCTCTTTTATAAGCCCATCTTTGCTTAGGTGTAAAGCATACATACCTACTAGGTGTATATGATTCACATCATCTCACTCTTATTACACACACCACACTTCACACAGTTTATCTAACTAAAACTTACCAAGTAAGTCAACTAAGTCAACTTTGACTCTAAGTCAACCAAGTCAACTTTGACTCGATCCAACAAGTGACAAGTCGGGCACACTTCCCGAGGTGCACTATTTAAAGTACAAAAATTTTCAGGACGTTACATTGGGAATCATTGGATCCCAAGTCTTGACTCAATACTCACCTTAGATATACACTCAGAACAAAATCGCTCTGATGAATGATTTATTTTTTCACCCACATGTGAGATGGAGTTACAACATAAATTAAAAGATCTCACATGATATAAGAAAGATGGTATATCAAAGAATTTTAAAAAAAAAATCTCATAAGGAATAATGTTTGTATCCTAAGCATGTTATATCAAGTACCATAGTCATTGCATCATTACTCTCCACAATACATTTACCAATCGAGATCGGATTACGAAGGTCTTTTCTAAGGTTGTAATGGGGCTCGGGTGAAGGTTTTGAAAAAAAGGGAAATTTGGATTCAAATTTCTCTGAGAAACTGGAAAAGAAACAAATTTGAATTTCGCATTTTTCACACTTTTTTTTCTGAATTTTTCAAAACTTTTTTTTTCTTTTTACTTTTTCTCAATTCTCTTCTTCTTTTCATTCCTTCATTTAATTTTTTTTTAATATCACCTCAAATTTTTCATTCATTTCCCATTTTTTTACCTCTTGCATACAAATATTTTTCCTTTTTTTTTCTCTCCCATTTTTCGAGTATATTTTGCCACATGCTCCCTGCAAGCATTACTACAATGCCTCTCTTGGTCTCATCCCTCTTTTCCAATTTCTCAGTGATTAAAGGGTAAGATTTTGCATTTTTTAAACTGGTGTAGGGTATGGTAAATATAGCTTAACAAGAAATATTTAGGGCAAAACTTTTCAACAAGGCTCAAAGGGCGTGCAAAAAGATAAATCAATATAAGGAGGGGCATTTTGGGCACAAACAAGCCAAGGATGGCCTCTGATCATTTCCTTTCACGATAGTAATGATGCCTATTTGCCTTGAGTTTAAACACAATGAGTTCTAGCGCAATGATATAAAATATGCGAAATAAACAAACCAAGATAAAATATATGAGATTTCAACAATTAAACACGAATTTCAAAAATACTCCGAATTTATTTTAGCACTCTTCAAGAACGAGGAAAATTTTCTAAAGCTCACGGGATTTAGTCTTTCTTAGGATCCTAGAATTCTATATTTGAACTAATCTTTTAATTTTCGGACCTAAGCATGACAAAAGTGTAAAAAATCTTCTAGGCATAAAATTTAAACTAATCTTTAACTGTTCACAATGGAGTTAATTATCCTAAACATGAGTAGTTTTACCATGGCATGAATATTTAAAAATTAAAATTTTACCTACATCAGTGACTAAAGTTTGAAAACTACACCAAAAATAAACAACGATGGTTTTTTTCTTTTTTTGTTAAAAAAAAAAAATGGTATTGAAGGTGCATATAAAATGTGGTTAAATGTACACTGCAAAATTATGAATCACGCATTTGAGCACACCACCCCCAAACCTAAGTGGTGTTTATGTCCTCATTGCGCAAAATCATACGCATTTAAAACATCGCTAGGACAGAGCTAAGGTCACTCCCTCTTTTTTTTTTTTTTTTTTTTTTAAACCATCAAATTAAACCCCTAAATTAATAATTTACAAGGGGCTTGGGTTGCCTCCCAAGAAGCACTAAATTTTTATTTTGTGGTCTTCAATCGGACCACCCTCAAGCTATGAGAGAAACGAGAAAGGGTCATTCATCTGGCATGTTGTGGTTGCCCTTTTCTTCACTTAAGGGCATGATGCTTTTTGGGGGTGGGCTTTCAACAAACCTATCCACCTTGTAAACCATGAAACATTCGGTTTTACTGTGTATTGGTAATTTAAATGTACCGAATAAATCATTGTTTAAAACCAATCGACTTGAAGGTTTGTCAAAGCATTGTAGAAATGGATCGCTGGGCACATAAGGTGCCTCATAAGTAATGCTCGACTCCTCAAACGTTGTAAAACAAGGACTTGTGTCCTCATGTAATTGTTCTTGAGGTATTAGAGGAGTAACACAAATTGGTTGGCTATCTTCCACTATTTCAATCATATTTGGGCCAACAATCTCTTCTTTGTAATCTACCTCATGCCCGCCCCAAAGCGTCATGATCTCAACCTCAGGCTCATGGGCGGGGGTAGTTTCTTCTTCCCAAATCAGATCTTGTAAGATGCTTATTGGTTGGCTAGGTAAGGTATCATCCCTCCTAGCCATAATAGCTGTCAATAGCCTCATTCAATGTTCGAGTTCCACAAGAGACTGGAGATATAATTCAAAATATTTGATCGATTGAGAGTGAAATTGTTCTATCATAGTTACAATCCAGTCTTTTAAATCAGAATTCCATTATTCTTACGGAATATATTTTGTACTATCGGCCCACTGCTTTCTTAGATGATTAACTTTTGCATGAGACTGGACACATAATTGAAGAAAATTGACCGATTAGGTGTGGAGTTCTATCACCTTAATTAGCAAATTTCGCAAGAAATCGAAAATCCATGGAGTTTGTGAATATTGTGGGGCAAATTGAGATTGTTCAAAAAAATTTATGTAAAGCAGATCTAATTCACAACTCTGATTTGGTTCCCACCAATTAGGATCATTCTCCCAATATTCATCCAAATGTGAGAATGGAGTCTTATAATTAAACTCATCAAAAGATGGGGGCATCGAATTTGTAGGAAACTTCATATCGCATAAACTAAGAAATGAAAATACAACTACAAAAAACTAACTCAATCTAGAAACAAAGGTGCGTACCTTGGTCTCTTGCGGGTGTCCCCTTTGAAGCTTTGGTAGACTCGGACCTCGATCTCCAAATCTAGCAATAAGTAAACTATAATTAGAAATTACTAATAAAACAAAATAACTAAAAGGCAATAAACTAAAAAAAAAACTACAAATCCTAAAAATTCAAAATCAAATTTTAAATTTCAAATTCAAATTCAAAGCTTCACATTCAAAATTCAAATTTCAAATTCAAATTTAAAATTCAAAATTCAAATTTAAAAATCAAATTCAAAATTTAAAATTCAAAATTCAAATTCAAAATTCAAAATTTGAATTTCAAATTCAAATTCAAATTTTTAAATTTCAAATTCGAATTTAAAATTCAAAATTTAAACTTCAAATTCAAATTCAAAATTCAAATTCAAATTTCAAAATTCAAATTTTAAAATCTAAATGAAATCCTACAATTCCTAAAAAAAAAAAAAAATCCTACATAAGAAAAAATAGGAAATAAAAGGAAATCTTACCAATCCTACAAATCCTAAAAGGCAATAAACTAAAAGAAAATCCAACAGATCCTAAAAATTTTAAAATCCTAAAAGATCTTTCAAATCCTAAAAATCCTAAATTCAAAATCAAAATTAAAATTTCAAATTTCAAACTTTAAAATTCAATTTCAAAATTTAAATTCAAAATCAAATTTTAAATTCAAATTCAAATTTCAAAATTCAAAATTCAAATTCAAATTTCAAATTACAACATCAAAATCAAAATCAAAATTTGAAAATCAAGATCAAAAATTTTAAATTCAAATTCAAAATTCAAAATTCAAAATAGAAATCAAAATTTTAAAATTCAAAATTCAAAATTTCGAATTCAAATTTCAAAATTTAAAATTTTAAATCTAAAAAAAAAAATCCAACAGAATCCTACAAATCCTACACAAGAAAAGAAAGAAAATTTAACAAATTTTTAAAAGAAAATCCTACACAAGAAAAGAAAGAAAATCCTACTAATCTTACAAATCCTACCATGAGTCAAAATTTCGTCCGATACCGATACATATCGGACGATACGTATCGATATCAAACTTGGACGATACGGTACATTCAATGTACCGTATCGCCATTTTGTATGTATATGCCCGGACAATACATTCAATGTATCGTTCGGTATTTTACTATTCCGATATGTATCGTCCGATATGTATCAGTTTTGAGCTCATAAGATACGTATTGGATACCCGATATTTTGACCCATGAATCCTACATAAGAAAAGAAAGAAAGAAAATAAAATTCTACTAATTCAAAACCAAAATCAAAATTTAAATTTCAAAATTCAAATTCAAATTTCAAATTTTAAATTCAAAATTCAAATTCAAAATTCAAAATCTAAAAATGAAAAATTCAAATTTTTGAAATCTAAAATTCAAAATTCAAATTTTCAAATTCAAATTTTAAAATCTAAAAAAAAACTCCTACAAATCTAAAAAAAATCCTAAAAGATTTTTTTTTCTTTTTTTAAATAAAAATAAAAACAAACTGGACTGCCGAATAGTCACTGTTCAAAATCGATCGATTGATTTAAATAAATCAATCGATTGATTTAAAACACAAAATTGGCAAATTTTTGCTTCTCAATCAATCGATTGATTTTCACAAATCAATCGATTGACCTGTCACAATGCACCGAATAGTACTATTATTTTGTGTGTCAGTCAATCGATTGAATTTCACAAATCAATCGATTGACTGACAAAACAATGAACAAAAATCACAGTCCGAGCCAAATTTATTTTTATTTTATTTTTTTTAAAGAAAAACTAAATACTCATAAAAATTAATAAAATTCTTATGCTTCTCATACAATGGCGCTAAAAACTTTATCGATTTTAAATTATACCCTTGTAAGTGCACAAGATCTATCATAGCACGGTGAAATTAAGGGTGGGTGTCGAACCCACAGGGAAGCATGAAATTTAATTAATTTCTAAAAGTATAAAAAGAACCTAAGGAAGTACCAAAGGTGAGATTTTGTAAAAGAATAACAAAAACTATCAACTACACAAAATGCGATTAATGAAGTCTAAACAAAACTTATGCAAGGAAAATAGTGATTAATCAAACAATGATGAAAAGATAATCAAAGAGTCCGCTAACCCTAGATTTATATTTTTTTCTACCAACAATCAATCACATATTTCAATGTCAAATTATTTACCATCCTTTTACTATAAGTAAAATGAATAAAAAAGAATATGATTATTGATCTGGCATACCCTATCTAAACATTATGACTCATCCAACCACGTCATGAATCATACGAAAAGCATAGCATATCTAACATTCAAAATTACAACATTAAAATTAATCGTATGGCATCGTAAATCAGTCCACAAGATCAGATCTAGGTGGAATAACTCATTTATTATCGTCAATCACATAGTCAACGACTATAAATGAGTATTCGATGATAACACAATATGCTCAAACTGAAGGGCCATATGATTCAATAATTATGACAAGAAATACAAATATTAACCCTCATTTAACTACAAGAAAAATAATTCGAAAAGAATATAATTATTGATCCAGCATACCCTATCCAAAAACTATGACTCATCCAACCATGGCATGAATCATGTGAAAGGCATAGCGTATCTCAAATTTGAAACCTCCACATTATGATCCAATCGTACGGCCTAAAAGTCGTACGATTCAATATTTGTAAAAAGAAATGATTGAATAAAAATAAATTGACACTTATCTAGGGGTCGCTTCCTCCTTGAATGAACGGTTTTAGTCGTTCATCTCCGATCCACACGCAAGGCACAGATTCAAAACCATTATAAAAATGTTATTTGATTTATCAAATGCTTGGATCTTTAGGAAAAGATCTAGAACCTTACAAAGCTTTAGTTCCTAATTACAATCTAATTAAAAAAAAACTAAAGCTAAAACAAAATGAAAAACTAAGGATAAAAACCTTAAAGAAAAACTACTAAAAATTGGCCAAAAAGGCTCAAAAAGAAGCATGCCCAAACCATAAACACTTCTCTATTTATATAGGGCTCGAATGGAAGAGTTTCCATATATAGGTCAATCAATTGAATTCCAAGATTCAATCGATTAAATTCAAAATATGATTTTTGGCACATTTATTTGAATTTAAATCTCAATCGATTGAAATCTAAATCTCAATCGATTGAGTTCAAATTCGAATTTATGAGGGAAACAATTGTAATCAAACTCAATCGATTGATTTTTGAAATTCAATCGATTGATTATGACATGTGACGTCTCCATTCTCTTGCTTGTGGCTGGACCAATCAATTCTTTTCACGAATTTCGATGTTTCTGTTGGCTCCATGGTCCAATGCTCTCATGTAGCCTTAATTATGTACTTTTATGCTCTTGTCAGATTCAACGATCACGAACACTTGAAACCACTATAACTAATTAACAGTCGTTAGATAGCCTTCATCGAATAGCCAAATATTGGTATTAGGGTGTCAAATATGGTCATATTTCGGTATAAATCACAGTTTGATTGTTTTCGAGGTCAGGATAACAGGAATTGGGGTTTTACTTTTGCAAGGGTCCATATCCAAAACTAGGAAATCAGCAGGGTAGTAGAACTAGTCTATCCCGACCAAAACATCCTCCACCACACCCATAGGTCTTCTCTCAGACTTGTTAGCCAGCTGGAGCACAATTGGAGTTGGTTTCAGCTCCCCCAAACCTAACTCCTCATATACAAAATATGAGAGCAGGTTTACAATGGCTCCCAAGCCCAAAAGGGCTCTACCTATGGTATGGTTCCCAATTATACAGGGGATGGTAGGTACCCATGGGTCCTATAATTTTTTAGGTGTGGCTATAGACAGCACCGATTCCACATGTTCCACAACAAAGACCTTTTTAGATAGTTGCACCTTTGCTTTTCTTTTCTGTGTACAAAGATCCTTTGAGAACTTTGCGTAGGCAGGGACCTGCTTAATGGCATCAAGCAGGGGTAAATTAATCTTAACCTACTTGAAGGTCTTTATCATTTCCTCCATCTGAGCATTCCCCTTATCAAAAGGAGATGGGCCAGCAAGTGCATGAGGAAATGACAGTTGTGGTACTGCTAGTGCCACAGCAACATGCCTAGAAATATCATGGTCAAATTTTTATTTTTCTCTTTTCTTTATTTATTGCTTATTGTTGGGGCTCAACATCAGCCCCCTTATTTTGTCCTTGCTGCTCCATTGCAGGGGATGAGTTCAAGTCTTCTTCTACACTCATATTTTTTTCTTTTTCATTCTCCATGGTCTCCTCAGCTGCCTTGCCCACTTGATTGTCAACCACCCTACCACTCCTTAGGATAGTGATTGCATTAGCCTCCTAATGGGTAGAGGAGCCTTCTCCAATCATGTACTACCCTTTAGGGTTGGCCAAGGGTTGACTAGGTAACCTGCCCTCCTCTCTCTTGTTCAAAGTATTGTAGATTTGACCCAACTGGTCCTCTATTTTTTTAATGCTTTGCCCATTAGAATTCATAATTTATACTAATTTTCTCATATTTTACATTGATGCCAGTATTTTCTCTTCAAAAGAAGAGGATCTGGGCTGTGATGGGGACAAAACCAACTGATTTGGTTGTGGGGCAAGCAACTGAAAATTCTGCCTAGGTGCATATCCCTGGTTGAATTAGTGTTGAGGTCTGTATGCGACTGCCAACTGCTGCTATTGGGGCTATTGATGGGTATCTTGTCTCCATCTAAGATTGGGGTGGTTTTTCTAGGTGTACCCAAAAGGTGCTGCCCATATGCCTGGGCAGCATTGACATATTCCATAACCAATTCAGGGAACTGGTTGGCTGATAGACATTCTTGAAGTGAATGTGTGGGAGATTGGCATATCAGAAATGACCCTTCCACTTGTGCAACCATTCTAGGTTGTATCATATTCATCAATTTATCAAACTTTAAACTCAGATTATCCACCTTCCATTCTAATTCACTCTGCAACTTGACCTCATACATGCCACCTCTAGAGGTGGATTCTTTCACCATTCTAGCTAGGGTCTGACTATCATTGCAGGACAGTGACTCATGCTGCATGGAATTCTTACCTACAATGTCAAACAATTTTCATGCCTCATCAGTTGTCTTGTGGAGGTAACTATCCTCACATGAGGCATCCACCATGTCCCTACTTTTGGGATTAATTCCTTGGTAGAAGACTTGTACAAGTTGCCACTATGGAATTTGGTGGTGGGGACATTGTTTTAACATATCTTGAAACCTTTTTCATGCTTCATAAAAATCTTCAGTTGAGGATTGAGTAAATGAAAGTATGTTTATCCTCATCTGACTAGTTTTATTCATAGGGAGGAATTTTGCCAGAAATTGGCTTTGAAGGTCATTCTATATTTGTATGCTATTGGCTGAGAGCTTAGAGAGCCAAGTTCTGACTTTATCCTTTAGGGAAAAAGGAAAAAGCCTAAGTTTTATGGCTTTAGGTCCCAAGCCAATAATATTAAACATGATACAAAGTACCAAGAACTGATCAATGTGCTAGCAAGGATCTTTCTTACTGAGCACATGGAAAGATGGCAACATGTTGATGGTTGAGGACTTAATTTCATAATTTCCCTCAACTGAAGGAAATTGAATGCAGAAGGGGGATGTATATTCCCCAGGTGCATTATATTCTTTCAGTGTCCTCTGCCTCTATGCCATCACAATTGGCTTAGTTTCACTAACAGGGGCTGGTGTGGTGTTTCTCAGTCTAAGGAGCCTTTCTACCTATGGATTTGGAGGTTCTAATTCAGGGTTAAGGGACCTTCTACCAAGCATACACACACAGAACAGCAGGTAGAGAAAATACTTACAGCACACTAAAAAAAATTAGTAAACAAACAAAAATTACTGACAAGTACTCTGAGCTACTGGAAGTCAATACAACAGAAAATAGAACTGAGATGTAGGGGAAAAGAAATGCAAACTAGAGATAGCAAAGCTCCAGCTGCAACTCTAATTATGCTCCCTTCTGCTACTGTCCAAGTCTACAAAAGCTAACAGAAAATCAGTAGTACTTTTTATTCAAAATCAAGTATTTCTACAAAGAATTTTGTAAACTAAAATATAATACAATACAATATAACTCAGGTCTACTAAAAACATCAATATCCCCGGCAGTGGCGCCAAAAACTTGTTAGTTAAATATTTCAAGATGGTTGCTGCTATTTTATTTAAAAATAGTGGAGAAAACAAATCAAGAGTAAAGAGGTGCAAAATGGGTAAAAGAGCAAGTCTAAAATACACATAGCCTGTAAGATACAGGGCTGTTATAGCAAGTTTTGAGTAAGTAAGAGTTTGTCCCACGGAGAAATTGATCTAGGACATAAAAAGGATTGTCTTATTAGGCCTCCAGATCTAGCTTCAGATCTGGCAATCCTAGAGAAAGGGAGTTGGGTGTCACAACTACACTAAACTAAAACTAAAAGAATAGAAATAAAGTGCAGTCATATCCTAAAGAAATGGTTTATGAAGAAATTGATGATGGTGTCTGTTAAAATAAAGATAAAAATTAATGGAAAGTAGACAACTAAGCTAAGGTTATTTCAGTCATGTATCTCAGATCTATAACTGTCTCTGTAGCAACCCTTCAGATGGCTACAAGCACATCTGCAAGGTAGAAGGATCCAAATCAACCCATGCCATTTAACCTGGTCTCTTAAGGCTATTACCTGTCCACTTCAATGGTCACAGGCTATCCAATAGAGAGGATCAAATCACATGAGTTAAATCAGAAAACCAATCTGATCCAAGGGAATGGAATGATCTTAAAGCTATAACCTGCCCACTTGAATGGTCACAAATTATTAATAGATGTCCTCCAACCAATTAATCAAATCATAATATGAAGATCATTGCAGACACTATGTTTGTCAGGCTACAAGCTCAAGCATCCATAGGAGCAAACAGCTCTTGAAAAACTAGTGGAAACCATAGTTATTCAGAAGCTATTTTGGGACTTAAATGTAGATGGTCATTGCTACAAAAGGCCTGCAATGACTCAGCTCACAAGTATGCAATCTCTACAGAGAAATCAGATCTAACATCTGATAATGGTCATGTAAAACAGAGGGGAGCTTGCTCATTTAGCAGTCTCTCACAAGGCTACAAGCTCAAGTGCAGAGGATAAAAATCCATCTCAGATCTATGGCTTAAAATCACCCTAGGGCTATAGTCTGTTCACTCAATTGGTCACAGGCTATCCACGGAGGCTATCCAAGTCACAGAGATCTGAGATGGAACAAGAAAATTATAGCTACCACCATGGTCCCAAGGATACAAGCTCAAGCTTCCATGGGAGCTTCAAATCAGTAAAATCCTATGTGCATGGCATAGAGTAAAGAATACTATGGACACATAGAAAAATAGCAAATTGAATAAGCATTAAAACAACCATTTCATTGATTAAACAATACTTACAATGAAAGTCCTCAAGGCAGCAGCCTTATGCAGAACAGCCCTCAACAGATCCCAAAGTTTACATAACTCATTACAGAACTGAATTAAACTATGCCTAATTGCTTACAAATATCATAACCAGTATGTGCTGGGCTAAGGAAGAAGAAAAAGGAAAAAAAATAATTATCTAACCCTAACCCAAATTTGCTAGAGCTCACAACCGACTGAGGTTGAAGGAAAGATATGAAAATTAGCTAAGTTATAGCTTATATACTCAATGCTTAATGCCTTGGCCAATAGGAGATTAAACCCTACTTTTATGGCAAACATAGCTTGGTTACCGCCCTTGGATGCCTCAAGATGTGTGCCTTAGACCAAGGGAAATCTCTAAAGTATCCCTGAGTATGGAAATAGAAAGCAGGAGCCCTGTTTCGTAGGGCTGGGTCTACATGTTTTGCTCCTCGCGAGGCTTGTTTTGTAGTGAATATCCCCAGCTCACGCAAATTACTTTGGCTTGTTGCACAATTGGGCCTTCATGTGCTCTGATTGCATGGATGTCACGTGAGTGAGGCACTAAACTCTGTAGTTCGCGTGCATAAGCCCTAAGTTTTTGCACGGTTGCTCGCCAGGATGGATTTGCCTTGTCGCGTGGCTAGCTTTGGCTCTGAAGTGTGTGAGAGCCTTGCTAGATCTGCGCAATAGACTTTCTAAAGTTGCTACTGTACGAGTGGTTCACAACATAAAATGGAAGTGAAATGCCTGAACTTCGCGAGGACCTCGCGAGTGGGATTTTTGAAGCTCCTCTTTAGTAAGCAGCGCAAGGTTCCTTTATGCTGCAGGTATTAACTTCGTGAGGTATTCATGAGGCTTCATGGATTTAAACTGCAAGATAATACTCATGCGCTTGGTCATCGCTCCTCTGCTACAATGTAGATGCTTCTGTTGTAGCCTTCTCTTCTACTTAGGTCCAACTTCTTCTCATTTGTTGGACTTCCTGGGTCTACCTTGTCATGCAATATGGTCACCATGATGTGTACCACCAAGGTGTATTCTCTGTTCTTGCATCAGCTCCACATCTTAGCATTAAAACTCTTCTTCTTTTACTTCAAAAGCTTGGACTTTGTATTAAGCTGTAACTGTTATTACTAACTATAAAACATGCTAAACAGAGGATCATTAGATAGCTCCAAGGTTTAGTGAATAACAACCTGTGTATTGGAACTTTAAATTATGTGTATCTTTTAATGATTTACTTTTGAAAAAATCTCTTGAATTGTCCTATTTATAATTTCGCACATAGTAGTACTTATTTATGATAAAATCATAAAACTTGAACTTGTTTGATCAAGTTAACGAGACTATGATAATAAATTAAAAGAATTTATTTATGCTTCCGCAATATTACTTGAAAATGAGATAAAAACATTTCCACACTTATGAGAAAATCAAAATGCATTTCCCGCGATATTTTAAACTCGAAAAAAAAAATATGGCAAAAATTTCATGAATTGAATTATAATTTAACCTAGATTAAGAAATGACTTGAGAACTTGAAATGTCCGAATCTCGAATAAGGTAGTGTGCGTCCACGTGTCCACTGCGGCGTCGTTGTCATGGATAACGCGAGGACGGGGAGGGGCGTGACATAATTGGGCCGCGGTGAGTAGGGTGGTTCAGTTGTTTGGAAATAAGATCCTGATAAGTCCTTGTTGGCTGCTCTAGCTGTTGGTTAAACCCTTGAATCAGTCTGGCAGTCTCCTTTTGGAGACTCTTATTCAATTGAGCCCCATGTTGTTGTTGTGCGGTCGTCAACTCACGCAACATACGCACTATCTCACTCTCTTCTCCCTAAGAGGAAGATCTCTCACCATTCCTTCGTGGAGGCATCGTAATCCTATTTCAAAATTCAAAGACTTAGAACTCGTAACAGTTTACGTCCCTACAATATAACAGAAAGTAAAGCCTAGGCTTTGATACCACTCTGTCACGACCCAAAATTCTACCCCATTCCTAGGGCCTAGAATTCCGAGTTATGACCTGCACACATCCCAGATACGCTAAGCGGACATACACATAATCAAAATTCTCACATAATATGTTTTCACGAAATTCGTGAATCCAACAAATGAAGGTGGAATATAAGGGCAGCCATAAATATGAATAAATATGATAAAATCTAGGTAAAGCACAAATATAAAGGAAATAAATGTCCGAAACAAATCTGATACATGAGCTATAGAGTCAACAGTAACAGTAAAAAATGAACTTAGTACCAAAATCTACTACTATCAAGAGCCTAGACTCAGGTTAAAATTAGCACTAATGTCCTCCTGGTGCTCAGCGACGTCGCCCTCCCAAGGCTCCTAGTACTCAGCATCCATAAAGTCAATGAAATCAACGTCAGCGGGTTCTGGATAGCTGGCGTCCACTCTGCCAATATAATCACCTAAAATAGATAATGTCACGAGGGGTGAGTTGTTAAACAACATGCAACTCAATGGATACACCAACAATCCACCCTATTCTACTCAGGTGCATTGTGGGTGCATCTCGTGAGTGATAATAATAATATATCAAAGCAACTGAAAGAATGAAACAATAAATTTCTACATATCGTAGAGTTCGTATCATACCATAATGCAAAATCATGATCTAGATACACTCATATCCTAACATACCTCACCATATCTCATAAATATAACATATCTTATTATTTCAACACATGCATCTGTACATCGCTTGGGCATACCTAACATACTTATAAATCCTATACGACTTATGCCAGAGTCGTTGCTCGAACCTACCATGTGAGGATCACCATAATAGTTTACCACCATATTATAATTCACTAAAAAGTACCACTTTTCACCTTTTAACCTAGCCTTTACTACACCTTGGAGCTGGCTAATAAACCTTTGTTTAGCATATTTTGTAGTTACTAATAATTGTTACAGCTTAATACAATGTTCATACTTTTGGTGCCAAAAAGAGAGAGAATTCAAGCCAGGGATGACTGCTGAGCCAAAGACTGATGGAACACCATGGTGGTACACAACATGGTGACTAGTTTGCATGTCAAGGTGGACCAAGGAAGTCCAGCAGATGAGAGAAGTATGGATATGAGTGGAGAAAGGTGCAACAGCAGCATCTGCATTATAGCAGAGGAGCAGAGGTGTTTTCTCGCGCAGTCAGAAAGGTTATCTCGTGCGGTTTAAATCTGTAGCAGCCACCTCGCGAAGGCAGTACCTATAGCACAAAGGGAACTCACGAAGAAATCACACTCTCAGTGAAGGAATTAACCTCAGAATACTACTTCGTGCAGTAGTTGCGTGCTTCAATGGCTCTAAACATTCCAACACCTCGCAAATCACTCGTGCACTAAAACCTTCAGAAATCTAGCTCGCGAAGCTCTCACAAGGATCAAGGCTCCAATTAGTCGCATGCGTAGTCTTGCTAGACCAATTTACACAACGAACTCAAGCCAACTTGCGTAGCTCTCACGTAGCTCAAGAGGAGAGAGAGCTCCAGAAATTCTCTCACGCAGCTCTCGAGCGCGTAAAAGCTAAAACCTCTACCTAGCGAGCTGTGCTATGCACTACACACGAAGTCTGGTGAGATTCAAACTCTTCCACATAAGACCCTCGCGACAGAGTTTCCTGAAGCTCCACTGTGCGAGCAAAGCCAAAGCATTGCAAATTCTACCTCGCGAGTGCATTTCATGGCAAAGCAGCTGGGCGACAAGTGAAAGTCTTCTGCGTGACCAAGGAGCTTTCCAAGCCAAATCTAACCTCGCGAGCACTCTGCAACTATGTGACTGCATGAAAGGATAAATGCCAGCCCCATGAAGCTCGGGCTCTCCACTTGTCAGTCCATACTCAGGGACCTTTTAGGGATTTCCCTAGGTCTAAGGCACAAATCTCAAGGCCCTGATCTCTATGCACACATCCCAAGGCATCCAAGGGTTGTAAACAAGCAACGTCTACCATAAAATTAGGGTTTAATCTCCTTTTGGCCAAGGCATCAGTGACTGAGTATATAAGCTATAATTTAAACTTAGAAAAATATCTCTCCTTCAACCTAAGTCAACTATGAGCTCTAGTAGAATAGGGTTAGGGTTAGATCACCATCTTTTTCCATTTTTTCTCCTCCTTAGCCCATCACTTGCTAGCTATGATCTCTGTAATCTATTAGGCATAGTTTAATTTAGTTTTTGTAATGGTCTTGTATATATTGGGATTAGTTGAGAGTTGTTATGCACAAGGCTGCTGCCTTGAGAAATTTCATTGTAAGTATTGTTTAATCAATGAAATTTGTATTTTAATGCTTACTCAATCTATTGTTTTCTAATTTGTTCATAGTATTCTTTAATCTATGCCATACATTTAGGACTTTAGCTGATTTGAAATACCCATGAAAGCTTGAGCTTATAGCCCTGAGACCATGGTGGTAGTAGCAATTTTCATGTACCATCTCAGCCCTCTGTGGTTTAGATAATCATTGTGGATAGTCTGTGACCATTTAAGTGGATAAACTATAGCCCTAGGGTGATTCCAAGCCACAGATCTGAGAAGGATTATTTTGCTCTATACTTGAGCTTGTAACCTTGTAAGAGGTTGTAGTAGGAGTAAGCTCCCCTCTGTTTTACTTGACCATCATCATATGTTAGATCTGATTTATTTGTAGAGATTACAGACTTGTGAACTAAGTCACTGCAAGCCTTTTGTAGTAATGACCAGCTATATCTAAGTTCCCAAATAGCCTCTGAGCAACTATGGTTTTCACTAGTTTTTTAAGAGCTATTTGCTCCCATGGATGCCTGAGCTTGTAACCTGCCAAACATGGTGTCTGTAATGATTTTAATATTCTGATTTGATCCATTGGGTGGAGGACATCTATTGGATAATTTGTGACCATTTAAGTGGACAGGTTATAGCCTTAAGATTAATCCATTCCCTTGGATCAGATTGGTTTTATGATTTAACTCATGTGGTTTGATCCTCTCTATTGGATAATCTGTGACCATTGAAGTGGACAAGTTATAGCCTTAAGAGACCAGGTCAAACCATAAGAGTTGAGTTAGACTCTTCCACCTTGCAGATGCGCTTGTAGCCATTTGGAGGATTGCTACAGAGAAGTCTCTAAGTCTGAGTTACATAACTGAATTAGCCTTAGCTTAGATGCCTACTTTCCATTAATTTTATCTTTATTTCATCACACACCATCACCACTTTCTTCATAACCCTTTCTTCAGGATAGGTCGGCACTGTCTTTCTCTTCTTTTGGTGTTAGTTAGTATAGTTGTGACACCCAACTCCCTTTCTTTAGGATTGCCAGATCTGTAGCCAGAACTGGAGGCCTACTAATATAACCCGTTTTAGGTTCTAGATCAATTTTTCTATGGGACAAACTCTTACTAACTCAAACTTGCTATAACAGCCCTGTATCTTGCAGGCTGTGTATTTCAGATTTGTTGTTTTAACCAATTGTCATCTCTTCGCTTTTTGATTTATTTTTCTTCACCACTATTTTCTCATTAATAATAACCAGCAACCTGAGATCAACAACAAGTTTTTGGCGCCGCTGTCGGGGATATTGATCTTTTTAGTAGACCTGAGTTGTATTATATTTTAGTCTAGAAAATTCTTTGTAGATGTGCCTTAAATTGAATAAAAAGTACTACTGATATTTGTTAGAATCTTTACACACTTGGACATCAGCAGAAGAGAAATGCTAAAGCTGCAGCTGGAGTTTAGCTAGCTCTGTTTGCACTTCTTTTGCCCAAAAACTCAGTCCATTTGTGTTGAATTCCCTGCATTTAGTTTAGCTGTAAATCTGTTTAGCTGTAATTTTGTTTGCAATTTTGTTTCAGTGTGTTGTGAGTATTTTCTTTAGTTATTGATTCTGTGTGCGTATGCTTGGTAGAAGATCCCTTAACGCTGCTTTAGAACCTCCAAATCCTGAGGTTAAAAGGGTCCTTAGATTGAGAAACACCACATCAGCCCCTATTATTGAAATTGAGCCAGCTGTGATGGCTGAGAGGCAAAAGACACTGAAGGAGTATAATGCACCTGGGGATTACACATCTCCCTTTTACATACACTTTCCTTTAGTTGAGGAAAATTATGAAATTAAATCTTCCACCATTAACATGCTGCCATCTTTCATAGGCTCAGTAAGGAAGATCCTTACAAGCATATTAATCAATTCTTGGTATTTTGTACCACATTTAATATTGCTGGCTTGGGCCCTGAAGCCATCAAACTAAGGCTTTTTTCCTTTTTCCCTAAAGGACAAAGCCAACACCTGGCTCTCTAAGCTCCCAGCCAATAGCATCCAGACATGGAGTGACCTTCAAAGCTAATTTTTGGCAAAATTCTTTCTCATGAATAAAGCTAGTTAGATGAGGACAAACATACAGTCATTTACTTAATCCTCAATTGAAGATTTTTATGAGGCATGGGAGAGGTTTCAAGAAATGTTAAACAATGTCCCCACCACCAAATTCCACAGTGGCAACTTGTGCAAGTCTTTTACCAAGGAATTAATCTCAAAAGTAGGGACATGGTGGATGCCTCATGTGGGGGTAGTTACCTCCACAAGACAGCTGATGAGGTATAGGAGTTGTTTGACATTATAGGTGAGAATTCCATGCAGCAGGAGTCACTGTCTTGCAATGACAGCCAGACCCCAGCTAAAATGGTGAAATAATCCACCCCTAGAGGTGGCATGTATGAGGTCAAGGTGGAGAGTAAATTAGAAAAGAAGGTGGACAATCTGAGTTTAAAGTTTGATAAATTGATGAATGTGATGCAGCCTAGGATGGCTGCATAAGTAAAAGAGGCACATATGATATGTCAATCTCTCACACATTCACTTCAAGAATGTCCATCAGCCAACCAATTCCCTGAATTGGTTATGGAACATGCCAATACTACCCAGGCATATGGGCAACAACCTGCTAGGTACACATGGAGAAACCACCCAAATTTGAGGTGGAGACAAGACACATACCAACAGCCCCAGCAACAGCAGTTGGCAGTTCTATATAGACCTCATCATTAATTCAACCAGGGATATGCACCTAGGAAGAATTTTTAGTTGCCTGCCCCATAGCCAAATCATTGGGTCTTGCCCCCATCATAACCCAGATCCTCTTCCTTTGAAGAGAAAATGTTGGCATCAATGTAAAATCTGTGAAACTTAGCTCAAACTGTGAACTCTCATGGGCAAAGCATTAAAAAAATAGATGACTAGTTAAGTCAAATATGCAATGCTTTAAACAAGAGAGAGGAGGGTAGGTTGCCTAGTCAACCCTTGACCAACCCTAAAGGGCAGTACATGATTGGAGTAGGCTCCTCTACCCATGAGGAGGCTAATGCAATTACTATCCTAAGGAGTGACAGGGTGGTTGACAATTTAGTAAGCAAGGCAGCTGAGGAGGCCATGGAGAGTGAAAAAGAAAGAAATATGAGTGTTGAAGAACCAGTGAATTTATCCCCTACTTTGGAGCAGCAAGGAAAAACTAAGGGGGCTGATGTTGAGCCCCAACAACAAGCAATAAATGAAGAAAGGAGAAAAAAATAAAAATTTGACCATGATGTTGTTAGGCATGCAGCTATGGCACCAGCAGTCCCACAACTACCATTTCCTCATGCACTTAGTGGGTCATCGCCTTTTTATAAGAGAAATGCTTATATGGAGGAAATGATGGAGACCTTCAAGCAAGATAAGATAAATTTTTCCTTGCTTGATGCTATAAAATAGGTCCCTGCCTATGCCAAATTCTTAAAGGACCTTTGTATACAAAAAAGAAAAGTAAGGGTACAGCTATCTAAAAAGGTTTTTACTGTAGAGCATGTAGAATCAATATTATCCATAGCCACACCTAAAAAATTACAGGACCCAGGGGTACCTACCATTCTTTGCATCATTGGAAACCACACCATAGGTAGAGCCCTCTTGGACTTGGGGGCCAATGTGAACCTGCTCTCATATTCTGTATATGAGGAGCTAGGTTTGGGGGAGCTAAACCAACTCCAACTGTGCTCCAATTGGCTGACAGGTCTAAGAGAAGACCTATGGGTGTGGGAGAGGATGTTTTGGTGGGGGTAGACCAGTTCTACTACCCTGCTGATTTCCTGGTTTTGGACATGGACCCTTACAAAAGTAAAACCCCAATTCCTATCATCCTTGGCAGGCCATTCTTGGTCACTGCCAATGTTTGCATACAATGCAGGTCAGGGATGATGGAGGTCACCTTTGGGAATCTGAAGGCCCAATTGAATGTATACAATACTGTCAGGTGTTGAGAACTGAAAAATACCATTTTTCACCCCTGAACTTGAGTCTTGATAGACCTTTGAGAGAACTAAATAAGTGTTTTAAGTGCTTGTGTTGCAGCTAACAATAAAGACAGGCTTAACCATAAAAGCAGCTTAAAAGTATCAAAAAGATGACAATCCATGTCAATCCAAAGGAAGAAAGAGAAGAAACAACCTCACTAGCTGTTGAAAGGTTTGAATTGAAGAGACAAAGACCTGGTCTCAACCCAGAAAAGAAGTATGGAGCAATTCGAACAGAAAAATGCGCTACAGAGCACTTTTCGCAAAGAACCTGAACTGTTCGCAAAGAACCTGAACTCTGCGAAAAGAACTAAAACTCCAGGCTTAGCTTTCGAAGAGCATCTGAACTCTTCGAAGAGATGATTGACCTTTTCGAAAAGAAGAAAACTCAATTCGAACAGAACCAGAACATTGCGAAAAGAGCTTCAGGAGTTACAACACCTTGCGAAAAGTCCCCTAAGCTATGCGAAAAGGTATTCTAGAGATTCCCAGCTTTTGCAAGGGCAATTGATGTCTGTTTCACGCGTCCCAATGCATTTAAAAACCTAGGGACATTTCAGAGGATTCTAAGCATGAAGCGAAGGCATATTCCACCCCACGTGAGCACCCAGAGATGAAATAACTTGGCGGGAACTTCTAGAAACTCTAACAGACTTTCAAAATGCATAACAGAATTGATGCCTTTTTCACCTGATTGGCTGAACCAGATCGAGGAATTCTGATTGGCCAGAACAGATCTGGATCCTCGTGCTCGACTACCATTGGTCAATACAGATCTGAGCACTTCTGATTGGTTGATACACATCTGAGCTGGACTTAGGGAAAACTATAAATAGACGAACCATTTGCCCAATTTGGGTATCCAGATTTTGAGTTTCATTCCTAATCCCCCATTTCCAAATCAGATAGTTTGTCTGAAATCCCTGTAATAGCCTCACTTTTTACTTGCAATTGAGAGCTGTGAGATACTTCTGTAATTCAAAGGAGAGTTATATTCAAGACTACAAATCTGAGAGCTGTTTAAGCTGTGCTCTGTAATTGTAATGGTAAATTTGAAAAGGTTGCTGTAAACCATGCATTCTCCATTGGACTCATGTTAAGGGTTCCCTCTGATCTCCGTCTTGCATTAGACTCCTTTAAATTCACTGTTTTTCATGCAATTTCCCTTGATTCATTAATCCTGTGAGAGTTAGTGTTTGTAACCTAGTCTCTCACGGCATTTGTAGTGATGTTTCTTATTCTAGATTAAGGATTTGGATTCAAGACTATTGGATGGTTTGTGGCCATTAAAGTGGACAGACCATAGCCATAAGCTTAAACCTAATCCTTGAATTAGATTTATTTCTCTTACATCTGCGCTTGTAGCCAGATGAAGATTGGATCATCTCTCAGTTGAGCTGCAGTCATTCTCATTAGATTTCAAGGACCAAATCAAAGTTAGATATTACTTCTCCATTTTTTATAAGTTTACCTCAAACGTTCCCCCAACTCGGATCTGGATCATTTAGTTTAACTTTTACTTTTTATCATTTAGTTAATGTGACAAATTCAACCTCCCCATCTTATGTGCTTTCTAGATAGGATAAGAGGCCAGATCCGTAACTTTCAGATCCGAGGTTTATCTTGCATTTTAGACAAATTCTACGTGGACGATCTTTCACTCACTTACATTTAAAACTTGCTACAATTGGCCCCGATCTTGCAAAGCTAATTCACTTCTATCTGTCGATATTTCTTTACTCTTTCAATATTTTAAATTCATTATAACTTAGCATTGAAAACCTGCTTTCAAAACACAAATAAATCACACAAAGAAGCAACAACAAGTTTTTGGCGCCGCTGCCGGGGAATTTGTTCTAAAATAGGTAGACCTAAGTTTTCACTTTTATTTTTTATCAATACTAAACTATTCTATTGTTTATACCTGTGCAGTTATTCATGTCCAATTTTTGAAGAAGGAAACTAAAAAGGAATTAAAGGAATTCAAGGTTTGTGAATAATCGATTTTTTGTTCTGGGTTGTATGTTTAGTAGGAGGACTCTCACTCGAGATTGTCCTTGAATTTAGAAGTTGAAAGGCTACTACGAACCAAACAAACAACACGACTCGCTACTATGGGTGAAGAACCTCGACTTTTGAGGGATTACTTTGCACCTGGTGCTTACAATTCTCCCTTTTGCATTCAATTTCCTACTGTTGAAGGAAATTATGAGATCAAATCATCAACTATCCAAATGCTTCCTTCCTTCCATGGGTTGAGTAAGGAAGATCCATACAAACATGTGGATGAATCCTTGGCTCTTTGCACCACATTCAACATATTGGACTTGGTCCAAAAGCAACCAAGCTTAGGCTCTTTCCTTTTCATTAAAGGATAAAGCTAGAGCATGGTTATCTATGTTAGCACCAAATAGTATCACTTCTTGGAATGATTTTGTCAATTTTAGCCAAATATTTCCCAATGTCTAAAACAAGTCAATTGAGACAAAGTATCATTTCTTTCTCACAAAACTCAGCTGAAACTTTCCATGAAGCATGGGAACGATTTAAGGAACTTTTAAGGCAGTGTCCTCATCATCAAATTCCAGATGGCTGGTTCAAAGCTTCTATCAAGGAATTGATCAAAAAGGCAAAAATATGGTGGATGCCTCCTGTGGAGGCACTTACTTGCAAAAAACAGTTGAGGAGGTTTGGGACTTATTTGAAGTAATTGGTGAAAACTCAACTCAACAGGAATCTCTGTCAAGAGATATTGAAAATCCTGCTAGGTTGAACAATCAGCAACCCACCAAAGGGAAGATTTATGAGGTGAATGAGTTGGAAAGAAAGATGGACAATTTAACCACAAAGTTTGATAGATTGATGGACTCACTTAAAAATCCAAATGTTGCAAGAGTAGAGGAGGCATGTCTAATATGCCAGTCCCCTACTCATTCAATTGACCAATGTCCTGTTGCACCACAGTTCCCAAATTTAATGGTGGAACAAGCTCATGCTGCTCAATCATTTGGACAGATGCAGTCAAATAAATATCCATGGAGAGGACACCCCAATTTAAGGTGGAACCAAGGGAATTATCAATCCCAACAGCAGCAACAACTAAAGAACCAAATGCCTTTCAAAGCTCGACCTTATCTAGAATTTTCTTTGCCAAACCAAATTTATTTCCCATTCCACAACAACTGTCAAAGTGACTGCCTTGATTCAAGCCCCTTCCAGTCCCTTCTTTGAAGATCAATTCCTAAATTCACTCGAATTTAGGATCTTTAACTCACTGTGAATTTTCACTGACCGGAGCATAAAGAAGATTGAAGAAACATTGGGACAGCTTTCAAATACTTTGGCAAAAGGAGAGGAAGGAAAGTTACCCAGCCAACCTTTGAACAATCCCAAAGGACAGTTCATGGTTGGAGAAGCTTCTAATTCACATGAAGAAGTAAAAATTGTTACCACTTTGAGAAGTGGAAGAATCATAAATAACAACGTGGGTACTGAAGAAGAAAAAAATAAGAAAAATGATAAAGATATACAGCAAGAGCAGCATAATGATAGCAGTGGGGGTGCTGATGGACCTCAGAAAAATCAAAAAAGTGAAAAACAGAAAATCCAAAAAGTTTCTGAAAATGCTTCCAAATCTGTAAATGAAGGACTAGTTCCTCATTTACCATTTCCTCATGCAATGAAATCTGTATCCCCTTTTGATAAAGGGAACACAAAAATAGATGAAATGATGGAGACTTTCAAGCAAGTCAAGATAAATATACCTTTGCTTGAGGCAATCAAACAAATTCCAGCATATGCAAAATTTTTGAAGGATGTTTGCACTCACAAAAGACAGTCTAGAATACAGTTGTCCAAGAAGGTCTTTGCTGTGGAAAGAATTAATCAGGTGTTATCCATTGCCACACCTCCTAAACTTCAAGATCCTGGAATCCCCACAATCCCTTGCATTATTGGGGAACATACCATTGAAAAGGCTTTATTAGATCTGAGTGCTAGTGTCAACCTACTTCCATATTCTGTATATGAGAAACTAGGTTTGGGAGAATTAAAACCCACTCATGTGGTATTACAACCAGCGCATGATCCGAAAGGAAGCCGATTGGGATGATTGAAGATGTATTGGTGGGTAGATAAATTTTTCTATCCTCGATTTTCTAGTTTTGGACATGGAACCAACCAAAAGCAAAACTTCCATCCTGTCATTTTGGGAAAACCATTCACAGCTACGAAATGCTTGCATTCAATGCGTGTCCGTATTATGGAAATTTCTTTTGGAAACATGAAGGTAAAATTAAATGTTTATAATGCAACACACAAATTTCAATTCAGCTCAAGAATGTTTTCATGTTGATCTATTGGATGAACTTGTAGAAGGACTTTACAATTTCTGGTGAAGATTTCACCACAAATGTTAAAGATGCTTGGGGAAATTCTGAAGAAGAAACAGTTTGTATCTCAAATTCTGAGGAAATAAATGTTGTGCAAGGAACTCATAATCAATCAGCAAGTTTCTCTTCTTGGAAACCTGCTACTCTCCCCCTTCCACAAACAGCTAAGGTACCTTTATTACCTTCTTTTCTCAGCCCACCTGATTTAGAACTAAAGCAGTTTCCAGAAAATTTGAAATATGTGTTTTTAGAAAATCATAAATCATTGCCTGCAATTATTTCTTCCTCCCTCACAAAGGAGCAAGAGGAAGAGCTATTGATAGTTTTGAAAGAACATAGAAGGGCAATTGGCTGGACTATTGCTGATTTGAGAGGAATCAGTCCAGCTGTTTGCATGCACAAAATCCATTTGGAAGAAGATGCAAAGCCTTCTGGGGAAATGCAAAGGAGGTTGAACCCTCATATGCAAGAAGTGGTCATGAAAGAGGTTGTTAAGTTGTTGGATGCAAGGGTCATTTACCCCATTTCAGATTCAGCTTGGGTGGCACCTACACAGGTGGTACCTAAGAAATCTGAGATCACTGTTGTAACCTCAGATTCTGGTGAGCTTATGACAACCAGACAAACAACTAGGTGGAGAGTCTGTATTGATTACAGAAAATTAAAGGCAATGACCAGAAAAGACCATTTCCCCCTCCCATTCATTGATCAGATTTTAGATAAGCTAGCAGGAAAAGCTTATTACTGTTTTCTTGATGGTTACTCTGGTTACAACCAGATTCCTGTGTACCCACAAGATCAGGAAAAGACCACATTCACTTGCCCTTTTGGCACTTTTGCCTATAGGAGAATGCCTTTTGGTCTTTGTAATGCTCCTGCTACCTTTCAAAGATGCATGTATTCTATTTTCTCTGATATGATTGACCAATTTATGGAGATTTTTATGGATGATTTTTCAATCTACGGAGACAGTTTTTCCCAGTGTTTACATCATCTCAAATTGGTATTACAGAGATGTGAAGAAACCAATCTAGTTTTGAGCTGGGAAAAGAGCCATTTCATGGTCACCCAAGGCATTGTCCTTGGCCATGTTGTTTCCCACAAGGGCATTGAGGTGGACAGAGCAAAAATTGATTTAATTGCACATTTACCACCTCCCAAAACTGTTAAACTAATCAGAAGTTTTCTGAGACATGCTGGATTTTACAGAAGGTTCATTAAGGACTTCAGTAAAATAACCAAACCTCTTTGTCATTTGTTGTGCCAAGATGTCCCTTTTGTTTTCAATATTGAATGCATGAAGGCTTTTGAATTCTTGAAAAACTGTTTGATTTCAGCTCCAATATTACAGTCTCCAGATTATTCACTACCTTTTGAACTGATGTGTGATGCATCAGATTATGCTTTGGGACCTGTCCTTCTACAGAGAAAAGAAAAGCTGCCTCATGTCATAGCTTATGCCAGTAGATCAATGATTGATGCACAGCTCAATTACACAACAACTGAGAAAGAGCTGTTGGCAATTGTTTTTGCTTTAGAGAAATTCAGGTCATATGTCTTGGGTTCACAAATAGTGGTGTTCACTGACCACTCTGCCTTGAAATACCTTCTGTCTAAGAAGGATACCAAACCAAGATTAATCAGGTGGATTCTCCTATTACAGGAATTTGATTTACAGATCAAAGATAAAAAGGGGGTGGAGAATGTGGTGGCTGATCACCTGTCTAGAATTTTAACTGCTGAGATTGATAGGCTGCCTATCAATGAATCTTTCCCTGATGAGCAACTTTTTGCCATTAGTGTACACACTCCTTGGTTTGCAAACATAGTCAACTTTTTGGCTACTGGAAGAATTCCTCAACATTGGAATAAAATGGATAAAGATCTTTTCTTCTCAAAGGTTAAACATTTCATCTGGGAAGATCCTTATCTATTTAAGAGTTGTGTAGACCAAATAATAAGAAAATGTGTCCCTGACCAAGAATTTCATAGAATACTTTCTATGTGTCATGAACAGGCCTGTGGAGATCATTTTAGTGGAAACAAAACTGTTGCAGGTTTTGCAGTATGGATTTTATTGGCCTACACTTAAAGATGCCTGTGACATTGTAAGTCTTGCCCGAACATCGAGAAATTAGGCGGCATTTCCAAGAGAAACTCAATGCCTTTCTGACCTATTTTGGTAGTTGAGTTGTTTGATGTTTGGGGATAGACTTCATGGGTCCCTTTCCTCCTTCAATGGGTATAATTTCATTTTAGTAGGTGGATTATGTATCCAAATGGATTGAAGCCACGACCACTAAAACAAGCGATCTAAAGTGGTTCTTAAATTTCTTAAGGATCACATTTTTTCGAGTTTAGTTTTCCCGAGCCATTATCGGTGATGGGGAAGCCATTTTTATAATAAACATTTTGAAACTTTATTGAAAAATACTCTGACTCATAGAGTAGCCACTCCATATCATCCACAAACCGTGGACAAGTGGAATTTCAATAGAGAAATCAAACATATTTTGGAAAAGCGTGAAGAAGGATGAAAGGATTGGTCCTTTAATGAATGATGCATTGTGGGCATACTGGACAGACCTATAAAACCCTAATTGGTATGTCCCCATTCAGGTTGGTCTATGGCAAAGCATGCCATTTACCGATGGAGTTAGAATATAAAGCTTTTGGGCCATTAAAACATTAAACATGGATCTAACTCTGCTTTGGTAATCACAGAAGCGCAACTTCTTTGAGTTGGAGGAGGCGAGAATGGATGCATACACAAATTCAAGATTTTACAAAGAAAGTCAAAACTTTCCATGATAAAAATTTATTGAGAAAAGAGTTCACGGTGGCTCTAAGGTATGGTTATTTAACTCAAAACTCAAGTTTTTCCAGAAAGCCGAGATCCGGATGGGAAGGGCCATACTTTGTCATTCAAGCGGCTCCTTTGATCCAAGTAATGGAAGAATTCTGAAAGTAAATGGTCAGAGGCTCAAACCATGCATTGAAAATACCCAGGAGCCTGTGTTGTCCATCTGTCATCACGAACCTCCAAGAATCTGATGGTAGATAACTGTACATTATGTTTTTATTTCATAGTTTGTGCTTAGTTTCTTTGTTTCTGTTTTTATTCATGATTTGTCTCTTTTCGCATGGTTTAAATATGCTCCAAGTTAAGTCGCAAAGTAGTAATTATCTTTTCACAAAGTTCAATTTACTTTTCGAAAAGACTCTGGATTTGTAACGAACTGCTCGAAAGCAAGAATTTGCTTTTCGAATAGTTGGTTCTGAAGCTATTTTATTTTCGAAAAGATATTTCTGAAGCTAGTTTCTTTTCGAAAAGATGTTTCTGAAGCTATTAACTTTTCGAATGGTACTGATGCCATTCGCAGTTGTAAAAAGGTCTATTTTGGAACTTTTCGAAAACTTAAAAAGAACTTTGCGAAATTAACTCTGAGTATATTTAAACCCTTTCGAAGTAGGGGTTTCATATTCGAAATCTTTCTGAAGAGCGACCTGTTCCACAGAAACCCTATTTCGTTCTTTCCTTGCGCGATTTGAGAAGCTTGCTACATTTTTCTTCACCTTTGTTCGATCATTTGAGTTTTCAGAGAAGGATTTTAGCCTCTAGTCTGGGGGATTTCTGCAAGCAAACAACTCGTTCAATCAAAAACCCTAGATCTCGGTATTTCTCTGCACATTCTCTCTGTTTATCATTTGGAAAATTTGATTTTGTGTCAGCATCTGTTGTGGGCATTTTTCATACATCAATTTAGAATGGGAAAAGCGGAGAATCGTTGGCTGCCATGTTCCCAAAATCCTCTGTTAAGAAAGTTAGCAAACCTACCCCAAAAGGAAAAGCCAAAACTTCAGCCAAAAGAAAATTATCTATGGATAAAGCGGATAGGGTGGAGAAAGGAAAGAAAGTTCGACATGAGGAACCCATCCCTGCTGCTGCTAGCCCTGAGGCCTGAGCTTCCTCGTCTGCCTATACATTTGGTACTACCAAATCCATTCATTGAAGCTCGAAGCTAATTCCGAAGTGATTGTGGGCGAAACTTTTTCTCACAAACAATACATAAGAGATGCCTCACTAAGCAATATCCTTACCCCTTGCCGAGAAAATTTACCCATGAATGGTGAAGTTATGGTACCAAAACCTAATCAAGGTCCGAAAAGATTGATGTCCCTACCCTTGTTATCTTTATTGATGATTGCGATCTTCTTGTACATTTGAAGACATAGGGAATGCTTTGGGGATACCCTTCCAATTTGATCCTTCTCGGTCCATTGGTCGCTCAAAAGCACCTCCTTTAGAGAAATGGCTGCACATTTAACCCAAGGAATTGTGGGCACTGGACAGTCCATCATGAGGAGAGACCTAGCCCCCCAATTTCTATTGATGGACTCCATTTTGAGGGGAAGTTTTTATGTCACCGGGCACAGCCAAGAGAGGAGAACACCAATTCTGGAGGCTCTCTTTCATTTTTCTAAGGGGCAGTTTTTCAATGCCCCTATGTTAATTTTTGAAGCCATGGCTGATATTAGTGCCAAGTTGAAAAAGGAGCAGAAATTAGCTGGCCTCCCATTTGGTAGATTGATCACAGCCCTCCTCAGAGCCAAGTTTGACATTGATAATGAGGAGCCATTTGAAGTCATTGCTCCTCACAATTTTGGGAAAAAGGCTTGGACTACAAGCCAAGCCATGCTGAGAAGAATGAGAGAGGAAGGTGAACCTGCACCTGCACCTGCAGCTGGTAATGAACCTGCACCTGAACCTGCCCCTGCAGTTCCCTTAGAACCGGTTTTGGCAGAACCTGTGGTGACCAGCTCTTTAGCTGCACCACTTCTTGAAGCAGCTCTGCCAGACCCTGTGGTGACCAGCTCTTTAGCTGCACCCATTTTTGAAGAAACTATCCTTCCCATGGTGACCAGCTCTTCAGCTGCACCAATTCTTGAGGAAGTTGGCCTTTCACCCTCCTCCCCTATCCCAGCTATCCCCTCTCCCATACCCTCCATTATTCCAATTATAGATTCCCCCTCTACACCAACCACTCCAACCATACTCACACCACCAATTTCTCCCACCAATGCCCATGTTTTAGCTGCAGACTTTATTGCCCCATCTCCCTGCACTCCTCTGCTCCAAAGCCCCTCAAATTCACCTGCTCATTCAGCCCACACACCTGAAATATCCCATACACCTGAACCTGAGCCTTTCACTATAAAGGCTTATTCTTCCTTAATGGGATCTCTTTTTGAAACCATGGGGCTTAAACCTATCCCTATACCTGACCCTCATCATTTCACTCACTTACCTACTTCTCCCTTTACAGCCATTGCACCCCCACCCTCCACTTCAGTTGTACCAGTCCCTGCTATGCCCACCTCTCCCCCACCTGCATCTATTAACCAAATACTTGCCTACCTCCAATCCATCCAAGCCTAACTCCAAATCAACACAGAAAACCAATCTGTGACCAATGACCTGCTCCAAACCTTAGCCTCCACATCCCACACAACCACCATTACCCCTATACCTACTGTTGATTCCCATGCTACCCAAACTGAACCAGAGGTAGTATTGGTTGATCTGCCCACCCCCACCACTATTGCCCATGCAACCCAAACTGAACCTGAAGTCCCTCTAGTTGCATCCCCTTCACCACTCCCCACTTTCTCTGAGCAAGCCACTGGGCCAGGCCACAAGTCCTCCTTCTGGACACTTCTTCTCCCCCTCCCACAGCTGGGACACCTTTAGTCCCCTACCATTCCATTCCCCTTCCCAGATTTGCCACCCTCAGAAGAGCCATGGAAGAAAATCCTTATATATGTCAATATGTTCTAAAGGGGTTAGCTGATTTACAAGCCTACATTCGAACCCCTTATGAAAACCAGATTCGGAAGTTGGAGTTATTTATGAAATTTGAGAGAGAGAAAATGAAGGACTTGCTGGGTCAAACATTTCAGATGGTTCGGAGTGAGCAGCACAAGGTGACCATGTTGCAAGCACAGCTTGACCAAGAAAAACTGAAGACCACTAGACTTGGCAAGTACATTGGCCTCACCAAAAAGATAAAATCAGAGGAATACACTGGTAAAAAACACACTCCACGAAAGCTCAATCAAGTTAGACTCCAATCAGATTCTAGTTACGATTAAGCGGTGACTCAGATTCTGAGCCAATTGAACCAACTTATGATACAGATTTTGACCCCAGTTATTAGATCACATTGTACTTATCTGTGTTATGAGTTTGTAATATAAAATTCTGTTGTTTCTTGTGTAATTCCTGTGCATTTCTGTCTGTCCTTTTGTCATCATGATTTTTTTTTCCTTGCTTATATCTTTTCTCTGCTTTGGACCAGCGTGGACCCTGCTCCCCTTTGGTTTGGGGGGGTGACAGAAATCAATAATTGAGTTAACATCAGTACAGCTTATGATCAGTGGAATTTTTGAAAATAAAGTAATTTCACACCTGCTGTTTTGAAAAAAAAGAAAAAATATGAAGAAGTTAAAAACCTTTTGAAATTAATTTCTAGTGTAATTCTAATACTTTCATGAAGTGAATGTCAGGAAATTTCCAAAAGAAAATTGATGCTTTAGTAAACCTAAAAAGAAGGAAAACAGTGAGGATACACCTCAGGAATTTGATAAAAAAACCACCCCAGTGAGGTTTGGGCCTGAAATGTATTCTTTGGAGGTATGAATTGGCAATTTTTTCTACTTTTGGGACTGATTGAATCTGCTTTCTTACTAGAAGTTACATATCAAATTGAAATAATTTGATAGCACTCGTGATATTAAAGACATGATGTAAGGCCTCCTTTTGGACAGTTTGAACCTTACAAAGCCCCACCTTTTGAAAATGCCCTTGATACACACCATTTGAGCTGTACAAATCTAAGATTCCTTTGAAACCTCATCCAATAAACCTCATCAACTTCATTTAGCCTAACCCTCACTCCGAGAAGTCAGAAGATAAAGGGAAGGAAGCTGAAGAAAGGAGAATTGAGTAACAATTTGATAACAAAAGAAGGGTACAAGTTGAAGGCAATGATGTAACGAGAGAAATGTGGCATTCAGTCAATGCTAATTTGAAAAAAAAATATTTGAACAAAACAAAAAAGAAGGCATTTCATTGGAAGTTTGAAAAGAAAGAAAAAGATGGCCACTTTGGCTCTAGAAATTCAAAAAAGAAAATGAAAATATGCTGAAGTAAAGAAGGTTTGTATATCACCTCCTTACCTTGACTGACTTCTCAAATTTGAACACCATTCCACCCTTTTATTCTTGAGAAATTTCACCCATAAGCCACATTACAACCCCAGTAAAGTCCTTACTGATCAATGATGGATTGAGCTATCACATGGAGATAAGAATTTGTGTAATCTATGGTGAAAAGAGCAGGGAATTCCGAACTAAAAGCAATGCCTATGCTCATGCTTACATCCTATTTGAGGGTAATTGCTCTTGAGCTTAATGTGAAATAGTACAACCCTCTTACTTGCATGTTGAGTGAAAATCCTGGTGAGAGTTGGGTTTGAAATCAACTCATTGGGGTAACATCAAAGCTGGATTCCTAAATCGAAGGTAAGTTGTTCGTTAATTTTTCTTGTAAATAACCTTTGACATAAATTGACTGAGTAGTAACAAGAATTACAGCAGAATTGTAGTTTTGAACTGATGTTTTTCTTGAAAAATCTTCTTACAACATGACTGATGCAGGTGTGAATAAACAGAGTGGATGAAAGTTCACTGTAACAGAACTGCAGTGATCTTAACTGATTTATTGAAGAAGTTTGTGAGTACCTTCACTGAAAACCCTCAGGAGACTTCACTCCTCCACTAGGGATTACCTAGGGGTTTAAAAGGCTTGTTGCATATGCTAAATGCAACTGTGCTCCCTACAAAAGTGGCTTTTTACTTTGTTTTTAATTTTGTCTTTGCTCAGGGACTAGCAAAGCTTAGGTTTGGGGGTGTGTTGAGAACTGAAAAATACCATTTTTCACCTCTGAACTTGAGTCTTGATAGACCTTTGAGAGAACAAAATAAGTGTTTTAAGTGCTTGTGTTGCAGCTAACAATAAAGACAGGCTTAACCATAAAAGCGACTTAAAGTGCCAAAAGATGACAATCCATGTCAATCCAAAGAAAGAAGAGAAGAAACAACCTCACTAATTTGAAAGGTCCGAATTGAAGAGGAAAGACACGGTCTCAACCCGAGAAAAGAAGTATGGAGCAATTCGAGTAAAATGCACTGAGCACTTTTAAAGAACTGAACTGCGAAAAGAACTAAAACTCAGCTTAGCTTTGAGAGCATTGAACTCTTGAAGAGATGATTGACCTTTTCGAAAGAAGAAAACTCAATTGAACAGAACGAACATTGCGAAAAGTGCTTGAGTTACAACACCTTGCTAAAGTCCCTAAGCTATGCGAAAAGGTATTCGAGATTCCCTTTGCAAGGGCAATTTAGTAATCTATTTCACGCGTCCCAATGCATTTAAAACCTAGGGACATTTCAGAGGATTCTAAGCATGAAGCAAAGGCATATTCCACCCACGTGAGCACCCGGAGATGAAATAACTTGGCGGGAACTTTAGAAACTCTATGAGACTTTCAAAATGCATAGAAATTGATGCCTTTTCACGATTGGTGAACGGATCGAGGAATTGATTGGCGAGCAGATCCTGGATCCTCGTGCTCTACTACCATTGGTCAATACGATCGAGCACTTGATTGGTTGATACATCTGAGCATGGACTTAGGAAAACTATAAATGAGCAGACCATTTGCCCAATTTGGGTATCCAGATTTTGAGTTTCATTCTACTCCCCCATTTCCAAATCGGATAGTTTATAGAAATTAGCCTCACTTTTTACTTGCAATTGAGAGTCGTGAGATACTTGTAATTCAAAGGAGAGTTATATTCAAGACTACAAATCTGAGAGCTGTTTAAGCTATGCTCTGTAATTGTAATGGTGAATTTGAAAAGGTTGCTGTAAACCATGCATTCTCCATTGGACTCATGTTAAGGGTTCCCTCTGATCTCCTTCTTGCATTAGACTCCTTTAGATTCACTATTTTTCATGCAATTTCCCTTGATTCATTAATCCTGTGAGAGTTAGTGTTTGTAACCTAGTCTCTCACGGCATTTGTAGTGATGTTTCTTGTTCTAGATTAAGGATTTGGATTCAAGACTATTGGATGGTTTGTGGCCATTAAAGTGGACAGACCATAGCCATAAGCTTAAACCTAATCCTTGAATTAGATTTATTTCTCTTACATCTGCGCTTGTAGCCAGATGAAGATTGGATCATCTCTCAGTTGAGCTGCAGTCATTCTCATTAGATTTCAAGGACCAAATCAAAGTTAGATATTACTTCTCCATTTTTTATAAGTTTACCTCAAACGTTCCCCCAACTCGGATCTGGATCATTTAGTTTAACTTTTACTTTTTATCATTTAGTTAATGTGACAAATTCAACCTCCCCATCTTATGTGCTTTCTAGATAGGATAAGAGGCCAGATCAGGTAGCTCAGATCTGGAGGTTTGTCTTGCATTTTAGACAAATTCTCTGTGGACGATCTTTCACTCACTTACATTTAAAACTTGCTACAATTGGCCCTGATCTTGCAGGCTAATTCACTTCTATCTGTGCTGATATTTCTTTACTCTTTTCAATATTTTAAATTCATTATAACTTAGCAGTTGAAAGCCTGTTTTCAAAACACAAATAAATCAAGCACACAAAGAAGCAACAACATCCGGCAGCCTCAGATGGACATTGAGGATTGTTGTGCAATAAATGTACTAGATGGCCTTGTAGAAGGAGAATTATCCAATTTGCTGGATTGGGATAATGTGGTTGAGAACCTGAAAAATATTTGGAGTAAGGTTGAGGAGGAGGCCCAAGTTTTCATGACAGAAGACACCACCAAAATGGAGTCTTCTGTGGGCCTAGTGCAACATTCTAGCTGGAAACCTATATTGCTACGCCTTCCTCAAACCACCAAGGCACTTATATTGCCTTCCATTGAAAATACCCCTGAGCTGGAGCTGAAATAACTCCCAAACACATTAAAGTATGCCTTCTTAAGGCGAAACAAAAATCTTCCAGTGATTATCTCTTCCTCTCTCACTAGTGAGCAGGAGGAGGAATTATTGAGTATTCTCAAAAAACATAAAAAGGCAATGGGGTGGACAATTGCTGATCTTGGGGGCATTGATACCTCAGTGTGTATGCATAAAATTCATCTGAAAGAGGGTGTAAAACCCTCTAGGAAGATGCAGAGGAAGCTTAATCCTCACATGCAGGAGGTGGTTTTGAAAGAGATAGTAAAATTGTTGGATGCATGGGTGATTTACCCCATTTAAGATTCATAGTGGGTGTCACCTATTCAGGTGGTACCCAAAAACTCAAGCATAATAGTTATTACTTCTGATTCTAGGGAGTTGGTGCCAGCCAGGGAGACTATTGGTGTAACATCCTGAAAATTTTGACTTTGAATAGTGTGCCTTAGTGTGCGTGCCTGACTAGTCACGTGCCTGATTTTGTGAAATTAATTAAGTGAGTTATTTCAGGTTGGGAATTTCCCATTTGGTTTTGGGTGTGTAGGCCCACACCTAATCAAAGAAAACTATTTTGTTATGAGATAACACCTAAATAGGTACGTTCGTTTCACGCGGGAGCTAGATCCTTAGATGAGAACTAATATGCCCAAAAACAAGTATATGTGTTTTGTATGGGAATCAATCCCATTTAGTTAAAGAAGGCAATTTCTTCTTTTGGAAGCTAACACCCAATTTGCACAAGGGGTACTTGAGTTTTGGGTTTTGAGGATAGAAGGAAGAGAGAAAGAGGAGGAGATGAAATGAACGTGCTGAATCCATGTGTGCCGAGCCTTAGATTTGTGTGAAAAACATTTGTGAGATCATGTAAGGGGAAGATCACTATCGGTTTCAATGTTTGGCTGTGGTTTTGTGGGTTTTGGAGCCGTTTGGGGGTTTTGAAACCCTCTTCTTGTGAAGAGATCATGGGTTTTGATCCGCAAATCACGTGTGCGTATTTTGAACCTGAGTTAGACAAACCCCGTGTGCGTATTCGGCTCGGCGACTAACGTTGCCATTTGTTGTAGATTTTTATCTAGATGTGATTATGCAGATAGATTCTGATTTAAAGCCCATTTGGACCCTCGTGTGAAAGTCGTGCACCGACCTCGGTGTGGCCGCTCAATACCAGGCGTGAGTGTTAAAATTTGAAGTGTATAACACACAAGAGGTGTGTGTGTGCTTAACTTTTTGGGCAATCCTATTATAAGAATAAATTGCATTCCCGTATTATACTAGGTTTTGTTTAAGAGAAAAAGAGACATGAGTGTCGTGAAGAACCGCAGTCGTTTGATAGTCGCCCAACCGTGCGAAACTCCGTCTTCTCTCTTCTTCAACCATCGTAGGAGATCGGTTTAGAAAACCTCCTCCTCTAGAACCCTCTTTTGTGGAAACCCTTGAACCTTAGAAAGAACTTGAATCAACCTTGAATTCATAGTTGGCTATTGGGAGAGGTTGAGATCATTGGGGACATGTTGGAGTTGTCTCTGTGAACTCGTGGGATCGATCGTAGCGCGAATCGTCGAGGAAACCCGCCGGTTTCATTCCGAAGCTCCGTTCGCGTGACTCATTTCTAATCAAGGAATCCTTAGACTAAAGGTATATTTTAATTAAATTTATTAATTAAAGTAGTTGGATTGGCCATGGGTTTTTATTTTGTGATGTATGGGATTCAATTCGGGTGAAAACGAGCGAAATCGCATCGCTGTAGCTCGCTCGAGCGAGCTATTTTAATCGCTAAAGCGAGATGGCACCAAAGGTTTGACTTTAGAAGTCATATACTAAAAAAATATTCTCTGTCTTTGCTCGAGCGAGCTTAAGTCATCACTCGAGTGAGAAATTTCTGAAGGATCTCGCTCAAGCGAGCTATTTTAATCGCTCGAGCGAGGTATCATTGAACTCCGATACTGTCTTGGTATTTTAGTCATAACATTTTACTCTGAACTTCGATTGAGATGATTCTTTTACCGTTGCAAAGATAACAGAAAAATCTATAACTTTTATGTTTTGACTAACTCATGAGTCAATCTTCTTGAGGGTCAAAGATGTATGGGAAAGTTACATCAAATTCTAGGATTTGAGCAACTTGCTCGTTTTGACTTGTTTTCGAGGAAACGCTTAAATAGGTTTATATTATTAGTGATTAGAGTTAACTCTTAATACCTCAATTTATGTGTGAATGTGGGTGAAGGATAGTAGAAAGTTGAGAAGGATCGAGAGAAGAAAAATGGTAGATCTGAGACATTTCTGTTTGTCGCTCGCGCGACATTTATAGCTCGCTCGCGCGGGAGATAAATATGGGGACATTTATTCTGTGATCGCTTGTGTGAGGCCTTAGGTTAAATAAGGATCGCTCGCGCGAGGGCTTGTGTGAGTTTCAGAGGGCTCGATTATAATCGATCCAGCGAGGGTTGTGCTCGCTCGAGTGAGGCCAAAGGCTCGATCGAGCGAGGTACAATGTACATGTTTTGTTTAGTTTTGTTTGAGCTCCTTAGAGATGTGTTCCTTAGATCCTTTAGAAGATTTCTAAGGAAATTTTGGGTATTTTGAATGTAGGAGTAAAGTGTTGAACCATGCGTGGAATGTGAATTGTGCTGAGCGTGCTTTGAGGTAGGGGAACTTCAACACAAACTTGCATGTTTAACTTTGATTCATAGCTTCTTTGAGGTATTTATATGAAAAAAATGATAAGTTTTCTTGATGTATTTAGATAAAAAATAATAAGTTTTCTTGATGTATTTTGATGGAAGTTTGATAAATATTTGAATTATAACTTGAACTCCTTGCAAAATAGAAATTTGAAATCCTTGAGTCGAAAATGGTGAATTCTGAACTGTGAACTTAACCTAGAATTTGTACTATGGTATTCGATTTTAAACTTGATTTTTTAATGATGAGTTTTAAAACCTTTGAACCAAGAATTTGAGCTTTGGATTGTGATTTAGAAATCTAAACTAGAATGTGAACTCGGAATCCTTGAGTCTTGTAGATTTGTGAGAAGGTACACCCTTGGACCGCTGTGGCAGGATGTATGTACATGTTAAGTAGTGAAAAATACCATTTTTCACCCCTAAACATGAGCTTTGAAAGACCCTTGAGAAGACTAAATAAGTGCTTTAGTGTGCATTTTACAGCTAACCAATTAGACAGGTCCAAGTCCGAAAAGCATCCTAAAATGATCAAAAAGCTGACAACTCATGTCAAGCTCAAAGAGGGAGTGAAGAAATAGCCTCAGCAATGGCTAAAAAGGTCCTAAAAGAGCAAGAAAAGACCTGAAGAAGAAGAAGGATCCATTCGCAAAGAAGAAATCAAGTTAAAAGTTCAAATCGCAAAGTAAAAAGTACTTTTCGAAAAGGTCAAAGTTCTGATTGAATTGATTACGGAGGCGTAATGAACTACTCGAAAAGAACCATGTTCTGCTGAATAGTTGAAATTTCCTTTTCGAATAGAAGATCCGGGAGAAGTCCTTTGCGAAAAGACTTTACGAAGCCAAATTGCTGCGAAAAGAACTTCCGAGCCAAAACACTTTTGCGAAAAGGCACTTAAACTCTCTGAAAGGACATTACGGGAATTACATTGTTTAAAGGGCATTTCATAATCTACGCGCCCCAATGCATTTAACGACCGAGGACATTTAGATTCCAATCAAGATCCAAAGCATATTCCAACCCATGTGAGCGCTCAAAGATGAAATCACTTGGCGTGAACTTCTAGAAGCTCAAACAGATTTTTGAATTCCATAATGAAATTGATGCTTCTAGCGCTGATTGGTGAACGGATCGAGCATTTTCATTGGCGAACAGGTCTGGATCCCCGTGCTCAACGCCATTAGGCAATCCAGATCTGAACACTTCGATTGGTCAATTCAAAGCTATAAATAGAAGACATTTGCCCAATTGTGGCATCCAGATTTTGAGTTCATTTCTATTTCCCCGCTTCCGGCCGATAGCTTGTCCTCTGTACCCTAATAGCTTCTTTTGTATTTGCTTTTGAGAGTTTCGAGAGCTATTTGTAACTCCAAGGAGATTGGATTCAAGGCGCAAGTCCGAGGGTACGTCTAGCCGTGCTCAGAATTGTAAGATTGAATTTAAAAGGTTCTAAGTGTTTTCTCCATTGGATTCATGTCAAGGGTTCTTATTGATCACCTTAGTGCATTAGACTCCTTTAGATTCACTACTTTGCATGCAATTTCCCTTGATTCATTACTCCCTGCATTTAATTAGCGTTGGTAACCTAGTTCTGAGACTTGCAAGTGATGTTCATGTTCGAATTGAGGATAGGTCAACAACTATTGGATGATCTGTGACCATTTAAGTGGACAGATCATAACCATAAGTCTAAACCTTCCTTAATTCAGATTTATTTCTCTTACATCTGTCTTGGTAGCCGGATGAAGATTGAATCAACTCGCTTAGTTGCGCGATTCTCCATTAAAATTCAAAGGCTAAATCACGTAAAGTTATTATTTCTCCATTTGATTTATTTTAATCACTTCCCTAACTTGGATCTGGATCAGCTAGTTAGTTCTTTTCATTATTTCCTTTTAGTTAAACGTGACAAAACCCAACACTCTCTTTTTATCGCTTTCTAGATAATTATAGAGCCGGATCTGGTAGCACGATCTGGAGGTCTATCTCATATTTGGACAAATTCTACGTGGACGATCTTTAATATACTTACTTTTAAAACTTGCTACAATTGGCCCGATCTTGCGGGCTATTGTTAGCCCTCAATGTCGATATCTCTTTCATAATTTAAAATTATGTAACTTAATATTCATTAATTATCATTCAAAACACACATAAATCAGTGCACATGTTAGGCAACAACAAGTTTTTAGCCGTTCGAATTTGTTCTAAAATAGATAGACCTATGTTTTATTCTCTTTTATTTATTATTTATTAATTCATTTTTTACATTGTTATCTCATGCGTGTTACAAATACATGCGTAAAGGAAAGGAAAGCACCTAATTGACAGGGTTTGCGGTACCAAATTCTCTGCGTTGTATGTTTGGTAGGAGAACTCTCAACCTGAGATTCTCCCTTTAATTGAAGTTGAAAGACTCTAAGAAAACAGACATACACCACAAGTTACTGCTACAATGGGTGACGAACCTAGATTGTTAAGAGACTACTTTGCTCCCCGGTGCCTATAATTCCCTTTCGCATTCAATTTCCCACAGTGGAGGGAAATTATGAGATCAAATCATCAACCATCCAAATCTGCCTTCATTTCATGGATTAAGTAAAGAAGATCCTTACAAGCACATTGATGAATTTTCTGGCTTTGTGCACAACATTTAACATAATGGACTTGGTCCGAGAGGCAACCAAGTCGAGGCTCTTTCCTTTTCATTAAAGGACAAAGCTAGAGCATGGTTATCTATGTTAGCACCAAACAAGACATCACATCATGGAATGATTTGCAATGTCAATTTTGTCAAAATATTTCCCAATGACTAAAACCAAAAGACAAAGCATCATCTCTTTCTCCCAAAACTCAATCAAACTTTCCATGAGGCATGGGAAAGATTCAAAGAATCATAAGACAATGCCCTCACCATCAAATTCCTAAATGGCGCTTGTTCAAAGCTTCTATCAAGGAATTGATCAAGGGCAAGAACATGGTGGATGCCTCTGTGGAGGTACCTACTTACAAAAAGACAGTTGAAGAGGTTTGGGACCTCTTTGAGGTGATTGGAGAAAATTCAACCCAGCAGAATCCTGCCAAGAGACACCGAGAATCCAAATAGGTGAATAATCCCCAATTCACAAGAGGAAAGTTTATGAAGTCAATGAGTGGAAAGGAAAGTGGATAATTTGACCACAAAATTTGATAGGTGATGGACTCATTTAAAGCTCCAAATGGGTCAAGAGTAGAGGAGGCATGTCCGATATGCCGTCCCTACTCATTCAATTGATCAATGTCCTTCGCATCACAATTTCCGAACTCATGATGGAACAAGCTCATGCACTATCTTATGGAGATGCAATCCAATGACTACCCATGGAGATCTCATCCTAATCTCGTGGAATCGGAAATTACCATTAGCAACAGCAAAAATCAAATACCTTTCAAACACCTTCACCATATCGGCAGAAATTTTTACAATAAACAAAATTTTCAGCAACCTAACCCACAACCCATGCAAAGATTCTACACCAGCCCTGCCTCCTAGGTCCCCTGTCATTTGAAGAGCGGTCTTAAGTTCACTTAATTTAGGAACTCTATCTCGGGGAACCTTCACAATGAGCATTAAAAAAATTGAAGAAACTTTGGGCCACTCTCAATTCATTAGCTAAGAGAGAGGAGGGCGAGACTACCCAAACCTTTGAACAATCCTAAGGGATGTTCATGGTTGGAGAATCCTCAAATAGCCATGAGGAGATTAAAGTATGACCACTTTGAGAAGTGGAAGAGTAATAAAAAACAAAGGTAGTGAAGAGGAAAAAGAAGAAGAACAAGATGTGCGTGAAGCACAAGATGATGAAAACAATGAGGTTGTTGATTTACCTCGAAAACCCAAAAAATGAAAACAGAAAAATAAAAAATTGTTGAAAAAGATGAGGAGGAGAGATTTGTTCCCCACCTCCCATTCCCTCATGCAATGAAGTCAGTTTCTCCTTTTGACAAAGGAAACACAAAAATTGAGGAAATGATGGAGACATTCAAACAAGTTAAAATTAATCTACCTACTTGATGCAATCAAGCAGTCCACCTTATGCTAAATTTCTCAAAGGGTGTGCACCCACAAAAGGCAATCTAGGATACATTTATCTAAGAAGGCCTTTCTTTGTGAGAAAATCAACCAAGTACTATCCATTGCAACACCCCTAAAATGCAAGATCCTGGAATCCCCACAATCCCTGCATCATTGGGAGCATACCATCGAAAGCTACGCTAGATCTGGAGCTAGTGTCAACCCTTCCTTATTACATCTATGAGAAGCTAGGTTTGGGAGAATTAAACCCACTCAAGTGGTGTTGCAACTAGGCAGCAGATCTGAGAGAAACCTATGGGATTGATTGAAGATGTGCTAGTAGGAGTAGATAAATTCTTCTATCCTGCTGATTTTGGTGTTGGACATGGAACCAACCAAAGTACCACTTCCATCCTGTCATTTTAGGGAGACCATTCACAGCTCTGACAAATGCATGCATTCAATGCAGTGCGGTATCATGGAAGTTTCTTTTGGTAATATGAAAGTCAAATTGAATGTTTATAATCTTGTTAACCAACCTCAATTTTCTGTTTGAAGAGTGCTTTCATGTTGACATCATGGATGAACTTGTGGAGGAGTCTTTGCAAAAATTTCTGCAGGTGAAGACTCCACCACGTAACTAAAAATGATTGGGAATCCACTGAGAAAGAAGGAAAAGGAGATCAAATTCAAAGGAGTCTGCTTTGTGCAAGGCACTCACAAACAATCCTCAAGTTCTCCCTCTTGGAGACACTGCTCCTCTCCCTCTTCCACAAATTACCAAAGGTACCTTTGCTGCCCTCTTTTCTCGGCCCACAATTGGAACTCAAGCGGCTCCCCAAAAATCTGAAATATGTGTTTTGGGAGATCATCAAACACTACACATTATTTCTTCCTCCCTTACAAAGGAGCAAGAAGAGGAGTGTTGGTAGTTCTAAAAGCAGACAAGAAAGCAATTAATTTGGACCATTCTTGATTTAGGAGGAATAAACCCAAGTATGCATGCATAAGATCCACACGGAAGAGGATGCCAAGCCTTCTAGAAATGCAAAGAAGGTTGAATCCTCACATGCAAGAAGTGGAAATGAAGGAAGTTGTCAAGTTGCTGAATCTTTGGGGTCATTTACCCCATTTCAGATTACCTTGGGTAGCACCCACAGTGGTGCCTAAGAAATCTGGCATCAACGTGAATCGGTGAACTTATGTCCACCGGACAAACAAGCTGGATGGAGGGTCGCATAGACTACGAAAATTAAATACCATGACAAGGAAAGACCATTTCCCCTCCCTTCATTGACCAAATCCTTGATAAGCTTGCGGTAAAGCTTACTACGCTTCCTTGATGGGTACTCTGGTTACAACCCGGATCCTGTACCAGGGACCAAGAAAAGACCACCTTCACCTTGCCCTTTGGCACTTTTGCCTATAGGAGGATGCCCTTTGGTCTTTGCAATGCCCTGCTACTTTTCAAAGATGCATGTATGCCATCTTTTCGACATGATTGATCAATTCATGGAGATCTTCATGGATGACTTTTCAATTTATGGAGACGGACTTTTCCCAATGCTTACACCACCTCAAGTTGGTGTTGCAAAGATGTGAAGAAACCAATTTGGTTCTAAGCTGGGAAAGAGTCATTTTATGGTCACCCAAGGCATTGTCCTAGGACATGTGGTCTCCCATAAAGGCATAGAGGTGGACCAAGCAAAAATTGATCTAATTGCACATTTGCCTCCTCCCAGGCTGAAGTTTCTTAGGGCATGCAGGATTTTATAGGAGGTTCATCAAAGATTTGATAAAATTTCCAAGCCACTCTGTCATTTCATCGTGTCAAGATGTTCCTTTTGTGTTTACTAATGAATGCATGATGACCTTTGAGGTCCTTAAGAAATGTCGATTTGGCTCCCATCTTGCAGTCCCCGACTATTCGGTGCCCTTTGAGTGATGTGTGATGCATCAGACTATGCCCTAGGAGCTGTCCTAGGGCGGAGAAAGATAAGCTTCCCCATGTCATAGCTTATGCCCGGCAGATCCATGATAGATGCCCAGCTCAACTACACAACAAGCGAGAAAGAGTGCTGGCCATTGTGTTTGCATTGGAAAAATTCAGGTCTTATGTTTTAGGTTCACAAATTATGGTGTTCTTGACCACTCGCCCTAAAATACCTTACATCTAAGAAGGATACCAAGCCAGTTAATCGGTGGATCCTCCTATTACGGAGTTTGATCTCTGATTAAGGATAAGAAAGGAGTGGAAAATGTGGTGGCCGATCACCTATCCGAATTCTCAATCGAGGATGATAGCTTACCCATTAATGAATCATTTCACGATGAGCAACTTTTTGCCATCAATACCCGATCCTTGGTTTGCAAACATAGTCAACTTCTTGGCTATTGGATGATTCCTCAACATTGGAATCGAATGGATAAAGATCTTTTCTTCTCACGAGTTAAACATTTCATTTGGGAAGATCCTTATCTATTCAAGAATTGTGCGAACCAAGTGATCAAAAGATGTGTCCTCGACCATGAATTCTCCGGCATATTGTCAATGTGTCATGAACACTGTGGAGGTCATTTCTTGGTAACAAAACAAATGCAAAAATTCTGAGGTGGTTTTATTGGCCCACAATCTTTAAAGATGCCTTACGACCAGTAAATCTGCCAGAATCGCCAAAAATTGGGCGCATTTCCAAAAGAAACTCAATGCCTCTACAAATACGGTGGTTGAGTTGTTTGATGTATGGGGAATAGATTTTATGGGCCCTTTCTCCTTCTAATGGAAATAACTTCATTTTAGTAGCGTGGACTATGTCTCCAAGTGGATTGAAGCCATAGCTACTAAATCAAATGATCACAAAGTGGTTTTGAAATTTCTCAAGGACCACATTTTTCCAGTTTGGTTTTCCCAGGCCATCATCGTGATGGGGGAAGCCATTTTGTAACAACAGTTTGAAGCTCTATTGAAAAGTACTCATCACTCATAGAGTAGCCACTCCTATCATCCACAAACCCGGTGGACAAGTGGAGATTTCAATAGAGAAATCAAACACATTTTGGAAAAAAAAGAAGAAGACAGAAAGGACTGGTCCTTTAAGCAATGATGCTTTGTGGGCATACAGCGCCTACAAAACTCCAATTGGAATGTCCCTTTTAGATCGGTCATGGCAAGCATGTCATTTGCCAAGTAGAGTTAGAATACAAAGCTTTACGGGCTATTAAAACATTTAATATGGATCTAACTTCTGCCGGTAATCACAGAAACTTCAACTCACCGAATTGGAAGAGTCATGGATGGATGCTTATACAAGCTCCAGTTGTATAAGGAGAAAGTCAAATCATTTCATGATAGGAGTTTAATGAGAAAAGAGTTCATCGGGGTCCAAGGTATGGTTATTCAACTCTAAACTTAAATTCTTTCAGGGCAAATTGAGATCCGGATGGGAAGGGCCATACATCATCAAGGCCTCCCCTCGAGGCTGTGGATATTCGATCCCAAGGATGGAAGAATCCTTAAGGTAAATGGTCGAGGCGCCTGCCATGCATTGATAACACTCAGAGCCCGTACGCCCATCTGTCATCACGAATCTCCAAATAACTGATGGTAGAAAATTGTATATTATGTTTGTACAACATAGTTTTTATCAATTTCTCTGCTTCTATTTCTTTTTCTTGTTCGCATAGTTTAAATACACTTAAAAGTTCAAATCGCAGCAAAACTACTTTTCGAAAAGCCCAAAGTTCTATTCAATAGATTCTCGAGTCAGATGAATCGCCAAAAGAAAGATGTTCTTTTAATAGTTAATTATGTTAACAGCCTTTTCAATAGAAGGTCCGATGCTAAGTCCCTTGCGAAATAAACTTTCTGCAGCTATCTTCTTGTCGAAAGGCACTTTTGCCATTCGAAATAGAAAAAAAGGAGGGCTCTTTTGGAATATTTCGAAAACTTAAAGGTGCTTTGCGATTTTAGCATCAAGTATATTTAGTCGTTTTGAAGTTAGCATTGTATTTGCAAACACTCTCTGCAGAGCTACGCCCCACTAAAACCATAGCTCACTCTTCTCACACGAGCTCCACAAAGATACCAGCCGCTCGTTGCTAATTGTTTGAGCGTCTCCATTTTTCAGAGATCACAAATGACCGCTGGGTTAGGCGATCTTTACAAACAAAGCGACTCAGTTCAAGCACAAACCTTAGATCGTGGTATTTTTCTATCCATTCTCGCTCAATCTTTTTAGAAAAATCTAAATCTGTGTTAGCTGTGTGGGCTTTTGTTTTCCTCCATTTTAAATATGGGAAAGAGAAATCTTAGTCGCCACTTTTCTAAAGGGCAATTTTTCAATGCCCCCATGCTCATCCCGGAAGCAATGGCTGATGTGAGTGCCAAGATAAAGAAGAAACAGAAATTGCTGGCCTCCTTTGGAAGACTAATTACAGCCCTCCTAAGAGCCAAGTTTGACATAGATAGGGAAGAGCCCTTTGAAGTCCTCACCCCCATAACTTTGGCAAGAAAGCACGGACCACAAGTCGCTATGTTGAGGAGAATGAGAGCAGGAGATCCAAGCCCCCCTGCCTGCTGTTCTTTTTGAACCCATTCTGCCCGAGCACACAGGCGAGCCAGTTCCTGCTTTGCTAAGCTGACAGGGAACCTAGCCTGCAAGTGTGGGTGGGCTGAACAACCACCTATGGACCCCCTACATTTGTACATGAACACAGTGAGTGAACTAGCACGAGTCCAAGAGATACCCTGCTGCAGTGGCGCTATGGAGCCTCCACACCTGCCTCACCTCGGCCCTGCCATTTTACAAGAACCATTTCTGTGGTGACCCGGCTCTCTGTTGCACCACTGCTGCACCATTCTACCGGCCACTACACAGTACCCTATTCCCCCACCCCTTCCACCCCACCCCTTCACATTGGAGCTCATCCAAGCCCTAAGCACCCTTACCACCCACCCCGGTGCCCCTGCCCTCCATGTTGCCTCACAAGCAACCCAAGCAGACCAGAAGTCCTAGTGCTTCCCCCTCCACTACCACCAGGCTACCCAAACCACACACAGACACAGCCTTACCTCCCCTTCTGGTGAGATAGCTACCCAAGCGACCCTCTCTTACCCTCCCTCCCCAGTGCACCCACTTTAGTCCCCTACTTAAAAAGACAAAATAAACCCCTCACCCTTACTCCCTTTCCTCCCTCTTTTCCTTTTATTTTCATCAAATTTACGGTTCATGCAATTTGCTTCTGCAATTCCTTGCTATTATTTTTTCTCTTTGTTTTCCCCTAATAGCTGTGACTATGCCACCACCTTTGAACCGGTGAGGACCTTTGCTCCTCATAGGTTTGGGGGTGTGGCAGTGTGCCAAGGAATAGTTAACCTAAGGACAACAGAATCACCTAAGTAATGTCGAAATGAATTATTTTACTTAAGAATCATGACAATTAGGAAGTTTAAAATTTCTTTGCAAAATTTAGACATCATAAACCTTTCAATATTCTACATTTCCATGATGTTAGCACCATGAAAACCTCTTGGTATCCATTTAGCAAGTCATGGGAAAGAAAAAGGTAAAGACATACTTAAAAGCTCAAGGAAAAACCATAACCGGTGAAATTGAGCCCATATATTTTCCATCTCTGTTGAAGAGTGGTGAGGCAATTTTTTACGATTCAAAGGATTGGTGAGGCATTAGATCCACTAGAAGTTAGGAAACTCCAAATTAAAACAAGTAACAACACTCATGAAATCGAGGAAAGATCAAGGCCTTCTTGGACGACTTGAACCTAACAGAACCAACCAAGAAAATTCTGCCTGTTTGTACCCCATTTGGTATAAATCCTACAATTCTTCATCAAAAATACCCAAAAGTACTTTTGAACCTATGGAACCAATTCAGCCTTCCCTCACTCGAGAATTCGGAGGTAAAGGAGAAAGAATGAAGATGGACCATTTCGGGCAACATCAAGAAAATGAAGAGAAAATACCTCAAAAAACAGGCAATATGGTGGTGAGAAAGGAAGAGACAAACAATGTGAAAAAGTTGCAAGCAAAAAGGCAAAAAAGGGACCTTATGATGAAAAAATGCAAGATCAAAGAAAGAATGATCCGTGAATGTGAGAATCTCAAAAGAAAGAAGCTAAACTCAAAAGGTGGAGTCATGAACCATCTCCCTTCACTTCCCGAGTTCTCAAATTCAAACCCCTGTTCAAACCGCCTTTCCTTGAAACTTCACTCCATAAGCCATACAAACAAACCTAGATTAAAAGCCCTTGTGATCCAAAGTTGAGTGAGTCATGTGGAGATAAGTGACCCAATCTATGGTGAGGAGATGTCAATGATGCCATTGCCTAAGAATCATGCCTATGCTCATGCTTACAGATCCATTTGGGAGATGTAACGCTCTTGAGCTTGAGTGAAAATGAACCCCTCAACAAAAACAACGATGAGAGTATACCTGGTGAGTGTTTGGGTTGGAACTTGAGCATAATAAGTATGACTTACAACCTAATTTTATTAGGATGATGAGCTCACTGCTTTGGCACATTTGTACAATTTTCTATGGCTGCTCACGGATTGGAAATATTGAAACATTCATGAGGTTCTTAAAATGTTTAAATTCACAAACAATAATCAAATTTTCTGTTTCATCATTGATTCAAGAGTAACTAATCCTGCTCCTTGATTGCTCATTTGATAATTTTGCACCGATGTTAATGCTTCATGGAGAAGTTTGTGGGTACCTTCACGAAAACCCTCGGAGACTTCACTCCTCCTCTAGGGACCACCTAGGGGTTGAAAAGGCTTGTTGCATATGCTAAATGCACTGCTTCCTACAAAAGTGGCTCTTTACTTTGTTTTTATGTTTCTTTGCTCGGGGACTAGCAAAGCTTAGGTTTGGGGTGTTAAGTAGTGAAAATACCATTTTCACCCTAAACATGAGCTTTGAAAGACCCTTGAGAAGACTAAATAAGTGCTTTAGTGTGCATTTCTGACTAACCAATTAGACAGTCCAAGTCCAAAAGCATCCTAAAATGATCAAAAAGGACAACTCATGTCAAGCTCAAAGAGGAGTGAAGAAATAGCCTATGGCTAAAAAGGTCCTAAAAGAGCAAGAAAAGACACGAAGAAGAAGGATCCATTCAAAGAAGAAATCAAGTTAAAAGTTCAAATCGCAAAGTAAAAAGTACTTTTCAAAAGGTCAAAGTTACATTGAATTGATTACGAGGCGTAATGAACTACTCGAAAGAACCATGTTCTGTTCGAATAGTTGAAATTTCCTTTTCGAATAGAAGATCCGGGAGAAGTCCTTTGCGAAAAGACTTTACGAAGCCAAATTGCTTTGCGAAAAGAACTTCCGGAGCCAAAACACTTTGCGAAAAGGCACTTAAACTCTACGAAAGGACATTACGGGAATTACAAATTGTTTAAAGGGCATTTCATTAATCTTGCGCCCAATGCATTTAACGACCGAGGACATTTGGAAGATTCCAATCAAGATCCAAAAGCATATTCCAACCCATGTGAGCGCTCAAAGATGAAATCACTTGGCGTGAACTTCTAGAACTCAAACAGATTTTTGAATTCCATAACGTAATTGATGCTTCTAGCGCTGATTGGTGAACGGATCGAGCATTTTCATTGGCGAAACGGTCTGGATCCCGTGCTCAAGCGCCATTGGGCAATCCAGATCTGAACACTTCGATTGGTCAATTCATACTGCGGGATCAAGGGAAAGCTATAAATAGAAGACATTTGCCCAATTGTGGCATCCAGATTTTGAGTTCATTTCTATTTCCCCGCTTTCCGCGGATAGCTTTATCTGCACTTCTTTTGTATTTGCTTTTGAGAGTTTATGAGGCTATTTGTAACTCCAAGGAGATTGGATTCAAGATCGCAAGTCCGAGGGCATCTAGCCGTGCTTTCAGTAATTGTAAGATTGAATTTAAAAGGTTCTTTGAAGCGTGTTTTCTCCATTGGATTCATGTCAAGGGTTCTTATTGATCACCTTAGTGCATTAGACTCCTTTAGATTCACTACTTTGCATGCAATTTCCCTTGATTCATTACTCTTGTGCAATTAGCGTTGGTAACCTAGTTCGACACTTGCAAGTTGATGTTCATGTTCAATTGAGGATAGGTCAACAACTATTGGATGATCTCGTGACCATTTAAGTGGACGGATCATAACCATAAGTCTAAACCCCTTCCTTAATTCAGATTTATTTCTCTTACATCCGTCGGTAGCGATGAAGATTGAATCAACTCTTAGTTGCAGATTCTCCATTAAAATTCAAAGCGAAATCACGTAGTTATTATTTCTCCATTTGATTTATTTTAATCACTTCCCCAACTTGGATCTGGATCAGTTAGTTAGTTCTTTTCTTTATTTGCTTTTAGTTAAACGTGACAAAACCCAACACTCTCTTTTTATCTGCTTTCTAGATAATTATAGAGCCAGATCTGGTAGCACAGATCTGGAGGTCTATCTCATATTTCAGACAAATTCTCTGTGGACGATCTTTAATATACTTACTTTTAAAACTTGCTACAATTGGCCCTGATCTTGCAGGCTATTGTTAGCCCTCAATGTGCTGATATCTCTTTCATAATTTAAAATTATGTAACTTAATATTCATTAATTCGTCATTCAAAACACACATAAATCAGGCACATGTTAGGCAACAACAGTACACCCTTGGACCGCTGTGGCGGGATTTATGTACGCCTTTGGACCATTTTTATGGGATTTTATGTACTCCTTTGGACACTGTTGTGAGTCATGTATGCCTTTGGACCGCTTTTGCGATATTTTACGTACTCCTTTGGACACTGTTGTGAGTCATGTACGCCCTTGGACCGCTTTTGCGGGATTTTACGTACTCCTCTGGATAATATTCGGATTCATGTACGCCTTTGGATCATTTTACGGGATTTACGTACACCCTTGAACTTCGATGTAACCATGTACGCCTTTGGACCGCTTTTACGGGATTTTACGTACTCCTTTGAACCTTGTTGTGACTCGGTACACCCTTGGACTGCTGTGGCGGGATTCACGTGCGCCTTTGGACCGCTTGTGCGGGATTTTACGTACTCTTCGGATGTTACTTCGTAAATCAAATGAGAAGTCATGAGATTAAGGTGGACCGCTATGGGCAGATTTATATATGTTGACCGCTATGGGTGGATTTTGTGTATATGGACCGTTGTGGGCGGATTATGCTTGTCGTGGACCGCTAATGGGCGGAGTACAAGTACCATGTGGGCCGCTGGGATGGATTTGAAATCAGTTTTTATGTGATAAGTAAATGTTTTGAAATTAGTTTTTTTATGTGAGAAGCAACAGTATTTGAAATCACTTTTGTATGAAAAGGAAATCAGCTTTTAAACCAGTTTTGTGTGATAAGGAAATCAGTTTTTGAAATCAGCTTGGTGCAACAAGAAAAAGGTATTTAAAAATTAGTTTAGTTTGGTAAGAAAAGTGCTTTGAAATTAGTTCAGTTTTAGATATGAGAATATTTGATTTTTACATTAAATCTATGCTTCATTATGATAAGATGTGGATTTGTATTGAGTTTCCTCTACTGAGCTAGGATGTAGCTCACCCCCCGACTATACGTCACAGGTATAACGCTATCAGGACACCAGACATGTAGATTGAGGACTTGAGGAGTGCTGAGATTTTTGGGATCGTAGATCGAGTGCCTTGTGGAGTTTGGTGAGTGTGGCTTGGTACAATGTGTTATTATATACTAGTTGTACACCACTGTTTGGTACATCATCGGTGGTCATTGTTAGTTATTGTAATATTGGATATTAGAATTGGAGATTTATTTATGTCATATGTATTATCTGCTTTGATTTCTAATGTATGTGGATGTACCAAGCATTCTGTATAGATTGTGATCTACGATCTGGCAATCTGGGTTTTCCCATTAATGTTTGAAGAAAAAAAAAATCTCAGAAAATTCAGGTTGGGAAAAATCCGGGCTGTCACAACTGGCTGGAGAGTTTGCATTGATTACAAAAAACTCAACTCCAAGACCAGGAAAGACCACTTCCCTCTCCCTTTCATTGACCAAATTCTAAAAAAATTGGCTGGGAAGGTATTTTATTACTTTCTTGATGGATATTCAGGGTATAACTAAATCCATGTGTATCCTCAAGATCAAGAGAAGACCACCTTTACATGTCCCTTTGGCACTTTTGCCTATAGGAGAATGCCTTTTGGTCTATGCAATGTCCCAGTCACATTTCAGAGGTGTATGTATGCAATCTTCTCTTATATGATTGATAAGTTATTGGAGATCTTCATGGATAATTTATCTGTCTATGGGGATAGCTTTAGTTAGTGCTTAAGTCACCTTGACCTGATTTTGCAAAGGTGTGAAGAGACCAATTTGGTCTTAAGCTGGGAAAAGAGCCACTTCATGATAACACAGGGAATTGTGTTAGGCCATGTGGTCTCCCACAGAGGTATAGAGGTTGACAAAGCTAAAGTGGACCTGATCTCACACCTGCTCCCACCCAGGACTGTCAAATAAATCAGATCCTTTTTAGGACATGCTAGATTCTACAAGAGGTTCATTAAGGACTTCAGCAGAATTGAAAAGCCACTGTGCCACCTACTGTGTCAGGATGTGCAATTTGAGTTTTCTATTGAGTACCTTGAGGCCTTTGAGGTCTTAAAAAAGTGCCTCACCACTACTCCTGTACCAGATTAGTCACTCTCCTTTGAACTGGTGTGTGATGTATCAGACTTGACAATAGGTGTTGTCCTAGGACAGAGGAAGGATAAGCTGCCAGCAGTGATTTATTATGCAAGTAAAATATTGACAGAAGCTCAGCTCAACTATGCCACAACTAAGAAGGAATTGCTAGCTATTGTATTTATTGTGGACAAGTTTAGACCCTACTTGCTTGGGTCTAAAATTATTATGTTTACTGATCACTCAGCCCTGAAATACCTATTGGCCAAGAATGATGTTAAACCTAGGCTGATCAGATGTATTCTCCTGTTGCAAGAGTTTGATCTTGAGATCAAGGATAAGAAGAGAGTGGAGAATATGGTGGCTGACCACCTCTCTAGAATTTTATTAGATTAATATGCAGTCGCACCAGTCAATGAATTGTTTCCTGATGAGCAGCTATTTGCTATTCAGTTTAATGTGTTCTAGTTTGCACACATTGTGAATTTTCTTATTGTTGGTAGGATCACCCCTCATTGGTCTAAGATGGACAAAGACCTATTTTTCTCTCAGGTCAAACATTTTCTATAGGAGGACCCTTACCTATACAAGTATTGTGCAGATCAAATTGTAAGGAGATGTGTGCCCGAAAGTGAGTTTCACAGCATTCTTTCTATGTGCCATGAGCAGGCTTGTGGAGGTCGCTTTAGTGGTAAAAAGATAGTAGTAAAAGTATTGCAATGTCGATTCTACTAGCCCTCTTTTTTCAGAGATGCTCACATACATTGCAAAGCCTGTGCAAGATGTCAAAGGTTGGGAGGCATTTCCAAGAAAGATTCAATTCCATTGTAAACCATCCTTGTGGTAGAACTGATGTCTGGGAGATTGGTTTTATGGGCCCCTTTCCTCCTTCTATGGATTTCAATTTTATCCTTATGACAATGGACTATGTGCCCAAGGGGGTTGAAGCCATTATCACAAGGACAAATGACCACACAGTTGTCCTCAAAATTTTAAAGGATAATATTTTATCTAGATTTAGCATCCCCAGAGCTATCATTAGTGAGGGGGGAGTCATTTTTGTAACAAGCCTTTTGAGAATCTACTCAAAAAGTATTCTGTTACACACAGGATTGCAACTCCCTACCACCTACAGACCAATGGGCAAGTAAAAATTTCTAATAGGGGGATTAAGCACATCTTGGAGAAGACTATCAGGACAAATAGGAAGGATTGGGCACAAAAGTTGAATGATGCACTATAGGCTTATAGAACTGCCTATAAGACCCCTATTGGCATGTCCCCTTTCAGACTGGTTTATGGTAAGGCATGCCAACTACCAGTGGAGTTAGAACATAGAGCCTACTGGGCTATTAAATCACTGAATTTTGATCTAACTACTGCTGGTTCACACAGGAAATTGTAACTGTCAGAACTTGATGAGTTCAGATTGGAGGCCTATACAAATACAAGAATTTACAAGGAGAGATCCAAGGTAATTTTTGACAAGAGACTGATGAGGAAGGAGTTCAAGGCTAGTACCAAGGTTTGATTATTTAACTCCAAATTAAAATTCTTTCCAGGAAAGTTAAAATCCAGGTGGGATGTACCTTATACTGTCATCCCTGCCTCCCCATCTGGTGTTGTGGAGATCTTGGATCCCATTTTTGGGAAGAACATGAAAGTGAATGGTCAAAGGCTGAAGGTTTGTATAGAAAATTTTGTGGAGCCTCCTCAGACCATTTACCTTTATGAACCTCCCACTGCTTAATGATCCACAGCTTTGTACACTGTATACCATACTTGTTGAATTTTTGTATTATTTTGTTTAAAAATCTGTCATGTGTTGTCTTTGTTTTGTTGTTGATGTATATGTTTTGTTTTGTTTTATTTTGTTGTTGTTGTTGATGTGCATGTTTTATCATCTGAACCTCATGAGCATGTTCCTGCTGTGATTAAATTGTTCATGTTCCCTGCTAGCATTTAAATGTACATGAATCTGTTGTAAGTTAAAATCATTTGAATGCTAGCACATTTACTCTGTGCATAGGTTGGTAATGGCCTTAAGTTAATCAGAAGTGTAATAGATGAATTGTGAAGAAAGTTGGTGATGATGCACAATGGCAAGGTGCATGAAAGTGTACATGCACAAGCCAATGTGCAAGCACTGAGAAAGTTTAAATTTTTGCTCTGTCGCAGGGCTCAATGGCCTCCATTTCACACTCGTGAGCTATTCTTGGCTTTCTCACGGGGCTCTGAAATGAAATATGTTGCTTCGCGAGAGCCTCGCGAACTAAAGACCTGAAGAAAGCCTGCAAATGAACCTCGCAAGGCTCTATCTTCTCCGCGACATTGAGCTACACGACAAGTGGTGATCCGGCATTTTGTACCTCACGAGCAACATTTTTGAAGCTTGCCCTATTAATTACCTCGCGAGGACCTTTGTTCTCTAAAAAGAGGCATCTCACGAGGACCTTTGCTTCAACTACGCGAGGGATATACATGTCCTCTCGTACGACTCAGATACAAATCAGCCCCGCGAATGCCTCGCGAGGCTTTGTTCTTCTCAGCAACTTCATTTCTCGTGAGATCTTCTTTCTATTGCGCGAGAAGACATTGCCCTGTGAGTACCTGGCGAGAATCACGCAAGGCACGAGTTCACCCACTAATACCCACGAAATCTTCATTTCATCATTCATTTTCTTCTTTACCCTAGCTTCCATTGCACACTTCTGACTTTCCTTCTCCATTCTTTCTCCTTAACTGTCCATACCACTCCAGCCTAGCACTCTGCTCTTACTATTGTGTTCCACAACACCTCCCGATCATTTTGCACTTGGTTTGGGGAGATTTGATCCACTGGGCAACATTTAGACCGAAACCCTAGCAATTTGGTGGTAAGTGTTCTCAGTCCTTCCTTTGGTTTGATTCATCTAGTATTGTAGTGTTAAGTAGAGAGGATTTGTTGGGCAAAACCTTCATTGGAGTGTGAACTCCTAGCCTGTGAGTTTAAAGACTTAATTTTAAGAATTGGCGTAGTCATGGCCACGGGTTCTAAATTTATTGATACCTTGGCTGTCATGGTGAACCCTTCCCCTACAGGCAGCCCAGTGGCCACCCAAAAATTTGTGAGGATTGCAGAGGCCTCCACTGTGGAGACCTCTGAGATACCTACACCACCAATCTGTGGCCTTTGATGCCCCTGTTATCAAGAAAAAATTAACCCCTAAGAAGAGGGCCAAAAACCATCCCTCTGCTGCTAAGAGCCCTGAAAAATCTAAGAAAAAGTAGAAAAAGGGCAAGGGAGTGGTCCCTGAAGTTGCCCCTGACGAAGAGGAAGAGAAAGAGTCACTTAGAACTCCCTCTAAGTTTGTGGTTGTCATCAAGCTAGAGGCTGAGACTGCGTTTGACAAGGCTTTCTTTGAGGAAGATCTAGAGACTGCTGCTTTCATTGAATACCTCACCAAGGCCTCTCTGCTACCCCTGCTAAGGCCCCCACTATAGCTAATCTTCCCTAGACTAGTGCAGTTATTTTATCAGAACATCAGGGTAAAGACTGGGGATGGTGGAAACCCTGCATTGTTAGCGTTGATAGATGACTTTGAGATGTTGTTCAACCAGGCAGCAATTGTTGAAATACTTGAGATACCAACCACATACAACCCAGAGTGTGGTTTGGGTGCACCTCTAACTGCCACCATACCTGAGATAGCTAAAGAGCTCACTTGAGGGATCACAGCATCAGGGGTGTCAATTAGGAAGATAGACCTGCCTCCAAGACTGAGATTTATGGATGGGATTTTAAGAAAGAATGTGTATTGCTCAGGGCGCCAACAAGAGAGGAGGTACCCAATTGTTGATGCCCTCTACTCCTTCTCCCTGAACCACTACTTTGATGCTACCAAGATAATTTTTGAAGGGATGAAAAATATCCAGGAGAAGGTTAAGAGGGAGCAAAAGCCCCATGCCTTGCCCTAATGCAGGCTCATCACAGCTCTGCTGCAATTGGGGGGCTTCCATTTTCATATGAATGAGGAGACTCTCAGCTAGGCCCCAAGTAAATGTGGAAAGAAGTAGTGGGGGATCAGTGTCACAATGATTGAGAAGGAAAAGAAGAACTAGGAGGATCTGCTAGCTCAAGCACCCCCACAATTCAAGAGGGAGCTGCCACTTCTGCAGCTGTCATACCCACCAGCTCTGCTGCTATTTCTCAAGCTGCCACCTCCATTGTGCCAGCTACACCTACCATACCTACTCCCACCATCCCATTCCCATCACAACCCATTCCACCATCATCATCTACACACACACCTTCCACACTCACCTCCATTCCCATGCCAGCCACTACCATCATCCCAGCCCCACAACCCTCCATAGTTATATCATCTCTACTTCAACCAATTTTACCCATTACCTCATAAACCACTACCATACCTACACCCACCATACCTACTATGACTGTACCATTACCTCCACCTACTCAGCCTATGCCTACTTACCCAACCCACCCCAGCCCACCTGTCAAAGTTACTTATAGAAAAAGGAAACCAACCAAAGCCCCCACTGAGCCTCAACCCACCTATATCTCCCAACCTATCCCTGTCCCTGAAACAACAGCCATACCAGCCCTAACCACTAATATACAACCATCCTCACCAGCACCTGAGCCTCAAATCCCTGATATCCCACATAGCTCCCCTATAACCTCACCTCAGCCTACTGAAACCTCTGCACATATTGACCCTGCCACACTTGAACCCTTGGGCCAATCCCTTCCATTTTTCCCTTCCCATGACCTAGACCCTTTCTCATTAGAGGGGTACTCAGCAATGATGAACTCTATTATAAGGGACATCAATTATGAGTTCACTCATCTTCCAGACTCACCACAGCCACATCACTTTACCCCTACCCCTACTTTCCCACCACCTACTAATTTCCATCATGCACCAACTTCACCCTTTCAACCAATTCAAACCACTCAACCAATAGCACCTATCACACCTGATCCCTTACCCCAAATCCTTAACCTCCTCCTTTCCCTTCAGACCCAAATGATAACACACACCCAAACTCAAACATCCATAGAGGCCAACCTTCAAGCCATGCACTCCACCCTCCAAAACCAGGCCACCATTCAAACCAGTTTACAAGTCATCCAGTCCACCTTATTAACCTTAACCCTACGCTCACAATAGTCATTTACCCCTCCACCTACCCATATACCTACACCACCCCCATCTTCCCAACCCTTAACCTTAGCACCAACAACAGTTGTTGCTACCCATAGTGAACTTGTTCAGGAAGCCCCTCCAACTACATTTACCACTACCTTAACCCAAACTGACCCTGAACCTGACCCTATACAGCCACCCTTTATTGCCCCACCTCTAGAACTCACCTACCCACAACCCCAACCTGCAACCCCACCTGCAATAGCAACAACTGATGCTACCACAGATGTGGATGACCTACTCCCCACTTACTCAAAAGCCTCCCAAACAGACCCTGAGGTGATTGACCTTACACAACCTAAACCTGAAGTCCCTTAGCCATTACCCTCTACCTCCACCCTACCACTCCCTCATCCATCCCTTCATCTTCATCCACACCACCCCATTGCTTGTTGGCCCTTCTTCCAATGCTGATAACTCAATCCTACCTGCTTCCTCCAACCCCATGCCTCCATTCTCCACCCTCCTTAGAGCTATGAAAGAAAATCCCTACATCAAGAGGGATGTCGTAAGGGGCATGGCTGACCTTAGAACTACAGTTAAGCAGCCTTTCCTCGATCAAATCAAATTTATAGAATTAACTCATATGATAGAGAAGAAAATGATCAAGCATGGTTGGAGGGAGGCATTGCTCCAATACCAGCAGGAGAAATATAGAGCTGAAGGACTTATGGATGTAATAAAGAACCCGCAATCAGCACTGAGATTAGTTGAGGATAGGGCTAATGACTATGCAAGGACTGCTACAGCATTGCATCAGACCTTATCTGAAATAGGTGACAGAGAGTTAGCAGAAGCAACTGCCAAACTCTATACTGCAGCAGTCCCACTCGCCTTGCAACTGTTCCTAAACCCCAAGAGCCCAAAAAATTAAAGCTTGAAATTAAGATCAAGGAGCCTGAACCCACTCCCAAAAGGAGAAGCAACACGAAGCAGAGAAAGACTACTTCTAAGAGATCCAAGTCCATTGTTGCTGCCCTCAAGAAGGAAAGAGGGAAATCTGTTCAAGACCAAGTAGATGTAGATTCAGATGATTAAAATGTGTAAATGTATTTAGTTAGGCTGTTTTTGTAGAATCTTTTGTAGTTATTTTCATTAACATTGTACAGATTACTGTTTATTAATCAAAGTTATGTTTGGTAGCTTTTGTGAGAGTTTTCTTTAGTTTACTTTGCTTCTGCTGTTTGTTCATTGTACTTTCCTTATTGTATGTGTTAATTTTTCTTTTATAAATGTACCCTACTGCCAATGTCCCTTATCTCTCAAACAGTGAGGACACTGTTCCTCATAGGTTTGGGGGTGTGACAAGGTATGCCAATGATGTAGTTAATCTAAGTGCAGCAGAACTAAGTGAGTAAGATAGAGATAGAGTTAAGTTCACCTAAGAACTTTAAAAATGAGGAAATTTAAAATTTTGCAAACCTTTTGGCATTAAAATATTTTAAAATTTAACATTTCCATGAGGTGAGCACCAAGAAAACTCAATTGTTTCATCACTTAGTAAATTATTAAGGAGATAAAAAAGTGAGAACATGCCCACAAGTTCAATGGAAGACCATACCTAGTGAGATTTGGGCATACAAAGAAAATTTCTCTTTGAGAAGTGTCTTTGGCAATTCTTCTTGCTCTAAGGACTGGCTGAGTTCATTTTCTCATTAGAAGTTGGGCATCTCCAAGTTAAACCAGCTGATAGTATCCATGACATTTAGGAAAGGATCAAAGCCTTCTCTTGGACAGTTTGCCCTTTTGCATACACCTTTTGAGCCTTAATTTCCAATTTTCTTCAAAATACACCTGAGTATTTGCACTTAAACCTTTGGACCTGATTCAACCCTACCCCCACTCTGAGAATTCAAAAGGTAAAGGAGGAGTGTAGATGAACAAGCTAGGGTCAACATTTGGTGAACGGAGAAGAAACACAAAAGGAGGACAACAGTGTAGCAGCTGGGAAGAGGGTGGCATTTCAAAAGAAAAACAGAAAAAAAAAATGAAAAAGGAGAGAGTGGAGTCAAGAGGAAATTTTATTAAAAAAAGTGATAATAAGAGGAGAAGTTGGCCACTTCAAGTCTGAAAAATATCAAAGAAGATGAAATATGTTGAATTCAAGAAAATGAAGTCATGAATCACCTCCTTCACCTGGTGATTTCTCAATTTTGTAACCTTTTCACCCTTCCATTCTCTGTAACATTCACCCATAAGCCACATTACAACCCAGTCATAAGACCTTGTGATTCTAATTGAAATGAGTTGTTAGGTGGAGATGAGGAATTGTCCAATCTATGGTGAGAAATAGTCAATGATGCCAAAATTTAGGAGCCTTGCCTATGCTCATGCTTACAGACCCATTTGGGGACTATAACTGCTCTTAAGCTTGTGTGAAAATGAAAACACTCAACTTTATTTGTAAGAGATTCCCCTAATAAGCATTGGGTCTGACATTAAATATATTGCGCATTGTCTAAACCTAATTTTTGAATTAATGGTGAGCTCAGTACTGACATACACTTGTTGTTTTTCTTCTTTTAAGATGATTGAAAATGATGTGCATGCAAGTAAGAGTTTTTCATGTTAAATGGTTTGTGCATTTCATATGTTTAAACTTGCATTTTGAAAAGAATCAAAAGTAGACTAATGCTCTGATTATTGAAAACTGATTTGATAATGTGTGCACTTTTGTTAACTATTTTATTGAGAAGTTTGTGGGTATCTTTACTGAAAACGTTCAGGAGACTTCACTCCTCCACTAGGGATCACCTAGGGGTTTAAAAGGCTTGATGCATAAGCTAAATGCATCCATGCTCCCTACGAAAGTGGCATTTATATTCTTAGAGTAGTTGTTTAAATTTTATTCTGCTCGAGGACTAGCAAAGATTAGGTTTGGGAGTGTGTTATTCACTAAAAAGTATCACTTTTCACCTCTTAACCTAGCCTTTACTACACCTTAGAGCTGACTAATAACCCTTTGTTTAGCATGTTATGTAGTTAGTAAAAGTTGTCATAGCTTAATACAAAGTTCATGCTTTTGGTGCCAAAAAGAGAGAATTCAAGCCAAGGATGACTAATGAGCCAAAGACTGATGGAGCACCATGGTGGTTCACACCATGGTGACTAGTTTGCATGTCAAGGTGGACCACGAAAGTCCAACAGATGAGAGAAGTATGGATATGAGTGGAGAAAGGTGTAACAGCAACATTTACATTGCAGCAGAGGAGCAGAGGTGTTGTCTCACGCAGTCAGAAAGGTTACCTCACACGGTTTAAATCCACAGCAGCCACCTCGCGAAGGCAGTACCTGCAGCACAAAGGGAACTCGCGAAGAACTCACGTGCTCAATGAAGGAATTAACCTCAGAATACTACTTCGCACAGTAGTCACCTGTTTCAATGGCTCTAAACATTCCAATACCTCGCAAAGCACTCGCGCACTAAATCCAGCTCACGAAGCTCTCGCGGGGATCAAGTCTCAAATTAGCCGCATGAGCAGTCTCGCGAGACCAATTCACACAATGAACTCAAGCCAGCTCACGCAGCTCTCGCATATCTCAAGAGGAGAGAGAGCTTCAGAAATTCTCTCACGTAGCTCTCACGCGCGTAAAAGCCTAAACCTCTACCTAGCGAGTTGTGCTATGCACTACACACGAAGCCTGGCGAGATCCAAACTCTTCCATGTGGGATCCTCGCGATAGAGATTTCTGAAGCTCCACTATGCGAGCAAAGCCAAAGCATTGCAAATTCTACCTCACGAGCATATTTCATGGCAAAGTAGTTGCGCGATAAGTAAAAGCCTTCTGCTCGACCAAGGAGCTTTCCAAGCCAAATCTGACCTCGCAAGTACTCTGTAACTGCGCGACTACATGAAAGGATAAAAGCCAGCCCTGTGAAGCTCAGGCTCTCCACTTCTCAGTCTATACTTAGGGACCTTTTATGGATTTTCCCAGGTTCAGGGCACACATATCGAGGCCCTGATCTCTATGCACACATCCCAAGATATCCAAGGGATATAACCAAGCCACATTGTTAAGTGGTGAAAAATGCCACTTTGCACCCTTTAACCTGACCTTTCATGGACCTGTAAGCACACTAATAAGCCTCTGTTGAGTGCATTTTGTAGCTAGCAGGAAAATCTGGTAATAATGCAGCAAACCACTTTAAAATGCCCACAAAGAAGTCAGCTCTCAGCATCATGCAGACCCAGCAACAGAATAAGGTGAAGGAAGCGAGAATAGGTTGATAATGTCCTATCGATTAGTCACCTGAAGGGTTCGACAGGATCAGAAAGCAGCAAAAGGAAGAATTCATGCAAAAGTGAAGAGTTCGATAGGATCCAAGACCCTATCAAGCAGTTGAAAGAGAAAGAGAATTCAACCTATCGAAAGCTAGCTGAGGGAAAGAGGAGACCTATCGAAAGGTTCATTGAACCTATCGAACGGTTCACTGAACCTATCGAAATAGAAATGCTAAGACAGCACATATCGCAGAATGATTTGAACCTTTCGATAGGAACAAAGGTCATCCGATCGAAGCTTCAGAATGTAAATATTCAACCTATCGAATCACTCTTCCAACCTGTCGAAAGCCCCAGAGCAAGCGCAGTGAAGCTAAACCCAACCTATCGGAACCTATCGAAGAGACCAGGGGAACCTATCGAAAGGAATTACAAGCTTACTTTCAACCTGTCGGAAGCTTCTTCAACCTTTCAAAATCGTGTGTTAAATTTCTCAGAAACCATGCTATGCACACGCTAAGACTTGGTGACCTGTTACACGCAAATCGAGGCACTTTGGTGACCAGCCCGATGTTCTAAAAGATGCCCTAGGAAACTCTAACCGACCCACGTGCTTTAATAGAACTCTAACAAACTCTGGCAAACTTCTAGAAGGGATTTTTGGCGGGAAAAACAAAGAAGGAAAGCTATATATTGGAATCCCAATTACCATTGGGGGCATCGAATTTCTGAGCAATTTTCCAGAGATCAGAGCTTGCAACGAGATTCCCTCTTCCCTCCTTTAGCCCAACCATGGTTGGCTAAACCCCTTGGAGCAGCGAGGAGTGAGTTAGATCTGTAATTGGGTAAGGTTAAGAGTGTTGCTGGGGTTAATTGTTGAATAGACTACACATCTAAGAGCATTCCATTGTTAGAGTGACCTAGTTTGCAATGTAAATGTTGTTTTTAATATTTTAATTAGATCTAAAGCTCTTTTGATTCCTCTTGGTGCTCGATCGAATTTGTGTAGAGGAGTTGCTTGATCAGCTCACCCACTTAACTAGTAGACCTCTTGGATATCATCTGAATTCCCTGGATCTGATATCCCTATAATTTCCTGTGTCTGTGACCTAGAAATTACAACATCTGTAGTAGTTTTAATTATTCTAATTGAGGCCCTGGCTCTGTAGGAGATCTCTAGGATGGTCTGTGACCATTAAAGTGGACAGATCATAACCTTAAGGTAAATCTGGGCCCATGCCTCAATTGGATTTATCTACTGCAATCCATGGATTTGATAAAGCCTATAGGATGGTCTGTGACCATTAAAGTGGACAGATCATAGCCTTAAGGCCAGGTGGATCATGGGATTTGAAGTGAAAGTTTTGCCCTGCAGCTGTGTTTGCAGACAGTGCCTGTGGACAGCTGAGAGATTTATGAGCTTTTGAACCCCTGTGACATGCTTAGCTCAACCCGATTGTAGTGAAAACAATCTCCAAGCTATTCTTCTCCATTTTTTTGAGTTTTTAAACCTTCCATCTGCAAGATCTGAAGCTCCAGATTTGATCCAAAACAATCTGCATTTTATTTGTAGTTTAGTTTAAGTGACAACTCATTTCAAAACTCTCCCCTGTCTTTTAACTAAAGTAGAGATAGCTAGGGTGTCAGATCTCTTACAAATCTGAAGATTTATCCTATTTCTAAATAGCCTCCCTATGGACATTCACTTACTCACCATTCTTTTAAAGCTTGCTACAAAGGACCCTGTATTTTGCAGGCCTAGGATCTTTTAGCTGTGCTGAATCCATCTCTGTTTTCTCTTAATTTTAACACCATAAATCAGCACACTAGAAATACACAACACACGTCTACCACAAAATTAGGGCTTAATCTCCTTTTGGCCAAGGCATCAGTGACTGAGTATATAAGTTGTAATTTAAACTTAGAAAAATATCTCTCTTTCAACCTGAGTCAGCTGTGAGCTCTACCAGATAAGGGTTAGGGTTAAATCACCATCTTTTTCCATTTTTTCTCCTCCTTAGCCCAACACTTGCTAGCTATGATATCTGTAATCAATTATGCATAGTTTAATTTAGTTTTTGTAATGGGTCTTGTATACATTGGGATTAGTTGAGAGCTGTTATACACAAGGATGCTGCGTTGAGAAATTTTATTGTAAGTATTATTTAATCAATGAAATTTATATTTTAATACTTATTCAATATGTTATTTTCCTATTTGTCCATAGTATTCTTTGATCTATGTCATACATTTAGGACTTTAGCTGATTTGAAATACCCATGAAAGTTTGAGCTTGTAGCCCTGAGACCATGGTGGTAGTAGCAATTTTCATGTTCCATCTCAGTCCTCTGTGATTTGGATAACCTCTGTGGATAGCCTGTGACCATTTAAGTGTACAGACTATAGCCCTAGGGTGATTCCAAGCCACAAATCTGAGAAGAATTCTTTTTTTCTGCACTTGAGCTTGTAGCCTTATGAGAGGTTGTCGCAGGAGCAAGCTCCCCTTTGTTTTACTTGACCATCATCAGATGTTAGATCTAATTTCTCATTAGAGATTACAGACTTGTGAGCTGAGTTATTACAAGCCTTTTGTAGTAATGACCAGCTGCATCTAAGTTCTCAAATAGCCTCTGAGCAACTATGGTTTCCACTAGTTTTTCAAGAGCTATTTGCTCCCATGGATGCCTGAGTTTGTAGTTTGGCAAACATGGTGTATGTAATGATTTTAATATTCTGATTTGATTCATTGGGTGGAGGACATCTATTGGATAATTTGTGACCATTTAAGTGGACAGGTTATAGCCTTAAGATCAATCCATTCCCTTGGAGCAGATTGGTTTTCTGATGTAACTCATGTGATTTGATCCTCTCTATTGGATAGTCTGTGACCATTGAAGTGGACAGGTTATATCCTTAAGAGACCAGGTCAAACCATAAGAGTTGAGTTAGACTCTTCCACCTTGCAAATGTGCTTGTAGCCATCTAGATGATTGCTGCAGAGAAGTCTCCAAGTCTGAGTTACATAACTGAATTAGCCTTCGCTTAGTTGCCTACTTACCATCAATTGTATCTTTATTTCATCACACACCATCACCACTTTCTTCATAACCCTTTCTTTAGGATAGGTTTGCGTTGTCTTTCTCTTCTTTAGTGTTAGTTAGTGTAGTTGTGACACCCAACTCCCTTTCTTTATGATTGTCGGAACTAGAGGCCTACTAATATAACCCATTTTAAGTTCTAGATCAATATCTCTATGGAACAAACTCTTACTTTCTCAAAACATGCTACAACAGCCCTGTATCTTGCAGGCTGTGTATTTCAAATTTATTATTTTAACTAATTATCATCTCTTCACTGTTTTATTTATTTTTCTTCACCACTGTTTTCTCACCAATAACAAACAGCAACCTGAGATCGACAACACATATCATAACGCCCTTCATAGCATACTCATATCATACACCTCATCCAGTCACAAGAGTAGTCGTCAAACATAACTCATATCATACTGTCTCTCAGAGACCCATCTTGACTGAAGATGTTGTGGCCCTTACGGTGGCTACATAAAGAACGACACGCATAGACTTAAGGTCTTAATCTTATGTTGTCCTACATAGTGGTGTCTAATTATCATACTCGTAACTTATTTTATCTTATAGACTCATATCTTAATATACTCTTACAGCTTACATCTAGGACAAGCTATAGAACAATAATTTCACCAAACCACACTTTCCAAGGAATAGGTTCCGTAGTAACCTGGATATACTTCGTGTGACAATTCATACTACTATAGAGGAGTTGCATCAGTACATACACGCCTACATTCCAAGTTCCACTTGATCGTAAATGTAACGACCCCAAAATTTCCAACCCGAAACACATGAAAATTCTCGGATCACTAGATCATAGATCATAGTCTAATTACGGAGATTCTTTAATATCAACAGAAAGCAAGTCATTAGATTAAAACCATTGCATAATGTCCATAATGAAAACTTAAATGAAAAAGTAAAATCATCAGTGATGGTCGTTCATCACAAAAACAGTGGCAGTTAACATCCAAAACAAAATTAATAGGCTCCAAAAGTTTATTTAAACTATGCCAAATTTAAGTGTCCAAAAGATATCTATGGATAAAATTGCTCAGGAGGAAGATTTGCCTCGTCCTCTGGTACGAAATTCGGATCTTCTAACTCAGGGTTCAGAACTATTTCAATACCTATAACATAGTGTCGGAGTGAGCTAACAGTCTAAGCTCAGTAGTGTAGTGCAATACACAATTATATTTTATATGATCAAAACATAGTTCCAATGATAGATTCAAAGTAGTTGCTTAAATGATAAAACATAATTTCTGAGGTGCAAAGAGAAAAACACATATGTTCATTATAATTTTCATGCAAGATTTAATGAGACTAATTTCTTAGGGTGGTTCACATGCAGTTCCTTATTCAATGTAATCCATTAACTTAATAATCTCTAGATCTCGAATATAGCGCTAGAGCCGTAGTCAAAACTAATGGGAATCCTAACCACCGTCGTTCTAAGAACAATTTTCCAAAGTGCCCAAGCCCCTGCGTTGTGAGAGATACTTGTGCGGTCCAAAGGTCTAAAGGTGCCAAAGTATAGGATTCGTTCCACATGAATCTCTATAAATTACATACAAATTTCTATCACATAATTCAATAATTCATAATTCAAAGTCCAAAGAGTTTCAAAGGGTTCCAAAGCTCAAAGTTTATTCAAAGGGGTTCACTCTGAAGATTTAATTCACTATACGAATTCCAATGGAGAAGAAAAATATTTAATGTTCAATCATTCAGATGCAAAGGTTTCATAGTTCAAAGTAAAATTCTAATATGCAATATTCAGTGCATTCCCAGTCTCAATACAATAAAGTTCTAAGTCCAATGCTGATATTTCGTAGGTTTATATCGAGAATATCACTTAAGTCATGGATCAAACTTAAAACGTAATTATGCAGTGAATTGCCCTTACCTCGATTTCCAAAGTCGCAAGGAACGGAGTAAGATATCTCCTTTGTACTACGTATGATTCCTTCTTCTATGGTACATGTACAGTTGACAAACAAAAGAATCCAATCATCAATGGTCGATTGAATCAAATAGGGAACATTCCCTATTTTTAATGTTCATAGTTCGATGATGTCATGTGACAGCGAGCTATGGCTCATATGACGGAGCGCTGTAAAGTACTCACAGCGAACCATCGCTGCAAAAAAGTTCTCATTCTCAATGTCCACAGTGCGTTGTGGTCTTTATGTCAGCGCGCAATTGTAAATATGACAGCGCACTGTGGTCTTTATGACAGCAACTTGTTGGTTTTATTGGATGTACTTATCTTTATTATTTGAAAACAAAACAAAATTAAATCAAAAGATGGATGAACATAAGCACAAAATCAAATCACACAGCCTGCAAGATACAGGGTTGTTGTAGCAAGTTTTACGAAGTAAGAGCTTATCCCACGAAGAGTATTGATCTGAACCACTAGGGCATACAGCAATCTCCAGATCTAGCTACAGATCTGGCAGCTCAAAAGAGAAGGTGTTTAAGTGTCACTAAGCTATACTAAAAATTAAGAAAAAATAGGAATAAACTACAACTAAAGGAAGGGAAACAAAAGTATGATGGAGTGTGTGCTAAAATAAAGATAAAAGATGGAGAAGTATATAGTTAGGGATAAATCAATTATGTAACTCACTATTAGGCATGAATCTATAGCAATCCTTTAGATGGCTACAAGCACATCTACCAGGTAGAAGAATCCAACTCAACCCATGCCATTTAGACTACTCTTAAGGTTATAATCTGTCCACTTAAATGGTCACAGACTATCCAAGGGAGATGGTAAAATCCCATTGATTAAGTCAGAAAACTAACCTCATCCAAAGGAATGGATTTATCTTAAGGTTATAATCTGTCCACTTAAGTGGTCACAGACTATCCAAGGGATTTCCTCCATCTAATGAATTAAGTCAGAACATGAATACCATTGCAAACACTATGTTTGCAACGCTACAAGCTCATGTATTCATAGGGGCAAACAGATCTGGAAAATTAGGTGAAAACCATAAGAAATTTCAGGCTGAATGAGGACTTAGATTCAGCTGGTCATTGCTACAAAAGGCCTGCAATGGCCCAGCTCACATGCCTACAATCTCTATAAAAATTCAGCTCTACACACTGATGATAGTGATGCAAACAGAGTAGAGTTTGGCTCTGCACAATACTCAAGTGCAGAGAATAAGAATCCATCTCAGATCTATGACCCAGACATGCCCTAGGGCTATAGTCTATCCACTTAAATAGTCACAGGCTATCCACAGAGGCTACCTTACCCACAAATGATAATATTGAACATGAATATCACTGCTGCCACCATGGTTATAGGGCTATAAGCTCAAGCTTCCATGGGAGCATCAAATCTATAAAATCCTATATGAAAAACAAAGGTCAAAGAACACTATGTTGGACACATAGAAAAAGCAATAGATTTAATGGACATTAAAAATGACATTACATTGAATAATAAGAACTTACAATGCTCTGCCCTCAAGGTAGCAGCCTGTGCAAATCCCAAAATAGCTCCCTCTATTTCAAGCAAAACCCATTACAAAACTGACAATAAACTAACTATTATATAGAACTTAGCCAGCAAATGCTGGGCTAAGGAAGAGAAAATGGAGAAAGGGAAAGAGAACTAAACCCTAACCCTAATCCTAAAAGCTAAAACCTAAATCTAGATCTCAGGCTATTCCTGGATGTTTTTAAAAGAAAACTATAACTCTATATATATATAACCCATGGCAGCAGCTATGTGCATTGGCCAATCAGAAGAAAGGAGGTTTAGAGCTGATTTCATGGCCCATCTGTGGCCCTTGGATGCCTTGGGATGTGTGGGGCATTGAGATGTGTGTCCTAGAAGGTGTAAAATCCTAAAAATATCCCTAGAGTTTGAAATAGGCTGCTGGAATTCGTGCCTCGCGAGGATAGAGCTTCAGATTTCATTCTCGCTAAGCTCTCGCTGGGCTGAAATGCTTCAGGTATGCACCTCGCTAGGCTCTCGCTGGGCTGAAAATACAGCATTTTTCACCTTGCCAGCTTCAAGACAGCAAGGAGCTCGCGAGGATGCTGAAGTGTGCAGCTTTATGCTGCTCGCGAGTGCTTGGTTCTCATTAGCAGTGGGGTTGCACTTCACCTTATTTCAGCACAACAATCTACTCGAGTGCTTGGTTCTCATTAGCAATGTTGTTCTTGAGCTGATACACAGCTGCTTGAGTATATTTAGCAGTTGTTCTTGTAGTTGTAGTAGCAACTTGAATTAATCATAGCAGCAGTTGTGATGATCAAGTGGTTAGTTTGTGTGCTTCCATAGTGTACAGAGTCTTCAAAACTGCAGCTTGGACTGCTCAAGTTCTTCTTTGGAAGGTTGGCACACCTCAACATTCAGTTCTTGTGTATAGTGCAGTAGATCTGCAGCTTGAAATCATCAATGTGCAGCTACTATTTGGTGTTGCAGCTTCATGAATGTATCCAATTTGTTCTTTGCTGCAGAATTAGAGTGCAAGAATGAGTTCAGTATGCAACTGGTATGCCCTCTGATTTGCTTGAGAGGTTCAGCTACTGTCTTCAACTACTCAAGTGTCTACTTTCCCTCCACTCAAATGGTTTAATACAGCAGTTGTGTTGCTCATGAGGCTTAATGCTGCAGTTGAGTTGGCTTTAGGCTTGACAAGATAATGCAGCTGCATGCCTGCAAGAGTTGTTCAGTGCAATTGTTCTCAGCTGTTGTGTCCCACACACACTACTGTCACATTTCATCTTCTGCAGCAGTAGTCCATAAAGCTTGGGCTTCTTCTCTCTCGGCAAGGCTTCAAAGATTCCAATGTAAATACAACCTCACAGATGTGAACCACAGCGGTGTAGTCCATGTGACTCCCTCAACTTCACAACTTATTTTTAAAATCCTTCTTCTTGGCACTAAAAGGATGGATGGTAACACTAAGCTATAATTTCCTGTTATTTATACAAACATACTTAAAAACTATTATTAATCAGCTCAGAGGTCTATTAAAGGTCAGGTTAAAGGGTGAAAAGTAGTAATTTTCATATATTAACATGCGTTGTGGCTGCTTTCAAGCCCATTGGATGTGTCGTCTCAAGTTACCCTAAAACAATATATTATAATGGTCAATCGGAGTTTTCTATCAAAAGTTATGGCCTTCGGAAGACAGTAGTGTTGATTTTTCTTCTAGTGACAGCAAGCCGTGAGTGTTTCCACAGCGTGCTGCTATGGGCGTCACAGCGAGCTGTCAAGGTCGTCTTCAGGATCCGAGTTTCTATGTATTCGAGATCCAAAGTTTGCGACCCGCTTATTATTCTAATGATTTGGAAAATGTAAAATTGATTATTTACTGTGATTTCAACCGTATAAGTCATCATAAGTAATTAGAACCTACCTCTTGTAGCGTGGCCGATGATCCTACGATAGTTTGGGGATCTCGATGCTCTATACGTCCTCTCCTTCAAAGTTCCTCCTTCCTCTTGATGCCAATGGTGATGATAATCAAACCATCTTATGGAAGAACACCTTGATGTTCTTAGGAAGGTTGAAGATGGAGATCGAAGGAGAAAGCTAGGGTTTTCTTAAGGAGTCAAAAATAATAATGGAGGATGGAGGCTAGGGTTCTTATTTAAAGATAAAATTAGGTTTTTCTTACGGTTCTTCCTAATTAGAGTTTTAGAGGGTTTAGCCTTCCCTAGAACTCTCAAATTTAGAATGTGGAAGTGAGTTGCTTTTTTTCAACTCTTTGATTAGTATTCGGTTGTAGACACCCAAATTTTGCCCAAGGCCCGATCGAAACACATTTCGAGAGAGGCACATTTTTGAGCTTTTGATGGCATGTATGGAACCCTTAGGAATCACCCTGAGTCTTTAGGAATCACCCTAGATCCCTTAGGAACATACCTCGAACCTTTATAAACCAACCCCGACCCTTAGAACCCTTTCCAAACCCTAACCTAACCTTCCCAGGCAATAAGGAGGAGGGGTACACCAGAACTGGCTATGACCCTCTACAGTGACCAACTCCTATACCATTGAAGAGTAGAGGTCGTCAGCATTCCAACGGTCTAAGAATCGACCCAATCGGAGGTATATATCAAAAGATATGGCAGTCCGAACCCGAAGGGCAGGGAGGTAATTTCAAGTGGGCCCCCCTAGGGATTTGGCGCAACTAATAGTTGCACCAGTTATAACCTTGCCTGGTGTAACTATTAGTTGCGCCAGGCCAATCCTCCCAGACTTTAAGCCTGGCGCAACTAATAGTTGCGCCAAGTTTAAAGGTGGCCCCCACCCCGCGAGCTAACTTCCAGGCACTGTTCTTCACTGTTTTACTGTACATTTGCCTTGCGTCAGGCATATGAATAGTAACTGTTAGATTTTGCCTCGAATTTTATGTTTAGGGTTTGACTTGTTGACCACCTCGACCTTTGGGGTGTGTTTTGATAGTTCTGTTGCACCCATTCCTTACCTATTTGCAACCCTCTAAGTGGCCTAAAGCCTCACCCCATCATCTACCATTAGAACCACCTTCACACCTTTCCAAGCTCTTAAAATCCTAGGAAACCTTAGATTTGAGATTACCTAATTGCTAACCTCAATTAGCATCTAAGTGGCCTCCTAACCCACCCTTTTCCTATAAATAGAGCCCCTCACCCCTTTGCTTAAGCGGTGAGAATTTTGGCCTAGGAGAGAAAGAGCTTAAAGTGAGAAGATCTTTCTCCCTTTGGTGCACACTTCTCATACAAATTCCAGAATTTTAAAACCTCCTTTGAGTGATATTTTTCACCTTAGATCCCTTAGTTTAGGTATATGCTACCCATTCACCTTCCCTCTCTACCTCTTAGTTAGCAAGTCATAGAGGTTAGAACCCCACTTTCCACCATACAAAGCCTTCAAGAGCTCATCAAAGCAAGCCACGCAAGGCTCTCCTACGGTGCTATAAGGGCCCGAGGTCTCTGGCTCTCCCCTTTCTTCTCCTATCTCTTTCTAGCTCCCTCCATCCTCCCATTTATGTCGTTACGCCGCCGATTTTTCGGTAGGAACGGAGGGGCACAAATAGGATTCTAAGCCCTTTTGGGCAAGAGGAAGCTATTTTCTTTTCTTTCATTTTATTTTATTTTTGGTCATTAGTAGAGACCGCGTTAAGCGGGTTGATCGGGTGCTTAATACCTTCCCGATCGATAACCGAAGCCCCTACCCAAGAGCCTTTGGTGTGGACCGGATTCAGAGTCATATTTTTAGCACTTAGGTGCTCATAAAAATGAACTAGGTATCTCGGGACACCGAAAGCTCCGAGTGGCGACTCTATATTTTTATCGTTATAGAGCGCATCGTCGCGACGGGGATCGTCTCAATTCTCACTGTTGCACAAATGGCGACGCTGCTGGGGAGTAGCTTGTAGAGCTTCCCCTTGAACTTGGCCTTGTTATTTTTAATTTTGCTAACATCTTATTACTATTTTTTTAGTGTTTTTTTACTGTATTTTTTTTTTACTCACCCCTTTAATTACGTCATTTTACTTACCCCTACGTTTCGGCTTTAAAATTTCAGTAATTTTTTCCTAGTCACTTGATTGGCACCTTTTTTTACTGACCCCTATGTTTCGGCTTTAAATTTCAGCAATTTTCGCCTCGTCACTTGAGTGGCACCTTTCTTACTTACCTTTACAATTTAATTTTAAATTTCAACACTTTATATTTCCCGCCTAGTCGCTTAACTGGCCCCGTCATTTATTTATTTCTTGTCATATCCTAACAGTGGACGCCGGCCCGTAGTGGCGGCACGGGATAATCACCCCCGATCTTTGAACGAAAGAAAACTTCCAAAAAAAAAGAGAAAAGCTTTGAAAAAATTAAAATTGAACCAAGTTAGGGAGCTTAATTAATTTATTTTTACAGGGTAGATTTTCAAAGGGTTGGGTTTAGGCACACATACAACTACCCGGGTCTTAGTATGACGGCAGCCCCTAGTGGTGATGATCCAGAAAAGTCCCAGCCCACCTAGTATCTGAGAAAGCGCTTGCGCTGGAGGTATATCGGGTGGGTTCCCATTCCGAAGCTTAAAACCCTTGGGGAGCGCATTAGCGAGTTATACCGGACTCAAAACCTTTAGGTGCGGTAAGGAGAGAATCGATCATCAAGAAAACTGCTCAGTTCCCGGAAGCCTAGCTTCCACAAAAACTAAAAAAAGAGACTCATTTCGGGTGTTGGTGGCTACTGTCAAACACTCTAGAACATCAATTTTTGGCTAGCACATGTATTAGTTGCGCCAAATCTGTTTACAGCACCCCAGCCCGAATATGTGGCCTTCTTCACCTCCCGAGTCCCCCGATCAATGTGCTTAGTGCCTTGTTTGGGCTCCTCCATCTCTGACACCCAATACGCCCCCGTCGGTCATGAGAAGGCAACTTCTTTTTGGCTCATTCCGGGGGATCGGGTTGTTTGCCTCAATTTCTATGCCTTCAATAGATCGAAGGTTCTCCTTCGATTCTTCCGAAGTGCATCGGAACCGTCGTCTCGGGGCTTGAATCAAGGTACGAGAGCCACCCGAAAAGGAAATTCCAAAGCCTCGGAACCTTTATTTTTCAAAACTTTTTCAAAAGAAAAAAAATCAAATCAAAAAAATATATATAATCAAAACCCAAAAAATATATAGTTTGTGGTGTCGGCACAACGGCAACATCTTGCCCTCCGTCGTCCTGTAGGGGAAGAAGGAAGAGGATTTATGGGCCTTATCCAAGGCACCCTGACCCGACCCGCTCCCAAAGAATGTCGTGGGTAGTGGACCCGGCTTACGCCGATCCCAACTCATCCCCGCCACATTCTCCAACCCACTCCCATTCGGGAGAAGTCTTTTCCACCATCCCCCTCACCCAACCCCCTTTTACCGTTACTGGCCTATTTGGGGCCCCCATTTTCCCAACCGATATCCCCCAAAATATTCAAAATCCAACCCCCCATTCTCCATCTTTTGCCCAAGCCATGCCAAGTCCAACTCATCTCCTATCCACATCCATACAAAACCCAAACCCATTTTTCCAATCCACATCCATACCCCAATTCCCATCATCCCCCTATAGACCCGATCCACCGACATTCACATACACCACTTCCACCCTATCCAACCCCCCGCAAAATCCCCCATCCATCCGGGTCATGCCCATTTTTACCGGGGCCATGCCCAACTTTCTTCATCCCTCCTTATCATGGCCCCTATCATCCCAAAACATACCCAATACATCCCCTCATTCACCCCATACCCCCCCACCTACCGTGGCCATGCCTGATTATACCGGGGTCATGCCCAATTTTTTCGCCACCTCCATCCCACCATCCACATCCCTTCCTCCATCCATGACCATGTTGGAGGAGATGTTCCAAGCCTACTCCATATGGAAGGCTTCCCAAAACACCCCCTCTCCTCCACACCACATGCCCATGAACCCATCCCATACCCTAGCTAATCTCCATGCCTCACTCTCCCATGACCCCCATCAACCCCCCATAATCCACACCATCCAAACCCCCATTACCCACTTACCCCAAGGCCCCATGGCCCAATCTCCAAACTCTCACATTCCCCAAGGCCCATTGGCCTAAACCCCCTTTTTCCCCATATCCCAGGGCCCCATGGCCCAATACCCCACCACCCAAACCTACCCAGGGCCCATGGCCCAAACCCACCAAGGGCCCATGGCCCATACCCACCAAGGCCCATTGGGCCAGGCCCCACCAAGGGCCCATGGCCCATACCCATCAAGGCCCATTGGGCCAGACCCACCAAGGGCCCATGGCCCATACCCATCAAGGCCTATTGGTCCAGACCCACCAAGGGCCCATTGCCCATACCCATCAAGGCCCATTGGGCCAGACCCACCAAGGGCCCATGGCCCAGACCCATCAAGGGCCCTTGGCCCAAACCTACCAAGGGTCCATGGCCCAAACCTATTAATGGCCCATGACCTAGAATGACCAAGGGTTCATGGCCCAAGCCCGAACCCCACAATCACACCTTCCACAAAACCCCCAACATTTAACCCAACCTTCACAGCTGGGTCAAACCCATGTCATCCCCCAAACCCAATTCTCCCATGGCCCCACACCCCAAAGCCATCTCCAAACCTTCCCCCATACCCAATGGCCATATCAGACCCCATCTCAAAACCAAATTCTTATCACCCAACAAACCTTTCCTTACCCCCAATGGGCTCACCCAACCCCCACTCATGTCATTCCCATCCAACCCATGCAACAACAACAGGAGAATCCCGCCCTCACTGCACATTATGTCGACCAACAGTATGAAGAGGACGAGATTAGGAATAGCGGGGCCTATGCTGGGGATTTGACCGGCCTCAGCCCTCCTCCCATAATTTCCCATCCCCTGGTGGCCCAGAGTGAGGTCCAACCAACTGTCAAGAAAGCAGCTCCCGTGTCCAAAGAATCAGAGCAGCTGAAAGAACAGTTGGATAAAATACAAAAGTAGCTGATGAAAATAGGTGGTGCTAAAATCCACGCCACGGACTTCAGAGACTTATGTTTGTTCGCTGAGGTCCCCCTACCCCCCAAATTTAAAATGCCAGCCTTCAACAAATATAATGGCACGGGTAATCCTATTACGCACCTGAAGTCCTACTGCGGGGAAATGTGCCAATACGGGGAGGACGAAAGACTACTAATAAAAGTCTTTCAAAAGAGTCTGGTCGGGCCGGCTTTAAGAAGGTTCACATCATTAGAACCATCTATGATGAAAACATGGAGGGACTTGACACATCTCTGTCAAGAACAGTATGTCTACAATATAGACATTGAGCCGCGTAAATTCGACTTGACCCGTTTGAAGCAGAATCAGAACGAGACCTTCAGCGACTACTTGGGGCGATGGAGAGCATTGGCAGCTCAGGTCAGGAACAGAATACATGATGATGAACAGATAAAGATGATTTCAAAGAACACTCTGCCAGTAATTTCAAACTTTTTGGTATATCAGCAGCAAACCAGCTTTACTGATCTGGTGAGAAACGCCAACCGATGCGAGGACGCCATCAGGGAGGGGCGCCTGAATAAGAACGTGCCAAGTGGACCCAGTGGGGTTAGAAGATTTTCATAACAGAGGAACGAGAAGAGAACAGGTGTTGTCGCTCCAAGTGTGCCATAATTATGTGCATTATGAATCAAAAATTAAAGAATTAAAGAATGCTAGGTTATATGGATGTTAACTTATGAAAGGGATATCAGCACATTGGGGCTAACACTGGCCTGCAAGATCAGGGCCAATTGTAGCAAGTTTTAAAAGTAAGTATTTCAAGATCGTCCACAGAGAAGTTTGTCTAAACTGAGAGATAAACCTCCAGATCTGTGCTACCAGATCTGGCTCTATAATTATCTAAAAAGAATAGATAAAAGAGAGTGTTGGATTGTGTCACATTTAACTATAAGCAAATAAAGAAAAGAACTATCTACATGATCCAGATCCGAGTTGGGGAGATGTTTAAAATAAGACAAATGCAGAAATAATAGCTTCATGTACTTTAGCCTCTGAATTTTAATGGAGAATCTGTAGTTCAACGGAAGCAGATTCAATCTTCATCCGCTACCAAAGACAGATGTAAGAGAAATAAATCCGAATTAAGGAATAGGTTTAGACTTATGTGATCTACTTAAATGGTCACGATCCGCTATTAGTCAGGCCTATTCTTTAGTTCGAACATGAACATCATCGTAAATGCCGCTGAATTAGGTTACCAACGCTAATTCACAGGGATGATGAATTAAGGGAAGTTGGATGCGGATAAGTGAATCTAAAGAAGTCTAATGCACTAAGGTGATCATTGGAACCCTCGACATGACTCCAATGGAGAAGACACAACCTTTTAAAATCCAGCGTTACAATTACGAGCACGGCTTCTTAGAGAGCCCTCGGACTTCTGCTTTGAGCTTCTCGGAGAGCCCTCAGTTCTGATCTTGAATCCGAACTTGGAAGTACAAATCACTCACAATGGCTCTCAAAGGTAAACTACAGAAGGGATTACAGGGGTTCGGATAAGCTATCCGACCGAATGAGGAACAGAGATGAAAACTCTAAAATCTGGATACCCAAATTGGGCAAATGGTTCGTCTATTTATAGTTTTCCCTAAGCCGACTCAAATGTGTATCAACCAATCAATTGGATAGATCTGTATCAACCAATAGGAGTCGAGCACGGGATCCGGATCTGTTCGCCAATCGTAATCGCTTGATCTGGTTCACCAATCGAGAAGCAGGCATCAATTACATGTTATGCATTTTGAAAGTTTGTTAGAGTTTCTAAAGTTCCCGCCAAGTAATTTCATCTTTGGGTGTTCACATGGGGTGGAATATGCCTTTGGTTCATGCTCGAATCTTCCTAATGTCTGGGCTTTTCAATGCATTGGGGCGTCTTGACATTCGAATTGCCCATGTTAAAGCTGCGAATCTCCAGACTACCTTATCGCAGAGTTCAGGCCTTTTCGAAAGTTCAATGACTTCGAAGCTCGTCGCAAAAGTTCAATCTTCTTTCGAGGAGTTCGGATGCTCTTGAAGCTACACTGAGTTTTAGTCCTTTACGCAGAGTTTATGGGCCTTTTCGCAAAGTTCAATGACTTCAAGCTCGCTCGCAAAGTTAAATCTTCTTTTCGAGGGGTGTTTTCTTCTTTTCGCAAAGTTCGAGGTTCTTTACGAAAAGTGCAAGTTCTTTGCGAAAAGAACTTTGTAGTGCATTTCTCTGTTCGAAATGTTCCCTGCTTCTCTTACAGGTCTTTGCCTCTTCTATTTAGACCTTTCCACAGCTGATGAGGTTGTTTCTTCACTTCCTTCCTTTGGAGTGACATGGATTGTCATCTTTTTGGCACTTTTGAGCTGCTTTTATGGTTAAGCGTGTCTTTATTGTTAGCTGCAACATAGGCACTTAAAATACTTATTTAGTTCTCTCAAGGGTCTATCAAGGCCCAGATTAAGGGGTGAAAAATGGTATCTTCCAATTCTCAACAACAGGGGGCGATGTCCAGAACAACCCCCATCAATTACCCTATAACCCATCAGGCCCCCAATCTAACACCCGCACCCATCAGTTATCAATGGCCTGCGCCCACTCCATCACCCCCAGCTCAACCATCGACAAGTTCCACCACCCCGATCAATTACCTAGTGGCCCATCAGACCCCTCATCTACCGCCAGCACCCACTAGCTATCAATGGCCTACTTTTACCTCCTTCCCTCTAATGCCACCACCCTCAAGCTCCACCACCTCCATTTGGCCCAATCTTTTCACCCAACCCACTCCCACTGACGTGAATTAAGTATTACCCACACCTCCTGAGCCAACAGTACAAGTACCTCAAGAACCAACGGTCGTACCCTTCCAGCTCTCGAGACCCACGTATGATCCTCACCAGGTCCCGCTAAGCTACGAACAAACAGATATATCAATGCGGGCAAAGAGCAGAGAAGGCGAGAGATTTCGTTACCAGATCAGGGAGGATATCAAAGCAGCCAGAAATACCAGCAGCAGCGCAGACCCAACCCGAAGGAAAGAAAGACAGCACGGTGAACCCCTTCGAGAAGATGAGTCGAGAACATATACTGGAGACTCAGCTGAGAAGAATACCTACCCATATCACTGTATGGGATCTGTTGATGACATCCCCACTCCATTTTCAAGCATTAATGGGGGCGTTAAAAATACACATGTATCACTCCAAGTTAGCCCGAATGAAGTCGGGCAGATAATTGGTCAAGTGATGGCTCCAAATACCATTTCATTTTCTGATGCCGACCTACCTGAGGAAGGAGGTAGTCACTCAAACTCTTTGAATATAACCGTTGAGTTCGGAAATATGATTATCCCCTTAGTATTAATTGATAATGGGTCTACATTGAATATATGCCCGTTAAGAACCGCCACCAAGATCGGGGTTGATCCGTGCATGTTAAGGCCCACCATAACTAGCGCTAGAGGATTTAACAATACCAGGAGAGAAATAATGGGAGAAGTTGATCTTGAGCTGTTGATAGGGCCATTAACCTTTTCCATCTTATTTCAAGTCATGGATATCAAATCCTCATTTAATCTGTTGTTAGGGCGCTCGTGGCTATATGAAGTCGGAGCCATACCTTCCACATTACACCAGAAGCTCAAATTTGCATTTGGGCATAAGATTATTACAATCATTGGAGAGGGGCACAGTGAGAAAGAAAAGGCCGCCAATAGCGTTGAAAAACCTAATATGCTCGATGTACCACACACCGCTGAGGACGTCGACCTCCACGATTTTGAGTATGAGGTGTCAGCTATATTCCCAGAACCCATTGAGGGCATCATGTCTAAAACGAGAGGCGGTATGGTAGTGGCAATGCTCCAAAAGTGGGGCTATCAGAAAGGAAGGGGTCTGGGACCCAAATTACAAGGCCGAAGAGAGCCAGTTGTGGCTAAGGGACAGAAAGTAAGATTCGGGCTAGGATACAAGCCCACGAAGCAAGAGGTCCGAGAGGCCAAAGAGAAAGCCAGGGTCGCCGCGGCTGCAAGAGCTCAAGGAATCAACGTAGATGAGAAACCTCACCCTAGGCCGCACATCAGAGATTCCTTTATCAATGCAGGGGTCATAAAGATCGATCAAAACGGGGCAACTCATTTGACCCCCACATAAACACATAGCCCCAGTCCATCCACCAATCCCCAGATCTCCCTTCCAAGCTTGGAGATAGATTTGGCCACATTGTCCCTTTTCGAGGAACAACGGTCGATACCTAAACAAACCCCCCCTGTGGTGAATCACCACAAAATCGAGTTATCGTTTGAGGACATGATCTCAAACGAAATGGGGATCAATATGATGGAGGCTGACTCCAATGAGCCATATCAGTCAGCACCCTCCATCCCAACAGGTAAAGAAGCGGCCCCTCAGGTACGCAACTGGGCATCCTTGCCCCAAACCCTGAAAGCGGGGAGTGGCCTAGCATTTGGCACCCGTTTCCTAAAAAAAAATAACCTATAAAAAGTGAGAGAAGCCCTTCGCAGGCAATACCTTGTATATACACAAACCCGCCCTGCCATGTGTCTGTCCTCGAAGAAAACAAAAATCTCAAAAACATGGAAAAAATACAAAATCTCAAAAACATGGAAAAAATATAAAATCTCCAAAACACGAAAAAAATATAAAATCTCAAAAACATTGAAAAAATCCAAAGTCCAAAAAAATTGTCATTTACAATTCCAGAAAATGTCCCACAAAAGGATGCCTTAATCAAAATGCAAGTCCCACGTGAAATCGACCCCTTCCCTGTAGAATTACAAGAAGAGGTAGGGATTACGAGTCTGGATGAGAATGTCCCCTTCGAAGAGCTCCCCAATGGGCTCCTTGACCGATTTGCCGACTTTGAGTATGGCCCTACCCCCATTGTCGAAGAGACCAAAGACATCAATCTAGGAACTAAGGAGGTTCCAAAGATAACCAAAATCGGAACGTCACTGTCTCCTTAGGAAAGAAAAAGTATGATCGACTTCCTTCGGTCATACCAAGACATTTTTGCCTGGTCGTACGAGGACATGCCTGGTTTGGATACTGATTTGGTCGAGCATGAGTTGCCCCTCTACCCTGATATGAAGCCAGTCAAGCAGAAGCTGAGACGTCTCTGACCCGAATGGATGCTGAAAGTCAAAGATGAGGTCATCAAGCAATACGATGCGGGGTTTCTCATGGTATCCAAATACCCGCAATGGCTAGCCAATATCGTACCTATGCCGAAGAAGGATGGAAAGGTCTGCATGTGTATCGATTTCCGTAATTTGAACAAAGCGAGCCCAAAGGACGATTTCCCATTACCACACATCGACATCTTGGTTGATAACATGGCTAAGCACGAGATGCTTTCATTTATGGATGGATTCTCAGGATACAATCAGATCAAAATGGCAGAGGTTGATCGCGAGAAGACAACGTTCATTACCCCCTGGGGAACCTTTTGCTATCGAGTCATGCCATTCGGGCTGAAGAATGCCGGTGCAACGTACCAGAGAACTATGACTACACTATTTCATGACATGATGCACCAAGAGATTGAAGTGTATGTCGACAACATGATAGCCAAGTCACCAGAGCGAAGTGACCATCTGGTAAACATTCAGAAGTTGTTTGAAAGGCTGAAGAAGTATCGACTATGTTTGAATCCACAGAATTGCGCATTTGGTGTTATATTCGGGAAACTGTTGGGATTCATCATCAGCAGGAGGGGGATCGAGGTCGACCCAATCAAAGTCAAAGCCATCACTGAAATGCCACCGCCGTCTACCGAGAAGGAGGTTAGAGGGTTTCTGGGCAGAATACAGTATATCAGTCGGTTCATTGCACAGCTAACTCTAATCTACACGCCGATCTTCAAGTTATTAAGGAAGAATTCTCCCGTTGAATGGAACGACGATTGTCAGGCAGCGTTTGAAAAAATCAAAAGCTACCTCCTTAATACACCTGTTTTGGTACCACTTGAGCCTGGGAGACCACTCTTGATGTATCTCTGCACAACGAAAGTTTTAATGGGATGTATTTTGGAGCAGCACGATGAAACGGAAAGAAGAGAGCAGGCCATTTACTATCTGAGCAAGAAGTTTACTGATTACAAGACGCGCTACTCTCATTTGGAGAAAGCATGCCTAGCTCTTGTATGGGCTACTCAAAGGCTCCGCCACTACTTGCTATCTTAGGCAGTTCTGCTTTTGGCTCGAATAGACCCATTGAAGTACCTATTCGAGAAGCCGACTCTCACTGGAAGAACCGCACAATGGCAACTTTTATTATCTGAATTCGACATCACGTACGTCACTCAAAAGTCGATCAAGGGGCTGGCACTTGCTGATCATCTTGCCAATAATCCTTTACCTGATTATGAGCCTTTGAGGACCGAGTTCCCAGATGAAGATATCTTGTTCATGATGGAAGACGATACAGAAGAAGCAGAAGAATCATAGGTAATGCACTTTGACGGGGCAGCAAATGTCGAGGGCCAAGGAGTTGGCGCCATCCTGATTTCAATGAAAGGATCTCATGTACCGGTCTCTATCAAGCTCAACTTCCCTTGCACTAACAACATGGCTGAGTACGAAGCTTGCGCCGCTGGTCTGCAGGCGGCTCTAGATCTGAATGTAACTCACCTTCGAGTATTTGGCGATTCACAGTTAATCATATGTCAAACAAATGGTGACTGGAAGACAAAAGATGAGAAATTGATCCCCTATCATGAACACCTCAAGGATCTGATAGCTTGCTTTCAAGATGTGACTTTCTCATACGTCCCTCGGATAAGGAATCGCTTTGCCGACGTATTAGCAACTTTGGCGTCAATGATTGAAATCTCTTATGATGTTGAGATGAAGTCGATCGTCATCGAGCAGAGGAATGAGCCAGCCTTCTGCCTCCAGAATGAGGAACCTACAAAGCCTGATGATAAGCCACCTTGGTTCTCAGATATCAAGAATTTCCTCGAGACCCTAACTTTCCCAGAGGGTACATCCAAGATAGACCGAGGAACCATTCAACATTTAGCGGCAGGTTATGTCATTTGCGGGGAATGCCTCTACAAGCGATCATACAATAGCATCTTACTCAAGTGCCTTACTGAAAGTGAAGCGGTCAATATTATGAAAGAAATCCATGAGGGAGTATGCGGAGCCCACGTCAGCGGTCACATGCTCACTAAGAAAATCCTATGGCAGGGATACTTTTGGACCACCATGGAATTGGATTGTTGCAAACACGTTCAAAAATGCTACAAGTGTCAAGAACACTCGAGTCTGATACATGCTCCTGCCATTAATCTTCACTACATGACCACTCCTTGGCCATTCGCTACCTGGGGCCTTGACGAAGTCGGAATGATTAATTCGAAAGCATCAAACAGACATCGATTCAACCTCGTCACCATTGAATACTTTACCAAGTGGGTAGAAACGGCGTCATATGCCAACATCACTGCCAGTCACGTCGAGAAGTTTCTCAAGAACAATATTGTGTGCCGATTTGGAGTACCCAAAGATTTCATCACGGATAACGGCACAAACTTTGCGAATAAGCACATCCAAGACTTTTGCGAGCAATACAAGATCAAGCACCATCACTCATCCCCTTATCAGCCTCAAACTAATGGAGCTGTGGAAGCCGCGAACAAGACAGTCGTCCGTATCCTTGAGAAAATGGTCGTCACTTACCGAGATTGGAGCAAAATGCTGTCGTTTTCTTTGTGGGCCTACCGAACGTCGATCCGTACCGCTATAGGGGCAACACCATTCTCCCTTGTGTATGAAACCGAGGTCGTCCTCTCGGTAGAGGTTGAAGTACCCTCGCTCTGAATCCTCATGGAATCAGGCTTACCCGAAGCGGAGAGAGAGAGATCCCGCTTTGAACAATTAAACTTATTGGACGAAAAGAGACTCCTAGCCTTGTGTCACACTCAAGTTTACTAGGGGCGAGTCGCACACGCTTACAATAAACGTGTCCGCAGTCGAGATCTAAAGGTAGGAGATACTGTGCTGAAGAAGATCTTCCCATTCCTCCATGCCGATCCAAGAGGAAAGTTTAAGCCAAACTGGGAAGGACCATACGTCATTCGAGAAGTGCTGTCGGGATAAGCCATCCGCCTCGTCACCATGGATGGGGATCATCTTCCTGAGCCCATCAACGCTGGATACGTCCGACGGTTCTACTCATAGTCTATCGCGATAAGGTAAGTATTGATGAAACAGGTACGTGACTAGTTAAGAACCACCCAAAAGAGGCCATCATTCCAATCATAGTAGCCCAAAAATATCCTTAAAAATGATGATATCCTTTGCTACCCCATTTGAACCTGGGCCTTTCTTTCAACAAACCCATTCCCCCAAAAAAAATATACGGGTACATATACCAAAAAAAGAGAGAGAGAAAAGATGCATGTATATAAAGTTACTATCAAATCCAAAAAAAAAAATCATCAAAAAAGCAAAACCTCAAAAAGAGATTGCCTGAAATGGAGGAAAAAGAATAACAAAAAAAATGTGTATAGAAGAATCACGGGACATGTACAGTAAAAACCCCTAAGGAAGAAAGTATGTTGAGAAGACTGAAGCGGTATCAAGGAAATCCTTTTAGCTCAGCATACCTTCAAATCCTAACCTAACCCATGGCGAAGCTACACCCTGAAGAAAGCCCTCTTTTAAGTTCACAAGCAGTCATAATATCTGTTAAATCAACATGAGCCGAGTCGTGAGACAACACCAAAACCCCATCCAGCTGGCTATGACGGAATCGACGTCTATGTCGTGGCTTTTGATATAATAAAAAGAATAAAAAAAATTATATAAAATAAAAATACAACCTCAAAGCAAGATGGGCGTAGTAAAAACCCGAAAGGGCATTACTGGTAAAAACAGCGAGCTTGTGCGGACCAGGTGAAAACCCGAAAGGGTGATTGGGGTAAGAGAGCTAAACCCATGGATGTGGTGAAAACCTGAAAGGGCACCACGGGTAATAAAAGGGGAGATAAAGAAAAAAAAATGGGGGGGAGAGAGAAAAAAATTGAAAAAGAAAGGTTTGGACTGATTATGAAGATTGATGTTTGAGGAACCCGGTTGTTACTCTTCTTGTACCCTCTTGTCCGACTAGGCTGCTCATGCTAGTTTGAATCGGGTCCCGACCATAATTGTCTTTGTGAAACCCGCACCGTCAAACGTATGACCCGAGGCAAAGAGAAAGGTTCGACTCAGTCCAAAGGGATCGATGTTCCGGCCTTGGTAAGATCTGGAAACTCACTCAGGTCCGACTGCATGAAAGAGTTCGACTACACTCAAAATGGGACCCGTTACTCTGTCTCATTATCAAGGCATCAAAAAAAAAAAAAAAAAGAAAGATAATATATATAAACCATAAATAGATCTGTATAGATGTATATACCTACCTTTTGCACCGCTTACACCACATCCCAAAAAATAGTCGGTGTGATGACTAACGTGTTTTCCTTTTTACAAGTATGAAGCAAAAAAAAAAAAAAAACAACAAAAATATAAAGAAAATATGTATACCAAAAATGTGTGTATCTGTAAAGGGGTTTTTGACGCCCCTTTTCTGTGTGTATGATCTGTGCAAAAAAGTTCTGTGTGTAGGAAGGAGTTAACGGCCCAGCTCGTGCTTCAAAGCACTAATCGCAGCATAAAGGTCATCCTCTCGGACATTCCTCTCAGTCAGCCAACGACCATGCAGGCTCTTGAACCTCTTCTGGAAGATTCGGTGGCTCCAAAAGCAACATTCAGTGATCCCTTCAAACAAAAAACCTCGCTCTCCGTTGTGTCTGCTCTAACCCTCTCGCATGCCAAGAGTTCTTTCAGGACCCTCTTCTCATCCACCAATAGCTCGATACGGTTCGAAGCGTCGCCTCTTTCTTTGGCCAGGGACCTCCAGTATCAATGATCTTTGACAAATCCGGACCATCAGCGGCAGGCCGCTCAGTCAACAGCCAGGCCTCGTACTCAGGAGAAGTTCTAACTGAGTCTCTCTGCTCAAAATCACACATCAGTGTCGACTAACGCGTCTCCCAAAGAGCAGCAATCCGATCTATGTCCCCAAAGGATCCCTTAGAAAAGATCAATTCGCATAAAGGGGGTCTGGCCTCACAAGGCACCTGCTGAGGGCAGTCGAACTAACGCAACACCCAGAATGGGAAGTAGAAGGTACTGCCGGTCAGTCCTAGGAGGGCAATGCCCTCATGGTCTCTAGAAAGAATCATTGGGAAGGCCCGGTTCAACCAAGGAAGCCTCCATGTTAGCTCAGCATCGACCAACCAAAGTTTTAGAGCCGACATATCACCCTGGGGAAGCAAGTGGCATCTACCCAAAAAACATTGGGCCACCTCACCTCGAGCAACATAAAAGTGGGGCACAGGCCCCAAAACGGCAAAATGCTCACCCAGCCAGACCTGGAGTAACAAGGGGCATTCCCGAAGGCCCTCCACCTTGCCCAAGGCAAAAGAATCAAGGCATCAATACAACTCGGCAAGCACTACGTGCATCATGAACCGGCCCGCCTCCAGCTCCATCAAAATGTCGCAAACTACCAGTGAGAAGCTCTCTCCCCCGGTGTAGAAGAGGATTTCAGAGATGAGATCAAGTGTTAAAGCTTTCACGTTAAAGACACTCCTAACCGGCAATCTTCGGAGGCTTTCATCACTGAAAAGTTCTTTGAGGAATTTCAGCGAACACCTTGTGGGTCCCCCCGATGAGGCTTTTCTCATACTCGTATTTCTTCAAATCGAGAGTAAGGTGAACGGATCTGGAATACCCTGGCCTAGGCATAACTCTTGCAAGGTCCCTATGAAGCTTCAGGCCAGACAGATTGGATAGCTCCTCGAGGGTTGGGGTCAGCTCCCACTTCCCAAAACGGAATACATGGAGGTTCACATCCCAGCACGAAGCGGCGGCATGAAGGAGTTCCCACCGAATAGGAATCTCTAGGAAGGAAGTAAGGCGAGATAGCCCAAGGCGCTCCAAGTCGGCGACCTCACTTTCGTTCAAACTCCCGAACCAAGCCGCCAGGAACTTGGGCCCCAGTCCCAACAAAGAGGATAAATTGGCTCTGAGCCCTCCACGTAAGGGAGGGTTAGGAAGCGGATCCATGAACGTACAAAGATCTTTTAGGAAGATAAGAATCAATGTAGGGTGATGGACCCACCTTGGAAAAACAAGAGCAAAAAAAGGCCGATCAAAGGAGCCAAGTCAAACAAAAAAGAAATAATTTCTGGGCCAACTCGGGCATATAAGGCCCCACTACCCCAGGTCAAACCTGGCGCAACTAATAGTTGCGCCAGTGCATTTTGTCCCCAGTTTGGCCTGGCACAACTATTAGTTGCGCCAGTGTAATTTCCCTGAGATTTTAGCCTAGCGCAACTATTAGTTGCGCCAGACTAAAACTCCCCCTCTACAGCCATCTCAGGACCTAATTGAGGAGGGGACTTCTGCCCTTTCTGTTGGTTTTACATATTTGCACTTCCGACCATTGATGGTTTGAGAATTACTTTGCTATGTGCAGGATTGATCCTACGTTGAGGCATGCGACCCAAAAGGCCACTTTCTAAAAAGGCATTGAGCGGGCACGTCCTGCAGAGAAACAGATTTGATACCAAGCAATCGGGGCATAAAATCAAAGCAAGACCATCTCCCAAATGATAATAAAGATCAAATTTATTTCTGAAGTACCACACCAACCATTCTCCAAATGGTTTAAAATAGATCCAAAACAAATCCCAAAAAAAGATGTTGAAGGAAACTAATAGCCTATTCCTTGCTCGCCCCCTTGGACTTCTTGCGACGGCGAGAGGAGCTCTGATAGGTCCTGATGTCCCCCACTCTAGACCACACCTGCGAAATCCTACTGAGCAGGGAATGCGACTCCTTAGCCCGGGCACGCTATAAGGCACAGTCAAGGACAAGATCAGTCAAGGGGGCAATGATAATGAAAAGAATGAGAGGAGTCGAGCAGCTAGGTACTCACCGTCTCCACCTCCCGAAGCTCTGCCAGATGACAATGGTACTCCGCATATTCCATGGCCGAGTTGAAGTCCTACGATACAATATTCAATTGTTAGAACACCCCTGAAAGCATGTACAGGAGGAAACCAAAATAAAGGAGAAGTGGCTCATCAGAAAACTTACCCCAGGGACCACCTCAGGAGGAGGAACGCGGGCCGCCTCGGCAGAGAGTCGTGCCTATCGATCTACGTCGGCACAGAGGTCTGAGAGGAAGCCATCATCAAGACGCCAAAAGGTCCCATAGGCTACAGATGGACCCCCACCAGGGACACCCGACGGACCATCACCCGATGAACCCTCGCCTGAGGGACCCGCACCAGAAGGACCAACACCGGAGGGATCTACCCCTGACATGTCGGCAGCACTCAGCCCACCTTCACCGTCCAAACCATCCCCCGAAGCAAACTATGAACCAAACAAGAATCTATTCAGATAAGACCAAGACCGAGTAAAAGTGAAAGGGAAACTAATCCAAGCTGAGAAGAAGTTACTTGACCAAGTGGGCCCCCGAACGCAAGGAAATTAGCGCTAGGGACAAAACGCGGCAAGATGAACCGGTAGGGCAGGCACTCGTACCAGGCATGATAATCCCCAGGCACATAGAGAGCGTGAATGGGGAACCCATTATTGAAGAAGGCCGCCGTCAGCTCCTCAATACTACCAGCGAGACTCCAAACGTCAGTCGGGGGGTCCACAGGTATGGCATAGTAGCCCTAAAACTGGTGCACCACTCGCTCCCCCAGATAGTAGCATCTGGCCCATGCTCTATAGAAGAAGACGACACTGAGATTGTTAAATAGGCGGGAGGCACCCACGGCCGCTCGGTCCCAGAAGGGGGATGTCAGATACGGATCAGGGAGGATCTGCTCAAAATCAAAAGGCAAGAGAGACCAAGTAAGCAACACCTCAATCAAAAGAAATGTCCAAGCTGAAAGTAAACAAAGGCTGAGAAGTTATCACCTGCTCGGGGAACATCAAGTCAAGCTGGGACCTTAGGCCCATTTCTAAGTGCTTTAAGCCCACATCACGGCGTCGGGCCTGATGCCAATTTCAAAGGAGGGGATAGGTGAGCACCTCCGAGAAAAGGAGCAGGCGCCCAGGGTGAAAATGGTGATATCCCCATACCTGAAAAGGGGGCATTGCACAAGATCGGGTCAGTAGCATATATGGATCAGTTAAAAAAAATGATGATAAATAAATGATAGTGATGGCAAAAGCAAAGGAAAGAAGAATTACCTCCAGGGCAGCCCAGAATCCCAGGGCGGACTTCGAATCCTCGATCGTAACCCAGGATAAGTTGTACATCAGCCAGGCGTATCCCGCCCCTCCCCAGTCATGCCTGGGAACGTCGCCCCAATTATCCATCACGCTCAACAAGGTCAGGCTAACTCGTCCCCCGCTGGCATTTGTAAAAAGGGTCTTGCCCAGCAGGAGTAGGAGGGTGATGCGAGCTAAAACGATCGCCCGCTCTGGCGCAATGTAAAGCACCCGGTCTGGCTGGCCCAGGTCCACCAACTCATCAGCAGAAAAGAGGGAGGTCAGCCAGGACATCTTGACCTCTGTGCCATGGGTCTGCCCACGAGGAGGATAGGCCCCGATCAACCGAATAATGTCCTCCCGGCTTGGTACCGCCAAAGTAGATATCGGGACTCCCTCTATCCTAATGCCAGTAATCATGGCCTAATCAGCAGGCGTAACGTCATGTCACGGGGTCGCACTTCTGTAACCTTAGTCCTGTGCAGCACCTAACGCACGTTACACTAGGTCAGCCTACTTCTGATACCAACAGTCACGGGGCATCCTTTGACGCGCTTTCAACCTGTGCGGTGCTTCGCTACCGCATGCAACGAAGCCAACCCATCTACACATCAACTCTGATACCACCCGCCTAGAGGACGGGAACTTCTCCAATGTGGTTACCTCTATTTTGCAGCCTACCACCCAGCTTATCATGCCCCTTACAACACACTCATTTGCACTAATATGCTAAACTTGGCCTGCTCAAGCTTCACCCGGTGCACTGCACTAGTACCTCGCTTCGCAACAGTTTTGGCATGTAGCTCCCCATGCCACCATGTCTTGCCCACATACCGAACCAAGCCCACAGCCTTGTGCCTTGTGCTCGCATGCTCAACTGAGTCCCACGCAGCCTGCCTTCATGTGCTTTCTAAATTACTAGCACTCGTTCATCCTTGGCCCATATGTTGTCGTGCTCAACTGAGTCCCACACAGTGCTGGTGTTCTTCTCGCAAGGTTGCCCAGCCGTATGCACCACGACGCATAGTCTGGAGCCATACCTCAACCTCCCTTGGGTGCCACACGATATCGCTGCGTCGACGTCTTAGGTCGTTGCGTCGACGTCCTAGGCCCACCCTTTCAGGCCTAGGAGACACTTGCGCCCCCTCTGGCAATGCAAGGCCCCATGTGGGTGGAAGACAACTCTCCAGCTCCTCTCCCACATAGAAAGGTAAAACAGTCATTCAGCCAGAATGGTAGGAGAACCTCAAACCTATTGGTTTGACATACCACAACGCCTCCGCATCGCTAGCCTATCTTGGGCGTATGTCGTGGATGTCGCGACGTGTGCTCCGCGTCCCTACCCACATGCGGCCCGTGTCTGGCCCCATGTCGCGTGCTCTCTTGGCACCACATGTCATGCCCCACGCACCATGCTACAAGCTCGAGTATTGGCCCCATCACAGTCAGCTCGGTGTACGGCATGTGGAATGTCATGGTCTCGGGATGAAAGCTCTCGATGAGGGCCTTCAGATAGGCGGCATCAGCCCTCATGGCAGGGCAGGACAAGAACTCCCCAAAGCCCACCTACTCCAACAAGACTTTCACCACAGGGGGGAATAAAGGTAGAACTCGTGGAAGTCGAGCCACCCCCCGCGGAACACAATGTTGGGCAGCTCCTGCACCCAAAGAAATACACATCAGATGACAGAGGTAAAGAAAAAAAATTTTGCGCAAAGGAAAGAAATTGAACCTATCTTTTACCTTTCCCGCTATTCCGAAATTTGAGATATGGGTGTACTGCTGATACAAGAGGCCAACCCAGGCAGCCTCGCCTTGCATCTCAAGTCAGGGACCTGCTCTCCGCTCCACCCAGAGGAATTGCTCCCCCCGCAGGCCATACACTATCTCGGGCCCCTCCTCGTGGCCCTCCTCGGGAATATGCTCACCCTCACTCGACATGCTGGGGCAACAAAACAGTCACATCAAAGCATATCAGTGATAAAAGAACCATTTATGTACTACAGGCCAGGGAAAAGTAAGTATGCTCATCCGTTTTCTATTATTTTCAAAACAAAAAAAGATACACATACACATAAACAAAAAAAAACCCTTTTTAAAAGAAAGAAAACACAAAAAAATTCCCCTCCCTTTTGTCCTCAAAAATAATAAAAATAAAACAATTCTCCCCCACTCTATCTTTGAAAATAAAAAATAGAAAAAAAAAAAAAGAAGAAAACACAACAACAAAAAATAAAAAAAATCTTTTTATTATGCTCCTAAAATTAAAAAAAAAAAAGGGGGCGAAGTCCTTCCTTTATGTTAAAAAAAAAAAACTAAAAACAAAAAACCCCTTTTCTCTTAGGCCCATAAAATAAAAATAATAATAATAATAACCAACACAAAAATAAATAGATAAAAATAACAAATCAATTCCTCAGAGAAAGACGGACCGAGGTCCGCAGGCACCTCAGTCCTACATAAAAAAAAAACAAATAAAAAAAACAACAACAAAAAAACCAAAAAAATGAACCTCTTTTTTTCCTTAGTTAAATTGCAAAAACCAAAACATCATTTTCCTTAATTCAATTTTCAAAAAAAATAATAACAATCAAAAATCATTTTCCTTAAATAATTTTCAAAAAATAGAAACCAAAAATCCCTTTTTCCTAATTAGTGTTCAAAAAACCTTTGCTTTATATTTAAATAAAAATAATAATAATAAGACAAAACAAACAAACATAAAATCTCTTCCATGTGCACAAATAAACAAATATATATATATATATATATATATATATATATATATATATATATATATATATATATATATATATACACATTAGGCACCAATAAAATCCACAAGATAACAAAAGTAAGGCATCATTCGTAAAAAAATACCAACACATCATCAATAAACATGTGTACAATAAAAAAAAATAATAATAAATCATTACTCATTAAAAAATGCAAGATCATGATCATATTTGCATGAAGAAGCAAGAAAAATCAAGAAAAAAGAGTTTCAAATGGTTACCTTGTGAAGAAGGAGTCTTTGATCTAGCGTGAGCTTGCGATCGATCCGCAAGCGAAACAACAGTAATGGGCAAGCGTAGAGGCAACGTAAAGGAACCCTACAGGGGGGGGGAGCGGTTTTCTGTTTCAAAGAGGAAGAGTGGGGGGAAGAATTTGAAATGATGCCCCACAGCCCGAGTTCGGGCTAAGTGCTTGGCGCAACTATTAGTTGCGCCAGGCTATCTTTGGGCCCGTAGTGGCCTAGTGCAACTAATAGTTGCGCCAGGCACTTAGGCCGGGTTCCGAGTCTGGTACGGGCCAGATGGAAAAACCGGTTACCCCACCTTTTATTGCTTGATCTGTCACTCTCGTCAGATGCACGCCCCCCAAGATGGCATTTCGATCATCCTTCGACTTGCCAAGGAAGCCGTGCTAAAATAACGGCAGACCGGGGTCCACAGGCACCTCGGTCCTACAAAAAAATCAAATAAAGAAATCCCCACAGAGAAGCCAGAAGTATTCACAAAACTTCACATAATTCCAAAAAATTCACATAAAATAATAGCCTTTAAATTCCAAAAAAATAATAAATAAATAATAATAGCTTTTAAATTCCAAGAAATAATAGCTTTTAATTTCCAAAAATTCATATAAAATAAAAACTTCAAAAAAAAATCATCACACAAAATAACAGTCAAAAAATTCAAAAAAGAATCACATAAAATGATAGAAAAACCGAAACAAAAAAGATTTACATTCCCCACAAAGCGCACAAGCATAAAGCGGTAAAATGTCAATATTTTATCGGCAATGCAGCTGTGCCACATTAAAGTCCTGAGTCGGAGGTTCACCTCGGATCTTTGGATCCTGCCTTAAGGCAAGAGCAACGATGTCAGTCTCGGTCAAACAATCAATGTTTCGATCGAGTCAATTCCACTGCTAAATCTTGGCGACGAGCGCTTCGTTTTGGACTCACATGAACTTAAGCGTCTTAAGCTTCGGATTCTTCGTTGGAAAAGGTCAATCGTTAGTTGAGACCAACCTGTTGAGAATGAGATTACATATCAATCAAACTATGTGCAACCATCCATTCAGAAGGGTTCATTTCCTTTTTATTTTCTGCAGGCTTAAAACCTGTATGGGCAGCGGTATCCCTATAAAGTGTACGCCATGGGTCTGGGTATCCGTATGATGGTCGTTTGTCCCTATAAATTATACTCGGGCTGGTCTGGGTCGGGGCTTCCATCGCCTTTGTTATTGCTTATTGCCCCCGATGGGTGCATGATTATGCATAGTTAATTGATGATTATGATCATTGTCAATAGAGGCCAGGATTGGATGCCCCCTTTTGGGAGGTGCCCGATGTTTGGCTGGATCTGTTCAAGGAAGTCGAAACTGGATACTCTAGGTCATGCTGAGCTAAGGCATGCTTTCAAAATATGGCACGTATTCCCAAAAATCGTTGTGACAACTATTAACTTTGCTCGGGTGGTCATGCTAAATAAACTTTGGGATCGATGGGTTCGCCCAAAGATCTCAAACCTTTCTTTCAGCAGGGGCACCAGTGAATGGTCCGATGGGGCTATCAAATGCCTTGTAGGATTGGACGCAAACTGTGGAGCCTTGCCTGTGTTTACTTCACGCCTATCTTTGAATGTGGGTCGATCACCCCTTTTACTCACGAAGCTGTTGCATTCAGAATGAATTTTAAACATCAATCACCTTCAAATCATCTCGAGAAGCGGACGTTTTTCCTGACTAACAGGCTTTCGCAACTCGAGAGGCGAACATTTTTCCAAGCTATTGGGCTTTCGCAACTCATTCAACCTCGGTTATGCCCAGTAATATCGCTAAGCGCTTGGGAACCGATTACCTCGAGAAACGAATGATTAGCCTGGCACCCCAGGGTTTTCGTTTTCTCACCGTGTTACTCACCTGATGTTTGAAGTTTGTTCTGAATGCAGCTGACCCGTCAGTAATGCCTTGGGCCTCTTTGGATGTCTCTTTTCTTTGGCATACGATCATTAGTGATCGGATACCAAAGAGGGGCATCTGTAGACACCCAAATTTGGCCAAAGGCCAAATCGGAACACATTTTGAGAGAGGCACATTTTCGAGCTTTTGATGGCATGTATGAAACCCTTAGGAATCACCTCGAGTCTTTAGGAATCACCCTAGATCCCTTAGGAACCTATCCTTTCCGAACCCTAACCTAACCTTCCCAGGCAATAAGGAGGAGGGGTGCACCAAAACTAGCTACGATCCTCTACAGCGACCAACTCCTATACCATTGAAGAGTAGAGGTCGTCAGCTTTCCAACGGTCTAAGAATCGCCCCAGTTGGAGGTATATATCAAAAGATATGGCAGTCCGAACCTGGAGGGCAGGGAGATAATGTCAAGTGGGCCCCCCTAGGGATTTAGCGCGACTATTAGTCGCGCCAGGCTATTTCTCCTTAGAAATGGCCTGGCGCAACTAATAGTTGCGCCAGTTATAACTTTGCCTAGTGAAACTATTAGTTACGCCAGGTCAATCCTCCCAGACTTTAAGCCTGGCACAACTAATAGTTGCGCCAAGTTTAAAGGTGGCCCCCACCCCACGAGCTAACTTTCAGGCACTGTTCTTCACTGTTTTACTATACATTTGCCTGACAAAACTATTAGTTGCGCCAGGCATATGAACAGTAACTGTTGAATTTTGTCCCGAATTTCGTGTTTGGGATTTAACTTGTTGACCACCTTAACCTTTGGGGTGTGTTTTGATAGTTCTGTTGCACCCATTCTTTACCTATTTGTAACCCTCCAAGTGGCCTAAAGCCTCACCCCATCATCCACCATTAGAACCACCTTCATACCTTTCCAAGCTTTCAAAATCCTAGGAAACCTTAGATTTGAGATTACCTAATTGCTAACCTCAATTAGCATCTAAGTGACCTCCTAACCCACCCTTTTCCTATAAATAGAGCCCCCCACCCCTTTGCTTAAGGGTTGAGAATTTTAGCCTAAGAGAGAAAGAGCTTAAAGTGAGAAGATCTTTCTCCCTTTGGTGCACACTTCCCATACAAATTTCAGAATTCTAAAACCTCATTTGAGTGATATTTTTCACCTTAGATCCCTTAGTTTAGGTATATGCTACCCATTCACCTTCCCTCTCTACCTCTTAGTTAGCAAGCCTTAGAGGTTAGAACCCCACTTTCCACCATACAAAGCCTTCAAGAGCTCATCAAAGCAAGCCACGCAAGGCTCTCCTAAGGTGCTACAAGGGCCCGAGGGCTCCAGCTCTCCCCTTTCTTCTCCTATCTCTTTCTAGCTCCCTTCATCCTCCCATTTGTGCCATTACACCGTCAATTTTTCGATAGGAACAGAGGGGCACTAATAAGATTTTAAATCCTTTTGGGCAAGAGGAAGCTATTTTCTTTTCTTTCATTTCATTCTATTTTTGGCCATTAGTAGAGACCGCGTTAAGCGAGTTGATCGGGTGCCTAACACCTTCCCGATCGATAACCGAAGCCCCTACCCAAGAGCCTTTGGTGTGAACCGGATTTAGAATCATATTTTTAGCACTTAGGTGCTCATAAAAATGAACTAGGTATCTCGGGACACCGAAAGCTCCGGGTGGCGACTCTATATTTTTTTTCGTTAGAGAGCGCATCATCGCAACGAGATTGTCTCGATTCCCACGGTTGCACATCGGTGTTGGGCTGGCACGCCTAGCTTAGGTGTATAGGCTTTTCTCCTAAAGTCTAAAAATAGGATTTTACTCCACTTAGCAAGGTTTGATCATTAGACCTCTTGCTTAGAATTCAAGCCTCCTACCACTAATGCTCTCACAAAGCTTGTGTATTTATTTATACAAGTATATATTTGAGTTACTTAAACTAATGAATTTATTTCTCATAAATATTTTAAAGAAAATTTCATGGTATGAGTTGTATATCTTACTAAGCATATACACTTATTTAGTATATTAGTGTTTGGAAATTTTGGGGATGTTACAGTAAAAGAAACCTCACTACAACTAAGCCCTAAGGGTCGAACCTCATATCCTAACTCATATCTAATCCTATTATATTAAAACTCGGGGTGATAGGGTCACCGCAGATGCCACCGTATACGAGGTTACACTAAATCCACACTCACCACACTCGTTATGATGTCTCATACCACCATCAGTTGTGAGACATGCGAATACGATGTATTTCTCGTTTCGATATCATCTCAGTGAATCACCACGCTCAAGCTTAAGCATGATCTCTCATACACTTGCATACATATGACCTAACATATCCATAACTCGTGCAACATACTAGATAAAAGCATATAACTTTCTTACCTTAATAGATATGTTTACATTCAGGATTTTGTTATGTTTATACGTATGTATATTCACATAACACACCAATACAAGTATAGAATAGGGTTGTTATTAATGTGTGATTTCGAGAATGTAAAGGTCAGAGTTTGATTTTTATGAGGGCATCAAATTCCTAACTCTTCATGTTAACGAAGAAGTCCCGTTGAAGCAATAAAGTTGATATATATAGATTACTATAATAGAATGCATAAATAGAAAGATATTACAATTTGAAGTTAAGTAAATCACGATCATCGATTGGAACCTACTTGTGATTAATATGTATTAAAAGTTCTGGATGTGATAAAGTGAAGTTATAAGGTAACAATTTGTTGTCTGTTCAGACAAGAATCGATCTATCGCAAATAGAAAGAAATTATTAGGTCTGTTCGGACGCAAATCAATCGATCGGATTTGGAATTCGATCAATCGAAATTATAAATAAATATGTCATTAAATTTAGGTCAAAATCGATCGATCAAATTTAGAGTATATAGATAAGTCGATTCTATCTAGAATTGATCAATTGGACAATAGGAATCGATCGATCAAAAATATGATGCAAAGGGACATTTGGTTCGGTTCAAAATCGATCGATCGGACATAATAAATCGATCGATCGAAAATGAAAGGTTAACATATATATATAATGGTCTCGGTCCAGAATCCATTGATCACTAATTAAAATCGATCGATCAACCATTAATAGAAAAAAACAAAGTCGATTTGGTTCAAAATCGATCGATCGTAAATAATAATCGGTCGATCGATTATTTCAGCTGACAAAAAAATTTTGTTTCAGGTCAAAATCGATCAATCGCAAATAAATTTTGTTTTGGGTCGGACAACATCTGGCTGCTCTATTGCAGTCTCAGATGAGAGTTTCCTCCACAACACAAATCTTAGAGGGGATTTAAATCTTTGATCTTTCTTTTTTTTTTTTATAACCTGGGTATCCGGGCCTCTTAAAGCACCCGCCTAATCTCTGGGGCACATGTGCACCCCAAATTCAGCATATGTCGGGTCGGCACAGGATATAAACCCTTAGAGTGGCCTCAAGGGAGGGGGGAGGGGATTCAAACTCAGGTCTCCTGCTTTTGAAAGAAGGTACCTGGCCAACTCACCTAACTCTTTGAGGTTAAATCTTTAATCTTTTTCATCAGGTTGGAACGGGCTAGATGCCGGGCATGTGAAGATTTTGACTTTGTTGGGCAGTTTTGCAAACCAGATTTTCTTGGAGAAATATTTCTTCGTCCCATTGATTGGAGCAACGAGCCTCACTCTTCGTTCATAGAAATCTCGTTTGCGATGTAATATGCCGATCGAACCATAAAGTTCCCATTCCAATCGAAGACCCATGCTATGCAGTTACTGCTTGGAGAAGTTGGAAGCGGAATTCGTCTGATGGCGGTTATGTCCTCATCCTGGAAGCGGTTCTCAAGGGTGTCTATCATTTCCATGGATTAGCTCACTAACCCATAAATATTGGGCTGCTATCCTGTACATGGGAGATGGAACGAAAGGTTTTGGGTCTGGGAATCCAATTGTTTTCTCAAATTTTTATTGAGCGGCCTTTACCCAATAGCCAAATGGAACCCTTCTCGATGATTGGTCTCGCGTGAAGACTACTAGCCAATGTAAACGATTCATTTGGGTACGCTTCGCTTCCATAAAAGTAGACTTAGGGAAATATTTAGAGCCTTGAACAACTGAGTGACCACTGAATCTGGGTTTGAGAAAATACGCCGACCTTGCTTTCCAAGCATTTCCATTTTGAATAGCACTAAATCTTTGAACCCTATGCCACCTTTTGCCTTGGAATTGCAAAGTCTCTTCCATTCCCTCCAGTGTATTATTAACCCTTTATATGGGTTAATGCAATCACCACAACATTGGTATGAAAAGTTTGATAATACCCATTACTAAGTTTGAATCCAAATTCTCTTAAAAAAAAAAAAAAAAAGTCTGAATACAAATTTTTATATAGTGAAGCCTTGGCTCAAGCCTTGTAGCCATCACCCAGGGGCACCGAATTTTGTGTTTTCCGTTGTTATGCATCTCATCACTCACACACACGCGCGCGTGCCAAACCGAGTTGGGCCTGGTCAGGTCGGGTCGGAACGGGACGGGCACGTGCACGTGACATGGCAGTGCAGTGCATTTAATTATTAATTTTTTGAGCAAAAGTATAACACCATTTTTAACCCAAGTTTAAATATGTTAACCTTTGGTTTATTGCCGTCTAACTTTTTTAACCGTTTATTTATATTCGTTGTGTCCATCTGGTTACTTTAAATGGATGTCTTTTCGCAAATCGGTGCAATCAAACCTCTTAATTTCTATAAAAGGAACTCGAGACCACAATTTTAACAACTGCATTTTATACCTTCTCATCATGTTTTAAAGATCGTTTTTGAGTCTCTCGCAATATTTGTTGTTCTGATAGAGTGATCAAATTCGTCAAATCTATCACAAGAATACACAATCGATTTCGTTGTATCATAGAACCAATATGTCGATAACCTGTTGATGACCACTTGATTATAGTGGTAGGGATAAATATTGGTTTGAAGACAATGATATTCCTCTTGCCTCAAATTGCATCAGTGTATTTCTTCATTCAATTCTTATCAATTTACCAACATGTATACCCTTATTTTTACCCGCTCTTCACCACCAGAATTTTGCAATTATGGATGATATCTCATGAAGAAGGTTTGAAGGGAGTTTGAAGCAGCTCATTATATACATCAGAATTGTTTGTGCAACAGCTTTAATGAGGATCTCCTTGCCGGGTTTCGAGAGGAGTTTCTCCTTCCAGCCTTTAATCTTTTTCCATATTCTTTCACAGTCTCGAATACCGCCTTTGTGCTTTTCCCACTACAATCGGAAGCCCCATATATTTATCTTGAACCACATTTTCTTTTATTTGTAGTAAATCTCAAATCTTGCTTTTCATTTGTCAAAATTTATCACTTGACTGTAAGCCTTTTCATAAGTACTCAAGATATTTAGGATCTCCTTGCATTCGGATTGCAAGCTTTGAACTGAACACCGAAACCGAATCAAAAAGTGAGGGTCCCGAATCGGATCAAACTGCAAAGAAAATCGGCACATACCGAACCGAACCCCAATTCGGTTCGGTTTCGGTTTGAGTGGCTTAAAACCGAAAATCGAGGGGTAGGTTGAGTAAATTAAAAAAATCGAAAAAACTGAAACAAATACATAGAAAAAATAAAAAAATAGGTATTTTACCTACACTGAACTGAACGGAACAGAACGGAATCAATTTCGGTTTCCGAAAAAAAAAAAAAAAAGAACTGAACCGAACCGAACCGAATGGGTTTCGGTTCGGTTTCTATTTGGGGTGTACCGAACCGATCGCCAAAAAATTCAGGTGCTTCGATTCGGCACACCGAACTTGCATCCCTACACTACAAAAAAATAAGACTATTAGTGGCAGTTTTTTTGTAGCCAAAAAGTGCCGCTATTAATAAAAAAACTATTCAGATTATTAGCGGCAAGAATATTAGTGACAGTTTTCTTGTTAATAACGGCAGGTTATGGCTGCTGCTAATTGTCTTTTTTTTGTAGTGCTATCAGGATCTTATCAATTTAGCATCAAATCTCTCTTACTTAATTTTATCCATCCAACCAAAATTTAGCACGTGGAATTCCATTTGTTAGCGGCATTTACTTTGCCAGGCAGTGTTATACATTTGCCATTTTTTATAGACAATTTTGTAGACAGCTTATGTGGCACAATGTAACTGGCTGCACATAAATACTACAACCAGTCACGTCGCGCCACATAAGCTATCTGTAATATTATCTATCAAAAACTGTCCACTTATAATTTTCCAACTTTGCCTTTGGGCTCTAATTCAGAGCACACGGTTTCTCCATTGCTTCTTGGCCACCCTATTCTCCCTTCCTACTTGCTTGAACGAGGGGCATCGTAAGGTTACTAGGCTTATGAAAACCCATTTTATCCACTGATCACATATTTTTATGTCACTAATGTTATATTTATTATTAATACAATAAATATTTTAATAATTTAAAGAAAATAAAATTTTGTTTTGATTTCTTAGTTTTTGATTGGGTTTTAGGCAATAGATATTCTCAAGTTTTATATGCAAGTAAATAGTCCCACATTGGTAAAAATAATATATAGTACCTTGCACCTTCTATTATTTTTTGACAATAAGAAGAGAAGAGTGGGCCTACCGGCGAGCCGCCGCGTTCGCGCACGCGCGCGTGTACGTGGCGATTGGTGTTTAGGTGCACACCTACTTCACACTTCCCACGTGCGCATCGTCGTAAGGAAATGTTTGACTTTTTGACTAGGAAGATTCAACGGTCAAATTATTCATGGGCCGGGTCGGGCCTAATGGCCCACTAATCAGTGGGTCAAATCAATTCTATTGGGCTAAACGGATTGGTCAAATGTTAATCGTTGGACATAACCGTTTCATAACCACTTATAAAGGTGTGCAATTATTCGAATTTGAATTTGAAAAGTTGCAATCTTTCATACAGCCCTTGGATGAAGCGGTTGAGATCTTTGAAAGATCTGAGCCGTCCAAAATATGACTGTTGGTCTAACAATCATATTGAAAATTCTATATAAGGAGGCCTGAGGACACAGATTTAGATACTCTGAAATCCATCAGACTCCTTGCATACAACTTGAGAATTCCTCTTGCTTTCTTTTTTTGGTGGTACTTCATCGGATTAAGCTTTCTGGGGCGATCATCTATTGTTGCAAAGTAACGGATCGCATCCAAGAGATTAGGCTCGTTGTATCCTGGAAATGTCTCGCTGGAACCCTTTTGCAAACTCGAGTAGGGAGTGAATAGCGTTTTAAAGACAATGATTACGTGCCTCGAGTCCAATTCTCTTGCCCTTATCATCATATTCGAATTTCTGTTCTTAATTTTATCTAACAATTTTAAAATGTTATTTTGTTTTATAATGGCTTCAAATCTGAAAGTGATAACTCACAACTTCATCAAATTAGAGCGATTCGACAGCAACAACTTCAGAAGATGACAACAAAAGATACATTTCATATTGACGACTTTGAAAGTTGCTTATGTCCTAACGACTCCAAAACCCGCAGAGTCTGAAGATTCTGATAGAGAATATCTTGCCAATGTTTGTAATCGTCAGAAATGAGAGCAAGATGATTATATCTGTAAAGGACATATTCTCAATATGCTAGCAAATTCACTCTTCGATGTGTACCAGAGCATGCCGTCTGTAATGAAACTTTGGAAGGCGCTGGAGACAAAGTATAAAACAAAAGATGCCAATACAAAAAGTTTCATTGTAAGTCAGTATTTAAATTTTAAAATGATTGATAATAAACTGATTCTCGATCAAGTTCATAAGATTCAGTATATTATCAGTCAAATTAATCAAGAGGGCATAAAAATAGATCTCATTTTTTACAATCATACAATCATCCACAAATTGCCCACCTCATGGAAGGACTGGAGAAACACTCTCAAACATAAAAAGAAAGAATTTTCATTTGAAGAGTTGTACCACCATCTTCGAGTCGAAGATGAACTTCGTATTCGCGACAAGAAAGATGAGCAATCCCAATTAACTTCAAAGGCTCATATGGTGGAGGTTGGTACGTCTAAATCACATGCAAAGCAGAAAGACAAATTTAATTCTGATAAGGCTAACAAGAAAAATAAGAGCCAAGGTCATCAAGGCAAGAAGAAAAAGGGCAGTTATTATCACTGTAGTAAACTCAATCACTTTAAAAAGGATTGTAGACTTTTAAAAAGGGAGAAAGAATCTCAAGCGAATGTAAGAAAAGTTTGTAGCCATGATTTCTGAAATTAACATGGTTGGAAGCGAAAAAGACTGGTGGATCAATTCTGGTGCCACTAGGCATATTTGTAACTGTCGATCTTTCTTCGTCAACTATGTGGAGGACACAAACGAACAAGAGCTCTTCATGAGGAATGCTTCAACTACAAAGGTCAAGGATTCAAGAAAAATCAATTTCAAATTGACCTTTGATAAGACCCTTACTTTAATCGATGTATAGTATATTCCTGAGATTCGTAAGAATCTGATTTCAATCAGTTTACTCAATAAATATGGTTTCAATTTAGTGTTTGAATCAGATAAAGTTGTAATCACTAAGGGTGGTATATTTGTGGAGAAAGGATATATCTGTAATGGGATGTTCAAATTGAATGTAATCAATGAAATATCTTCTTCTGTTTATATTGTTAATTCTCTTTCATTATGACATGATAGATTAGGGGATGTGAATGTTAATCGTTTAAATTCTATGATAGAATCAGGATTAATTCCTACATGTAAGAAAAATATTTATGAAAAATATAGAATTTGTGTTCAAACTAAAATCACTAGAAAACCTTTCAATAAAGTAGAAAGAAAATCTCAAATTTTAGAACTCATTCATACTAATATTTGTGATTTAAATTATATTTTAACTAGAGGAGGAAAAAGATATTTTATAACATTTATTGATAACTATTTAAAATATACTTATATTTATTTGTTAAAACATAAAGATGAGGCTTTAGAAAAATTTAAAGCTTATAAAGAAGAAGTTGAAAATCAGTTAAATTTTAAAATTAAAACTTTAAAATCTTATAGAGGAGGAGAATACACTTCAAATGATTTTAGTGAATTTTGTAAAAATGTGGGGGTCGTACATCTTACAACTGCACCTTACACTCCTCAACAAAATGGTACAGCAGAAAGAAAAATCAAACTTTGATAGAAATAGTAAATGCTATGCTTTTAAATTCCGATTTAAATTTAAACTTATGGGGTGAAGCATTTCTCACTGTTTGTCATCTTTGAAATAGAGTACCACAAAAGAGTTCTAGTATAACTCCCTATGAGTTATGGAAGAAAAGAAAACAAAATCTTAAATACCTCAAAGTGTGGGAGTATCGAGCACTGATTTGATTATCAGATCTTAAAAGACCCAAATTAGGTAATAGAGTCATTGAATGCATATTTATTGGATACTCATTAACCAGTAAAGCCTACAGATTTTGATAACTGGATCTAAGAGTGTAATTGATCAAAACAATATAATTGAATCTAGAGATGCTAAATTTTTTTAACATTATTTTTCTTCTACTCCTAGAATTAATGAAAATTCTTATAAAGATAAATTAGTTATAAATTCTGAAAATATAGAAAACACGCATCTTAGAAAAAGTAAAAGAGTGCGAAAAGAAAAATCTTTTAGTTCAGATTTTTATATGTTTGTAGTAGAGGGAACAAGATTAGAACAAGTAAAGGAAACTATATTTTCTTTTTATATCGAAAATGATCCTTTAACATTTAATGAGGCTATGAAATCGCTAGATGCTGCCTTTTGAAAGGAAGCAATAAATGATGAAATAGAATCTATAATGAGTAATAAAATATAAAAATTAGTTGATCTTTCTGAAGGATCTAAATTTATAGGTTGTAAATGAATTTTCAAACGAAAATTAAAAGCTGATGGAACTATAGATAAATTTAAGGCTAGACTGGTGGCAAAAGGATTTAGACAAAAGGAAGGTACTGACTTTTTTTATTCTTATGCCCCGATAACCAGAATTTCAATTATTATGATCTTAATAACACTTGTTTCTATTTATCACTTACAAATTCATCAAATGGATGTAAAAATTGCATTCTTAAATGGCGAATTAGAAGAAGTTTTTATAGAGCAACTTGAAGGTTTTGTAATGACCGAACAAGAGTATAAAGTTTATAAATTAATTAAATCTCTTTATGATTTAAAATAAGCTCCTAAACAATAACATGCAAATTTTGAAAGTGTTATTGTTTCTAACGATTTTAAAATTAATAAATCTAATAAATGTATTTATAGTAAATTTTTTACAAATAAGGGAGTTATCATATATTTATATGCAGATGACATGGTTATATTTGGTACTGATTTAGATAGTATAATGGATGTCAAATCTTTTCTCTTCTAATTTTGATATGAAAGATATGGATAATGCTGATGTCATCTTACGAATCAAAATAATAAGAAATGATAATGAGCTTACTTTAATCCAGCCTCATTACATAGAGAAAATTCTCAAGAAATATAATCATTTAGATGGTAAAACTATATCTACACCATATGATCCTAGGATCAAACCTGTTTATAATAAAGGCAGATATATAAATCAGTTAGAATATGCTAAAGTAATCGGTAGTTTGATGTATGTAACGCACTGTACTAGACTTGACTTAGCATATACAGTTGAAAATTTGAGTAGATATACTAGTAATCTATGTCATGATCATTGAAATGTTATATATCGTGTATTTAGATATTTAAAAGGAAGTGTAAATTATGGATTATATTATTCTAGCTTTTCTAATAGTTTAGAAGGTACAGTGATGCAAGTTAGAATTCAAATTCAGATGAATCTAAAGCAACGAGTGGATGGGTATTCACTCTTGGTGGTATTGCGATCTCATGGGGATCTAAAAAGCAAACATGTACTACTCATTTCATAATAAAATTTGAGTTTATTGTCTTAACGGCATATGGGAAAGAGGCAGAATGGCTTCAGAATTTACTCTTGGAGATTCCTATATGGCCAAAGCCTATACCACCTATTCCAATAAATTGTGATAGTGAGGCTACAAGAGTAAAAACTTACAATAAAATTTATAATAGAAAGAATAGACATATTAGTCTACGACACCGTTATATTAGAGAATTACTCGAGGATGGAGTAATTGGGATAGACTCAATTCGGACCAATAACAATTTGGTTGATCTGTTTACCAAAGGACTTTCTAGAGAATTAGTCAAGAAAACATCTATTGAGATAGGACTAAAATCATATAGATGATCACTTTCGTCAGAAATTCAACTTAATATTTGTTCAACAAATCCTTAAGTTTAATGGAAGAGTATGGCATGAGAGTAATGATTATAGGTACTTTAATTAAGCTAAAATGTCCATTCCAAGACAGGTATAAAGTGCTTGGAATCTGTAATTAAAAAGAGAATGATGAGTATTTACTCTTAATATGTTTGTAACATTTTATGTTAATGTGTTTGATTACAGAAACACATTCGACGTATTTACCTATGTGATTGTGGAGGTATGGCCAGTTCCTATGAGGTTTTAATTTTTCTAAAAAAAACATTCATGATACTAAGATATAAGCATAAGGCCATAATAGTTCTAGCTTTATAGAAAACTCAATCTTAAGAAATTATGTGTGTAGTATTTATTCGGTCTTGTCACATAGGGTCCTAAGTTCAAGGCCATGGTCTCTGTGCACACTAATAAGACACTTTGATAAGCTTGCACTAAGTAAAGGTTTAAACCCAACAGGTACCTTACATAGTATGCACATATTTTTGGTACCAGTGTCTTTCTTTTAATTGAAATTTGTGGGGGATTGTTATATTTATTATTAATATAATAAATATTTTAATAATTAAAAATAAATAAAACTTTATTTTGATTTCTTAGTTTTGGGTTGGGTTTTAGGCAATAGATATTCTCAAATTTTATATGCAAGTAAATAGTCCCACATTGGTAAAAATAATATATAGTACCTTACACCTTTTATTATTATTTGACAATAAGAAGAGAAGAGTGTGGCTAGCAGCAAGTCGCCGCATTCGCGCACGCGCGCGTGTGCGTGGCGATTGGCATTTAGGCGCGCACACACTTTACACTTCGCACGTAAGCATTGTTGCAAAGAGAGGTTTGACTTTTTGACCAAGTAGATCCATCGGTCAAATTATTCATGAGCCGGGTCAGGCTTAATGGGTCACTAATCAATGGGTCAAATCAATTCTATTGGGCCAAACGAATTTGTCAAATATTGACCGTTGGACCTAACCGTTTTATAACCACTTATAAAGGTGTGCAATTATTCAAATTTAAATTTAAAAAGTTGTAACCTTTCATACAGCCGTTGGATGAAGCGGTTGAGATCTTTGAAAGATCTGAGTTGTCCAAAATATAACTGTTGGTCCAACAGTCATATTGAAAATTCTATATAAGGAGGCCTTAGGACACATATTTGGATACTCTGAAATCCATCAAATTCCTTGCATACAACTTGAGAATTTCTCTTGCTTTCTTCTTTTGGTGGTACTTCATCGGATTAAGCTTTCTGGGGCGATCCTATACTATTGCAAAGTAACGGATCGCATCCAAGAGATTAAGCTCGTTGTATCCTGGAAACGTCTCGCTAGAACCCTTTTGCAAACTCGGAGATTTACTCAAGTAGAGAGCGAATAGCGTTTTAAAGAAAATGATTACGTGCCTCGAGTCCAATTCTCTTGCCATATTCATCATTTTCGAAATTTTGTTCCTAATTTTATCTAACAACTAAAATATGTTGTGAGAAGTCAGGTTTTGACAAAAGCAGATTTTAATGCTCGTCATAAGCTTATAATCTTATGATGCTTGCGATGCTTCCGTCACTAAATGGCGACTTCGACATCTGATATGATATGGCGCTGTAGGTAACCTATAGGTAAACCTCTAGGGTTTGGTGTGTTGGCCAGGTACCTGCTTCCAAAACCAAGAGACCTAAGTTCGAATCTCCTCCCCCCCCCCCCCCCCCCTCGAGGCCACCCTAAGGATTTATATCCCGTGCTGACCCGACATGTGCTGAATTTGAGGTGCACATGTGTCTCTAGGATTAGTTGGATGCTCTAAGAGGCTCAGATACCTAGGTTATCAAAAAAAAAAACAGCAATAACTTAGAGGTAACCTAGAAAATCACGTGGCGCCCAAAATGCTAAATAGTCAACTCTCTTCTTATTAGTTGATATTCTTGCCAGATCCACAATTTTTTTTTGTTTTTGATTTTGTTTGTTTTTTTCCAAAAAAAATAGATCTAGAGTTAAAAATTGATCAATTTTAACTTGATTTTAGAAAGGACTTAGGGTCTATTTGAATAGAAACTACCACGTATTCCTAACTTGTAAGAATACGTAGTAATACTACGTTTTCCCCCTATTTTTGGGGGGAGAGTCATAATATGTTTTGATATTTTGTGGTAAATAGGGGTAATACATTTACCACCGTTAAAAACACCCAAACAGCTGAATCCATGGTAAAACGTTTTATCATACCACATTTTATCATGCATTCCTTGTATCCAAACAGCCCCTTACTGTCATTTAAACACCAAAATTGTGTTTAATTGATCTTACACTATCAATCGTTTAAGATGTGGGTGATCCATATATACTTGCAAAGTGATATATCAGAGATTGAAGTGCATTAGAAAATGGTGTTTTAAGGAGATTTCAACTATCCAATCTGTCAATTCTAATATCAATCGTTATCTATTTAATTTTAATGGCCAATGTTAATATTAATCAATCAGATGGTTCACATCCACTTCAGACCCGTTTCTTTGGCTGAGATATGTTCCAATGATAAATTATCACTTGGACAATTTAGATTGATTACAGATATGCATCACATGCCATAATGATAAATCACACTTTAAAAGTGTGAGAAAACACTACGTCAAAATGAGAAAAAAACTACTGTAGCAGCATAAAATAAATCACTGCTTAAAATAGTGGTGTAATATATCACTGCCTAAAATAATTTTTTTTTAAGTTAAAGTACTAGTTTTTTAACTCTTCCTCTCATCACGTGTGTGCTATTATCACGCGTAAAGCCATCGGGCCAACCCCAACCCTCTCTATTCTCTCTTTTATCACCACCTAAAAACGCCTCTCATTCCTTCCTACTTTTTTCTCCGATAATTCCTTTGGCGAAGAACCAACAAGCGATTTTCAGGGTTTTAGATTTGTAGATCTCAGATCCAGCTCAAATCGATCCGCCCGGCTCAAATCAATCCTCATTCTCTCAGGTCAATTTCTTCCCCATTTCTTTCTACTTTATTCTATTATTTTTTTCTTTTTTTTTTAGGGGTTTCTAGGGTTCGTAGGAAGGAGAGAACGGAATCGACATCTTCGAGGGATTTTTTGAGAAAAAGCCTAAGATTGATGCGATTTAGGATATCGAATATATTGGATTTCTACATATCGTATCAGGTTAAGATGGTGATTTTTAATTGGAGAGATACGAGGATTTCGGGGTTTGAAATGAAGGGAATCCTACTGATTTTTTTACGATCTATATCGGGAATGTCGAAAATAGTTGATGAGATATTGGAGATCAGATCGAGGATGAAGAGGAAGGGATGCTCCTTGATCAGAAGAACCAAACACTCCCCCTAGGGTTTCGAGAGCTGTTACAGATGTTGAAAACGAAGAGGTAGAGAGATCGACAAAGTGAGGGCATATGAGTAGCTTGGCAGATCTCTCGCTAAATCTAATGGATTCCAAGGCTTCAATGATCTCTGGTAAGGGTTTAACTTTTAGGTTTTTATATACATTTTTTTTTTCATTTTTAGGCATTTGTAAACACAAAATCAGAGCAACATATGTGGATGCTCTGCTTGATTAGTTTCAAAGTCAAGTTCTTATTACTATGAATTGTATTATTTTACTCATAAACTTCATGCCGATTGCTTTATTTGTTAGAGCAACTCTCTCGGTTTGGCCAAACTCTCAGTTAGGCCATATTTATCATTTTTGTGTTAGCTATATTCTTCTCATTAATTTGTTTTCCATTTATTTATATTTTTTCATTTATTACCTTTTTTTTTTTTTTAGGTTTAAATGAGTTGCTACCTCTACTACTCATCTCTGTAATTTTCTGTGCTTTTTTTAGATCTTGTAGAGTTTTATTTTCATGTTGTTATAGGATTTGGTTGGAAATTGGTTTCTTGAATTTGGTTGCTATTTTTTGGTTTGATTATATAATATTTTTTGCACGATTGATAGGTTATGGTTCATTACGAGTTAGGGTATTTGCTTTCATTATGAGTTAGGCTATCAAGTCTTCTAGACTAATTCTGTGCTGCTGATCAATAATTTCTTTTTGATGCTGGTTATGTTGTCTGTGGAAATATTATTTATTGCTGAAATTTCTATGGTCTCTTCAACAGCTACTGCTGCTGCTACTATCGACTGCTATATTGTTGTCTTCTCATATACTACTTCTGCTACTTGATTATGGTGCTGATGTTCTCGACGAAACCGATATGTACTGGTATTGGCCGACTTGTGATAGTTACAACTATGATGAGAAACATGGTATAGAGCTTTTCTTATTTTTCTGCCAGTCCTATGTTTGGGGTAACTTGATAAATAAAAACTTTGATTTCATTTTAATTTTAATTTTTTTATATTTCTGAATATTGTATCCGCAGTAAGTCCAATCATTTTCTCATCTTTATTCTATACTAATTTGTGGGTGCACCTCTTTAAATTCCAGGAACTGTTGTGGATTCAAAGATCTGCCATCCTACTGAGTTTGATTTTTATCTGTGTAGCCATGCTAGCATCCAGGTGTATTTAGATTATTTTATATAACACTTGGATGATGTTTTTTTAGTTTAAAGTGATGATAGTTATAGTTCTGATGGGTGGCTATTATGAATTATGAGATGAAGAGATCTCCGCATCCTCTCTCTCGATGGCTCAACCTCTCATGAAGAAAGACGACGATCGAGACAACGAAGGTTGGTTTCCAAACCCTAATTTTACATATTCATCATCTCAATCCCTTTCAACTACTATTTCAGTTTCATCATTTGGATCTATGTTAGCTGGCATTGATTCTTGTCATACTTGTGTTCGTTATGTTTTAGTTTTTGTTTTAGAGTTTAAATTTTTTAGATCTATGGTTACAGTTTATAGATCCAGAATTTGGAGTCACTCAGATCCCGTTTTCAGATCTAGAATTCGAGAATTTGATTTGTTTTTAGGAGATTGTTTTTTGTTCTAATGAATTTGATAAGGGTTTTACATTTTTGGAATCATCGTAATGTTTCGCACGTAATGTGATATCGTAGATTCATATTTGTTTCTGTGGAATCGAGGATCACTTGTAAAACTATTGCATTTTGTTGCGATACCATAAAATTGAAATGGATTTGATGAAATACATTTAAATATATAAAGAAAATATAAGAAAGAGGCTCAATCTCTTTGAGTTTTGCGGCAGCCCTAGGTATACATTATACACTCAGATTCAACAAATTTTATATTGATTTGCTGTTTATTTAAATTTCTTTATTTATGTGAATGATCTCTAGATCTGCTTTGCTCCAGGCATCTCTATTCATGGTGAACAATTTGCTCCAAATCATTTTTATTTTATTTTATAGGTAAGCATGGATTTGAACCCCTAACCTCAACACTACACATTTGAGGGCATCACCACTGGGAAAAGATCTAATCCCAAAACTAAAAGATTACCATTGCGCCAGGCGAGAATTATTGTTCCAAATCATGATCACAGTTGTACGGCGGTGATCATGATAGGGGGAAAATTAGAGAAAGGTCATTACCCAGTTCTGGCCCTCGAAAGAAAACTCTGCTCCTAGCCCTCAAAAGAAATCCTAGAAAATTTCCATTCTCAATGCAGCTCTGAGCTCTATTGTCCTCCATCAGATCTTATACCTGATTCACGAGCTGAACTCTGAGATCAGATTCATGATGAGACATTGTGTGTAATTCAATATCTTCTTGAGCCTGGAGAAAGTCGTTTTCAATCTCCCCTTCTCTATCCTCAGAGGCATTTCATTTATCGCTGCCCAGTACAAGCTCCTTACAATAAAGATTGTTCAAAGCATCCAATAGTCATTGCAATTAGAACTCCTGAAGCTCGAGGTTTAAAGTTTAATATTTCCAGTGGCAAGGATCAAAATTGGTCTCACCAGATCCTAGAATGATCAACACCTAACAACAACTAGATCAGGAATATGTATAGAAAATAATTCTCAAATTCAGTGTTGAGATCTATATTTAAGCAAGAAAGCCAACTTCACATTGCTAAAATGGAAAAAATCAGATGTAAAATAAAAAAAAAAAAAATCATACAAATAAAGCTAAGAAGTTTTTCATGAATGTAGTGTCTATATTTGGGATTATTAACAACATTTTCAATTATATTTACAACAAATTTCTACATGCGCTTAAAAACTTTGATTCATTTAGTCTACAAGATATCAAGACATATAGACAATGCATGAAGCACTTTTGGCTGCTTGTCTGTACAGGTTGATGCTAAAAGACATAACAAATACTAGCAAATGTGGGCTCTTTGGAGTTTGGTTTCATCTGCTTGAGTATTTCTTACTCTGCTGTTCACATTGTAAAGGAAGGAGTATGAGCCCTGGGCAATTTCTGCTATAGGAACCTCAGCGATATGGTCACATAATACAGACATAAATTTCGCAGAAGACTCATAAATATTCACTACAAAAATAAGACTAATAGCGGCAGCCAAAAACTGCTGCTATTATGAAGAGATTGGCTACGTGGAAAGGTAATATGCTATTGGTGGGTGGAAGACCTGATGCTCATCAATGCTACTATGTCCAATTTGCCGATGTTTTATATGACTGCGTTTAGATGTCCCACAGTTTTCATCATTTGGATGGAGCAAATGGAAAGGAATTTCTTTTGGGAGGCTAGAGGAGATTGCACGGAGCTCTATCTTATAAATTGGGAGGTTTGCCACTTTCGTAAGGAAGATCATGGTGCTGGGATTATAAGGTTGCAGGAAACAAACATGGCGTTGCTTGATAAGTGGCTCTGGTGGGTGAGTAAAGAGGGAGTCTTTTTGGGTTCATGTGCTGGAAGCCAAGTATGGGGTTGAGAGAAATGGTCGGTCAATACTGGCAGGTCTAGGAAGTGCCCTGGATGGTGGAGAGGGATTTCACGGTTAGGGATCAGTTTGGTCAATGTGCTAGACTGGAATGGGGTAGGGGGTCGTATTTCCCTATGGTATGATATCTTGTTGGGAGAGGAGAGATGTATCATAAGGGGATGTACCTTAAGGGTGGTGTACCGTAAGGAAGGTGTACCATAAGGTTGATGTACCGTAAAAGTGTTGTACCAGCGAGTGTTCTTCCGTATGCAGCGGCATTTCTGCTGTTGTGTGTCTTTTTTTGGGTCTGGGACTATGTTAGTTAATTCGCTTATTTACTTAGTGAATCACGAATTGGGTAAAACGAATCATTCACAGTTCATTTGGTCTGATTTGGGGTGACAAATAAACTGACTATTTTGTCTTAAAACAAAACTTGAATGGTAAAAAGAGGGGATTTGAACCAAGACAATGATTTTAAGTTTTGTAACTAACGAAAGGGTCATTGCATTTTTTATTGGAAGGTGATAATTAATGCCATATAATTAATATGTACTAAAGCTTGATCCTAGTCCTAGAGAATTGAGTTCACTTGATAGTGGCAAGTTGCAAACGCAAATTCGAACTGAGCGAGCTAGTGAAGTAAGTAACTCTGGTCTGGGATTCCTTTGTTTGGAGCCCTAGGCCCTTAGGCTGGTCTTTGTTGAGGTTTCTTTGTGCTTGGTGTCTCTCGCTAAAGCATTGTTATGTACGTTCTTTCTTTTCTAATATATTACCGATAAAGAAAAGATTCACACACTGATAAATTTATAATCAGCTACTGATTAATTTATAATCAGCCACTGAGATATGGTGTGATTTCAATATAACGAGCCAAGTTCCCTTTTTGATCCTTTATCACTCTGCTTATGCATTATACGTCTGCAATTTCTCCTTGTAGTTGCCATTAATCTGCTCTCTGCTTCATTTAGATCTAAAAGCAGTATTTCTTTTGCCACAAATACTTGGGAATCCATGTTAAATCTTTATTTATTAGAGCTTCTTGCTCTAGACAAGAACCATAGGAAGAAAATTGATACTTCTTAGTTGATTTCTGAAATACTTGGAATGGGTACTCTAGGTTAGATTGCAGAAGTGTTATAGATAAATTAAAAAGTAGCAAAAGAAATAAATAGTAAATAATGATAACAGGAAAAAATGATAATAAAATTTACTAGGCTTGAGCTTCGTTCAAGCTCAGCTTGGCCTGAGTTAGGAACGAGCTAGGTCCGGGGAATTTCTGGCTTGAAGAGCCTAGAGCCGGGCTAGAGCTCATGCTTTGGGTGGTAGAACCAAGCTAGAGCTAACCCTGGCTTGGCTCGAACTCGGCTCATTGACAGTCCTAATATTTGGAAATGCTCGCAAATTTTTTTTTGCTCAATGAAGCAGTTTTTTTCCGCCTTACAAGACCAGGATTATTATTGATCAAAACACCAGAAAGTAATCATGATTGTAAAAGTACATACCAGCCTGACCAAGCTTTCATAAATTAGGGTCCCATCCTAGAACTCATCTTAGATTGTGGTCCCAAATGAATTTTGGTAGTTTGGGTCAACTTCATGCCTAGACTCTCCTCAGTTCGAGAATAAAGCTGTAATAGTCCCACATTGGATAGAGAAAAGTCTTGACCCTGGGCACTACATGTCATGATGTGTTTTGGGTGGGCACTACATGTCATGATTAGTCTCTCTCCAAACATGTTTGATATGTCACTCTTGAAACTTATTGATGAGATGCTTGATCTCTACAAAAGATCTTGGAAGATCCTCTTTAATTACACAAGATAGCAACAATGGAATTAGACCTTCGAAAGATTTCAACAATCTCTTGGTCTAGCGCCAATTGTAAACCAGTATGAATCAGATGCAATTCAGCTTCGATATCGAGATCGTTGATCAAGCCATGAAAGCTGTGGGCATGATCATCTCCACTAGGGTTTCAAATAATGCCACCTATTCCAAAATACCGAATTGCCCATTTATTAAAGAAGCACCCATATTAAGCTTTAAGGAGTTCGCATATTGGCATTTACAGGGGATAACTGGTTCACGAAATTTTCTTGTTTCATTGTTCATTTGTTTGGCTAATCGAGCATTGAAATTCAAGGTGGCAAACTCAGAATCGGTATCGGGTATCGGTCCCTAGAGGACTGTTACAAATTAGCCGATATGTATCGCCCCATTTTAGAAAAAAAGAAATTTAAAAATATAGGTATCAACCGATACCGGATACGTATTGGCTGATACCCGATACGGGCCCGTATCGGCTGATACCAATACAAATACCGAGTTGGAAAGTTGATACGTATTAGTTTGCCGAAAAATCGATATATATCGGTATCAATTGATATTTGATACCATGTCAAAATTTCACAAATTGTGAGGGCTTTTTCACATTCTATCTTTTTTTTTTTGATAACCTGGGTATTCGGGCCTCTTAGAGCACCCGCCTAATTTCAGGGGCACATGCGCACCCCAAATTCAGCACATGTCGGGTCAGCATAGGATATAAATCCTTACGGTGACCTCAAGGGGAGGGAGGGGATTCGAACTCAAGTCTTTGCTTTTGGAAGCATGTACCTGGCCAGCTCACCTAACCCCTTCACATTCTATCTTGATTGGAATATTTTCCACAATGTACTTCAGTATGATGCATTTATGAGAAATTTTTTCTTCACACATTTGTTAATTCCTCTCATCGTAAAGGTGTCAAATAACATCTATAAAGGATACCCTTATCATAGAAGCTTGTTTCTTCTCATTTCCTTTTAGCTTTATCAACGAAATATAAAAAGCCTCTTCTTTAATAGTGCAAGTGGAGGATTTGCTAATAGCTAATCTAAATTTTAGGCATCTACCTAGCATTATTGAATTCAACATATAATTTAACTTGAAGGAATAATGAGATCATGGCCAGCCAACCCATCTGACGGTCAATTTTTTTATTAGGGGTGTAGGATGCGAACGCTTTCAGAGAATGCAGGGCAAACAGAGGTACCCACCCTATAATCAGTTGGTTCATGAAAGAGCGGTCCCACTATTAAGATTACTGAAAAAAAAAGGTATAGGGTACCTATGTTTGCAACTAAAGGTTCTACATTTGCAACCATAGTTTTCGCCCATTAAAATTGTTAAACAGCTGTGAATCATACGATAAAAATCACTTTTTTATACTAATCTTCTTGTTCATCATAACCTTCTACATAACAGTTCTTGAGATCATGTCACCAGTCAGATGATCAGATGTTGATTCAATATTACACCCCTTCCCAAAAGTGACCGTGATCGTGGCGTATCATGAGAAAGATTCTCGGCTCAATTTTGGAGATGTGTTTCATATGGAATCAACATTTTACCATCATAGGTAAGCCATGATCTCAAGATCTTTTGTGTGGAAGATTGGGATAAAAAAATCTCCATCCTTTGACTAAGATAATCAATGATTTTAATGAGGGAAAATTATTATTAGACTCTTCAGTTGCAATACCCCAATTATATATATTTTTGTAAGAGAAATGGGAAACTGCTTCTAGATGCAATTGTGAAAGGTTGCACTTGGATGCCAAATCATATGCCACCTGACATGATCAACTCAAAACAACCTCTTTGAAACAACCTCTTCTTGTAATTAATGGTGCCAACTGTTGAGAATGATGAGACTAAGGCCTCTGTTCAGATGTTTCCTAACTTTTCCCATAAAAGTTTTGATTCTTGACAAGTCAGTTTCTTGCAAAATCCTGGCCAACTCAAATTTCTGGCTTTTCCCAGGTGTGTCCTTTTAGGTTTCAGAAATGCTACGATTTCTGACTTTTCCCAAAAACGAATGATTTCCTGTGTTCTATTAATTTTTTTTAGAAAATCACAGAGTCGGTCTAGTTTAGGGGCATTGTATAATCGTATGAATGACCGAAATGTATCTGATACAATGCCGTATATATTTGAAGGTCATTTTTGGCCGATGTACAATTCATGAGAGATTGAACACTTTCGTCGATGCAATTGTGCAAAATTGATTCCTACAGCTACACTACTTTTTATTTTATATTTTTGACTATATTTTTACACTCTAGATGGTTACTTTATGCACAAATTTGTACCTGCAAAACTTAATCTACAACCCAGAAATTTGATATAGAAAGTCATATTTTCTGCTTCAGTACATGATTTGGCACATATGAATGATGATTTGAAGGAGTTAATTGGACCCTGGCTCCCTATAGGGTGCAGATGTGGAAAGTTATTTTTGGAAGTTTAAACTTGAAACATATGTGAATTCATTGAGAGAAAAGAAAACGTCGAACGCTTATGTGAAAGAACAACTAGCCAACTTTGGTCAAGTCCTTTTACCATTTTTTCTGAAGATGAACATTGTGTAATACATATTATGTCTGACACTTCTCAAGGACAGTTGGGGAAGTGTCTTGTAGCCTTCTCGGTGATCTCCAATTGTTAATTACCTTTTGCTCATCCTGCAAGATTTTGGTTAGCTGCTCACTTTCAGTTATTGTACTGTCAGGGAGGAAAAATTCGTGCCAAACTTGTGGCAGAACTGCAGGGTGCAGAGCGTGTCGTTGTAGAAGAAGGTACTGCAGGAGAGAGTAGAAAAGAGGCAGCTCAGATTGGCATGCGCAAGTAAATGTGGTTGATATTGTTTTATTGTTCTCTGTTGATTTTTTTGGAAGTAATTTATTAATAGAGTGGAGTTACTCCTTTGGACATCAGGTCAATCTTTTGCCTAAACCCAGCTGGACACACTGCATCATCTGCTAGAATTTTCGATGCCATCATCAGTGGTTGTATCCCTGTTATTGTTAGTGATGAACTAGAGCTTCCTTTTGAAGGAATACTTGATTATCGGAAGGTATACATTCTTAAAATTGTACTCTATATTTTTCTATTTTCTTTACGTCAATACATATCTGCTTAGAAAATTAACTTAAATAACTAGTGTTTGAAAGCCTCTATATTTTAATAAGTAGAAATAAATTGCCACTTTTGACAAACTGAATGGTTATAGTTAGGGCGATCTAATATGTAAAGACCCGTATTTTGAACCCGAGTTAGACTGACCCTGTGTGTGTATTTGGCTCGGCAACCGACGTCACCATTTGTTTTGGATTTTTATCTAGATGTGATTGTGCGGACAGATTTTAATTTAGAGCCCATTTGGACCCTCGTGCGAAAGTTGTGCACCGACCTCGGTGTAGCCGCTCAACACCGGACTTGAGTTTTAAAATTAGAAGTGTATAATACATAAGATGTGTGTGTGTGTTTTACTTTGTGAGCAATCCTATTATAAGAAGGAATTGCATTCCCGTATTATACTAGATTTTGTTAAGAGATGATAGTTACCCAACCGTGTGAAACTCCATCTTCTCTCTTCTTCAATCATCGTAGGAGATCGGTTTAGAAAACCTCCTTCTCTAGAACCCTCTTTGTTGAAAACACTTAAACCTTAGAAAGAACTTGAATCAACCTTGGATTTGTAGTTGGCTATTGGGAGAGGTTGAGATCATTGGGGGCGTGTTGGAGTTGTCTCTGTGAACTCGTGAGATCGATCGCGGGGCGAATCGTTGAGGAAACCCGTCGGTTTCGTTCCGAAGCTCCATTCGCGTGACTCATTTCTAATCTAGGAATCCTTAGATTAAAGGTATGTTTTAATTAAACTTTTTTATTAAATCATTAGATTAGCCATGGGTTTTGCTTTGGGATGTATGGGTTTCGATTCGGGTGAAAACCAGTGAAATCGCGTCGCTGTAGCTCGCTCGAGCGAGCTATTATCATCGCTCGAGCGAGGTATTGTCGAACTTCGACATTGCCTTGGTATTTTAGTTATAACTTTTTGTCCCGAACTCCGATTGAGACAATTCTTTTTACGTTGGAAAGATAATAGAAAAAGCTACAGCTTTTATGTTTTGACCAACTCATGAATCAATCGTCTTGATAGTCAAAAATATATAAGAATGTTACGTCAAATTCTAGGATTGGCGCAACTTGTCTGTTTTGACTTGTTTTTGAGGAAACGCTTAAATAGGTCTATATTATTAGTAATTAGAGTTTATCTTAATGCATGAACGTATATTGTGATGTAGATTGAGGGCGAGAGGCCATCAATAGGACTTTGCTTGACTTCGCATAACTCCGAGTTTTGGTAGGAGAATCTCATCTTTACAGTATTCTATTTTAATTCACATGGATATTTTGAATTAAAATCTTTGAACTTGCATATGCCATTGAAATCACATCTGTAAACTGAAATTGATATGAATGACTGAAAATCTAAATCTACCGAATCTCAAAACTCAATCTGCTTAAGCTCTGAAAATCTGAAATCAAGAACCTGAACTATGTATAAGAGACTTGCATCTGATTTATATTAGTATCTGCATTTGTTTTATGATTGACCTGAACGACCCCTCAAAAATTCCTGAACAACTTCCTGGCACAAGTTTCCCTCATTACGCAGGGGCTTGTTGCATCCTGAAAAAGGGTTTATGAGCAGCGATGGTAGGGGTTCCCATCGGCTATATTCCTGCTCTCGAGATATAGTTTACTCGGGAGGTATTTTAAGTTGAGGATTAAGTCATGAATTACTGAACTTTGCATATAGAAGTTAGAGAAACTAAGACACTGAAACACTGCATCTGTTCTTGAAACTGTTTTCACACATTTAGAAATAAATCTTACATATGATTTCTGCACCTAAATTCAGTTTATTATCTGCTTATATGTTTGACAAGCTATATTCCGATATTTGTTTTGAAACCATATTAGTTAAAGTAAAATGCCATAGATGTCTTTCTTCTACTGAGCTTTGTTGGTTAGCTCACTCCGACTATACGTCACAGGTTCAGGTACTGACGTGGCTATTCAGGGCTGTGAGACTGATCCTAACTACGTGCCTGAGGAAGAGCTTGAGGTTCCTCCTGAGGAATTTTTCTCAGTATAAAACTTACTGATTTTCTTATTTGTGGTGAGAGTTAGACTTGAATTTGTGGGCCCATTTTAGTTGGATATCATAGTTTTATACTTGACGTTGATTTCTGTTATGAGCCATGTTTCGATGATGGTTGGCCATCATCGGTGGTTCTTTACTTTTAATTGCTTCCGCATTTATTTTAGCTATAGATATTTATTGCGCTTTACTCTGATATGTGCCCTGTTTGTCCGGCTTATCGTTTATTCGATAGGTTGGCGAACCGGCCTTTCCTATACCTGAGGGATTGGAAAAGTCGGGTCGTCACATAATATGTGCAATTTTTTGTAGGGAGGGTCAGTAGGCTGAGTTGACTATAAGGGCCACTGAGCTTGACTCCACCGCATTTAAACTGTGAACCATGATAAAACAATTGAACTATTATATCCGAGAACCATGGTAGCCTCGTTAATGTTTGTGAGGCATTCCCGCAAAGCTAATGGGAGCACTAGGCATTTTTTATAGCACACACCATCTAATCTTGGTAGAATAAGTGATTGATATTTTTCTTTCATTTATTTATTGATTTTGAAGATTGAAAAAGACAATATGATTCTAGGAGTGCCATTAACTAGATTCTGATGCCTGCTTTAAGCTTCTGTTTTGGATTCCGAGTGTCGATGAGCCCAAGCCCAGCACAAGTTTAAAAGGACTCTCCAGGCCAAACTCAAGCCCATTGACATTGCTGTTTCAGATCCTTATGCACTAGTACACTTTGAACTCTTAATGTCTGGATCTCTTAGTTTAGTAACTCAATCAAAGTGTAGCATTCTACTATACATTTTTTTTGTTTATGTTTAGTAATTTTTTTTATTTGAAGAAGCTTTTGTTGAACCTAGTGTTTTTGTTTTTAATCTTGCAATGATCATTTTTAGCTTCTTAACTGGTTATTCATTGCTTTCAACTGTTCTATTTTTTCTTATTGTTTTGTCATCCTATAATATATTTTGTATTTGTTGATATTGGAGGCCCTTCAATTACAACTTTTTGGATTCTTCAATTTGCAAGTCTTGTTATTATATTTTGGATGTTGTGCCTTGTGTGTGTGTGACATCTGTTGGTGTATCTTTGCTTATTTATTATCCTATTTTGGGATTGTTTATAAATAATTGGTATTAAGTGGAAGACTTGTTCAGCAACTGTACTACATGGGTCATTATATTGTGAATGTAACAGTTTGGCACACATGGCCATTAATCCAAGATGTCTATTTGCAGGCCATGCTTTGGATAACCCAAATCAACTTGTTGAGCGATCCTGATCAGCTAGTGAAGAGCCTTCTATGGTCAGGTAAATAGCATATGTGCAGATCTTCACATTCATCCCTCATAAATTCTCAATTTTCTCCTGCCACTTCGGCATTTTAATTGATGACTAATTTTGCCACTATATATATATATATATATATTCTTACCCTAGCTGCCTGATCCCACCCCACCCGATGGGTCACCTTTATGTGCTCGACCTGGTTCAATAAAGTGGGTCAGGTAACGGGCCGACCAAGCCCATTGATAGCCCTAGTTTTTTCCCTCTAAATGCTTTGCAGTTACTTCTATAAATCATAATATGATTATGTCTGACAGGTTATGAGTGTCAAAGCACTTTCAATTGCTTTGAAGTTGACATTTTCATGAATGAATCAGTTAATATATCCTCAAACTTGGGCTTTTACCATCGTCGTAGGCTCGTAGGCTCGTAGCTACTTGTATCATCAATCAAATGAACTATTTCAACATGGTAATGCCTGAAGTTTTTATCAGTTCCGTGCTTTCTTAGGCAAACATGTTATAATTATTTCTAATAGTCTAGCTCATTGTCTTCCCAATGCACAATTACCTGAAAGTGGATGATGTGCTTCTTGTTCCATCATTTTTGTATATAGATCAATTATTGTAGCTTTCAAGTACTTCGAATTGTAGTTTCAAATTCAAGCTCTACTCAAGAATCTGTTATGCAGATAGTTAAATAGACCGGATGAGCTTTTCTAATTTGTAGCTGACCATCCTAATCTGTTATGCAGATATCTATGTAATTTTGCTAAATATTGCCTGATGCTTGCATGAATTTGCCTTACCCATGAGATGCCCAGATCTGCATCAGGTACGATGTATAATGTAAATTCTGTTCAGAAAACCATTTGTACTGTGGATGTTAATACTAGTTTCCAAATTCCAATGGGTGATTTTGTTTGAGATCCATGATGAATTGCACCATTTTTGTACTCTGGAAACATTTTTTTCCTTCCTCTTTTTGCCATGCAGACGAACTTGCATTGGAGGCGACTCTTTCAATTCAGGCAAAGTCATCTTAGCAAATCAAAAGCTTCCTGGAATACCATAATATACTTGATGATAAGGTAATCAAGCTACATATCAGCTAGCACAAAATGTTGTTTAGTTTCAGCCGAAAGGTTTCCATCAAAGTATTTCTAAAATATTAACTAAGCCTGCTGTAAAATCTGCACATTCACGCACAAAATGCGGTTTGATCAGGTGGTTAGATACCCTCTAACAAGCATCAATTTTTGGTAGTTTTACAACCCTTGGATAGATGGAGCACGGATAATTCATTAATATTCTGAAATATTTTTTTCGCCATGCCTTTGCAAAAAAAATTTGCGCTCAAGAGTTATGGCTCGAAAGATGGTGAGCGAAGCAGAGAAATTAATGTAAAAATTATTTGTCTGAGGTCACAAGTTCAATCCCAACTTACCATTGGATCCTTGTGCACCAATGTATGTTTTCATATATCAAATGGGTCTATCAACCACATTATATAGATGATTCGGATATGCTTATTAATGCAGATCAGATTTATGTATGCTTGCAGATTGATGTTTTGTTATGTAAAATATACTAGGATCTATGTATGCATGCAGATTTTAATAGATTCGATTTGGATTTCATATGTATTTGTGGTGTTAGTTCTTTTTTTATAAAATCAGGTGAATGATTGGTGAATACCTCATGTTGGGATCTCTGAGATCCCAACATTTTTTGAAAAATGTCATTTAACAGTGGAATGATGCATTAATATACACAACTGCTGCTAGACACATAAATCTAAGGTTTCGAATTTTTGCATTTGCAGTTCCAGCTCCTTTAACATGATTTCAACAGACTTGGCAAGAGTATCCATAGATGGTCGTGTTCTTTTTGCTGGTAATTTTTGAACAATTTTGTGTTGTTGCCTATACAAGCAAACTTTGCAATGCATATTTACACCAATTTCTTTAAATGCAGGGATAGACAAGGATACTCTATTGCTTTCTTAAAGGATTGACATGTTTGGGGGAGCATGTGATGAATGGGAGGGCCGAGCACATTTGTACACCATAGGTATGATGATAAAATTTCTATTTATTTTTATATTTATGTCTTCTGTTGGTATTTATATTTATATAAATTTGTATTTCTTTTTATACTTATCATTAGTATAAAATTAAAATTTTGAGTATTTTATGTAAATCAATGTGTTTTATAAGATGTATTTATCAGGATCATGTACTTTTTCTGCACTCATTTTTTATTCATAGGTTTAATTGCATTTTCAGTTTTGGTCCTCGACCTATTATCTACTTTTGGACCTGACCTGGATCTGTTAAAAAAATGATATACCTATATATTGTGTAGCAAACAGGTACCAAGTTGGGTTCGGGTCGGGTTTGAGCTAATTTGAATATAACCTATTTATATAACATGCCACTATTTTCAACCGGCCTATTAGATGAGGACTCCTTAGATGGAAGTCATCACTATCTCAGTTTAATAATGTTCTCATTTTCATTTAGGCGAAGCTTTCCGATTTGAAGCTCACTTCAAACGGATCATTAGGAGACGGAGACACTTGGCAGGAGAGGCACAACAAATTTTTATTTTTTTTCTTTTATTTTGAAAATGGGTCATGGGGTCCTTCGATTGTTAATTCTTATTTTTTTCTTCTTTTTATTTGAATAAAAGGTTTGGGCATGTTGAGTTTAAAATGTTTAGCTGATTTGAAAGGTTGGATCATAATTTTAGATGAACCTTTTGTTTGAATAAAAGAATTGGGCATTTATTTTTTATTAATGACATTGAATGATTTGCATTAGAGTTGAATGGATGTGTTTAAATATGAGATTAATAGCTTTTTTCTTTATATAATTTTTTTTAAAGCATTAAAAAAATTACATTAAAAAAAAGCATGAAAAATATTAAAAAAAGCAAAAAAAAATTGCATATTAAAAAAAATAAATTAAAAAAAGCATAAAAAAAATTACATAAAAAATCATTGACGTAATTTTTTTTTTTTTTTTTTTTAAATTGCATAAAAAATCACTGCTTTTGGCAGTGATTTTTTTTATGACTGTTAAGAGCAATCGTTGTTGAGGTTCATAAATCACTGTCTTGTATGGTGGTAAAAAAAATTACAGCATTTTCTATAATTATTTAGAGCAGTAATTTTTTGAAAAAAAATCATTGTCAAAGGCAGTGATTTTTTGAAAAAATCAGTATTTAAGGCAGTGATTTTTTTGGCTTTTTCACGTAGTGGAAAAAAAATATATAATTTTAGTGACATAATATCATTTAAACACGATTTCAATGTTTAAATGTGCTGATGAGCCATTATCCCTTTACAAAAGTCTTCAAAGCCATTGATCAAATGCATCCAATCAAAGCTCCCGGTCCCAATGGTTTGCCGCCCATTTTCTCCCAAACCTATTGGGACGATGTTGTTTTCTGTAACTAACCTTTCTCTTGCCTATTTGAATGGAAACATTAACTCGAAGGGCATCAATAAGACCTCTATTGTGCTGATCCCAAAATCAAAATCCCCAAGTTCCATATCGATTATAGGCCCATAAGTCTCTGGAACATCACATACAAAATAATCGCCAAAGTTGTCGCAAATCGGTTCAGAATTATCACCCCGACATCATCTCCAAATCCCAAAGAGCCATTATTCCTGAAAGATTGATTGCCGACGACACTCTGATTGCTTTCGAGGTTGCCCATTTTCTTAAAAATAAGAGAAATGGAACCAACGATTGGTACTTTGCTCAAACTGTATATGAGCAAAGCATACGACGGTGTTGAATGATTTTATTTTTTTTTGGAGATAAACAACAAATCAGTTTTAAACAAACAAGTAACGGGCATACGCATTTGTAGTGGCGCCCTTGCCATCTCACACCTTTTGATTGTAAATGATAATATCCTCTATCTCAAGGCGGCCGAATTTGCATCCCTAGGTCCTGATAAGAGTTTGGGTCACTTTCTTCCATTTTTGTCTAGCAAAAGAAGAGTGTTCGTTTAAATTCACCCTAGTTGAAACACAAAAACCATGCACATCTTTATTCGTCCCAATGTTTTATACGATGGATCTTTAGATCTTGAGCTTAATATCATAAGGTCAGTTTTTATTCTATGTCTTACCTTTAAATCAGGTTTGAGCATGAAGAATTCTAGTGATTTAAGGTCACTTTTCTGAGATTGGGATATGTACTAGGTTAAATAAAAAATTGACCGTTTGATGGTACGTCCATCATCTCAAGATCTATCATATCAAAAAGTGAGATGAAAATTGATCTTCATCATTTGCTTCAAAAAAGTCTATGGGTTTTCAACCAACCCGGGTGAACTCAAACATTCAAATGGGTATATTTAAACGTCTGGGGAAAGAAATTCTCTCAATGACAATTGTGCATGAGATCTTTGGGAGATCCATTTATCAAACTAAGGAAATTGGCGAGATCCCTTATCAATTTTGGGTATTAATTACTTAAATCATTTACCAATAAGTAATTTTATAACGACAAAAATATCCACACTGACAGAGAGTGGTTGAAAAACCTTTTACCGTTCGAGTTCTTGCCAATTAAAATCAATTGTGCGGTTAAAGTCAATCTTGCAGTCAAATGGTAAATTGTGCAGTCACCGCACGTTCAATGGGTGATCAACATGCGGTCAAAGTCTGGTTACCGAGTAGTTGACTATATTAAGTATTGCACTTACAGCACAGTAAAACTACACTTAGCGCTTAATTGAATAGGGATTCCAAATTGTAAGGGGTATTTTTGGCATTTCAAATTTAACAAGTAGTTATTGGAATTTGAATATAAATTTTAATAATACCCAAAGTTGATGAGGATCTCGCCCCTTCTTAAAATTAGATAAGGGATTAAGCAAAATGCACATTATATATAGAATGCTACAACCACACTACTTTTTTCTTCTCGCACGCTAAGAAAAAGACAGTAATTTGCAGAAGTACAGTTAGTGTGTCTAGAAAAAAATTATTTTATTTCACCAAACTAAAAATAAACTTAGGAAACGTAATTTTATTTCACCACGCTAAAAAATAAACTTAGGAAACGTTTGTGTGCACCGGAAATGCTGCTATCAGCAGTGGTGGATGCATGTATGGGCGATTGCCCGCACTGACTTTAAAATAAACAAAAATTTAATATTTGTTTTGTTTTCGTAAGAAGAGTGTGTAAAAAATCTCCTTAATTTTGCCTTGGGTACCTCTATTTGCACCCATGCCATCTCTGAAAGTGCCCACGTCCTAGATTCTTTGAAGACCATTGATTGCTTTAGATCAATGATAGAGATCGTGTTTCAGCCCAACATTCCACAAAATAAATCTTGAGATCATGGCGCACCTATCAGACGGTAAAGTTTTTATTCCTGTGTCACTGATCTCCAAAAAATAGTCCTAAATTGACGTTTGGGCGTAATGTCTGACATATGATTCAAAGACCTTTTTGAGGGGATCTGTGACACCTAGAATAAAAATTGACCGTCTGATAGGTACGTCATGATCTCAAGATCTTCTGTGTGGAATATAGAGATGAAATGTGACCTCCATCATCTGATACGGCTTAATCAATGGTTATCATCGGGTCTAAGACGTCGGCACAAACAAAGGTAACTCTTTTGCTTTTCTTATAGAAATAAAATATTTCTATTTGGCAATAATGTAGGGTCCACTTTTTGGATCTTTTCTTAGGATAAAATTGTATAAAGGGGACTAATTTATTAGCAATCCTTAAAATTCGAGATGCTTTCTTCTCGACACAAGTTTTGCATGTCACAACCATTTGGCTGTTAACCATTTGATGATGAAGATAGGTTTTAAGCCTAATTTTTTACAAAGTAAATCTTGAGACTATAGACTTGCCATCAAACACTAGTTTTCTTTATGTGGCACACATCCTAAAACGTAGTCATAATTTAGTGTGATGTGTGTCTCATTACTTTTTAGTCACTTTATTAAGATTTGTGCCACTTAAAATAAAAAATTTGACCGTCGAATGGTACACTCATAGTCTCAAGATTCTTTGTGTGAAAGATTGAAGTGAAATTATAACTATATATTTTATTTTTTAAAATTATAAATTTATATATTTATATATTTTTTAATCCCAATAATTTTTCATAAAATTATTCCGAAATGAATCAAAATTAAATCAAATTCATCTTGCGCCCCGCCTAGATGAAAATCCTGGTTTCGCCACTGGCTATCAGGACACTTCTCACTAAGTAATACATGCTTTTGATCTTTATGCTAGAATAAAGAGTAAAGTAATATGGGCTATTATTATTATTTTCACCAATTGGTGTGTGGGTAGTAAAAGTTGTTGTGTGACTAGAAACGAAGTGCTGAAGATAAAAGTGGTGTGCTTATACCAGCTCCCTAACTGTAGAAGAGTCGGTACTTTTGTTGACGGTGCAGGTAGATATATTATACAAATTAACATAGTTAACGATCATTATACCCATATTAGGATACCTAGGCTGCCTTTGGGTTAGCTATTTCAAGGCAAGGAGCAGCTCTTTTGCTCTTTGACTCAAGAGAATTGTTTTCATGTTTGACAAACACAGCTTCTCACCCCATTTCTTCTGACAATGAGCTATTTTAAGTAATAAACTTGCTCTATGCTATCTGTCAGAGCAGATTTTATCTACTCTAACAAAGAGTAGGCAGAGAGTTGCTTGTACTGTTATAAGAGCTATCCCAAAACACAGCCCTAGCATGTTTGAATGGACTCCCTCAGAGTGTGCTATCTTCTCTTGCCCAGCTTATAAAAGCAGCATCATTTCGAACTGAAGATTATATTGGCCCAATTGATAGTTCCATAATTGATCATAGTTGACTGCCTTGAATCAGATGATGGTGATCATTTTTCATCCTACTCTTTCCGTAATAGATCTTCAGATCATGTCCCATCTGTCAAACGATTAGATGTTGATTCCATGTGACAAACATTCAAGACCATGAGAAGGGTCCTTGGATAACTTTTGGGGATGTGTTTCAAGTGGAATCAATATTTGGCTGTCTAATAGGTGAGCCTTGATCTCAAAATCTTTTGTGTGAAAGATTGGAAAAAAAAAGGATCTTCATCATATGATTCGACATAGTCAATGGTATTAACGATGGACCATAAGTTGCATCGAAAGAATCTTCAGTTGGGAATACCAGTTCCCCCTGTGCATCAGCAATAGAATCACTTAAGGCTGCGTTTGGGAACGTGGATTTGGATTTGGGAATTTGGATTTGGATCTCCTAAATCTAAATCCGCCGTTTGGTTCCCCATTTTTGTATTTAAATTTGAATTTGGTAAATCCACCGGAATTTAGAAATCCATGATTATATTGTAAAAACGTAGATTTGTAAATTATACATCCTAGGCGTTATTTGAAAATCCAAATCTTACACCAACATATAATTGGTTATGTTTAGTAAATAAAAAGTTGTTACCCAGTGTTATTATAGGTACGAGTCGATCTGATACCGAAACCGACCTGAACCGATGGTACCCAACCCGAATTAAATAGAATTGAATCAGGCTGAACCGGTGGTAAATGGATCGAATTGAATAGGTACCAGACCAAACCCGACCCAACCCAAGCTTAATTAGTTACTGCAACGGCTAGAAAACTAGCCTTTGGGCTACAACAACTAGTTTATGGCTGTTGCAGTCTACCTTTGTACAATGCACATTGAGTGCAATCAAAAATTTCTAGTTGCACCCATTTCAATTTTTTTTGTTTTTGTCTTTGCAGCCTACCTTTGTATATTGCAGATGAGGTGCAATCAGAAAAATGACTAGTTGCACCCATTTGATTTTTTGTTTATGTTTTTGCAGCTCACCTTTGTACAATGTACCTTGGGTGCAACCAAGAAATTGTTGGTTGCACCTTTCCTCATTTTTTGTGTTTATTTTTCAACGCATCTTTATACATAACCATTGGGTGCAACCAATAAATTACTAGCTGCAACCATTTAAAATTTTTATTTTTTATTTTGATTTTTTTTGTTTCAATTTTTGCAGCCCAACTTTGTACAATGTGCTATAGGTGCAATCAAGAAATTACTAGTTGCACTCATTTGATTTTTTTTTGTTTTTGCTTATTTTTTTTTTGGTTTTTTGCAACTCACCTTTGTATATCTCATCTTAGGTGCAACCATGAAATTTTTAGTTAAACCCATTTTTTTATTTGTTTTTATTTTCCCATTTTTTATTTCTGTTTTTGCAGTCCACCTTTGTACAGTGCACCTTGGGTGCAATCAAAAAATTACTGGTTGCACCCATTTTCATTTTCCCTCCTGAAACCAAACCGAAGCAAACAGAACCGAATCGAATACCGAAAAATTCCGTTTCAGTTCAGGAATGGTACTGATATATTTCGGTTTGTGGCGTATCAAATCGAAAAATCGAATTCAGTTCGGTTCGGTATATCAAACTTGCATTCCTACCTATATAGAATAAAGGAAATCAATAAAATATAAATTCTTTTTATAAAAAAAAATAGTAAAATAATGAAATATCTATAAATCCTTAGGCCAAATCTTAAAGCAATGCTAAACATCCAAACAAAAGATTTGCAAATCTAAATATTTCAAATTCTGAATTTAAAATGCTTAAATTTAAATTACTTGAATTTGAAATCCCCAAATCCAAATTCATGTTCCCAAACAGAGCCTAACAGCAATGTGTTGTTTTAGCTCACTGGCATTGGAACTCAGCATCATGCATTAAGTCATGACACCTTGTGCATCTCCAACAAATGCACTTTTAACTGTGTTTTGGATTAGAGCAGCTCCATCTGAATGTCGTGCATGAGATATTGGGATCCTCTCTGATCCTTTTAAAAGTATACAAAATACATTAAACTAAACTAAGGGGAGATGTCCTTTTAAAAAAGGAAAAAAAAAAACTTAAGGGCTCCAAATAGTTATTTGATAATTTAAAGAGTGCGTTTAAATTCACTCACTGAATCTTTGAACACCCACATTAAAAACTTATTGATTGCTTTGAATCATATGATGGAGATCTTTTTCATCACATCTGTCATACGATGGACCTTGAATGTAATGACCCTAAAAATTTTAAACTGAATTTGTGGTGATAGATTTATTTTACACCAAATATGGTATTAGTACTCCACATCGGAACCTACCCTAATTGAGAAAATACACATTTTGATTTTTCAAAAGGTTTTATATTTAAAATTGTCTTTATTTGACACAAGTTGTGTGGTGGCCTAGTAGTTGAAAGACTTTGGTTATAGAGATCAAACCTTACTACGTGAGTTTTAAACCTCTATAAATAAGAAAGTTACGGAGAACTCTAAATCATTATTATAAGAAATCTCCTTAAGAACCCTAGCCATCAACATCTTCTTCTCCACCCGCCTCTTCTCTAAAACATCTTAATCATGCACCCTAAAAACTATAGTGTGTTCTTCCAGAAGAACCACCGTGGTTATTTTTCTACTATCAAGATTGAGGTGAAGGCGGCATAATCGTGGGCGGACCATCGTGTGGACGCCGATCTCTATCGCCCTAACCGCCGTCGATTCGTCGATCACGCATCAAGAGGAGGGTACCCATCCATCCATCTCGTCCTTCTTAGATCCCATCGCGTAGGATGCGTTCGATCGCGTATCGATGGGCTATTTAAAATAAATCAAAATTTTGTTTTATTACAAAATCGCTTTTAGGGTTAAAATAATAATTAATCTTGATCTTATATTATTTTTGTGAATTTTTTGGATGTTGTTTGGGTTTTATTTCGAAACCCTATTTTATTTTGAATCTGTAACAGTCAATCGATTGAAACACACTTTTCAATCGATCGACTTCAAAACTGTAACAGAGAAGGTTTTACTTCCTTATTTATGTTCAATCGATTGATTCGCACGATTCAATCGATTGATTCGAGTAGTTGATTTTAAAGTAAACTTTCTTTAATTGCATTGCTTCAGACAACTTTAATAAAAATGAAGTTTCAATCGATTGAACTTCCTTATTTAATCGATTGAGGTCCTTTGGTAGTAATAACCAAAAAGGCCCCTTTTATATTTATATAATATTATATTAGTGTATATAGTATATAAGTTTTTATAATAGAATAAGAGCCCAAAGCTTTATTTCAACTTAAATTCAATCAATTGAGCTCCACTTCTCAATCGATTGACCTTGGATTGAACCGACTGTATACACTTATGTTCAATCGATTGATTTCTACTTTGCAATCGATTGATATTGAACCAAACTGATTGTGCACACTTCTTTAAACTCAATCGATTGAGTTACACTTTTCAATCGATTGATATTGAATTGAATCGACTATGTACACTTACCTATTTTAATTCAATCGATTGAGTTACATTTTTCAATCGATTGATCTTGAACCGAACTGATTGTGTGCACCTATTTAAATTCAATCGATTGGGTTACACTTTTCAATCGATTGATCTATGTCCAAACAGACATCAAACAATATTATCAATATTGTTTTCTCCTATAACTCTACTTGCTCGACCAAAACTCAATGCACTTTAATTTATTGATGTTTTGATCGATGGTCATGATGCACTACACTTTAAATTGAACTGCACCTTTTTATTTAAGCATTTAATTATAGTATACTATATATGTATCATTTTATCGCTTCAACGCGACTACTTCGATAACACAAAGTGTTAGAACTTCGATGCCTTTATGAAACCGAACTCTGACCTTTACGATTATTGAAATTACACTTATAACCCTATTCTATAATTATATTGGTGTGTTATATAAATAAATATAAATATAAACATAATCAAAATCTAAGTGTAAACTATTCTGTATGTGTGATACTTTTGTATTTGTAATTTAATCAATTTATACGAGTTAAGGATATGTTAGATCAAGAGTATGAGAGTGTATGAGATCATGCCTACGCTTGGGCGTAGTGATTCGCTGAGATGGTATCGAAGTGAGAAATACATCGTATTCACATGCCTTACAACTCATGGTGAAATGGGACCCATGACGAGTCGGGTGAGTGTGAATTCAGTGTAACCTCATATACGGTGGCATATACGGCGACCCGATCACCCCAAGTTTAAATATGATAGTATAAATTATGAGTTAAGTTATGAGGTTCGATCATAGACATTAGCTGTGGTGAGGTTTCTTCTACGGTCACGTGAAACTCGAAATATTGGCATCCATGTACGGATGCAACACTTCTATGGTAGTATTGACTATCACACGAGGTACGTCCAAGCTACTACGGAACATTTTTCTTGGGAAGTGTGAATTAGGAAAGTTACCTCACTATAGTTTGTCCTCGGATTAAGTATAAGAGTATGATAAGATATGAGTATGAGATAAGATAAGTTATGATACGAGTATGATAATAAGACATCGCTGTGTAGGCCAGCAAAAGATAAAGAACTTAAGTCTCTGTACGTGTCGTTCCTTGCGTAGCCACCGTAAGGGCAACAACGTCTTTCAGTCAAGACGGATCTCTGGGAGAGATTATGAGTATGAGTATGAGTATGCTATGAGTGACTTTGGCCATTATGTCTCCCCATTGGCTGGGTGGTGGAGTATGAGTATGACACGGGGGCATTATGATATGGTGGTATGATACTATATTGACCCTCCCATGGTAGCTCGAGCAGCGACTCTGGCACAGGTCGTTTAGGATTTCACGAGTATGTAGTTACGCTCATGGGATGTACAGACATATGTGTGAGAATAATAATAAGACATGATATGATATGTTATGAGATATGGTAAGGTACGTTAGTATATGAGTGTCTAGATCATGGTTTTGCATTTATGATATGATATGAGTTTTACGATATGCATGTGATTTTATCTTTCTTTTATTATCTGCTTTGAGATATTATGTTTATCACTCACTTAATGCACCCACAATGCACCTGAGTAGTATGAGGTGGATTGGTGGTGTATCCACTGAGTTTACGTGACTGAGTAAACTCATCTCACGATAATTTAATAGTTGTAGGTGATTACGTTGATGGAGTAGACGCGAGCCATCTAGATCTCGTCGACACTGATTTCATTGATCCCACGGGGGTTGAGTACCAGGAGCCTTTGGAGGGCGACACTGCCGGTTATCAGGAGGACTACGGTGCTGATCTTGATTCGAGTGCCGGTTACTGATTATTGTGAATTTGGTATTAAGTTTTATTGATACTAGTATTACGGATTTTATAGTTTATTTTATCGGATTTGTCTCCAACTTGATTTATATTTTATTGGTGGATTATAGTTTTATCACACTTATTCAGTATTTATGATTGCATTTATATTCCACCCTATTTGTTGGATTTTAAGGATTTCGTGAAACCATTATTGCGCGAGAACTCTGATTAGGTGCATCCGCTTAGCATATCCGGGATATGTGCGGGTCATAACTCCGAATTCTAGGCCCTCGGGATGGGGTAGAATTTCTGGTTGTGACATTGGATCTTGAGACAGGAGCAGTTTTTTTATTTCACATGGCACACATATAAAAAAAATGATCTTAAAATCAGCTTTGAACATGATGAGTTGCTCTGTTAAGGCCACTTTTTTGGGATGTGTAGTATGTAAAGTAAACAAAAATGATCGTCTGATGGTACGCCCATCATCTCAAGATCCATCATGTGGAAGATTGGGACAAAAAATGATCTCCATCATCTGATGCGAAGCAGCCAATGAATTTTGAACGTGGGTAAACTAAAAGATTCAGTGGGTGAATTTAAATATATCCTTTTAAAAGACCAAGGCAAGTCAATTATTGCTTTAAATTATACCAAAGTTCGGAACCGAAAATACCGACCCGAAACCGATCCAAAACTGAAAACCCGACCATATATTCGAAAAACCGAAAAACCAAAAAAAAAATAAGAATAAAAAAATGAAAAAAAAAACATCAATTGAACAGACATAAACCAAAACCAGTTTGGTTCGATTTCAATCTAGGATGTGGGAAGTTAGGTTAACCGAAACCAAATCATTTCGCTTCAGTTAACAAAACTTCCACCCCACTTTGAGCCCAAACTTTGAAGCGAAATTTAAAGGGAGTTCACCTCTTCCCATACGCACTCCTTAATATGCTATATGTGATCCACATACCTAAGGCTGTTATAGGGTCGGGCTGGCCCGTCAGCTCGCCTAGCCCGATCCTAAAATCTTACTGCTAGGGCTTAAAAATGAGGTAAAAGGGTAGGGCTAGGACCTCGAAACCAAAAGCTCGTTGTCCGTCGGGCTGGGTAAGGGCTTGACAAGTTAAAGCTGGTCAACCCGACCCAACCTGTAGATCTCTTTTACTTATATATATACTAAATGTATTACATAAACATATAAAATTTATATATTATTTACAATAAAATTATCAAAAATAGCACTCAATATTATCGTTAGATTTATCGAGTGGATAATTAAAATCGTAGTTTAGTAATACATATTTGTAAGGAGAGGTCTTCAGATTTTATTTTTTCTTATTCGAAACATTGAAAAGATTTACAACGAAGAAAAGTTTAGGTGAAATTTGAAAAAATTTCATAACCAAAAATCTTGACCCGAGATCGCTCCAACCCCCCTAAGTTAGGGCTAGGGCTGGGCATATCAAAGCTTGCCTAAGTTAGGGCCTTGGCTAGATTTTAGGGAGGGCCGGCTTTGACAGCCCTGCACGTACCTAGATCAAATGGTGCTCATTAGAGGTTGAATAAATCCCGACTCCTTTTTTATGTAAATTTAGTACTTATTAGCATGGTATCAAAAATCGATCGATACTGATACGTATCGGTTTCTCGGCAAACTGATACATATCAGCCCTGATACGTAACGATATCGGCCGATACGGTATCGGTTTCAGCTGATACCTCTATTTTCTTTTTCTTTCATTTTTCTTTTTTAAAAATAAGCCGATACATATCGGTATCAACCAATACGTATCAGCCGAGTCGTATCGGTGAACCGGTACTCGAGTCCAATACTGATTTTGGCACCTTGCTTATTACATCAAAAGGTTCTTAGTACGACATTAAGCCTAGAATCTCAGACATCATCTCACTACAATTAAATCGAATAACAAGTTTCCCAAGGTCAATAGATCTAAAAATAAGCATGTAGTTAGGTTGGCTGTAGCAAATTTTTTATTTTTTTGAAAATTTGTTTGTATTATATTAAAAAAGCATGGCGAGTGCCTCAGAATGACCGAGTAATACCCAAGCCAACACCCCAAGCATTGTTACCTGAAAAACAAGACGTGGTGGAGAAAACCAGCGCAGATAATTGGGGAAACATAGGAAACCCAAATGCAATGGAAAAAACCTACATGGGAGGAAACCGAAAAGACCGGAAAAAAACCTCCAAGAAGAAGGAAAAGAAACCCCACCCTTAGGACTAAGTCCCAGATACAAAACTCAAGCTCTCAATTACAAATAGTTCAAACAAGTGAGAAGTTGCTCGATCGGCAATGAAGTTTTTGGTGCAGTAAATAGAAGGATCTTCAATGTTGTTCGCTATCGTCCAATCGCAGATCATGAAAATACTATCACGGATCAAGGAATCTTAGTTGAAAGAGGCACCATTACATCTGATGTTGTTCCATATAATCGATATGTGAATGTGATCCCAAAGCCATATTTTTAAGCCTCTGGATGAGTAGTCGTCCCAAGAATATAAGAGGTCAATGAAGTTCTTCGGAAGACGTGTTAATCCCAACGGAATTAAAGCATTTTGCCCAAACCGCCCATATTTTATCATAGTGGAGGAAAAGATGATTGAGATCTTCCTTCATGTTGCAGAAAATTTCTGATAAATAATCTTACCTTTCTTGTTGAGATTAGCAACCGTAGCAATCTTATCCCAACACAACAGCCAGAGGAAAAAAGAAATCTTAGATGGAACTTTGAGTTTCCATATGAATGCTCAGCCGACCTTGTCAAAATTCAAGGGGAGAGAATTGAAAGCCGATTTCACAGAAAATTTATAGTTCTTGCTATAATTCCATAACCTTTTATCATTCCGAGATGGATTGAGAGTAACGAAGTCGAGGATTTCGGAAAGGACGCTGAATTCATGGATTTCTATATCGTTGAGCCTGCGCTTGAAACTGATATGTCATTCTGAGTTACCCGAGGGGTGGAACCGTGGAAGATGCCGAACAATTTCATTTTGGGATCGACAGCAACATTAAAGAGATTGGGGAATTTGAGATGAAAGCTTTGATTGGAGTTGTCTCAATTATCAGTCCAAAGATGAATGTTATCTCTCAAACCAACGGAGAAAAATATATAATTTTGGAAATCCGTCCTAACGGAAATGATGCCTTTCCACCACCAGGATGATGTATTGTATTTGCTATTTTTTATCTCCCATCCTTTATTACAGACACAATATTTAGAGATGATGATATCCTTCCACCATTAGCTATGAGAATCGTCCAAACGCCACCATTTCTGTGTAATCGTGGACTTTGCGAATCCGTCACGACAATGCCCTAAAAAATAGAGTCGTCATCCGGAGCTTTTGGTGTCCCGAGATACCCAAAATCAATATCATGTGCACCGAAGTGCCACATTTAACTCTGAATCACTGGTCAATGCCAAAGCCTCTACGTAAGGACTTCGGTTATCAATTGAAAATGTATCATACACCCGATTGACCCGCTTGTAAGCGATTTTTACTATGGCTAAGTGTATATACATATATATAAAGAGAAAAGTGAGCGGCACTTCTTCTTGCCCAAAGGCAGTTAGATCCTATTGGGCTCTCCGCAAATATTGAAATTTCGGCGACGTAACGACCCAAACCCTATGATAGAGGAAAAACAAAAAGAAGGTAGAAGGTAGAGAAATAGCTGGGAGAGTCGGAGCTCTCAGACCCTTGTAGCACCGTTGTCAGATTTTTGTGTGGATGCAACAACGGTGAGCTTCCGATAGCACAATACGTTAGAGAAGAGTTCTAACTAGCTAAGGCTTGGGAAGATGATGGTTAGAAATGATGGTATAAGAGAGCTTTGCTAAGGCTTGAAGGGATTGATGATGGATTTGTAATGGTTTATGAAGGATGGACCTAGGATTTCAAGGATTGGAAAGCTTGAGAGTAGAGATGTGTGACAGTCAGGATTTTCCTTATCACAAAACCCCCGCCGTCAAATCACGCGTGTGATCTGCGTTACAGTGATGCTATGGTATCGAAGTGCATACATCATTTCCTGACAGCTCGATCTTTCCACACATTAAACAATAGGAAGGATCGGGCTATCACACAATAGTAAGCTTACAAAAGCGGAAGTAAAGTGCGCAAAGCGGAAACACAGAGCTATAGTATAAACAAAATGACAATATAATCCCAAAACTTGTTAGATAAAACTAAGAACAGAAATCCGAAAATGATGAAATGGGTAAGGGAATTGGACTCGAGGCACGTAATCATTGTCTTTAAAACGCTATTCGCTCCCTACTCAAATAAATTCTCGAGTTTGCAAAAGGGTTCCAGCGAAACATTTCCAGGATACAACGAGCCAAATCTCTTGGATGCGATCTGTTACTTTGCAACAGTAGAGGATCGCCCCAGAAAACCCAATCCAATGAAGTACCACCAAAAGAAGAAAGCAAGAGGAATTCTCAAGTTTTATGCAAAGAATCTGATGGATTTCAGAGTACCCAAATATGTGTCCTAAGGCCTCCTTATATAGAATTTTCAATATGACTGTTGGACCAACAATCATATTTTGGACGGCTCAGATCTTTCAAAGATCTCAACCGCTTCATCCAATGGCTAAATGAAAGGTAACAACTTTTCGAATTCAAATTCGAACGGTTGCACACCTTTATAAGCGGTTATGAAACGGTTGGGTTCAACTGTCAACATTTGACCAATCTGTTTGGCTCAATAGAGCCGAATTGACCCCTGATTATTGGTTCATTAGGCCCGACTCGACCCATGAATAATTTGATCGTTGGATCTACCTGGTCAAAAAGTCAAACCTCTCCTTGCGATAATGCGCACGTGCGAAGTGCAAAGTGCATGCACGCCTAAAGCACCAATGCGCCTAAACGCTAATCGCCACGCACGCGCGTGCGCATACGCGGCGGCTCGCCGCTAGGCACACTCTTCTCTTCTTATTGTCAAACAATAATAGAAGAAGAAAGGTTTTATATATAGCCTAGACACTTTTTACTTTTACCAATATGAGACTATTCATTTGCATACAAAAATGAAAATACCTATTGCCTAAAAATTAACTCACAAAATTAAGAAAAAATCAAAAGCAAGTTTTATTTTCTTTAAAATTATTTAATATATTTATTATATTCTAAACTAATAAATAAATATAACAATCCCCCATAATTTTCAAATAAAATAAAGATATTGGTATCGAAAATATGTGTATACCATGAAAGGTACCTTTTGGGTTTGAACCTTCACTTAGTGTAAACTTATTAAAGTCTTATCAGGGTCCACAAAGACCATAGTCTTGAATTGAGGACCCTATATACCATGACCGGATAAATAACACATACATATCTTCTTAAAATCGAGTTTTCTATAAAGCTAGAACTATTATGGCCTTGTGCTTATACCCTGATTTCATGAATGCTTTTTGAGAAAAATCATAATCTCATATGAAGTAGCCACACCTCCACATTCACATAGGTAAGTTTGTCGAATGTGTTTCTGTAATCAAACACATTAACATAAAATGTTACAGACTTATTAAGAGTAAGTATTCATCCTTCTCTTTTTCATTACAGATTCCAAGCACTTGACACATGTCTTGGGATGGACATTTTAGCTAAATTATTATATTTTTAATCACCACTCCCATGTCATACTCTTCCATTGAACTTAAGGATTTGTTGTACAAATATTAAGTTGGATTTTTTACATAGGTGATCCGCGATATGATTTTAGTCCTATCCCGATAGATATTTTCTTTACCAATTCTCTAGAAAGTCATTTGGTAAACGGATTAGCCAAATTATTATTTATCCGAATTGAGTCTATCCCAATTACTCCATCCTTGAGTAATTATCAAACATAACAGTGTCGTAGACCAATATGTCTATTCTTTTCATGATAAACTTTATTGTAGGCTTTTAATCTTGTAGCCTCACTATTACAATTTATTGTAATATATGACATAGGCTTTGGCCATATAGGAGTTTCCAAGAGTAAATTTTGAAGTCATTCTGCCTTTTTCCCATATGCCGTTAAGGCAATAAACTCAAATTTTATTGTAGAATGAGTAATACATGTCTGCTTTTTAGATCCCCATGAGATCACAGCACCATGAGAGTAAATACCCATCCACTCGTTGCCTTGAATTCATCTGAATCTGAATTCCAACTTGCATCACTATATCCTTCTAAAACATTAGAAAATTTTGAATAATTTAATTTATAATTTACAGTATCTTTTAAATATCTAAATACGAGAGATTTGACATTCCAATGATCATGACATGGATTACTAGTATATCTACTCAATTTTCCAACTGCATATGCTAAGTTAAGTCTAGTACAGTGCATTGCATACATCAGACTATCGATTACTCTAGCATATTCTAACTGATTTACAGATCTACCTTTATTATAAACAAGTTTGATGCTAGGATCATATAGTGTAGATGCAGGTTTACCATCTAAATGATTATATTTCTTGAGAATTTTCTCTATGTAATGAGACTGGGTTAAAATAAGCTCATTATCATTTCTTATTATTTTGATTCCTAAGATGACATCAGCGTTACTCATATCTTTCATATCAAAATTGGAAGAGAGAAAAGATTTGGCATCCATTATACTATTTATATCAGTATCAAATATAAGCATATCATCTACATATAAACATATGATAACTCCCTTATCTGTAGAAAATTTACTATAAACACATTTATCAGATTCATTAATTTTGAAATTATTAGAAATAATAACACTTTCAAAATTTTCATCCCATTGTTTATGAGCTTGTTTTAAACCATAAAGAGATTTAATTAATTTACAAACTTTATGCTCCTATCCGGTCATTACAAAACCTTCAGGTTGCTCCATATAAACTTCTTCTAATTCACCATTTAAGAATGTAATTTTTTCATTCATTTGATGAATTTGTAAATGATAAATAGAAGCAAGTGTATTAAGATCCTAATAGTTGAAATTCTGGCTACCGGTGCATAAGTATAAAAAAAGTCTATACCTTCCTTTTGTCTAAATCCTTTTGCCACCAATCTGACCTCCAATTTATCTATAGTTCCATCAGCTTTTAATTTTCGTTTGAAAATCCATTTACAACCTATAGTTTTAGATCTTTCAGGAAGATCAACTAATTTTCACATTTTATTACCCATTATAGATTCTATTTTATCATTTATTGCTTCCTTACAAAAGGCAGCATCTTGCAATTTCATAGCCTCATCAAATGTTAAAGGATCATTTTCGATATGAAAAGAAAACATAGTTTCCTTTACTTGCACTGATCTTGTTTCCTCTACTACAAATATATAAAAATTTTAACCAAAAGATTTTTCTTTTCGCACTTTTTTACTTTTTCTGAGATCCGTATTTTCTATATTTTCAGAGTTTATAATTAATTTTTCTTTATCAAAAATTTCAGTAATTTTAGGAATAGAAGAAAATTAATGTTCATAAAATTCAGCATCTCCAGATTCAATTATACTGTTTTGATCAATTGCACCCTTAGATTCAGTTACCAAAAATCTGTAGGCTTTACTGGTTAATGAGTATCTAATAAATACGCATTCAATTGCTCTATTACCTAATTTGGGTCTTTTAAGATCTGGTAATCTAACCGGTGCTCGACACCCCTACACTTTGAGGTATTTAAGATTTGATTTTCTTTTCTTCCATAACTCATAGGGGAGTTATACTAGAACTCTTTTGTAGAACTCTATTTAAAATATGACAAGCAGTGAGAAGTGCTTTACCCTATAAGTATAAATTTAAATCAGAATTTAAAAGCATAGCATTTACCATTTTTATTAAAGTTTGATTTTTTCTTTTTGCTGTACTATTTTGTTGAGGAGTGTAAGGTACAGTCGTAAGATGTACGATTCCCACATTTTCAAAAAATTCATTAAAATCATTTGAAGTATATTCTCCTCTATCAGATTTTAAAGTTTTAATTTTAAAATTTAACTGATTTTTAACTTCTTCTTTATAAGCATTAGATTTTTCTAAAGTTTCATCTTTATGTTTTAACAAATAAATATAAGTATATTTAAAATAGTCATCAATAAATGTTATAAAATATCTTTTTCTCCCTCTAGTTAAAATACTATTTAAATCACAAATATCAGTATGAATGAGTTCTAAAATTTGAGATTTTCTTTCTACTTTATTGAAAGGTTTTCTAGTGATTTTAGTTTGAATACAAATTCTACATTTTTCATGAATATTTTTCTCACATTTAGGAATTAATCCTAATTCTATCATAGAATTTAAACGATTAACATTCGCATACCCTAATCTATCATGTCATAATGAAAGAGAATCAACAGTGTAAACAGAAGAAGACATTTCATTAATTATATTCAATTTGAACATCCCATTACAGACATATCATTTCCCCACAAATACACCACCCTTAGTGATTACAACTTTTTCCAATTCAAAGACTAACTTGAAACCATATTTATTGAGTAAACTGATCGAAATAAAATTCTTACGAATCTCAGGAACATACAGTACATCGGTCAAAGTAAGGGTCTTATAAGGGGTCAATTTGAGATTGATTTTTCTTGAACCCTTGACCTTTGCAATTGAAGCGTTCCCCATGAAGAGCTCTTGTCCGTTTGTGTCCTTCACATAGTTGGCGAAGAAAGATTGGCAGTTACAAACATGCCTAGTGGCACCAGAATCAATCCACCAGTCTTTTTCGCTTCCAACCATGTTGATTTCGAAAATCATGGCTACAAACTTTTCTTCAGTCATATTCGCTTGAGATTCTTTCTCCCTTTTCAGAACTCTGCAATCCTTTTTGAAGTGATCGGGTTTATCACAGTGATAACAACTGCTCTTTTTCTTCTGGCCTTGATGACCTTGGCTCTTATTTTTCTTGTTAGCCTTATCAGAATTGAAGTTGCCTTTCCGCTTTCTATGTGATTTGGACGTGCCAACTTTCACCATATGAGCCTTTGAAGTTAATTGAGATTGCTCGCCTTTCTTGTCACGAACACGAAGTCCGTCTTTGACTCGAAGATGGTGGCACAACTCTTCAAACGAAAGTTCTTTCTTTTTATGTTTGAGAGTATTTCTGCAGTCCTTCCACAAGGCAAGCAATTTATGGATAATTGTATGATTGTGAAAAATAGGATCCAGTTTTATGCCCTCTTGATTAATTTGGCCGATAATATACTGAATCTCATGAACTTAATCGAGAATCAGTTTATTATCAGTCATTTTCAAATCTAAATATTGACTTACAATGAAGCTTTTTTACTGGCATCTTCTATTTTGTACTTTGTCTCCAGCGTCTTTCAAAGTTCCATTGCAGACGGCATGCTCTGGTACACATCGAAGAGTGAATTTACTAGCATATTTAGAATATGCCCTTTACAGATATAATCATCTTGCTCCAATTTCTGACGATTACGAATATTGGCGAGAGATTCTCCATCGGAATCTTCAGGCTCTATGGGTTTTGAAGTGGTTAGGACATAAGCAATTTTCAAAGTCGTCAATACAAAATGTACCTTTTGTTGTCATCTTCTGAAGTTGTTACCGTCGAATCGCTCAAATTTGACGAAGTCGTGAGTCATCACTTTCAAATTTGAAGCCATTATAAAATAGAATAGCGTTTTAAAATTGTTAGATAAAAATAGGAACAGAAATCTGAAAGTGATGAAATGGGCAAGAGAATTGGACTTAAGGCACGTAATCATTGTCTTTAAAATGCTATTCGCTCCCTACTCGAATAAATTCTCAAGTTTGCAAAATGATTCCAGTAAGACGTTTCCAGGATACAAAGAGCCCAATCTCTTGGATGTGATCCGTTACTTTGCAACAGTAGAGGATCGCCCCAAAAAACTCAATCCGATGAAGTACCACCAAAAGAAGAAAGCAAGAGGAATTCTCAAGTTTTATGCGAGGAATTCGATGGATTTCATAGTACCAAAATCTGTGTCCTAAGGCCTCCTTATATAGAATTTTCAATATGACTGTTAGACCAACAGTCGAATTTTGGACGGCTCAGATCTTTCAAAGATCTCAACCGCTTCTTCCAACGGCTGTATGAAAGGTTGCAACTTTTCGAATTCAAATTCGAATGGTTGCACACCTTTTTAAGTGGTTATGAAACGATTGGGTCCAATGATTAACATTTGACCAATTCGTTTGGCCCAATAGAACCGAATTGACCCACTGATTAGTGGCCTATTAGGCCCGACCCGGTCCATGAATAATTTGACCATTGGATCTATCTGGTCAAAAAGTCAAACCTCTCCTTGCGACGATGCGCACGTGTTAAGTGCAAAGTGCGTGCACGCCTAAAGCGCCAATGCCCCTAAACGTCAATTGCCATGCACACGCGTGCGTGTGCGTGAACGCGGCGGCTGGCCGCTAGGCACACTCTTCTCTTCTTATTGTCAAACAATAATAAAAGGTGAAAGGTTTTATATATAGCCTAGACAATTTTTACTTTTACCAATGTGGGACTATTCATTTGCATACAAAAATGAGAATACCTATTGCCTAAAAATTAACTCACAAAACTAAGAAAGAAATCAAAAGCAAGTTTTATTTTCTTTAAAATTATTTAATATATTTATTATATTCTAAACTAATAAATAAATATAACAAAACTAACCATCACACACAAGTATCTGATAACTATACACCACTCACACATATATCCCAAAAATATACATCCACCGGTGAAGGCTGACCTTCACCTAAACAGTGGAACCAAGTATTCAATCGAATTCAGCTTTACAAAACACTATACTGTATTCAAAAATCCAAAATCACAGCTCTCAACCAAAAGTAGCTAATGTAGAACCCTTTAGGCGCTTCCTCCTCATCCTCAGGATTGTAATATGGATCCTCTTCTTGCTCGGATCTCACTCTGGCTGAACTCATGCAGCTGCGACGTATAGTCGGGGAATGAGCTAGAGTCCAAGCTTAATAGGGAATCAGAAAGCTAAATCACAATTTTATCATTCTCATTCATGAATCTTGATGCAAAGATAGAAACAAGGTTAAAGCAAGAAATTCTTTAGCTGAAAGTCAAAACTTATTCTTTCATTAATGCAAGTTATCAGGTTCCAAAATAATACATATCGAATCAAGCGAGTGTATCAGATGCATGAAAACAAATCAAGAGAAACACATCACTAGAATGTGTAGCAAGAAATCACAAACAAGGTCGAATATCAAGCTGTCAAGCCCCTGAGCTACATTAATAGGGTCACTTGAGCCAAGAAGTCGAGCCCCTGAGCTACATTCACAGGGTCACTCAATTCAAGAAGCCAAGCTCCTGAGCTACATTAATAGGGTCACTTGGACCGAGATGGATGCCAAGCCCCTGAGCAAGTTAACACGGTCACTTGAGCCGGATTGCCAAGCCCTTGAGCAAGTTAACACGGTCACTTGAACCAAATCTTACAATCACAGAGACACGAAGCATGACACGGGTCACATAGCATAAACACGATTCAAATAAACAATAACTGAACTTATCGAATCGAGCACACGATATATCAATGGTGAGGTACACAAGCTGACAGCAATGACATAAATCAAATATAGAGTTTTGAATACGTATCGAAATCATATGCAATATCATATCAAGATGCGGGTACAAAAACATGTCAATCGATTGTGTAATTCAAAGTTATACTCTTCAAAACATAGCAATATTCTTGTTTAGCGGTTCTAGGAAATATTGGTATAGATACTACTTGCATCAATAACATGAATTTCAAGCAAACTAGAATTCGGCAAGATGTTCTTCCCCACCTCAAGTGTCGGAATCTCGCAATTCAAAAGCACACGAATTCAAGGCTAACTCTCTCTCAAATGATCCTCGTATTCATCCTGAATTACATGTCACATACTTACCAATGATTAATAAATCATTCAAGACAAAAGTGAGGATTCACAAGGCGTAAAATGTACGAAAACCAAAATCCACGAACAGGATACACCTCACTGCGGCAAGATACAGGTCGCCGCGGCAAGGTCTACAGTATTCCCTGTGTCACCAACCTTCTCGCCGCAGCGAGAAATACCAGTGCTACATTAGCCTCGATTTTTGGGTAGCACTCGTCGGGACGAGTGCTTCAGGTCTTTTCTCGTTGCGGCGAGACTCTATGTCGCTGTGGCGAGCCTCAACAGCTCGCTATGCCTTTGTTCTTCCTCCTTGCTTCGAAAACTCTAATTTTTTTGTATAACCCTCCTCCTACAGCCTTGTGGAGCCACTCATCACAAGATTTCACTACACATAGACTCTATCCTATTTAAATCGTACGAGACACGATCCGAAACCCTGGAAATCGAAGAATTTGATTTCCAAGTTCTTCATGCATTCGATTTATGATGTTTCGAGGCATGCATTTCTAGAACTTGAATCGATAGGGCCAGATTTTGGAAAATTGAGTCTCCCAACACTCACTTGATCATGCATGCATGCATTTCGAGGCATCGAACCTCAAGAATTCAGCTACGAAGCCTCTCGCATGTCCGTTTCCCAAAATTCATCGCATGAAATTTAAATATCACGTGAATCGATTCTAGATCTAGGAGCTAAGATTTACGAAGCAGAGTTAGACTGATTACCGCAACGAATTCTTCACATGCGAAGTCTCCGAGCTCCCTAGAAGAGATATCTCGCGGTTCCCGTGATCAACCGTCCGATTCTTTGATCGTAAGGGTTTGTAGATTGGTGAATCATTGCGAAGATCGTGCTAGCGAGGATTTCTTCACGGTCATCAGCCGATTTGGGGAGATCAAAAGGTTGGGAAGCTCTTCAAAGTGGAAGACGAGATGGAGGAAGAGGCTCTCTTTCTCTCTCTCTCAATCAATCCGAAGTTCATGCATAACTTATGCGTGGGAGCTAATTTTATAACTTAGTTGGCTGTCTAAATTATGTGTGGAACCAGCGCACACAGTTGGGCGTATGGGTCTTAACATAAGGCTACACATTTGGGCTTTAAACCATGGGCCAGATTAACAAATGGGTCCGGTTTCTTGGGCTTTTAACTAGTGATCTGTCTTAAGGCCTTCATCACCGGGTCTTACTCGAAAGGCCTAATTAGCATGGGTCCTATCTCATAGACACACAGTTCCTAATGATGGACTGGCTCACCCTAGTTATCTGGCATACATCGACTCGAGTCTTTAATGTCAGCACATACCCTGTGCATTCGGGTTCGAGAAAATTTTAAAATCCCCCCCCCCCTTAAATAAATTTTCGTCTTCGAAAATTTACGACGGTTTAAGGGATGGAAGTCATGTCGTCTTATAGTGTTCTTACTGATGATCTTCATCATGATGCTAAAGTCTATATATGACTGTGTGAAAAAAATGAGTGTTCAGGACTCCTCCTAGAGGTGTAAGATGTATCCCACATTAGGAACTCGGAAAGAGCAACAACTAGCTGGCAAGTATCACTGAGTGCGTTTGCTAATTATCAACAGAATTTCTCATATACTCATGATTACCAAATATTTTGAAAAATGTTCACATGCTCAAGAGTTTATGATTACTACAAGTTTGCTACACATCACATATTAGGATGGTATTCTTCTTAAATCAGGAATTTAAGATATTGGCATTCACAAACCATTCACGATTACCATTCTATAAACATGAGTGACATAGCTGAGTGGAAGTATAACTAGGTCCATGATTCTGCTGTTAATAACATTGGCTCTTCTAGAGATTAGGGTAGTTCAATGGCACACAAGATTTATATATGAGCTAAAAATTTGCATGTTAACATAATTGTCTACTTCATTCATTCTCAGTCATCAAAAGTAAGTTCATAAACATCAAAATCTCAAAATTTCAACAATTTATAACTTGTACATTACTGATTTCTACCATTCATCTACAGTCGTCAAAATAAAAGAGTTTTAATCATCAACCTAAAGTATTACAGTGTCATGCCAAAGAGAAATTTGTTACCCATATGTCGTATCTGACATCAATCCGCATGCTCACCTGGTTAATCAGTTGGCTGCTTTTCTCGACAGTTGGCTTCAGCATCAGAGAGAGCAACTCCAGAACCTGAGGCTCCCTGGGTAAACGCTGAGTTATACTCCGATGTATACATTCTAGCATGAGCCACAAATGGTGCGAAGGTCATGGGTACGCCTTCTCTAGCAGGCGCATGAGGATCTCCTCTTGAAAGTCCAATCGTCGGTCACCATGCAATTTTGTTGGTGCAGCACTTCCATTGGCCAATTGAATTTGACAAGTATGAGGATGTCACCATGTGGCATCGGTGGCTGCTGGGGTTGAGCGGCTCCGGGTGCTGGCTGATCGGGATTTTCTTGTGGTGCACCCCCAGCCGGATTTTGTAGATTCTGATTCTTAACACTTAACTGGCATCTTTTTAGTATCAAGCTCCATTTACTTTTTGTAAACCTACTAATGTTATCAGTCCTCCTTTCTTCACCCATCGATACCTCATAGGGATCCTCGTTGTTATCGTCCTTATGGTTCTCAAGGAGTTGAGATATAATACGAGCATATGGCATGGAGGTTAGTGGTTTTACGACGATGCTCAGCATTTGTTCATTGGCGTACTTCATGTCCTCGTAAACCACTCGAGGATCACTGAACCAACAGTTCTCATGTGTGGAAAATAAGGCATGGAGCAAGGCATCCCGTCTCTCTCTCATGTTGTAGGTGATACAAGTTTCTCCAAAATATCACATCTGAGAACTGTTGTTGTTCTAAGTGTGCATGATTTATTTGTGTTTTGAAAACATACTTGCAAATGATGCATTGTACTGAATATTAAAAAGAATAAGAAAATATCAGCACAGAGAGAACATAATTAGCCTGCAAGATCAGGGCCAATTGTAGCAAGTTTTAAATGTAAGTGAGTAAAAGATCGTCCACAGGGAATTGATTTAAAATTTAAGATAAACCTCCAGATCTGAGCTACCAGATCTGACCTCTGATCCTATCTACAAAGCACATAAGATGGGAGGTTGAATTTGTCACATTAACTAAATGATAAAAGTAAAAATTAAACTAAGTGATCCAGATCTAAGTTGGGGAAATGTTTGAGGTAAACTTATACAAAAAATGGAGAAGTAATATCTAACTTTGATTTGGTCCTTGAAAACTAATGAGAATGACTGCAGCTCAACTGAGAGATGATCCAATCTTCATCTGGCTACAAGCGCAGATGTAAGAGAAATAAATCTAATTTAAGGATTAGGTTTAAGCTTATGGCTATGGTCTGTCTACTTTAATGGCCACAAACCATCCAATAGTCTTTAATCCAAAGCCTTAGTTTAGAACAAGAAGCATCACTACAAATGCCGTGAGAGATTAGGTTACCAACACTAATTCTCATAGGATTAATGAATCAAGGGAAATTGCATGAAGAACAGTAAATCTAAAGGAGTCTAATGCAATAAGGAGATCAGAGGGAACCCTTAACATGAGTTCAATTGAGAATATACGGTTTACAGCAACCTGTTCAAATCCACCAGTACAATTACAGAGCACAGCTTAAACAGCTCTCAGATTTGTAGTCTTGAATACAACTCTCTTTTGAATTACAAAAATATCTCACAGCTCTCAATTGCAAGTCAAAGTGAAGCTATTACAGGGATTTCAGACAAACTATCTGGTTTGGAAATGAGGGAATAGGAATGAAACTCAAAATCTGGATGCCTCAATTGGGCAAATGCTTCATCAATTTATAGCTTTCCCCAGGTCCAGCTCATATGTGTATCAACCAATCAGAGGTTCTCAGATCTGTATTGACCAATGGTAGTCGAGCACGGGGATCGAGATCTATTCTGGCCAATCAGAATTCCTCGATCTGTTTTAGCCAATCAGGTGAAAAAGGCATCAATTCTGTTATGCATTTTGAAAGTTTGTTAGAGTTTCTAGAAGTTCCCGCCAAGTTATTCCCTCTCTAGGTGCTCACGTGGGGTGAAATATTCCTTCGCTTTATGCTTAGAACCCTCTGGAATGTCCCTAGGTTTTAAAACATATTGGGATGCGTGCAACAGATTACTGAATTGCCCTTGTTAAAGCTGCGAATCTCCAGAATACCTTTTCACGGAGCTTAGGGGCCTTTTCGCAAAGTGCTATGACTTCTGAAGCTCTTTTCGCAATGTTCAATCTCTCTTCGAATTGTGTTTTCTCCTTTTCGCAAAGTTCAATCTTCTCTTCGAAGTGTGTTTTCTCCTTTTCGCAAAGTTCAATCTTCTCTTCGAGGAGTTCAGATGCTCTTCGAAAGCTACGCCTGGAGTTTTAGTCCTTTTCGCAGAGTTCAAGGTTCTTTACGAAAAGTGCAGGTTCTTTGCGAAAAGAACTCTGTAGTGCATTTCTCTGTTCGAATTATTCCCTACTTCGCTTACAAGTCTTTGCCTCTTTACTTTAGACCTTTCAACAGCTGATGAGGTTGTTTCTTCACTTCCTTTCTTTGGACTGACATGGATTGTCATCTTTTTGGTACTTTTAAGTTACTTTTATGGTTAAGCCTGTCTTTATTGTTAGCTGCAACATAGGCACTTAAAACACTTATTTAGTTCTCTCAAAGGGCTATCAAGACTTAAGTTTAGGGGTGAAAAATGGTATTTTTCACTTGTCAACACACCCCAAAACCTAAGCTTTGCTAGTCCCTGAGCAAAGAAAAGAATTAAAAAAACAAAGTAAAGAGCCACTTTTGTAGGGAGCACAATTGCATTTAGCCTATGCAACAAGCCTTTTAAAACCCCTAGGTGATCCCTAGTGGAGGAGTGAAGTCTCCTGAGGGTTTTCCGTGAAGGTACCCACAAACTTCTTCAATAAGTTAGTTAAGATCACTGCAGTTCTGTTACAGCCACTTTCCTCAATTGATTATTCGCACTTGCATCAGTTATTTTGTAAGAAGGTTTTTCAAGAAAGCTATTAGTTTAAAACTAAAATTCTCTGAAGAATTCTTGTTACTACTCGGATTTATGTCAGAGGCCATTTACAGGGAAAATTTACGAACAGCTAGCCTTTGATTTAGGAATCCAGCTTCGATGTTGCCCTAATCAGTTGATTTCAAACCCAATTCTCACCAGGATTTTCACTCAATAAGCAAATGAGAGGGTTGTACTTTTTCACACAGCTCAAGAGCAGTTACAGTCCTCAAATAGGACTGTAAGCAGGAGCATAGGCATTGCTTTTAGTTATAAATTCACTGCTCCTTTCACCATAGATTACACAAATTCTTATCTCCATGTGATAGCTCAATCCATCAATGATCAGTAAGGACTTTTACTTGGGTTTGATTGTGGCTGATAGGTGGAATCTCTAAAAAGGGTTGGAAAGGTGTTCATATTTGAGAAGTCAGTCAAGGTCAGGAGGTTATATGCAAACCCACTTTTCTTCAGCATAGTTTCATCTTCTTCTTTTGAATTTCCAGAGCCAAAGTGGCCATCTTTTTCTCTTTCTTTTTCAAACTTCCAATGAAAATGCCTTCTTTCTTTTGTTTTGCTCAAATATTTTTCTTTTTCGAATTAGCACTGACTGCATGCCACATTCCCTCTGCTGTTTCATCATTGCCTTCAACTTTCACCCTACTTTTGCTATTAAATTGTTACTCAATTCGCCTTCCCTCAGCTTTCTTCCCTTTCTCTTCTGACTTCTTAGGGTAGGGTTAGGCTAAATGAAACTGATGAGGTTTATTGGATGAGATTTCAAAGGATTCATCGATTTATACAGCTCAACTGGTGTGTATCAAGGGCAGTTTTAAAAGGTGGGGCTTTGTAAGGTTCAAACTGTTCAAAAGGAGGCCTTACATCATGTCTTTAATATCATGAGTGCTATCAACTGGTGTGTATCAAGGGCAGTTTTAAAAGGTGGGGCTTTGTAAGGTTCAAACTGTTCAAAAGGAGGCCTTACATCATGTCTTTAATATCATGAGTGCTATCAAAATATTTCAATTTGGATATGTGTAACTTCTAGTGTAAGTAAGCAGATTCACATAGTCCCTAAAAGCAGAAAAGATTGCCAAAGCATACCTCCAAAGAATACATTTCAGGCCCAAACCTCACTGGGTGTGGTTTTATATCAACTTCTTGAGGTGTATATCTTCACTGTTTTCCTTTATTTTAGGTTTACTAAAACATCAATTTTCTTTTGGAAATTTCCTGATATTTACTTCATGAAAGTCTTTAGAATTACAGTAGAAATTCATTTAAAAAAAAAAAAGTTTTAACTTCCTCATTTTTCAAAACAACAGGTGTGAAATGACTTCATTTTCTCAAAAGTTTTACTGATCATAAGCTGCAGCAAGCATTAACTTACTTATTCTATTGGCATACCTGCCATACCCCCAAACCTAAGATGAACATTGTCCTCAATGTTCTAGACACTGAGAAACGAGGGGCAGCAGGATAAAAGAAGAAAGGAAAACTAAGCAGAAAAAAATTTGCAGCTATGTGCAGCAGAAAAAAATTTGCAGCTATGTGCTGCAGAAAATAAAGAAAATAACACTGAATATATGAGCAGGAAAAGGGAAAAAAAAATGTTATATAAATATAGGAAATTACTGATAAAACAGAAAAATAACAAAACTAAGCTAGAACTGCTACAAAATAAAATCTAAAAACTGAATATATGATCAGAAAAATAAAAGAACTGTAAAGCAAATGGAAGGAAACTAATGCTAATAACAGAGAAACAATAAAAGCAAGGTAAGGGACTGAATACAAAGTTAAAAAAGAAAAAGAAAAAGAAAAGTGTTGATACAAAAATAAAATTTGTGAATGCAAAATAGGCAAACAAAGTTAGAAACTGACTATACTCACAGAAAAATGACGAAAATCAATAAAACGAGGACACATTAACCTAAGAAAGAAAAAAATCAGCGATCTAAAAACAGAATTTGAAACTAAAATTCCTAAAACAGAAAATCTAATGCCAAATGATACATCCTAAGCCCAAAGGAAAAAAACCCAAAAGCCTGAGATACTTATGAATCTAAGTGATTATAAAAATGATTAGCGTGAATACAAATGAAAAGCAAGATTCATAAGATGACCCTTTGTTGATGATGTGTATGAATAAAAATAATAATGAAGCTTGGGAGCACATATTAAAGCAGGTTCACACACTGAGACCCATTTATGATGAAGAAATCTCAAGGAAAATAAAATTAGTGGGTCCATTGAATATTCAAAACAGCCTATGATCCACTACTCATTATCCTACATGATTCCTAAAAAGAAAAAATGATCTCAGGTCCGGATGGGAAAAGTGGATGCAAATGGAGAAAAAAATTTCATCCTGAAGATATCTATATATATATATATATATATATATATTGTTTTATAATTTTCTATTTTTTACTTGTTTTGATCACGGGCTCAACAAGAGCCCTTATTTACTATCTTGTTGAAAATAATGAGAAACAACTCGTAGATTTTCTATTTGTGTTTTCATTTTCTTTTATTTTGTATTTGGTTTTGTAAAAAAATCGGCATGCCTAAAAGACGAGAAATTATAATCAAAACAAACAATAAAACAATGTAATCTGGTTCTCAAGAATTTAAAAAGAGAAAATGAATGCAAAGGAGAAAGGGATGCAAACTCAAGCAGATCTGCTCCAGCTTTAGTCCAGATGCTCCTTGTTGGACGGCTGCTCCAGATCTGCAAAAATCCAAAAACTGCAGCAGTACCTTATTCAAGTATATTGACAAAAATAAAAAGAAAAAACTCAGGCTACTGCCCAAATTTGACAAAAAGACAAAAGAGTGGCAGCAGCATTTATTCAAATAACTAGAAGGCAAAGAATAAAAACTCAGAAAAATAAAAAAATTCTGCTGCAGTAAAACAGGTTTTCTATACAAAACTGCTGTAGACATTTAATCAAGCACTTGGAATGCAAAGTGCAGGTTTAAAGCAAAAATTAAAATAAAAATCAAATCTACAAAATAGAAAAACTTAGGTCTACCAATTTTAAAATCTATTCCCCGGCAACGGCGCCAAAAACTTGTTGTTGTTCTAAGTGTGCATGATTTATTTGTGTTTTGAAAACATACTTGCAAATGATGAATATTAAAAAGAATAAGAAAATATCAGCACAGAGAGAACATAATTAGCCTGCAAGATCAGGGCCAATTGTAGCAAGTTTTAAATGTAAGTGAGTAAAAGATCGTCCACAGGGAATTGATTTAAAATTTAAGATAAACCTCCAGATCTGAGCTACCAGATCTGACCTCTGATCCTATCTACAAAGCACATAAGATGGGAGGTTGAATTTGTCACATTAACTAAATGATAAAAGTAAAAATTAAACTAAGTGATCCAGATCTAAGTTGGGGAAACGTTTGAGGTAAACTTATACAAAAAATGGAGAAGTAATATCTAACTTTGATTTGGTCCTTGAAAACTAATGAGAATGACTGCAGCTCAACTGAGAGATGATCCAATCTTCATCTGGCTACAAGCGCAGATGTAAGAGAAATAAATCTAATTTAAGAATTAGGTTTAAGCTTATGGCTATAGTCTGTCCACTTTAATGGCCACAAACCATCCAATAGTCTTTAATCCAAAGCCTTAGTTTAGAACAAGAAGCATCACTACAAATACCGTGAGAGATTAGGTTACCAACACTAATTCTCATAGGATTAATGAATCAAGGGAAATTGCATGAAGAACAATAAATCTAAAGGAGTCTAATGCAATAAGGAGATCAGAGGGAACCCTTAACATGAGTCCAATTGAGAATATACGGTTTACAGCAACCTGTTCAAATCCACCATTACAATTACAAAGCACAGCTTAAACAGCTCTCAGATTTGTAGTCTTGAATACAACTCTCTTTTGAATTACAGAAATATCTCACAGCTCTCAATTGCAAGTCAAAGTGAAGCTATTACAGGGATTTCAGACAAACTATCTGGTTTGGAAATGAGGGAATAGGAATAAAACTCAAAATCTGGATGCCTCAATTGGGCAAATGCTTCGTCAATTTATAGCTTTCCCCAGGTCCAGCTCAGATGTGTATCAATCAATCAGAGGTTCTCAGATCTGTATTGACCAATGGTAGTCGAGCACGGGGATCGAGATCTGTTCTGGCCAATCAGAATTCCTCGATCTGTTTCAGTCAATCAGGTGAAAAAGGCATCAATTCTGTTATGCATTTTGAAAGTTTGTTTGAGTTTTTAGAAGTTCCCGCCAAGTTATTCCCTCTCTAGGTGCTCACGTGGGGTGGAATATTCCTTCGCTTTATGCTTAGAACCCTCTAGAATGTCCCTAGGTTTTAAAACGTATTGGGACGCGTGCAATAGATTACTGAATTGCCCTTGTTAAAGCTGCGAATCTCCAGAATACCTTTTCACAGAGCTTAGGGGCCTTTTCGCAAAGTGCTGTGACTTCTGAAGCTCTTTTCGCAATATTCAATCTCTCTTCAAATTGTTTTTTCTCCTTTTTGCAAAGTTCAATCTTCTCTTTGAAGTGTGTTTTCTCCTTTTCGCAAAGTTCAATCTTCTCTTCGAGGAGTTCAGATGCTCTTCGAAAGCTACGCCTGGAGTTTTAGTCCTTTTCGCAGAGTTCAAGGTTCTTTACGAAAAGTGCAGGTTCTTTGCGAAAAGAACTCTGTAGTGCATTTCTCTGTTCGAATTGTTCCCTGCTTCGCTTACAGGTCTTTGCCTCTTTACTTTAGACCTTTCAACAGCTGATGAGGTTGTTTCTTCACTTCCTTTCTTTGGATTGACATGGATTGTCATCTTTTTGGCACTTTTAAGTTGCTTTTATGGTTAAGCCTGTCTTTATTGTTAGCTGCAACATAGGCACTTAAAACACTTATTTAGTTCTCTCAAAGGTCTATCAAGACTTAAGTTTAGGGGTGAAAAATGGTATTTTTCACTTGTCAACAAGAACCACATATGGTCCGGTAATTGGGTTTGGTTAAGGACTGGTTGGACGCTTGCAACCACCAATCATCTTAGCGATAATCTGGTGAAACCTGGCCTCTTTGGGATGAGGAGTCAATAAATGCCGGCTATTATCATACTCAGAGCTACAGCCCATGGCTGTGGCAATGTCACGGAGGTCGATGCAAAAGGTCTGTCCATCGATCTCCATAGTGAATTGGCCATCGGTGTCACTCTTCTTAAAGTTTTGGTAGAAGAGTTTGACCAAACGAGGGTAATAGTGCCAGTGAGCGGGTCATAGTATGGGTTCTAACCTGGCCCGTCGAAGGTATTCTAAGCACCAGACGACCATGTCATCGTTAGCAAAAACATCTTGGTCAAAGGACCATTCAGGTTCGATAGTCTTGTTGGACCACCAAGCTATGGGTTCTTCTAGGGTCGGTGGTAGTGGTGATGGTGGTCGTTGAGAACCAGTCGGGGTTTTGCCGTTGGCACTAGCAGAGGGTTTCGGCCTAGAAATTGGGATCTTGGTCGCGGCCTTCTTCTTAAAAGCCATGCACAAAAGAAATTGAACGAAATAGGGGGTTTAGGGTTGGTTACCTAACAGAGTAGCTTAAATTGGTGAGGATCGGATTCGACGAAGCTTTGTGGGCGCCGATCCTCAAGTTTTGAGAGCTTTGGTGCGAGAAAACACCCTCTTTCAAAGGGAAAAATGTTTGATTTCACGCGGGAGAGAAGAAGAGCAAAGGGCCCCACACTTCAGAGTTCCGAAATGACAGATTTGGGGTTTCTCGAGCCCCTTATATTCTTTCACTGTTGCCATGGCGACCTTAAGTTCTCGCCGCGGCGAGCCATAATCTGAAGATCTTGCTGCGGCGAGCTTTGATCTCACTGCGGCGAGGTGTACAAAGCAGGCTTGCTATATATTTGCAATGTTTTGTGTGGTCTGCACTCCAGATTGGTTCTAAGTACTAACATGGTGAGTTAAGAGTTAGTATACCTTACAATTAGTGGTCACTATACCTATCTATCACGAGATTAAACTGGTGTTGTTAAGAAAATTCAAGTAGTACACGTCCATCCTAATTTATGAACATTAAATACAATTATTGGCATGATTATTGAACAGCTGATCAGTACACTTAAGAATAACTTACCTTATTGAAATAAAAGCGGATATTGGTCGCGTATTTCAACGTCACGCTCCCATGTTGCTTCAGTGGTGGAGTGACTGCACCATTGGACTAAGACCAGTGGGATTCGTTTGGTTCTCAGAATTTGTTCCTTGCGATCTAAAATCTTCATCGGCTCTTCAACCAACATTAAATCATCTTGGACTTCGATTGACTGGTAGTCTAACACATGTGATGCATCTCTCATATACTTTCTCAGCATCGACACATGGAACACATTGTGTATACTTGACAGTTGTGGCAGTAAAGCGATGCGATAGGCCACTTTGCCAACACGACCAAAGATTTCAAAATGGCCAATATATCGCGGGTTGAGCTTTCCTCGTTTGCCAAATCGCATCACGCCCTTGGTCGGTGAGATCTTTACAAATACATGATCTCCAACCTAAAGATAGCATGATTTTTAGCGTTATTCATACTAAATTGAAACACAAGATAACATTGCGTATTAAAGTTACCTGAAATTCAACGCTTGATCTGTTAAGATCAACATAACTCTTTTGATGGCTTTGGGCGACCTTTAACCACTCACGAATGAGACGGACGGTCTTATTTGTGATCTCAATGAATTTCAGGCCCAACAATATGCGCTCTCAGACCTCTTACCAGTTGAGTGGAGACTTGCATCGGCGGCCATACAACGCTTCAAAAGGAGCCATCCCGATGCTCGCTTGGTAGCTATTATTATACGCAAACTAGATCAGGGGCAAGTGTTTCTCCCATAATCCTTGGAAGTCCAATATACAGGCTCGTAACATATCCTCGATCACCTGATTCACCCTTTTAGTTTGTCCATCGGTTTGAGGGTGAAACGCTTAGCTGAATTCTAATTTGGACCCATCCCTTCTTGGAATCGCTGCCAAAATTAAGATGTATAGAGCGGGTCCCGATTTGACACAATGCTCGTGGGTATGCCATGTAGTCTAACTATCTCCTTCAAGTACAATTTTGGTAATTTGCTGGTTGTGTAACATGTATTCCATTCATCTCCTCTACATCAGATTTAGGTCTTTTTGGGTAAGTATTTGAGGCTCTTGTGATCGGTGAATATCTTAAATGTTTCACCATACAAGTAATGTCTCTAGATCTTCAAAGCAAAAATGATAGCTGCTAGTTCTAGGTATGCGTAGGGTAGTTCTTCTTGTGGTCTTTCAGCTGTCTTGAGTCATAAGCAACTACCTTCTCATGTTGATTTAACACTCAGCCTAACCCACTATGGGATGCATCGCTGAACACTGTGAATCCCCCACTGCCTAATGGTAAGGTGAGTACTGGTACAGAGGTCAATCTTCTTTTGAGCTCTTGGAAACTCTGCTCACACGACTCGATCCACTCAAATTTAGTATTCTTTCGGGTGAGACGAGTGAGTGGTTCAGCAAGCTTTGCAAACCCTTCAGCAAACCTTATGTAGTATTTGGCTAACCCTAGAAAACCACGAATTTCAGTCACGGTTCTTGGCTTCTCCCATTTTACTACAGCTTCTATCTTAGCTAGGTCCACTTCTATACCAACCTTTGAGATGGCGTGCCCAAGAAAACTCACTTGTTCTAACCAGAATTCACATTTACTGAGTTTTGCATACAATTGGGAGTCTCGAAGTGTTTGAAGTGCTAGCCATAGGTGCTACTCATGCTCTTCTCTCGACTTTGAATAAATGAGAATATCGTCTATAAACACAACTGCTCTTTTATCCAAATATGGTTTGAACACTCGGTCGATGAGGTCCATAAAAGATGCCAACGCATTGGTTAGCCCAAATGGCATGACGATAAACACATAGTGGCCATATCTGGGGCAGAAAGTTGTTTTCGGAATGTCTTCAGCTTTCACTTTCATCTGATGGTAACCCGACTTCAAGTAATCTTAGAGAATAACTTCGCTCCTTGTAATTGATCAAAAAGATCGTCGATTCTTGAAAGCGGGTAGTTATTCTTTATCGTCAGCATATTTAATTGTCGATAATCAATGCACAGACGCATAGAACCATCCTTCTTTCTTCCAAATAGCATAGGTGCTCCCCATGGAGACACACTCAACCTAATAAACCCTTTGTATAGAAGTTCTTGCAGTTGTTCTTTGAGCTCCTTCAATTCAGTTGGTGTCATACGGTACGACGCCTTGATTACTGGTTCAGTGCCGGGAGCGAAATCCACTACAAATTCAACCTCTCTATCCGGCAGTAAACCCGAAAGTTCATCAAGGAACACGTTAGGGAAGTCACGCACAATAGGAATATCCAAAATTTTAACTTCTTCTTCCCTTTGTCCTTGTAAGAATGCAAGGTCAGGCTGACAAACACTTTTCATCAATCGCTCGGCTCGTATAACTGATATAAATGGCGCGATGGTTAATTGCATGCCATAAAACCGGAACGATCTACTCTTTCCAGAGCGAAAAGTGACGATCTTCCTACGACAATCGGCGTTGGCGTGGTGTACAGATAACTAATCCATGCCTAGAATTACATCAAATCCTTGCATATATAGTAGGATTAGGTCAATCTTAGTTTCATGATCTTCATAGTCTTCGATGGCGACTATCACTGATCGGTATACTGTGTCCGTGCTACCAGCACATCCAGTCGGGACTGATACTGCCAAGATAAAGTCTAGTGGTTCAGGGCTGACTTTCATCTTTGTTGCGAACTGAGGTGTTACAAATGAATGTGTGGATCCTGGATCTATTAACACTCGAGCCTTGTAACAGAAATAATCACTCTTCTTATACATGTGTACGGTACCTAGGTTTCATGTCTATGTTGATGTGCATTTCAGAATTGTGCTGATTTTTCATGGGGTGTTGGAAGAAAATTAACATCAAAGTGAAACAGAGGATAAAGATATGGTGAAAACAGCAATCCTAAAACATTCTAGACCTGCAAGATACAGAGCCTATTGTAGCAAGTTTTGATAAGTAAGAGTTTGTCCCACAGAGAAATTGATCTAGAACCCAAAATGAGCTATAATAGTAGGCCTCCAGATCTGGCTACAGATCTGACAATCCTAAAGAAATGGAGTTGGGTGTCACGACTACACTAAATTAATCCTAACAAAAGAGGAATAAAGTGCAGCCCTATCCTAAAAAAAGGGGTAAGAAGAAGATAGTGATGGTGTGTGCCAAAATAAAATATACAAATGATGGGAAGTAAGCAAGTTAAGCTAGAGTTAATGCAGTAATGTAACTCAGATTTAGACTGTCTCTGCAATGATCCTTGCTGAGATGCTATTACTAACCTCAACAAGGTAGAAATATCTAACTTAACCCATGCCATTTGGGGTGCTCTTAAGGCTATAGGTTGTCCACTCAAATGGCCACAGCCTATCTTATAGAGTTTGTCAAATCCCATTGATCAAGCCATAAGTTGTTAATCTAATCCAGAGGAGTAGACTGATCATTTTCCCAACCACTGGACCAGAGCAGGTCATGAATATTATTACAGACACTATGTAATGTCAGTGCTACAAGCTCTCCAGATCTGCGCACAGATCTGGCTGACATCCATAGGTATTCCAACCCATTAAGTTTAAATGCTTTGCCAAGGCCAACGGCTCACTGTGCCCACAAAAAGGACCAGCAACAGGTTGAATAAAGATTATAATTCAGCTGGCCATTGCTACAAAAGGCCTGTAATGACTCAGCCTCAAGCTGTAATTACAATAGAGGAATCAGATCTAACATCTGATATCGATCAAGTAAAACAGAGGGGAGCCAGTTCCTGCACAAGGCTCTAGAAGCTCATGTGCAGAGGAGGAGAATCCTTCTCAGACATGTGGTTGAACACTACCTTAGGGTTATACTCTGTCCACTCAAATGGTCACAGGGTGTCCGATTGGTCTGTCCATACCACAGAGATCTGAGAAAGAACATGTAAACTGCTGCTATCACCAGAGTCCCAGGGCTACGAGCTCTCCAAATCTGGCTACAGATCCGGCTTGCTATCCAGGGGGCTATAAACCAAGGGAAATCATATGGTAAACAATAGATCTACTAGAAACTGAATGGGCTAGTCTCAAAGTACGGATCTTATAGACATCTAAGGAAACCATAAGATCTGTAGATTTAATTAATTATTAAAACAACAATCCAAAGCAAGACTTATAATGGACTGCCTCAAGGCTACAGCTTGTACACAGCTGCTCATCCAAAATATCCTAATGTATACAAGGCCTATTACAAAACTGAAATAAAACTAAACCTAGCTGCTTACAAAAGGATTAGCCAGCCAATAATAGGCTAAGAGAGAAGAAAAATAAGAAAAAGAGATGATCAAATCCTAACCCTAGCCTGCTGGAGCTCTTAGCCGACAGAGGATGAAGGAGAGACGAATATACTAAGCTCTAAGTACAGCTTATATACTCTGTCCATAAGGCCTTGGTTCAAAAGAGATTAACCCTAATTTTTCTAGCAGATGTAGCACTATTACAACCCTTGAATGCTTAGAGATGTGTGCCTCAAAATCTGTTCCTCGAGAAGTGTGCCCTAGCCTTGAGAAATTCCTAAAAGGTCCTTAGTTAGAGTTGAAAAGTGGAGAACTCGAGCTTCGTGGGGCTAACATCTGCATTAATTCACTCGCACAGTTGCTTTACCTTCGCGGAGGAGCATTTGGCTTTGGAGGTTTGTTCACTCGCGCAGAAGATCCTCTGTTGATCCCGCAGTTGCTTTGCGCTGTAATGTTGTTGCAGAGGTGATTTGGAGCGCCTAGAATTTCTTGTATAGTAGAGTTTCAAAAGTTCTCTCTCGTTGGATACTCGTGCAGGTAGGCTCCTGCGCTCGCGTAGTAACTGGTTAGGCTTCATAGTACGTGAGAGCTGTGCGAGAAAAATTCTGGGCGTCTCTCTTCCAGGGCTACACGAGAACTTCGCGAGGTGACAAATTATTCTTTATGCATATGGACTCACTATGTTCTGCGTGCGACTGCTTTCAGGCTCGATCTCCGCGAGAGCTTCGCGAGCACAAATTCTGAACAAAGGCTAGGTTAAGAGATGAAAAGTGATACTTTTTAGTGAATAACACACTCCAAAACCTAATCTTTGCTAGTCCCTGAGCAAAGGAAAAATTAAAACAACTAATCTAGGAATTTAAATGCATCTTTTGTAGGGAACACAGATGCATTTAACTTATGCATCAAGCCTTTTAAACCCCTAGGTGATCCCTTGTAGAGGAGTGAAGTCTCCTGAGGGTTTTCAGTGAAAGTACCCACAAACTTCTCAATAAAACAATTAGCAAAAGTATAAAATTATCAAGTTAGTTGTCAAGAAATAGAGCATTAGTTCACCTTTGATGCAATAGAAAAAATGTGAGGAATTTGAATATATGATATGCACAGACATTCAATCACTACAACTTTTATATAGATGAATATAATTTCCAATTAACTCACAACAAGGGAAAACCTCACATGTAAGTTAGTACTGAGCTCATCATTAATTCAAAAATTAGGTTATAGGTCATGCCCAATACACTTAACATCAAACCCAATGCTCACCAGGGCAGGCTCTCACAGGGAACTTTGAGGGTTTTCATTTTCTCTCAAGCTCAAGAGTAGTTACAGGCCCTAAAAATGGGTCTGTAAGCATGAGCATAGGCAAAGCATCTAAGTTCTGGCATCATTGGATTACCCTCACCATAGATTGGACAACTCTTTGTCTCTGCATGACAGCTCATTCAACTTTGGATCACAGGGTCTTTTGACTGGGTTGTAATGTGGCTTATGGGATAGGTTATAAAGAATGGATGGTTGAAGATGGATTCAAAATTGAGAAATCAGTAGGTGAAGGAGGTGATTCATGACTTCACCTTCTTAGTTCAGCACATTTCATTTTCTTTAAAACTCTTCAAACTTGAAGTGGTCAGCTTCTCCTCTTGTTTTCGATTTTTCCAATGAACTTTTCCTCTTGACTCCTCTCTTATCCCTTTTCATTATTATTTTTCTTCCTTTTGGATGCATTTTTTTTTTTTTTTACTTTTCTGAATTGCCACTTCTCTCCTCAGCTGCTACACTGCTAAGCTTTAGGTATCTCTTCTCCATTCACCCAATGTTAATCATATCTTGTTCATCTCCAGCTCCTTCTCCTTTACCTTCTGAATTCTTAGAGTGAGGGTAGGTTTGAATAAGGTCCATAGGTTCAGGTACAAGTACTCAAGTATATTTTAAAGAAAATTAGAAATTAAGACTCAAAAGGTGTATGCACAAGGGCAGTTGCTTAGAGTTTGGTCTGTTTAAGCTCAAGCTGTCCAAGAGAAGGCCTTGATCCTTTCCTAGGTGTCATGAGTGCTGTCAGTTATTTCAACTTGGAGGTACCTAACTTCTAGTGAGGGCATTGACTCAGCCAGTCCTTAGAGCTGAAAGAATTGCCTCAGTCACTCCTTAAAGGAAGGAAAAAAATTTTGTAGGCTCAAATCTCACTAGTTATGGTCTTCCATTGAACTGTTAGGCATGTCCTTATCTTTTTCTCTCTTTAATGATTCACTAAGTGTTGATGCAAGTGAGTTTTCTTGGTGTTCTCATCATAAAAATGCTAAGATTTAAAAGCTTGTAATACCTAAAGGTTTGTAAAATTTTTAAATTTCCCAAGTTTTATGATTCTTAAGTGAACATGGCTCCATTTTTATCTTACTCACTTGATTTCTGTTACACTTAGGTTAACTATTTCATTGGCAGGTCCTGCCATACCCCCAAACCTATGAGGAGCAGTATCCTTACTGTTTCAAAGGTAGATATGGATGTGTAGCAGGCCCAAAACAGAGATATTAAATGAAAAGAAATAGCAGGAAAGAAAAACACACAACACAAACAGACAAACAAAAATAAAGAAAGACAGTGAACTAATCAATCACATAACAAAAAGAAGTTTCATTATAACAACAAAAATATGTTCATTGTAAGGGAAGGTAAACTACAAAATTAAACACTACTTCCTAACTAAATACATGTACAACAATTAATCATCTGAGTCTTTGGCTTTAGCAAGTGGTTCCTGGATTCCTTTTCCCTTTGCTTGCTTCAACATAGCAACCTTAGAAAGTGGTTTTTTTTAAGTAGGTTTCCTAGGCTTGGCTGTGCTTTTTCTTGCTGAAGTGGGTGATGGCTTTGGGGTAGGTTCTTTGATTTTGAGTCCGGGTTTGACTGGGCTAGGTTCCTTTGCATCTGGAGCTGCTTGCTAGAGAGGTGCATTTGGGTTTAATACTTTAAAAAGAGCTTCTGCCAAAATTTTGCCCTTCTTCTCTCTAATTAATAAATCAACCATAGCATAGAGAGAGAAATGGAGATCTTACCAGCTGAGAGCTAGGGCTCCACCTAAAAACGTGCACAGTGGTTCAAATCCCCCTAATCTTTATTCAAAGTGACCAGGAGTAGCTGGAGAACAAACTGGTGGGAGGAAAATGCCTGAGATGGAGTGGCTTGAAAAGTAGAGAAGAAAGAAGAGGAAGGGTATTTCGATTTTGGTGCAGGGAAGCTAGGGCAGAAAGATGAAATGAAGAAAATGAGGGGTTTCGCAGAGGTTATAGAGCTAATCCTGGGATTCGCACACTTGGAAATAGGTGCTCGCGGGGTAGATTTCTCGCGCAGTTGGTGTATAATCCAGCAAGAAGGTTTGTCGCGCAGAAGAACAAACTGCCTCACAATGTATTTCACGGAGCTGAGACTTTGGCTATGGTGCGCGAGACCTTGTGCTGCCTCAAAATTTTACCTCGCGCGGTACTCGCACAGAACAACACAAAAGATATACTTCATGTGCAGATTGGACTCGCAGAGCAAAAAGGTAACTTCGCGAGGCATTTTTACAGCTATTGCTCAAGCGTTTTAGTGCGCAAGAAAGCCAGGAGATGGCTTGCGCAACATATTTAAACCTTCTAGCTCTACGAGATAGCATTACTTCTCAACCATTACTCTGTTAGCTCAGTGCAGCACATTGGTTAATACATCCATGTTGTTGTGCACCCAACCACTATGCATGAGCACCAATCCTCAGACAGGTACTTCATTTCAAGCATAAGAAATATATGCCCATTTTAAATATCAGTACATCAATATTGCATAATCCTAGAAACAGTTTTTCAACTCAACTTCATGCAAATTATGATAAGGGCACCTCAACCATTCATCAACAAACACATACAATAAATTCAGATAACAAATATGCATATATATTAAATCACAAAATTCAAACACAGACAAAGCAACATAAGCACTCAACATCACACTAAAAGCACAACTGATAGATTTCTAAAGAACATAAATCAAAACAGAATTTTTATATATATGGTACATTTATTACCAACCTTTGAATCACTGAACACTAGCTTCCTCTTAAGTAGAGGATGCATAACCAATCATATACTGACCTTTTGGATTTGTCAGGGGCTGACTAGGCAATTTTCCTTCCTCCCTTCTATTCAAAGCATTACAAATTTGGCCTAGCTGGTCATCAATCTTCTTGATGCTCTATCCATGAGAGTTGACAATTTACACCAAGCTCCCCAAATTTTGTATTGAAGCCAGCATCTGCTCTTCAAATGAAGAGGATCTAGAATGTTCTGGGGGCAGGGCCAACTGGTTAGACTATGGGGCAGGTAACAAAAAATTTTACCTTGGTGGGCAACCTTGATTAAACTGGTGCTGGGGTCTGTAAGGAGCTACAGCTTGCTGCTGTTGGGGTTGAGGATATGAATCTTGTCTCCACCTCAGGTTTGGGTGGTTCCTCCAAGAATACCCAGTAGACTACTATCATAATGTTGGAGCAGCATTGGCATGCTCCATAACAAAATCAGAAAACTGGCTGGCAGATGGACAATCATGAATAGAATATGTAGGAGATTGGCATATCAGACATGCTTCCTCCACTTGTGCAACCATCCGGGGTTGCATCACATTCATTAATTTATCAAATTTCAAGGACAAATTATCCACCTTCCTCTCCAAATCACCATGCACCTTTACTTCATATATTCCACCTCTAGGGGTGACCTCTTTCACCATCTTAGCTAGGGTCTGACTGTCATTGCGTGACAGAGACTCATGTTGCATGGAATTTTTTCCTATTATGTCAAACAGCTCCCAAGCTTCCTCAGCTGTCTTGTGAAGGTAGCTACCACCACATGAAGCATCTACCATATCCCTGCTCCTGGAATTAATTCCTTGGTAGAATACTTGCACTAGTTGCCACATTGGGATTTGGTGGTGGGGGCATTATTTTAACAACTCCAGAAACCTTTTTCAAGCTTCATAAAAATCCTCAGTTAAGGACTAAGTAAATGACAGAATACTTGTCCTCATCTGGTTGGTTTTGTTAATGGGAAAGAACTTGACCAAGAATTTAGTTTGAAGGTCACTCCATGACTATATGTTGTTGGCTGGGAGCTTTGATAGCCATGTGCTGGCTTTCTCTTTTAGTGAGAAAGGAAAAAGCCTGAGTTTAGTGGCCTCAGGTCCCAAGCCAATAATATTGAAAGTAGTGCAAAGTGCCAAAAATTGGTCGATATACTTGTAGGGATCTTCTTTACTAAGCCCATGAAACAAAAGCAGCATATTAATGGTGGAGGATTTAATTTCATAATTTCTCTCAACAGAGGGAAATTAAATACAAAAGGGAGAGGTGTACTCCCCAGGTGCATTGTACTCCTTTAATATTCTCTGCCTCTCAGCCATGATAGCTGGTTCAGTTTCAACAGCAGAGCCTTGTGTGGTGTGTCTAGGTCTGAGGATCCTTTCAACCTCTAGATTTTGAGGTTCTAACTCAGGGTTTAAAGACCTTCTACCATGCATGTACTCACACCCACAATAAGTACAGAGAATGCTCATAAGCACACATAAAAAATCTCGAACAAAAATTAACAACTACATAAATTTACACTAAACAAGTAACAAGGAATTAAACATAAATGGACTGAGATTTAGGAGAAAGGAAGAAAAAACAGAGTTAGCTACACTCCAGCTGCAACTCTAGCTTTTCCCTTCTTCTGTTATCCACTTTTGTAAAATTCTAAAAAATATAAGTAGTACTTTATTCTAAATTAGGCACAGCTATAAATAATTTGGAAGTCTAAATTATAGTACAACTCAGATCTACTAAAAAGATCAATATCCTCGACAACGGCGCCAAAAACTTGTTGATGCGCATTTCGGGATTGTGCTAATTTATCATGGGGTGTTGGAAAAAAATTAACATCAAAGTGAAACAGAGGATAAAGATATGGTGAAAACAGTAATCCTAAAACATCCTAGACCTGCAAGATACAGGGCTATTGTAACAAGTTTTGATAAGTAAGAGTTTGTCCCACAGAGAAATTTATCTAGAACCCAAAATGGGCTATAATAGTAGGCCTCCAGATTTGGCTACAGATCTGACAATCTTAAAGAAAGGGAGTTGGGTGTTACAACTATACTAAATTAACCCTAACAAAAGAGAAATAAAGTGCAGCCCTATCCTAAAGAAAGGGGTAAGAAGAAGATGGTGATGGTGTGTGCCAAAATAAAATATATCAATAATGGGAAGTAAGCAGGTTAAGCTAGAGTTAATGCAGTAATGTAATTTAGATTTAAAATGTCTCTGCAGTGATACTTGCTTAGATGCTATTGCTAACCTCAACAAGGTTTAACCCGTGCCATTTGGGGTGCTCTTAAGGTTATAGGTTGTCCACTCAAATGGTCACAGCCTATCCTATAGAGTTTGTCAAATCCCATTGATCAAGTCAGAAGTTGCTAATCTAATACAGAGGAGTGGACTGATCATTTCCCCAACCACTGGACCAGAGCAGGTCATAAATACTATTGCAGACACTATATAATGTCAGTGCTATAAGCTCTCCAGATCTGCACACAGATCTGGCTGACATCCATAGGTATTCCAACCCATAAAGTTCTAAGTGTTTTGCCAAGGCCAACGGCTCACTGTTCCCACAAAAAGGACCAGCAATAGATTGAATAAATATTTAAATTCAGCTGGTCATTGCTATAAAAGGCCTGTAATGACTCAGCCTCAAGCTGCAATTACTATAGAGATATCAGATCTAACATCTGATATCAGTCAAGTAAAATAGAAGGGAGCCAGTTCCTGTACAAGCCTCCTCACAAGGCTTTAGACGCTCATGTGCAAAAGAGGAGAATCCTTCTCAGACATGTGGCTGGACACCACCTTAGGGTTATACTCTGTCCACTCAAATAGTCACAGGGTATCTGATTGGTCTGTCCATACTACAGAGATCTGAGAAAGAACATGTAAACTGTTGCTACCACCATGGAGTCCTAGGGCTACGAGCTCTCCAGATCTTGCTACAGATCCGGCTTGCTATCCATGAGGCTATCAAACCAAGAGAAATCAGATGAAAAATAATAGATCTACTAGAAACTGAATGGGCTAGTCCCAAAGCACGGATCCTATAGACATCTAAGGAAAGCATAAGATATGTATATTTAATTAATCATTAAAATAATAATCTATTGATATAAGCAAAACTTATAATAGACTACCTCAAGGCTGCAGCCTGTACACAACTGCTCATCTAAAAGATCCCAATATATATAAGGCCTATTACAAACCTGAAATAAAACTAAACCTAGCTGCTTACAGAAGGATTAGCCAGCCAATGCTGGGCTAAGAGAGAAGAAAAATAAGAAAAAGAGATGATCAAACCCTAACCCTAGCCTGCTGGAGCTCTCAGCCGACAGAGGATGAAGGAGAGATGAAAATACTAAGCTCTAAGTACAACTTATATACTTTGTCCATAAGGCCTTGGTTCAAAAGAGATTAACCCTAATTTTTTTAGCAGACGTGACACTATTACAACCCTTGAATGCTTAGAGATGTGTGCCTCGAAATCCGTGCCTCAAGAAGTGTGTCCTAGCCTTGAGAAATTCTCAAAAGGTCCTTGAGTTAGGGTTGAGAAGTGAGAATCCAAGCTTCGCGGGGCTGGCATCTGCATTAATTCACTCGCGCAATTGCTTTGCCTTCGGAGAGGAGTGTTTGGCTTAGGAGGTTTGTTCACTCGCGCAAAAGATCCTATGTTGATCGCGCAATTGCTTTGCGCTGCAATGCTGTCACGGAGGTGATTTGGAGCGCCTGGAATTTCTCGCGCAGTAGAGCTTCAGAAGTTCTCTCTCGCTGGATACTCGCACAGGTAGGCTCCTGCGCTCGCATAGTAATTGGTTAGGCTTCAGAGTACGCGAGAGCTACGTGAGGAAAATTTTGGGCGTCTCTCACTTCCAGGGTTATGCGAGAACTCTGCGAGGTGATAAATTGTTCTTCATGCATATGGACTCGCTATGTTCTGCGTGCGGCTGCTTTTAGGCTCGATCTTAGCAAGAGCTTCGCGAGCACAAATTTTGAGGGTTTTAAGGCATGAGATCTTTGCGATGTCTTTACTGCTCTCCTCTTGACTGTGCATCCCATCTTTGTGAGGGCAGCTTCCACTGCATCCTTAGCTCTGCGAGGGAGCTCCTCAACTCTGTGAGATAATTCTTTTGATCCTCAGATTCCTTGCACTTGCTATTGTTGCAGCTTCCTCCATTCTCAGCTAACTTCTTTCATCTGCTAGACTTTTGGTCAATGATGACTAGCAAATGAGTCACCATGGTGAGCACTACCAAGGTGTTCCATTAGGCTTTGGCTCAGCTGTCATCTTTACATATTTTCTTTCTCTTCTTTGGACCAATAAGTAGGAATTTTATTTTAAGCTGCACAGTTTATTGCTAACTACAAAACACACTTAACAAATGATTATTAGTGCGCTTCAAGGTCTAGCAAAGGCTAGGTTAAGAGGTGAAAAGTGGTATTTTTCAGTGAATAATAGTATATGTGTAAGTATTGGGGTGATGAGTACACAAACATTCTAGCATAATCGGTTACTGGAATAGCAATGATTGTTTTATCTGATACACCTTCTTTATCTCAAATACGAAAAAATTAATCTAACTATTCTAAAGAAGTTTATCCTTTGGATCACCTCATTGTTGGCTTGAGTATCCTGAGCCGAAACTGCGTATGCTCGGCCTTGCATCATAGGCCATGTGGATCTCAAGGTTGGCACTGCAGTGGTTGCACCCTCCTTCATTTCTAAGAAATCTCTGATATGGTGCCCCATCTTTCCACACTTAAAACAAACCCCCGTAGTCTTACAGCACTCCTCGGTTTTATGTGGTTTCTTCGCACATACAGTTGCTGGTGTAGAGGAGGCAGTACGATAAGCCGTTGATTGTGCTCTTGCTATACCTGTTGTTGTCGGGCTTGATGCATTGAAAGGCCTTGGAGGTCTTTGAGGTAAAGGCGGCAAGTTTGCAGGATCATAAGACCTCGTCGATGCCGTAGGAGTATGCTGCGATGGTGGCGGCATCAAGTACCTTGGCCTCTTGTTGGCCATTTTTGAGCTGACTGCTTGAGATTGAGCCTTTATGCTTTTATTCTGCTCATCTCGTCTCTTTCACATACTATCGACATCCCTTTCAGCAATAAGGGCCAATCTCACTACCCGTTCATAAGTCGTTGCTTCAAATAGGGATATCCTTTCCTTAATGATTGATTTCAAGCCATACTCAAATTTTTGTGTCTTCATCAACTTGGTGACCTCAAGTGCTGGTGCGCACCGGGATAGACGAGTGAATTCTGTCTTGTATTCTCACACACTCACTTGGTCTTGTACTAGGTTCGCAAATTGAATTTCTAACTGGCGCCTCTCAGGCGCCGAGAAGTACTTCCCATAGAAACCTCTAGTAAATTCTGCCCAGGTCCAAGGTATCCCTAGTGCTCGTGTTCTTTCCACTGACTTTCACCAAGGATCCCCTTCACCCTCGAGCTGGAATGAGGCCCAACTCACTTTTTCTTTCTCTGTACAGCGGACTCTCTGAAGCACCTTCTTGATTTGGTTTAACCATTTCTCAGCTTCCAAGGGATCGACTTGCCCATAAAAACTTGGAGGTCTAAATCTCCGGAAGTCTTGGAAACCAGATGGCTACCTTCTTTCAGCTAGAATTGTCATAGTGTTCACCATGGTTTCAAGCAATTGATGGGAGTTATCATCTCTGGGAACATTTCCAAGGTTATTCCCCGATCTAGATGCATTGTTGTTGTTACTCACAGGGATCGCGTTTGATCCCGAAACTAACCCTTCACCATTTGTAGTATCTCTAGTATTTATGGTCCTCAGTCTTTCTCGTCGCAGAGGCATATCGACCTGTCATGACCAAGCAAAAGCTAAGTCGGATCGGTCCTAAGACTAAAGTCATAGTTCTGAACCTAATAGTTGAACCTAATGCCATTGTTTCGAACCTACGTCATAGCTCTGTATGCCCGTAAGACTTACAGCTTAGGGCTTTGATACCACCTGTGACAGCTCGAATTTTTTTTACCAAAAAACTCGCGCCGTCAGATCATGCGTACGATCTGAGTTACAGTGATGCTATGGTATCGAAGTGCATGCATCACTTCCTAACAGCTAGATCTTTCCTCACATTAAACAATAGGAGGGATCAGGCCATCACACAATGTTAAGCTTACAAAAGCAGAAGCAAAATGTGTAAAGTGGAAACACAGAGCTATAGTATAAACAAAATGACAGTATAATCCCAAAACTAACCATCACACACAAGTATCTGATAACTAAACACCACTCACACATATATCCCAAAAATATACATCCATCGGTGAAGGCCGACCTTCACCTAAACAGTGGAACCAAGTATTCAATCGAATTCAGTTTTACAAAACACTATACCGTATCCAAAAACTCAAAATCATAGCTCTCAACCAAAAGCAGCTAATGATAGAATCCTTCAGGTTGTTCCTCCTTGTCCTCAGGATTTGAATCTGGATCCTCTTCTTACTCCGGATCCCATTCCGACTCAACTCCTGCAGTTGTGACGTATAGTCGGGGAATAAGCTATAGTCCAAGCTCAATAGGGAATCACAAAGCTAAATCACAATTTTATCATTCTCATTCATGAATCTTGATGCATAGATAGAAATAAGGTTAAAACAAGAAATTCTTTAGTTGAAAATCAAAACTTATTCTTTCATGAATGCAAGTAATCAGGTTCCAAAATAAAGCATATCGAATCAAGCGAGCGTATCAGAAGCATGGGAACAAATCAAGAAAGCACATCACTAGAACGTGTAGCAAGAAATCACAAACAAGGTCAAATATCAAGCTATCAAGCCCCTGAGCTACCTTAACAGGGTCACTTGAATCAAGAAGTCGAGCTCCTAAGCTATATTAACAGGGTCACTCAATTCAAGAAGCCAAGCCCCTGAGCTACGTTAACAAGATTACTTGGACCGAGACAGATTGTCAAGCCCCTAAGCAAGTTAACAGGGTCACTTGCGCCGGAGTGCCAAGCCACTGAGCAAGTTAGCAGGGTCACTTGAGCCATTACCAAGCCCTGAGCAAGTTAACAGGGTCACTTGAACCGGATCTTACAATCACAGAGACACGAAGCATGACCCGAGTCACATACAATATACACGATTCAAACAAACAATAACTAAACATATTGAGTCGAGCACACGATATATCAAAGGTGAGGTACACAAGCTGACAGCAATGACATAAGTCAAATATAGAGTTTTGAATGCGTATCGAAATCATATGCAATATCATATCAAGATGCAGGTACAAAAACATGCAAATCGAGTGCGTAATCCAAAGTTATACTTTTCAAAACATGGCAATATTCTTATTTAGCGGTTCTAGAAAATATTGGTATAGATACTACTTGCATCAATAACATGAATTTCAAGATTCGGCAAGATGTTCTTCCCTGCCTCAAGTGTCGGAATCTCGCAATTCAAAAGCACACAAATTCAAGGCTAACTCTCTCTCTCAAATGGTCCTCGTATTCATCCTGAATTACATGTCACATACTTACCAATGATTAATAAATCATTCATGACAAAAGCGAGGATTTACAAGGCGTAAAATATATGAAAACCAAAGTCCACGAACAGGGTACACCTCTACTGCGGCGAGATACAAGGTCGTCGCTGCGAGGTCTACAATATTCCCTGTGGCACCAACTTTCTCGTCGCGGTGAGAAATACCAGTGCTACATTAGCCTGGATTTTTGGGTAGCTCTCGTCGCAACGAGTGCTTCAGGTCTTTTCTCGTTGCGGTGAGACTCCATGTCGCCGCGGCGAGCCTTATTAGCTCGCTATGCCTTTGTTCTTTCTCCTTGCTTCGAAAACTCTAATTTTTTTGTATAACCCTCCTCCTACACCCTAAGTGGAGCCACTCCTCACAAGATTTCTCTACACATAGACTCTATCCTATTTAAATCATTCGAGACATGATCTGAAACCCTGGAAATCGAAGAATTCGATTTCCAAGTTCGTCATGCATCCGATTTACGATGTTTCGAGGCATGCATTTCTAGAACTTGAATCAATAGGGCCAAATTTTGGAAAATCGAGTCTCCCAACACTCGTTTGATCATGCATGCATGCATTTCGAGGCATCAGACCTCAAGAATTCGGCTATGAAGCCTCTCGCATGTCCGATTCCAAAAATTCATCGCATGAAATTCTAAATCTCGCTTGAATCGATCCTAAATCTAGGAACTAAGATTTACAAAGGTAAGTTAGACTGATTACTGCAACGGATTCTTCACATGTGAAGTATCCGAGCTCCCTAGAAGGGATATCTCGCAGTTCACGTGATCAACCGTCTGATTATTCAATCGTAAGGGTTTGTAGTTTGGTGAATCATTGCGAAGATCGTGCTAGCGAGGATTTCTTCGGGGTCGTCGGCCGGTTTGGGGAGATCAAACGGTTGGGAAGCTCTTCAAAGTGGAAGACGAGATGGAGGAAGAGGCTCTCTTTCTTGCTCTCTCAATCAATCCGAAGTCCATGCATAACTTATGCGTGGGAGCTAATTTTATAACTTAGTTGGGTGTCTAAATTATGTGTGGAACCAGCGCACACAGTTGGGTGTACGGGTCTTAACATAAGGCTACACATTTGGGCTTTAAACCATGGGCCAGATTAACAAATGGGTCCGACATCTCGGGCTTTTTACTAGCGGTCTGTCTTAAGGCCTTCATCTCCGGGTCTTATTCGAAGGGCCTAATTAACATGGGTCCTGTCCTATAGACACTCAATTCTATGGATCAGAATGTCGGAAAATCGATACGTATCGTCCGAGCCCAAAACCGATACGTATCGGTATTGGATAGTACTGGACGCTACATTGAATGTATCGTTCAGTTAATACATATATATGACCGATACGGTACATTGAATGTACCGCATTGGTGACCTCCGATACAGATACGTATCGTCCGATACGTATCGGTATCGGACGAAATTTTGATCCATGCTCAGTTCCTAATGATGGATTGGCTCACCCTAATTATCTGGCATACATCAACTCGAGTCTTTAATATCAGCACATACCCTGTGCATTCGGGTTCAGAAAAATTTCAGTGTGTTACAAGATGGGTGACTATTTTTCTAGAGTTTTTCCTTTAGGATTTGAAAAAAGTGTCCTAAACAAGGAGGGGTGGTCTCTATTTATAGATGGAGAGGTAATTAGTGAGTGGTTAGGCTAAAGGTTTTAAGAATTAGGTAATGAAAAATCTAAGGTGTTAAGAGCATGGAGAAGAGATAAATGGGTTTAACAGTGGCGGATAGGATGATAGCTTGAATGGCATAAGAGTGATGCTTAGGTTGGGATAGGCATATGGGTTCTAAAGAAACAAACCCCAAGCTTTAGGATGATCTACAAGTCAAACCCCCAAATTTCAAATCAGCCATTTTTTTAAAAAATGAGTTTTTTTAATTTTGAGAAGTTAGGGCCCGTGCTGGAGCCTGGTTTGGCATAAAAAAAAGTATTTTTTAAATTTTTATTTACTCATACCCAATGGATGCATTGGCTCGAGCTACCCCAAAACGATATATTATAATAATCAATTGGAATTTTCAATCAAAAGTTATGGTCATCGAAAGTTGGAGAGCCGCACAACATCATGAAGTAAAATGCAATATCTTGGGGTCTTGAGCCTCTGTGGGCTGACTTGGGGACCCGGGTTAGGTCCAGTATTAGGTATGGTTGGGGTTCTAGAGGTTCGTGTTAAGTTCTAAGTGTTCGAAGTGCGGGTTGATCGACCCTTGGGCTAATTTTAGGTGTTTACAATTTGATTTGAAGAACTTTGTTTTTGGTCTCAACAGGTCTGATCCCAAGGCCCGCCCATATAGGCTAAGTAATTTTATCCGCCCATAGGTGAATTTTCTTTCTATCTTCAAGATATCCAAGAGGAAAGTTCTTTCGAGGGGTTCGATTTCTTGGCAAGCTTTAGTTGGGCATTTGTAGAAATATAAAAAATATGTAGGAATAACATTGGAACCGACTTAATTAAAATCAACCTTCCTCCTTTAGCGAGCATACGGCTTTTCCAGCCATTTAACCTGTTAAAAGGAGAGCATACGGCTTTTCCAGCCATTTAACCTGTTAAAAGGAGAGCATACGGCTTTTCCAACCATTTAACCTGTTATTGATTTTTTAGGTAACGGTCTACCAACCGGAATTTTTTATTTTACGGATTCCGATAGGGATCCCAAGATATTTAAAAGATAGATTGGCTGGAACGAGGTTAGCCGAACTAGCCCAAGACTGCAAAGTAAGCTCATCACTGTTCAAGGCATAAATATTCCATTTATCATAATTTACTCGTTGACCAAAAGCATCGGCATAAGCTTTAAAAAGGGATTAAACATACGAGATTTGAGAGGGATTTCCACCACACATAATCAGATAATCATCCGCATATTGAAGGAGATTAATTTTGGAAGAAGTTCTAGGATTAGAGAAACCATCTATCATAAGTTCAATATTCGCCTTTTGAAATAAGAGAGCAAGGCCTTCATAGGCAATGTCAGAAAGATAAAGACGAGAGAGGGCACCCTTGCCGCAGGACTCTTGACGCTTTAAAAAAAATCACAAGCTTTACCGTTTATAATAATGGAAAAGTGAGTAGTTGTGAGATAGCCATGGATCCAGGATCGCCACCTAGTTCCGAATCACATCTCCTTCATCATCCAAAGTAAGTAGTCTCAGCTAACTCTATTGTAGGCTTTTTCCATGTCTACTTTGATAATGACTATTTTTCTCTTAGAAACATACATTGAATGAATACTCTCTTCAGCAATTACGGCAAGATCAAAGATCTGATTTCCTTCAATGAAGGCGCCTTAAATCGATCCAATGACCCTTTTTAGCCGATTAGCTAAAATTTTTACAATGAGTTTATAACGACTAGTAACGAGAGAAATAGACCTAAATTTTCTCATCTCCATCGCACCTCTTTCTTTGAAAATAAGGACAATAAAAGTAGCGTTAGTAAATTTATGGATAAGTGATGGAATCTAAATGGATCTGACGATCCGACCATCCAAAATTAAGCCTAAAGATCTAGGCGCATGATCAATCAAAAACCAACAAACTATAAATATGCGCACCTTGAGCGTTAGCCATTGATGGTTGCCGATCTTCAACGATGTTCTTGCGTTCAATGTCTCCTAGCACAATGGGGATGCTCTTGCCAATAGGGAGGATTAAATTATGTCGAGCTATCGTTGGGACCAGGCACCCCTTATATTTATAGCCAAAGAGTCCTATCCCATTAAGGACTGAAATTGCTAATTATAGTGTGATTAGAAATCACAATCATACTTTAACTGAAAGACACAATAAACAGTTGCCTATTCTCTTTAAACTCACCAGAATAGCAATTGTACATCTTAAGGTTTGTCTTATACCATTCACTGGTCAACGGGTTTGACCATAGTGATGGCCACCAAAATAGAAACTTCTTACAGTCTCCCACTTGGCCAAACTATGTCAATAAACTCCGATTACCCAATGTTAGCTAACTTTCTTTGAATGATAAGTCACAATCAATCTCAATCAAAGTCTTCATTATCAGTCCGGTCCAGTGAGAATTTCAACACAAAATCAATGTAGTCAATATAGCATATCATCGATATATGACCGCTCATCAGTTACTGTATTGGAAGTCATCACCGACATGGATTCCAACTAGTATGATTTCACATAGATTGTAAGTTTACATAACTGAATGGTGATTACATGTAAACGCAATCTAATATTGGTCCTACTTTATTGCCATCTACTGGCACCATATGTTGCAAGGAGTTATTTGCATAAAAATGGAAAAGCAAATAAATAAATTTTATTTCTGAATCAATTAAACAAATGTATTCACTCGCATATACCCACTCTCAAAGGCTATCAAAATTATCCGTTAACCCCATGCGCAACATGCTCCAAAAAAGAGCTTGGGAGGTAAACCTTTCGTGAGAGGGTTGACCAACATGAGTGTCAGATTTATCTTTTCAATGATACAATTTGATTCAACTTTCTCCGACAACAAGATATTTTATATCAATATATTTGGAACCCCACTAATCTTGTTGTTATTGGAGATAGCAATCGCAATGAATTGTCACAAAGATTCTCAAAGGCTTTGAAATAGTATCAACAACTCAAGCCCCGAGATAAAATTCTCAACCATATCGCCTCACATGTTGCCTCAAACATGCAACGAATTTCGCCCATAGTGGATTAAGTAGTCAGCCGCTTGTTTAACGCTTCTTCCAAGATATAGGTCCACCGCAAGCATAAAAATATAACCCGATGTGGACCTCACGAGTGTCTTGACACCCAAAGATAGTCAAAGATCGAATAACCAATAACTTCAAGGTTATTCGACCTTTTGTATGTGAGCATGTGTCCTTTAGTCCCTTGTAAATAGCGAAAACCTTCTTAGCTTTCCAATGATCCAAACCAGATTACATTGGTACCGCCAAGCATGCCAACTATATACGCTATATCCGACGAGTATGATTGTGCATACATGAGACTCTAACCGCCGATGCATAGGGAATTGTCTCCATCTGTTTTCTCTCCAGATCGATCCTGGGACTCTGAAGTAGACTAAATTTATCACCCTTAATGACAGGGGCAACAGTAGCAGAACAATTGTGTATGTTAAACCTTTTAAGAACTTTATCAATATAAGCTCTTTGAGACAATCCCAATATGCCACGGGCTCTATCTCGATAAATCTCAATTCCTATCACATAGGAAGCTTCACCAAGATCTTTCATATCAAAACTCTTTGATAAAAAGTTCTTTGTCTCATATAACATGCCCAAATTGCTACTCGCAAGTAAGATATCATCAACGTATAAAACAAGGATGATAAACTTACTCCCACTGATTTTAAGATATATGCATTGATCCACAGTATTTTCTTTAAAACCAAAATTTGAAATGACTTCGTGAAATTTTAAGTACCATTGTCGAGATGCCTGCTTTAAACCATATAGAGACCTTTTGAGTCTACAAAGTAAATGACTCTCCCCCTCAACCTGAAAACCTTCAGGTTGTGTCATAAAGACATCTTCATGCAAGTCGCCATTCAGAAAAGCAGTTTTAACATCCATTTGATGCAATTCTAAGTCAAAATGAGTTACTAATGCCATGACTATCCGAAATGATTCCTTTCTAGAGACAGGAGAAAATGTCTCTTTATAGTCTATTCCCTCTTTTTGAGTAAAACCTTTAGCGACTAATCTGGCCTTGTATCTTTCTATATTACCTTTGGAGTCTTGCTTGATTTTAAATACCCATTTACAGCCTACAGGCTTGACTCCATTAGGTAACTCACAAAGATCCTGCATCGAGTTATGTTTCATTGATTCCAACTCATCTTTCATGGCTTGAGCCATTGAGTGGATTTGTCGCTCTTCATGGCTTGGCTAAAGGAAACAGGATCGATTCCTTTCCAAAATCAAACTCACTCTCATTTAGGTAAACTATATAGTCATCGAAATGGCAGCTTTTTGCTCTCCGATCTCACGCAATGGTAGATCGCTGGCCACCATGGGAGCAAGAGCCTCCTCAATGTGGGTGTGTCAATAGGTATAGCCACAGTGTGCATCAACACCGCTTGAATAATCGGTGTTGGTGCCACTTTTTCTTGGATAAAAGGGATAGGAATTATAATCCGATTCTCCTCAAAAGTGATTTTCCTAAGCTCTATACTCCCATTGATCTCACGGTCCTCAAAGAATTTTGCATGTCTAGTCTCAACAATCCGGGTACTATGAGTGGGGCAATATAATCTGTAGCCTTTTGATCTATCAGGGTAACCAATGAAATAACAACTTATAGTTTTAGGGTCCAATTTTCCTAATTGTGGGTTGTACACCTTTGCTTCAGCAAAACAGCCCCAAATGTGTAAATATCCTAAAGTCGGTTTTCTTCCTACCCATAGCTCATAAGGAGTCTTGGGAACTGCCTTACTAGGAACTCGATTTAGGATATGCACCGCTGTTTTCAAGGCTTCTCCTCACAAGAACGTAGGCAACGTAGAGTTGCATAACATGCTTCTCACCATATCCATAAGAGTACGATTTCGTCGTTCAGCTACACCGTTCTGTTCAGGTGTTCCTGGCATGGTGTATTGAGCGACAATGCCATGCTCTTGTAGATACAGGGCGAAGGGTCCTGGATTGCGACCTGTTTCAGAGTATCTACCATAGTACTCTCCGCCTCTATCAGATCTCACAATTTTAATCTTCGAATTGAGTTGTAACTCAACTTCGGCTTTATAGATTTTAAACATATCCAGGGCCTCAGATTTCTCGTGAATGAGAAATATATAACCAAAACGAGAATAATCATCAGTGAAGGTAATAAAATACTTTTGACCACCAATAGCGGGAATTGGAAACGGTCCACAAATATCAGTGTGGACTATTTCCAGCAAACTCGTGCTTCTGAGAGCCCCTTTCTTATTAGTCTTTGTGAGTTTTCCTTTAACGCAATCAACACAAGTATTGAAATCAGAGAAATCGAGCGCATCGATTATATCATCTTTAATTAACCTCTCCATTCTATCCTTAGATATATGGCCTAAACGTTTATGCCATAAAATGGAGGAGTTATCGAGTGCTCGTTTTCGTTTCTTACTTATTTTATCATTCACATGCATAGAAACTAAAGATTGGGCGTAAGATGAATCCAAGTTCAATCGATAAAGATTGCCCACTAATGAGCCACCACCCACAATATCGGAATTAAATAATAGAGTAAACATATTATGTCCAAATTTAAATTCAAAACCTAATGAATCCAATTTAGAAATTGAGATAAGGTTTCTAGTGATACTGGGAACATAAATAGTATCAACTAAATCTAAAATGAAACCACTATCTAAAATGAGACGGAGAGTCCCAATGGCCTCCACGGCCTCCCGCTTCTACTCCATTCCCGAGTTTGATGGCACGTCGCTTTACTTAGCTTCCGCCGGATCAAATCCTCGCATTGAATTACTTATGTGAATAGTTGCACGAATCTATCCACCAAGTATTATGGAGCATCAACATAAAGTGATTCAAAACACACAAAAGCAAGGTCATTACCTTTCTTAACTAGCCAATCTCTGTATTTCTGACAATTCTTCTTAATGTGTCCCTTCTTCTTACAGAAGTGACACTTGATGCCAGAAGTAGATGTGCTAGCCTCTCCTTGTTTGGTTTCCGGAGCTTTCACGTTCTTTCCTTTATATTGTCCCGATTTTCGCTTGAAATTTCGTTTCGATGGGCCAAGAGCAGCATAATGGGCACTTTCAGGTTTTTCAGCCCGAAGTCGTTCTTCTTCTTGGACACAGTGAGCGATTAACTCGTTCATCTTCCACTTCTCTTTCTGCGTGTTATAATTGATCTTGAACGGGCCAAATTGCGCAGGAAGAGAAGTCATAATGAAGTGAATAAGATAACCCTCAGAAAAACCCATGTCCAGTTCTTTCAATTGAGTGGCCATGCCACTCATTTTTATAATGTGCTCCCGGACGCCGCTATGACCATCATATTTCATGGTTCCCATTTTAACAATTAGACTACTGGCAAGGGCTTTAGAAGTCCCTTGAAATTGTTCCTTAATGGCTTGCATGTATTCTTTTACAGTGTGCGAGTCAGGAATACCTCCCCGAATCGCATCAGCAATGAAACTCTTTATGATCATGAGGCTCATACGATTTGATCTATCCCATTTTTCTAAATCCGTATGGTTCACTGCCAGATCCTCAGCCGAGGCATCAGCGGTGAGCACCTTGGGTTTATCTGATCGTATAGCATAGTCAAGATCCATGCAGTCTAGAACAATTGCAACTTGTTCCTTCCATTTCTTATAATTTGATCCACTCAAAAGCTCAATTCCACCAATCATACTGGTTATGATAGACGGGTTCAATGCTGCACAATAATTAAGGGTTTTATTATGTTCACATACAATCGAAGTAACTATCAATTCTACAAGGTTATAATTATAGTATGTGACGCGAAAGTTAAAATATGTCAAAGAATATAAAAAGTAAAACCAATGTGATTTTATTGAGAAACAATTTGTGTCATTATGAGCCTCCGTTGGGTCGAGTCATAACACACTAGCCGCTTCCTCAGTCTTTATTAATGATTGTGATACTAATTGTGTCGTTATGACCCTCCGTTGGGTCGAGTCACAACACGCGAGCAGTACCCACACACACAAAATAATGAATAGTAAAACACAGCCATCATATAACATTAAGTGATTCATCACCGTTGGGCAGAAGAATCCCTTATGTTGTAACGCCAACGTTCATTACACATTTGCACTGAATTTGTAACACGTTTTTGAACAAAATTAAACCTCACTATGGAAACCACGGCACTAGGAAAGATCATCACCGTTGGACAGAAGAATCTTTCCAAGCCATGTTTTCAAATTAGGCTTGATAATAATTTAGATGATCACAAAACGTATTATGAAGAGGTGTCAAAAAAGACAACAAACGAGCATTATAAAGTGTAAGTACCAGCCATGGTGGTAGAGCACAACCTCCACTACCCAATTCTAATGAATGATACTTGAGCGAAAATTGATTACACAATTAAAAAATGGAAAAAATAACATCAGGTCATGAAAATATCATAATAGAGAGCTCATTATCAAAAATAGACCTCAAAAACGGATCCGAAATGTCCGAGATAGTCAAAATGCATATATAATGTCCGAAAATCGGACCTGTAAATAGCCCAGAAAAGGCCCGAGAAGATTAGAAAATAGGGTGATTATATTGGGCCGGGTACCTAAACCGGTCCATGGGCCTTAGTGACCGAGTGGGCCAAGGGCCCATTGGGTCGGGCGGACTCGGGCCAAATAGGCCTGACGGGTCGAGGCGGGTCGGGCCAGGGTCCAAGAGGCCCAGCAGAATTGGGTCGGTCGGTCGGGCCAAGTAGGCCCAAACCGGTCGGGTGGGCCGAGTAGGCCCAACAGGTCGGGCGGGTCAGGCGGGTCGGGGCAGAATTCAAAAAAAAAAAAAAGAAACAGTCGGGTTGGGCCGGGAGGTCGGGCCAACTAGGCTCAAGCGGACCGGACCCGATCCGGTCCGAAACACCCTAACCCTCTCCATCACTGTTCATCTTCCCCAAGTTTTTTTTTTTTTTTTTGAATAAGTTGCACAGGGGCAACCACACTGTGCACGGTCTTACCTGCGCTCCACCGGGGATCGGCGCCGCGTCCGGCACTCCGACGGCGGCCGAAGTCGTGCCATGGTCGGAAAAGCCTTACACAGACCGGCCACCAAAAGAAAACCCAAGTTTTTTTTTATTTGTAACAATGCCCTTAAGGGCTTACCGCGCCCATCTAGTGACCACCGGTCCGGCAGACCGATCGGCCCCGGCGCCGGAAGTCGGCCGGTGCCGGTCCGGTGGCCGGAAAAGAGCCACCGGCGCCGGACCGTCGGCCACAAAAACGCCAAAATTTTCAAAGTTTTTTTTTTTTGTTTTTTGAAGTGCATATTGCAGCCCTTAAGGGCTTACCCATGCCCATGGGTGACCGGCGCCGACAGTCCCAGAGGGCGGAACGGCCTGGCCACGGAAAGTTGGCCGATGCCAGTCCGATGGCCGGAGAACCCCCACCGCCGGCCAAAAATATATATATATATATATATATATATATATATATATATATATATATATATATATATATATTTTTTTTTTTATATATAAAACAGCTATTACAAAAAAAAAAAATTCACTTTAAAGCTTTGACCGATCATAACGCCAATCATAGCTCTGATACCAATTGATGGAATCTAAATGGATCTGACGATCCGACCATCCAAAATTAAGCCTAAAGATCTATGCGCATGATCAATCAAAAACCAACAAACTATAAATATGCGCACCTTGAGCGTTAGCCATTGATGGTTGCCGATCTTCAACGATGTTCTCGCGTTCAATGTCTCCTAGCACAATGGGGATGCTCTCGCCAATAGGGAGGATTGAATTATGTCGAGCTATCGTTGGGACCAGGCACCCCTTATATTTATAGCCAAAGAGTCCTATCCCATTAAGGACTGAAATTGCTAATTATAGTGTGATTAGAAATCACAATCATACTTTAACTGAAAGACACAATAAACAGTTGCCTATTCTCTTCAAACTCACCAGAATAGCAATTGTACATCTTAAGGTTGATCTTATACCATTCACTGGTCAACGGGTTTGACCATAGTGATGGCCACCAAAATAGAAACTTCTTACAATAAGTTCATCCTCCCAGAATTTGTCGAGCATCCTCCCTGTAACATCGACTTTGATAACTTGTCGGTACTTTTGAAAGAAACCAAATGTAAAACTATCCAGGGCCGGGGCACGTTCGGCATTGCAATTTTTTATAGAGGCTACAATCTCATCTTCGGGTAAATTTGTTTTAAGTTGATCAGCCAATAGCAACTTTAGCAATCTTATCAGGGTCAGAATAAAAGATACCGTTCTTTTGGTTGGAGGAGATGGTGTTCAAGTTTCTTCGATTGTTTCCCGTGGCATGAAAGAAGCTAGTGTTGTGGTCGCCCTCTTTAAGCTACCGAATGTAGGCTTTTTGTCTCAACTCTTTCTCTTTATATAAGGCCAGATTTTTGTCTCGACTCTTTCTCTTAGTTTGCAACCTATTAAGTTCTTCATTGGATAGCGGATTGCTTTCTTCAAGCAGGTTAGACTCCGATTCATTGTTCAATATCTTCTTCGTATTATTCCACTCAATGATTAGTTTTTTTATATATGGAAACTTAGCAGCAATAGAAAAGGCTGTGTTGGAGGAACTGCCTCGCACCCTCCAATTCTGAATATTAATGGCAAAAATTTCGTCATCAAGCCAGTGATTGAACATTCGGAACGGCGATGGACCCCATTTGATGCCATTGAGAGATTGAACAAGTATAGGAGAGTGATCCGAGGCCACTCTAGTTATGGCTTTGCAATCGGCAATCAGGTACAATGAATCAAAATCAGCGTTGATTAGAAACCGATCAAGGCGACATAACATAGGAGGATTTCGACAATTGGTTCATGTGAACTAGGCGCCCGACATAGTAAAGTCCATGAGCTCAGCATTGTTGAGTAAATCAACAAAATTTCTCATATAAGACAATATTCTATGGTTGTTTGACCTTTCACTTGGGTGTGATATGGCGTTAAAATCGCCACAAACAACCCATGGGCCTTTATGTAAGATCTTCCACCTGAAAAGATCTTCCCAAAGTTCAGGATCCAACCTCGAGAAGAGGGGTCATAAAACGCCGTGAACATAAAAGAGGCATTGCTTCTTTTATCGCAGAAAAGAACGGAAATATTAAAGTTACATATATATATGGCATCATTTCACATTACGAGAATACCACCTTTTGTGTCTACTGCGTTTTTTGTGAGCCCATCTCTTGGGAGCAATAGAGCAACATTTGGGATTACCAATTTCCCTCAGTATGGTCTCTTGGGGAGTAACAACATTGGCGTTGGAGCTGCCCACCAATTTTTTAACTAGCGCGCGCTTGCTATTTCTTCCTAGTCCTCTGATATTCCAGCAAAGAAAGGTCCTTAATGAAAATGAAACCAACTGTCGCCCAATAATTAAGAGACCATTGTAGTCTCTTTAACTCAGCCGCCTTCTTATTGTGTAGATCGGATTTGATCTTAGCTAGGGAAAGAAATCCGTTCTCTTTATTTTCAGCAAGGTGAGAACTTTTCAGACTATTATTCGAATCCGAAGATGTTTGGGCATATTGGGAATCTTCAGAAGCATTGGAGCGACGTTCGCCTGAGGTGATATCAACATCTCTATCATCACTCAAATCGTCTTTCCAACTACTGCCACCGTCAATAATCACGTCATCAGCAATGAATTCTCCCTGCTCAGGATTCAGATCTGTCATTCCATTGTCTTTAAGAAAGTTGTTGCAGAAATCAGGGAGTGTTTCAACAGATTCGGCAGAGAATAACATTATAGAAGGGGGTGTGCGAACTAGGTTCAGAAAAAAATCTGGAGAAGTAGTGGAGGTATGCTCTTGATTATTCAAAGTGAGTTGGAAATCAGAGTCGGGTCCAACTGTAGTTCTCGGTACCGGTTCATTATGTAATGGAGTAATATGCATGGGCGTCACACATGGGCCTTGACATTCGTAGGTAGTGGGTTCCCTTCTAACTCGATATCAATAGTTAGAAGAATCGATTCTTCATTCAGCTGTTATTCAATGGCCCTCGGAATTTTTCATCAAAAGGGATTGGCCACCTTAATTCTTGTGTACTCTGTCATAATGAAATTCAAGGAATTGGGATCAACTTCCACAAGTCCGCCGCAATGGGCAGCAATAGCACTGAATTTGGATAGGTTCCAACAATGTAATGGGAAACCTCTGATCCTGATCCAAAGAGAGCCGCCAGATGGGGGAGAAACCACATTGCAAGTTGGTGTCCAGCGGGAAAAGGCAATCATGTGGCTGTCAATGTCGCTAAATCTGAACTGGATGAGATTGGTAGCAGTCGATCGATTGTAAAAGTAACCCAAAAAATTGGATCCGCTAATCCTCCACATTCCAACAACTTCATGGGAGGGCCATCTCATTTCACTTCATTTCTTGATTTTAGCCAAAAAGTGATCTCAAGATCTATTGTTTGAAACATTGGAAGGAAAAACAATCTCCATCTGATTCAAAGAGAACGAATTTTTACTTTGGGTAAGTGAGGTGGATGCATCATAAAGTGGCATGGCAGTAACACCAGCCTATAATAATAATTATTATCATTTTAACAAAAAAAACTCCATAGTTGCATTAAATACTATCATTCCAGAGATTCGGACAATCGAATGCACATAACTTGTCATTTTGAAATACATTAGAAAAAAATAGCAACAATTTTCTTCTGCATTAAACTGCAATTGATATTAGCAGAAACAGATTTAACTATTCACCAAAGAAATAGCAGGAGATCTACAGAAAACTTTGATAAAGCATTCGAAGGTCCCTGCAATGGATGCACGTCCACGGAACCATAGGAGGGTCTAAACAGTACGAATGTACCCATCGGTTCCTACAGAGATGGCAGCTTATAAGTAAATCCTCTGGCTCTCTACCCCGGCATTGATAACAAACTGGCTCCGATGAATGGTTCTGAAGAAACCAGAAACAATATGAGAGAGAGAGAACTATCCATACCAAGGATCAAAATAGCGGTTTCGTTTTCAGTTTCGGGCATAACCAAGACCGAAAATTTGAACCAAAATTTCGGCCAATAATTTCCCTTTCATATATAAATTTGAACTGAAATTTCGGTTCAAATTATCGTTTCAGTGGGGACCAAAACCGAAACGATTCGGCCGATAACTTGAGTTATCAGCCGAAATTTTGAACCATGATCGATATAGTCCTTATTTGAATACTTAGAGAGAGCTAGAGAGAGAAACAGAGTTAAAGAGACTGACGAAGGGCATGTGCCCCATGCAAACAGAAAGGGAACAGGGTAAAATATAATTTCTAATGAGTCAAGAACTTTCAGAAGAAATTTACAAATGAGGTTTTGAACTTTCAATTCAATGGAGTATTTTAAGGGTATAGGTACAAGATTAATAATTAACAATAATAAAAAATAAATTATTACTATTATTATTATTACGAACTCATAACAGAGGCTTTCACTTGTTAAAAAATGTGTAATAGATGACTGAAATGTCTAAAATCCACTTTTTCTGACATGAGATGTGAGTCTTTTTAATATGTTATCTTGTTTTACAAGGATGTTTTAAATGCATCAATCTTATAAAGAATTATTATTTATTATTACTTGTTAGAAGGAAAAATGGGTGCATCATGTAGCCATATTTGGAGGAAGTTAAAGGAAAAGCAACAAACGTGCAGGTTATGTTCTGCTAATCAAATTTAGGCTGCAGGTGTCAGCACTAAAACATCGTACAAAAGTGCAGTGCCCTCCACCAGTTTTTATGAAATTTAGGGGGTATTCACGCACATTTATATGCAGAACAATATAAGTAGGTCCTTACCGGGGCGGCAAAATCATAAACATCTCTATCAGGAAGCATAGAAATATCGATACTTGACGAAGCACATGGAAGTGTCTGCGAGTATATCTTTTGATCAGACGAAGCAGCACCCTCCACCTTCGTGATGCTCACAAAACAAGCCTTGCATAATGGGCATGTTGAGATCTTTCTCTGTGAAGCCTACAAAACCATCTAACTGTGAGCCAAGGTACTTGAATCATTTTCCAAATATCAAATCTAGAAAATTCCAATCAATTTCAAGTAATAAGGAGTAATTTCTTAGGTAGTCTAGACCATAGTGACCAAACAGTTCCGAAAATATTCGGGAAAAAACGGAAAATTTTGGCAAATACAGGAAAAAAATGGGAAAAATCCAAAAACATTATTATAATTATAAAAGTATTATATATATACATTTGTCATAGGATACCATTAATTACACTCTATGAAACTGTCACCTCACCCCATATCCTCCACTCGGAATGCATTGGCTGATTTGAATCAAACGATTGAGATCATTTTTCATCTCAATCTTCTACATAAATGATCTTGAGATCGTGAGAGTACCATCAGACGGTCAATTTTTCATTCCACGTGATACTCATCTCAAAAAGTGACCCTAAAATCACATTTGAGCCGTATGTGTGTCATGTGATTTTAGAGTCACTTTTTGGGTTGTGTGCCACGTAAAATAAAAACACTGACCGTCTGATGGAGCGACCATGATCTCGAGATCAGTAGTGTGAAAGATTGTGCTGAAAAATGGTATCCATTCTCATATTCCAAGCAGTCAATGCGTGTCTGACTGAAGATGGGGTGAGGTCCCAATTCCCTAAGGTGTAGACATTGATACCCTTTATCACATGGGCTTCAAAAATGGACGGTTGCAGAGGCAGCTGGAGTAGCTGGGCACTGTAGTTGGTTGCGCCTAGCAGAAGACTAAAAGAAGATTGGTAGCCTAGTGTATTGATTGAAGGGAAGCTGACAAAGCTAAAAAATGAGACACAGATGGGTGGCTATAAAATGAGAGCAGCATAGGCACTAGCTGTAATAAGAATTTCTTGTGCTTTTACATAAAATAGGCGATATAAATGTGTAATTCGCGATATAAACGCGAAATACGTTTACTTTTAAAAAATACGCAATTTTTTCAAATAAACGAGTACAAATAACGTTTTATAGGTTTTTTTCAAAAATACGAAGAAGAAAAAAAACGCGTGTTTTCCCAAAAAAACGTGTTTTTGGTCACACAGATCTAGACCACAAGGAAATATTCTAAACTCACTCCAAAAACAGTTGGAACCTGCATCATGGATCCATTTCTAGCAAATATAGAGAAACTCTCCATGGCTTTTTAATCCCACAGTATTGTAACTAGTATTCTACCACTAATTCTAATAAAAGCAATTGACATATTCACAAATGTAATAACCCCAAAAGTTAGTAAACCGTGTAAGTCAAGTGATGTGAGTGTATGAATATGGTGTGTGGTTCATAAGGGAACCCATGCAATTTAACACACTTTGGTGTCTATGTGTCTCATACCAAGAGGGAGTTAGTAGACATGAGTAACACACAACTCAAGTGTCTGTGTCTAGCGGGATAGCAAAGTCATTTGCTAGGATAAGGAGGGGTCTCACACGTGAGACCCATTTGTTGGGTTTGAGATTTGCAAGTGAGAGAGAAAGAAAGAAAGAAAGGGTTTGAAGAGAAGAGAAAGGATATTCTTGAATCCAAAGTTTAGTTTCACTTTATCATAGTGATGTGTATGTGAAGAGTATGAATGCGTGAAGGATCGCCTATGATTGCTTTGGCTTGATCGTGTACAAGGTGCTCGGTGTGATCGGTGTGGATTTTGGAAATCCTTTTGTGGCAACAATGAGGACGATCCGATCTACGAGTAGATCGCCAAGTTAAAGGTAAGAAATCAATGCTCAATGTGTTTAAAGTGAGCCATTTAGTGTTTAATAAGATATGTAAGAAGTATGGATGAAATGTGATGAAGATCGAGTTGAAGAAAAAACTCTAATCTGAAACATCTCTGGCTCTCGCGCGCACGAGCTCCAGAGCTCGCTCGTGCGAAAAACCTTCAGAAGGCATAAATAGGCCCGTGAGGCTCTGAGACTCGCTCACGCGAGGCCTCGCGTGACTGTCTCGAGTGCACTAGAAATCCAGTCGGTCGTGCGAGTTTCAGACCTCGCGTCGTTGCTCGCGCGCCCGAGCTCCAGGGCTTGCTCGCGCGAGAAACAGAGTCAAATCTGTTTTACTAAGAGGTATTTGGGTATTTTGAATATAAAATTAGCGTGTTGAGCCTACATGTGGACTCTCAAGAGAACTATGCATGGAATGAAATAAGCATGACTTGAGGTAAGGGAATTTAATACCATGACTTCCTATACGATTGTATAGATGAATCGTGAATGAAATAAGCATGTGTGTGCGTGTGTGAATGAGTTAAGTAATGTGCTAAGCATGATAAATGTAAACCATGTGACAAGTAAACGCAAACTATGTGATAAGTAAACGTGAACCATGTGATAAGAAAACGTGAACCATGTGACAAGTAAGTGTGTATGTGAATAAAATGAGCAAGCCTAGCTATAATTAATCACACTAATTCATTACACGGTGAATAACTATAAGTTAGTTGCACTATGATTTAAGGTTTCCTTGAAAAGAATCCCCATTGTGTTAAAGTTGTGAACCGACTAGCGGTCATCGTGATACAACTGACTTTGTTAACTAAGCTCAGGGGCTTGTAGTCGTGGCTCAGGCAACCCTGTTAACTAAGCTCAGGGGCTTGGCAAGTGTATGAATTGTTCATTGAATGACAGTGGTTTGGGAATTCCCATCGGTATTACTTGGGCTCCCAATGCTATATATGCTTGGGAGGTGAATTAAGTTAAGCTTTTAAATGCATTCGACACATGTGAATCATCAGTAAAGGAGTTAAATAAGAACAAGAGAATTAAGTACAAGTGTGTGTGTGTGTGTGCACTATAATTTAGTATTTCTATGCAAATGCCTAAAAGATTCAATTCCGTGATATGTGCTTTAAATTTCAGTCATATGATCTATGTCTTATGATATGCTATGCATGCTAGTGATATTCCTCTATTGAGCTTCGATGTTAGCTCACCCTTCGACTATACGTCACAGGTACAGATACAGAATTAGACCCTGAGAATTCTAGTCGTGAAGAAGATCCCGACTATACACCGGAGGAGTCGGATCTTCTGCCGAAGGACTACTTCTCTTAGGGGATAGTTTTGGTTATATTTTGTGAGACTATTGTGCAAGGCTTGGTATGTCCAGCCTTTTGTTCATTTCGTTAGAACAATGAATTAGGAATGATATATATTGTTATTTGAACCACTGTTTGGATGATGATTGTTCATCATCGGTGGTTCATTTAGGTTCTGTCACACTTTTGGTTCACACAAGGGCATAACCGTTATTTTGTCTTTTTGGTCTTTTGTCTTATGGCTTATACTTTAGAATGGAATAGTCTTTTGGCCATGTTATGATGACTATATCCTCTTTATTAGAGTAATCTGCTTTGTTCTACATGTTGTGGACGCACCAAGTGTTCTTTGTGATAAGGGATCACCTTAACGGGTGATCTGACGGTCCGGGTTTCGGGTTAGGAAATCCGGGCTGTCACAACAAAGCTCTTAGGAAAATAAAATTACAAACATTTTTTTTAGCTCTTCACAAATAATGGGCATCCGAAAATCAAAACTACATACTTTGCTTACGTTGCCAGTTTCATTATGAAGTAGTGGTGTCTACCAAATCAACACCACAACAAATAAAAACCGTTGATATAATATTGTTGTAAAAAAGTCTCCTATAATATTTAAAATCTCTTTGCATCGGCTTATTTACAGTATAAATGATAACATGTGGCTTGACATTGGCTTATTTGCAGAATTGAAGTTGTTTTCGGTAAAGATATCATTACCTTCTTAGATGGGATAAGGTTGTGACGATGATGATATCAGTACCTTTTTAGGGTTTTTACCCAATCATTGTCACGTAAAACTGGATGAAAGTCAAGAAAATGAATCTTAAATATTAGAGAAAGAACTAAGTGTCAATTTTTTTTCTTACACATAATCCATTCTTTTAAATCAGACTCAGTGAAAACCATAGTAAGCTACCTGCAAATGTACGAGAGCCTATTTTTTTTTTCAGAGACAACAGCATTACTGGTGTTGATTGAGAACCTAAATAAAAAAAGTTCAGTGCCTATTATTTGAAAGAAAACCAGGAGCAAAGCAAAAAAAAATGTCAATATCAAATGCAAATAATGAATGTGGCTAGCATAACTTAGATGGCAGAAATAGTAGCCACAAACAAATTTTGAATAAAAAATGGTAGCTATATCCAACAATTGTATACATTAAGAACCAAAGTAAAGTCTAAATAGCCTCTTTCTGGTGCATCACTGAAACCACAACTAGTAAAAACAGACTACTCTGTGAGAGAACATGCAGAAGCTAATTAAAGTTGTAGACATTTATGGTAAGTTTCATATCATTTTATAACTCGTGAATAAATACAAGAAGAAAATTTAATTTCTTTCTTCTGACGCTTCATGAGGGTCATTAAAAAAATGATCAGAAGCAATGATATTTGGTATTCGAATCAACATGTCATGAAGATACGAGCATTTAATCCTCTTTAAAGAATTACCTGTGCCAACTTCTAGATTTGTTTGGTATTCTACTAATGTTTGAAAGCTCAATAGCCACTTCTGGCTTCTAAGATAATAACAAATATTAGTACCAATAATATTAATCAAATAAATTGTACAGGTTCCAAATAAAGTGATAAGAAATCGACAGCCATGAAAGCCTTGAGATTAACTGGTATTTAATGGTCAGTATCCATGTTACATCATATGGGTACGGGAATTGGGTTCATTGGATCATCTCAACCCCAAGTTTAGGACCAGTTCATGAAGGATCCTTCGAGTTTTAACTTGAGTTTAGTTTTATTTAAAAGTTTGCTTTAGATTTTTTAATTTTGACAAGTTGGTTGGGAAATGGGAAAAGAATAATCCAAATTCGGTATGGCCACGAAGTATCCAAGCCGTACCAAGTATCCTTACCCAACTCATATCGAGTTGGGTCACGTAAGGTTCCATGTTGAAGGATCAGGGTATCATAGCTCAGTATAAAGATATTTATTTTCACAAGCTGAGAAGCATTTTTTGCTCAGTATTCTTAAGTCTGAAAACCTGCAGAAGCTGCCAAAAAAAAACAGAAAATAATGCCCAAAAGAAAATGTAGGTACATACCATTTGATCAGCCCAGCCTTGGATGCACGAATAACAAAACCGATGTCCACACGGTAAAACTCCCCTTGTCAAACTAAAATCCGTCCAACATATTACACATGATAATTCTGTTGAGGAAGGGAAGGTGATTAATTCACCTCTCCCATCATCAACTTCTTCCACACCTCCCTTTTGATTCTCCCACGAAGCCCAAAAACCATTTTGCGTAGCTGTTTCTTGAGAAGATGATGCATTTTCACTTGCTGGTTTATCTGAAACAATAGAAGGCAAGTTGGTCAACTCTCTCACATCCTCAATTTCATCCAGATCCTCATTTCGAGTTTCTCCATTATTATAGAACCCATTTTCTGAAGCCTCTCTATGGGTTGACATTGCATGCCCATTCCTCAAGTTCCTTGAATTAATGGACTCAGCACCATTGATACGAAATTGGTCACTTAAATCTGCTGAGGAAGTCTCTTGCTCACAATCCAAAACAGCAGAATTCAAGATGACATTGGATGCATTCTTTTTCACAAGGCTGCGAACTCTGCAAACAGGTTCAGCTGCAGTGCTGCTTCCAACAGCAACACAATAGTTTCTTTTGTGTCGTGCACGAAGTATAGAGGGATAAGGACATGATTCTTCAGGCTGTGCATAGAATAATTTAATCAGGCAACCACAGTGATTTAAGATTCTCGAGATACTACAACATAGACAACGTATCACTAAAAGACAGCATAAAGCATAGAAACTTATGGCCTCCAATACATACTAGAAACAATAAGGTAGTTAAGGATAATTGGAAAATAAAATTAGAAGATACTTCAAAAGTGACGCATTTATATAGTCATCGCTTATAGAAATGATTAATCCTTTAGGAGAAAATTTGAAGATTTTACTGTAAACTGTGGCACAAATTTTGATTAAAAAATTCAAGTTTCTCTGCTTCACGTCGATGGAAGCATTTCAGTCAGTTCAATACTTCAAAAACATCTTTTTTTATCTAAACATCTCAGAATGAAACAGATCATGGAGATCAAGTTCGTTATGATAACTTTCTAGGAAGTGGACCATATAAAAAAAAGCAAACACAAAGACACTCTTTGTTTACATCATTCTTATTGCCCTTCTGTAAATGTTGATAACTCTATTTGCAGTTACTGTCATCAACTTTGAATTTTCAAACAATTGGTTAATAGGCAAGCATCAAATTTCGTGATGTTGCGCATGCAGCAAATTATTTTTTTATAAATGTTACCGATGAAGAGCAGACCATATCAAAAAAAAAAATTAGAAGTACAACCAAATTATGTGCTCAAGAATTATGAGAAAAAACTATAGGGAACCAGGTAAACTTGAAAACATCACCAGAATAACTAATTCAGCCATAGGTGTCTCAAGAGAACAATGTTTTTTTCTTGGTCTATATTGCTTTGAAGCTTTTCTAACTCCATTTTTATGAACTTTTGTCTCCAAACTGGAAGATGAAATCTGCAATGATACAACAGAAAGGAAATTATATAGTAGATGATCAAGTTTAATACTCTTCCAAAATATAGCAAACATTATCAACAGCACCATAATCTAATTCTGAGGAGCAGATGCTTTGTCAAGAATCTCAACCATATCTAAATATTAATAGCAGTTCAAGGTAGCTTGGTATCAACAAACTACAAGAAATATTAAGAGAAAATGAGCAATTTATACAACATTACAGAAGTCACTGACTATACCCTAATAGTTAAAAGAAAGGAGCTTTACAGCATGAAATGGATGATAAATTCCCTCCGGAATGGTTGCTAATTTGTTATCAGCCCCTACTCAAAATGCTTCCCTCAGATAATTAAGGGGAACCGAGCATGAGAAGATAAAGCATGTTAGCAAAAATAGCAGTTACGCCATTAAGTACAGAAATCATGAATTAATTAGAAGTTTGTTTCAACAAATTAAAAGTCATGAAGGTAAAGCACTGGTTAATTTAATCCTTCACTACAACCAAAATCAGTTAACTTATTCCATTGGTAGGACCATTGCTGAAATTTAAAAAATTAAATTAAAGATGAATAATATCAAAATAATAATAGCCTGGAAGATTCATCCAATAAAGAAGATAATTGTCCATATTCTGGAGACAAGTTTCAAAGAGTACATGGAAAGCATGGTTCAAATTCTCAGACAATACCGATAGGTATCATCCGATATGTATCAGTTTCGGAGACCACTGATACAAGATATATTGGCTATGTTTCGACAATACGTACCCAATATATGTGTACATAATCAATGTATCAGCGATACCCAATACGTATCGTCTCGGTATTGATGGTGACCATGGATCAAAAAATCAGCCAAAACGCATCGGTTTCGGTGACACCAGAAACGAAATCCCCAAATTTTCGGCTGATAATTTGAAATTATCGGCAGATATTTTGCTACCTCAATAATTTGGGTTTAAAAAAATAAAAATAAATAAATAAAAGGGCTCCGAAATTTCGGCCTGGCCCTGAAAAATTCAGCCAAAATTTCAAATTCGAAAATGAAACCAATATTTTGATCCTTGATGGTGACTGTCTTCATAGCATTGATCTTTATGTTGACATGGTCTAGTAGAGCAGCTCAAATACGGCTAACTAGGTTGTAGCTGTAAATTGTTGACTCTTTTAAACTCATTTATACAAATACCCTCAAAGGGTTTTCATCTAAAATTTAAGCTAAGCTTCATAAAATTTCACTATTTTCAAGGTATCAAAGCCCTAGTAGTGTGTGACCGTTAATCTAGGTAAAGATCATGATGATGGAAGTTAAATGAAGAAACCACCTGCCTTAAGAAAGCATTTAAACATGTCCAAAGTTCAAACTATATGGGAAGGGAACTTTGCCATTTCACCATTTTTTCTTTTCTAGACCAACCTCAAGCCTCAGTTATTAAGCAGCACGATTCTTCCTACCGCCAAAGTAACAAACTATTAAATCAAAATCTTCATAGAAATTTCCTAATTGACTGTATACATAATGTACAAACTACCACAAAAATAAGTGTAAAAGCAAAGCATAATAGAGAACAAGACAATTTCGAAAATGTTTTGACAACTGCTTTAAATTTGAAGGAATTTGTCAAGGTATTTGAGGAAGTGAAAGTGCAATATAAACTCTAGATATTACACATTAAATTATTTTAAAATATTACAGTATAAACCAGTTTCATTTCATTAATATTAGCAATCAGTTTTCGATCACACGAGTGACTTAAGATAATTGTCACTCAGCTCATGCTATCAGTTTTCAACTACTACCTCTTTTAATAAACGAGAATCAGACCAAGCAGAGTGTCCAGCATCCAAGCACCCCGTATCAATCTCAAGTGCTTTGCCATCATTGCATACATACGAACGATCAGAGAACAATTTTCCTTTCTTCTTAGTCAATAGACTCCCACTCTTACCACAAGCATCCTCAGGAACTGGTACTTCCCACAATAAGGGTGCTACTTGCTGTCCACTACAAAAATAAAAAAACAACTCATATTTAATATAGTAAAGTAGATAAATTACACATGACATAAGACAAACTTCAAATGTAGCATACTAATTCTGTGCAGGATAATTGCATGTGGCTAAGTCGTCTCCATAAATTTGCAGGCAGTTACTGAAGGAGACTACCAGAGTATCATATCAGCAGAAGGATAACTGATTATAGGAGGGAAATCTTCAGAAATATAATTGTACAAACTGTTTCAAAATCAAGTCATCAAAGGAACTGTCCAAAATAACCTTCAGGTAATTTGTCATAGGAAGGAAGATACTACTCTGATCATGCTTCCAAAATTTCCCCTAAAGCACTGAGTTCAAGTTTCTATTAAAATTAGTTGTAGAAAATAGAGAAAAAAAAAGGGGGATGGAAATATTTCTGACTGAGCCCTCAAGAGAACCTAAAAATCTAAGAGTGCCATGTGGCATCTATGGTCAAAAGGTTGGGTGCAGTTACGGATGCCCAGAACCAATCTAACTTTTCATTAGGAGTTTTATATGGGTTGCATAAAGAAACAAAATGGAAATCCCTAAGAGAAATTTTATTATCAAAAGGACTAAGATACTGCAACAGATCAGATATCCTAAATGCTGAAAATGCAACATCCTGATTGAGATGCTAAACTAGGATAACTAATGTCACTGAAATAGAGGAGAAATCGTCAACAACATCAATGCCTTATCCCATTTATTTGGGATCAACTTATATAACTGGATTTGACGGAATTTTTAAAGCCGGCTGTCAATCTGTAAGTAAATAAAATCTCATTAACATAAAAAAAAACAATAAAACGTAGAATCACCACCCAAAGACAAATCTTCACTTTCGTATTTCATCACTTATAAGGGAATCTCCCTCCTATAGAGAGGTGTTGAACTTCTTTGGAGTTCAAAAAATAAAATAAATTAACAAACAAAAAAGAAAACACTCCAAAATAATATAGAGAGGTAGTATTATTGTCTTTGATGTCAATTTACGATACAAGCAAAGCTACAAAAGGATGTTAGTGGGATGAGGTCCATTCTGTTAAATAAGCATGGTACATTAGATACTACAGTTCCTAATAGGGAACCTTAGAGGGCTAAACAGTTAGAACTCTTATACATTCAAGAAAAAAAAGATGGAGGTGGTCAAATTTAGTCATTTGAAATCAGTACAGATTATTACAGAGACGATTGTCCTCCCGGTGTATAGTTGATCTCAAGAGATTCGGATAATGTGGGATCCAACTGCAATTAAATGTAAACTCTCTAAATCAATCATAAATTTGGCAGGGAATAACATGTTTCAGATCAGTATGTTGTTGGGATTGCTTTTATGGCAACACTATCAAGTTGGGTGTTTAAGCTCCAACTCGTCAACCTCACCTGACCTATTAACCACAAAACCTTAACCTGAACCTAAGCCTGGCCTATTAAAAATATCCAAACCTGGACCTGACCTGAACCCAACCTGCTACTTCAACCACCTAGACCAGTTAGACATTAAATGTATGTATATGTCTTATAGCACACAAGTACAAGTTCGAGCTGAGTTTGGGGTTATGAACCCAACTTGTTTCCATAACAGGCCAAGATTTTCCACTCGATCCAGCCCAATAGAGCAAGTTTTTTAAATACAAAGATGACTTGTAGCAGGTCGGGTCTGCAAAACTTGTCAGGTCAACCGGACCCATTTGTACCTCTAACTAGCTGTGTATTAAGGTACACAAGAGAGCAACCCTACTAAAATCATATGCTAGAAATGTATTTTTAAATTCAAAATTTAAAAAAAAATTCTGACGGGGGACGTCAAAATCGAGAGCATTGGAATTGGGCCGTAATAGAATTTTCAGCTTCAGAAAGGCTTAAAGGAATTGCCCAGTCGATTGATCGACCATTCAAGCGATCGATCGATTGCAGCCGGTGGGAGCAGTTCAAAATCGAAGAAAACTGAAAGTTGCTACAATAATTCTATTAATCGAGCTACAATGCTACAGTAACTCGATTAATCAAGCTACAATGCGAATTTTGATGAAATTTAGGTTTTTAAGGGCATACTTGTCCTTTTTAGTATCTGTTTTAGGGTTTTATTTTTTTAAGGGAGGCCTCCTATATAAGGTCTCTAAACAAATATTGTGATTAGTTGATTGATTATTGAATGAAAAGAGAGTTGCTTTTGTGCAAACCCTAGAAAGCTTGAGAAGAGTTTTCAACCGAGAGAGTGAATCCTTTAAACCTTGAGGAGTGAGCAATCGTTTCTCGTGCCACTTGGTGCGAAGCCGACGTACAGCCGTGGTGTGAAGCTTCAGAAAATCCTTGGTGTGAAGCCTTGGAAATCTATCCCTTTTATTTATGTCTTTCTAGATTATTGTCAGGTAATATCTTTCTTAATTCCATTGATAAAAGATCAAAAATTCCAAACTCTCTATTCCTTGATATCTTTGATTTTCCCTTTTGAACTATTTATTCAAATTTTATTTCATCCCAAAATCCCCGAGGAGTCAAGAGACGATATTGTAATTATCGCTTGATACCCTAAACTAGAGCAAAACTCGAGTTCCCTTATCAGAGCCGTTTTTCTAGATCGGGAGATCTTCGTGAATACGAACGCTAAAATGAATTAATCTAATTGTTTTATTGAATTCATTGAATTAATTTTACGTGTTTAATGCTTTCAAATATTTCAGCTATTCAATTCATTCTAAAGTTAATCCCAAACTAGCATACTAGGGTTTTAGCGTTTTGTCTCGCATTAGTTTTGAAATCAGAGCCAAGTTTTTAGTTTAGGGTTCTCCACGACAGTCGATCGATTGACTAACACTATCGATTGATCGATTAAGTCGGAACCGTAACAGGGATCTCTGATAAATATTAGGATGTATTTTATTTTCGTATACTTTGTCGTAGACCATCTAGTCTTGCATAATTCTGTCATGGATACCAGTAGCTTAAAAGCCCTGATTCGAGATCTTGCATCCAAAGTGACCGCTAGTTAAACCTGGATGGATGAGCACATCGCTGATCAACAAGCCCGGCATGAGGCTTTAGAAACCCGATTTGACGAGATCAATGAGCTCATCGCTGAGAATCACAGTAGAGTCAACCCCAACGACCAGAGGAGGAAGGGTCCTCGTCGTCGTGAAATTCAAATCAGTCAAGACAATAAAGTCATGAAATCAGTGAAAATGAATGCCCCTACTTTTGATGGGAAAAGACAACCCAAGGTCTTTCTCGAATGGGTCGCCAGCATGGAAAACTACTTCGAGTAGTATGTCATGTCTGAAGAGCGCAAAGTCAGATTCGTCAAAGTCAAGCTTATGGGTCAAGCTAAACTTTATTGGTTGGGAGTAGAGCGTCGTAGGTAAATCAAGGGTCTTCGTGCTATTTTCACGTGGACTGAAATGAAAGTCCAACTGCACGAAAATACGTTCTCGTATTATATGATGAACGTATTCTTGATCAATGGCAGTCATTGCATCAAGGAGATTCTCCAGTCACTGAGTACATCGATCGGTTTGAAGACCTGATGACTCAGGCCATGTCGATGAGCCAGCAAAAGTTACCTCTCCCGATTCCGAATGGGTCTTCGACCAGAGTTGCAGAGGGAACTCATTCCTTACCCGTTGCGAATCTCGAGGAATGTTTTGCTAGGGTTGAAGAATTAGAGCAGTATCTCGACACCCCTAGTAATGGCCGATCTAAGTCTTCCAAACTTGAGTATCAATCTAATCCTATATAAAAGGGAAATAATGCCTTTAGTCAAGCTTCAAAATTCGTGATTCCTTAGGTTGACAAAGGAAAGGGAACAATGATTGAGATTTCCAGACGTGCTCCGCAACAATGTTATAAGTGTTAAGGTTTTGGTCACTTTGTATCCCAATGTCCCAGTAAGGGTCAAACCTTGGTTATTCAGGAGCATGCCGAGAAAGAGAGCAATGAGTTGCCCGAAGAAGTGTAAGAACCGTGTAACACACCAAGTGATGACGAAGGTGAAGTTCCGGTAAAAACCGTAGGTTGCATTAGGATAGTTCCTATTACCGGAGACAGTGTTAATAGTGTGTCTGTACCAAGTGAGTCATTAGAAGTGGTAGAAGCATATCCTCATTCTAAATCGCATGGGATTAACAATCAAAATTTATTAAACATTGAAAATATGCCTGATCGCACTAACACGTTGAATATGTTTAATGAATTTGATACTAACAGTTTTATATTAATTCCTGATAGTCTCGAGCATGGGGAATCTTTTCCAATCTCAAAAAAGGGTAAAGATAGAGGTCGAAATTTTCCTATAGACAAGGACAACCATCTGATAGTTGTCGTAACGGATCTTACGCCTAGTCTAGATCCCACAACCCTGCCCTTTGATCCATTCCTTATTGAGCACCCAATCGAACCACATCCATTTACCCAGTTTCTATCACGTACCTTACATGTGCAATATGAGAAAGGATCGAATGAGAAGGTCATAGAATTTCTGAGCTTCCATGCCATAGAAGATCAGAATCGGCATGGAAGCTCCACCGTTCGAGTCCCAATATACTTGATCAGTACTACAGTCGTGTTTCATCGGTGATGAAACATTTTGAGTCAGGGAGATTGACGGGGGACGTCAAGATCGAGAGCATTGGAATTGGGCCGCAACAGAATTTTCAGCTTCAGAAAGGCTTAAAGGAATTGCCCAGTCGATTGATCGACCAGTCGATCGATCGATCGATTGCAACCTGTGGGAGTAGTTCAAAATCGGAGAAAACTAAAAGTTGCTACAGTAACTCGATTGATCAAGCTACAGTGCTACAGTAACTAGACTAATCAAGCTACAGTGCGAATTTTGATGAAATTTAGGTTTTTAGGGCATACTTGTCTTTTTAGTATTTGTTTTAGGAAATTATTTTTTTTTAGGGAGGCCTCCTATATAAGGTCTCTAAACAAATATTGTGATTAGTTGAATGATTATTGAATGAAAAGAGAGTTGCTTTTGTGCAAGCCCTAGAAAGCTTGAGAAGAGTTTTCAACCGAGGGAATGAATCCTTCAAACCTTGAGGAGTGAGCAATCATTTCTCGTGCGACTTGGTGCGAAGCCGACGTACAGCCGTAGTGTAAAGCTTCGAAAAATCCTTAGTGTGAAGCCTTGGAAATCTATCCCTTTTATTTCTGTCTTTCTAAATTATTGTCAGGTAATATCTTTCTTAATTCCATTGATAAAAGATCAAAAATCTCAAACTCTTTATTCCTTGATATCATTGATTTTCCCCTTTGAACTATTTATTCAAGTTTTATTTCATCCCAAAATCCCCGAGGAGTCAAGAGACGATATTGTAATTATCGCTTGATGCCCTAAACTAGAGCGAAACTCGAGTTCCCTCATCGAAGAGAGATCTTCGTGAATGCGAACGCTAAAATGAATTAATCTAACTATTTTATTGAATTCATTGAATTAATTTTACATGTTTAATGATTTCGAATATTTCCGCTATTCAATTCATTCTAAAGTTAATCCCAAACTAGCATATTAGGGTTTTAGCGTTTGTCCCGCATCAACTTCTCTACCACAGTTTAAAGTGTGGCTCTAAATCTTGGGCCGCAATACCGATAAATCGGATTTCAGCCAAGCCAATAGCAATGCACAACAGTTTGTTGATATCCAGTAGGTATTGATCTATACCTACAAGTATCAGCAGGTTTCGACCAATACCTACTGAAATGTATTAATTGAATATCAATTGGATTCAACCAATACCTACATATATGGATCAGCGGTTACCATTACCTATTTGGCTATTTACTTTATTATAAAAGAAGTTTCAAAACCTTTGGATGTAATAGCACATGAAATCTCTAGGAAAAGATTCCATCGTGCATGTTATTTGCATATGAAGTGGTAATAATTTCCTGAAAAAGGAAACAAATAAATAAAAGCTGGAATTGAAAATTAGCATAACAAAAACAGTATATATGGAGTGCAACTTTCATTAAAATAATAGTCTTGAGGAGAAATTGGATAAAATAGAAAACCATCTAGTGCCACATTGCAATATATTTCATTGTTTAGCCTCTACTTCACAATCAGATGATAGATTGAGGGCATCTCAAATAGCAATAGCATTAATGCAAATTGGATGAAATGGAGATAAGCAAGTTGAGCATTGTACGACCCAAGCGTTACAGTTCGATTGAAGGGACCTTTTTTTAAGATGGAGGTAAGATCTGTCATACTATATGGATGGGTGCTGGTCTACGAAAAAGCAACAAGGAGATAGAGTGCATGAAGCTGAAATGTGTATGTTAAGATGGAATGTGGAGAACAAGAAATGATAAATTATGAACAAATATATGAGAGGAAATTTGAGAGTGGCAACTATAAAGGATAAAATTACAATATGTTGCTTGAGATAGTGTTGTCAAAGATGCTAGACGCACCTAAGATGACAAGGGTCCCTAAGGCCTAGGCGAGGCCAAGGCACAAAGGCGTAGGTTTCTTTTCTTCAAGATTCATTTTTATTTCGATTTTTGTATATATTTTTATTATTTATTAATATAAAATAATATATCATTGCATTTTTCTATTTCAAGGAAACATGTATATAAAGAATAACAACAATCAACAATGGGAAATACAAGAAAGAAATAAACATCATAAACAATTGAGTATAATTTGTACTAAAAAAATACAATTTGACAAACTAGCAAGACTTGATTTTGATTGTCGCTAATGAGTTTAGTAGGATTAGAAACTTAGGGCTAGGGTTAGATTGAAGGAGAAGGAAGAGAGAGAGAAAGAGAGAGAGAGTCAAAAGACCTAGTTAGGGCTGGAGACCCTACTGGCCTTTATATTAAACAAAAGACTTAGTAGCTAGTATCCTTACGTACATTATACATTTATACACAAATCACACTACTTCTAACACACACCACTAAACTATGTATATACATATACATGTATCCCCATACTCCCCCTCAAGTTGGCACATATATATCTTGCATGCCCAACTTGACAAGAATACTCTAAAGCTGTGTAGGCCCAAGTGCCTTAGTCAATATATCTGCCAATTGATTTGAAGACGACACTTTAGGAGTCTCCATGAGGCCATTCTGAATCTTTCCCCAAATGAAGTGAATATTCACTTCAATGTGCTTTGTTCTCTCATGGAGAATGGAGTATGCTACAATAGTTGTCTGGTTATCACAATCTCGTGGCATAGGGCTAATTGAGGTGATCCAAGTTCAGTAAGAAGAAACCGTAGCCATAGGAGTTTACAAGTGTCATGTGCCATAGTTTTATACTCAGATTCAACACTAGATTTGGAGAGCACATCATGTTTCTTACTCTTTCACACCACTAAGTTTCATCCAAGAAATGCACAGTATCCAGAAGTGGATCGACAATCAATAAGGGCCTTATCATAATCATCATCACTGTAGAAACAAAGGGATGAATATCCAGCATCAGAATAGAATAGTCCTCTTCCCACCGACTCCATATGCAACATGCATGGCGCATGCATAAACTGGGCAGCAACGAATACGACAAATGTGAAGTTTAACCTGGTGCTAGTAAGATAAATAAGTCGCCTAACAAGACGTTGATACTCGGATGGGTCTGGAAGTAGCTCTCCGATATCCACATGAAGATAGTGTCTAGGGTCCATAGGAGACTTGGCGGGTCTGCATCCAAGCATGTCAGTGTCTCGCAGCAAATCAATGGCATATTACCTCTGTGAGAGTGATATCACACGAGGAGAACGAGCTATCCTTATATAGAATTAATCGACAGCGGCCCAGATCTTTTACCTCAAATGATTTGCTCAATTATGCTTTTAGATAGGGATAAAGGCAACGTAATCACTTGTGATTGTAATTTCATCAACATATACCAGCGAATAGTCTTCAAGCCTCCCATATCCAATATGAATAAAGCATGTGCGGTTTGAGTGGCAGCGGATGAAACCCATGGTAAGAACAACACTAAATCGATGGAACCAAGCCTTAGGGGATTGGTTCGGCCCGTAAATGGATTTGTGAAGATGACCCATCTCCCAGAATATTGCCCCTAGAGTTGAAAGCTTGATGGGGGTCCATGTAGATTTCTTCACTCAAATGCCCATTCGAATGGATTTTTGACATCACGTTGATATAATTGTTAGTGCTATTCGTGTGTCAGTAGCATATTTAGTGTTATTTGCTTTAAATATGGTGTCTTTATTTATCATTGGTGTGCATGTAACAGGTCACTTAATATGAAAGCTAATGAGGGTCTTATTTCTCATTAAGCTATTTTTTATCCTCTAATCTCTTTCTTCTCTCTCCTCTATCTCTCTAACCCTAAACTTCTCTCAACTAAACCGTAAATCACATCAAACGAACCCTAATCTCGCTCTATTTCTCAACTTCATCTTGTATCAAAGATTCGTCGATCCTAGACCCATTGATTTCCTCCATCTCGCTGACGTTAGCATGATGCCATGCTGATGTCAGCAAGGTCAACAGGTTTGACCTCAGTTTGACCACATATGATATCCATTTGGATCGGCTTTTTATGAATGTTATTTTGTTCTTCGCGATTTGAAGCCTCCTTAGAGTTTTAAGGGGGTCTTAGTATCTTCAAGAATCTCGTTGATTCACCATTGTTGGGATTTTTGTTGCTCGTGTGGCATGATGGATGGTCAATACAAAGTGGGAATGGACCGTTTTTTATCACGCGACCGTTGGAAGTGATCTCGCATCATTTGGATAAGAACCGGTAGATCTAGGTCATTTTTCATGATTTTTTGTGATTAAAAATCATGTATTGGTGATACTCTTCATTCTCTAGATTATTTTTGCTTCTCTAGTCCCTTGGGATGCATATCTAAATTTTATTATGACTTTTTTGGAGTCTTATCAGATTTTTCCTTGATTTTTTGTGGTATATCATACCACTTTCTAGCCGTTTACACCTTATTTGTTGTTGCCCTCCTTCACATTAGTTTAAGCCTATTGTTTGTCAAAATGGGTGACAAATATGTAGGCATGATTTCTGAAAATTTGCCTTCGAGTACCATCAAATTAAATTCTACAAACTATCTTCAATGGAAGCGCGCTATTATGTTGTATATTCACGAGCCTAAGAAGATTGGTGACGCGGGACGACACGCTAAAACCCTAATATGTGAATTTGGGATTAACTTTAGAATGAATTAAATAGCGGAAATATTCAAAATCATGCAACAAATAAAATTAATTCAATGAAATTAATAAAACAATTAGTTTAATCCATTTTAGCGTTCGCATGCGTGAGAATTTCCCAATCTAGAAAAACAGCTCCGATGAGGGAACTCGAGTTTCGTTCTAGTTTAGGGCATCAATCGACAATTGCAATATCGTCTCTTGACTCCTCAGGGATTTTAAATGAAATAAGGCTTAAAATAATTCAGTAAAAGGGAACAATTTGGGATTTTGATTTTTATCAACGGAATTAAAGAAAGATAATACCTGACAACAACTAGAGAAAAGACAAAATAAAGGGATAGATTTCAAGGCTTCACACCAAGGGTTTTCCGAAGCTTCACACCACGGTTGTATGTCGGCTTCGCACCAAGTCGCACGAGAAACGATTGCTCACTCCTCAAGGTTTGAAGGAATCACTCCCTCGGTTGAAAACTCTTCACGAGCTCTCTAGAGTTTGCACAAAAGCAACTCTCTTTTCATTCAATAAACAATCAACTCCTTAATAAAGTGTTTACAATGCCTTTATATAGGCTAAGAAAACCCTAAAAAACTTAAAACTCGCAATAAAAGAGTCCTAAAATAATAAAAGACTAAAATGACAATTTTTGTAACAAAAATAGAACTTCCCGAAAGTCCGTCGCTGGGCGGAGTTGTCCACGAGCGATGTGGGATTGTTCACAGCATGCTGTTGCACTGATCACAGCGCATTGTGGGACAGCGTGTTGTACTCTTCACAACGCGCTGTGGGACAACGTGCTGTTGTGTCTTATTTTCTGCCTTCTCTTTTGGTTTCCTCTTTATGCATTCATCTGCCTTGTTTTGTTGGATGTCCCCATCAATTGGTCTTCTTACTGGAATCACAGCCAAGCCTAAACTTGGATCTCGAGTTATTTGATGGGCGGATAATGCCACTATTCTTGGGTGGTTGTTTAGTTCAATGGAACCATATATTTCTAGAACCTTTATGTTTTATGTCTGCTTCTTTGTTATGGAGCAAGCTTGAGGAAAACTTTGCTCCAGTTGAACATGATACTCAAATCTATCAACTTACAAGTATCATAGTTGAGAACAGGCAGGGAAACATGTCCATGAGAGAGTCCTTTAGCACTTTACAGAGTATGTGGGAGGAGCTGAGCCATTATGAGCCTATTTCACAGTTTAGCAAGGCTGTCACCTTTGTACCTGCCAAGTGACATGAGATTCTCACCACACACCCTCTTCCATAGTATATGGCATTTTGTTTTCTAAGGAGCAGCAACGTTCTATCATGTCTACCCCTTCTGCTCTTACTTTGACAGACAGTTCTACATTTATCATTGATTTCCATCCACAGGTGGTTGTGGTCGAGGATCAAGTCATGGGCACAACAGGGGTTGTAGAGTTAGAGGATGTGATCGTTCATCTTCTGTTTGTTCTCATTGTGGCAAAGTGGGGCATGATCGAGATCGTTGTTTTAAGTTGCATGGCTATCCAGACTCCTTTCAGCAGTGTTCAGCGGCTCACACTGTGACAGCTTCTGATTCTGAGACTACAGTTGATATTGGTCCTTCTTCCTCAATGGATTCCCTGTGTTCCCTCTGGGCTGATATATTAGAGATGGTACGCATTGGGTTGAGGACACAGGCCACGATTACTCCATCTATTGCTGCTAATTTTGCCACTACTCCTGGGGTTTCAGGTACACTTGCCTTCAATGCTTCCACTTCTCCATCTTCTCCTAGCTGGGTCATTGATTCCGATGCTATACACCACTGAAATCGTGGTTGGATCAAAAGGAGAAGGTCAACAAAGAAGTGTACTCATGAATGGATTTTTAAAAAGCTCGTTAAAGAAGGATTGAAGACTCATGTGTACGTGCACGCCACACATGTGTAGACCCAACATATGGGAGACGCGCACATGGGAAGGACCAAGAGGGTAGAAATGACCGAGTTTCTCTCCAGATTCGCTAAAGCGAGATTCAGCCTCGCACATGCAAGATCGACCCAATAGCAAATTTTAATTCTAGCAAACTCGCCCGATCGCTCTAGCAAGATTGAGCTGACTCCAGTTCGGCTGGACATATTTCAGGCGAAATTTTAAGATTTAGTTTCCCTTTTCTTGTACGTTTCTTTTATTATACAATTTTGTCAATGTATAGTTGCCTTTTTTACTTAGGAGTCTTTATTTTTAGTAGAATTAGACCTTGTTAGGGTACTTAAAAGCTATAAATACACATGTAAAGCTCTTTATGAATTAGTTAATGAGAATTTAAGAATTTTGTTTGTGTAAACTTTGAAAGAGAGATTCTTTCGTTTTGAAAGCGTACGATGAGTTTTTGTTTAGAGCAAGAGTGATTCATGTTCATTGGTGTGAAGCCAACAACTTCTTTGGAGAGATTATGAAAATCTACCGATCTCCTTCCTTATGATTTATTTTTGCTTTATTTTATTCTATGAATCGAAGACCCTAATTCCTAGTCCTAGCATGCGAGATTTATTAGTTCATTTCTGTCCTACATCAAAGTCACAAAGCTTTACCACTTACGCACCTCTTAGTAGCTCACTAGCTCTACTTAGGTTCGATTGGCGGATGGTTCCTTCATTCATGTTCTTAGAGTGGGAACTATTTCATTGTCCTCTTCTCTTTCTTTGTCCCATACACTCCATGTTTCTCAATTTTCAGCTAATTTAATTTCTTTAAGTCGTCTTGCTAAGCAGTAAAATTGGTGTCACAATCTATCCCTCTTACTGTCATTTGCAGGAGCTAACTTCAAGGAAGATTGTTGATAAAGGCATAACGCGTGGAGGACTCTACTACTTTGACAATGGGATAGCTTGTCTGCTTCTACTGTCGTTTCCGATGGCATTTCTCCTTTATTTTTAGATTCTTCAATTCCTATTGTTGCAACTAGTGGTACTTTAACTTTGTGGCATGCAGTGTTCTTAAAATCGTTGGGTGGGTTCGGGCAATCGGGGGGATGTTCAAGCGGAAATCGTTGGGCGACGTCCGGGCAGGCTGCCGCTATGTATATATATATATATATATATGTGTGTGTGTGTGTGTGTGTGTGTGTGTGTGTGCCACTTGCCAGAACAGGAGGAAGAAAAAAAAGAAAAGAAGAACAAAAAAGAGTTGTGCTCTCTGCTCAGTTGCCGAAAAAAAAGTGTTGTGCAAGATCATAAAAAACTGAGGAAGAAGAAGAAAAAAACTGAGGAAAAAGAAGAAAAACAGAGGAGATTAAAAAAAAAAAAATTGGAGACTGGGGCGACCCGGATGGGTCCGGGGAGATCCGGGGCAGCGCCCAGGCGGCCTGGGCGGGCGCCCCAAATCCGGTCCACCCCGGAGTCCACCCAGGCCTAAATCAGGACGCTTGGGGGCCCAAACCACCCAGGCGGCCGCCCCAGGCGATTTTCAGAACAGTGGTGGCATGCTCGTTTGGGGTATATTGGTTTTAGATTTTGTGTGATTTTATTCCTAGTTTTAAATCTCTATGCAATTTTGTTCAATTGAAATGTGAATTTTGTGAGTTAGATAAGCATAAGCGTGCTTCATATCATGCTCATTCTCACTGTTCCCATGCATCTTTTGGTTTAGTGCATTCTGATGGTTGGAGTCCTTCCCTCGTTGTCTCCATGGATGGCTTTAAATATTTTGTTGTGTTTATTGATGATTATACCCGGCTTACCTGGGTATATCTTTTAAAATTTAAAGATAAAGTTTTTCAAAATTTTCAAGATTTTCATTCAATGGTCAAGACTCAATATGAGAGTTGTGTTATAACTCTTCGTACTGACAATGGAGGTGAATATACCTTTCATGCAGTCATGCCTTCGATCGATATCTTCAATCATATGGCATTGCTCACCAATTGTTTTCTCCTTACACTCCCGAACAAAATGGTGTTGCGGAGCATAAGCATAGACATCTTATTGGTATGAATAGCTCAATATTACGAGGAATGCATGTACCCAAGTCTTACTGGTCAATGGCTTTGCTTACTGCATGTTTTTTCATTAATCGTATTCCTTCTTGAGTTTTAGCTGGTCGCATTCCATATCATTGGTTGCATCCTCAAGAACACTTGTTTTGTGTGACACCCAAAGTGTTGGCATGTATATATTTTGCACAAAATTTGAATCCTCATAAACAAAAATTAGGTGATAAATCTATCAAGTACATTTTTGTTGGTAATTCATCTCATTCAAAGGGTTATCGGTGTTATAATCCTCTTACTCATCGAATTCATACTTCTAATTATGTTACTTTTTTTAGGATACAACATATTTCTCTCCTAAAGATGACTCCCTCTCCTACTCTTAATGTTCCTCTGTCGATTCCTATGGTGTCATCTTCATCAAAACAGCAGCACAAGAAGAAAAATTATCTTACTTATCAACGTCAGAAGTGGTGTGGGTCCTCGTCCACTATGTAGCAACCACCCTCTTCTTCAAGTTCACCCTCCCTTCCTCCTATAATTTTTACTTGTCAAGAAAATTTCCTATTGTTACTGATGAAGTTGATTTGAATCTTTCTATTGCCTTAAGGAAAGGGATGCGGAGATGTGCTAATACTCCCTATCCTATTGCCAAATATGTTTCCACTCAGCCACTTGCCTTTGCGTATCAAGCTTTTCTTTCTAAAGCCGATATTGTTACCATTCCACAATCAGTTCATGCTGCCCTAGCTCATCCTCAATGGAAAGTAGTTATGCAGGAAGAAATAGATGCTCTTCAGAGAAATCATACTTAGGATGTTGTACCTCTTCCTCCAGAACGACTGCAACGGAATGTAAATGGGTGTCTAATGTGTCAGTTGCTCGGTATAAATCTCGTCTTGTGGCGCAGGGCTTTACTCAAACATATGTAGTCGATTATGATGCCACATTTGCCCCTATTTCCAAACACACATCTATGAGAATCGTCTTATCAATGGCTGCCAACCATGGTCCCTCTTTCAGCTGGACATAAAAAATGACTTTTCGAATGGTGACCTACAGGAAGAAGGGTATATGAAACTTCCTCCCGATATTCTGCTTCAGGGGGAGTCCTCTCAGAATGTTCGTCGTTTTCGTAAAGCGATGAAACTCTTCAGCTGGGTTTTCAGGGGTACCAGTCTGGCATACTGTTTTTATCCATTTCAGATCTGCAGGTCGCACTATCTTGCTTGTCTATGTGAATGACATCATCCTCAATGGAGAGAATTTGGAATTTATCTCCTATGTTAAAAGTGAACTTGGCAGGAATTTCGAAGTTAATGATTTGGGAATTATGAAGTACCTTTTGGGTTTGGAGATAGGTCGCTCAAGAAAGGCATTATTTTGTCACAGAGTAAGTACGCATTATATTTGTTTAAAGATACTGGAATGATGAACTGTAAGTCTGCCGCTTCACCCGTGGATCCTAAAATTTCCTTGCATGAGAAAGATAGGGGGAAGGCTTCTTTCTAATCCTCGTGAGTATCAGAGACTTGTAGGAAGACTGATTTACCTTACCCTGTCTCGTCCGGATCTTACGTTTGCAGTCAGCCTGGTCAATTAGTTTATGCATGCTGCTTGCACTTGTCATATGGTTTTTGCCCACAAAATTTTGAGGTACCTCAAATCCTATCCTAGACGAGGAATTCTCTATCGAACTCATCGACATCTTCACATATCAGGTTATGCAGATGCTGACTGGGTTGGTGTTGTCACTGATAGAAGATCTACTTCGGGATATTGTGCATTCCTTGGAGGGAATCTTGTGGCTTGGAAGAGTAAGAAATAACCTATTGTTTCTCGCTCTAGTGTTGAGGCAGAATACCGTGATATTGCTCATGGTGCTTATGAGATGTTGTGACTGAGATCTCTTATGACCGGGCTTGGTTTCCCTACCGTCAGTTCTTTGCCCCTTCACTGTGATAATGAAATTAGCCAAGAAGATAGCATCTGATTATATGGTACATGAAAAGGACTAAGCTCGTAGAGGTTGAATATACATTTTTTCAGAGAAAAAAGTTTGAGATAACTCTCTCGAACTTATTGTTGAGTCTTCACAACAACTCGTTGATGTCTATACCAAACCCCTTGGTCCTACAGTGCTACAAGATATTATAGTCAAGTTGTGCATGCATGATATACATGCTCCAACTTGAGAGGGATTGGTAGTGTCATTGGTGTGTCAGTAGCATATTTAGTTTTATTTGCTTTAGTTATGGTGTGTCTTTATTTATTATTGGTGTGTATGCTACAGGTCACTTAATATAAAGCTAATGAGGTTCTTATTTCTCATTAAGCTATTTTTTCTCCTAGACACTTTCTTCTCTCCCTATCTCTCTCTAACCCTAAACTTCTCTCAACTAAACCCTAAATCACATCAAATGAACCCTAATCTCTGATGTGGAAACTAACACAAGCAATGCTAGGCTGAGATTAAAATTAATTTAGACAATTAAAATAACAATCTTCCTTAACAAATTATCACAGAAATATTCAAGAATTTCAATTGAATAATTTAATTCCGGCCCAAAATAGCGTTACTTTTCGTGTGTGTTCCCTATCGGATCTAAAAGACTAGGGTTCTTAACGAACAGCTAGATCTCCGATAGTTTTAGGGCATCGAGCGAACTCACAAGCGGATTCTCTCGATACCGTGCAAAAGTATAAGGCTAACAATGATTTAATGAAGAATGGATAGGTTGATTTTGGATTTTTAAAGAAATAAATAGGCTAAATCTGAATTTAATAGGGGAATAGATAAATTAGGTTATGCTACTTACGCAACTCGTAGATCATAGAGGAGAAAGAGTTGGCCTCGCACCAAACAGCATGCGGGACGAAGAATAGCTCTCCGTTTTGAGAGAATCACACCCTCACAAAAGTTCAAAACTCTCAAAGCTTGCAAAAGCAATTTTCTTTCACCAAAAATTAAGAATAATGTTGTTTACAAGCCTTTAAATAGGCTAACCAAAACCCTAATACGAAATTAGCAAATTCCTAAAGTTAATAAAACTCTAAAATGAAATTTTGACTGAAATAAACAAAATCCCGTCAAAATTCGGGCGATCGATCGATCGGTCGTGGCATCGATCGATTTATAAATATATAATTTGTTCGAAATCTCTGTCAGAAATCGATCGATTGAAAATCCTGGGCGATCGATCGACTGAGAAAATAAAACTTCCTAAAACTAAGAGCCTCTGCCTTCGATCAATCGATCGACTGTCTGAGCTCGATCGATCGACTAGAACAATCCTCAGTCCTTTGAATTTGCTTCAATTGATCGATCGACTTGGAGAACGATCAATCGACTAAATTAGTCTTCAGCTCCGCGACTCTGGGTATTCTTCTTTCTAACCACTTTGGCGCTCTTCTTTCGCCTCTAATGTTTCGGGCGGCTATATGAATCGGATGTCCCCATCAATCTCCCTTTCTATTTCTCAACTCTAACTCTAATGGCTAGTGATGATGGGTTGATAAAGAGATAATGACACGAATGGAAGTGAGCTTAGTAAACGGAGTAAATGTGATAATAAATTCAAACTAGACATCTGAGTCAATCCTTTGGCTACAAGGGGCACTTTATAGCGCTCAACCATAAATCCTCTCAATATTTTATAGCAAACACCCATCTACAATCAATTGAGTGTTTGTCAAGAGAAGATCAACAAGTTCCCAATGTCTAAATTTTCTCATGAACTTCATTTCTTCATGCATGTCAACGAATCAAGAGGGATACTGAAGGGACTCACCCATCTACAATCAATTTAGAAGCTTTGGCTAGAGAAGCAAAATATGCAGGGATAGAGCCTGGTACGAAATATATTGGCAATAGGATGAATAGTAAACACAACCCCTTTTCCTCTTACAAAGTGCAATTGATATAAAGAGATCATCATGAGTGGAGGAAGAAGGCACAATAATGGGTGAAGACGGTGCAATAATAGGTGAAGTAGATGTACCTAGAGGAGATGTAGATATACCTGAAGGACTTGCGCATATAGGGTATAACCCAAGTGTTGGAATGGAAGGCACTAACTTGCTTCGGCATTGATATGAGCGTCTGACAGGAAGTCGACCACTTTTAGATGTAGGAGGGGCTGGAGAAACATCTGCAAGAGGAGAAGACATTGAAAGAGGATAAACTGCAAGGTGTTCTTTTAAAAGAGACGATGGAGGTTTTGCTGCATATGAGAAGCATTAGAGAAATATGGAACATCCTGAAAATTGTTACATCCATATAAATAAACACTCATCCAATTTTAGGATCATAGCATTTATATCCTTTTGACATGGAAGAATACCTAAGAAAAACACACGGAATGGCTTTGTCATCAAGTTTATGCCTCTGGGGACGGAGATCTTGAATGAAGAAGGTACATCCAAGGACTTTAGGCTTAAGTTCCAATAAAGTAACATTAGGCCTAAGAGTATGAAATGGAGTTTGACCTTGAAAAATGCGACTTGGAGTACGATTAACCACGTGGATTATTGTAAGCAAAGCAACAAACCAATAAGATCGGAGAACATGCATCCCACGCAAAAAAGAGATCTGTAACATCCGTGAGAGGCCTATTCTTAAGCTCTACAACACCATTTTGTTGTGGAGGGTAAGGATAGGAAAGTTGGTGCATGATTCTCATCTTATCAAGATAGGATTTAAAATTGTTGGAAGTGTAATCTCCACCATTAGCAGATCGAAGAGTCGTAATAGTCTTGCCAAATTGAGTTTGGATCATAATCACAAAACTAATAGGTAGAAAGTAAATGATCAATGAGAATGATCATCAGGGAATGTGGTATATACCAAATGCCATCAAAAGAGATGATATGAGCAGGACCCCAAACATCACTATGCACGAGATCAAATAAACACTCACTACAATGCAAATAGGAAAGGAGTGTGGGCATGCTTTGAGCCTTCGCATGTTTAACGTTGGAACTTAAGGGTACTACATATTTTTTAAAAGATGGAAACAACAAACACAAATGTTGAAAATTAGCATGTCCTAGACAGGCATGCCATAGACTCAAGGTATCTTTAGTAAAAGTAACATGACTCTAGGAGGGAAAAATATGAACAATCAAGGAGAGGACAGCATTCCTAACATCACCGTAGTAGAAACCATCCATGTCATATCTTGTGCCAACTGCCAATAAACTTTTTAATACATAAGTCCTGAAGAACACGATGAGTAGGGAAAAAGATCACTGAACAATTTAATGATTTGGTAGACAATGCGCAAATAATAGATTAACATGAAGAGGAGGAACATGAAGAACATTAGTAAGAAAGAGATCAGCAGATAGGGGAACATATTCATGCATGAAGAACATCAGTAAGAAAGAGATCAGCGGATAGGGTAACATTACCCATACATAAAGAATAGGGGTATGAGAACACCATCTACAGACCATACCTATCGTGATAATGTTCAGGGAGCAAAAATGAGAATAAGTGACTTGATGAGGTTAATAGGATTAGAAGATTAGGGATAGGGTTAGAATAGAGGAAGGAGGAAGGAAGAGCGAGAGAGAGAGAGAGAGAGAGAGAGAAGAGAGAATCAAATGACCTAGTTAGGGTTAGAGTCCCTATTGGCCTTTATATTAAACCAAAAGAATAAAGTACCCTTACTTACATTATACACACATTGTAGTACTTCTAACCACTAAACTGCATATATACATATACATGTATCCCAATAGAAAGGAGTATAGCTATCTAAGAACAAACTAATGAACTAACAAGTAAGTGAATAACAACTAAAGAGTAGGGATTGTGCTTATAGCTCAACAGAAGGTGAAAGGTGAGGCAACCTTGAGGTCGTAGGTTAAAGAACTAATGAACTAACATGGGAGTAGCTTATCTCTTATGTAACTTATAAAAAATATAAATCACAATAAATAACGCTTATATAGACATATTTTGAGGCACGCCTAGGCGCCAAAGGCGCACACCTAAATATGCCTCTCTCAATTGAACCTTAAATGCAAGGCTTGGGCATAGAGGATGTGCCTAGCACCTAGGCGCGCCTTTAACAACAATGTTTTGAGGTGGTTTAGACTTGTCCATCAGAGGTCAAAAGCAACCATGTACGATGGATTGAGACGCTTCAAGCACAAGGAAGTAGGAGAAGAGGAAGGCCAATGAAGACCTGGAGGAAGCAGTGAGAAGGGACATGAAGGATTGAGGGGTTACGGAGAACTTGGCGTTGATTGGAAACAAGTGGAGAAATAAGACTCACAAAGTCGACTCCAAATAAATGGGATATGGCTAAAATGATAACAATGGGAGTTTCAAAACCTTGTTGGTCTCAAGTATTAGCAAATACATAGCAATTCCAAACCCTATAGGTATCGGCCAATGCCTAACGGTACCATGAGTTTAAACCTTGGTTTAAAGTAATCCTTTTATGATAAAACTCTAGTTCTAGACTCATTTCTAACCCTGCATTTAATATAATTCTAAACATCCATATAAGATATAAGAACCTTATTTTTTCCTATAATTATTTAAATACATCCAGTTATATACTTACATACAATCTTAAAGGACTAAGATAACCTACTTACCTAACTAAACGAATTCAATCCCTAAAGTACTTTAAAATAATACACACTCCCAATTAAGTCCTTACCAACACAAGTAGATCATTTATGAGATGTGCGTGTGTTGAGACAAGACGATCATCATTGGAATAAAGAGCACTCCTGCATCACCTTTCAGATCAATCATTGTCTTCAGTTTGTGATTCATGGCTTCATATAACCCAATTCCATGTCACTAACAATAAACTTCTTTTTGACAATTCAATATAATTACAGTTCTTATCAATAAAAGTAGGTCAGGTATGAGATCGCTCATTTGAGATAAAACGATCATCAACAGACAGAAAAACGCTACTCCATCACCTTGAATGCATCATTGTATTCAATTTGTTATTAATGGCCTAGTCATGTCACTAACAATATTAATTAAAACATGCTAAACAATGCCATTTTAACAATTAAAGATCTTTATATTTATGTTTTTATTTATATATATGTATAAAGAGAGAGAGAGAGAGAGAGAGAGATAAACGAAGATAATGTAAAATAGTAAAACTTTCGTATATTCATTAAAGCATTCAATAAAATGAAAATAAATCTAATTCTAAACCCTATTAAATCAGCACTAGGAATAACAACTATATTCACTATAACAATAATGAGTACCTATGAGCTATGTAGAGATCTTCGGAAAGGCGCTTCATTTTTCTCATGCAATCCTCAAACCAATGATGGTTGACTATTTTTGTCCCAAAATTTTTAGCCAGGTGATATTTCTTTCCTTCAAACTGCCAGCACACCTATCAACTCATATGAAGGTACAAATTAACAAGACAATTAGAATCATGACAATTAGAATCATCAAAAGGGCTTTCAATCAAAGAGAGCAAAATATTGAATTAAACTGGAAGTCAATGGATCTGTTTGTATATCTATCATTTGTTTTATGAAAGAAGAGTTGGATGAAACCTGTTACCCAAACACTTCAAAATAGAGTTATACCAATGTCAAACAAGATGCATGTTGTACCTGTGTAGCCATGCCATACATAACATAATGTAGAATTGTGGACAATATTTTTATTTCAAATATTGTGCTTTTTTTATCGATAAAAAATGCTATAATTTCAGTAATTAAAACGAAATACAGCAGGTCAAAGCAGTCGAGCGAGAAGTTCAACCTGAGAAAGAGAAAAAGAAAATACAAAATACACTATACAAGGCGGAAAGAGAAAAAGAAAAATAATTGAAGGAGCACTAGGGGATCGCCAAAAGAATCAAGATCCTAAAACATCCAGTGTCGACCTAAGGAGGTCAAGCAAGTCCCATTATCTCCTCCATCGAGGAAGTGGAACAATTGGGAGAGGCCAAGCACCATCCAAAGAGATCATCAAATACCAAGTATATCACCGCATTGCATGTTCCATATTTCATATCAAAGACTCTTATTCCGTTCTTTCCAGATTTCCCATAATATTGCCATCAGTAGCATTCTCCATAAAATGGCTATATTATCCCTGAAAGGAAAATCAGCCCACTCTGCTAGGACGGAAGTTGTCAATACAATTTAGTCATGGATAATCCAAAACCAGAAAGGAAAACTAGCCCACACTTGTTGAGTAAAAGGGCAATCTAAAAGTACGTGTGCACCTGTTTCCTCCCCCGACCCACAAAAAACCCACACTTTGGATACTGCCTACCCCTCTTACATAAGTTAACATGCGTTAAGACTCTCCCCTAAGCCACTTCCCATACAAAGAATTTTACTAACAATGGGGATCTCGTTTTCCCCAAGGACATCCAAGGGTCCAAATTAAGTGGCTTATTGTACGAAATTTACAAAAGGACTTGACAGTAAATTTTTCGAATTTATCCCAACATAACATACTTTTATCGTCAAGTACCATCCAATTTAACCCTGTTGAGTTCCTCTAAAAGTTCTAGTAACTCTCTCTCCTCTTCCTCCTTTAAGTTCCTGCGAAGGAGGATATTCCAATATTCCTATTGTGAGATCCATCTCGCACGTCCAACAATTTAGCATTTTTATTATTTGCGAAGTTAAAAAACAGGAGAAATCTTCTCATGAGCACAGTTCTCCAGCCCATCTATGCTACCAAAACCTCACCAAGTCTCCCACTCGTGGTACAAAGATAATACCCTCCTTGAAACCCGATCTAGACATATGCACACTTTCCTACCAACCCGAACCTAGATGACCTATAGGGTTTTTCACTCCCCAACCATTTCTTCTTTCCTGTATTTAGCCACTACCGCACCAAAAATACTCCTCTTCACACAGTCCCCATAGCCATTTTCCTAGAAACACTCGATTACGTGCTTAATGGATTTAATCCCCAAACCTCCAACGTCCAAAGGAAGACTGACAACATCCCAAATTATCACATGAATTTTTTTCTTTACGATTCCCACCACTCCATTAAAAAGTCCTCAATTTTTCGAAACTTTTAACTTCCATTTTGGGACACTCAAAACACCAGCATGAAATAAATTAGTAGATACGATAAATTCGCTTTGATCATGGTTAAACGCCCTCCCTTTCATAATAAATCCCCCCTTCCAATCAGCTAAGTTCCTCTTAAAGTGTTCAATAATTGGATCCCGCATGGAAACCAATGTCCCGCCTATGCATAGTGGGACCTCTAAGTATGGGGCAGGTAGCCCAACCACAGCCAAAAGCCACCACAAGCCTAGAAATATCTCACCCATGCAACCTAATGTCATAGTCGTTTAGAAAATGTTCATTTTTTACCCGATACCACTTAGGGCTTTCGCATTTTGAACTTCCTGCTCTTCTGCACCACAGAAAATCATTGTGTCATCCGCATATTGCAAATGAGTAACTATCGTCCCTCCAGCACCTATCTCAAATCCCCCAAAAAGTTCTTGCTCACAAGCCAACTTTTTAATAAAGATTCCCCAATAATATCGAACAGAAACGGCGGCAAAGGGTCACCCTGCCTAAGCCCTCTAGAGCACCCAAAAAACCTTTTGGTGCTCCATTTATCATAACAGAGAATCTAGGAGTTAATATACATTTCGGATCCCATTCCTCCAACGATGACCAAAGCCCATTCGTTTAAACATGTAGTCAAGAAAGCTCCAACTGACCCTATCATATGCTTTTTCCATATCCAACTTGCACACTACTCCGGGAAGACCAGCCTTGTGTCTCAAATAAATCCATTCATGGCCACCACCACACCATCCAAAATTTGTCTCCTATCCACAAACACACTTCGATTTGTCAAGATAAGACCCCCCATCACCAGTCTTAGCCTATTTGCAAGCACTTTAGCTATTATATTATACACACTCCCCGACGTACTAATTGGTTAATATTCCTCTTTTTACCCCTGCTTCTTTTGGATGATGGTCAAGAAAGTATTATTAATAGTTTAATACACTTTTGAATCTTTCTATACTTCAAAAAATCCTTAAAAATTTTCAAAAATTCCCCCTTCAACAACTCCCAAAAGTGCTTGTAGAATTGCATGTTGAAGCCATCGGGACCTGGGGCTCGATCCCCACTAGACTCAAATATAGCCTTTTTTATCTCCTCAATTTGAAATTCATTTTCCACCCTATCTTTATCTGACTTAGAAATATTTTGGAAACTCAATGTCATTCAATCAAGAACGTCTCCAACCATTACATCTATACATGTTTTGTAGAGCTTGATCATCGCACTCCCAATTTCATCTTGATCCTCCAAAACCACATCTTCAAATCTCATTTTTCTAATAGTATTTACTCATTTCCTCATATTTGTCGTGGCATGGAAGAATTTTATTTTTTTTATCACCCTCTTTGAGTCATCTCACTTTGGCTTTTTTTGTTTCCAGTGGATCTCTTCTTCCTTCACCTTGCACTTGAATTCCTCCTTTAGGGATTTTCTCCTTTCTATATCCCCTGGACATAACTGAAATTAATGTTTTTTATAGAATTTGCAGTGTATATCTCTATACCAATCTCATCATCATCATAGTCTTATCCCATATGTTTGGGCTCAGCTTATATTATACGTCTATACCAATCTAAAATAGGAAAATATGAGGATATAACTTTGCAACTGTACCCATAAACGATGATATTATGTTAAAATATAGTTGTACATTGCCCAATTGAAAATGAATTATAATTTGAAACATTTAATATGGTAAAATAGAAAACCAAACCTATGGTATAATTACTCTCATCTGTGCCTATTTAATAGTCTTATTTATATTACTATATAGTTACTCTTAAATTTGCCCAATTCTGTGCTGGACCGCTGGTGGCCTATTGTGTGTTTTTATGTAGTTCCTCTTCGATAATTTCGTCTTTTTTGTATTACTGCTGTGGTGCTGCCCTATAAAATTTTTAAGATTACCACTCGTATTCAACCAGACATCGTATAACTCCTATTTTGGCATTAAATTATTATCTATATTAATATAGTTACAAACTTATATTGTTGAATTCTCGTATTTTTTATTGATATAGTAATATAAACTAAATAAAATCTCACTAAATGTCATTGTATAAAAGACTACACAACAATTGAAATAGAAACAGAATCCATATTGTGTTTTGTATGGAATGGTTATGTTTGGGACAGGTACAACATGCATACATTTGGAAAAATGGTGCAATTTCCTTTACAATTCAGTCACAAACTACCATTATGTAACTATAACTCTATAACATTCTACGAAAAGCTATATAAATTTTAATCGCCATGTGAAAACACACGTTGTGTGTTGACGACGCAACGCGAAAATTCAGACTGTGACTTGAAATAGGGCATGTCCAATAACATTAGATTACCAAAGAGAGTGTTAGATTTGCAAGAACAGCTATTTGCAACCAATACCCCAGCATTCCTCTTAGGTTAAAGTGCCATCTCTTATACATCGTAAATTTAATACAAACTCACCAAATGTGTTGTCGATTTTGTCATTTTCCCTACATAGTTAGCACCGGTTTGCGTGATAAGCTTGATGAGTTTAAACCTTTCTGAACCATGGTAGCCACTCACAGTAGCAACCACCGATTCCATGCCTCGAATAGGGTCATTTCCAAAACCTAAAAATTTTTACCAAAAAAGAAAAACCTCAAGTCATGAATTGCTGTAATGATTTAACTAAAAAAAAAAAATCAAATTTGTCAGAAAAATACGGAAAAAAAATAAAATTAAATGGTTAAAATGGCTAGATGATAACAAAGGAAACCAAAAACTTCAAAAAGAATTGAAAAATATCAGGATATGGTACATAAGATCTTGTTTCGTACCCATATGGCAAAATTAAAACATAAAGTTATAAGTCTGCTGCTAAAACTTTCACTGAGAATCTAAAGATGGAGGCGAAGACAAAGAGCAAGGGTTGCATTAAGATCTGAAATTTATAAGAGTATGCGATGGAGTACAGATCAAAATAACCACATAATGATGTGAAACGAGGGAGAAAAATGGGGAATTTTTTGTCATTTTTGGATCTATGAAATAGGGAAAAATAAAATGGGGGAAAGGAGGAAATGGGGAGAATGATTAATACCTGGGGATTGGTTGTTGAGGATGCGGAGATGGTCTTCTACTGAATCGTCGTCTTCCATGGCTTGGATTTTGCCGGGAAATTGAAATTTGAAAAATGGTATAGCTTGTGTGTGTGTGAGAGAGAGAAGAGAGAGAGAGAGAGAGAGAGAGAGGCGGTCAGGACCCGATTAGGGAGGTACGGAGGCACATGGTTTAGGAGGAGTCCGATGCGCGCACCTATTTTTTCTAAACGCACCACTTAAAGACTTCACAATTTGGGGATCCCTGCCATGCGAAAACACAATCTTAATAAGCTAATTTAAAGCTAATGGTATAAGGATCTTCATGTAAAAGATCAACATGAAACTCGATTTTTATCATCTGATTCCATGCAATCAATTGTTGAGTCAGACGATGGCCTATGACTGCATAAAATCATATGGCAAAGATCATACTTCATATCAATTTTTTGTGTTAAAGATTTTTAACACATGGCCTTCAAATCAATTTGCTTAGATGATGTTTTCAGATGGTATAGGTCCCCAAAATGCAAATTCTCTATATTTGTGGTGTGTGCAAAGAAAAAATTGGTATGCGCATAGCAGCTCCCTAGTTTGGAAAGGACTATGTGGAAAACCCTCTATGCCGTCTGATTTTAAGGCACATTTTCAGTGCCAAATATTGGCACAAAAACTGATCTCAATCATCTAATTGAATCATGGACTACGATGAATTAGAGAATCTTGACTACATGTCATCTCTATAAAATTGAAAACTGTGGAAGGCATGATTCTCACATATCCGGTGGCTGGAGATTTGGTTGAACATGAAATCAGGTTCAACCAGTTGGACCTAAACATGGCCCGCAAAGGGCAATGGTCAGGTCCAACCTGATTTCGTGTTTAACTAAATCTATACAACCATTGGATATTAGAAAATCTTGACTACTCGTCATCTCTATAAAATTGAAAGCCGTGGGAGCAAGATTCTCACTTATCCAATGGTTGAAGATTTGGTTGAATGCGAAATCAGGTCATTTGGACCTATCCATCGCCCCTTACCTAACTATTGCTCGCAGAGGACAATAGTTAGGTCCAACCTGATTTCGTGTTCAACCAAATCTGCAAACATTGGATATTAGAAAATCTTGACTACATGTCATCTCCATAAAGTTGAAAACTATAGAAGGCAAAATCCTCACATATCCAATGACTAGAGATCTGGTTGAACATGAAATCAGGTTAAACTTGTTGGATTTGACTGTTGTTGTTGTGCAAATCGGTGGCAACAAAGATCCTTACATCATAGCATTCAAATCAGACAGTTTAGATGGTGTTCCAAGTGATCTTGGGTAGCTTTCTTCGCACATACCCAATTGTTGATGGCGCCTACTATAACACCTGTCTCTCGAATTCTGTGTCAAACTATTGACTGAGACCTGATGAGACCTGACAATGCAAGGTGGCTGCCTGAGGCCAAGTCTATCAAAGTTTGTGAGTCACCCACCTTACATTGATGGGATTATGCCTATTTCTAGTGGCACCCATAGGGCACTCCATTTAATAGAATGGGTGTGCTGGAAATTTAGTAAAACACACACCACATCTTATGCCTTGTAACCAGTCCGAATTGATTTTTTATGGACCCTGACCCGATGATTGATCCGAATTGAGCCTGAGCCTTAGTGGTGATGAGGAGATCATCACCAACGGACCAAATTTTTATGATGATCATAGGATTGCTTGATGGGTTGAGTCAAACCTAGACCCATAAAATTGAAATAAACTAGATGCACTAACATTTGGGTTAAGTATTTGTGTCTTGCCTTGAATAATGGCTCTTTTGAAATTTTTAAATAAGCCCAAGGGCAATTGTAATTAAATTATCTAATTTTGTTAATTAGAAATTAAAAAATTTCAAATCTCTAACAAATCCTAGCCCTTGATCCACTTAACCAAAATTTGTCCCATCTTACACCACACAATTTCCTTGGAGAAATATAGGGTGTTAGATGCACTTAAGCACATGCACCACAAGATAACTTGGACTCTTGAAAATCACAAAATTTAGGGGTCTTGAAGACCATAAAAACCAAATAGAGACCATGATGTGTGGTGGAGAGTGCACCAAAGTGGGGTCCACTATGGGATGCATATGAGAGCATTGGGAGAGAGAGAATGTATTGGGAAGTGGAGAGAGAAGACTTGGGAAGAAGAGTGAGGACAAGTATCCCAAATTTGAAGTCCTTGTCCCCCAAGCCCAAGCAAAAATCGAAATTCATACGGCTCCCTCTCATTCCTTCATTTCCATCTTCTTCTTCTCTCAACCCTCCATTAGAGCTCCTTGAAACCTTAAATTTGCTCTCCCAAACAAACCATCAAAACCCACATCTACCTCCACCAATCAACTCACCTCTTCCCCTAGTTCAACATATATTAGTTTGAGCTTGATCTCAACCCTTTTCACCATTCAACTTGAATCAAACTAGCAAGCAAGAGGAATCCTAACTGAGGTATTGTCTTAGTTAACCTTTGTATGGAGTTTCTAGTAAAGTAGTTTAGGAATTTGTCCATAGATTTTCAATGTTCTTGTAATTTTTTTAGGTTTAAACTCTGGAATGGTTATATATATTATATAATCAGAACCTTGGAGGTCATGCATGTGATCTACATGATTATGCAAGGCCATCCAATGGTCTTGATTGGCCATCTAGGTTAAGGCCAACATAGTGTAGAGTTCTCTTGATTTTATTTGTATTTTTCTAGTTAAAAAATAATTTTTGTTTACGGTATTGCTTAAAATTTTGAAGCAATACAGAGAATTTGGAGGTCATGTATTTGATTTACATGATCATGCAAGGCTATCCAATGGTCTAGATTGGTCTACAAGGTCAAGATCTATAAAAATTCGAATTTCCTTGAATTTTCCTTGAATTTTTTGTAAAATAAATGGATTTGCTTTGAAACTTTTGGAGTTTTCTCAAATATATGTTAGACCAACATGATTGGATGTCATGCATGTGATCAAACTGATCATGCAAGGCCATCCAATGGTTTAGATTGGTCAAACATATCAAGACCAACACATTGTTAAAATTTCTTGATTTTTCTTATATTTTTGTAAATAAATATGTGATTTTGATTTGAATTTTATAAATATTCTGAAATGATATTTTGATCATGACATTTGGATTCCAAGCATGTGATCAATATGATCATGCAAGGCCTTCCAATGATCAAGATTTGGTCAAAGATGACCCACATGTACCATTGTGTAGGAATCCTAAATTTGTGGTTTTATTATTTGTATGCCATATAATTTAGATTAAAGTAACCTTATGGATGGAATTTATGTATCTTGAAGATGATAATATATAATTTTTATCTCTGAAAAATAAATTTTTGACCACGGATTTCTAGGTCAAAGTTGTAGTCATAGATGCATGTTAGTACTATGTGTAGTATAGTATGATTTATGTCATTTCTTTGCATAGAATGCTCAAAGAATTTATGGCCTGTTATTAGATAAATTTTTGATGAAATAGCTCTGTGAAATCTCAACATTTTATTCATCATTTATTGGTTTGATCATGATCGAATTGTATGGTTCTAGATTGCTTGATTACAAGATAGTTTATATGTGATCTAGTATTGAAATCTTGCTTTATTTCTATGGAATTAGATTAAATTTTTGGCATGTTTAGTGGTTGAAATATGTTGAGATTCATACGATTTTATCTCAAAAAATTTTAGCTCATTTATTAATCTTGATGACAGTCCAATCAGATGGTCACGATTGACTATACCGAAATTTATTTGATTTGTTTGAATTGCTTGGTATAAATGCCTTGAGCTTGCTTGTCGTGATCATAGAACTTGATCTCGTGATGAGTTTGGATAAATTGTAAATTCTAGAAATTATGTACTAGAAATCTTAGACTTGATCATAGGCATTTCAATGGTGATATATGCATGGATAGGAAAATCTCGATACATAGGTTCTATATAGTTAACCTTAATCGGGAATTCTAGATGGTCACTTAATGAAAGTTTGACCATTTTAAATGACTGATGGTCTAATAAGATTTCCAATTTTTGAAACTCATGACCAATTTTGATCATGAATGATCAACGGTGATCGATTGCTTACTGATGAAAACCCGAAAATTCGGTCCTTTAGGCTATTGCACATATAACGAATAAATCTTGAAACCCGATCGAAATTGGTTTTCAAAAGAGAGATTTTTTATAAAACTGATTTCTGAAAATAAAATGGTTTTGAAAAATGTAATCGTGCTCAAAAATTTAGGCTCGATCGGATAGCTCGCTAAGCCAATCCGAAATTTCTAGATAGATCGACACCTGGCGAATAGGGTAGTATTGACTAGCAACTTGTGCTAATTAAACTAATAGAATGGATCCAAAACAAGACCCCGATGGATCTGGGACTAACCTGGAATCATCTCGGACCAAGATCCGAAAATATGTGGAATGAGATGGACCACTAGGTGGACCCCATCGATGGCCCAAATCTAAAGGCGTTGCAACCCACAACAGTTTACTCTCAGACTAGAGAGCAAAATAAATGAAAATAAAATTCAAAAATTTTGTGAAAAATTAAATTAAATAACATAACGGGTTCTCAATACCTAGTTAAATTTGCAGACCAGGAATTCAAGTGGTTTGAAAGTTAAGGCACCCGGAGCACAAGGCAACGAAGTTGCCCTGTTGCACCAGAAATCAGAGTTTTGAAGAGTTGTGATTTTCGTCACCAGGGCCTCTTAGAAAAACTCTGGGATAAATCAAGGTCAAACCTTGACCTATCCCTGAGACTCAAATAAATTTTCACGTGATAATTCTATCAGGATTATCATCTGGAAAATTTGGAGCGTTGTGACGCAGAATTGCGGATCATGGCACCCAGCCAGTAATCAGACCGAACCTTTGATCGAATGGACCTGATTCCATCCTGATTCTTTGACCTTTGACCCTCGAAATATAAAAAAAAAATTAGGTAACTCACTGAGCTTTCCGGAAAGCCACTGAATGGCCGATTTCAAGATCGGCACCAAGAGTTACAGGACTGACATTAAGGCTTAATAAACTTGGCCCAATAACCTAATAAGAATGGACAGATCTCAGTGAATTTTCGACCATGATCATGTATGATCATATTTTTTAGAGCCACCACTTTGGAAAATATACGGTTACCACTGCTCTTTCACCCATTTTTGGTAGGACTCGAAAATTTGATCAGTGTTGAAAATGGCGAGCGATTTACTGCAAGGTATTCGGCACACTTGTGGGAAAATCTGTAATTGGATGATTTTAGTCAAAACCTTGACTTACCTCGAAGCCCATGAACATCTAGGAAATACCAGACCACAGTGATCACTGTGAAGGTGTTATGTGATAGGACTGATGTTGACTTGGTCAGCTGAGTTATTGGACCAAAACCGTTGGAATGACTCTAAAGGCCCAAATACTAAGTAATTAGTAAGTAAATAGACTTAGTAAATAGAATTTTGTTAAGATCCGACTACCCGGCCCGAAGCCCCGTGAGTCTTAGATGATTTTCTAAGATAGGAGCCTAGCCCAAAATGTTTTAAAAAGCAATGATAGAGGCCCATAACGAATGAACTGGCCCGAACCTCAAAAAGGCTCTTACACCTATAGTTGGATCTAGTAAATGCCCAATACATGGGTCATTTCCTAACCCATGGACCTCGAACCCAAATTATTGGACCCGTCTAAGTCCAAATACCGGACCTAAAGATTTGATATGGACCAGTGTTTAGCCCAGAGATCCGATCACTAAAATAAATGGAATAAGACCTGACCCATTTGACCCAAAACCCAAATGAGTCTTTAATGAGAATGGAATGGACCCAGGGCCCATATCCAAAAAACATAGAATGAGTCACTCTAAGGAATCTTACCATGCGCAGATGAGAAGGCTATCGAAGCCATAGGATATTTCTTAAGAATAAGAGGTATTGTCCTATCGATGAGTAGTCAATCGATTGACTTAACTCAAATGAATTCATAGGATTATTAGAAATAGGTACCCCAATGACTTAAACTTTGATTAGAGACAATCAAACCTTTTTCATCGACAACAATAAACATAAAGTCCTTATTGGACTCTAAACTAAGGTAACACTTAGTCGATCAAGTCATGGAACTTGAATACTTGACCTTCACTTCTGATTTGAATAAATTGTTTGAATTGAATGATTGATGAAACTGATTGATATAAGTCAATGACATGCTTGAATCTTGAACTTAAACTTGGATTCAAACTTGTACTTGAATTTGAACAAGAACTTGAATTTGTATTTGAAACTAGAACTTGAACTTGTATTGGAACTAGAATTTGTACTTGAAACTAGAACTTGAACTTGGATTCGAACTTGTACTTGAATTTGAACTAGACCTTGAATTTGTACTTGAAACTAAAACTTGAACTTGAACTTGTATTGGAATTAGAATTTGTAATTAAAACTAGAACATGAACTTGTACTCAAACTTGAATTTGAAATTGAACTAGAACTTGTACTTGTACTTGAAGTTAAACTTGTATTTGAAATTGAAATTGTACTTGAACTCATACTTGAATCTTGAACCCGAAATGAGAACTCGAATACTGGAATCTTGAACCTGAAATGAGGATTTGAATACTTGAATCTTGAACCCGAAATGGGAACGTGAACTTGGACTTGAAAATGGAAATCTTGAATATTAATTGCTGATAACGAATCCTGAAATCTCGAAAGTGAAAAGAGATACTATCTTGAACTTGAAACCTCGCATAGTTGATTGATGTTCTCAAGAACAGGCTCATATGAGCATCTCGTATCTGGAAGAGTTCTTGAAATGTCAGTTGAGGATTGGGTCTAGGTAGACAAACAGGTTCATTAATCCTTGTCTTGATTGACAAAATGGTGGACAGTGCTAGCCTTTGTTCGCGCAAACATTGGCATGTTGAATCTTGAATCTTGGACCATGATTGGTGTTCTGGTATCGATACTGAATTAATTAAAAGATACTAATGATTAACTCATAAATAGTTAAATTAATGATAAGCGCATGACATCAAAATAATCAGAAATTATGCTTAATCAATTTAGAGAATCTTAACGTACCTTTTAAACTTTACGCTTGTTAATGTTACAATTGTAAGACTTTTCCTAGTTAATGTTCCTTTGCTTAGTTAATGATGTTGCATAATTGTAGTTGAAATTCTCCATGTTATATCTATTGTGAATGTTTATATTCATGCTAGATGGAATTTACTTAATGTAATAACCCCAATTTTCATAAGTCACTTAAGTCACGTGTGTACAGGACTTGGTGCATATGGTTCACAAGGGAACTCATACACAATTTTATACCTTGGTGAGTATGTGTCTAACACCATAAGTAGATGTTAATGTTTGACATGTTAACAAACTCAATTGCTAGGATAAGGGGTCTCACACGTGAGTTCTTTCTCCTTGCTTTAGTGTTGTGAATAAGAGAGAGAGAGAGAAAGAAGGGGAAATAGGTTTGAAGTGAAAACGAGTAGGGATCACTTGAATCCTTGATTTTCGATCCATTAGATCATGAAGGATGGTGTGAATGTATGTGAGGAATAGATAGCCATATGAGTTGGTTAGTCTCATCGCGAACTGTGTGCATGGCGTGAAGGCGTGAGTGGATTAATTTTAGAAACCCTTTTCGTTCCTAGAGAAGAACGATCCTCTCTATGAGGGATTCACCATATTTAAGGTATGAAATAAGTGCTCATGGTATTTATAATGAGTTATTTATTATTCATTATAATGTATGTGGAATATGGTTGAGAGTTAGTGAAGATTGAGTGAAGAGAAAACTCAAATCTGGATATCTCTGGTTCTCGCGCGCACGAGCTTCATAGTTCGCTCACATGAGAATCAGAGAGAAGACTTGGGGAGCCTCTTGGGGACTTAAGTAAGTCCGTGAAGACTTAGAGTCTCGCTTGCGCGAGGACTTAAGTGAAATATGGCTCGCTCGTGTGAGGCCTCGCGCGACACTTTGCAGATAACTGAAAGTTAGGTCGGTCATGTGAGAAGTGAACTATCTTGTGCTCGCGCGCCCAAGCTTTAGAGCTCGCTCGTGTGAGGAACATGGTACTTGTATGTGTTCTTTTTCTTTGAATCCTTTAACAATGTATATCTTAGAGTCTTTAAGCACTCTTATGGTATGTTAGTTATGCTTTGTTCCATTTCATGTGCGGTTGTACCAAGTGTTCCATGAGACATATGGGGTATGGCCTTGAGGGTTGTATTGACGGCGCGGGTTTTGGGGTGCCGAAATCTGGGCTGTTATACTTAATGTCATTGTACTTATAATTCCTGCTTGATGTTAGTCTAATCTTGATTTTATGTTATCACAACTGCTATAAACCCCACTTGCACTTGCACCTATGGAATTCTCTTATACTACTTGCTCTAAAAACCTATTATAAAATTAACTAAGACTTCATTAAGTTTCATCGCTTATGGTCACTTCATAACCCAACAAAAACTAGAGAAGTTTAATGAGGAAAGCTCTAGGAGTGATCATCGAGCTGACAGTTTAAACTCATGTTGGCTATAGAGCTACCAACAGTTGCACTCTTGGTTTTGATAGATCTTTTCCTTTCATTTGGTTTTTGTTATAGGTCCAATACTTTTAAAAATTAATGATGTATCCTTGTATTGGAACTTTGAATCATGATGGTCTTTTAAGGTTTTACTCTTGGAAAAGTCTCTTGAATTGTCCTATTCATAATTTCGCACTTAGTGGTATTTATTTATGATAGAGTCGTAAACCCGAATTTGCCTGACCAAGTTAACGAGACTGTGACAATAAATGAAAAGAATTTATTTATGCTTCCGCAATATTACTTGAAAATGAGATAAAAACGTTTTCGTACTTATATGTGAAAATCATAAAGCATTTCCCGCGATATTTTAGAAAGAAAGAATTTCAAAAAAATATATATGGCAAATTTACATGAATTGAATCGTGATTTAACTTAGAAATGGGAAATTGCTAAAAAGATTGAAATGTTCGAATATGTATTTGAGATGTGTACACGCAGTGGCATGTGCACGCTCAAGCATCCCCTCAGTTCGCGATGGATTCGATGGTCGTGATCATGTAAAAGCGTGACACCTACATCAATGATTGCATTGAATCGGAAAATCCAATCCTCTGCGTGATTGATTTTGATACTATCGGCATACCATCATATAATTAGTTTTGTATTCAATGTTGCACAAATCCTAAAAATGTCACTCAAAAAATCATGTGGGAGACATCACGCCCAAACGTGATTTTAGGATCACTTTTTAGGATATGTGTGTGCAACCATGGGCCTTGAGGACCCGTCGCGACAATGGATTAAAATAAGAAGTCGCCACCCAGAGCTTTTGATGTTTCGAGAAATCAAAATCAAATATAATGAACACCGAAGTATTAGATTTGACTCTGATCACCAATCTACACCAAAGCCTCTAGGAAAGGACTTCGGTTGTCGATTAGGAAGGTGTTAGGCACCTAATCGGCCCACTCATAAGTGGCCACTACTATGACCAAAGTATAGAACAAAGAGAATAAGTGGGCGGCACTTCCCCTTGCCTGAAGGCACATGGATCCTATTAAGCTCTCTGTGCGATCTGAATTTCGGTGGCGTAATAACTTAAATCATAGGAGAAGGGAAAAGCAAAAAAAAGAAAAATAGAGAATAGAGGAAGAAGATGAGAGTCGAAGATGAACTCTCGAGCTCTTGTGGCACCACCGTCGGATCTCCGTGTATGACTATTCCGAAAAGCTTCCAATTGCAAATAGGGGCGTTAGAATCCTAAGTTTGAACTAAGGTTGGGGGATGGAAGGTTTGGGAGTATGGTGCTAAGAGATGGAATGGGTAGGTTTTCACTTTGCTAAAACTAATGTGTGTCAAATGAGGGGGTGGGGGTTTCTATTTATAGAGAAGAGGGTGATTAGTGGGCTCCTAATTGAGTTTAGGGCTCTAATGGTGGCTTAAAATTAGGTAATAAGTTCATCTAAGGATTCAAGGATTTCTAGGGTTTGGAGAAGATGAAAATGAGTTCTAATGGTGGATGATGGGTGTTGGTGCACGCTTTTTCTAGGTTCCTTTCGGTCCCCAGAAATAGTGGCCCAATTCGGTCCAAGTGGACTCTAGCAAATGCGATGAATGGTAAGTTAAAAGATATTAAATTAAAGATATAAAAGGTAAATACTAAGAGGAAAATATCTGATTCGTTGCGATCGCCAGCTGTAGATATTTATCGACGTTGCAACACGTCACTGATCATGCCTTTCGAAGTGTGGGTTCAACTTTTTTACTAAATCGTCGGCCTACCAACATCAGCAGCACTGGGTCACCTAGGAGTTTAGTTTATATAGTTTTCCTATCCTTCTCTAAGTTTGATTGTTTTAGTTTTCCTAATCCTACCGAGAGTCTAATTAATCTAATTTTCTAATTATACTAGAGGTTTAATTATTCTAAAAGTGCTAATCTTATTAGGCATCTGACTAACTTAAGTATCCTATTCTTATTAGAAGTTTAATTGGTATTAGTCTCCTAATTCTGCTAGGAATCTAATTAATCTAAATATCTTAATTCTATTATAGGTCTAATTAACTTAAGTGTCCTAATTCTGTTAGAAGTCTAATTATTTTAAATATCCTATTTCTATTATAAATCTAATTATTTTAAATATCCTATTTCTATTATAAATCTAATTATTTTAAGAATTTTACTTTAATTAGAGATCTAATTATTTCAAGTATCCTATTTTAACTAGAAATCTAAAAAAAGGGGTTTGGCCCGTTGTGCTAAGGAGGATCGGCCCCGTTTTCGGGTACCCTCCGTAAGCTCCCTTGGGCAAATCGATTGGCTAAGGGCCATTTTAAAAATGGTATAAATTAAGGAACTGATTTTGAATTGAAAAATTAAGATTTTGAAGATTGAAATTAAGAGATTTTGAAGATTATGATTAGAACAGAAAAATTATGAATTAGAAAATAAAGGCTACGATCTAGAATAATTAAAGACTTAGAATTGGTTCTAGAGATTAAGAACCAGAAAAACTAAAAGTTTGGAGACTAAAATTAAGAACTGGTTCTAGGAATTAAGACCTAGAACTAGAGATAAAGAAAACTGAAAATTTGAATTTAAAAATTAAGAGTTGAAATCGAAGATCTAGGTACTGAGAGATTAAGAGCTAGAAAAATTAGAATTAGAAACTAGGAAGAGAACTAGAATTTAAAACCAAAACTAAAATCTAGAATGAAAGTTTAAGGATTAAAAGCTAAGAACTGGCTCTAGAAGCTAAGAACAAGAGATTAAAAACTAGAATTTAAGAACTAAAATCGAAACCTAAGATCTAAGGCTATAAATTAAAGACTAAAAACTAGAACTTAAGAACTAGAACCTAGAACTAGAAAAAGAAATTAAGAACTAGAACTAAGAGTTTACCTGAAGCTAAGCGTTGAAGAGAATCTCGAAATCCATAAGCTCGGAAGAGAGGAACTCGAAAATTCGATTGTTGGATGATCATGTGATGTATGGGATAGGGAGTCTATTTATAGATACTCGAGTAATTACGCGCCTTATGGGAGGTGCGCAATTAGCCGGTCAAATCCAATTATGCGCGATGTCTGGTGCGCTTAATCGGATTACGCGCCCTATCCCGAGCATTTAATATCTTTGAGTTGGTGACCGACTGACTGGCTCAATCGGGTGTCTAAGTTCTAATTTAATTAGAATTAATTACGCGCCCTATACAGCCCGCACAATCGATTGCGCGTGCTGGTTTGGGCGCGCAATCGGGTCTTAAGGCGACCTCTAGAAGGTTAAGGGTCGGTCCATGTTGGGCCAATTGCACGCCAGTGGTGGGGCATGCAATTGAATTGTGCGCGTAATCCACTCCTAAGGCGACCCATAGGAAGAACAGTCCTGATCCAAGTAGGACCAATTGCGCACCAACTTTGGGGCGTGTAATCAAATTCATGCGCATGCCTAATGTATGCCGCATTCGACTTTCCTAGCTATTATTTCAGCATGTGCTTCGACCATATACTATTGTTTCAATATATAGTCCCCATATTAGGGTTATAGGGTATGAGTCGCAGAGCTATTATTTCAGCCTGTGTTCAGCTATATACTATTATTTCAGTATATGGTCCCTGTGTTAGGGTTTTAAAGCTTTCAGAGAAGGTAAGTCCCTTCTAAAAGTCATGGGCAAGGTCAAAGGTTGAACGAACAGGTTTGTATACTCCAAGACGGAAAAATTGGGGTATCTACGGATGCCCCTCTTTGGCGCGTTCTTGCGAAGTAAAAATGCGTCGAAGTAAACACCCCTCTTCTGAGGTGCCTTCTCGTTTCTTTTAGGAAATCACAAGTGTGAATTGGGGGTGTGTTAATCATTGAAAAGTATCACTTTTCACCTCTTAACCTAGCCTTTGCTGGACCTTGAAGCTCACTAATAACTCCTTTTTAGCTTATTCTGTAGTTAAGAATAAAATGTACAGCTTAACACAAAGTCTGTGCTTTTGGTGCTAAGAAGAGAGAGAATTTAAGCAAAAGATGACAGCTGAACTAGAAAGTGATGGAACACCATGGTGGTGCACACCTTGGTGACTACTTTGCATGTCATACTGGACCCAAAACATCTAGTAGATGAAAGATGTTTGGATGAGAGTGGAGGAAGCTGCAACAACAGCATGTACACAGCAGCAGAGGAACCAATGCTTATCTCGCACAACTGAGGTGTAACCTCACGAAGTTCAAATCACTGGCAAAGCCCCCTTGTGCAGCAATCGCGCAGTTCAGCTGAGAGGAAGTGCTTAAAGACCTCGCAAGGATCTCTCGCCTTAAATCTTCAGAAACATTATTCGCGCAGCTCTCGTGGTGATCAAGCCTTAGAGCAACTGCGTGCAACACCTCACGAGTCCAACATGCACAAGGAACCAAAGCTAACTCGCAAAGTTCTCACATTGCTCTGGAAGAGAGAGATGCCCATAAGTTCTCTCGCATAGCTCTCGCATGCCTAGAAGCTTAACCCTGAGCCAAGCGAGATGTAAAGTCTATCTATGTGAGTACCTCACGATAGGAGTTTCTGAAGCTCTTCTGCGCGAGTGCATTCCAAACCAAAGCAGCTGCGCGATCACCCAAAGTCCTTCTGTGCGAGACAGCAACATTCAAAGCCAAACTCTACCCTGCGAGGACTCTACAAGCTGAGCGACAGAAGTAATGCCCAAAAGCCAAGCTCGCAAAGCTCAGGCTCTCCACTTCTCAAACCTAACTCAAGGACCTTTTGGGGATTTCCCCAGGTCTAGGGCACACACCCTGAGGAACAGATTTTGATGCACGCATTCCAAAGCATCCAAGGGTTGTAACAATGTCACATTTGCTTAAAAGAATTAGGGTTTTACTCTATTCTCAATCACAACATTAGGATTAAGTATATAAGTTGCGCTTGTAACTTAGCAAACTATCATTCACCTTCTCCTTCAACCTCTATCAGCTGAGAGCTCAAGCAAGCTAGGGTCAGGGTTGGGGTTTGATCACCTCTTTTTTCATTTTTTTTCTTCTCTCTTAGCTCAGCATTTACTGGCTAAACCTTTGGTAAGCATTTATGTATAGTTTTATTTGAGTTTTGTAATAGTTCAGTAAACATTAGGATTTTGTGTTGAGCTGTTGCGCACAAGGCTGCTGCCTTGAGGGATTTCATTGTTAATAATACTAGATCAATGGAATCTTTGTTTGAATGCTTACTCAATCTGTTATTCTCCTATTTGTCCATAGTTTTGTTCAGGCTATAACAAACATTTAGATTTTGAGCTTATTGAAAGGCCCATGGAAGCTTGAGCGTGATGCCCTGGGACCATGGTGGTAGACATAAGTTTTCATATTCTGTTCTTAGTATTTATGGGTAAGGGAGCCTCTGTGGATAGCCTGTGATCATTTGAGTGGATAGACTATAGCCCTAGGGCAAACTTGGTCACAAATCTGATGATGGATTATTCTTCTCTGCACTTGGACTTGTGTCTTTGTGAGAGATTGTGTAGGAACAAACTCCCCTATGTCATACTTGACCGCCATCAGATGTTAGTTTTGGCTTCTCTATAGTGATTACGGACTGGGAGGCTGAGTCATTGCAGGCTTTTTGTAGCAATGATCAGCTGTGCTTATATCCTTAGTCAACTTGTTGCTGGTCCTTTGTGTGGGCATCAAGGTGTCGCTGGCCTTGACAATACACAGAGGGCTTTATGGGTTAGAACTCTTATGAATGTCAGCCAGATCTGTGCGTAGATCTGGAGAGCTTGTAGCCTGGCAAACATAGTGTCTGCAATGGTATTCATGGCCTGATTTGGTTCATTGGATGAGGTTTGATCAGCTTACTCCCTTAGATTAGATTAGCAATTTTTGGCTTGATCAATGGGGTTTGACAGACTCTATAGGATAGCCTGTGGCCATTTGAGTGGACTGGATATAGCCTTAAGAGCACCCTAAATGGCATGGGTTAAGTTGGATATTTCCACCTGGTTGAGGTTAGTGATAGCACTTCAGCAAGGACTTGCTGCAAAGAGAGCCCTAAATCTGAGTTACATAACTAAATAAACCTGTAACCTAAGCTGCTTACTTCTCCCCCTTTTAATCTTTATTTCAACATACCATCATCCCCTTCTTTATAACCCTTTCTTAGGATAGGACTGCACTTTATTTCTTTCTTTAAGTAATTTAGTGCAGGCGTGACACCCAACTCCCTTTCTTTAGGATTGCCAGATCTGTAATCAGATCTGGAGGCCATTTTGGGTTCTATATCAATTTCTCTGTGGGACAAACTCTTACTTATCAAAACTTGCTATAATAGCCCTGTATCTTGCAGGCTTAGGATTATTCTAGTTGTGTTGTTTCCTTCCTTTATTTTATTTCGATTTTTAATTTGTTCTCACCACATAATAAAATTGGCTTTCCTCCTTAATTTGGGAGGAATGAATCCTAGAAAAGATCAAAAGACAACAAGATGCTGACATGGAATGTTTGACCTTCTTATCTATTAGCACAAGCTAACATGGAACATTCGGGGGCCTAGTGGTAGTTGTTGAAAGGCGTATCCGCTACCGCGGATGAAAGGGGCAACCTGTCGCATGTTGCGACCTTCTGCGAGTGACAGTCAGACGAGGGGAAATTGGCATATCCAGATCCATAGGTGCAAGGGGCATCCCGTTGCATATCACAACTTGCTGCCAGGGGCAGTCAAACGGGAGGAAAGTCGGCATATCCTAGTCTACAGGTGCAAGGGGCAATAAAATAGAGGGATATTTGACACGATCGAGGTACCGAGGGGCATCATACGAATGTCCAGAGATAAGGTCAAGTGACCGGATAATAAGATGTAATATCATATAATGGCGAAGGATTTTGCAAGTCATGTCAGACCAAGCGTGTCATTTCTCATGCTAATGGCTCGTTAGGCATTTCTTTCCAGTGGACATTTGTGATTTCTCAGAGTTGAGTGTACTAAGTGTTCAATTTCTCAGGGGAAAGAACGGATTGGAATGATGAAAGTGAATTTATTTATTTATTTTAACTTAAGATCAATTCGATGGTAAACCTACAAAAAACATGGCTTCCGAGATGTCGCTGAGCAGATCCACCGGTATGGGATTTGTGGACCCGACCTTTCATGTGGTTGTCAAGACGACGCTTGGTACGCCGGACACTCCGTCTAACTTTCTCGACAGATACTAATGATTGTCTCTTATGGGAGGACTACAGTGAATCATGAGTCGAGAGAGACGGGTTTTGAAAATATTTGACTTAATATTAGCTAATTATATTTATACAGAGAATATCGAGTAGAAAGAAAGGGGGTGATACTTACCTGATTTCTTGTCGGGGGAAGGTTTTTTGCTTGCGATGGGACTGGCTGACTGTTGTAGTGGGGACATCAGAGCGTTTCTTCTCTCCTTTTGGTTGGAGGTGCTTTTTTTATGTGCAAGGTTACGCGATGAGATAAAAGTGTCTGGAGGTGATGTAACACCCTGCAGATTTTTTTTTTCTAGAACCTGAGTACACCAGATGGTGCCCACACAACGAGCCCAATCGATATGCACCTGATAAACAAGATTGGGCAGATCATTTATATCGACTGGGTCTCTTTGGAACAAGACCCATTGGGGCAATTAGACTCCTTGTGTGAAGCCCATTAGTTAGAGCCAAAGTGGGGCCCAATAGCCAACAATCCAAAGTAGGGATTCATTAGTTATATGACCTAGGCATAAGACCCATTATATCATCAAGCCATGGTTTGGACCCATTAGTGATGACTCTATGCTAAGACCCGTTTGGACCCAATAGAAATCAAACCCATGACTTATAAAGGGTCCCAGATCTAGGGCCTTTATGATAGCTCGTACACTATAGTGGGTGTAGCAGCCTCACACGTGAGCAACCCCAACCCTTTTAAACTCCCATGCACACATAGGTTGTGCATGTATTTTGTGTGTCGGGTAAGGAAACGACAAGGAGAGCTTCCTTTCTTCTCATCACCTCCATCTTGCAGAAGAACTCCCCCACAGTCGATCTCTCCAACTCCGATAACTCGAACATCGCAACGACAGGTTTGTCTTAGCACAAATCGTCAAGACTTACCCTTAGAAACCGTGAACCCCTACAAGTGAGAATCAAAATGCTTTAGCGCATTCTCATGGGAGCAAATGCATGCGAAAGCTCGGAAGCATCGCGTGCAAGGATCTTGTTAAGGTAACCACGCGGTCTCTGCTTACGTCTTAGAATCGGGAGTTTAGGAATCGGACATGCAAGTGGCATTGCAACCAAATTCTTGAGGTTCGATGCCTCGACTTTTGCGCATGCATTAGCACGCGAGTGTTCGGAGACTCGATTTATGTAAATCAAACCCGAGTAAGTTGCGTTATGGCATTGCATGCTTCGAGACTACGGAAATTGGGCGTAAGAATGACTTAGCACCGATTTAACCAACTTCTGAAGTCTTGAATCATAGCTCGTGTAGCCCGAAAAGGCTAGGTGTCTAGTTCGGGCAATGACATATGCTATATGCCTTTATCCTTTGCCCAAATGGGGGAAATGTTAGCATTAAAATGAGTTTTGAACCCCAAAGGAACAAATGAAAAAGTGGCGAGCTATAAAGGTTAGCCGCGGTGACTTGAAGGCTCGCCGTGGCGAGAAACCACCTGAAGCACTTGCCGTGGCGAGTGCTACATGATTTCCACGGCCATTTTTGCATGGGTAAATCTTGGCGCGGCGAGATGGGCTAATTCATGTGGCACCTGATGGAGTTACCATGGCGACAGGTGAACTCGCCGCGGTGAGGTGTACTCTGTTGTGCACCTTGAGAGTTGTGTGTGTTTTATGCCTTGAGGGGTCTTGATTCGGTCACGTGTGTCTTGTAACCATTAGCTTGCATACTATGCATGATTTAGGGTGTTTGCGAGGACCCATTTGCTAAAGGAGTGGCCTTGATTTGCGTGCTTTAACTTGCATCAATTCGACACTTGAGGTAGGGAAGAACACCTCGCTGAATCCGTGTTTTTCTTGAAATTCATGTTATTGATGCATAATACTTTCTATAAATGTTAAACAAGAATAATGACCTGTTTTGAAGAATATAATTCGTGGGTTTACGCACTTGTTTTGCATTGCTTTTGTACACACATCTTGATATGATATTGCATGACTTTGATACACACACCAGGTTCTATGTGTGACTTAGATCATTGCTGTTGGCTTGTGTATCTCATCTCGGATATATATATATATATATATATATATATATATATATATATATATATATATATCGTGTGCTCATCCTAATCAGTTCAATACTCGTTTGTTTAAATCGTGTATATGCTATGTGATTCGTGTCATGATTTCGTGTCACTATGATTGTAAGATCCGGTTCAAGTGACCATGCTAACTTGCTCAGGGGCCTTGTAATGGCTCAAGTGACCCTGTTAACTTGCTCAGGGGCTTGGCAATCCAGCTCAAGTGACCCTGTTAACTTGCTCAGGGGCTTGACAATCCGTCTCGACCCAAGTGACCCTGTTAACGTAGCTTAGGGGCTTGGCCTCCTTGAATTGAGTGACCTTGTTAACGTAGCACAAGGGCTCGATGTCTTGGTTCAAGTGACCCTGTTAACGTAGATCAGAGGCTTGACAGCTTGATACTCGAATCTTATTTGTAAATTGTGCTACATGTTCTAGTGATGTTCTTGTTTGATATGTTTCCATGCCTCTGATACGCTCTCTTGATCTTATATGCATTATTTTGAAACTTGATTACTTGCATTCATGAAAGCTTAATTAATTTTAGTTAAAGTAGTCCTTGCTTGACCGTATGATTTTTAATTATACATCACGATTCGTGAATAAGAATGATAAATTGAAATTCAGCATTTGTTATTCCCTTTTGAGCTTGGATGAAGCTCACTCCTTGACTATACATCACAGCTGCATGAGCTGATATCGAACGTGATCTGGAGCGGGAGGACGATCCAGTTTACAACCCGAAGGAACAGGAGGACCTGCCTGAGGAGCATTTCCCCTAACTGCTTGGAGTGGAACTTGGATAGTTCTTTTTGGGTTTATGATAAACGGTAAATGGAATGTGTAATAAAATACAATGATATGTTTTGATCCACTATTTAGATGGAGGTCAACCTTCATTGCTGGGTATATAGTTCTTTTGGACTTGTGCATATGGTAGATAATTATGTGGGTTGATTTTGTCAATTTGTTATGGCTATAGCTCTGTATATTTTCCGCTTTGCGCACTTTACTTCCGCTTTTATAAGCTTACCATTTTGTGATGACCTGATCCTTCCTATTGCTTATTTTGAAGAAGATCGAGCTGTTAGGAAGTGATGCTGGCACAACGATACCATAGCATCACTGTGATTCAAATCTTGTGTGTGTGATCCGACGGTGCGAGTTTTTGAGGTAAGGAAGACCCGAGCTGTCACAGGTGGTATCAAAGCCCTAAGTTTTCAGTCTTACAGGCGTACAGAGCTATGCTATAGGATAGGAACAATGGCATTAGGTTCAACTATTAAGTTTTGACCTAAGACTTTAGTCTTAGGACTGATCTGACCTAACATTTCTTGGACATGACAGGTCAACAGGCCTCCTAGAAAGGGCAGACCGAGGATTGTGCGCACTGATGGTGTGACTAAAGGTAAAGAGATTGCCACGCCACCGAATGCAATTCCTCTAGGCAACAACAATCGTGCCTCCGGAGTTGAAAACAACCTAGGCAATGCCTTAGATGGAGAAAGTCAGGCAAGGAATAACACAGGTAATAACCAACAACTACTTGAAACCATGGTGAATACTATGGCAGTTCTGGTTGAGAGAAGACAACCGTTTAGTTTTCAAGACTTCCGGAGATTGAGACCTTCGAGTTTTTATGGGCAAGCCAATTCAATGGAGGCTGAGAGTTGGTTAAACCAAATTGAGAAGATACTACAGCGAGTCCACTATACGGAAGAGGAGAAGGTGAGTTGGGCTTCACTCTAAGTCAAAGGAGAAGTGGACCTGTGGTGGAAGTCGGTTGAGAGAACATGAGCTCCAGGGACACCCTTGACTTGGGTAGAATTTACTGTAGTCTTTCATGAGATATACTTTCTGGCAACAAAAAGACGATAATTAGAGATCCAATTTACAAATTTAGTGGAAGGTCAAATGAGTGTGCGAGAATACGAGACAAAATTTACTCGTTTGTCATGGTTCGCACCAGCATTGGTGGCCACTGAGCTGATGAAAACATAGAAATTTGAGTACGGTCTCAAACCAGCCATCAAAGAAAGGATATCATTGTTCGAGGCAACCACTTATGAGAGGGTAGTGAGACTGGCCCTCATTGTGGAAAGGGATATCGATGAGCTATTTAAAGCAAGAGATGAGGAAGCAAAGAATAGAAAAGCTCAATATCAAATGATGAGTGCGGAGCAGGCAAACAAGAGGCCAAGATATTTGATGCCGCCACCATCACAACCAACACCTACGACATCGATGAGGTCTTTTGATCCAACAACTTTGTCACCTCTACCCTCGAGACCTCTAAGACCTTTCAACACATCAGGTTTGACAAACACGGGTGTAGCAAAGACACAACCAACGGCTTCTCGAACCGCGTCCTTCACATCGTTAGTTGTATGTGCAAAATGTGGGAAACCACATAAAACTGAGGAGTGTCATAAAACCATGGCCTATTTTAAATGTGGATAGATGGGGCACTGCATCAGGGATTTCCCGAAAATGAAGGGCACTGCAAACACTACAACGCCAAATCTGAGGTCTACACGGTCCACAGTACAAGGTCGGGCATATGCAGTTTCCGCGCATGATGCCCAAGCCAACAATGAAGTCATTCAAAGTATGATTTTCTTAGGATTGTCAATTTATTTGCTCGTATTTTAGATGAAGAAGGTGCATAAAAAGAATAATCCCTACAATCATTATATTTCATGCCATAACACATAGTATATGTGACTAAACTTTATAATGACTGTTGAATCTAGGTGTCATCCGTTTGAGCAAGGAAAATGATATATGTAACCACAAGGCACTAGTATTGATAGACCCAGAGTCTACACACTCATTTATTATACCAAACTTCGCTGAGGAGATAGGCCTCACACCTGAGGCTTTAGACTTCGTCTTAGCCATCTCTACCCCAATGGGAAATTTGGTGCGTACAGATACCGTGTGCCGATCAGTCATAATCACCATGGCGCATCTCCAAACTACGACTGATTTGATCTTGCTCAAAATGTAAGGATTCGATGCCATCCTCAGCATGGATTAGCTAGCCAAACTAAGAGCGAAGGTAGATTGCTTAGAGAAGGATCCGACCAGCCGTTGTACCTTTTATATCCGTAATCCGAGCCGAGCGATTGATCAGTAAAGGATGCTAGGAATACCTTGCATTCATACAAGGACAAAAGGATCAGAAGGTTGACATTTATGACATTCTGATTGTCTGTGAGTTTCTCGATGTTTTCTCCGAAGAGCTACCGGGTTTACCACTGGATAGAGAAGTCTAATTTACAATAGATGTAGCTCCAGGCACGAAACCAATGTTAAAGGCTCCATATCAAATGACACCAACTGAGTTGAAAGAGTTAAAGGAGTAGTTGTAAGAATTACTTGATAGAGGATTTATTAGGCCCAGCGTGTCTCCATGGGGAGCACGGGTGTTGTTCGTCAAGAAGAAAGATGGGTCTATGCTACTGCGCATCGACTACCGGCAATTGAACAAGTTGACCATAAAGAATCGGTATTCGCTCCCAAGGATTGATGACCTCTTTGACCAGTTGCAAGGAGCAAAACTTTTCTCTAAGATAGACCTACGATTCGGTTACCATCAGATGAAGGTGAGAGCTAAAGATATTCCAAAAGCGGCCTTTCGCACGAGATATGGTCATTACGAGTTTCTCGTAATGCCATTCTATTTGACAAATGCACCAACATCGTTCATGGGCCTCATGAACCGAGTATTCAAGCCATATCTGGATCAGTGTGTGGTCGTCTTCATTGATGACATTCTCATATACTCAAAGACGCAAGAGGAACATGAGCAACATTGCAAACACTACGAGACTCTCAGTTATACGCAAAGCTCAGCAAATGTGAGTTTTGGCTGGAGCAAGTGAGCTTTTTGGGATACATTATTTCAGAATCAGGTGTAAGGGTAGACCCATCCAAGATAGAAGCTGTGTTAATATGGGAACAGCCCAGAACTGTCGCCGATATTCATAGTTTTCTGGGACTTGTAGGCTACTATGCAGATTTGTCGAATGGTTCTCAAAAATCACTGGACTGCTCACACAACTCACTTGAAAAATCGTCAAATTTGGGTGGACTGAAGCGTGTGAGAAGAGCTTTCAAGAGCTCAAGAAAAGATTGATCTCCGCACTCGTGCTTACCATATCATCTGGCAGCGGAGGATTTGTCTTATTCACCGATGCATCTCACACTGGATTAGGTTGCGTGTTGAATCAGCATGAATAAGTGGTCGCATATGGCTCAAGGCAGTTGAAAGACCATGAGAAGAATTACCCCACGCATGACCTAGAATTGGCTGCGATCATTTTTACTTTGAAGATATGGAGGCACTACCTTTATGGTAAAACATTCCAAATCCTCACTGATCATAAAAGCCTTAAGTATCTCTTCACCTAAAGAGATCTGAATCTTAGGCAGAGGAGATGGATGGAATTTCTCAAGGATTATGACTGCGTAATTCAGTAACATCCGAGGAAAGCAAATGTGGTAGCTGATGCGCTTAGCCGAAAATTATCTGCTCAGCTGTCACACCTTGTGGCCAAAATACACAGATGGAAATTACTTGAGGACTTAACCTCATATCTCTTTGTGTTTGAAGTAAAGGAATCGGGGGCACTTTTTGCCAATATCAAAATCAAATCAACCCTCTTCGAAAGGATCAGAGAAAGTCAATTAACAAATGAAGAACTCATGGCTATTCGACAAGGAGTACTTGATGGAAATCAGCCGGAATTTTCTGTCAAGGATGATGGTTCCTTATTGTTTAGAGGCCGATTGTGTGTGTCAACTGATAGTGAATTACGATATCAGATATTGGAAGAAGCCCATAGATCTGCATATGCTATACATTTGGGCAGCACTAAAATGTACCACAACTTGAAGAAAAACTTTTGGTGGAAGGGGATGAAGAGAGATGTCGCTGAGCATGTAGTGAGATGCTTAGTCTATCAACAGGTTAAACTGGACCATAAACACCCCACTGGTCTATTGCTGCCACTACCCGTACCCAAATGGAAATGGGAAAACATTTCTATGTCGGGCTACCAAGGACACAAAATGGATACAACACAATTTCGGTAGTTGTCGACTCCTTAACAAAATCAGCACATTTTCTACCCTATAGCACACGCTACACGACCAACAAATTAGCCTAACTGTACTTGAAGGAGATAGTAAGACTGCACGACATACCCGCAAGCATAGTGTCGGACCGGGACCCACTCTATTCATCTCAATTTTGGCAGTGATTTCAAGAGGGGATGGGGTCCAAAGTAGAGTTCAACTCAGCTTGTCACCCTCAAACCAACGGACAAACAAAAAGGGTGAATCAGGTTATCAAAGACATGTTGCGGACTTGTATGTTAGATTTCCAAGGGTCGTGGGATAAACACCTATCGTTAGTTGAATTCGCCTACAACAATAGTTACCAGGCGAGCATTGGAATGACTCCTTTTGAAGCACTCTATAGCCGCCAATGTAAATCCCCGATCAATTGGGAAGAGATCGGAGAGCGAATATTATTGGGCCTGAAACTCGTTGAAAGCACAAATGAGACTGACCGTCTCATCCAAGAACGACTAAAAGTAGCCCAAAGCCGTCAGAAAAGTTATGTTGATCTTACTGATCAAGCATGGAATTTCAGGTGACCTTTGCACACAATGCTATTTGATATGTCAGTTTAGTATGTTAGATTCTAAACATCATTCACTTTGCAGGTTGGAGATCATGTATTTGTCAAGATCTCACTGACCAAGGGTGTGATGCGATTTGGCAAACGAGGGAAGCTCAACCCTCGATATATTGGCCCTTTTGAAATTTTGGGTCGTGTTGGCGAAGTGGCCTATCGCATCACTCTACTGCTACAGTTGTCCAACATCCACAAAGTGTTCCACATGTCAATGATGACAAAATATGTGAGCGATGCGTCACACGTATTGGACTACCAGCCAATAGAAATCCAAGAAGACTTAACGCTGATTGAAGAACCAGTCAAAGTCTTAGACCGCAAGGAGCAAATTCTATGGACAAAATGTATCCCACTTATCCTAGTCCAATGGCGCAACCATTCTGACACCGAAGTGACATGGGACTGTGAAACCAAAATCAGAGAACAATACCCGTTACTGAGGTGAGTCACTCACTGTATGATGCCGTATTGAAAAGTCAAATAAATATTTCGAGTATGTGTAGTCAATGGGAATCTTTATATTTGGCCTACAATTCATACATCACTATTGCAGGTATTTAACAACCTGTTGCATGCATACTGATCAACAAGTCTAAATAGCTACGCCTAATGTTTCTAACTAGTGCCCACCTATTAAGACTAGCGCGCAACTTCGAAAATTTCACCAAACGATTACAATATCTCCTTTCACATATGGCGATGGATACTAAAACTCTGTACAAACAAGTCTCAGTGCACCTGCGTGTAGTTAGTACAAGTCTACTATATAGATATCCGAATCTTTTGTGTATTATGAGCCAAAACAGAAACCAAAACAGATTCTACTCTATTTCTGTGTTGCTCGCTGCAATGAGATTGAAGTTCGCCGCTCCGACATCTTCAGAATTGGGCACGCCGCTGTGAGGACTTAAAGTCACCGCAGCGACTGTGAAGAAACCCTCATTTTTCATTTTTGGGATTTCAAGCCTGGGCCCCTCTCTCATTTTCTCTCCCGCGTGAACCAAGGCCTGTTTGTATTCGAATCGTTCAATCTTTTGCGCCGAAACTCTCCAAGCTAAAGGATCGATGCGCACGAGCTTCGTCAAGTCCGATTTTCCTTGGATTTAACCCATCTTGTGAGGTAAACCACATGAAACCCTCTTTTTCCTATCCATTTTCTTTTGCATGGCAACTAGGAAGAAGGCCGCAACAAAAATCTCGGTCTCTAGACTCAAACTCTTGCTAGCGCCAAGGGTAAGGCCCCGGCTAGCTCGGAACCTCCACCGCCAAGCTAAGAACAATCAAGCGGCATGGTGGGCTAATAAGACCTTTAAACCTGAATGATTGTTTGACCAAGAATTATTTACCGATGATATGATAGTCTAGTCGATAGACCACATCAGACCTGCCGACCTTAAACCTCTACTTCAACCCGTGCAGCCCCATTATCACCCATGTCCGGTTAAACTGTTTTACCAGAATTTCAAAGACGGTGACACCTATGAAAATTTCACCACGAAAATTGATGGGCGCAAGTTTCACATGGGCATGTATGAGATTGCCGCAGCCATGCGCTGCGGTGCAAAGTATGATAACACACAGGGTTTACAAGTTCCTCGACCTAAGGAGCCAAGATTTCATCAAATTACAGCTGGAATGACCTATGGTCTTTAAGCCTCTGGCCAATCCATGACCTAAACCCAACTGCCTGACCGAATGTGGTTTCTGGATGTCGTGTTCCGCAATAATTTATACCCCCTTTAGCATGAGAGAGAGATGGGACTCGTTACTTCAAGCACTATTCGCCATACATGAAGATAGGTGGTTTTCTGCACCTCGAGCAGTGTACTAGGGTATAAAGTATGAAAACAAGGAATCACTAAGTACTGCTAATAAACCCTTAATTTCCTTGCCCTATGCTCGAATAATATCTCGACTCCTTGATGGTCACGAAGATGACGACAATGAAGAACCATATGAGATACCGGCATGTGAGGAAAGTAGGACGAATAATGTGGAGAAATTTTCATGGAAACAATGGAATATGATCTTAAAGAGATGTCATTTGAGTGTGAGGAATAGAGCCTTGCGACAACCGATTGAGGGAGCGTAACAAGAACAACCCGAACAACCTACACCTGAACCCGCACAAACCATGCCTGCTCAACCCCCTCAGACACAAGGACCGCAAAGTGAATTCCTAACAACGATAGAGTTCACTCGACAAATGGAATTACAAAGCATGGAACAATTTCAACTCCTCCACCAAAACAGCTACATCATGCATAAAAGATTGGATTTCCATGATGAGATCCTACAAAACTTGTGACAGCCTGAATTTCCAAACCCAAAAACTCGTGCCGTTAGATCACCCATAGGGAGATCCCCGAACGAACTTACGAACACTTGGTACATCCACACACAAAGTAGAAACAAAGCACACATTTTAACTAAGCAGACAAATTCATGATAAGGAATTAAATCTCCAATTCTATATAGTGACGATGCCCGTATCATAACAAAAGACGGTTTTAATCCCATAAAAATCACATGGACAAAAGAACCGAACCGAACCACTAGTGACGAACAACTGTCACCAAAACATGGTTCGCAAAATAATGCAGTACGATATAAAACTATGAGTTCTAACAAAAACTGACTGGATGTACCAAGCCTTACAATCAAATCTCAAAACTAAACATGCAACGCTCTGCCCACTAGAAGAACTCAATAAGAGGGGGCTCAGTCTCCTCCTCTGGTACATACTCTGGGTCTTCAGGATCTATGTCCTCAGTACCCACATCTACTCCTGTCCCTGTGACGTATAGTCGAGGGATGAGCTAACAATCTAAGCTCAATAGGGAAACATAACTAACATGCATATTTTCACAACACACATATATCTCATGACATAATTCAAAACACACTTTTCTTACTAAGAATCACAATTTAAAAGTATTTAAATTGACACAAAATGAATATATGATGTATCTTTCAAAACACACTAATCATGGTTGCTAAAACTAGTTCTTACAATACAGAAACTTAAATCAATTACTTAAATAAAATCTCAAGCATATATAGCATCGAGAGTCACACATACCGATGGAAACCCCAACCATCGTTGTTTAATGAACAATTTACACAATACGCAAGCCCCTTCGAACGAGGTGACTTGTGATGAACGAAGTATTACCGTAGAATGGTAATCAAAGAATGAATATCCTGCCGTACCGAAACATAAAGGTTCGTTCTGCATGAATTCTTAAATCAAAGTACGAAATTTAACTTATAGTTTATCACCGTGAATTATAGAAATTTATACTAGATTTGAAGTTTTAAATATTAAAGCTCACACACACACATAGGCGAATCATGCTGATTTCATACACACATATCTTATTTCACACACACACACACACATAATTCTCTCTGAGTGCACACACCCACACACTTTTTATATTTGAAACCATAAATGAAACTCATGCTTAATAAATGACAAAGTATGTAAATCACACACACTTTCAGCACAAAACAAAATCCATGATAGTTGTAATCGAATGCACATGTTACAGAGTTTTTCCTACCTCAACGCAAAGCAAAAATGAAGGTTTCTTATTCCGAGCTAGCCTCTCTAACACATACTCATGCTCATACCTAGAACACATGAATTCACAAACCATACGTCAAATGATGTAAAACGAGAAGGTATAAGGTCTCCCCCAAGTCCCGTTAACACAACTAACCAAAATCCTGAATCTGCCCAAATCAATTGATCGATTCCCAAACCGATCAATCGGTTCCCAAATTGATCGATCAAATTTCAAATTAATCAATTGAATTCACTTTCGATTGATCAGTTCCTTCAGAAAATCACACACTTCTGGAGCCATAATCCGATCGATTGTTTCCCAAATCGATCGATCAAATTTCAAATAGATCGATCGAATTCCATTTTGATTGATCGGTTTCTTCATAAACCCTCTAACACGCTCATTATTTTCACAAATCGATCGATCAGTTTCACAAAGCGATCGATCGAATTTCATTTCTATCGATCAAATTTTATTTCGATCGATCGATTTCTCCAGAAACTTTCATACTTTGCTCTAACAAAATCGATCGATTGGATACTTATTTTGATCGATCGATTTTGTTAGACTTCTCACATACACGGGTTTCGACTTTCCAAACTTATTTTTCTTCAAATTTAACATCTTTTCTTCTAATTTTTCACCCACATCATACATAAAGTCTAATATAACTAAAAATCACAATTTCACATAAGTTTCCTCACCTTTAATTGATCGATTCCTCAATCCATGAGTCCACGCCCAAGCTAGGGTTTCAGAGTTGAAATTTTGGGATTCTCTTCAATCCTAAATCCACAACTTCATGCACATCTTCAATCTTGCACACCACACTCACTAAATTTAGAGCTCACCTGCTTTCTCTCTCTCTCTCTCTCTCTCTCTCTTCTCAATAAGTTCTCAACCACCAAAACAAGAGAAATGAATTCTCTTGCATTCAATTGCCTTTAGACTTAAGAGCATAGTGTTAGGGCGTTAAGCTGATGCACCGTACTTCAGTGTATGTTAGCTCATCAAATGGTTCCTATTATTTCTAAATCTTTCTTTTTCACTCTAGATTTATTCCAACTCATCAGATCACTTTAATATTTTTATATTCTCTAGTGCGTGACTAGTTGGGCATGCACACTGAAATGGACTGTTCAAAAGTTAAAATTTTTCAAGACATGACAACACTGGATGGCAAAGGCGTACCCAACTGCTCACAATCCTTTCGTAGCTCAAGCGTGTCAGTTTGTCTTGGATTACACCAAGAATGCTGCTCATTCAAGAGCTGATCCCTCTGAGATTAGAACCCGATGCCGTGAGAAACAACCGGCAGAGCCTGCTGGTGAGCTCTTTAACTCTTGACATGTTACTTGCTTTTTAGCAGTAAATTGTGTTCATGACTCGAATGGCTGAAATTTTTATGTTGTTCGTTCCTTACAATATATACATATATATATATATATATATATATATATATATATATCATGATCATCGGTAGATTCCCAATCTTCTAACTGTGGTTTAGTTTCTGGAGGTTCTTCTCTTCTCTTTTCTATGGACTTTTTGTGATCAAACAAGGGTTTTGACTCCTTCGAGTGGTTCATCAATGTCTTCATTGAGGCTTGTCAAATCGCTAAATGCTTTGGCCATTTGTTCAATTTCTATTTCTTGAGATTTGGCGAAGGACACCTCCTTATGCTTCGGCACGTCAGCTTTCTCAGTGGTCTCATAGACGAAGTGGTCATATAGAGACCATTTCGGTGAGGTAGGGCATAAGTCAGCTTCTGGGCCGTTCGATTGATAACATAATTCTATGTGTTTGCATATTTTTGTTGGGACGACGAGTTCTATACGACCTTGTTTATTCTTACCGGGTCCGGTGTGAGGGACATATCCAAGTTGGTACATGAGATCCCACCCTTTTATCGCGGTGGGGTTGATGTCATAAAGTTTGGCGAGGTCTGGACTGACCTCTCTCCTCACTAAGTTTTGTTAATGCATTGGGGGAGAACTAGGATGGTCAGGGGGATAGATTTCCACAACGGTTGCTTCTCTCGAGGTTTAGGTCTTTTGAATGTGACCTGTGTTTGACACATAATCATGAACAGTTGGTATGCTCATCGTATAATCAGTATCCATCTCCTGGAGGGGTGCATCAGTGTATATACAGACGATGGAGTCCTCGTACAAGAATTTAACGCATTGATGATATGTGGACGCGATAGCCTTCATGGACTTTAGCCATTTTCTTCCTAAGATAAGATTGTACGTACTAGAAGAATTAGAAATATGGAAAGTAACATCTTTTGTCACAGGTCCGAGGCAAACCTAGAGTTTAATAGTTCATTTCACAAAATGGCGTGAGCCATCATAGGCTATAAGTGACAGTGCGGAGGGCCTGACTTCTTGCTCTGTGTATTCGAGAGTCTTTAACATTGTGAGAGGGCAAATATTGAGTCCCACTCCTGTATCAACCAAGGCATGGGGTACAGAGAATCCTCTAATTGCCTAGAGAAGGATCAATTATTCCCTCCAAATTCTCCCTCCTTTTTCTTCCTCCTCCAATTCTCTCTTTAGCCAATCATGAGTGGCTAAACTCTTCTCAGTAGTTAGGGTGAGGTCTTAAGCTATAAATTGAGAGATTTAGAGGCTTATAAAAGACTGTATATTGCACAGATTGCAGATCTGGGCGCAATAGTATTAAACTTGCAATATAATTGTGGATTTTAAAGGTTATTCTGATATACATTTCACTTTTTTATATTTGATTTCCCTGGATTGGATACTCCTGTGGATGCCAGCCAAAAACAAGGAGCTGGTAGCCTGGCTTTTGCGGCATCTATAATGGTTTTCCTGTTCTAATTAAGACCAAAGGATTGGAACAATCTCTAGGATGGTCTGTGACCATTAAAGTGGACAGATCATAGCCTTAGAATTTCTTCAATTCTCTGATTGAGATTGGATTCTTATACCTCACCTCTGTCGGGATAACCTTCGAAGCTTGGAGCCAGAAAAGAGGATTGTAGCAAATTAAATCTATGCAAGTTCTTTGATTCCTTTGATTTTCAGTGAGAGACCAATACCCCTAGCTGTTGTTCTCACCCTTTTAAATTTTTCATCTCTTCTATATCTCCTCTATTCTCTGTGTTGGACTAGAACTGGGGTCAATAGCATTTAATTCTGTAGTCTGTAGTTAAAGTGATAAAACCACAAAACCTCTCCACTTTCCTGCTTTAATTTAGTTTAAATTAGGATAGAGTGCCAGATCCACTTTGGATCTAGAGATTTACCATCCTTTAAAATACATTTCCCTGTGGACATACCCTTACCTTTTAAAACTTACTACAACAGCCCTGGATCTTGCAGGATTAACAGCTCATCTTGATTCCATTTCTCTGTGATTTTTGCCATTTAATTGGCTGATTTTAACTCTTTAATAACCACAAGGTGGGCTGCACAACAGCCTACTGAAGAAGAAATTAAAGAGGCTAAGGAAAAGGCTTGAACCATTACTACTGCAAAAGCCCAGGGAATAGACCTAGACTATGAACTCCGCCCTAGACCTCACATCCAAAGCACTTTCATGAGTCAGGGGTCATAAAGATTGATCATAATGAGGTAACACAGCTGACCTCGCACAAGCTGGTGGCCGCTATTCACCCTACCAATCCCTGAATCATTCCCCCCGCTATAGAAATAGATCTAGCATCCTTGTCCCTCTTTGAGGATGAGGCTCCCCCATCAATGCAACCCCCTGTGGTAAACCACCAAAAACCCATGCTGACATTTGAGGATAGAGTCCTAGGCGAGCCTAGGATAAATATGATGGAGGCTAACCCCCAAAAACCATCTTGATCAGCCTCCTCTATAAGGCCAGGTAAAGGGGTAGCACCTCAGGTGAGGAATTGGGCATCAATGACCTTAAATCTTGAGACATCAAATGGCCGCAAATACGGCACTTACTTCCCAAAAAAAACAACCTGTAAAAAGTGAGATGAGCCTTTGGCAGGCAGTACCATTTGTATATAAAGACCTGCCTTACCAAGGGCCCATTTTCGAAGAAAAAGAAAAAACCAAAAAGAAATATAAAAAAATCCAAAAAATTATTATCTTTCAAAATTCCCAAGAAAATCAAAGAAAATGATGCCTTAGCAGAAAAACCAGTCCCACGTGAAGTCGACCCCTTTCCTGTAGAAATACAAGTAGAGGTAGGAGTCATGAGTTTGGACGAGGAAATCCTTACCGAGGAGTTCCACAATGAGCTCCTTGATTGGTTTGTCGATTTTGAGCATGACCTTATGCCAATTGTTGAAGAAACATAGGACGCCAATCTAGGTTCTAAGGAAATTCCTAGAATCACCAAGATCGGAACATCGCTATCTCCCAAGGAAATAAGAGCATGATTGATTTCTTTCGGTCATACGAAGACATCTTCGCATAGTCCTATGAGGACATGCCAGGTCTGGATATCGATTTGGTTGAGCATGAGCTACCACTATATCTAGATTTCAAGCCAGTCAAGCAGAAGTTGAGACTCCTCTGGCCAGAATGGATGTTAAAAGTAAAGGATAAAGTCATCAAGCAGTACGATGCAGGGTTTCTCATGGTCTCTAAGTACCCGTAATGGTTAGCCAATAACTATGAAAATATAGGTTACGTTTGAACCCTCATAAATGCGCATTCGGTGCCATATCAGGAAAACTACTAGGCTTCATCGTAAGCAGAAGAGGCATAGAGGTTGACCCAATGAAAATGAAAGCCATCGTCAAAATGCCACTGCCATCTATGGAGAAAGAAGTCAGAAGCTTCTTGAGCAGGATCCAGTACATCAGTCGATTCATTGCACAACTCACTCCCATCTGCAAGCCAATCTTCAAGCTACTGAGGAAAGATTCACCCCTTGAATGGAATGATGAACGTCAAGAAGCATTTGAAAGGATCAAGGGGAACCTTCTCTACTTGCTTATATTGGTACCACTCGAGCCAGGGAGACCACTCTTAATGTACCTCTCCACACCATAAGTTTCGATGGGTTGCGTCCTAGGGTATCATGATAAGATAGGAAGGAGCGAGCAGGCTATTTACTACTTGAGTAAGAAATTCACTAATTACGAGACACGTTATTCTCATATGGAGAAAGCATGCCTAGCTCTCGTTTGGGTTACACTGAGGCTCTGACACTACTTGCTATCTCAAGCCGTTCTACTCCTAGCAAGAATGGATCCACTAAAATACTTGCTTAAGAAGCGACATTCACTGGGAGGCAAACCGCACGTTGGCAGCTTCTGTTATATGAATTTGACATCACATATGTTACTCAAAAGTCAATCAAGGGCCAAGCACTCGTTGGTCATCTTGCAGAGAACCCCTTACCTGATTATGTGCCTTTGAGAACTGAATTCCCAGATGAAGACATCTTATTTATGACAGAGGATGATGAGGCAGTAAATGTCGAAGGTGAATGAGTTGGTGCTATTCTAATCTCACCAAAAAGATCTCATATATCAATCTCCATCAAGCTCAATTTCCCCTGCACTAACAACATGGCCAAATATGATCCTGTGTGGCAGGCCAACGGGAAGCCCTAGACCTAGATGTGACTCATCTTAGGGTATTTGGTGACTCACAACTGATCATATGCCAAACCAACGGAGATTGGAAGACGAAGGATGAGAAGCTAGTCCCGTACAATGAGCACCTAGAAGATCTAATCGCATGTTTTGACGATATTACATTCTCTTATGTTCCGCGAGCAAGAAATCACTTTGCCGATACATTAGCAATGTTGGCATCGATGGTTGAAATCCCTTATGGTGTTGAAATGAAGCCAATCATGATTGAACAAAGGAATGAGTCTACTTTTTGTCTCTAGGTTAAGGAACCTCGATGTTTGATGATGAGCCTCCATGGTTCTCAGATGTCAAGAATTTCCTTGAAGCTCGTGCTTTCCTTGAGGGCATAACCAAGGAAGACATGTGGCATTTAGCGATGAACTATGTCATTTGTGGCAAGTGTCTCTACAAGCGGTCTTATAACAATATCATGCTCGGCTGCTTAACTGAAAGTGAGGTAGCCAACATCATAAAAGAATCCATGAGGGGGTATGACGAGCCCACGTCAATGGGCACATGCTCGCTAAGAAGATCCTACGGCAAGAGAATTTCTGGACCACAATGGAAACTAACTATTGCAAGCACATGCAGAAGTGCTACAAATGCCAAGAACACTTCGGTCTGATACATGCTCCTTCTATAGATCTACACAGCATGACTACCCCTGGGCATTTGCCACTTGGGTCCTTGATGTCGTCAGGATGGTCAACCTAAAAGCTTTGAATGGGCACCAGTTCATTTTCGTGCCCATCGAGTACTTCACCAAATGGGTAGAGGCGGCCTCCTACGTGCACATCATGTCCAGTCATGTCGAGAAGTTCATAAAAAATAACATTATTTTTTGACTTTGCATGCCCAAAGACATCGTCATGGATAATGGAATCAACCTTGTGAACAAGCGCAAAAGAGCTTTTTGCGAGCAGTACAAAATCAAACATCATCGCTCGCCACCATATCGATCACAAACCAATGGAGCCGTGGAGGCGACTAACAAAACGGTCATCCGAATCCTTGAGAATATGGTCGTCAACTACCGAGATTGGAATGAAATGTTGTCATTTGCATTATGTGCCTATCGAACATCAATCCGTACCGCTATAGGGGTAACACCATTTTCCCTTGTGTATGGAACCGAGGCAGTGCTGCAAGTTGAGGTTGAGGTACCCTCACTCCACATTCTCATTGACTATGATCTACCGGAAGCCGAAAGAGAGAGGTCCCACTTTGAACAACTAAACTAGCCAAATGAAAAGAGGCTCCTAGCCTTTTTGTCACACTCAAACCTATTAGTGAAGGATCGCACGTGCTTACAACAAGCATGTTCGCACTCGAGATTTGAAGGTGGGTGACACAATACTTAAGAAAATGTTCCCTTCTCTTCATGGTGATCCGAGAGGGAAATTTAAGCCCAACTGGGAGGGACCTTATGTCATCCGAGAGGCACTCCCGGGATAAGCGATCCGCCTCGCCACCATGGACGGAGATCACTTTCCTGAGCCCATCAATGCTAGAAATGTACGCCGATTCTACTCTTAATCTCCACAGTATGGTAAGTATTGATAAAATAGATACGTGACTGTTGAAGGACCCCATAAAAGAGGCCATCATTTCAAAGCCAAATAGCTAAAAAATTACCCCTGGACACTAATACCATTGCTACACCCATTGAGCCATCGACCTTTCTCCTCAGAAAAGAAAACAGAAAAAGTGTATATACCAAACAAAAAAAGTTACCATCAAAATCCAAAAAAAATTGAAAAAGCAAAAACCCAAAAGGAGATTGTTTGGAAAGAAAAAAAGGAAAGAAAAATAAAAAAGCAAAATATATATAGAAATTAAAAAGTGGGGCGTTGTTGTTGCTTCTTAGTGTGCTTGATTTATGTGTGTTTTGAAAACAGATTTATAGCTGCTAAATTACAGTGGCTCTAGACTATATAAAAAATTAAAGAAATATCAGCACAGAGAAAACATAATTAGCCTGCAAGATCAGGGCCAATTGTAGCAAGTTTTAAATGTAAGTGAGTAAAAGATCGTCCACAGGAAATTGATTTAAAATTTAAGATAAACCTCCAGATCTGAGCTACCAGATCTGACCTCTGATCCTATCTACAAAGCACATAAGATGGGAGGTTGAATTTGTCACATTAACTAAATGATAAAAGTAAAAATTAAACTAAGTGATCCAGATTTGAGTTGGGGAAATGTTTGAGGTAAACTTATACAAAAAATGGAGAAGTAATATCTAACTTTGATTTGGTCTTTGAAATCTAATGAGAATAACTGCAGCTCAACAGAGGTGATCCAATCTTCATCTGGCTACAAGCGCAGATGTAAGAGAAATAAATCTAATTTAAGGATTAAGCTTACACTTATGGCTATGGTCTGTCCACTTTAATGGCCACAAACCATCCAATAGTCTTTAATCCAAATCCTCAATTCAGAACAAGAAACATCACTACAAATGCTGTAAGAGACTAGGTTACCAACACTAATTCTCACAGGATTAATGAATCAAGGAAAATTGCATGCAAAACAATGAATCTAAAGGAGTCTAATGTACTGAGGAGATCAGAGGGAACCCTTGATATGAGTCCAATGGAGAATGCATAGTTTACAACAACCTTTTAAAATTCATCCTGGCTTACTTGACTCTCGGATTCTGAGTCTTAGATGCAAACTCTCCTTTGAGTTACAGCAGTATCTCACAGCTCTCAAATGCAAGTACAAAGTAGGCTATTACAAGGATTGCAGACAAGCTGTCTGGCTGGGAAATGGGGGATTAGAAATAAAACTCAAAATCTGGATGCCCCAATTGGGCAAATGCTTTGTCTATTTATAGTTTTCCCCAAGTCCAGCTCAGATGTGTATCAACCAATCAAAGGTGCTCAGATCTGTATTGACCAATGGTGGTCGAGCACGAGGATCCAGATCTGTTCTGGCCAATCAGAATTCCTCGATCTGGTTCAGCCAATCAGGAGAAAAAGGCATCAATTCTGTTATGCATTTTGAAAGTTTGTTAGAGTTTCTAGAAGTTCCCGCCAAGTTATTCCCTCTTTAGGTGCTCACGTGGGGTGGAATATTCCTTCGCTTCATGCTTAGAACCCTCTGGAATGTCCTTAGGTTTTAAAATGCATTGGGACACATGCAACACATCACTGAATTACCCTTGTTAAAGCTGCGAATCTCCAGAATGCCTCTTCGCACAGCTTAGGGGCCTTTTCGCAAAGTGTTGTGACTCCTGAAGCTCTTTTCGCAATGTTCTGGTTCTGTTCGAATTGTGTTTTCTTCTTTTCGCAAAGTTCAATCCTCTCTTCGAACAGTTCAGATTCTCTTCGAATGCTACGCCTGGAGTTTTATTCATTTTCGCAAAGTTTCAGGTTCTTTGCGAATAGTTCAGGTTCTTTGCGAAAAGTACTCTGTAGTGCATTTTTCTGTTCGAATTGCTCCATACTTCTTTTCTGGGTTGAGACCACGTCTTTGCCTCTTCAATTCGGACCTTTCAACAGCTAGTGAGGTTGTTTCTTCTTCTTCTTCATTTGGATTGACATGGAATGTCATCTTTTTGGCACTTTTAAGCTGCTTTTATGGTTAAGCCTGCCTTTATTGTTAGCTGCAACATAAGCACTTAAAACACTTATTTAGTTCTCCAAGGCCCAGATTAAGGGGTGAAAAATGGTATTTTCCAGTTCTCAACAGGCGTGTATAGTCAAAATTTCCTAAGGAAGAAGTGTATTACAGCACCTGGAACTCTATCGAGGAAACCTCCTTAACCCAAAAATACCTTCAAAATTTCTAACCTATCATATGGCCAAGATACATCCCTAAAGAAAGCCCTCTTTAAGGTCTACAAGCAGTCACAGTATCTGTTGAGTTAGCGTGAGCCAAGCTATGAGACAATAGAAGAATGCCACCTAGTTGGCTCTGACGGAATGACATCCATGTCGTGGCCTTTGAGAAAATAAAGAAAATAAAAGGAAAAGAGAATACAGGCTCAAAACAAAAATGACATGGCAAAAACCAGAAAGGGCACTGCGTGTAAAAATAGTAAGCTTGTGCGAACCAGGTGAAAACCTGAAAAGGCGCTTGGGGTAAAAATGCCTACCCACGGACATAGTGAAAACCCGAAAGGGCGCTACAGGTAAAAGAAAGGGCGACAACAGGCATGGTGAGGACCCGTCTTGGGCACTATGAGTAAAAATGCTCAAAAGAAAAAAAAAAAGAGAAGAAAATCTTTGATTTTCCCCCTTGGTTAAAATTTTGATTCATCCGGTCACTAGCTGGGCTGCTGGTGCTAACTCAAATCAGGTCCTGACCAGGAATATCTTCATAAATCACACTGTCAAACGTATGACCCAGGGCAAGGACAAAAGGTTGATTAATCAGAAGGGATGGTCGTTCCAAACTTGAAGATTCCTAGCCCTCGTTAAAGTCCGACCAAATGATTGGGTTCGACTATGCTCAAAAGAGGACCTACCACCTCATCCTATGGTTGAGGCATCAAACATAAAGAGAGAGGTGAAGACCATAGTTGTAAAAGATAATAAATTTTCCTTTCCCGTTTTCATCCCCACACTGTGTACACCACTTCTCAAAATTATGATCGGTGTGATACCCGATTTCTCCCTTTTCAAAAGCTAAGAAAGATAATCCCTATGTAAGATAATTGATTTCCCTTTTCCATTTACATGTCTATACATTGCTTACATCACATCTCAAAAAGATAATCAGTGTGATGCCGCACTTCCCATTTTTACAAAATTCAAAAAGCAATAAAAACCTTAAGAAAAAAATAAAAATATAAAAATATCTAACAGGGGTTCTTATGCCCCTTCCTATGGTGTTTTGATCTATGCAAAAAAGTATGTGCAGGCCCAGGTCAATGACACAACTCACGCTTCAGGACACGAATCTCCACACATAAAGCATCCTCCCAAACATTCTGATCTTTCATCCAGTGGCCATGAAGGCCCTTGTATCGCTTCTGGGAAGCATCAGTAGCATAAAGAGCATCACTCAGGGCTCCTTCTAGACGAAGAACCTCACACTGTGCAACACCAGCTCTTGCTTCTACAACATCAGCTCTAACCTATAGTTTCTCTAAACGCTCATGCAGGACCAACTTTTCATCTACCAGTAGCTCAATCTGGGTCCTAAGCGTTGACTCCTTCCTCGGCCAAGGCCCCTCTATGCCACTACTCTTCGCCTGATCTAAGTAATAGGTAGAAGGCCTCTCAGATTGTAACCAACCTCATACCTTGGAGAAGTCAAAGAGAATCCCCTTGCTCCAGGCCCCACATATGCGTCGAATGATGCGTTTCCCAAAGGGCAGCTATCCTATCCAAGTCCCCAGAAGGCTCTCAAGAAAAAATCAGTCCGCAAAAGGGAGGTCTCTCTGAACAAGGCACCTACTGAATATAACCAAACTAGCATAGCACCCAGGATGGGAAATAATAGGTACTGCCAGTAAAGCCGAGAAGGGTGATACCCTTGTGATCTCTGGATCAAACTATTGGGAAGGTCCTATCAAGCCATGGAAGCCTCCATACTAGCTTGGTCTCAGTCAGCCATAGATTCAGCTAACGTATAATCTCCTATGGAAACTTATGACATCAACCAAAAAAGCATTAAGCTACCTCCCCGCGAACAACATAGAAGTGGGGCACGGGCCCCAAAATGGCAAGATGCTCCCTAAGCCAGACCTGGAGCATAATAGGGCATCAACGGAGGCACTCAACCTTGCCCAACGCAAAGGCATCGAGACAGCGGTAAAGCTCTGCCAGTACAAAATGCATCACAGAATGGCCCTCTTCAAGCTCTGCCAGTATGTCACAGAGTGCGAGAGAGAAGCTCTCCCCTCCAGTGTAAAAAAGGACCTCTAAGAGAAGGCAAAGGGAGAAAGCTTTCACATTATGGATATTTTTTATCGGTAATTATTTCAAGCTTTCGTCACCAAAAGTTCTCTCAGGAATTTCATCAAACACCTGGTGGGCCCATCGACAAGGCTTTTCTCATTATCATCTTTCTTTATGCCTAAAGTCATGTGGACGACCTTAGCGTAATCAGTTTTGGCACCACCCTGGCAAAGCCTTGATGCAGCTTCAAACCCGACAGGTTGGAGAGCTCTTCAAGAGTCGGAGTTAGCTCATAGGTTCAAAAGAGGAAGACATGGGTTTCCACTTCCCAATGCGAAACTGCCACGTGAATAAAGTCCCAGAACAAAGGAACTTCAAGGAAAGATTTTAGACAGGCCAACCCGAGTCGATCAAAACTTGTAAGCTCGCTCTCATTCAAGCTATCGAACCATTTCTTCAAAAAGCTGGGCTCCACACCCAAAGAGGGAAGTATAAAAGTCTCAGATCCCCCGAGAGAGACGGGGCTGGAAAGTGGGTCCATGGTCATACAAAGATGTTTTAAAGAATCACAATTCAATGTAGGACAATGGACCCACCCTCTGGAAGATAAGAAAAAAATATGGGAGCAAAATCCAAAACCCTTCTCAAGATAAAGAAAAATAAGTGTGTTCTCGGGCTTTATAAACCCACTTTCATCCAGGGGAAACCTAGATTGTTATTCACTTAAAAGTACCACTTTTCACCTCTTAACCTAGCCATTGCTTGACCTTGAAGCTAACCAATAACTCCTTTTTAGCTTGTTTTATAGTAAGTAATAAATTGTACAGCTTAACACAAAGTCTATGCTTTTTGTGCTAAAAAGAGAGAGAATTCAAGTAAAAGATGATAACTGAACCAGAAAGTGATGGAACACCATGGTGGTACACACCATGGTGACTATTTTGCATGTCACAATGGACCAAGGAAGTCTAACAGATGAAAGAAGTATAGGTGAGAGTGGAGGAAGTTGTAACAGAAGCATGTGCATAGCAGCAGAGGAGCCAAGCACCTATCTCGCATAGCAAAGGTGCTACCTTGCGCTGTTCAATTCACTAGTAGAGCTCCCTCGTGTAGCTAACACATGTAGCATAATAGAGCTCGTGAAGAAGTCACGCAGCTCAATGAAGGGGTTATCACAAAGCAGCTTTCACGTGCACTTCAGCTGCAAGTAACATGTGAAGATACTCGCGTAGCTCTCGTGCACTAAGCCTTTAAAAATACAACTCACGAAGCCCTCGCGAGGATCAAGCCTTAATGCAGTCGTACGCATTACCTCGAGAGACTAATTGTTACGAATAACAGCAAAGACCTCACAAACTTCTTGCATGGTTATAGAAGAGAGAGACACCTAGAAGTTCTCTCGCATAGCTCTCGCGCATCTAAAAATTTAAATCTATACTGAGCAAGATGCAAAGGCATCTGTGCGAGTTCCTTGTGAATGAAGTACCCGAAGCTCTTCTGTGCGAGTGCATTCAAAGCTGAAGGAGTTGCGCGATCATCCAAAGCTCTAGTGTGCGAGACAGTAATATTCCAAGCCAAACTCTACCCCATAAATACTTTGTAGTTGCGCGACAGAAGTGATATGTAGAAGCCAACCTCACGAAGCTCGGGCTCTCCACTTCTTAATCTTAACTGAAGGACCTTTTGGGGATTTCTCCAGGTCTAGGGCACACACCCCGAGGCACGGATTCTAATGCACACATCCCAAGATATTAAAGGGTTGTAACAGTACCACATATGCTTGAAAAATTAGTGCTTACTCTTTTCTCAGCCACAATATTAGGACTAAGTATATAAGCTATGCTTGAAACTTAGAAACCATCAATCACTCTTTCCTTCAACCTCTGTTGGCTGAGAGCTCAAGCAGAATAGGGTTAGGGTTAGGATTTGAGCACCTCTTTTTCCATTTTTTCTTCTCTCTTAGCCCATCACTTGCTGGCTAAATCTTTGGTAAGCACTTAGGTGTAGTTTTATTTAGTTTTAAAATAGGTCATTTAAACATTGGGATTTTGTTTTGAGCTGTTGTCCACGAGATTGCTGCCTTAAGAAATTTCATTGTTAGTAACATCAGATCAATGGAATTTGGGTTTGAATGCTTACTTAATATGTTATTTTTCTATTTGCCCATAGTTTTGTTTAGGCTATAGCATGGATTTAGAATTTGAGCTTATTGAAAGGCCCATGGAAGCTTAAACTTGTAGCCTTGGGACCATTGTGGCAGTAGCAGTTTACATATTTTGTCTCATCATTTGTGGGTAAGGGAGCCTCTGTGGATAGCCTGTGACCATTAGAGTGGACAGACTATTGCCCTAGGGTAATCTTGGTCACAAATCTGAGATGATTTCTTTTTCTCTACACTTAACTTGTAGCCTGGTGAGAGATTGTGCAAGTACAGGCTCCCCTTTGTCTTTATTGACCACTATTAGATGTTAGATCTGTCTTCTCTATAGTGATTGCAGCTGTGAGGGAATTTTATCGCAAGCTATTTTTAAGCAATAAATTGTTGATTTAAAGTTCATTTAAATTTATAGATCTTTTGATTCCATTAGTTTCTCGATCGGATCTATGTATTTGGGGATTACCCATTCAGTTTACTTTAGATCTTTTAATTGCCATCTGATCTTCCTAGGTCTAATACCCTTATGAATGTCAGTCAGATCTATACGCAGAACTAGAGAGCTTGTAGCCTGGCAAACATAGTGTCTGCAATGGTATTCATGGCCTGATTTGATTCATTGGATTAGGTTTCATCAACCCACTCCTTTGTATTAGGATAGCTTTTCTGGCTTAATCAATGAGATTTGATAGACTCTATTGGATAGACTGTGTCCATTTGAGTGGACAGACTATAGCCTTAAGAGCGCCCAAAATGGCATGGGTTAAGTTGGATTCTTCCACCTTGCTGAGGTTATTGATAGCACTTAAGTAAGGATGTGCTGCCGAGAGAGCCCTAAATCTGAGTTACATAACTGAATGAACTTTAACCTAGACTGCTTACTTTTCATCATTTTATCTTTATTTTGACACACCATCACCACTTTCTTCATAACCCTTTCTTAGGATAGGACTGCACTTTATTTCTTTTCTTTTTAGTAGGTAATTTAGTGTAGTTGTGAACTCCCTTTCTTTAGGATTGTCAGATCTGTAGCCAGATCTGGAGGCCTACTATTACAACCCATTTTTGGGTTTTAAATCAATTTCTCTGTGGGACAAACTCTTACTTATCAAAACTTGCTACAATAGTCCTGTATCTTACAGGCTTAGGATTACTTTAGTTGTGTTATTTCCATCACTTATTTTACTTTGATTTTTAATTTGTTCTCATCACACAATAAAATTAGCACACTGGTAAGTCCTATCACCAACAAGTTTTTGGTGCTACTGCTAGGGATATTGATCTTTTTAGTAGACCTGAGTTGTATTATATTGTATTTTAGAAAATTCTTTGTAGTTGTGCCATGGTAGAATAAAAGTACTACTAATTCTTTTTGGAATCTTACAGAATCGGACAATAGCAGAAGGGAGCTAGAGCTGTAGCTGGAGTCTAGCTAGTTCTGTTTGCACTTCTTTTACCCTAAAACCTAGTCTTTTAATGTTGAATTCAATGTAATTAATTTAGTGTAAATTTGTTAGTTGTTATTATAGTTTAGAAATTCTTTGAGTGCTGTAAGCATTTTCCTTACTTGCTGAGTTTATGAGTGTACGCTTGGAAGAAGGTCCCTTAACCCTAAGTTGGAACCTTCAAATTCTGAGGTTGAAAGGATCCTTAGACCAAGAAACACCACACAAGGCCTTTCTATTGAAACTGAGCAAGCTAACATGGCTGAGAGGCAAAGAACCTTGAAGGAATACAATGCACCAGGGGATTACATTTCTCCCTTCTGCATACAATTCCCTTCAGTGGAAGGAAACTATAAAATCAAGTTCTCCACCATCAATATGCTGCCATCTTTTCATGGGCTTAGTAAGGAAGATCCTTACAAGCACATTAACTAATTTTTAGCACTTTGCACCACCTTCAATATTGCTGGCTTGGGACCTGAGGCCACCAAACTGAGGCTTTTTCCTTTTTCCCTAAAGGACGAAGCCAGCACATGGCGCTCTAAGCTCCCAGCCAACAACATATAAATATGGAGTGACCTCCAAAGTGAATTCCTGGCTAAATTTTTTCCCATGAACAAGACCAGCTAGATGAGGACAAGTATTTTATCATTTAATTAGTCCTCAACTGAGGATTTTTATGAAGCTTGTGAGAGATTTAAGGAGATGTTAAAACAATGCCCCCACCACCAAATTCCAATGTGGCAACTAGTGCAAGTATTTTACCAAGGAATTAATCCCAAGAGCAGGGATATGGTGGATGCCACATGTGGTGGTAGCTACCTCCACAAGACAACTGATGAGGCTTGAGAGCTGTTTGACATTATAGGAAAAATTTTCATGCAGCAAGAGTCACTGTCTCGAAATGACAGCCAGACCACTGCTAAGTTGGTGAAAGAGTCCACCCCTAGAGGTGGAATATATGAGATTAAGGTGCAAAGTGAGTTAGAGAAGAAGGTGGACAATTTGAGCTTGAAGTTTGCCAAATTGGTGAATGTGATGTAGCCTAGAATGGTTGCACAAGTGGAGGCATGTTTGATATGCCAATCTCCCACACATTCACTACAAGATTGTCCATCAGCCAACCAATTCCCTAATTTTGTTATGGAGCAAGCCAATGCTGCCCAAGCATTTAGGTAGCAACCTGCTGGTTACTCATGGAGGAACCACCCAAATTTGAGGTGGAGACAAGATAATTATCTTCAACCCCAGCAGTAGCAGTTGGTAGCTCCATATAGACCTCAGCACCAGTTTAACCAAGGATTCCCATCGAGATAGAATTTTCAGTTGCTTGCCCTGCAGTCCAACCAGTTGGCCTTCCCCCATAATAGCCCAGATCCTCTTCTTTTGAAGAGCAAATACTGGCATCCATGAAGAATTTGGGGAGCTTAGTCCAAATTATGAACTCTCATGGGCAAAATATTAAGAAAATAGAGGACCAACTGGGTGAAATTTGCAATGCTTTGAATAAAAGAGAGGAGGGTAGACTGCCTAGTCAGCCCTTGGCCAATCCAAATGAGTAGTACATGATTGGAGATGCATCCTCTTCCCCTGTGGATGATGTTTTAGTAGGCTAAGGCAACTGAGGAGGTCATGGAAAGTGAAGGTGAGTGGTGAAGAACCAAAAGAATGTGTGTACCAATTGTATTGTTTGTGTTTGCTTTGAGTTACTTAGAAAATTTTCATTTTACTGCTTTAGAGTAATGATTTGCTTACGTGTCTGATTATGTTTTGTCATTATTATTTTGAATACGTGTTCATGTCTGCCATCTGAATTTTGATGCTCATGTCTGTTGGTGATAGTTGAGATACTCTCACAATACATTTCTTGAATTTGATCTAAATTATTATCTTTGGAATTCTGAATTTGTGATGTTTCAATGTTGATAAAGAGTAACCTAATTGTCATGATGAAATAGAGTACATGTCTTTGAGTGGTTCTAATGCACACTGAATTGGTGCATGATATTATACATGCACAGGCCGGGGCACCAGTTGAGAGAAAAATTTAAGTGTTGCTCTCTCACGAGGCTAAATGGCCTAAATTTCAAGCTCGCGAGCCACCTGAAGCTTTCTCGTGGAGTTTCGATGGATATTTTAAACCTTGTGAGAGCTTCGCGAGTACAAGGACATATGCTATAGCCTGATAGTGAGCCCTGCGAGATGCTTGAGACTCATATTTTAATACTCGCGAGGCTCCGCTACTCTAGTTGCGCGAGATATGAGCAACTACGCACGCTTGAGCTTGAATTTAACTCTATGAAGAGCCTCGTGAGGCACTTGAAGCTTTTAAATAAGTCTTTGTGAGGCTCTACTTTTCTTCACGACTGAACCTCTTGATAGGATAGTTGTGTATTGTGCAAGGAATGTACTTTGTGAGAACTTAGCAACAGCTGCGCGAAGCACGGGTTTAGCTCTATAAACCCTACGAATTACTGCATTTTCTTCGTTCTATCTATTTGCCCTAACTTTCCCTGCCACTTCCAAGCTCCCCTTTTTCTTCTTTCTTCTATACTACCTTTTCCACTCAACCTCAGCTAATTTCCTTATACATTTTTGCTCCCCATCACCTCCTGGTCACTTTGAGCTAAGTTTGGGGGGATTTGAACATCTATGCAACATGTGAAGTGAAACCCTAGCTGTCATTTGGTAAGATTTTTCACTCTCCCTCATTTGCTTTAATTGGACATTACTCTAGTGTAAGAAGAGAGCAATTTGGGGTTTGCTTTATTTATGAAAGGGTGCATTACAATTGCTGGGATTTTGAAACCCTAATTTAGAGAAATTTGATAGTTATGGCCACGGGTTCAAAATTCTTAGACACCTTGTCTACTTTGGTAACCCCACCACCTACTGGGAGCCTTGTAGCCACTAGGAAATCTGCAATGATTGCAGAAGCCTCCAATGTGGAGACCCCTATGGTAACTGCACTCACTGAGGAGCCCCAAATTGAGAAAACTGTGAAGAAAGGAATGGGCATGGCCTCTGATGCCCAAGGTACCAAAAAGAGGGCCAGAGAGCACCCCCCTGCTAAGATCCCTGAGTAATCAAAGAAGAAATAGAAATTGGGCAAGGAAGTTACCCCTGAGGTCCCTAAGGATGAAGAAGAAGAAGATAATGAATACCTCAGGGTCCCATCTAAATTTGTTACAGCAATTAAGCTTGAATCTGAGATAATTTTTTACAAGGCTTTCTTTGAGGAGCTATCTGAAACAGTTGCCTCCATGGGGTACCTCACCAAAGCCTCATTACTGCCCCTACTGAGACCCCCAATGCAACAAGTCTTCCATAGACTAGTGCAATTGTTTTACTAGAATATCAGAGTCAAAACTAGGGATGATGGGAACCCATCATTGCTGGTATTGAGAGACAAATTTGAGATGCTGTTTAATCAGGCAACAATTGCTAGAATTCTTGGGATACCAGCCAGGTATAGTCCTAAATGTGGCTTGGGTCCCCCTTTGACAACCACCATCCTAGAGATTGCTAGGGAGCTGACGAGAGGGGTCACTGCATTAGGAGCAGCAATCAGGAAGGGAGATCTGTACCCCCACCTCAGATTTATGGATGGGGTGCTAAGGAAAAATGTATATTGCACTAGACATGAATAGGAGAGGAGGTCTCCTATTACTAATGCACTATTCTCCTTCCACAAGAACCCTTACTTCGATGCTGCAAAGTTAATTTTTGAGGAGATGACTAACATTGTGGAGAAGGTGAAAACCAAGAAGAAACCCCATTCCCTTCCCTACTGCAGGCTTATTACAGCCTTGCTGAAATTTGGAGGGTATCAATTTCAAATGAATGAAGAGACCATTGCCCTGAATCCAAAAAATTGTGGCAAAAAGTAATATGAGATCAGTGGCACTCTCATTGAGAAGAAGAAGAAGAAGGTAGATGTAGGGCTAACCTTTGATGTTGCTGTCGTGGCTGCCTCTGTGGCTCCAAGCTCTGTTGCCCTCTCTCAGGCAGCCCATTCATTTGTGCCAGCCAGCACCACCACCACATCTATAGCCATTACCTTACCAGCCACCCCTTCACCTTCCATAGCAGCCACTACCTTAGTCTCAAAACCTTCCATAGTCCCATTACCCTCATCCCAGCTCACTTTATCCATCCCTACAACCCCCATACTTGCTGCTACCTTAACCATACCCTCACCCATCACATCAGCCACACCAAACTCACCCATCCATACCATATTTGAAGAAACCACACCAATCCTTCAACCATCCTTACCTGTGTGGATAACTTATAAAAAGAAAAGAAGTTCAACCACGGTACAGAAGCAACCCCAACCTCCCTATATCCCCCAAACCATCCCAATCCTGAAACCTCCACTATCTTAGACCCAACCATTGACCTACCACCACCCTCACCAGCCCAAGCCTTTGAACCTGAGCCTCCCACCCTTGAAATCCCACATAGCTTCCCACTATACCCCACCTAGCCAATTGAAACCTCCACACCTTTTCCACCTAAATTCCTTGAATCCTTAGACCATTCCATTCTAGTTCCACCTACCCATGATCAAATCCCTCTTTCCGAAGAGGGATACTCAGCCATGATGTCCTCTATCATAGAAGACATCAACTATGAGTTTACACCTCTCCTAGACTCACCTCCCCCTCCCCATTTCACCCCTCCACAGTCCCCATAGGTCACCACTTTCACTCATGCACCCAATTCCCCTTTTCAACCAATTCCACCCCCCACACCTGATTTTCCATCCCATATCTTTAACCTATTACTCTCCCTTCAAGCACAATTATTGGCCAACTCCCAAATACAATCATCCATTGATGCCAACCTGCATGCCATGCACTCTAACCTCCCAGACCAAACCTCAATCCAAAGCAGCTTAGAAGCCATCCAAGCCACCGTGTCACTTTTTACCCCAACATCACAACAACCAACTACCCCACCTCCTTCTCCCCAACCCATAACCTCAGCTGTCACCACACCTACCATTACTCCCATTGAACCTGTCCCCAATATCCCTTCAACTACATTTGCCAATGCCTCCACTCAAACTGATCCCCCACTTGCTGTGAACCTACCCCTATCTAGTTGCCCATTTTTTCTATACCTGATCCCCCACTTACTCTAGCAACCTCTAATGCTGCTAATGATGTGGAAGACCTCATCCCAACCACCTCAATTCCTACCCATACAGACCCTAATTGTGATAGCCCGAAAAATCACACTAAACTATGACCTCGGGATCCGTGCCCGATCGGTCATAGGTTTGACCAAATAGAAGTCCAATAGTTAGCATGGGGTGTGATGAATGGACGAGATGTGATGGGTTGTGTGGCTATGTGGTGTGTATTGTAAATCTGAAGTCACATACAACTATCGAGGTGCATGTGCTCAACACACAAGTTAAGGGGAAAGATAAAAGGGTTTAATAACCCTAAAATCAATAGTTTTGGTTGTTGAGAGAGAAGTAAAGAAGAGAGAGAGAGGAGTAAGGAGAGTGATCAAGCAAGGAGTTATTGTGGGTGATTGGAAGGAGGATTCAAGCATTAAAGAGGCTGATTTAGCGAGGAAAATCCGTTCAAGCTGAAGCTGGAACCCTAGCCTTCCAACCACTTGATTTGAAATCAATTTGAGATTGATTAAAGGTAAATTTTTGTGAATAAAATACATAGATTGTAGAGGTTAATTGTAGTTGAAAAATGGTTTAGATTGTAGGATGATGGTTTAGAAAAATAGAGGAAAAAGAGTGGAAAAAAGTTGGGAAGAACAGCTCAAAGGGGGCTGAATCTGGCAATTTCGATTAATCGAAATTGAGATTCGATTAATCGAAATTCGCCAAGAAGTTGAAAAGTCAAGAAACCCGAGTTCGATTAATCGAACTGAGTTTCGATTAATCGACTTTGGATTTCGATTAATCGATTTGGGTATCGATTAATCGACTGTGGACCTCCAGTGGACCCCAGGGGCTGGAGGAAATGACTTGGGGAAAATCGACTAATCGAAATGGGATTTCGATTAATCGATTTCAAATTTCGATTAATCGATTTGGGATCGATTAATCGATTTTGGAAATTCGATCACTCGAATTGAGAATCGACTTGATAGGTAGGGAGTTTCGATTAATCGAATTGGGTTTCGATTAATCGAATGGGAATCTCGATTAATCGATTTGAGAATCGATTAATCGATATTGACTTTCGATTAATCGATTTTGGAAATCGATTAATCGAATCAGATTCGATTAATCGACTTGGAGTTCGATTAATCGACTGAGCTAATTTATGTTGACTTTTGAGTTTGACTTTAAGATTCTTGGAGGGTCTTGGACCTTCTTTATTACATCTTTGGTGATGTATTTCGCATGTTATGTGGTACCATAGGTGGTACGTGTGAGCTAGTGCACAAGGAGCCACGTGGGACCTTGATGCGTTGATCAAACAAGACTTGAGGTAGGGAACACCTTGAACATGTACTTTATTTTACAAGAGCATGTATGTAGTGATATAGAATTCAAATTCAAAATGTTTTATTGCTTAAGAATTGTGAAAAGTGTGTGTGTGTGACATCCATAAGAGTAATTATAATGAGCCATCCCCAGGGGATGAAGAAGTAAAGAGATAAGAGCATCAGGTGTGATGCAAGTGAATGGATACATCCCAGGGATGTATCCAAGATTGAATCATGTTTGATAGGGCCTAACTGATATAAGATAGCACACTTACACGGTGAATAACTATATGTAAGGCACCGATATTTTTGTTATTTGAGGTTTAATAGGGTACCCCACCGACGTGGCGGGATATCCACGACTGACACGGCAGGATATCCGTGACCGATACGGCGGTGAAACCGTAAGCCAGTGCAGAGGCTTATCCGTACACAGTAAGCACACCCCAGGGGTGTTGATTTGAGACAAGTGAAACCCCGCCACCAATCCCCAGGGGAAAGGGGCTTGGGTACTATATTGTATTCCCAGAGAATACGTTAAAAGTGTCTATATAGATGACGATGATGGGTATCTCATCGGGGCTCGATGCTATATTGCTCGGGGATTACTTAAGTTGAAAGTTTAAATTTTGCTTTAGGCCTTTTTAGCATCATTCATGAGTAAATAAAAGACACGAGTAAACCACCAGTAAAATATAATACTTTTAACTGTTTCATCAGTAGTTGCATAGACACATCATGCATGGCATATCATGGAATATATGTGAGTAATAATTTATATGTTCAACTGTGTTTTGTTCCCTATTGAGCTAGGATGTAGCTCACCCTATAGACTATATGTCGCAGGTCCACTACTAGCAGCTGCCGAGGCTTCAGGAGACGCTGACCCCGGTGAGTCGGACCTTGCGGCCGGCGAAGAGTTGGAGCCACCTCCTGAGGACTTCTTCTAGATGACTCCGTTGTGCCGCTTTGAGGGCTTTTTGATAGAGATTTGTACGGCTTGGTATGTCAAGCCTTGTTTTGGTTGAACGATGTATATATTGGGTTTTGGGATTATTCTTTTGGGGCGAACCATCCGTGATGATTGCTATCATCGATGGTTCGGATCGGTTCTCCATTCATGCAGAGGCATAAGGGTAGAACTGTCTTTTGAGAAATGCTTTTATATAGATTTAAATTCTGCAGTTTCATTTACTACTTCATATTGCTTGATATACCAATGTTCCGTGCTTAGCTAAGGGGCACGGTCAAGATGATCGTGATGATGGCACGGGTTTCGAGGTGCCAAAATCTGGGCTGTCACAGTTGGTATCAAAGCTATTTTCTTTTAGCAATTCTGACAATCGTTCTTTTGGTCAGAACATAGGGGCTTCTGCTAACGAAACTTTAGTTTCAAATGCAGCCGCAAATGTCATCTAGAGGAAGAGGCCGACCAAGGGGAGGCCAATAGAGGAGTCTACGTAGTGGAGATGATTACATCTCTCCTACAAATAGAGTGCCTTTAGGAGGTACTGAGGCCCCAGGGGGCAGTAGTAGTAGACAGCATGATGAAGAGGATCGAGATCGGCAGGATCAAGATCTAAGAGAACAAGAGAGAGTGAGAGAAAGACAAGAAGATAGAGTGGAGCGACAAAGGATGATGCACACTATGGAGACTATGGCAGCTGCCATGGCACAACAAGCCACATCCTTTGCAGCTCATGCGTCAAGAGAACAATGACCACCTACACCACAGGACTGCTACGCCTGTGCCCTCATCTTTCTGAGTTTAGGAGGATGAGACCTCCTTCATTTTTTGAGGCGAACACAATGGCCGCTGAGAACTGGCTTATGGAGATGGAGAAAGTCTTTAGCGTGCTGACATGCACGGAAGATGAGAGTGTGAGATGGGCAGCTTATATGTTGGATGGAGAGGCTGGGCCTTGGTGGAAGTCCGTGATACGGACTCGGGTTCAGGAGACCCCAGAGTTGCCTTGGACTTGGGAGGAGTTTGTTGAGGAGTTCAACAAACAACATTTTTCGGAAGTGGTGAGGAATCAGCTTGAAATACAATTTCTACAATTAGTGCAAGGGAGAATGACAGTGAGAGAATATGGGGTGGAGTTTCTACGACTTGCCCGTTTTGCTCCGAATTATGTCGCTATCGAAGTGATGAAATCCAAGAGGTTTCAGCAAGGTTTGAAGCCGGAGGTTAGGGGAGGCGTAGCTCCATTTCACCTGAGGACCTATGAAGAGGTCATGAGTAAGGCATTGGTTGTGGAAGAGGAAAATACAAATAGATATAGACAGAGAGAGCAGCAGCGAGGAGGAAATGAACAAGGAAGGACGGGGACCTATGAACCGGTGAACAAAAAGCCGAGGTTCGTGGCCCAAAATCAGAGACCACAGTTTCAGGGAGGTTTCAGAAGGCCGGCGCAACAACAACACCAACAGAGGTTTCCACTACTTGCATCGGGGAGACCTTTACGCTATGAGAGCCCTGCCATGTCTACTGGCGCCACTATCACACAGGGTTCTCGTACTATTTCTTCCGCGTCTCAAGAGATTTGCGCCAAGTGTGGCAAGCCTCATAGGACAGTGGATTACAGAACAGGAACTAGGGGTTGTTTCCGATGTGGCAAGGTGGGCCACTTGATCAAGGATTGCCCCGAGACGGATAAAAGAAAGACGGCTTCAGTTGCAGCACTACGACCCATTCAAGCAAGGAAGCCGATCGTTCAGGGGAGAGCCTATGCAGTCACTGCTCAGGAAGCAGGGAACGTGCATGACGTCATCCAAGGTGAGACCCTTTTTAAATTAAAGAAAATCCCGTTTCATTAAAATTTTAGATAGAGAAGGTGCATGCATTAGGAATGGTATAGATTCCTTTTCTCAATACTAAATCTATATGTGAATTAAGGGTGTATTTTGATGTGTAAATTATTGTATGTATGTATGTATACTATAGGTACTTTAACTATATATGAAAAAGGATGCTTTGTTGGATATGACGCTAGAGTGTTGATAGACCCAGGGTCTACCCACTCATTCGTCACTCCACGTTTCGCCAAGAAGATGAAGATTGTTCCAGAGGCGTTGGACTTCGTCCTATCTGTGTCTATTCCGACTGGAGAGTTAGTAGACACGGAGTTAGCTTGCAAATCCATCATTGTAGCAGTTTGAGACCTAGAGGTGCACGAATTGGAAGCAAAGTTGATACTGTTAGACATGCAAGGGTTCGATGTGATCCTTGGCATGGATTGGTTGGCGCAACACTGTGCAACCGTCGATTGCAAGAACAAGGTAGTCATTTTCAGACCCAACACAAGAAGATCATTTCGGTTTCAAGGAGTGAGGTCGTCATCTGTGCCACTGATCTCAGCAGTAAGGGCCGAGAAAATGATCAGAAAGGGTTGCAGTGGATACTTGGCTTTCTTAAAAGAGGACAAGGAAGAAAAGAATGTCATTTCTGAGATAGCAGTTGTGCGAGACTTCACCGACGTGTTTCCAGAAGAATTGCCTGGATTACCTCCAGAAAGAGTGGTGGAATTCGCCATTGACTTAGCACCTGGAACGGAGCCTATTTCGAAAGCGCCTTATAGAATGGCTCCTGCTGAGTTAAAGGAACAACTGCAAGAACTTATGGACAAGGGGTTTGTTAGACCGAGCGTGTCTCCATGGGGAGCACCGGTCTTGTTTGTCAAGAAGAAGGATGGGTCAATGCGGCTATGCATTGACTATCGACAATTGAACAAACTCACTGTGAAGAACCGCTACCCTTTGCCTAGAATTGACAATCTATTCGACCAACTGCAAGGAGCAAGGTATTTTTCCAAGATCGACCTGAGATCTGGATATCATCAGTTGCGAGTCAAGGCAGAGAACATCCAGAAGACAGCTTTCCGGACACGGTATGGACACTATGAATTCCTTGTGATGCCATTTGGATTGACGAATGCTCCGGCGTCGTTTATGGATCTGATGAACCGAGTGTTTAAACCACACTTGGACTCCTGCGTCGTAGTATTCGTTGATGATATATTGATATACTCCAAATCCAAGACGGAACACGAAGAACATTTGAGGATTGCTCTACAGACGCTACGAGAACACCAATTGTATGTCAAACTCAGCAAATGTGAGTTTTGGTTGGAAGAGGTTAGCTTTTTGGGACATGTCGTCTCAAAGCATGGTGTCATCGAGATCCAAAGGAAAGATAGAGGTTGGTTAAATGGGAGCAACCAAAGACAAAGGACCGATGTCCAAGTTTTTACGGGCTTAGCAGGCTATTATCGACGTTTCGTCGAGGGGTTTTCAAAGATATCGGGACCTCTCACAAAGCTGACACGAAAAGATTCAAGATTTGAGTGGAGTGAGGCATGCGAGAAGAGTTTTCAAGAACTCAAAACGAGACTCACTTCGGCTCCAGTGCTAGCGATTCCTTCAGGCAGTGGAGGATACGCCGTGTCTGACCCATGGCCTTGGTTGTGTACTCAACCAACACAAGAAGGTGATAGCTTACGGATCAAGACAGCTGAAAGAACACAAGAAAAATTACCCGACTCATGACTTGGAACTAGCAGCAGTCATTTTTGCACTGAAGATTTGGAGACATTACTTGTATGGTGAGACTTTTGAAATTTTCACTGATCATAAGAGCCTCCGATACTGCTTACGTAAAGAGCTCAACATGAGACATCGCAGGTGGATGGAATTCCTCAAGGATTACGATTGCTCCATACAATACCATCCAGGCAAGGCGAATGTAGTAGCCGACGCATTGAGTCGGAAAGGATCAGCTCAGTTAGCTTGTTTGGTTTTGGGTATGCACCGATGGAAATTATTGGAAGACCTGGCATTCTACGATGCGAACATTGAGTCAAAAGCCACCGAATCCTTTTTGGATAACATATCAGTAAAGCCAGTGATATTTGAGCATATCCATGATCTACAGATGAAAGATCCGGCATTAACAAAGATTCATCAAGACGTGAGTGATGGCATCAGGTCAGACTTCTCAGTTAAAGAAGATGGTTCTTTATTGTTTAAGGGCCGTCTATGCATTCCGGACAATGCCGATCTAAGGCGAACGATTCTTGATGAGGTCCATAAGTCAAATTATGCTATCCACCCTGGTAGCACCAAAATGTACCAAGACTTGAAAAAGAACTACTGGTGGAGAGGACTGAAGCAAGACGTGGCCGAATACGTGTCACGGTGTTTGACTTGTCAGCAAGTGAAGATTGATCATAGACATCCTGCTGGACTATTGCAGCCTTTACCAATCCCAGAATGGAAATGGGAATCAATCTCGATGGATTTCATTGTTGGGTTGCCCCGTACTGCCAAGAGACACAAGGCCATTTGGGTCGTCGTAGACCGATTGACCAAATCAGTGCACTTTTTGCCTTACAATACTACGTATACAGCAGGAAGACTGGTAGACTTATACATGAAGGAGATTGTAAGATTACATGGGATTCCAAGCAGCATAGTTTCAGATCATGATCCACTATATACATCCAAGTTTTGGAAGAAATTTCAAGAAGGAATGGGAACACGACTAGACTTTAGTTCAGCTTTCCATCCTCAAACTGATGGGCAGACAGAGCGAGTGAACCAAGTAATAGAAGACATGCTCAGAGCGTGCATGTTAGATATGCAAGGATACTGGGATGAGTATCTACCGTTGCTCGAATTCGCATACAACAACAGTTTCCAAATGAGCATTGGCATGGCACCGTATGAAGCTCTGCATGGACGACGATGCAAATCACCCCTCAATTGGGAGGAAACAGGTGAGAAATTTATTTTAGGGCCAAAACTACTTGAAGACAACGCCACCGTTGTTCGAATCATCAGAGAAAGGCTGAAGTCAGCACAGAGTAGACAGAAAAGTTACGCCGACATGAAGCGGACTAGTGTCGACTATAAAGTGGGTGAGCACGTATTTGTGAAAGTGTCACCTATGAAAGGCGTAATGAGATTTGGCAAGAGAGGGAAGTTAAGCCCAAGTTATGTTGGACCATTAGAAATTTTGGGACGCGTAGGTGAAGTTGTGTATCGCATTGGCTTACCACCGCTGTTTGATCGGGTACATAACGTTTTCCACATATCGATGCTCAGAAAGTATGTGAATGATCCGTCTCAAGTGTTAGGAAAACAACCTATGGACATGTGTGAGGACATGAGCATGATAGAGGAACCAGTGGAAATCTTGGATCAAAAGGAACAAGTACTGCGCACTAAAGTGATTCCCTTAGTACTTGTTCGGTGGATCAATCATCCAAAAGAAGAGGCTACTTGGGAACGAGAGGCCGATGTGAAAGAACAATATCCAGCCTTGTTTCCAACGACGAGAGAATCCAATGTAAACCACAAGGATGTTGTGGAATCACCACGATACTTGTAATTCAATGGAAGTTTTGATCAAGTACGATTTAAGGAACAAATTTTGTATGTACATGATCAAGTGTATGCATTTCTATGGAACTATGAACCACTTGATGTCATAAACTACCAAAAAGAAGTCAAGGAAACAAAGAATTTGAAAATCAACAGAAATTGGGCAAAACCGATTAATTGAATTTCAAATTGATTAATCGATTTGGAATTTCGATTAATCGATTTTGTTCGATTAGTCGACTGGCACCTGCCAGTGACTGGAAATTTGAATAAGAGTTAGAACAGACATAGAATGCAATTTCGATTGATCGAGTTATAATTTTGATTAATCGATTTGGGATCGATTAATCAATTTTGGAAATTCGATTAATCGATTTAGGATTTCGATTAATCAAACTAGAAGTTCGATTAATCGAATTACTAAAGGGACTTGGAAGAAATATGAAGTCAGAGGAACGATTCAATTAATCGAAGTGAAATTCGATTAATCGATTTGAAAATTTGATTAATCGAAGTGGAATTCGATTAATCGAATAACTTAAAGAATCCTGAAAATTTTAGAAGTTACTGCACGATTTCGGTTAATCGAAGTGAATTTCGATTAATCGATTTTGAAATTTCGATTAATCGAAATGGATTTCGATTAATCGACTGGCTCGCGCCAGTGAGCTCAAAAACTTAAAATTTTAAACAGATACGATTTCGATTAATCGAAATGGTTTCGATTAATCGAATTTGACTTTTGATTAATCGATTTGGGAAATCAATTAATCGATTTTACGCGGCTTAACCTAGTTTGAAATCTCGATTAATCGATTCTGGATTTTGATTAATCGAGCCGGGGCCTATATATTGAAATTTGGGGATTTTCTTTCCCATTCGAATCATTTGCACTTTGAGTTTTCGAGCGCCTTTTTCTCCTTCTTCTCCGGCCTTCCATCCGAGCTAGGGTTTTGAGCATTCTCCGTCGAATTCCGACCAAGATCGCCCCATTTCGGATCGAAACCTAAGGTAAACCCTAGATTTGTACCTTTTCTTTTCAATTTGAGCTAGATAAGCTCTAGATTTTACTATTTCACCAACCATGCCACCCAAAACCCGGTTGTCTTCGAAGAAGGCAACCTCTAAGCTTCCGGTCCGGCGTAAGAACGCCGCGCCACCACCACCTACCCCATCGCCGGTGAGGACTCCATCACCGTCGGCATCGGAGACCACCTCTGGTTCGACGAGCGCATCTTTGCGCGAGTCTTCCCGCGAATCGACCCCAATGCCCCCACCACCCACTAACGTGGTGCAACCAAACGAGTGGTGGGCGGCCAAGACCTTCGAGGTCGAATACATCATTGACCCAACCCTATTCACAAATCCCGATTTACCGGGCGAGACCCAATGGGCTCGAAACTACCTCAACAATGCCGGTCTCGGCAACCTTCTCAAACCAATTCAGGGTTCCTACTACCCTAGATTGGTGAGATTATTCTACCAAGGGCTTGTGGACGGCCCGACCGACGATGTGATTAAGACCACCATCGAGGGTCGAGAGTACATGATCACTCATCGCCACATACATGAGGTACTAGAGTGTTACCTCGATTTCACACCCGAGACCACCCTATTCCCACCCTTCGAGGAGGACCCCCGCTTTGAGGAGGTCATGACCCGCATGACCAATGGTAAAAAGGGGTCGGGCTCCTCCATAAAGAGAGTTGACCTTCCCCACTACATGTGGATGCTTGATTCGGTGATCAAGTGTAACCTTTACCCAATGCGCCACGACACCGAGCGCGTAGACCGAGTGCAACACGCACTCTACACGGCCTTCTGTGGCCGGTGGTTCGACGCCACCATGGTCATCCTTGAGGGGATGAGGTATATCAAGGGCAAACTGATGAAGGGCAACCTCCGGCCCAGGGAGAAGATGCCCTACGCTCGCATCATCTCGAGCATGTTGGAGTGCTACTCCAACGATCCCTCCTACATCATCTCACCTCACAAGGTGAGGGCTACGGACTGCGTGAAGACATTCTCAAAGTCTTCATGGACCCAGCTTCTAATCTGCTCAGCGAACCCTCTGGCTCGGGTCCCGCTCGGCAGAAGAAGCAGCAGCAAAGACCGCCACCACCCCCACCACCACAGCAGGACCCACCCATGGGTGGGGCACACCCAGCCGAGCCTTCAGTGGAGAGGGCCACCTCTCACACAGCAGCCTCACCGACACCGCCAGCCCACTCCGCGCCTGCTACACCCACCTCATCCTACCGCCGGCGCGCTGCTTCATCAAGGCCGACCATCGAGGAGGTGTTGGCCCGTATGGAGGCCAACAATGAAAGGATGAATCGGAGGATGGACTTCCTTCTATTCCATACCCTCCGCCACATCTACCCTACTGACTACCATCGCTACCTCACCCAGGAGGAGTGGACAGCTGCACGCACCGCCTTCCATCGAGGACCCGTCTTCCATCCTACCACAGCCACTACCGACGCGGCTCCTTCCACATCCACATCCGCTCCGCCGATCGAGACACCGCAGCCTCAGCCGCTACCTCGACTACCAGCCGACAGCTCCACCACCAGCCCACAACTCCGGAGACCACCCCCAGAGCATCGGCTCGATGGAGCACGATCCGACCGGGACTTCTATGTATTTTGAGTTGTGATTGTATACCTGTAAAATTGTTTTTGTACCCCAACTTATCTGGCATTGTAAATTTCAATTTTTAATACAAATCAAACTTTTTGTGTCAATTGTTCAATTTTGTTAAAATTACTTCCATGCTTGTATTTGTGAATACCTAAATACGTCTGAGTCAACTGACCACCTCACCTGAGAGTGTGGGGGGGGGGGAGACACCCAGACCGACGAACCTTGGGTTATTTTCGAGGATAAAAATTCCTAAGGTGGGGAGGATGTGATAGCCCAAAAAATCACACTAAACTATGACCTCGAGATCCGTGCCCGATCGGTCATAGGTTTGACCAAATAGAAGTTCAATAGTTAGCATGGGGTATGATGAATGGACGAGATGTGATGGGTTGTGTGGCTATGTGGTGTGTGTTGTAAATCTGAAGTCACATACAACTATTGAGGTGCATGTGCTCAACACACAAGTTAAGGGGAAAGATAAAAGGGTTTAATAACCCTAAAATCAATAGTTTTAGTTGTTGAGAGAGAAGTAAAGAAGAGAGAGAGAGGAGTAAGGAGAGTGATCAAGAAAGGAGTTATTGTGGGTGATTGGAAGGGGGATTCAAGTATTAAAGAGGCTGATTTAGCGAGGAAAATCCGTTCAAGCTGAAGCTGGAACCCTAGCCTTCCAACCACTTGATTTGAAATCAATTTGAGATTGATTAAAGGTAAATTTTTGTGAATAAAATACATAGATTGTAGAGGTTAATTGTAGTTGAAAAATGGTTTAGATTGTAGGATGATGGTTTAGAAAAATAGAGGATAAAGAGTGGAAAAAGGTTGGGAAGAACAGCTCAAAGGGGGCTGAATCCGGCAATTTCGATTAATCGAAATTGAGATTCGATTAATCGAAATTCGCCAAGAAGTTGAAAAGTCAAGAAACCCGAGTTTGATTAATCGAACTGAGTTTCGATTAATCGACTTTGGATTTTGATTAATCGATTTGGGTATGTGGACCTCCGTGGACCGAATGGAGGAAATGACTTGGGGAAAATCGACTAATTGAAATGGGATTTCGATTAATCGATTTCAAATTTCGATTAATCGATTTGGGATCGATTAATCGATTTTGGAAATTCGATCACTCGAATTGAGAATCGACTTGATAGGTAGGGAGTTTCGATTAATCGAATTGGGTTTCGATTAATCGAATGGGAATCTCGATTAATCGATTTGAGAATCGATTAATTGATATTGACTTTCGATTAATCGATTTTGGAAATCGATTAATCGAATCAGATTCGATTAATCGACTTGGAGTTCGATTAATCGACTGAGCTAATTTATGTTGATTTTTGAGTTTGACTTTAAGATTCTTGGAGGGTCTTGGACCTTCTTTATTACATCTTTGGTAATATATTTTGCATGTTATGTGGTACCATAGGTGGTATGTGTGAGCTAGTGCACAAGGAGCCACGTGGGACCTTGATGCGTTGATCAAACAAGACTTGAGGTAGGGAACACCTTGAACATGTACTTTATTTTACAAGAGCATGTATGTAGTGATATAGAATTTAAATTCAAAATATTTTATTGCTTAAGAATTGTGAAAAGTGTGTGTGTGTGACATCCATAAGAGTAATTATAATGAGCCATCCCCAGGGGATGAAGAAGTAAAGAGATAATAGCATCAGGTGTGATGCAAGTGAATGGATACATCCCAGGGATGTATCCAAGATTGAATCATGTTTGATAGGGCCTAACTAATATAAGATAGGGCCTATCCCCAGGGGATGAAGAAGTAAAGAGATAATAGCATCAGGTGTGATGCAAGTGAATGGATACATCCCAGGGATGTATCCAAGATTGAATCATGTTTGATAGGGCCTAACTATATGTAAGGCACCGATATTTTTGTTATTTGAGGTTTGATAGGGTACCCCACCGACGTGGCGGGATATCCACGACTAACACGGCAGGATATCCGTGACCGATACGGCGATGAAACCGTAAGCCAGTGTGGAGGCTTATCCGTACACAGTAAGCACACCCCAGGGGTGTTGATTTGAGACAAGTGAAACCCCGCCACCAATCCCCAGGGGAAAGGGGCTTGGGTACTATATTGTATTCCCAGGAAATACGTTAAAAGTGTCTATATAGATGACGATGATGGGTATCTCATCGGGGCTCGATGCTATATTGCTCGGGGATTACTTAAGTTGAAAGTTTAAGTTTTGCTTTAGGCCTTTTCAGCATCATTCATGAGTAAATAAAAGACACGAGTAAACCACCAGTAAAATGTAATACTTTTAACTGTTTGATCAGTAATTGCATAGACACATCATGCATGGCATATCATGAAATATATGTGAGTAATAATTTATATGTTCAACTGTGTTTTGTTCCCTATTGAGCTAGGATGTAGCTCACCCTATACGTCGCAGGTCCACTACTAGCAGCTGCCGAGGCTTCAGGAGACGCTGACCCCGGTGAGTCGGACCTTGCGGCCGGCGAAGAGTTGGAGCCACCTCCTGAGGACTTCTTCTAGAGGACTCCGTTGTGCCGCTTTGAGGGCTTTTTGATAGAGATTTGTATGGCTTGGTATGTCAAGCCTTGTTTTGGTTGAACAATGTATATATTGGGTTTTGGGATTATTCTTTTGGGGCGAACCATCCGTGATGATTGCTATCATCGATGGTTCGGATTGGTTCTCTATTCATGCAGAGGCATAAGGGTAGAACTGTCTTTTGAGAAATGCTTTTATATAGATTTAAATTCCGCAGTTTCATTTACTACTTCATGTTGCTTGATATACCAATGTTTCGTGCTTAGCTAAGGGGCACGGTCAAGATGATCGTGCTGATGGCACGGGTTTCAGGGTGCCGAAATCCGGGCTGTCACACTAATCCTGAACATGTAGTCCATCACCCTTTACCTTCCATATTCACCTCATCCATGCCCTCTCCCATGGTGGTTGGCCTTCTTCACGTGATTAGCAGCACATCCTTCCAGCCTCTTCCTTTTCCATACCTCCCTACTCCACTCTCCTTCATGCCATGAACAAGAACCCATACCTGAAGAATGATGTCATTAAGGGCATGACTACTATCAGAACTTCCATCAAACAACCCTATGAAGAGAAAATCAGTTGGATGGAGTTCGATCATCAAGTTCAACTGAATGGTATATCTAAGGGATGGAGTAGGATTTTGGTTTTATATGAAGCTGAAAAGCATATTACAACAACGGAGAAGCTAATAGCTGATGGCCTAGAGAAAAGATTAGTTGCCCTGCAAGATGTCACAAAAGCTGTTAGGGACCTCTATGAAACTAGAGTTCAGCTTGCAAAGACAAAGGCAGCAATCCTTGAAAGGAACCTTGCTGCAGTAATTGGCACTACTCTTCCACAGGAAGTTGAGCCTGCCCCTCCTACTACTTCCCCTATTGCTACTAAAGAAAAAGGCAAAGGTCCCCAAGTCAAAACTGAGCTAGCAGATAATTAGGATGATTAACTTTGCACATGTTCTTAGTTAGGATATACTTTTTGTACATCCCTTCCCTTGCATTGTACACATGTTTATTTTAGAAATGCAATTTCTTCTTCTTATGTTTTGCTTGATTTTCATTTCTGCTTCATAGTAGTTTGTTAGTTTTAGTTGTTTGTGTGTGCGTTGTTTCTTGCTTTTATTTGTTTTATTTTACTATCAAATTTATATTTGTTCCTTGCTGCACATGCCCTCTTTTCTTTGAATCAGTGAGGACACTGCTCCTCATAGGTTTGAGGATGTGACAAGGATTGTTAATGATCCAGTTATCCTAAGTGCAGCAGTTTTAACTAAGGAATAAATAGAATAAATTTTACCTAAGCAATGTTGAAAGTGAGGAAACTTAAATACTGTGCAGACCCTTTTAACACTAAAATTATTTGAAAATCAATACTTCTATGAGGTGAATACCAGGAAATTTTTTTATATAAATAGTAGTTAGTGAACCAGTAAAGAGAGAAACAGGTGAAAGCATACCCCCTTTGAGTGAAATTGAAGACCATACGCAGTGAGCTTTGAGACTATAAATTTTTTTTTATTTTTTTTAGGAGTGTCTATGGCAACTTTTTTCTCTTCTAAGGACTGACTGAGTCAAGCCCTTTTCACTAAAAGTTAGGTACCTCATGTTAAAGCTGTTTGACAGTAATCATGACACTAAGGAAAGGATCAAGGCCTTTATTTAGACAGTTTGAGCCTAAAAGATCAAACCTATGAAACTACCCTTGTGCATACACTTTTTGAGCCCTAAAGCCCTATTTTTCTTTAACAAACATGAAAGTACTTGAACTTGAACCTCTTAACCTGATACACTTACCCTCACTCTGAGAATTTAAAAGGTAAAGGAGAGGATGTTGAAGATAGGTGAGTAAAAGTTTAACATTTGGTAAGAGGAGAAGGGAGAAGGAGATCTGTAAATAACAAAATAGCAGTTGTAGATGTGTGGCAACCATCATATATATAAATAAATAAATAAATAAATAAAAGAAAAGAAAAGAAGGAGAAATCAAAATAGGAACTCCATTGGAAATATTGAGAAGAGGAGAAGAAGTTGGCCACTTTAGCTCTGAAATTTCAAAGGAAGATGGAGTTGTGCTGAAATGAAGAAGGTGAAGTCATGAATCATCTCCTACCTGGGTTGATTTCTAAATTTTGAATCCCTTTTTATCCCTTTTATTCCTTATAACTCTCACCAATAAGCCACATTACAACCCATGAAAAGCCCTTGTTGATATAAAGTCAAATGAACTGTCATGTGAAGATGAGGGAATATCTAATCTATGGTGAGAGTGCTTTATGATGTCAGAAATTAGAATAATTGCCTATGCTCATGCTTGCAAACCCATTTGGGGTATGCAACTGCTCTTGAGCTTATGTGAAATGATACACCCTTAAATTCATTTATGAGAGATAGCCCTAGTAAGCATTGGGTCTGAAATTGAAATCATTGGGGCATTATTTAAACCTAAATTTTGATATACTTACAAGGTTAGTACTATTTTGCATATTTTGTTTTCTTGGTGTCAGCTAATTTGATGTAATGAGCATGCATGCATGACTAAGGTGTTAAATTGTTTGCATATACCACTTTGGCACTCCTTTAATTTTGACAGAGCAAAGGTGAAATGAACTGTATTTATTTTAAATTGATTAACCACAGTGTGCTCTTTTGTTAATTGTTTCATTGAGAAGGTTGTGGGTACCTAGACTGAAAACCCTTAGGAGACTTCACTCCTCCAATGGGGATCACCTAGGGGTTTAAAAGGTTTGATGCATAAGCTAAATGCATCTGTTCTCCCTACGAAAGTGGCATTTACATTCTTAGAGTAACTGCTGAAATTTTGCTTTGCTCAGGGACTAGCGAAGATTAGGTTTGTGGGTGTGCTATTCACTGAAAAGTACCACTTTTCACCTCTTAACCTAGCTTTTGTTGGACCTTGAAGCTGACTAATAACTCTTTTTTAGCTTGTTTTGTAGTTAGTAATAAATTGTGCAGCTTAACACAAAGTCTATGCTTTTGGTGCCAAGAACATAGAGAATTCAAGCAAAAGATGACAGCTGAACTAGAAAGTGATGGAACACCATGGTGACTATTTTGCATGTCACAATGGACCAAGGAAGTCCAGCAGATGAAAGAAGTATATGTGAGAGTGGAGGAAGCTGTAACAAAAGTATGTGCATAGCAGCAAAGGAGCCAAGGACCCATCTAGCACAGTTGAGGTGCTGCCTCGTGCTGTTCAATTCACTGGCAGAGCTCCCTCACGCAGCTAAGACATGTAGCATAATAGAGCTCGCGAAGAAGTCACATAGCTCAATGAAGGGGTTATCATAAAGCAGCTCTCGCGTAGCAGTCGCACACTTCAGATACAAGCAACCTGTGAAGAAACTCGCGGAGCTGTCGTGCACTAAGCCTCCAGAAATACAACTCACGAAGCTCTCGTGAGGATCAAGCCTTAATGCAGCTGCATGCATTACCTCGCGAGACCAATTGGCACAAACAACAATAAAGGCCTCGCGAAGTTTTCACGTGGCTCTGGAAGAGAGAGACGCCCAAAAGTTCTGTCACGCAGCTCTCGCACGTCTAAAAATTTAAATCTGTACCGAGCGAGATGCAAAGGCATCTACGCAAGTACCTCGTGAATGAAGTACCTGAAGCTCTTTTGTGCGAGAGCATTCAAAGCTGAAGCAGTTGCGCGATCACCCAGAGCTCTACCATGCAAGACAGCAATATTCCAAGCCAAACTCTACCCCGCGAACACTCTGCAGCTACACCACAGAAGTGATATACAGAAGCCAGCCTCGCAAAGCTCGGGCTCTCCACTTCTCAATCTTAACTCAAAGACTTTTGGGGATTTCTCCAGGTCTAGGGCACACACCCGAGGCACGGATTCTGATGCATGCATCCCAAGACATCCAAGGGTTGTAATAGTGCCACATCTGCTTAAAAAATTCGGGTTTACTCATTTCTCAGCCACAAATTAGCACTAAGTATATAAGTTGTGCTTGTAATTTAGACACAATCCATCACTCTTTCCTTCAACCTTTGTCGGCTGAGAGCTCAAGCAGAATAGGGTTAGGATTAGGGTTTGATCACCTATTTTTCCATTTTTTCTTCGCTCTTAGCCCAACACTTGCTGGCTAAATCTTTGGTAAGCACTTAGGTATAGTTTTATTTAATTTTGTAATAGGTCATTTAAACATTAGGATTTTGTTTTGAGCTGTTGTGCACAAGGCTACTGCCTTGAGAAATTTCATTATTAGTAACATCACATCAATGGAATTTGTGTTTGAATGCTTACTTAATTTGTTATTTTCCTATTTGCCCATAGTTTTGTTCAGGCTATAGCATGCATTTAGGATTTGAGCTTATTGAAACGCCCATGGAAGTTTGAGCTTATAGCCCTGAGAGCATGGTGGCAGCAGCAGTTTACATATTCTGTCTCATCATTTATGGGTAAGGGAGCCTCTGTGGATAGCCTGTGACCATTAGAGTGGACAGACTATAGCCCTAGGGCAATCTTGCTCACAGATCTGAGATAGATTCTTTTCCTTTGCACTTGACTGGTAGCCTGGTGAGAGATTGTGCAAGAACAGGCTCCCCTCTGCCTTACTTGACCACTATCAGATGTTAGATGTGGGTTCTCTGTAGTGATTACAGTTATGAGGACATTTTATTAGAAGCTATTTTTAAGCAATAAATTGTTGATTGAAAGTCTATTTAAATCTATAGATCTTTTGGTTCTATTAGTTTCTCGATTGGATCTGTGTATTTGGGGATTGCCCATTCACTTTTCTTTAGATCCTTTGATTACCATATGATCTTTCTAGGTTTAATACCCCTATAAATGTCAGCTAGATCTGTACACAGAATTGGGGAGCTTGCAGCCTGACAAATATAGTGTCTATAATGGTATTCATGGCCTGATTTGATTCATTGGATTAGGTCTGATCAACCTACTCCTTTGAATTAGGTTAGCTTTTCTGGCTTAATCGATGAGATTTGACAGACTCTATTGGATAGACTATGGCCATTTGAGTGGACAGACTATAGCCTTAAGAGCGCCCCAAATGGCATGGGTTAAGTTGAATTCTTTTACCTTGCTGAGGTTATTGATAGCACTTCCGTGAGGATGTGCTGCAGAGAGAGCCCTAAATTTGAGTTACATAACTGAATGAACTTTAACCTAGACTGCTTACTTCTCATCCGTTTATCTTTATTTTAACACACCATCACCACCGTCTTCATAACCCTTTCTTAGGATATGACTGCACTTTATTTATTTTCTTTTTAGTAGGTAATTTAGTGTAGTTGTGATACCCAACTCCCTTTCTTTTGGATTGTCAGATCTTACATGATTTGGAGGCCTACTATTACAGCCCATTTTGGGTTCTAGATCAATTTCTCTGTGAGACAAACTCTTACTTATCAAAACTTGCTACAATAGCCCTATATCTTGCAGGCTTAGGATTACTTTAGTTGTGCTGTTTCCATATCTTATTTTACTTTAATTTTTAATTTGTTCTCACCACATAATAAAATCAGCACATTGGTAAGTCCTGTAACCAACACAGATCTGGAAGATTTACTATCTTAGATCACAAATCTCTATGGGACGTTCTCTTACTCAATTATAACTTGCTACAACAGGACCTGATCTTGCAAGCTGTGTTTAAATCTATGTGTGTAGATTTTCTTCTTTATTTCTGCCATTGCTTTAGCATCTTAATAAGCACACATAGAAATAAATATCAACAAGTTTTTGGCACCGCTGTCGGAGATCTGTAGATCTAGATTTAGTAAATTTGAGTTTTTCTTTATGTTAGGTTTTAGATATGTTATTTGTATGTGTTGTATTTGAATAATTGTTGTTGTAGTTTTTGTAGTCTTCTAACTTTTTGCTAATCTAGAGTTGTAGTCTGGAAAGGAGCAAATTGCTTGCTGTTGGAGCAAATCTTGCTTGAGTTTGCATTTTTTTTTTACTCTTGTGATTACATTTTCATTTTTGTCATTTTTGAATTTAGCAGTAGATTTTGTATGTTTGATTTTGTCCATTGTGTTTGTTGCTGCTGTAATTTTTTTATGTGTGTGTTGTATGTTTGGGAGGACTCTTAACCATGAGATTTTACTTTAAATCTTGAGGCTGAGAGGATCCTTAGAGCTAGACAACCAACATACATCCCTGCTAATCATTGTGTAACAACTGAGATGGGTGAAGCTCCTAGAACCTTGAGGGACTATTATGCACTTGGGGCATATTCATCCCCATTTTGCATTCAGTTCCCTGTAGCTGAAGGCAACTATGAGAACAAGGCTTAGACCATTCAAATGCTACCATATTTCCATGTTCTGAGCAAGGAAAATCCATATAAACACATTAATGAGTTTCTTGCCCTATGTACCACCTTTACAATTAATGGTCTGGGAGACGAGGTTACCAAAATGAGACTCTTTCCTTTTTCCTTAAAGGACAAGGCTAGACATTGGCTTAACATGCTCCCAGCAAATAGCATTACATCTTGGAGCGATTTGCAAGGCCAATTCATGGCAAAATTCTTCCTAATGAGTAAGACCAATTAGCTGAGAAAGAACATTATTTCTTTTGCTCAATTCCCAGCTGAGGATTTTCATGAGGCATGGTAAAGATTCAAGGAACTGCTGAGACAATATCTGCACCACCAAATACCTAGATGGCAGCTTGTTCAAAGCTTCTATCAGGGTATAGACTCTAAGAGTAGGTACATGGTGGATGCATCATGTAGTGCTACATATCTCAACAAAATTGATGAGGAGGTCTGGGATTTATTTGATGTGATTAGTGAAAACTCTATATAGCAGGAGGCTCTGTAAAGAAATGACATTGAGCCTACAGTTTCTAGAGTTACAAGAACACCCACTGCATCAGGGAAATTATATGAAGTAAATGTATACAATAACTTGGAGAAGAAAGTGGACAACTTGTATGAACTGTTTGATAAATTGTTGAGTGTGATGCAGCCCTCACCAGCTGCACAAGTGCAGGAGGCATGTCTGATATGCCAGTCCCCCACACACTCTCTTCAAGATTGTCCCTCTACTGGTCAGTACCTTGAGCTTGTCATGGAACATGCAAATCTTGCTCAGTCTTATGGGCAGCTGTAGCCTGCTGGGTATGCTTGGTGGAACCACCCCAATTTGAGGTGGAGACAGGATAGTTTCAACCACAGCAGCAGCAGGCAATGCCTTATAAACCTACCCAGCCATATCCGAAGAATTTTTTCCCAAGCCCTCAGTACCAATAGCCCATTGTTAGTGCGCGCTTTTTCTGGGTTCTTCTCAATTCCCGTTGAATCAGTGGCTCCAATTCTGTCCAAGTGGACTCTAGCGATGCGGCGTTTGGAATAATGGAGGTGAAAAAAAAAAAAAAGTTTTCTAGGAAGATTCCTAGTTTGTGCGATCGCTAGCTGTAGATATTTATCGACGCTGCAACACGTCAATGATCACCCTTAAGAGCGGGTATGGGTTACTTTTATACTGAATCGTCCACCTGCGAACGTTAGCAGCTATGTCTTTTTCTTAATTTAGATAGCTTAATTTTCCTTTTATTTCCCTTTATAGTTATAGTTCTGGTCAGTTTAGACTTCCTTGATTCCGTTGTGAGTTTAGCTGTGAATTTGTTAGAGTGGGTGGATCTATTCTAATATTACAATTCTATTAGGGTTCTAATTAATTTTAGGTTCCTAATCTTATTAGAATTCTAATTAATTTAATATCCTAATACTACTAGAAGTCCGATTAATTATAGTCTCCTAATCCCATTAGAAGTCTAATTATGATCAGGTTTCCTAATTATACTAGGAATGCACATGTAATAGCTCTTGATGAAACTCTAATTAATTTGAGTTATGCTAATTGTATTAGAATTCTAATTAAGCAAGTATGCTAGTTGTACTGGAATTCTAATTAAGTCAAGTATAACAATCCTACTAGGATTCTAATCAAAGTAGAGAACTAAATTTACCGGAATTCTAATTTAAGTAAAGGAATGAAATTTATTAAAATCAAATTAAAACAAATAGGCTGATTTCCTTAAAATCTAATTAAAAATAAATAAACTAATTTTATTAAAACTCTAATTAAAGCAATGAATTAACTATACTAAACATTGAATCAAAGCAATAGATTAATCATACTGAATTTGAATTAAAGTAAGATATTAACCAATTAAAATCTGATTTGAAGAAATTGATCGATCATACTAAAGTCTAATGAACTCGACAAATGAATTATGCTGAAATATGATAAATCTACTAATTAATTATACTAAAAAAATCAGAAAAAGTGATTAATTAATTCTATGATTCTTATAAAAAAGGGGTTTTGGGCCCACTATGCTAAGGATGATTGGCCTCATTCCTGAGTACCCTTCGTAAGCTTCCTTGGGCAAATCAAATGGCTGAGAACAAAGATAAATTAAATTTTGGACCGTAAAATAGTATTTTAGATTTTTTGGAATTGATTTCGAAATAATAATTAGAAATTAAATTATGAACTAGAATTATGGAAACTAATATTAATATTTTAGATTTTTGGAGATATTAAAAAAGGAAATTAAGTTAGAATTTAAATTTCTAGGACTAAATTTGGGTCCGAAATCAGAAAGTCAGACCGTATGATTAAGGACTGGTTCTAGAATCCAAAGATTAGAATGAGAAATTAATGATAAGACTAGAAATTAAGATTTTAGAATGGAATTAGAGCCTAGGGTCGATAAATTAGACCGTCGAATTAAGGACTGGTTTCGAATTCAGAGAATTAGAACCAGATATAAAATATTGGCAGTCTAAAAAAAAGGGTGCTACGGTCTCGGACTGAAAATTAAAATCTATAATTAAAACTAATAATTAAAACTATGAGAAATATCCTAAATCTAAAACTAAGATTTTTACCTAGGGTCGTGGTTGCGGAGAGAAATCTCAAAGATTCGACGCTTGAATCTCGAAATCATGACTAGGTTGCTCTATAGGTTTGTCCTCGGAGTTCTTTGGTTATGGGATCCAAAAAAAAAATCCGTTCTCTCCCGAAAATTGCCAACCTCCCTGGCGACTTAAGAAAAAAATCTTTTATAGGTTTTTCTTCAATTACGTGCCATTTTCTAGCATTTAATCAAATTACACGTCAGTTTCCCGACACTTAATCGCTTTGAGTCGGTCACCGACTTAGTGAGCGACTGGCTGACTTGCTTAGCGAGTTTCCTAGTCCTACTAGCGTTAGGGCTAATTGTGCACTTGGTAGTACGCGCGTAATCTGATTATGCATTTCTTCAGAAGTGCTGAATCAAGGAAACTTGGGGTTATAGGACAGTGAGACTAGGTTGGGCCTAAGCCAACTGCGTGCCGTTATCGAGCGTATAATCCGATCGCACGTCTGCTTTCAGGCGCATGATCGAGTCTCGAATAGGTCTGGGAAAGAAAGTTTGGTCTGAAAGGGGAACTGATTGCATGTTTGTGGTCTAGCATGCAATCGAATTACACATGAGGTTTCAAGCGCTTAATTTGGTGTTGTTTGGGTCTGCTCTCTAGTCTGAAATGTAAGACTATTGTTTCAGTCTGCATTCTGACTATATATTATTATTTCAGTATATAGTCTCCCTATGTTGGGTCCTGAGCCACAGAGCTATTATTTCAGCCTGTGTTTAGCCATGTACTATTATTTCAGTGCATGGTTCTACATTAGGGTTATGAGGTCAAAGGTTGATTGAACAATATTATATATTTCGAGAGGGAAAATGGGGGTGTCTATAGATGCCCCTTTTTTGGCGCGCTCTTTCGAAGTAAGAATGCATAGAAGAAGTAGACACCCATCATTCGAGGTGTCTTCTCGTTTCTCTTGGAAAATCACAAATGTGAATTGGTGTTACTGACATGGCATGCTTGGCTTTCTCATCTATCAGCATAAAATAAAATGGAGCATTTGAAGGGCAAATGGTAGCTGTTGAATGGCACATTCTGGGTCTGTGGGTGCATGCCACATCCTGTTGCATGGCGCGAGCTAACAGAGGGATTTTATGCAATCGAGGTATCGAGGCGTCAATCAAATATCCAAAACAAGGTCCAAGGACTGATAATAATAAAGTAAAGTAACATGTAATATCGAAGGCTTTTACAAATTATGTCAAACCGGGCGCGTCATTGCTCACACTAATGCGCGTCAGGAATTCCTTTTCCAATGGGCATTTGTAATATACTCAATGTTCAGTTTCCCAGGGGAATGGCCGGCTTGGGCTAATAATTGAAGTGGGGTCTTATGAGGTGTGCTCAATTGAATTCTGCGTAGTGGCACATGCGCTTGATTCATCTGGAGTTAGTCTCTCAGTTAGAAATTTTAGTGCTAATGTGTCTGAACAAATGATTTTGCACAGTGGAGTATGCGCTTGATCTAATTCTACGTAGTGGAATATGCGCTTGATTGCGAGTTCAGGGATTTGTAAATTGGGAATTCTAAGTCGAGTATTCTAGGCCTAATGTGTCTGAACCAATGATTCTGCACAGTGGAGTGTGCGCTTGATCCAATTCTGCGCAGTGGCATATACGTTTGATTGCAAGTTCAGGCGGTCTTAGGGGTTGCAGGTCAGGTTCAAGTATAATTTATTATGCGCGGGGATGGGGCGCTTAATCAGTTTTTTTTTTTAGTATTTAAAGAAAGGTGAGTTGGGTCTATTTATCTTGTTGCTTTATTATTCTCTTTCTTCCCTTTCTTTTTATTTTTTTTATTTGTTTTTGTTTTGTGAAGTAAAGGTTTTTTTTGTGAAATAAAGGGGGCTTTTAAAATTTAAAATTTTAGGGATTTTAACTTAAGATCAATTCAGTGGTAAAACTGTGGAAAACGTGACTTCTGAGACGTCGCTGAGCAGATCCACTGGTACAGGATTTATGGACCCGACCGTTATTGTGGTTGTCAAGATGACACTTGACATGCCGGATACTCCGTCTAACCTTCTCGGCGAGTATTGATGACTGTCTCTTATGGGAGGACTACAGTAATTCATGAGTCGAGAGAGATGGGTCTTGAAAATATTTGATTTAATCATAGCTAACTATATATTTATGAGGAATATCGAGTAAAACAAAAAAGAAAGTGGGTAGTACCTACCTGGGGGTGATACTTACCTGTGTTGTGCGTAGCTTGTGTGGTCTGGTGACGCTGTAGTGTTGTGGTTGGACTTTAGAGATTTCTTATTTTTTAGGTCTGCTGTGGCAAGGCTTGGCAATTGTGATGTCTTGGGAGAAATGATGTTGCGATGGGAACTAGAGATTCTCCCTTTCTTTGGCTATGTGTTGGTTGAGTCTTGATGGGATGTGGGGATCAATTCAGGAGAGAGAGAGAGAGCTTATTTGCCTTAGCGATGGGACATGATCAAGCTTTCCCTCTTTTCGTCATACACCGTGGAATGTGCTGTTAGAGCTTTTTTTTTTCTTTTCTTCAGGTAGTGATATTCGCGATGGGGTGTCGACTGAGCATAGTTAGCAGTGGAGAACTGACGTCCTCGAGAGATTTTCTTTTGGCTTCTCGCAATGAGACATTGGTGTCTTTCTTTGGCAGATCTTGGGTTATAAAAGAAATCACGTTGTGATTGAGTCGGGATTGTTTCATCTTCGGGCAGTTTACTTTTGGCTTTTCACGATGGGTCATGAGGGTATGGTTAATTTATTGTGATGGGAGTGGATATTGAAGTGATATGGCATGTGTACACGTTATTGCGATGGGGATGGGTGTTGTCATTGCTTCCTTCTCGTGTAAGAGGATGCGATGGCACTGGTGAGTAAGTCTTTTTTTTTGTCGGCAGGAGCAGCTTGTGAGGCTATGTGATGGGACAAAAGAATCTTGATCGCGATGGGACAAAAGGTATGAGGCATAGATTTCGTCCAAAGTCAGGTATTGCATGCCTGTTTTAGGTCACTTAATATGATTGCGCGCCTATTTTCAGACATGCAATTTCATGCTTGAGGGGTCGTTTATGCGCGTGTGGATATGCATGCGATTGTATTACGCGTTCTGGTAGAAGCACGTGATCGGAGCGTCACCAGGTCAGTGTACGGGTGGCCTTTCGTATTGCACATTGAAAGTGTGTCATTTGATTGGTTTGCACAGTTCATGGAGTGCGCGTGATCGGGGCATCGCATCGTTGGTGCGGGCGATGGTTTCATTACGTGTTTGGGTCATTGCATGTGGTTTGGATTGTGCACAGCGTGTGTAGCATGTGATCGAGTTAAGCGCATGTTTTCCAATGCGTGATTAAGTCCATACTCTATTTAAGTGAGAGAGCTTTTATTTGCTTTTCATTCTCTAGTTTAGTCTCGAGTTTTAACCTTTTTTTGTATATCTGGTATTCTGAAATTCATGTTTTAGTGATATCGAGTGATCTAACCGTCTGATTGGGATGTCATTTCTTCCTATATTTTTTATTTCACATGATCTTTGTCCTAAGGTGATACTCGTGGACAACGTTGTTCTGAGAGTGGGCGATATTGGGAATGAGGGCGCTAGTCTTCACATCAATCCTTTTTAGGGAGCAGTGAAGGCAGCATTGAGGAGGCTGTGGTGGAGGAGGTGAAGATAGCCGAAGAGAAGGAGTAAAAAGTGGAGGGATGTGTTTCCCAACTAATGCTCCCTGAAGTCTCCGATTGGACGCTCCAAGCGAAATCTGCTCCTCGCTTCATCTCAGTATTGAACCCGATCTTCATTTTGGGTTGTAGGTTAAAGTTTTAGGTTATCGTTTTGGATTGTAAATTCAGGAGGTATGCCTCCGGTGATACTTGTAACATTTTAAGTTATGAATAAAGGGGCATTTCTTTTGTGTTTTATTCTTGTTTGGTCGTTTTAACTTATTAGCGAATTAGTTGAGTTTATCTGATTTGTTTGACTTAGTTTTGGTTTTAATTTTTAGGATTCATTTCGAATTTATTCAGGGCTTATCCCGAGGTGAATTTTCTCTATTGAGCTTGGTTTAGAAGGTTTACTTAGTTTTTTTTGGTTTGTTGGGGGCATTTTTTTGGTCCTAAACTAGTCAGGGTCTCATTATAGAGAGTTGTTTTTTTTTTTTTTAAAGTTTTGTCTGGTTTAAGGTTTGATTTTAACATGAATTTTGGTCTTTTGTTTGATTCAATATGAGACTTAAAAGGTGTGAGTTTTCAAAGGTTCTAGATGGGTGTTTAAATTCTATTGGTTTATTTACTTTGCTTTAAATCTGTGTTTCCTTGAAGGGGTAAGTGTTGTGTGATTGTTGGTTCATCTAGGTTGTCATGGATTGTGGTCTTTCAAATGGGTATGTGTTTGGTTTAGATTATATTTGATTAGAAAGGTTTATAAGTGTGACACTTGTCATTCTATGGTTTAGGAAGGTATAGTATATAAATGTGAGTTAAAAGTTTTGGGTTCTTGTTATTTTAAATTTTATTCCAAGTTTAGGATTAAAAGTTTTGAGGCATTTTTTTCTTTTGACTTAGGGCATTTTTTATTATCAATGTCTTTTCTTCCTCTCTTTTTTGTATCCCGGGTGTTGGACCCGAAGAGTTGTGTTTATGGAGTGGATTATTGAGAATGGACAGAATTGGGAATGCAAGGTAGCAATCGAATTGCTGCCATGCTAAGGGAAGAGATGGAGGAAAAAAAGGTGATAGAAAGGAAACCCAAGGATAAGGCAGGGTCATAATTCTCGTGACTGACACCTATTTTTCCTCAGTAGGCTTTGCAAATCCCGTATTATTTGCCTTTCCTTTTTACGGTTTCCAAGGTGAGCTTCTAAGGGCGGATCCCGCGGGTCCTAGGTGGCTTTCCGTGAGCCACTCTTTCTTTTCTACAGGCTCGGGGTAAGGGGAAGAGGTTATTATGACTAGAATTCATTCAGGGCGCCCCTTTTCTCTGGGTTTCTCTGAGATTTCTAGTTTCCCGAATAAATCCGGATTCAGATATTGCTTGAACGTGCAGATTTTAAGTTTCTTGTTTTAAGTTGTATATTCCGAGGGTATGCCCTTGGTGTATTTTGTAATTATTTTATTTATTGATGAAGAGATTATGATTTTAATTTCCTTCATAAATTCAAGCTTAGTTTGTTTTGTAGCTTATTTGATTTATTTTGAGTCTAAGGTTTACTTGTTTAATTTATTTATTTTGGATCGTAGCATTGTAGGAGCATTCTTTTTTTGTTTTGACTTAGTTTGGGCTTAGTTATAATGCATGAACGGTGGGGGTATTTTTCTTGTTTAGTTTTGCCTTAGTTGGGGCAAGTTTTTTTTATTTGTTTATTTTTGCTTCAAATGAATGGATGATGGGGGGGCATTTTTTAGTTTAGTTTTTTTTTTTGGTCTTAGTATTAGTTTAAGTGTATAGGTGATGTTGGGGACATTTTTTTCTTTTTGGTTTGGTCTGGTGTATTTTCTTTTAGTTATCGGGGTGGATATTTGTTTAGGTCTAGAATGTTTTGGGATCGGGCTTAACAAAAGCGTGGTTTAGGCTAATAATTAATGTTGGAGATTACCTATTTAAGGCCTATGAATGTGCTGTTCTGGGCATTTTTTTTGTTTTGTGTTTATAAGGAATTACGCGCGTCACTCCGAGCGCTTAAATTAATTGTGCGCCAGAGAGTGACACGCATTCAGAGCGTCAGAATGTAATTACGCTCTATTTTTTAACTGTTTGATGGATTAAAATGCAGGGTACTAGGTGCGTGATTAAGGTGGTGGCTGGTTACTGTACGGGTGACCATTGGCATTCGCGCGCCACCGTATGGAAGCTTGAAGTGATTACGCACTGAGTAGCCTACGCTAACCAGACGGTCAGGTTAGTCTGAGCGGTCAACGATTAGATCACATGCTCAAGGTTGGTCGTGTAATCCAAATTAAGCACCATGATAGTGGTACGTGATTAGTTTGCGCGTCTAGATATACGTGTGTGATTCAGCTGTTCCCTATAAATAGTTCAAAACTTTTCATTTTCGTCACATAATCTGTGTTAGTCTTTGATTCTCTATTTCCTAGTTTCTTTGTGCTCTAATTTTTGTGTTTTTATGATATCTCGTGATCCGATCGTCTGTTTCAGGCACCATTTCTTTCGTTCTCTTATAGGATGGAGTCTAAGGGTGGTGGTAGGTATGATATTACCATTTCTGAGTTGGAGAGGATGTTAGGGGCGAAGATGGGTGAGACTTCTGAGGCTCAGACCGAGGTTGTCGGGGAGGTGGATGTTGGGGAGGAGGTATTGGAGGTTGACCAGCCGAGGGTCAGGGAGGACATGTTTGAGATTGAGTAGGAGGTCGATGAGAATGAGGTTGAGAGGGTTGAGGGTGCGATTCCTGAGGGTGAGAGAGCTGAGGGTGCAACTGCAGAGCACTAGGGTGAGGAGCATCGAGATCGCAGACACTTTCCACTGGAGGATTTCTTTGCTTGAGGCCGAGTAAGCATTCATTAGCAAGAGTTCTTCCATTTTCTTAGCCATTTAGGTTATGACATAGGCTTATTAGGATCCGAAAACCCTTCTAATTTATGTCAAACCTACATTAATTCTTGGTCGTGCGCTCACTCATGCATTATGATGGCATCTAGAGATAGGTCATGTTTCTATTCAGTTATTCTTATCATATTTTATGTGTTTGTTGTAAATCATTATTGTGCTTGGGGCAGACTTGACTTGCTTTCAGTTTTAAACTCGTTTGTCTTTCATCATAGGCATGTGTTAGTTTATTGCTATTATTTGTGTTTCGCTCGATAGGAGCCCCCACAGCTGGCTATCAACTCGGCATGGACCGAGTCACATACTTGGTACTGTGCCTTGCCGGAGTTTTAGCGGGCGTGGTTGGTGTCTTTCGATTTCGGACTGATCTTGGAGCTGGAGCCCTTTTAGGTCAATCGTGGCCTAATCACGACGATTTTAGAGAGGTGGAGGGAGGAGCATCAAGCGCTTCTCTTTCCAGTAGGCATGATGTTATCGACTCCAGAGGGCTGGGTTCGCATCACCGGTCTTCATTTCGAGGGTGAGCTGATCACAGGGCAGATGGCGAGACATTATTTGGAAGTGTGTGAGGATATCTCGGGTGTGCCGTATAGGTCGAGCGGCTTAGGGCCAGGTGCAGTTTGAGTCACTTGGTTTTTCGATATGTTTGCAAGTGGCTTCATCCCCTCGAGGCGCCATTCGGAGGTAAAGGTGACCTATGAGGTGCGTTGTGCAGTAGTGACGGGCCGGGAGCCTGTAGCAGAGCTGGGGTTGGTTGCGGATAGGGCACTTCGAGCATTCTTGATGCACTTCCTTAGGGCGGTACTCTTTCTTCTTCGACTTGGGGATGCATCATCGTGTTATTTTAGATGGTTCTTGAGGACTTGGATCGAGTCCCCACCTATGCGTGGGGTGCGGCCGCATTGGGACATCTCTATGAGCAGCTCTACCGTCAGGGACAGGGCATCTCGTCGATCGGCGATTTCCATCTGCTCATCTTGGTGAGTTTTAGTTAATTAGCTTCATGAGATCTTTAGTTTGGTTACTTTGCGGTCATTTAATGGTAATACCTTCTTAGCGTTTCTTCTCGTGTGTCGTTGTTGTTGTTGTTATTTTTCTCTTCAGTTTTGGGCGAATGATCATTTCGCTTTTCTTCGTCCAGGAGTTTCGTTGGAGGTGACATCTACCTTTCCACGGATGCACGTGTGGAGGGATGCGTTGAGGGGCCGCCGTTGGTCTTCAGATCTTAAGACCGCGCGCGGCCTCTTTGAGGATATGCATGTGGGGCATGTATAGATCGTCATGCGTATATATTTTTTTTCGATCTTTTGGCATTTTTAGATCTGGGTCTTTGCTGATAGGCTGGCTCATTTGTTTAGTTGTAGGAAATTTGGAGGTCGTACGTGGATGAGGAGGATGTTGGCGTGCCAGTGATTCAGTCTGGCCGGTCCTTCTTTGATGTGGACATATGGCTCCATTGTTTTGAGAGGGTGAAGAGGATCCACACTTCTCGAGTGGTACAACAGTTGGGGCTTGCTCAGGGAGTCCCTCCAGAGATTCACCCCAGAGTGGCGACGAGGATGACCGGCCCTCCTGGTCGAAATTTTACAGAGCGGATGGCACTTCAGATAGCAGATTTTAAAGGTGGGGGGACTCGGGTTACAGGGGCGCGTGATGGGGTAATCTCTGAAAAGTATCACTTTTCACCCCTTAACCCGGCCTTTGATGGACCTCTGAGTGGACTAATAAAGTTTTTTAAGTGTGTATTGTAGATAACAGGAATTTGTAGCTTAATGATGCAATCCATCATATTTCAAGCCAGGAAGGAGGATTTTTATGCTAAGTTGTGGAGCTGAAGAATTTATCGGGAATGCACCATGATGGTTCACACCATCGGGACAATTTTGTCATGCTTCGGGGCCCTAGAAGGCCTGTTGAGGGTATGAGGTGAAGCCCAAGTAGAGAGGACAGTTGTTGCAAGGAATTAAGGAGAACTGCTGCAATGTAGCAGTGTGTATGTGGGACACAATAGTTGAAAACTTCTCCTGCATATGCTTTGAACTATGCGAGCTGCTGTAATTTAAAGCTACAGTTTATCATCTCGTGAGGTTCACATTAGAACCTGACCTTTTGTTGCTGAATTCCATCCTAGCGAGCACCTTGAATGCTGCTGAATTCCATCCTAGCGAGCTGATGTTTTGAGCCCAGCGAGGTGCATGTGAGCTGCGCGACCTGAAGCTGGTGCAAAGTGAACTAAGCGAGCTGCACCGAATAAGCCTAGCGAGTTGTCCAAGCTCCATTTGAACCTGGCGAGCTCCTAGTTGTTTTGAGCCTAGGAAGCAGCACTTTAATCCTTTGGAGCAGCCAAAGCCTTCATCCTCTTGAGTTGCAAAGCTGTGGCACTATCCAGTAAAGCTGCGCACCAATGTTGGGCACACTCTTGCTGCTACACTAACTGAAGTCCAAAGCTGCAAAATGAGGATTTAAAGCCACATAGCTGGAGCAGCATTGCTGCCATGGCAGCAGCCTATACTTGAAGCCAACAACACTTGAGCATTTCAAAATGAACTTTATGTGTTGTTACACCATCCACTTGGGTTGTTATATATTTCAGACACATGATAGCAGCAGCACTGTAGCCTACATTCAATCGACAAAGAAACTGCATTGAAGAACATGAGCTGTAAACTTGTATATTTAGCACATTGGAGCAGTATATAGGCTGAGAGTATTTTATCAAACAGCAGTTGTGCGCACCCGAGCAGCTGTAGTGCAACTCTCGAGTACTTCAACTAAGCCCTCACGGACTGCGGACTTGAAGTCGAGTGGTGTAGAGTTGAAAAATATAGGCATTTGAGTTGTTCTGTTGTTGAGGCATTCTGTCGAACAGGTGCAGTGCTGAAACATACTGTATTTCAGCCCAACAAGATTTAAGTTGCTGAAATATATTGTAAGCTCAGTTAGATTTAAGCTCCTGCTGTATTGCAACTCAGTGAGATTTAAGCTCCTGAAGCATTTCAACCCAGCGGGATTTAATTTATGAAGCTTTAGCCCAGCGAGAACTTAGGGAGATTTAACTTCTGAAGCATTTCAGCTCAGCGAGATCAAACTTCTGAAGCTTCAACTTTGTGAGATCTCAGTGAGATGCATACCTGAAGCTGTCATCTATGCGAGGTAATTCCAGCAGCCTATTTCAGCACCTAAGGATATTTTGGATATTTCACACCTTCTAGGGCACACATGCCAACGTCCCACACTTCCCAAAGAATGCAGATGGGCCACGAAATCAACTCCAAACCTTCTCAAATCTGATTGGCTAATGCATATTAGGGTTTCAAGGGTTGCTTATATAGAGGATTGTTATCTGCATTTGTAAACTAACCAGGAATAGCCTGTGTTCATCTAGGGTTTCGATCCAGGGTTAGCCTATGATCACGTAGGGTTAGGGTTAGGATTTGATTACTTCTTTTTTCATTTTTTCTTCTCTCTTAGCCCTGTACTTGTTGGCTAAATCTTTGATAGGCAGTTAGGTGTAATTTTATTTTAATTTTGTAATAGATCATTTAAGCATTGGGATTTGGTGTTGAGTTGTTGTGCACAAGGCTGTTGCCTTGTGGGATTTCATTGTTCATGACATCAGATCAATGGAATCTTTGTTTGAATACTTACTCAATCTCTTCTTTTCCTATTTGTCCGTAGTTCTGTTCAGGCTATAGCATACATTTTAGATTTGAGCTTATTGAAAGGCCTATGGAAGCTTGAGCGTGATGCCCTGGGACCATGGTGGCAGACAATAGTTTTTGTGCTCTATTTTTGTATTTGTGGGTAAGGGAGCCTCTGTGCATAGCATGTGACCATTTGAGTGGACAGACTATAACCCTAGGTAAAACTTGGTCACAGATCTGAGTTGGATTCTTCTTCTCTACACTTGGACTTGTAGCTTAGTGAGAGATTGTGCAGGAATAGACTCCCCTCTGTCTTACTTGACCATCATCAGATGTTAGCTTTGGCTTCCCTATAGTTATTGCGGACTGGGAGGATGAGTCATTGTAGGCCTTTTGTAGCAATGATCAGCTGTGCTTAGATTCTTTTTCAACCTGCTGCTGGTCCTTTGTGTGGGCATCAATGTGCCGCTGGCCTTGACAATACATAGAGGGCTTTATGGGTTATAACTCTTATGAATGTCAGCCAGATATGTGAGCAGAACTGGGGAGCTTGTAGCCTAACAAACATAATGTCTGCAATGGTATTCATGGCCTGATTTGATTCATTAGATGAGGTTTGATCAACTTACTCCTTTGGATTAGATTAGTAACTTCTGCCTTGATCAATGGGATTTGACAGACTCTATAGGATAGTCTATGACCATTTGAGTGGATAGACTATAGCCTTAAGAGCACCCCAAATGGCATGGGTTAAGTTGGATACTTCCACCTTGTTGAGATTAGTAATAGCACTTCAGAAAGGAATTGCTGTAGAGAGAGCTCTAAATCTGAGTAGCATAACTAAATTAATCTATAACCTAAGCTTCTTACTTCTCACCCTTTTATCCTTATTTTAACACACATCATCAACCTTCTTCATCCCTTCCTTTAGTTGTAGTTTATTCTTGTCTTTTCCTAGTTTTTAGTATAGCTTAGTGACACCTAAACACCCTTCCTTTAGGACTGCCAGATCTGCAATTAGATCTGGAGACTACTATACAACCCTTATGGTTCAGATCAATACTCCCTGTGGGACAAACTCTTACTTATCAAAACTTGCTACAACAGGTCCTGTATCTTGCAGGTCTGTGTGTATTTTTAGACTTGTTGTTTTGTGTTTTCAATCCACCTTCGATTTATTTTTACTAACACATTCTTATCACTGTTTTCAAATAAAGTTAGCAGCAAGCATCCTAAAATACCCCAACAAGTTTTTGGCGTTGCTGCCGGGGAGTTTTGATCTAGTATAGTAATTTGTATTTTTGTTGAGCTATATTCTTTGTAGATGTAGTGTTTGAATAAATGTCGGCTTTAGTTTTTATGTGATTTTTGAAAATTTTCTTCATTTTTTGTTTTAGAAATTTTGTGTCTTTGTAATGTTTGAATAAAGTACAGCTGTAATAAAATAAAAAATAAAAAAATATGATGTGTCGGTAGATGAGGACCAGCAGTACCTCATCTGCCATTTCCTCAAATTTTTTAATGGGCCTCCTTCTTACAAGGGGAAGGCTATGATGGAGGAAATGAGGATTGTTTGTCAGTTGCTATTTTTGTGGAAATGGTGGAAGCGACCTCTCCCAAACTGCTAGACTTGGGCTTAGGTGTGTCCTAAAATTTTTGAAGTATGGATTGAGGAGGCCCCGACCTTTGTGCTGAATAGTACTCATATTGGGCTTCTCAGTGGGGTGTGTGCACCACTTCACTTAGACAACTGCCCTCAGCCATCTAAGGCACCTTTGCTGCCTTTTAAGTAGCTGTCCACCTGTGGTGGAGCTGGAGCTGCTCCCTACATCTTTCATGCAATTGTAGACTGGTGATTGGAAGACTTCAGGTTTGATGCAAATGCAAAGGTATGATCTTTCATTTTTATATTGTAGTTCTTTCCATTTCAGTTGAGTTCTAGATGGGCTGCTTAAATTTCCTATCATCCATGAACCCTATCCGGACTGTTTGTGTGATATGATTTTGTATGAATCTTGTTTTTTTTTAATATGTGCTATTCATGCTGATATCTCTTTGCCATCATATAGATTCATACTCAGATCAGTTTTAGATAGTTTTGTTTAGGATTTTAATTCTTTTTAGGTGTTTAGTTTTGTGTCTGTTTTTGTATTTACTTGCCATTTTTAGGACTGTGTGTAGTTGTTTTGTTTTCTTAGTTGTCATTTTCTGTATATTTTCTCTTTTTCTCTTTCTTAGTTTAATTTTCTACACTTTTAACTTAGTTTTCTCTTTACTTTTTTGCTAGTTTGTTTTTCTTTTACCAACCCTACTGCCCCTATACATTTTGCATGAAACAGTGAGGACACTGTTGAACTTAGGTTTGGGGGTGTGGCAATGTAGGTCTACCAATAGAATAGTTAACTTTAGTGCAACAGTGTTGGTTTAATTAGGGTTCCCACCTAACTTGTTAGAATGAGAAAATTTGTGGAAAATTAAAAAAAATGTTGCAGACATTTTGAAACTAAAAATTTTAAAATCTTTGCACCACCATGAAGCTAACATCAGAAAAAAAAAATTTCAATTAATACCTAGTGAACCTAAGAGGAGAGAAAAGGTGAAAATACATCTCATGGGTTAATTTGGGGACAATACCTAGTGAGATTTGGGCCCATCATTTTATTTTGAAGAGTGTTTTTGACATTTGTTCTGCAGTAAGGACTGATTTACCAAGCACCTTGTCACTAAAAGTTAGGCACCTCCAAATTAAAACTAATTGACAGCACCCATGACACTAAGGAAATGATCCAAGGCCTTCCTTTGAACAGTTTGTGCCTGAAAATCCAACCTTTTAAAACTGCCTTTGGCATACACTCTTTGATCCTTAACAATCCTATTTTTTCTTCAACAAACACCGAAGTACTTGCACGTTAACCTCATGACCTGATTCAACCTCACTCTCACTCTGAGAATTCAGAAGGTGAAGGAGGAGTTAAAGATAGTGAGAGTGGTCCAACATTTGGTGAAAGGAGAAGAAAATAAATTTATGAATAGCAGTGTATTAGTTGTTTTTGTGTGGCAGTTCATCATAAAAATATTAAATAAAAATAAAAAGGGAAAAAGAAAGAGAAGTCAAGAGAAGAACATCTTCTGAAAAATTGAAAAGAAGAGAAGAAGCTGGCCACTTTGACTCTGAAAAACATTAAGGAAGATGAAGTTGTGCTTTAATGAAGGATGTGAAGTCATGAATCACTCCTTACCTTGCTGATTTCTCAATTTTGATCCATTCTATCCTTTTATTCTTTACAAACCTCACCCATAAGACACATTTCAACCCAGCAAAATACCTTGGTGATCCTAAGTGAAATGAGCTGTTATGTGGAGATGAGGGAGCGTCCAATTTATGGTGAAAAGTCATGAGGATGTCAAAAATTAGAAGCTTTGCCTATGCTCATGCTTGCAAGCCCATTTGGGGGCTGTAACTGCTCTTGAGATGCTTTGAATGTGAACACCCTTAGATTGTTAATGTTGAGAGATAGCCCTGGTGAGAATTGTGTTTGAATTTTAACTTCATTGGGGTTGTATCCAACCTGATTTGTGAATTTAAGGCAAGCTTGGTACTGATTTTTGCACATTGAATTTTTGATGTAAAACGATTGGTGGTGATGCAAATACCTATTGATTTTGAGTTTTAAATGGCCTGCATTACTGCTATAATTTCCTCTAAATTTTAAAGAATAGGTGTGGACTGATGCTTTATTCATTGAATTTTGTTTTGTCATTGACTGCACTATATTTAACTATTTTAATGATGAAGTTTGTGGGTATCTTAACTGAAAACCCTCAAGATACTTCACTCCTCCACTAGGGATCACCTAGGGGTTTAAAAGGCTTGGTACATGTGCTAAATATATACGTGCTCCCTACGAAAGTGGCATTTAAATTTTTAGAATAACCGTTTTTAATTTCGCCTTTGCTCGAGCACTAGCAAAGATTAGGTTTGAGGGTGTGTTAATTTATGAAAAGTGTCACTTTTCACCCCTTAATCCGACCTTTCATGGACCTCTGAGTGGACTAATAAAGTGTTTTAAGTGTGTATTGTAAATAACAGGAATTTGTAGCTTAATGATGCAATCCATCATATTTCAAGCCAAGAAGGAGGATTTTTATGCTAAGTTGTGGAGCTAAAGAATTTATTGAGAATGCACCATGATGGTTCACACCATCGGGACAATTTTGTCATGCTTCGGGGCCCTAGAAGGCCTGTTGAGGGTATGAGGTGAAGCCCAAGTAGAGAGGAGAGTTGATGCCAGGAATTAAGGAGAACTGCTGCAATGTAGCGGTGTGTATGTGGGATACAATAGGTGAAAACTTCTCTTGCATATGCCTTGAACTATGCGAGCTGTTGTAATTTGAAGCTGAAGTTTTTCATCTCGCGACGTTCACATTACATCCTGACCTTTTGTTGCTGAATTTCATCCTAGCGAGCAGCTTGAATGCTGCTGAATTCCATCCTAGTGAGCTGATGTTTTGAGCCCAACGAGGTGCATGTGAGCTGCGCGACCTGAAGCTGGTGCAAAGTGAACTAAGCGAGCTGCACCCAATGAGCCTAGCGAGCTGTCCAAGATCCATTTGAACCTGGTGAGCTCCTAGCTGTTTTGAGCCTAGGAAGTAGCACTTTAATCCTTTGGAGCAGCCAAAGCCTTCATCCTCTTGAGCTGCAAAGCTGTGGCACTATCCAGTAAAGCTGCACACCAATGTTGGGCACACTCTTGCTGCTGCACTAACTGAAGTCCAAAGCTGCAATGATGAGGATTTAAAGCCACATAGCTAGAGCAGCATTGTTGCCATGGCAGCAGCCTATACTTGAAGCCAACAACACTTGAGCATTTCAAAATGAACTTTATGTGTTGCTAGACCATCCACTTGGGTTGTTATATATTTTAGATACATGATAGCAGCAACACTGCAGCCTACATTCAATCCACGAAGCAGCAACATTGAAGAACATGAGCTGTAAACTTATATATTTAGCACATTGGAGCAGCGTATAGGCTGAAAGCATTTTGTCAAACAGCTATTGTACACACTCAAGCAGCTGTGGGGCACCTCTCGAGTACTTCCACTAAACCCCCATGGGCTGCGGACTCGAAGTCGAGTGGTGTAGAGTTGAAAAATATAGGCATTTGAGTTGTTCTGTTGTTGAGGCATTCTGTCGAACAGGTGCAGTGTTGAAAAATGTTGTATTTCAGCCCAGTGAGATTTAAGTTGCTGAAATATGCTGTATTTCAGCTCAGCGAGATTTAAGCTCCTGCTGTATTGCAACTCAGCGAGATTTACACTCCTGAAGCATTTCAACCCAGCGAGATTTAATTTCTGAAGCTTCAGCCCAGCGAGAACTCAACGAAATTTAACTTCTAAAGCATTTCAGCTCAGTGAGATCAAACTTTTGAAGCTTCAACTCAGTGAGATCTCAGTGAGATGCATACTTGAAGCTGTGATCTATGCGAGGCACGAATTTCAATAGCCTATTTCAGCACCCAAGGATATTTGAGATATTTTACACCTTCTAGGGCACACATCCCAACGTCCCACACTTCCCAAAGAATCCAGATGGGCGATGAAATCAACTCCAAACCTTCTCAAATCTGATTGGCTAATGCATATTAGGGTTTCAAGGGTTGCTTATATAAAGGACTGTTATCTATATTTGTAAACTAACCAGGAATAGCCTGTGTTCATCTAGGGTTTTGATCCAGGGTTAGTTTATGATCTCATAATAGGGTTAGGGTATGATCACCTCTTTTTCCATTTTTTCTTCTCTCTTAGCCCAGTACTTGTTGGCTAACTCTTTGGTAGGCAGTTAGGTGTAATTTTATTTTAGTTTTGTAATAAATCATTTAAGCATTGGAATTTGGTGTTGAGCTGTTGTGCACAAGGCTGATGCCTTAAGGGATTTCATTGTTCATGACACCAGATCAATGGAATCTTTCTTTGAATGCTTACTCAATCTATTATTTTCCTATTCGTCCGTAGTTCTATTCAGGCTATGGCTTACATTTAGGATTTGAGCTTATTGAAAGGCCCATGGAAGCTTGAGCGTGATGCCCTGGGACCATGATGGCAGACAGTAATTTTTAAGCTCTGTTTTTGTATTTGTCGGTAAGGGAGCCTCTGTGGATAGCTTGCGACCATTTTAGTGGACAGACTATGGCCCTAGGGCAAACTTGGTCACAGATTTGAGATGGATTCTTCTTCTCTGCACTTGGACTTGTAGCTTAGTGAGAGATTGTGCATGAACAAACTCCCCTTTGTTTTACTTGACCGCCATCAGATGTTAGCTTTGGCTTCCCTGTAGTGATTGCGGATTAGGAGGCTGAGTCATTACAGGCCTTTTATCGCAATGATTAGCTTTGCTTAGATCCCTTTTCAAGCTGTTGTTGGTCCTTTGTGTGGGCATCAATGTGGCTCTAGCCTTGACAATATATAGAGGGCTTTATGGTTTGGAACTCCTATGAATGTCAGCGAGATCTGTGCACAAAACTGGGGAGCTTATAGCCTGGCAAACTTAGTGTCTACAATGGTATTCATGGCTTGATTTGATTCATTGGATGAGGTTTGATCAGCTTACTCCTTTGGATTAGGTTAACAACTTCTAGTTTAATCAATGAGATTTGACAGACTTTATAGGATAGTTTGTGACCATTTGAGTGGACAGACTATAGCCTTAGGAGCACCCCAAATGGCATGGGTTAAGTTGGATAGTTCCACCTTGTTGAGGTTAGTAATAGCACTTCAGCAAGGACTTGCTGCAGAGAGAGCCCTAAATTTGAGTTGCATAACTAAATAAATATGTAACCTAAGCTGCTTACTTATCACCCTTTTATCCTTATTTTAACACACATCATCAACCTTTTTTATCCCTTTCTTTAGCTATAGTTTATTCTTATCTTATCTTTTCATAGTTTTTAGTATAGCTTAGTGACACCTAAACACTCTTCCTTTAGGACTGCCAGATCTGCAGTTAGATTTGGAGACTACTATACAACTCTGGTGGTTCAAATCAATACTCCCTATGGGACAAACTATTATTAAAACTTACTACAACAAGCCCTGTATCTTGCAGGTCTGTGTATTTTTAGACTTGCTATTTTGTATTTTTCAATCCACCTACGATTTATTTTTACTGACACATTCTTATCACTATTTTCAAATAAAGTTAGCAGCAAGCATCCTAAAATACCCCAACATATGTGCAGTATGTGCAGTTGTTTAGTGTGTTGGGTGGTGGGCACCTCTTCACGCGTCCCTTCCATGGGAGTGGCTCTTTCGCGATCGGTGGGCCGGAGTCGGCGTCGGCTTTGAGGGAGAGGTTGGCTGTGTTAGAGCAGGGCCATCTCACCACGAGCGTGCGGGGGGCATTAGATGCTCTCCATAGGGTGATGGAGCATATGAGATGTGCTCCTCGTCCAGATGAGGAGATGTTGCACTCCTTAGCATCCTCGGTTGCTTAGGCTAGGGCAGTAGAGGATGAGTTGGGGGCTCGGCTAGGGAAGACTCGACGGTTCCTGGTGAGTTAATTTATATATTTTTTATGTGGACTTGGTCTTCTAGTCATTCTGACATGGTTGTGGTGTATCATTTTATTTTATTTTGGATAGTCTGTGAGGGAGGGTGAGGTCACTCATCAGGCAGCCATCGGTGGAGGCCAGCTTACGATTTGAGATTGAACGATTGGTAGGTGTCTTTACATATATGGTTTCATTAATTGTTAGCATTGTGACCTTGTCAACTAATATGTTTATTGTTATTTGTAGAGAGCCGAGCTCGCTGTCAGAGGTTCCGTTTTGACATTTGATCCATCTTCAGTTGCTTCCTCTAGTCGAGAGGATCCAGCGATGGCTCAGCTTTGGGCCGAGCTAGATCAATGGGTAAGTTCTATTCAATCTTATTTACGTCATTGCATTATCTTGTTGGATGTCATTGTTTTGCTTTCTTAGTAGCCTACTAATATCATGCGATATTTTAGCGTCGGGTTGCTGAGGATCTTCAAATGAGTGAAGCGACTACTACCTCTCTATGCCCGGAGAGCTAGGTAAAGTTTTCAGTTTGGTGTGATTTAGTTTTGATTATTTCATCTTTATTTTGTTCTGACATGTCTTGTGCTGGTTTATTTGGTTCTCTATGCAGGTTATTTTGGACTCTACTCCCGAGGCTCTCCCATAGGAGTCCGTTCCTATCCCTACTCCGGTATGTCTTAGTTATTTTGTTCATAGGTTATTTGTCATTATAGTAATTTTCTGACCTATTGGTTTGTTCTTATTGTATCCGCCTACGTTCGCTATTCCTTTCATGCCTCTTGCTGATCCAGTGACTGTTGAGATGGTTGGGCGACTCTTGGAGGAGAGGCAGGATTTGGTATGACTGTCTCTTTTTCAAAGTTTCTTATTTTTTTCATGTATATATTAGTTTTCCTTTGACTTGGCATGGTTATGCAGGTCCATATGCTTGAGGAGGCGTCTCTAGAGGTGACACAAGCGTGCGCCACTCCCGAGGCGAGACAGATCCTTGGGGAGACGCAGAGTCACAATGACTTGTTTGTCGAGATGATGGACACACAGAGGACTCAAACCGCGGCATTAGAGGCGGTGCATCGGATGACACAGGCAAAGATGCAGGCATCCCTAGATCAGCTGTAGTATCGTCTGATGAGGAGTGAGCAAGGGATATATAGGCTAGCTCATCAGTTTGGTAGATCAGATTCGAGGGCTGCGGGTTCCTCAGCCGGGCAATCTCGTCACACGTCTCATGATCGTGTCGGGGGTGATGCTCATGAGGATGCTATTGTCCATGAGGTTCTTACAAGGTTTTCTCCTCATTCGCGATCGAGGCAATCAGCTAGTCAGGCGAGTGAGGAGGGTTCTATGGTGGAGCCTCGTCGTCTAGAGGTTTCAAGGATTCCGAGTGCAGGGATTGTGTTTTCAGAGGACCAGTCTATGGACCTTCGAGCTGATGATACCGGGGACAACAATGCTCGAAAATCCCAGCGACAACGTAAGGAGTAGGTGTGTGTGTATTTTTATATATTCATGGTATGTGTGTGTTGTATATATAGGGGGGATGCCCCTGGTGGTAAGGGTAAAAAGAAGTGAAAAGATTTTGACATATATATATATATATATATATATATATATATATATATATATATATATAAAGAGATTTTTGGTTTAGATGTACCTGATTGGCTCCTTTTCTTTTAGTTACCTCTTGCGACTACTTTTGCTTTTTAGTTTCTTTAGCACAGTCAATCGTCATTAGGACTTGGATGCTTTCTGAGCTGGCCCAGTGATGGTTGAAGGTTGCTTCATAGCTGCACATGTGAGAGTAATGCTGTCAGTAGCTTCTGTTCTCCCCCTTGCTAGTTGTCAAGGGTTAAGTGTCTCAGACCGGAGTCTGATAGCAAAAGATGAATATGTGCTCTTTTCCTTTCTTTTTTTTTTTCTCCTTTTTCTTTCTTTTTTTCTTTTTTTATTTTTTTTTTGAAATGAAAATAATGTAACAGGGAAAGTAAATAGCTAAAATAGAAATAATAACAAAACAATAAAATAAAAACTCCCCAGTGTAGGAGCGTGGTAGGGTTGGCAACATGGTATCTTCGGTAGCACTCTTCGGATGATAACTTTATCATTTCTTATCTTCTTTATGGACAGGCCGACGCTTCTGATATGATTCTTCTTTTAATATAAAAAATACCCCAGTGTCAAGATGCAATGGAGCTTTTCTGGGTTTCGAGATGAGCACTTTGGGTCTAGAAACGGTCATGAGTATTTGGTGAGTTAGTTTTGAAGAAAAGTTGACCGATACTGTTATCGAACCAGGGAGGTCTCTTTGATTAGGTCAGTTGCATATGGGGGTCTATCCTAGGGTGGTGGTCATCCTATCTCATGGTTATTAGGGAGAAATATGGTAGGTATAGTAGGTGATTGCATCAGTCATCATTCATCAATTTTAAATTTTATTTCCAGGAATATCCTGTAAAGCTTTTGATTTATTGTCCGAAATAAAAATAGAAGAGGGGGGCAAGGCTCAGTGATGCGGGGAATTGTTTGTATCTAATGCTTTCCAAAAGAGGTAGGTAACAATCTTTTTCTCATAGGGATACGGGATGCCATGATCGAGCTCTTCGTCATGTTTCAGCACCATCAAAATCTCACATTCTATGGTTAGCAGGAGTTTTGTCCTCCTCCCACCACCTTACGACGACATCTAGTAGTATGGGGTATCAGGGATGCCCTCACAACTTGCTTATAAACTTCTAGTAACATTACCAGAGATGTTCTCATGGCCTACTTATGCTTCCCTGAGCTCATTGACTTGTTCATTTGTCATAATACTCTCACTCAATTTTTGACATGTAAATATATATTTTTTCTGAAAGCATCCTGCTAGCGCAAGAATAATGAGTTTTGATTGAACCTAACATCTTCATTTTTTCTTACTCTAATGTCTCCTCCAATGGTGGGAGAACAGAAATAAGGGTCGAGTGTTACTTATGCTTTTGAAAGAGGTTACATAGGTCACTAGTCCTTTAATCAAATTGCCCGAGTGATAAAAGGTGGGTGATAAATCGAAGGTCTTAAGGATATTCCAAGAATTAAAGACGCACGACCAATGAATGGGTCGTGATGACTACGGGGGTGATAAGTATAAGTATTTAACCATGGGATGTGACGATCACAGGGCTAGGGGTAATATTTTCTAAGGTACATGGCGTTCCAAGGGCTAGGGAGTTCTTCCCCGTCTTGGTTCTCTAGTTTGTAGGCATTTCCAGGGTATGCGGCTGTTATAACATATGGGTCTTCCCAGTTCGGTTTCAGTTTTCCTTTCGGATGGGCGTGCTTGGAAGGCATGATTTTCTTCAAGACTAATTCCCCAATGTTAAAGGTTCGTTCAAAGACTTTCTTATCGTAAGTCCCGACCACTCTCCTCTGATATATATCAGCGTAATCAGCTGCCCTTAGACGTATTTCATCGAGCTGCTCTAGCTGCGTAAGTAGGGCAATTCTCCTCTCGTCTAAGGGTACCTCATCATCGAGTTAAATGCATAAGGATGTACTTGTATTTCATATGGTAGGACTGCCTCCATCCCGTAGGTAAGGAGGTAGGGAGTTTGGCCAGTAGCCGTACTAATAGAGGTCCTATAGGCCCAGAGTGCTTCTAGTAATTGTTTAGGCCAGTCGGCTCCATTACTTGTTTCTATTATGCATTTTAGGAATTGAATTAGCATTTTGTTTGTAGCTTCTGCCTGTCCATTGCCATGAGGGTAGAACGGTGATGAGTGGCATAGATCGATGTCGTATTTCTTGCATAACTTTTTTATCTTTTCTGTGATGAACTGCTATCCGTTGTCAGTGACAAACATCCTAGGTACTCTAAACCCGGTGATGATATTTCGACCGATAACCTTACGAGTGTTGAAGCAGTGATTCTGACATAGGATTCAACTTTTGCCCATTTAGTGTAGTATTCGATTGCTATAAGTATGAATGCGTGCCTGTAAGTGTTTCCAACTGTATCTATGAAAAGAGCAATGACATCGAAGGCCCACATCGAAAATGGCCATGGCGAGGTCATAGTATTCAATGCAACTGATGGAGCTTTGATGAGCGTGGTGTGTTCTTGGCATTGCTTATAGGATTGGACGTAGAGGTGGCAATCTCTTATCATTGTCGGCCAGAGGTAGCCTTGTCATGCAACTTGATCGGTGAGTCTCTATCTATCGGAGTGGGTGCCACAGGCACTGGCGTGTGCTTCTCGGATGATGTATTATCCTTCTGTAGTCGTGACACATCGTAGTAGTACTCCTTTAGTGAAGGCCTCTTTGTATAATGTTTCGCCAAGTATGTAGAATCGGGCGCATCTGTTCCTTATATCTTTTATTCGATCTTCATGGCATATGGAGGGATGTGTTGATGTTTTAAGAAGTTTTAGATGTTAAAATACCACGATTGTCCATCATCGGTCGATGATTTTTCAAAGCTGAACATAGTGACTTTGATTTTTGACTTGACGTGCTTTCCCGGGGTGATCGCTTCTTTCAGTCCTGTACTTGTGGGAAGGATGGGTAACTCTCTCTTGATGGTCTATGCTACCTCGTGGGTGGGTATTGTAAGCTTTTCGATGAAGAAGGTCTTGATACTTTGCCCGATGGGTATTTGGATGATCGAGGCTAGCGTGGCTAAGGAATCTGTAAGCTCAATTTCTAATCTAGGGATATGCGTGAAAGAGATTCTTTCAAATTTCTTTACTAAATATTGAGCAGTTTCTAAGTATGCCATCAGTCTCATTTCCTTAGTTTTCTATTCTCCTATGACCTGTGAAATTACTAGTTTGGAATCACCAATGGTTTTTAATTACTTAACACCTAATTGTAGTGTTGCTCATAATCTAGCTATAAAAGCTTCGTATTCTGCGACATTGTTAGTGACAAGGAAATATAGCTGAAAAGCCTTTAGTATGACAACTCCTGGGCTTAGGAGGACTATCCCGATGTCCTTTCCTTTATGATTTAGAGCGTTGTTAAAATAAAGGGTCCATGTGGTCTTGTCGGGCTCTTCGTTATGGATTGAGAATAGGTCCTCATTGAGGAAATTCGCGTGTATGGGCTTATCACTAGGGAGTGGGAGATCTGCAAGGTAATCAGTTATTGTTTGCCCTTTGATTGACTTTTGCGTGACGTAAGTGATATCAAATTCTTGCAGGAGCATATGCCAGCGAGCGATCTTTCCTGATGTTGCAGGCTTTTCGAATACGTACTTCAGAGGGTCCATTTGGGCCAGTACTAGTATTTTATGTGCTCCAAAGTAGTGTCGCAATTTGATAGAGGCCCACACCAATGTGAGGCAAGTCTTCTTCATGGACGTGTATTTTTATTCGTATTCGATCATCATCCTACTGAGGTAGTAGATAACCTTCTCTCTCTTGCCGCCTTCCTCATATTGTCTAAGGATTACTCCCATTGCTTTATCGTTTGCTGAGAGGTATATAATTAGGGGTCTTTCGAGGACTGGTGGCGTTAGTACTGGTGGGTTAAGAAGTTACTTCTTGATGTTGTCGAAGGATTGCTGACATTGATCATCCCATTTGTACTCAGTTCTTCCTTTAAGAAGTCTACAGAAAGGATCGCATCTGTCCGAATGCTGGGAGATAAATCTTCTAATGAATTGCAATCTTCCTATCAGGCCTCGTAACTCTTTAATATTTCTGGGAGGCGGTGTTGTCGCTCCAAGTGTGCCATAATTATGTGCATTATGAATCAAAAATTAAAGAATTAAAGAATGCTAGGTTATATGGATGTTAACTTATGAAAGGGATATCAGCACATTGGGGCTAACACTGGCCTGCAAGATCAGGGCCAATTGTAGCAAGTTTTAAAAGTAAGTATTTCAAGATCGTCCACAGAGAAGTTTGTCTAAACTGAGAGATAAACCTCCAGATCTGTGCTACCAGATCTGGCTCTATAATTATCTATAAAAAAGAATAGATAAAAGAGAGTGTTGGATTGTGTCACATTTAACTATAAGCAAATAAAGAAAAGAACTAACTACATGATCCAGATCCGAGTTGGGGAGATGTTTAAAATAAGACAAATGCAGAAATAATAGCTTCATGTACTTTAGCCTCTGAATTTTAATGGAGAGTCAGAGTTCAACAGAAAGCAGATTCAATCTTCATCGGCTACCAAAGACAGATGTAAGAGAAATAAATCGAATTAAGGAATAGGTTTAGACTTATGGCTATGATCCGTCCAATGGTCACGATCATCCAATAGTTGTGGCCTATTCTTTAGTTCGTAACATGAACATCATCGTAAATCTCGCTTGAATTAGGTTACCAACGCTAATTCGCAGGATGATGAATTAAGGGAAGTTGGATGCGATAAGTGAATCTAAAGAAGTCTAATGCACTAAGGTGATCATTCGTAACCCTCGACATGACTCCAATGGAGAAGACACAAATTACAAAGAACCTTTTAAAATCCAACGTTACAATTACAGAGCACCTTAGAGAGCCCTCAGACTTACACGAGCTTCTCGAGAGCCCTCGATTCTGATCTTGAATCCGAACTTGGAAGTACAAATCACTCACAATGGCTCTCAAAGGTAAACTACAAGAAGGGATTACTGGGGTTCAGGATAAGCTATCTAACCGAATGAGGGAAACAGAGATGAAAACTCTAAAACTGGATACCCAAATTGGGCAAATGGTTCGCTATTTATAGTTTTCCTAAGCCATCGGATGTGTATCAACCAATCGTAATTGGATAGATCTATCAGATCAACCAATAGGAGTTTGAGCACCGGGATCCAGATCTGCTCGCCAATCGAAATGCTTGATCCGTTCACCAATCAGGAAACAGAGGCATCAATTCGTATATAATTCAAAATCTGTTTGAGCTTCTAGAAGTTCCATAAAGTAATTTCATCTTTGGGTGTTCACATGGGGTGGAATATGCCTTTGGTTCGTGCTCGAATCTTAGGAATGTCCTTGGGTTTTAAAGCGCATTGTTAGAGTAGCGATGCAAAGTTTCTGAAATACCCTTGGACGGTGCAAATCCCAGAATGCCATTTCGCATAGTTTAAGGGCTTTTCGAAGTAGTTTGGCTCGAAGCTCTCTTCAAAAGCATTTTGGCTTGGAGATCTTTTAGCATAAAGCATTTTGGCTTGAGGAGATCTTTTAGCAAAGCATTTTGGCCGGAGATCTTTTTATGAGGACTTCTCTTCTTTTCGCAGAGTGTTTTCTTCTTTTCGCAAAGTTCAAAGTTCTTTGCGAATAGTAGAAGTTCTTTGTGAATAGTAGAAGTTCTTTGCGAATAGTAGAAGTTCTTTGCGAATTGAGCTTTAGCTTCCATTCTTCTTCTTCAGGTCTTTTCTTGCTCATTTAGGACCTTTTTAGCCATTGCTGAGGCTATTTCTTCACTCCCTCTTTGAGCTTGACATGCGTTGTCAGCTTTTTGATCATTTTAGGATGGTTTTCGGATTTGGACCTGTCTTTTTGGTTAGCTGCAATATGAACACTAAAGCACTTATTTAGTCCTCTCAAGGGTCTTTCAAGGCTCATGTTTAGGGGTGAAAAATGGTATTTTTCACTACTTATCAGGCGGCACCTCGAGGATGGCTCTGACTTTTGCAGGGTCAACTTCGATCCCTCGCTTGCTAACTATGAAACCAAGTAATTTTCTGGAAATGACCCCAAAGACACATTTCTTTGGGTTCATTTTTAGTTGATATTTCTTACCTCTTTGTAACACAAGTCGGAGCACTTTCACATGTCCTATTCGTGTTTAGGACTTCACTAATATTTCATCAACGTAGACTTCTACACACTTATGCATCATGTTGTGAAAGATAGCCATCATGGTGCGTTGATACGTGGCTCCTGCATTCTTGAGCCCAAAAGGCATAACAACATAACAGTATGTTCCCCATGGTATGGTGAAGGAAGTCTTCTCTTGGTCAAACTCTACTAATTTGATCTAATTATATCCAGAGAAACCGTCCATAAAGGATAGCATCTCATGTCCGGCAGTGTTGTCGACTAGAGTGTCAATGTGTAGAAGTGGGAAGTCATCATTTGGGCATACATGGTTGAGGTTTTGAAAGTCGATGCAAATCTATACTCTGTCGTCTTTCTTGGAGACAGGTACTATATTGGCGACCCACTTAGGGTAAAGAATGACTCAGGTGAATTTGGCTTTGACTTGTCGACTTCCTCTTTACCTTGAAGGGCGGTTTGTGGGTGCATCCTGCGGAGTTTCTGTTTAACAGGCTTTACATCGGGTTCTAAGACGAGACGATGTTCTACTAAACTCGGGTCTAAACCGGGTATGTCCTCATAGGACCATGTAAAAGAGTTAAGGTGTTCTTGCAGGACTAGTGCAATTTGTCGGTGTTCCTTGGAGTTAAGCATTGCACTAATTAATAACTTCTTGGGCTTCTCTTTAGTGCCAAAGTTGATTTCCTCTGTGGGTTTCACGTGAGCTTGGGTTTGCTCATCGAAACGCCTGATAACCCGTTAGAAGTCTAGTGCCTCCTTGGAAACTAGTGTTCCTTCTTCGTCCTCTGTAAGTTTGTATACTGCAAAATTATTACACTGGGGATTTGAATTTACGAAAGGTAACTCTTCATGGGTACAATTTATAATTGAGAGATCTTCGATAAGGTAAAGGTCAAGGCTATTGATTCTTCTCTCAAAGTCACGAAGTACCTCGTCCGGTATGATCACTGGCTTGGTGTTTAGCCGGGACGCTTTACGTCATTGCGTAGGGAATGGGATAGAAACCTTAGGAGAAAAGTCTCCTTGTTGGCCATAAATTTTGCTCGAGATGACGAGATCCCTTTCTTTTTTGAGGTTTTTTGATTTTTTTGGATTTTGTGTTTTTGAATTTTTAGGGTTTTCTATTTTTTATATATTTTTTATTTTTGATAATAAATATGGTATAGGGTCGGTCACCTCAAGAGGTGCCGGGAGAATTACTTCCTCTAGTTGAGGGAGCGAGACGACTGCTGGAGCCGTTCGGGCGATTCTTCGGGGAATGTGGACTTGTTGTGAATTTGGTATTTTTTTTTGGAGTCCTCATCTGATGAGATCTTTTGAATGAGTGAAGCTGGTAACAACGGCACTAACTTTTGGATTTCCACTGTAATATTGATCACCTCTTCTTTGAAGAAGCTCTGAAGATCATAGTCAATTGAACCATCGTCCTCTTGGTTGTAACAAAGTTGTTCTTCCCACCGAGGGGGATCTCCCAAAGGATCCTCAGGGGTAGCAAGTTCTTTTCCTTGATCTTCATAATACATTAGGATGAGCACACATGCTCGACAGTGAGGTTGATAATGGTGAAAAATGAAAGGGGATTCCCAAGGACATTCCCATCCTTCTAGTTTAGAGTCAAAGATAGTATCGAATTCATCTTCTTGATCTGATAGTGCTTGAAGTCCTAGATTAGCTTGCTCAGCTAACTCGAGTGCAGGGAGATCTATCCAATAGTCTTCGTATCACTCGGGGGTGGTTGCCACTCTTCTTCGAGAGATTTCCAAAATATTTGGAGTTGTGGGGTATTTGGAGGTGAAGGAGTGTCTAGTTTAAGTTCCTCTTCAAACTCTATGAGGGCAGTGTGAGTGTTCCCTCCCTTAGTCAACCTAATGACCATCGAGTTTTTTTGCTCCTTGTGTTAGTGGCCAAACTGGTGAGTCATTACTGGTTTCTGTCGCCATGGGGTTGGAGTGATTTGATTCCTCCATTATAGAACGTCGGGTCCAATTAGTGAAATGTTCTAATATACTAGTGCATGCCCTACAACGGGGTTGGTATGGGTAGGTGATACAAGGGGAATCCCAAGGACATTCCCATCCCTCAAGGCTAAGGTCGAGGCAGAGGCTATACGAGTTAATATTTCCTTATGGAGTGTCATCCTCTTCCCATGTTAAGCGTAAGTGCTCTTCACCATCTTGCAAGGAAGCTATGTGAAAATCTTCGTCATCAGTGGACTCCCAATCTTCTATTCAGGAGTTGAGTCTTGGAGGTTCTTCTCTCCTCACTCCTGTGAATTCCTCAATGTCAAACATGGGCTTGACTCCTTTGAGCAGTTTATCAATATCGTTATTTAAATCGGTTAAATCGTTGAATGCTTTAGTCATATGCTCTTTGGCACATCTAGTTCCTCAATGGTCCCATAGGCGAAGTGGTCATATAGAGGCCATTTTGGTGAGGTAGGGGACAAGTAAGCTTGCGGGCTGTCATTTTGGTATCCTAATCCTATGTGTTTACGTACTTGCGTTGAGACAATGGGTCCTACACGACCTTGCTTATTTTTTTCGAGTCTGGTGTGGGGAATGTATCCAAGTTGGTACATAAGGTCCCACCCTTTTATTTGTGGTAGGGTTAATGGCATAAAGTTTGGCGAGGTCTGGGCCGACCTCTCTTCTCATTAATATTTGTTGATGCGTCGGGGGTAAACTAGGAGGGGTAGGGGGACGGACTTCCTCAATGGTTGTCTCATCAGGGATTCGAGTCTTTTGAATATGACCCGTGTTCAACACATAATCATGAGCGATTGGTACGCTCACCGTGTAATCAGTATCCATCTCCTAGAGGGGTGCATCAACGTATATACGAACGATAGAGTCCTCGTATGGGAATTTGACGCATTGATGGTATGTGGATGCGATGGCCTTTATTGACTCCAGTCATTTTCTTCCTAAAATGAGATTGTATGTACTAGTGAAATCAGAAACATGGTAGGTAACATCTTTCGTTACAGGTCTGAGATGAATTTGTAGCTTGATAGTTCCTTTGGTAAAACGACGCAAGCCGTCGTAGGATATGAGTGATAGTGCCGAGGGCCTGACATCCTGCTCCGTGTATTCGAGCGTCTTCAATGTTGTGAGAGGGCAAATGTTAAGTCTTGCTCTCATGTCAACGAGTGCGTGTGCTACGGAGAATCCTCTAATTATGATCGTAAGATATATGGGGGCCGCACTCCCGCGGAGTGACTCTTTAGGCATGTCTGTGTCTATAACGGAGGTGGCGCCATGACCGAAGTGATTTGATGAAGCTCATCTAGGGTCGTATCCTCATCCACTTACGTGTCTTCTAGTGTCCTTATTAACAACTGGTGTTGATTAGGCAATTTTTTGATGAGTTCTAGTATAGATATCTGGGCCGAGATCTTCTAGAGATGTCGCAACAAATCATATTCTTGTCCTGGCTCGAGCACAGTTTCTTTGCCTGGCTAATGGGACTTGGGTGTGGGTGGTTGGAATGGTTGAGGTGCAGGAATTGGTGGAGGGATGATGTGAGGTGGGAGAGGCAGGTTAACTTCTCTTTCTCTCACATTCCCCTCTGGTGGTGGTGCATTTGCGAAATCCTTATTTCGGGAGAAAGGCGAAGGTGGGTAATTGGTTCTTGATTAGAGGATCGGGCAAGTCGGTTGTTGACCGAACCCGGCATGGCTTGACGCGGATGTATTTATGAAGTGGGTGAAATTTGAGGTTGGAATGCGTACTTGAATGGTGCCGCTCCAAGGTGGGAGATACTGTGTGCAGTCTTTCTCTTCTAGGAAAGCAGACCAGCGTCTTGCATGGGTTAGGATGCTCTTCTGTCTCGCTTTCATTTAGAATCAGCGAACGCTCGGTGGTTGTTTCGTTGTCTTGGCTTGGAGTCTTTCGGGTGACACTTTCTACCCATGCAATAATTTGGACTGCAGTTTGAAGAACGTGATCTCCATACTCAGGTTCAGAATTGGATAAAGGGGGTGGTAATAGCATTGGTTCAAGATTTGGAGGGGTTGAAAGCTCTGGTGGGTGACTACGGAGGAATGGTCTCCTAACCCTAAAGGAATGGACTCGTATCTGAGTGAATTTTGGATAAGTAGGTGGACTAGACGGGGCGGTGCAAGTGATCAGGGCCGAGGGATGTGGGGGTGAGGAAGCTCTCACGGAGGTGGCAAAAGCAGCAGAAGGTTGGACGCGAGTGGTTAAAGTAAAGGGCTGGAAGGAAGGCTGACTGGAGAGATCCACGGTAGTAACTTGAGCCGGTGTCCCTTGGTTGTGGTTAGGCATGGGGTTGCTTATGATCCCTAGATTTTGTTGGGGTTGGTTATTATTAGGGTTGAGATTCCTAAGCACTTCCCAATCGATCTTAGTCATTCATGTCATAGATTACATCCCTGAGGACCCAACAGTCCTCTAGTTCGTGTCTCGCGTATCGATCGAAGGCACGGTATTTACTGTAGTCTAGATTTGTCGGCCATGGGTAAGGTTTTTCTTACGAGAATCGGAGGAGATTCTGAGTGTTAAGGAGATGAAAGATGTTAGGAATTATATCCGATAAAGGGGGATAGTGTTCCCACCTTAGCTGGTAGGGGCCTCGGGCTGGGTTAAAGTTTTGAGGTGGGGGTATGTTATTGTAATTTGGCACTTGGGACGGTTGATTCTATGTCGTGTTTTGGTTCTGATAGGTGCTAGGGTATTGATTTATGTTTGGGTATTGGCCTTGATTCTGATTCTGGCCTTGGTTTTGGTCCGCGTATCTTTGTTGGTTAACACCTTCGTTTTGGTTGGTATACTGTTATTGATTTTTATTTTGTCCGAAATTTTGCGGTTGGAAGTTCCCATTATTAGAATTTTGTCCTTGGTTGACAACGGTGTTAACTCGCTCAGTTCCTAAGGTTTTCTTATTGTTTTTCGATTTTAATTGACTGGAAGGGCCTAGTTTTGATGTGATTATGGATAGAGCAAGGTCTCCGCCTTTAATGTGTCGTGCTAGTCGGGATGCCCGAGAGTGGAGCTCGATAAAGTCGGGGCAATCACTTATGATAAGTGAGCTTTTTAACTGTTCTCTAGTATTATCGATGATAATGTCTACCGAATCCTTCTCTTTCATTGAGGTGCCGGTCCTAGCAGCGAGTTTTCTCCATCTGGCAACGAAGTCAGTAAATTTTTCATCAGGTCCTTGCTTGGTTGGCATTAGATCATTGAGACTAATTGTCTCTTGGATCAAGTGTTTGTATTGGTCTAGGAATTGACCGACTAATTCATAGAAGGTCTCTATCTTATAAAGCGAGAGTCCTGCAAACCAATCTAAAGCTTCTCCTTCTAATGAGTGTTGGAAATAGTGAATGAGAAGTCCTTGATTATCACGTATGGGTTGGAAATCATTATAAAAGAGGACCAAGTGATGATTCAGATTTTCCGTGCTATTATATTTGGCAAATTTTGGTAGCTTAAATCCTATTAGTAGATTAAATTCGACGTCCCTACAAAATTTTTTGAATCTGAATGAGTGATCGGGATGCTTTCTCTTGGCCATGTACTCATCGAGCATTTTAGGGAGATCTTCAATTTTAATGGTGTTGCCTTTTGGAATGACCCATGAGCAAACCTTGTCTAGAGAGTCATCATGGAAGAATGCGTGGGCAGGTTATCTCAATGGTGTGGCGCGGGCCGACACCGTGCTCAGGGTAGGAGGTTGCCTCTCTTGTCGCTCTTGTTCTTCTAATGGTTTCGTATGCGGCGGCCAACCCTCGAAGTAATTCTTCAGAGTCATCGTCTCCTCGTATTCTTTGAATACTGAGTTCTATGATCTGTTGAGCGGTAAGGTTTTGTCCGATGTTATCATCTCTCCCATTATGATTATTACCAGTGTGTGGGGTAGAGAAGGGATTTTCTTGCTCGCCGGTCATGTTAATCTCAGGTTGTCGTGGGTTGGAATTGTGAAATGGTTCTTCTTCGTACGTGGGCATGTCATGATATCCCCACAATGGGGGGTCTCCTAAACTCACTCTTCGTATACCAGACATCTCGAGTCTTTGACGAAGACTCATATATATAAATAAAAGGGAAACTAAACGACATGATGGGAAGAACAATAGGGAAATAGGACAGACACTAACTATCTAAAAAAAGAAAAGTTTACAAAAGTGTCCCATCGTGATCACCAGTCTGTTGGTGCGCGCTTTTTTTGGGTTCCTCTCGCTCCCCGTTGAATCAGTGGCTCCAATTATATCCAAGTGGACTCTAACGACACGACATTTGAAATAATGGAGGTGAAAATAAATAATAATAAAAAAGAGGTTTTCTAGGAAGATTCCTAGTTTGTGCAATCACCAGCTGTAGTTATTTATCGACGCTGCAACACGTCAATGATCACGCTTAAGAGCGGGTATGGGTTACTTCTATACTAAATCGTCCGCCTACAAACATCAGCAACTATGTCTTTTTCTTAATTTAGATAGCTTAATTTCCCTTTTATTTCCCTTTATAGTTATAGTTCTGGTCAGTTTAGACTTCCTTGATTCTGTTGTGAGTTTAGCTGTGAATTTGTTAGAGTGGGTGGATCTATTCTAATATTATAATCCTATTAGTGTTCTAATTAATTTTAGCTTCCTAATCTTATTAGAATTCTAATTAATTTAATATCCTAATACTACTAGAAGTCCGATTAATTGTAGTCTCCTAATCTCATTAGAAGTCTAATTATGATCAGGTCTCCTAATTATACTAGGAGTGCCCATGTAATAGCTCTTGATGAAACTCTAATTAATTTGAGCATGCTAATTGTATTAGAATTCTAATTAAGCAAGTATGCTAGTTGTACTGGAATTTTAATTAAGTCAAGTATAACAATCCTACTAGGATTCTAATCGAAGTAGAAAACTAAATTTACCGAAATTCTAATTTAAGCAAAGGAGTGAAATTTATTAAAATCTAATTAAAACAAATAGGATGATTTCCTTAAAACATAGTTAAAAATAAATAAACTAATTTTATTAAAATACTAATTAAAGCAATGAATTAACTATACTAAACATTGAATCAAAGCAGTGGATTAATCATACTGAATTTGAATTAAAGCAAGATATTAACCAATTAAAATTTGATTTGAAGAAATTGATCGATCATACTAAAGTCTAATGAACTCGACAAATTAATTATGCTGAAATAAAATAAATCTACTAATTAATTATACTAAAAAATTAAAAAAAAGGTGATTAATTAATTCTAAGATTCCTAAAAAAAGGGGGGTTATGGGCCCGCTATACCAAAGAGGATTGGCCTCATTCCCGAGTACCCTCCGTAAGCTCCCTTGGGCAAATCGGATGGCTGAGATCAAAGATAAATTGGATTTTGGATCGTAAAATAGTATTTTGGATTTTTCGAAATTGATTTCAGAATAATAATTATGAATTAAATTATGAACTAGAATTATGGAAACTAATATTAATATTTTGGATTTTTGGAGATATTAAAATAAGAAATTAAAGTCAGAATTTAAATTTCTAGGACTGAATTCGGGTCCAAAATCAGAAAGTCAGACCGTATGATTAAGGACTGGTTCTAGAATCGAAGGATTAGAACCAAAAATTAATGATAGGACTGAAAATTAAGATTTCAGAACGGAATTAGAGCCTAGGGTCAATAAATTAAATCGTCGGATTAAGGACTGGTTCCGAATTCCGAGAATTAGAACTAGATATAAAATATTGGCGGTCTAAAAAAAGGGGTGCTACGGTCTCGGACTGAAAATTAAAATCTATAATTAAAACTAATAATTAAAACTATGAGAAATATCCTACGTTTAAAATTAAGATTTTTACCTAGGATCGGTGCTGCAGAGAGAAATATTGAAAATTCGACGCATGAATCTCGAAATCATGACTAGGTTGCTCTATAGGTTTGTCCTCGGAGTTCTCTGGTTTCGGAATCCCAAAAAAAAAATCCGTTCTCTCTCGAAAATTGTCAGCCTTCTGGGCAAATTAAGAAAAAAAAATCTTTTATAGGTTTTTCTTCAATTACGCTTAATTTTTCAGGCGTTTAATCGAATTGCGCGCCAGTTTTCTGACGCTTAATCACTTTGAGTCAGTCACCGACTCAGTGAGCTACCGGCTGACTTGTTCATCGAGTTTCCTAGTCCTAATAGCGTTAGGGCTAATTGCGTGCTTAGTAGTATGTGCACAATCTGATTAACTGTTTCTTTAAAAGCGCTAAATCAAGGAAACTTGGGGGTCAAGGACAGTGAGACTAGGTCGGGCGTAGGCCAATTGCATGCCGGTTATTTGGTGTGCAATCCGATCGCGTGTCTACTTTGAAGCGTGTGATTGAGTCTCAAATAGGTCTGGGAAAGGAAGTTTGGTCTGAAAGGGGGACTGATTGCACGTTTGTGGTCTAGCGTGCAAGTGAATTACGCGCGGGATTTCATGCGCTTAATTTGAGGTTATTCGGGTATGGTCTATAGTCTGAAATACAAGACTATTATTTCAGTCTACATTTTGACTATATACTATTGTTTTAGTTTATAGTCTCTCTACGTTGGGTCCTGAGCCACAGAGCTATTGTTTCAGACTGTGTTCAGCCATGTACTATTATTTCAGTGCATGGTTCGACCTTAGGGTTATGAGGTCAAAGGTTGACCGAACAACATTGTATATTCCAAGAGGGCAAAATGGGGGTGTCTACACCCATGGCATAGCCAAGTCACTTAAGTCCACCAGCACCAGCACCACAAGCAAGACTGCCTTCATTTTAGGAGCAGGTTTTATCCTCATTGCAAAACCTGAGCTCCTTACCTAATACTTTGACTAGGAGAGAAGAGGGTAGACTGTCGAGTCAGCCAATGAATAATCCTAAAGGTCAGTACATGGTGGGTGAGTTTTCTTCAACTCATGAGGAAGCTAAGTCCATTACTACTTTGAGAAGTGGCTGGCTGGTGGATAACCGAGTTGATGTTGAGACCACAAGGAGTGCAGGAGAGGAAATCACAGTCCACAATAGTATGCAACAGGAGGAGCATATTAAAAATGAAGGGGCTGCTGTTGAGTCCCAACAAAATAATAATAATAAAAACAAAGAGAAAATTGATGAAAATGCAAAGGCAGCGGATGAGATCTCAGCAGTACCTCATCTGCCATTTCCTCAGGCTCTTCAAGCACCTTCTCCATTTGACAAGGGGAATGTTAAGGTGTAGGAAATGATGGAGACCTTCAAGCAAGTTAAGATCAATTTACCTATGCTTGATGCCATTAAACAGGTCGCAGCCTATTGTTGCTACCCTAGCTGTGCTTTCTTTGTTTATTTGTGGCAAAAGAAATTTAAAATCAAAATAAAACAGGGGATGAAATCAGCACAACTGAGAAGTCCTAGACCTGCAAGATACAGGGTCCATTGTGGCAAGTTTTGATAAGTAAGAGTTTGTCCCACAGGGAAAGATGATCTACAGCTCCAAGGGAGCCATCTCTAGTAGTCCCTCCAGATCTGACTACAGATCTGGCAGTCCTTAAGGGAAGGGAGTTTAAGGTCACTTAGTTTACAGATCCTAAGGTAGCCTAATGTCTAAAGTACAGAAAGGGTTGAGAGGATGGATGGAGTGTGAAAATAAATCTAAAAGGGTGAGAAGTATGTTATTGAGCCTAGATCAGAGGAGTTTTGTAACTCAGATTTAGATCTGATGTTATGGAAATTTTGTCCAATGGCTACGTTATCACCACTGAGGAGAAAGAATTCAACCCATCTCTGTACCATGATCCAATCCCTTAAGGTTAGAACCTGTCCACTCAAATGGTCATAGACTATCCCATAGGGGAACCACAATCCAGAGATGGGTCAAAACAAGTTAATCATTGTAGGCACTATTTCATCCAAGCTACCAGCTCAAGAATCCATAGAGAACCTCAACCTCTAAAGCTCTATGTGTGGGGCTAAGGCTGTATAGGACCATGATAGCCCAGACACATAGAACCAGCAAGAGATTGAGTACAACCTTCGATCTAGCTGTCCATTGCTTGAGTGAGGCTACAATGGTCCAGTCACAAGCCTACAATCTCTATAATCAGATCAGATCTAACATCTGATAAAGAATGCATACAAATATAGAGTCTCGCCTCAGACAATCTCCCACCAGGCTAATACAAGCTCAGATGCAGAGAAGAAGGATCCATCTTGGATCGGTGGATTAGAATCACCCTAAGGCTATAACCTGTCCACTTGAATGGCCACAGACTATCCCAGAGGCTATCCTCCTCACGGAGCCCAAGACAAAACAAGAATATCGCTGCCACCACCATGGTCACGAGGCTACCAGCTCAAGCTCCCATGGGGATTTCAGATCTAGTGGATCCTGTGGTGGGGCTAAGGCTGTATAGGACCATGATAGCCCAGACACACAGGTCACTTGGATCTGAGTGGCCCTTAGAATCAGTCCTCTATTGCTTCGAATCACAGCCAAAGCAATGGCAGATCACAAGACAGCAGCCTTGCACAGAGCATCTCACAATCAAACACAAATCCCATAATGTAAAAATCCTATTACAAATTTCCATTAAACTAGTTCAAAATGCATACAAAGACATAGCCAGCAAGTGCTGGACTATGGAGAGAAGGAAAAAGAAAAAGAAAAACTACTTACAACTATAAAAGAAAAGAAAAAATGATCTCAGATCAAATCTCCAAGAGATGAGATGTGTTCCCAGCTCTGTTCCGAGATATTCCAAGATGTCTAAACCTAAGCTAAGTATGGGTTTATATAGCAGTGGTGTGGCGGCGCATTAGGGTTAGGAAACCATAATTTTAACGATGCCACATGGCCTAATAGTGATCCTTGGATGCCTCGGGGTGCATGCAAGGGGATTTAAGCATGAGAGTGCGTACCCTAATTGCTGGAAATTCCCAAAAAGTTCTGTGCTGAAGCGATGGAAGTTGAAGTTCGCTAGGTGGCTATTGTTTCCCAGACTTATCGCGTGGCAGCTCTTGCTCTTCGCAAGGATGGTTTGACATTGAAGCTTCAACCGTCACGAGGTTGCCTTGGTTTGCTCTTCAGGCAGTCACGCGGTAGAGAATTGCGCTCTCGTTGGATTGGGCTTCGCGAGGTTGAGTAGACATCAAAGCCTCAGATGTCGCGGGGTTGGAGTCCAAGCAGTCGCGAGGTAGCTGTGCATTCGCTGGGTTGATCTTCGCGAGGATGGATTTGAATAGCGTGAGAACTGCACAACCACTTTTCTTTAATGGACTTCGCGAATTACCTCGCGACGCTTTAATGAGTTCTGAACTGTGCGAGGTTCCATGTCTTAATTGATCTTTGCGAGGATGGCTCTGCCTTCACGAGGATGCTTTCTTCTCGAATGGCGCGAGAACAGCGCGAGGAGTTCTCTTCTGATAGTTGCATCCCGCGGTGACTGCGCGACAGCTGCGCGATGAGTCTTTTGAAGCTCTCTCTCCTTAGCCATTTTGAGTGAACTGCGCGAGGTTGAGAGAGGTCTGCTTTGAACTACGTGAGACTGTGCGATGTGTTCTACTCTTGAGCTTTGTGAGAGCAGCACGAGTTTGTGCTTCTGAAGCTCTTTAGTTACTCAACTGCACGAGAAGTTATTGTAAAGTCTTGGAAAGCTCAGTTGGACTGCGCGAGGCTTATTTCAGGTCTGGATTCAGGGTTCATCCTTCTGAGGGACTTCTGGTGCCAAAACAGGCTCCTTAGCAAGATTCCTGGCCTTATTTCACTGCTGATTATTACCTATATAAAACACTTAACAAGAACTTATTAAATGGCTAAGGGTCTAATCAAAGGTTAAGTTAAGGGGTGAAAAGTGGTACTTTTCAGGTCTTAACACACCCCCAAACCTAATCTTTGCTAGTCCCTTAGCAAAGCTACATTAAATTTACTACAAAAATTAAATGCCACTTTCGTAGGGAGCACGGATACATTTAACGTATGTACCAAGCTTTTTAAACCCCTAGGTGATCCCTAGTGGGGGAGTGAAGTCTCCTGAGGGTTTTCAGTGAAGACACCCACAAACTTCTCAATGAAACAGTTAACAAAAGTGTAATATCATCAAGTGAGCAGTCAAGGAGCAGACTTAGTTTACTCTTGAATCAGTAATCATAAAAGAAATTTAATCCATTGGTTACACAGTAATTTAAACAACATAAACTTCTCATGAATGCACAACATTTCCAATCAGTTTACAACCACAGAAAATTGCACAAGTGTGTGCCAGCACTGAGCTCATCATCAGATTAAAAATTAGGTTATAGGTCATACAGAATGCACTCAAGATCAGACTCAAAACTTTCCAGGGCATACTCTCATAAGGGTCTTGTTGAGGGGTTCATTTTCTCTCAGGCTCAAGAGCAGTTACATCCCCCAAATGGGTCTGTAAGCATGAGCATAGGCAGAGTTCTTAAGTGCTGACATCATTGACAGATCCTCACCATAGATTGGATAACTCTTTATCTCTACATGACAGCTCACTCAACTTTGGATCACAAGGGCTTTTAACTGGGCTGGAATGTGGCTTATGGAGTGGGGTTAAAAAGAATGGAAGGTTGAAAAGGGGTTCAACATTGAGAAATTAGTAGGTGGAAGAGGTGATTCATGACTTCACCTTCTTGATTTTAGCTCCTTTCTTCTTCTTTGAGATTTTCAGATTTGAAGTGATCAGTTTCTCTTCTTGGTTTTGATTTTCCAGAAGAAAGATCCTCTTGACTCGTCTCATACTCCTCTTCATTATTATTTTTGTTTCTTTTTTATGGAATTTTCTTCTTTTTATTTTTATTTTTGCTCTTCTGAAATGCTACCATGTTCTTAGTTACCATGCTATCAGAATTTTGAGATACTTCTTCTCCATTCACCTAATGTTGACCATAGCTAGTCCATCTTCAACACTTTCTCCTTTACCTTCTGAATTCTCAGAGTGAGGGTAGACTGAATCAGGTTCATAGGTTCAGGTACAAGTACTCAGGTGTATTTTGAAGAAATTCAGGATTTAAAGCTCAAAGGGGGTATGGACTAGGGCAGTTGCTTTAGGGTTGGTCTTTTTTGGCTCAAACTGTCCAAGAGAAGGCCTTGATCCTTTCCTAAGTCTCATGAGTGCTGTCAGTTGTTTCAACTTGAAGTTGCCTAACTTCTAGTGAGCACAGTGACTCAGCCAGTCCTTAGAACCAGAAGAAATTGCCTTAGTTATTCCTCAAAGAATAGAATTTTTTTTTTATAGGCCCAATTCTCACTGGTTATGGTCTTCCTTTGAACTTTTAAGTATGTCCTCACCTTTTCTCTCTCTAATGATTCACTTAGTGCTGATACAAGTGAGTTTCCTTGGTGATCTCATCATGGAAATGTGAAAAATTAAAAGTTTATAATGTCTAAAGTTTGCAGAAATTTTAAATTTTTTATTTTTCATGATTCTTAAGTGATCATAGATCCATTTCCATATTACTCACATGACTTTGTTGCACTTAGGTTAACTATTCCATTGGCAGGGTCTGCCTGCCACACCCCCAAACCTATGAGGAATAGTGTCCTCACTAATTCAAAGGTGTCTGAGCAACAGATTTATTGATGGTAAAAAGAAAAGGAAAGAACAGGGAACAAAACATACAACAGACAAAGCAAAATAGTAATGATAGAAGAAGAAAATCTATTAAAAATGTGAAATATACAAACTACAAGAAAACAGAAGCAAAAGAGTGCAGAAACAGAAAAAATCCTAGGTACAATCTAATCAAAATCTGGCTCAAAACTTGTCCCAACCCATCTTCTTGGCATGCTCTTGAAGGTAAGCCTCCTCCTCTTTTTTCTTTCGTTCCCTCTTTTCCTTTCTTTGGGCCGCAGTTTTGGGTATGGTTGGTGCCCTGACCCTCATTTTTCTGGTCTTTGGTGGAGGAGGGGTCACTGAAGATTTATCTGTGGTTGGCTCAGGGGATTTGATAGGACTTTTGCCTTTTGAACTCTTCCCTTTTAGGCCTTTCCCTGGCTGAGGCTGAGGGGGAATGAGAGGGGATTGGGCCTGTGCTGGCTCAGGAGGGATAACAGGGGATTTATCTTTTACTTTCGCCTGAGGCAGGAGAGGACTTTTCCCTTTTCCAATCTTAGGGGGAACCACAGAAGACTTGTCTTGTTCCTTTGCTGCAGGAATGGCAGGGCTCTTCCCCTTCACAGGCTGGCTCACTGGTGGTGCCTCCTCAGACTGGGTAGATGTTTCTTTTCCAATTTTTAGAGAGACAGCAGTGTGAGAAGATCGTTTAGCTGTAACTTTCCTTCTCTGAGGATAGGGTTGTTCAGCAGGGCTTGATGAAGGAGCAGCAACAGGAGTCTTGTCACTGGGATCCATAGGTGGTGCAGAATCAGAGTCTGAGTCAGAAGGAAAAAGCTCAGTGGGATCCAATCCAAGGGCAGCAGCAGCCTGTCTGCGTTCCTCTTTAGAAAGTAGGCGACCATGGGGATCATCCTGAGCAGAATCTCTGGTGACCTTTGGAGGTGGGGATGGAGGGGCTGGCCTTTTTCCTTTTTGGGCTGCAGTGGCTCTTTTGGAGGTGGGAGGTTTCTTGGAAGGAGTCCATTTTCTTTTGGGGGCAGGAGATTGAACACGGGGAGGCACTGAGGCAGGAGCAGGAGCTGGAGTAGGGACTTTAGCAGGAGCAGGAGGAGGTACCAGAGTTGGGACTGTAGGAGGTGGGGGAATAGGTTGTGAAGGTGTAGGGGCATGGGGAGTGGAAGAAGATGGGCCTGGTTGTGTGGAAGAAGATGGGGCTTCAGGGGGTGCTGTGGCGAGAGGGGTGGCCTGAATTGGTTGGGATAGTAGGAAGGCAACCCTCTGTTCCAAAATCTCAATTTTCTTGGTAGCATACAGGAGATTGGTATATGAAAGCTCCTTACTGAGTTTGTTGATCTCCTGAGCATTGTTCAGTTTCCTTTCTAACAACCTGGCTCTCTTTTTTGCCATTTCGGCATTGGCCTTTTCCATCTCCGTAGTCATTCTGTAGTAAGTTGCCGCAGCCTTGTTCGCATTGAGTGTCTCCAAAATTGCCTCCCACCCTTTGGAAATATCTCTCAGCTGCTCGTTGTGAGCAAGCTTCAAGTCACTCAGCTTCTGCTGCCAAGGGGATTCAATGGATTGGCGAAGTTGTGCCATGCCCCTCAGGACATCCCTCTTGATATAGGCATTGTCCCTCATGGCATGGAGGAGGGTGAAGTAGGGAGGGGTGTAATAGGAGTGTCTGGGTAAGATTGGTAGAAATGGAGTGGAAGAAGTAGAAGGTGATTGATCCTGGGGGGGTAAAGTGGGGGCTATAGTGATGAAGTCTAGAGGAGGAAGTGGTGGGGCGGTCTGTGTTGAGCAGTCGATGAAGTGAGGAGGGGGTAGGATAAGGGGTGGAATGGAAGGCATGGGTGGAAAAGTAAAAGAAGGATGACCAGTGGAGGTGGATGGTTGTGGGTAAGGGAAAAATAGAATGGTGAAGGGTCGAAATGGAAGTGGTGGGGTTACAAATATGTGGGGTTGAATGGGAAAGGTGGATGGGAAAGGAATGGGGTCTGTTTGGGTTGAAGTGTTGGTAAATTGTGGTGGAGGTAATATGAGTGGGGGAAGGATAGGTAGAGTGGGGAAGGAGTGGTGGGGTATGGTGTCTTGGAGGGTGAAGGGTGTAGTTAAGTCAATTGGGGTGAGGTCTGGTGGCACTGTGGAGTCAGAGGTGGAAGGGGGTTGGATCAGTGAGGTGGGAGGAGGTTGTGTAGAGATGGGTGGGTTTGTCAATGTTTGAAGAGTGGATTGTATGTTGGTGATGTCAGTCTGCATTTGGGCTTGGGTGTGGGTTGTGGTGGATAGCTGGGTCTGGATGTCATGTATTAAGGAAAGGATATGGGTAAGGGTGTCTGAGGTTGGTTGGGGTGGAGTATGAGAAGAGGAGGGAATAGGTTGGAAAGGGAAAGTGGGGAAAGTTGTGGGGGGAGAAGATGAAAGGTCTGGTGAGTGATGTGGTGAAGGGAGTGGGGAATATGGGAGAGGGATGTCATGGGTTGGCAAGGTATCAAGCAAGGTAGTCATGAAGGCTTGATACCCTGAAGTGGTGGCTAGGTTAAAGTCAAGGTCTGTGAGTGGAGATGTAGTTGGGAGGGGTTTAGTTCAGATGAGGTTGGAGATACTGGGGCTGTGTATTGAGGTAAGGTGGGTGAAGGGGGAGTGCTGTCATGGGGTTCAACACTTTCCACCCAGGAACGAATCACAGGGGGTGGTGGAATGGAAAAGGGAGATAAGAGAGGGAAAGAGAGAGATGGAAGAGGCAAGGAAACTGATGGAGGGGTAAGTGTGGTGGATGGAGGTATTGCTGCAGAAACAGAGGTGACAGAAGCTTGCACCACCTTCTTTGGAGCAGGGGCTTTAGCCCTCTTTTTGGGGGTAGGGGTGGCCTTTGTCACAACAGTTCTCTCACCTTGCTCAGAAACAACCTGAGCTTCAGCCTTCTTCTTCTTCTTCTGGGGCTCCATTAGACTCCTGCTGATCCTCCATTGTCTTTTGGCAAAAGTGGTGGGAGTGAGGTCAGCAGATAACTCCCCCACTGGTATCTTGTATCCTCCCCTCAGAAGTAATTTGGTGATGAGTCTTCCATAGGGGAGAGTGTGGATCTTCTTTTGCAGCTCGAGCTTCACCATCATATCCTTCATGGCGTCAAAAATCAACCATGCAGCATTAAATCCATGGCCCAAAGAGAAGGAATAGAGAGCATTAGCAATTAGTGTCCTCCTCTCTTGCTGATGGCCGGAGCAATAAATATTCTTCCTCAACACTTGATCAATGAACATCAATTTGGGATCCAAATCTCTTCTTCTGATGGAGTCCCCTGTGGCCTTCAAACCTCTGGTAAGGGCCTGTGCAATGGTATCAATGGGGGCACTCACAGGGGAACCATAACCACAGTTGGGATAAAAAATGGCCGGGATGCCCATGACTTCAGCAATCAATGCTGGGCTGAGTAGCATCTCAAAGTTGTCTACTAACACAAGGAGTCCTGGCTGCCCATGTATGTCTGGTCTGACCCTAAGGTGCTGGTAAAAGAGTTGCACTAACCTAGGGTAGGCTAGTGCAGGAATCATTTGCATCAAGGGGAACAAACCAGCCTTGCGCAAGAACTCAATGGTAGGTGCTGACAACGGCTCAAATTCAAAGAAGGATATATCAAAAATGGCTTCAGGCTCTAAGGGAATGGAAATGAGGAGCTCAGAGGGTGGAGAGTAATCAGGTGTTTGTTCGGCCACCTTAGGAACCACCTCCTTCCCTTTTTCTTGTGCCGTAGAGGACTTGGCTTTCTTAGGGGCCGGCTCCACGGGAGCCTGATCCCTGGCTCTTTTTAGAGGTGCACTTCTAAGAGCCATTAAGATTCTCCTTGGTGAGCGTGCAGTTGAAATTTTGAAAGAAAAAATTAAGAGCTGAGTCTTACCCTAAAAGTTAGGGTTCTGTTCAATTTGATGCATGGTAAACCGTAGGAGCTCCTAGCAGGGGGCAACTGTTGATGGAAGCTTTAAGAGCAAAAATCTAGAATTTCAAAGTGAACGATGAACTGTAGACAGGATGCTGGAGGAGAGAGATTGAGAGGAGTGGGAGCTAGGGTTTCGTTGGCAGGAGAGGAAAGAGAAAGCAGTAAAGAAAAGTAGCGCAGGGTTGGATTTTAAATATCGCGAGGCTCGACGCACTTCAAAAATATCTGCTCGCTGGATAGGCTAAATGGGTCGCGAGATTGGATGTTCATTTAAACTGTGCAAGGAAGCCCACACAACTATATCTGAAACTCGCGACAGCAAGGCAAAGTAATTCTTTATAAATTGCGCGAGAGGAAACCAAACCAAATTTTCACAACCTCGCGATGGCTTAACAGAGTCAGAATTCACACACCCACTAGTCAGCCTTTTGACCTTTGTTTTGTGTGTGGATGCTCTCACAGGCTCTCTTCCAGGGACACCCATAAGCATTATAAAACATTCAAAAATTCCCATACTCTCAAAGCATTAAATTCACACATCATGAAAAGCATTCAAACAATACCATCATCATTCAATCACTTAAAATTATCAAACAAAGGGAACAAGAATAAAAGTAGGCATAAAGCACTAAACTTAGACTCCAACAAGATCACTAAAAATTCCTATAAACAGTAAAGTACATAACATACAAAGTGCACAGCTCTTAGCATCAATTCAATGAAAGATCCCCTTCAGGGTTTGAGGATCCTTCACCAATCAAAAATTGGCCCTTGGGATTAACCACTGGTTGACTGGGCAACCTTCCCTCTTCTCTTTTGGCTAAGATATTCGCTAGTTGGCCAATCTGTTCTTCCATCTTCTTGATGCTCTGACCATGAGAATTCACAGTCTGAGCCAAGGAACCAGGTTTTGCAGTGAGGTCAAGACCTGGTCCTCGAAAGAAGTATTTTTGGGTTGAGATGGGGGTAAGACCAATTGATTTTGTTGCTGATGGGGTTGCTGATGGTGCTGGAAGTTAGATCTAGGGGCATTCCCTTGATTGAACTGCTGCTGTGGCCTTTGAGGTGCAACCAACATCTGTTGGGGCTGCATATAATTGTCTTGCCTCCACCTCAGATTTGGGTGGTCTCTCCATTGGTAACCAGCATTTTGGTGCTGGTATCCATATGGCTGTTTATTGTAGCCCCCAGATTGTTGCTGACCATAAGATTGAGCAGCAGCAGTATGTTTCCAAAACTAATTCGGGATATTGCCCTACAGATGGACATTCCTCCACTGTGTGCTGTGGGGACTGGCATATCAGACATGCCTCTGCCACATGAGCAGCTCTTCTGGGTTGCATCACAGTCAGTAATTTGTCAAACTTCATAGAGAGGTTTGCCATCTGCAGCTGCAGGTCATTGTTCCCAGACACCTTACAAACTTTTCCTCTTGTCAATGCAGCAGGCCCCACTTTAGACTCAGACTCCTGACTAGTTCTTTCTAAGGATAGCTTTTGAAAAGCATTTTCACTAATCACCTCAAACAATTCCCATGCTTCATCAGTAGTTTTGTGCATGTAAGTGCCACCACAAGAGGCATCAACCATATCTCTACTTTTTTCATCAATCCCATTGTAGAAGCTTTGAACAAGCTGCCAGTCTGGGATCTTGTGGTGGGGGCATTGTTTGAGCATTTCCTTAAACCTATCCTAGGCTTGATTAAAATCCTCAGTTGGGGCTTGGGCAAAAGCAAGAATTTCCTTCCTCAACTGGCTAGTTTTGGTCTCAGGGAAGAACTTGGTCAGGAACTTGGTCAGTAAGTCTTTCCATGAAGCAATGCTATTGTTGGGAAGAGTGGTCAACCAAGTACTGGCCCTATCCTTCAGAGAGAAGGGAAAGAGTCTGAGCCTAGTAGCCTCAGGTCTCAAACCAGTGATATTAAAAGTGGTGAACAGGGCCAAGAACTGGTCAATATGCTTATAAGGGTCCTCCTTGCTAAGCCCATGGAAAGAGGGCAGCATCTGGATGATTGAAGTCTTCATTTCATAATTCCCCTGAACATCAGGGAATTGAATGCTAAAACGGGAGTTATAGTCATCTGGAGCATTCAACTCCTTGAGAGTTCTAGATTGTTCTTCACCCATATTTGCTGTCACAGATTCACTTGGGGCTCTCCTGTGGTGTGCCTGTCTCTTCTAAGTCTCCTTCCCCTTTCTAACTCAGGGTTAAGAGACTCTAAAGTAGGGCTGAGAGATCTCCTCCCTAGCATACAAGCACACCAACAGCAAGGAGAGCTTCTTGCAGGCACATTGCAAATGAATAACTTTATAATTAACAAATTTTATCTAACTAATTTACAGCTATTCAAAGAATATAGTTACAACTATCCTGAATCTTTGCTAGAGGTATTCGGAAAGATAGCGAGTTTTAAAAGTTAGAGAGTTTGCAAGAGGTAGCTATCAACTGTCCTTCACTGCTGCTATCTAGATCTAAAAAAAAAAAATTCACAAATATATCAGCAATATTAATTATTCTTAACTACCAAAGAATAATAAAACTACAAAAACTTAGGGTCTACTAAAAGATCAACTCTCCCCAGCAACGGCGCCAAAAACTTGTTGCTCTCCCAGCTGTGCTTTCTTTGTTTGTTTGTGGTAAAAGAAATTTAAAATCAAAATAAAACAGGGGATGAAATCAGCACAACTGAGAAGTCCTAGACTTGCAAGATACAGGGTCCATTGTGGCAAGTTTTGATAAGTAAGAGTTTGTCCCACAAGGAAAGATGATCTACAGCTCCAAGGGAGCCATCTCTAGTAGTCCCTCTAGATCTGACTACAGATCTGGTAGTCCTTAAGGGAAGGGAGTTTAAGGTCACTTAGTTTATAGGTCCTAAGGTAGCCTAATGTCTAAAGTACAGAAAGGGTTGAGAGGATGGATGGAGTGTGGAAAATAAATCTAAAAGGGTGAGAAGTATGTTATTGAGCCTAGATCAGAGGAGTTTTGTAACTCAGATTCAGATTTGATGTTATGGAAATCCTGTCCAATGGCTATGTTATCACCACTGAGGAGAAAGAATTCAGCCCATCTCTGTACCATGATCCAATCCCTTAAGGTTAGAACCTGTCCACTCAAATGGTCACAGACTATCCCATAGGGGAACCACAATCCAGAGATGGGTCAAAACAAGTTAATCATTGTAGGCACTATTTCATCCAAGCTACCAGCTCAAGAATCCATAGGGAACCTCAACCTCTAAAGCTCTATGTGTGGGGCTAAGGCTGTATAGGACCATGATAGCCCAGACACATAGAACCAGCAAGAGATTGAGTACAACCTTCGATCTAGCTGTCCATTGCTTGAGTGAGGCTACAATGGTCTAGTCACAAGCCTACAATCTCTATAACCAGATCAGATCTAACATCTGATAAAGAATCTGTACAAATATAGGGGAGTCTGCCTCTATACAATCTCCCACCAGGCTAATACAAGCTCAGATACAGAGAAGAAGGATCCATCTTGGATCGGTGGATTAGAATCACCCTAAGGCTATAACCTATCCACTTGAATGGCCACAGACTATCTCAGAGGCTATCCTCCTCACGGAGCCCAAGACAAAATAAGAATATTGCTGCCACCACCATGGTCATGAGGCTACCAGCTCAAGCTCCCATGGGGATTTCAGATCTAGTGGATCCTGTGGTGGGGCTAAGGCTGTATAGGACCATGATAGCCCAGACACACAGGTCACTTGGATCTGAGTGGCCCTTAGAATCAGTCCTCCATTGCTTCGAATCACAGCCAAAGCAATGGCAGATCACAAGACAGCAGCCTTGCACAGAGCATCTCACAATCAAACACAAATCCCATAATGTAAAAATCCTATTACAAATTTCCATTAAACTAGTTCAAAATGCATACAAAGACATAGCCAGCAAGTGCTGGACTATGGAGAGAAGGAAAAATAAAAAGAAAACTACTTACAGCTATAAAAGAAAAGAAAAAATGATCTCAGATCAAATCTCCAAGAGATGAGATGTGTTCCTAGCTCTGTTCTGAGATATTCTAAGATGTCTAAACCTAAGCTAAGTATGGGTTTATATAGCAGTGGTGTGGCGGCGCATTAGGGTTAGGAAACCATAATTTTAACGATGCCATGTGGCCTAATAGTGATCCTTGGATGCCTCGGGGTGCGTGCATGGAGATTTAAGAGTGGGAGTGCGTGCCCTAATTGCTAGAAATTCCTAAAAAGTCCTATGCTGAAGCGATGGAAGTTGAAGTTCAGAGCTTCGCTAGGTAGCTATTGTTTCCCAGACTTGTCACATGGTAGCTCTTGCTCTTTGTGAGGATGATTTGACATTGAAGCTTCAACTGTCGCGAGGTTGCCTTGGTTTGCTCTTCAGGCACTCACGCGGTAGAGAATTGCGCTCTCGCTGGATTGGGCTTTACGAGGTTGAGTAGACATCAAAGCCTCAGATGTCGCTGGGTTGGAGTTCAAGCAGTCGTGAGGTAGCTGCACATTCGCTTGGTTGATCTTCGCGAGGATGGATTTGAATAGCACGAGAACTACGCGATCACTTTTCTTCAATGGACTTCGCGAGTTACCTCGCGAGGCTTTAATGAGTTTTGAATTGTGCGAGGTTCCATGTCTTAATTGATCTTCGCGAAGATGGCTCTGCCTTCGCGAGGATGCTTTCTTCTCGAATGGCGCGAGAACTGTGCGAGGAGTTCTCTTCTGATAGTTGCATCCTGCGGCGACTGTGCAACAGTTGCGCGAGGAGTCGTATGAAGCTCTCTCTCCTTAGCCGTTCTGAGTGAACTGTGCGAGGTTGAGAGAGGTCTGCTTTGAACTGCGTGGGACAGTGCGATGTGCTCTACTCTTGAGCTTCATGAGAGTTGCGTGAGTTTGTACTTCTGAAGCTCTTCAGTTACTCAACTACGCGAGAAGTTGTTGTAAAGTCTCGGGAAGCTCAGTTGGACTGTGCGAGGCTCATTTCAGGTATGGATTCAGGGTTCATCCTTCTGAGGGACTTCTGGTGCCAAAACAGGCTCCTTAGTAGGATTTTTGGCCTTATTTCACTGCTGATTATTACCTACATAAAACACTTAACAAGAACTTATTAGATGGCTAAGGGTCTAATCAAAGGTTAAGTTAAGGGGTGAAAAGTGATACTTTTCAGGTCTTAACACCTATGCAAATTTTTTGAAAGATTTGTGTAACCCTAAAAGACAGCCAAAGATTCATTTATGCAAGAAAGTTTTTTCTGCAGAAAAAGTGAAACAAATTTTGTCTATTGCAACCCCAACTAAACTCCAAGACCCTGAAGTTCCCACAATCCCTTACATCATTAGAGACCACACCATGGAGAAAGCTCTCCTAGATTTTAGAGCCAGTGTTAACCTACTTTCATATTTTGTGTATGAGAAGTTAAGTTTGAGGGAGTTAAATCCCACACATGTTGTTTTACAGCTGGCTGACAGATCTGAGAGGAGACCTGTGGGTATCATTGAGAATGTATTGGTTGGGGTGGACAAATTTTCTACCCAGCAAATTTCCTAGTGTTGGACATGGAACCTACTAGATGCAGCACCCCTATCCCTGTGATATTGGGTAGGCCATTCTTAGCCATTGCCAATGCTTGCATTTAGTGCAGATCTAGGGTGATGGAGGTAACCTTTGGAAATATGAAGGTGAAGCTCAATGTACACAATGCAGCCAAGCAACCTCACATTGAGAATGAAGACAGTTTTATGGTCGATGTTGTTGATGAGCTTGTTGAGAAGACCTTTCCCAAACTACTAAATTGGGATGAGGTGTTTGATGAATTTGAAGAGATATGGACTGAGGTTTTCAAAGGGGAGTTCCCCGCACATATGACTGAAGAGGTGAAAACCTTAGATTCTTCAGTAGGGCCAGCAAGGCATTCTCATTGGAAACCTGCTGTCCTGCTTCTCCTCGTACCTTCTAAGGCACCTTTGCTGCCTTCACTTTTCAGTCCACCTGATTTGGAGCTGAAATCGCTCCCAGAATCTCTCAAATATGCTTTCCTGGGACAGGATAAAAAACTGCCTGTGATTATTTCATCTTCCCTCACTGAGGAACATGAAGAGAAATTGCTGTATGTACTCAGAATGCATAGGAAAGCAATTGGTTGGACCATTGTTGATTTGGAGGGAATTAACCCAGATACACAAGATCCATATGGAAGAGGGTTCAAAACCCTCTAGGGAGATGCAAAGGAAGTTGAATCCTCATATGCAGGAAGTGGTTATGAAAGAGGTGGTCAAACTACTTGATGCTGGAGTAATCTATCCAATTTCAGATTCTGAATGGGTGTCACCTACTCATGTAGTTGCAAACAAATCTGGCATCACTGTGGTCCCCAATGAGTCTGGAGAATTAATGCCAACTAGGGAGGTCACTGGTTGGAGGGTCTGCATTGACTACATAAAACTGAACTCCAAGACTAGGAAAGACCATTTCCCATTGCCCTTCATTGACCAGATCCTGGATAAGCTAGAAGGAAACGCTTACTATTTTTTTCTTGATGGATACTCTGATTACAACCAGATCCCTGTGTATCCACAAGATTAGGAAAAAACAACTTTTACTTGTTCATTTTACAGAAGGATACCATTTGGACTGTGTAATGCTCCTGCTACCTTTCAGAGATGCATTTATGTAAATTTTTTTGACATGCTAGATAAGTTTTTGGAAATTTTTATGGATGATTTATCTGTGTATGGTGATGATTTTGATCAGTGTTTGTATCATCTCACCCTTGTGCTTTAGAGATATGAGGAAACTAACCTAGTTTTGAGTTGGGACAAGAGCAATTTCATGGTCACCCAAGGAACTGTTCTTAGTCATGTAGTTTCTCAAAAGGGGATTGAGGTGGACAAGGCAAAAATTGATTTGATTTCATACTTGCCTCCTCCAAAAACTGTCAAACAAGTCAGGTCATTCCTTGGACATGGTGGTTTCTATAGGAGATTCATCAAGGATTTTAGCAAAATTTCCAAGCCACTGTGCCACCTGCTGTGTCAGGAGGTTCCTTTTGTGTTTACTGCTGAATATTTTAATGCTTTTGAGGTGTTAAAAAAATGTTTGACCTCTGCACCTATGATCCAGGCCCCTGGTTACTCCCTTCCCTTTGAGCTAATGTGTGATGTTAGATTTGGCAATTGGTGTAGTCTTGGGGCAGAGGAGAGATAAACTGCCTAGTGTAGTTTACTATGCAAGCAAGTCATTGTCAGATGCTCAGTTGAATTACACCACCACTGAGAAAGAGTTGCTGACAGTTGTCTTTGCTTTGGAAAAATTTAGGCCTTATGTCTTAGGATCTAAAATTATGGTGTTCACTAACCACTCAACCCTGAAGTGCATGTTGTCTAAGAAAGAGGCAAAGCTCGAGCTAATCAGATGAATCCTCCTACTGCAGGAGTTTGATCTAGAGATTAAAGACAAAAAGAGTGTGGAGAATGTGGTTGCAGACCACTTGTTTAGGATTTTTATTACTGATTGTGCTGACATGACTGTGAATGATTCTTTCCCGATGAACAATTTTTTGCCATCAATGTGAGTGCGCCCTGGTTTGCTAACATTGTGAACTATCTTGCTGTTGGTAGGATTCCCTCACATTGGTCCAAGATGGACAAGGACCTATTCTTTTCTCAGGTCAAATATTTTTTGTGTGAGGATCCTTACCTTTACAAGTGTTGTGCAGACCAAGTTGTTAGGAGATATGTTCCTGAAAGTGAATTCCATGGCATTCTTATAATGTGTCATGAACAGGCCTGTGGAGGAAACTTTAGTGGAAAGAAGATTGCTGCAAAGGTGTTGCAGTGTGAATTTTATAGGTCTTCCTTATTTAAGGATGCATTTGCACACTGCAGAACCTGCTTAAGGCGTCAAAGGATGGGTTGCCTGTCAAAAACAAATTCCATGCCTTTTCAACCCATCCTTGTTGTGGAGCTATTTGACATTTGGAGGATTGATTTCATGGGTCCTTTTCCTCCTTCCATGGGCTTTAATTTCATTCTTGTGGCTATGGATTATGTGTCTAAATGGGTAAAAGTCATTGCCATAAGGACCAATGCCCACAAAGTTGTCCTCAAGTTTATCAAAGAGAACATTTTCTCAAGATTTGGCACCCCTAGAGTCATTATCAGTGATGGGAGTAGTCACTTCTATAACAGGCACTTCGAAAGTCTACTCAAGAAGTATGCTGTTACACATAGGATTGCTACTCCATACCACCCACAGACCAGTAGGCAAGTGGAGCTTTCCAATAGGGAAATCAAGCATATCCTGGAGAAGACAGTAAGGACTGATAAGAAGGATTAGGCTGTGAAATTAAATGATGCTTTGTGGGTTTATAGGACAACCTATAAGACCTCAATTGGAATGTCCCCATTCAGATTAGTCTATGGCAAAGCATGTCATCTGCCAGTAGAATTAGAACACTAGGCCTACTGGGCCATTAAAGCATTAAATTTTGATCTAGTTGCTGCTGGTGCAAACAAGAAATTGCAGTTGTCTGAGTTGGAGAAACTGAGATTGGATGCTTATGCCAATGCAAGAATCTATAAGGAGAAGGCCAAGGCTTTCTATGACAAAAACCTTCTTAGGAAGGAATTTGTTAAAGGTGATAAGGTATGGATTTTTAACTCCAAACATAAGTTTTTTCCAGGAAAATTGAAATCCATATGGGATGGACCTTACACTGTGCTGCATGTATCCCTATCTGGAGCTGTTGATATCATAGACCCGACTGAGGGAAGGGTCATGAAAGTGAATGGTTAGAGGCTAAAAATTTGTCTAGAAAATACAGTGGAGCCTGCTGAATCCATTGACCTTCAAGAACCTCCCACTACTGAGTGATATTCAACCTTGTAAACCTTATAACATAGCTGTCATTTATTGTATTTTTGTTGTTTACTTTAATTTTTTTTTTCAATTTTGCCTAGTTTCTTTTCATTTAGTTGTCAGGTCTGAAAATGTTGGGTCCTTTCATGTTTGTGTTGGTAAAAAAGGGGTTGAGTTTCTATTGATAGTAAGCGATAACCATTGCTGTTGTGGGTTGTGGATAGTACACAGAGAAATGATTAAGCATAGATATAATTCTGAAGCTGTCGAGAGGCTTTAAGTCCATTCGAGAGGTTCTGAGTAGTGTTTGAGAATTTTAACATTGAATAAGTACTTCTCGAGAGGATTAGGTATCCTCTCGAACTCATTGTTTTGAGTGCCAAGTGATCTCGACAGGTTCCCATTTCCAAAGTAATCCACTCGAGGAACCTATCAACGAGTATTTTCTGAAGCCCATTGAACTACTCGAGGAGTTTTACACACTTCGACAGGTTGCAATTCGTGTCACTTCACTACTCGAGAAACCACTAGAGGAGTTTCCCAACTTGTCGAGATCGTATTTTTTAGGTTTTAAAACCTTTTGTGCGGTTTATTTTCTCATTTTCTCTCTTCTGAGCGACACCTGGTCCTTCTCCCCCATGAGAGCTCTCTATTTCTTTCATGGCCAACTCACCTATTGATCATTCATACACCTATTGCTTCTACTAGTTGGATCAGCTTGGTAAAGTCATCATTTTGCCCCACATTTCTTCTAGTGTGATTTTCTGTGCTCAATTTGGTGTGAAACCCTAGCTGTAGGGTAAATACTCCATCATTCTCTATCCCAACTATGGTTAAGTGCTTATTTCTGTCTGAATTTAGTTCATTACATTGTGGATTATCATTTGGGTATGAGTTTTTAAACTACTGAGAAAGTGATCTGCTGTGTTGGAAGATATTTTGGATTTTCTATTTATAAATGGTTGAACCTAATAAATTTGATGATTCGCTCACCCATTTACTTTAGCCTTCCCCAAAATCACTGAGAAAATCTAGCAGGATAGCTTTAGCCCAGCTTCAAACTGATCCACCATCTCCTGTAGCCCTACCTGTTAAAAGGAAGTTGAGTGATTCATTTAAGCATTCTGGAAAAGCTAAAACTGTTGCCCAGAAATCTCAAAAACCAAGAAAACCACAAAATGAATTTGTAGATGAGCTGATGCCTAAATTGGACCCCCTCACAACACCCAATGAGTTTATAGATGAGCTACAGCTGATACCTAAGACAATTTTCTATGTACCTTACTTCACTAAGGTAGAGTAGGGGAGTGAGACCTTAGCTTACTTGGCTAACGCTTCCTTGGAACCCCTCCTAAGCCCATTGGATGAGAGGGTGTATCCCAGACTGGTGAAGCTTTGGTATCAGAACCTCAGGGTGCATGAGGCTAGTGGGGCAACTGAACCTATTTTTGTGATATTAATTGATGACTGGGAGACTAGGGTGGACACTAGGGACATAACAATTATTTTAGGAATCCCATTTCAGTATAATCCTTCCTCTAGTTTAGGAGCTCCCATCAGTGTTGCATTTTGAGACATGGCTAAACATTTGACTAAGGGAATTGTTGAATCTGGAGAGTCACTCATGAGGAGAGATTTTGATGCCAGCATGTCACTTATTGATAGCATTCTGAGAAAAAATGTTGTTGTGACTGGTCATCATTAAGAAAGAAGGTCCCCAATTGTAGATGCCTTATATTCTTTCTCCAAAGGGGATTATTTCAATGCTGTAGAACTGATTTTTAAGGGAATGAGGCACATTCGGGGGAAAGTGAAGAAGAGGCAGTTGGTGTTGGGTTTGCCTTATGGTAGGCTTATTACAGCCTTATTGAAGAGGGAGAAGTATATATGGAAGGCAGTGGTGATGATCTCAGATTGCTGTTTGTTATTGGTGAGGAAACAGTGGTGAAGAAAAATAAATCAAAAAGTGAAGAGATGGAATTAGTTAAAACAGCAAGTCTAAAATACACAGCCTGCAAGATACATGGCTAGTGTAGCAAGTTTTGAGTAAGTTAGAGTTTGTCCCACAGAGAAATTGATCTAGAACCCAACAGAAGGGTTATATTAGTAGGCCTCCAGATCGGGCTACAGATCTGGCAATCCTAAAGAAAGGCAGTTGGGTGACACAACTACACTAATTAACACTAAAGAAGAGAAACAAAGTGTAGTCCTATCCTAAAGAAAGGGTGGTGATGGTGTGTGATGAAATAAAAATAAAATTGATGGGAAGTATGCAATTAAGCTAAGGTTATCTCAGCTATGTAACTTAGACTTAGAGACTTTTCTGGAACAATCATTCAGATGGCTACAAGCACATCATGCAATGAAGAAGAATCTAACTCAACTCTTACGGTTTGACCTAGTCTCTTAAGGCTATACCCTCTCCACTTTAATAGTCACAAGCTATCAAATAGAGAGGATCAAACCCCATGAGTTAAATCAAAAAACTAATCTGATCCAAGGGAATGGACTGATCTTAAGGCTACAACCTGTCCACTTAAATGGTCACAGATTATCCAATAGATGTCCTCCTACCAATGGGTCAAATCAGATCATTAAAATCATTACAGACACCAAATTTGCCAGGCAACAAGCTCAGGCATTCATGGGAGCAAATAGCTCTTGAAAAATCAGTGGAAACCACAGTTGTTCAGAGACTATTTGGGAACTTAAATGCAACTGGTCATTGCTACAAAAGTCTTGCAAGGACTCAGCTCACAAGTCTGCAATCTCTACAGAGAAATTAGATCTAACATCTGATGTTGGTCATGTACAACAAAGGGGAGCTTGTTCCTGCTACAACCTCTCACAAGGCTAAGCACAAGTGTAGAGGATAAGAATCCCTCTCAGATTTGTGGCTTGAAATCACCCTAGGGCTATAGTCTGTCTACTTAAATGGTCACAAGCTATCCACCGAGGTTATCCAAATCACAGAGGTCTGAGATGGAACATGAAAATTGTTGCTACCACCATGGTTACAGGGCTACAAGCTCAAGCTTCCATGGGGTTTTCAAATCAGTAAAATCCTAAATGGATGGCATAGATCAAACAATGCTATGGATAAATAGGAAAATAGCAGATTGAATAAGCATTAAAATAGATATTTCATTGATTAACAAACACTTGCAATGAGATGTCCTCAAGGCAGCAGCCTTGTGCAGAACAGCCCTCAACAAATCCCAATGTGTACAAAACCCATTACAAAAAAGGAATTAAGCTATGCCTAATTGATTATAGAGAACATAGCCAGCAAGTGCTGGGCTAAGGAAGAAAAAAAAATGGAAAAAGAAGGTGATCTAACCCTAACCTTAATCTACTAAAGCTCACAGCTGACTAAGGTTGAAGGAGAGATGATTTTCTAAGTTTAAATTACAGCTTATATACACAGTCATTGATGCCTTGGACAAAAGGAGATTAAACCCTAATTTTATGGAAGATGTGGCTTGGTTACAACCCTTGGATGCCTCGGGATGTGTGCATAGAGATCAAGGCCTCAGGATGTGTGCCCTGGACCTAGAAAAATCTCTGAAAGGTTCCTAAGTATGGACTGAGAAGTGGAGATCCTGAACTTTGTGGGCTGGCTTTGGTTCTTTCATGCAGTCGCGTAGCTTACAGAGTGCTCGCGAGGTGAGATTTGGGTTGAAAAGCTTATCGCTCGCACTGAAGGCTTTGACTTATCGCGCATCTACTTTGCTTTGAAATGCGCTCGCGAGGAAGAGTTTGCAATGATTTATCTTGGCTCGCGCAGTGGAGCTTTAGATAAATTTTGCCTGGCACTTGGTGTAGTGAGTAGCATAGCTCACACGGTGGAGGTTTAGGCTTTTACGCTTGCGAGAGCTGCGCGAGAGAATTTATGGAGCTCTCTCTCCTCTTGAGCTCTGCAAGAGCCGCGCGAGCTTGCTTAAGTCTTTTGTGTGAATTAATCTCGTGAGACTGCGCGCATGGCTAATTTGATACTTAATCCCCGTGAGAGCTTCGCGAGCTGGATTTCTAAACATTCTAGTGCGCTAGTGCTTCACGAGGTCTTGGAGTGTTGAGAGCAATTGAATCACACGACTACTGCGTGAAGTAGTTCTCTAAGGCTAATCCTTCACTGAGCGCGCGAGTTCTTTGCTAGTTCACTTTGTGCTGTAGGTATCGACTTCGTGAGGTGGCTGCGGTAAATTTAAATAGCGCGAGGCAACACTCCTGACTGCGCAAGGCAACACTTCTGCTCCTCTGCTGCAGTGCATATGCTGTTGTTGCAGATTTAAACACTCATTTCCATTCTTCTCTCATCTGCTGGACTTCTTAGGTCCACATTGGCATGCAAAATAGTCACCATGGAGTGTACCACCATGGTGTTCCATCTGTCATTGCATCAGCTCCACATCTTAGCATACATTCTCTCTCTTTTTGGCTTCAAACACTTGGACTTTGTACTAAGCTGCAGCTGTTATTATTAACTACAAAACATACTAAACAGAGGATTATTAGACAGCTACAAGGTGTAGTAAAGGCTAGGTTAAGAGGTGAAAAGTGGTACTTTTCAGTGAATAATAGGCAGAAGAACCAATTGATGAATTGCCACCTATGGTTTTTGGAAAGAAATTATGGTCAACAAGTATGACTTTGATAGGGAAAAGGACGAAGGGGACTGAGGGTACATCAGCTGCCATCCTTGCTTCAGCTGTCACTACTGCTACCTCAAGAGCAGCCACATCTGCTGTTATACCTTTTGTTGCCACATCACCACCTTTGTCAGCAGCTTCTACTTTGGTCACCCTTGCTGCCAGTTCAGTGCCACACACCATCCCTTCACCCATCATTCCTTCTGCCATCCTTGCTCCTATGCCTGTCATGTCCATTGCACCCTCCACAATCCCCACCACCATCCCTGTGTCAGTTCCATCTCCTCCCACTTTCCCATTTACCTTACCTACTCCCACCATAAAAAGAACATACCAAAAGAGAACCCCTCAACCTAAATCACCAAGTCCTTCCATTCCAGCTCCTGAACCCACAAACATTGACCAACCTACCACCACTGAGCCAGTTACCTCTCCTACACATTCCCTATCACTTATTCATACCCAAGGGCTGGAGCAGTTCACCTCTGAGGGGTACTCAACCTTGATTGACTCCATTGTGGAGAATATTGGGCATGAGTACACACCTCTGAGGGGTACTCACCTTTTCAGTCAATCCAACCTACCCCACCAATTACCCAAGCCATCCCAGATTCCTTTTCCCAAATAATTGCCCTTCTTACATTTTTCCAGCCACAATTGTTTACCAATACTAAGAACCAGTCTTCCATGCAAACCTGCCTACACTCCATCAATTCCACCCTTCTGTCTTCTCATCCAACAATCCAACCTCTTATCCCTACACCCCACCTGTTACCCAAGCCATCCCAGATTCCTTTTCCCAAATAATTGCCCTTCTTGCCTCTATCCAATCACAATTGTTTACCAATACTGAGAACCAGTCTTCCATGAAAACCTGCCTTCACTCCATCCAATCCACCCTTCAGTCTTCTCATCCAACAACCCAACCTCTTATCCCTACACCCACACCACCTCCTTCACCTCAGCCTTCTATTTCTGTGGTAACAACAGCTGCTGCTACACAAACTGGCCCTGATAATGAAGAGCTGGCCCTTATCCCATCTACCTCCACCTCTATTGGTACCCAAACTGATTTTGAAGAAGAGTTACTATTGGTTACTTATCTTGTGTTCAAAAAGGGGTTTAAAATCACACAATTAAAGGATATATTGGTTGCACACACAAAGGTGTGCAACCAATATAAGGGTATGTCCACAGGGAAATACGGGCTAAAAATTAAGTAAATCTCCAGATCTAAGGAAGATTTGGCACCCTGCCTAATACTAAAATAGCAAAAGAGAGGAGAGGTTTTAAGGGGTTGTCACTTTAATCTAAACTACAGAAACACAATTAAATGCAGAAATGAATTGAGATTAAATCCAGAGTTCAGATCTTAAAAGTGGGGGGAATTTTTGGTGAAATTAAAAACAGAAAATGGAGAGAAGCAACTTGGAGTTTCGTCTTACTGCAATTGGATTGAGCTGACAGTGTCACAAAGAATTCAGAATGCATCAATCCCTCATCTGGCTATAAGCACAGCTGCAGGGTAAAAGGATCTGATCTAATTACAACAATTAAACCAATATTACATTGAAATAAAATCGTTATACAATGAAATGCTCTCAGATTTATAGTCTGTACATCATCTGACCCTTAATAACATACTCAGCTCTTCCCAATTATAGATCCAACCTTACTCCTTGCTACTCCAAAGAAATTAGCCAACCATGGTTGGGCTAAAAGGAAGAATAGAGAATTTTGATGCAAGCTCTGATCTCCAGAATTGATCCCCCTTTTTCTGGTGGCTTCCCTTCCTTTTATAGCTTTCCTCCTCTACCTCAGATCCATTTTTCCCGCCAATTATAGCTTCCAGAATCATTCTGTTATTCCTTCCTTTATTCCCCTTCTAGAAGGCTCTTTCAGTTAGTTAGAGTTGGGGGAGAGCACGTGGGTCGGTTAGGGTTTCTCAGGGCACTTCTAGAGACTTTGTGTCGGTCACCAGAATGCCTTGGATTGCGTGTAGCAGGTCACTAACTTGCAGTGTGTGCGCAGTAACTTTTTAGAGAAGTCCTTCAGTCGATTTCGATAGGTTCCCGAGGCTTTCGACAGGTTCCAAACATGCCTTCTATTCCTTTCGCTAGAATTCAGATCCTTTCGATAGGTTCCGATTGGTTGGGTTGAGAATAAAGCTCCAGCATCCGCAACCTTCATCTACTGTGTTCGACAGGTTGGGGCCTCCTTTCGATAGTTTGATCTATGCACATTACATTTCGATAGGTTTGCTTTTAGCTTTTGTCGATAGGTTCTCAACTTTTCGATAGGTTATCGATAGGTGTCCTTAGCACGACAGGTTTTAGAATCCTATCAACAGGTTCTCTTCAAGCTTAGGCAACCTGTCGATAGGATGCTCCCTTCTTGTTTCTGACTGTGCGATAGGTTCTAGGATCCTATCGAATTCTCCCATCCTCACGAATTCTTCCTTCTCTCAGCCTTTAGATCCTATTGACAGGTTCTAGTAACCTCTCGATAGGTTGTTGTCAGCCTATTTTCACTCCTTCAACACTGCTTTGTTGTTGCTGCATGCTCTAAGTGAGCCACTGTTGGGTCTGAACTGCATTGAGAGATGGACTTTTGCACTATGACTGCTTTTTACTGCTATCTATAAGACATACTCAACAAGTATTTATTAGTTCACTCATAGGTCTATCAAAGCTCATGTTAAGGGGTGAAAAGTGGTACTTTTTAGAGATTAACACACTCCCAAACCTAAGATTTGCTAGTCCTTGAGCAAAGGAAAAATAAAGAAAACTAAAATGCCACTTTTGTAGGGAGCACAGATGCATTTAGCATATGCATAGATGATCCCTAGTGTAGGAGTGGAGTCTCCTGAGAGTTTTCAGTGAAGGTACCCACAAACTTCTCCAATAAAATCAGTTAGTACTAGTGCACATGCTAAAACAGAGTTTCGTGAGATAAAAACAAATTCCACACCATGTGCATTCAATTCTAGAGGATTTTCAGTAGAAAAAAAATCTTCAGTTTAAAACTTGAAGTTCTGCTATAATTCTTTCATCATCAATCAGTTCATGGCAAAGCCTTGTGTCTGAAAATTAATGTAGAGTTCACCTTTAATTTAAGAATTCTGTTTTGACAATGCCCCAATCAATTTTTTATTTCAGACCCAAGTCTTACCAGGGCTGTCCACTCTCAGTAAAAATAGAAGGGTGCATCATTTCACATGGCTCAAGAGCAGTTACAGCCCTCAAATAGGACTGCAAGAATGAGCATAGGCATTGCTCTAACTTTTGAAAATTTCAAACTCTTTTCATCATAGATTAAACACATCCTCATCTCCACATGACAGCTCAATCCATTTAAGATCAATAAGGTCTTTTTATTGAGTTGTAATGTGGCTTATGGGTGAAATTTACAAAAGAATAAAGGGGCAAAAGGGAATCAATTTGAGAAATCAGGAAGGTAAGGAGGTGATGCACCACCTTCTTCAGTTCAGCACAATTTCATCTACTTCTTGAATTTCCAGATTTGAAATGACCAGTTTCTAATCATCTTTTCAATCTTTCGATGAGATGACTTCTCTTTCTCATTCTTTTACTTTGCTTTTCTGTTTTTCTTTTCTTTTTGTATGCTTTTGCTTTTTTTTTATTTTTATTTTTATTTTTTTTATTTTTTTTTATGGGTTGGAGTGCCACAACACCACCAAATGTGCTTTCCTCTTACTCAACCAAATTCTAAACCTTGCTCCTCTAACCTCACTTCTACTCCTTTTTCTTGATTTCTTAGATCAAGAGTGAACTGAAATAGGTCAAGGGGTTTTGGGTTCAAATTTTTTAGTTTTTATCAAAGAAAACTGAGAATTTTAAGGCTCAAATGGTGTATATCAAGGGCAGTTCAAAGGTGGAAAAATTTTAGTCTCAAACTGTCCAGGGGATGGCCTTACTTCATGTCCTCAATGTCATGAATGCTGTCAAGCTGTTTCAACTTGGATTTGCCTAACTTCTAGTGGGCAAAATTAGATCCAATCAGTCCATAGAGCAAAAGAAATTGCCAAGACACTCTTTAAAGAAAAAAAAATTCAGGCCCAAATCTCACTGGGTATGGCCTTCCATCAAATTTTTTAGGGTGTATCCTTACAATTTTCTCTCATTTCAGGTTCACTAAACATCAAATTTTAAAAATTCTTGACATTTTCTTCATGAAAAATGTTAAAACTACAGCTCATTTCAGTTTAAAAAAGTTTTTAAGTTCCTCTTTTCCAGAAATCAGGTGGGAAATCACTTTATTTTCAAAAAAAATTTCAACATAGCTGCACTAGCATTAACTTATTTCATTGGCACACCTGCCATACCCCAAAACCTCAATTAAATAGTGTCCTCACTGTTCAGAGAGAAAGGTGTAGTGCAGCATGGTAAAAATAGGAGTAAAATGCAGAAAAGGGTACATTAAGCAGGCAAGCGAAGAAAAGCAGTACATTATTAAAAAATTATGCAAGTAAAGGAAGCAGAAGATTTATTATATAAATCAGTACATATATGCCGAAGAAGTAAAGAAAAGAAATCTAGACACAAGGTATCAAAATCCTTGAAGAGGAATTGCAAGCCAGAGGGGGGGAAAAGTTCTAAGGGAGAGGAGGCTGGGTAGGGGGTGAAGGGGGAGAGGATGGCGGTGGTTCGAGCTTTTGTTTTTTCTTCTTTCTCTTATTCTTTTTCTTCTCTTCCTTTGCCAAAATCTGTTGCACTTCTTCGTACTCATCCCATAAAAATTGTAAGGGATTAGGCTTGACTGGTGGTGGCCAGACGGGGTAGAATTTGGTCGGCAAATCTTTGGGTTTGTCGTCTGCCATGATTGGGATATGGAAGGACTGAAGAGGTAAGGAGGGAATGGATGTGAAAGGACTGGACGAGGTTGATATTTAAAATGCATGGGCGGTGGAGTATGAATCAGTATAATAAACTGTTCGCATTCTTCCAAGCTTAATTGCTGAAAATGAAGGTGGGAATAAATGTTAAGGTGGTTGCTGTATGGGGTGTTGTGTAGATTAATATGGGGAATGGAGTGCGGACTGCATGTTGGGCTATTTTTAGCAATGGTGGTGAAGTCAAGGAAGTATGCGCAATGAATGCTTAGACACCGACTTGTGGTTAAGGATGAAAACGAGCTCTAACAAGGTTGGTGATGCGGTTTTCGACGGGTTGGTGCAACCTGTCGAGAGGTTAAAAACTATTGAACCTCTCGAGAGTTTCACTCTATCCTATTGAATGTAGCAGAAATGACCTAACGACAGGTATATAAAAGGTGAAAATCGATTTCGATAGGATGAACTGAATGGTTTCGATAGGTTGGGCGCTCCTATCGAACACTAGAAAGAATATGGCTTGCAGGTGGAAATCTTCGATAGGTTAAATCCTTCCTATCGATAGGTTCATACGGTACAAGATTCATCCTCTCAATAGGTTCTCGATAGGTATCCAGAACCTATCAAAAGCTTCGTTCTGACCTTTTGAACCTGTCGAAAAGTTGTTTTAACCTATTGACAAGTCTCAGAGCCTATCGAAATCCTCAAATGACGTATCGAAATCCTCAAATGACTTATCGACAGGTCCCAAATGCTCATAGAAACTACATTTTCATGCAGTGCTCAGCCTCAGCACTCAGCAAACTCTTTTGTTGTGCTTCCATTCAAATTTTCTTCCATTGTTGACATACTCCCATGGTCCCTGGACTGCTGACAAGATTGAAATGATGACCTAATGCTAGCATGGCAATTTTATTGTAAATGAACAAAACATCAAAACAGAAAGTAAGTACTTAAAACAGAACCAAAATATAGTACATATGATACACACTGAAATCATGTATAAATTGGAGGGTCCTGAAGATCAATGGTCTCCTTAGGCTCACAGATTTTTTCAACACAAATTTTTAACCTCTGTCCATTGACTTTCATGACCCTACCATCTTTAGGGTCCATGATTTCTACAGCTCCAGATGAGGAAACCTGTAAAACTTTGTAGGGTCCATCCCATCTGGACTGTAATTTTTCTAGAAAGAATTTTAATCTTGAATTGAACAACCATACCTTGTCACCTATTTTGAATTCTTTCCGCAGCAAGTGCCTATCATGAAAGGCTTTGATTTTTTCCTTGTAAATTCGGGCATTTGAATATGCTTCCATCCTCAACTCAACAAGCTCAGATAATTACAATTTCCTGTTCACACTAACAGAAGTTAAGTCAGAATTTAATATTTTAATGGCCCAATATGCTCTATGTTCTAACTCAACAGGCAAGTGACATGCCTTGTCATATACTAGTCTGAATGGGGATATCCCTATGGGGGTCTTATAGGTAATCCTATAAGCCCACAAGGCATCTGACAGTTTTATAGACCAATCTCTCCTATCAGCTCGCACAGTCTTATTTAGGATGTGTTTGATTTTGCTGTTAAAAATCTCTACTTGCCCACTTGTTTGTGGGTGGTAGGGAGTAGCATCTCTGTGGGTCACAGAGTATTTTTCCAACAGTTTTTCAAAAGGTTTATTGCAAAAGTGGCTTCCTCCATCACTAATAATAGCTTTGGGGGTGCCAAACCTAGAGAAGATGTTGTCCTTTAAAAACTTAATGACAACCTTATGATCATTTGTTCATGTAGCTATGGCCTCTACCCATTTGGACACATAGTCCATAACTACAAGGATGAAATTATATACCTAGGAGGGGGGAAAAGGTCCCATAAAATCAATTCTCCATATGTCAAATAATTCAACAACAAGCATAGATTGTAAGGGCATGGAGTTTATTTTTGTAATACTTTCCATTTGCTGGCATCTAGAACAAGTTTTGCAATGCTGTATGGCATCCTTGAAAAGAGTTGGCCAATAAAAACCACTTTGAAGCACCTTTGAAGCAATCTTGTTACCACTGAAATGGCCCCCACAAGCTTGTTCATGACACATGGTTAGAATGTTTTCAAACTCAGTTTCAAGTACACATCTTCTTATCACCTGGTCTGCACAATACTTAAAAAGGTAAGGATCCTCCCACAAGTAATATCGAATGTGTGAGAAGAACAGATTCCTATCATCCTTACTCTAGTGTGGGGGTATCTTTCCCACAGTAAGATAGTTTACTATGTTGGCAAACCAAGGCATACTTATATTTACAGCAAAAAGCTGCTCATCTGGGAAAGAATCATTGATGGGTAAACTCTCTATTTCAGCATTTGGGATCCTTGATAGGTGGTCTGCAATCATATTTTCAACCCCCTTCTTGTCTTTGATTTCCAAGTTGAATTCCTGCAGAAGAAGAATCCATCTAATTAGTCTAGCCTTGGCCTCCTTCATAAACAAGAGGTATTTTATGGCTGAATGGTCAGAAAACACAGTGATCTTGGATCCCAACATATATGATCTGAACTTTTCCAAAGCAAATACAATGGCTAGCAGCTCCTTTTCAATTGTAGTGTAATACAATTGAGCATCAACCATTAATTTACTAGCATATGCCACCACACATGGTGCTTTATCTTTCCGTTGTCCCAGTACTACACCAATGGCAAAGTCTGATGCATCACACATCAGCTCAAATGGCAGAGAGAAATCAGGAGCTTGTAATATAGGAACAGTTGTCAAACAAGTATTCAAAAGTTCAAAAGCAGCTAGGCATTCATCATTGAACACAAATGGAACCTCTTGGCACAGCAAGTGGCAAAGAGGCTTGGAAATTTTGCTAAAGTCTTTGATGAACCTCCTGTAGAAACCAGCATGGCCCAAGAATGATATGACTTGTTTGACAGTTTTGGGAGGGGGCAAATATGCTATTAAATCAATTTTAACTTGATCAACCTCTATTCTTCGTTGGGAAACAACATGTCCTAGGACAATACTGAGCTTATCATTAATTCAAAAATCAAATTATAGGTCATGCCTAATACATTCAACTTCAGACCCAATGCTCACCAGAGCATACTCTCACAATGGACCTTGAGGGTTTCATTTTCTCTCAAGCTAAAGAGCAGTTACAGCCCCCCAAATGGGTCTGTAAGCATGAGAATAGGCAAAGTATCTAAGTCCTGGCATCATTGGCATATCCTCACCATAGATTAGACAACCCCTTGTCTCTTCATGACAACTCATTTAACTTTGGATCACAAGGTCTTTAGCTGGGTTGTAATGTGGCTAATGAATTGGGTTATAAAGAATGTAAGGTTGAAAAGGGATTCAAAGTTGAGAAATCAATAAGTGAAGGAGGTGATTCATGACTTCACCTCTTTGTAGTTCAATCCCTTTCATTTTCTTTCAAAATTTTCAGACTGGAAGTGGCCAGCTTCTCCTCTTCATTATGATTTTTCCAATGAACTGTTCCTCTTGAGTCCTCTCTCATTCCTCTTCATTATTATTTTTCTTTTTTTTCTTGCATTTTTCTTTCTATTTTTTGTTTTTATTTTTGTGTTTGTGACTTGCCACCTCTTTCTTTAGCTGCTACACTGCTCAACTTTAGGTATCTCTTCTCCATTCACCCACTGTTGACCCTATCTTGTCCATCTTCAGCTCCTTCTCCTTTACCTTCTGAATTCTCAGAGTGAGGGTAGGTTTGAGTCAGGTGCATAGGTTCAGGTGCAAGTACTCAGGTGTATTTTGAAGAAAATTGGAAATTAAGACTCAACAGGTGTGTGCACATGGGTAGTTGATTAGGATTTGATCTGTTTAAGCTCAACAGTCCAAGAGAAGGCCTTGATCCTTTCCTAAGTTTCATGAGTGCTGTCAGTTGTTTCAACTTGGAGGTGCCTAACTTCTAGTGACGACATTGCCTCAGCCAGTCCTTCGAGCTAGAAGAACTGCCTCAGTTACTCCTCAAAGGAAGGAATTTTTTTTTTTTTTAGGCCCAACTCTCACTAGTTATGGTGTTCCATTGAACTTTTAAGTATGTCGTTACCTTTTTCTCTCTTTAATGATTCACTCAGTATTGATACAGGTGAGTTTACTTGGTGTTCACATCATGGAAAAGTTAAAATTTAAAAGCTTATAATGCCTAAAGGTCTGCAAAATTTTAAATTTCTCATTTTTCTAATGATTCTTAGGTGAACATGGTTCTGTTTCTATCTTACTCACTTGAATCTGCTGCACTTAGGTTAACTATTTCATTGGCAAAACCTGCCACACCCCCAAATCTATGAGGAGCAGTGTATTCATTAATTCAAAGGTGAGATGTGCAGCAGGTATAAAACCTGGAAATTAACAAAACAGAAACTACAAAAGAGAAAAAGAACACACAAAAATGAATAAGGAATTATGCACACGTATAAGCAAAATAGTGACAGATTACCGAGAAAAGAGATTTTATTATAGATACAAAAGCAAACAGGTTACAAAAAGATAGAAAATTATAAACCTAAGAACAATCTAAGCAAAACATCCTGTCAAATAAAATAGTTCTTCCTCCTGGCTCAGGGATATCCTCAACTTGCTGTGGAAGAGGAACTGTAAGCCAGGAGGAGGAGGGAGACAAGGATCATGGAGATGGGTGTTGAGCATGTGGTGGGGGGTTTGAGGAAGATGGTGGGGGAGAGGCTGGTGGTTCAATTTTTTGCTTCTTCTTCTTTCCCTTCTCCTTTTTCTTCTCCTCCTTGGCCAGGATCCTCTGGACCTCTTCGTACTCATCCTAAAAAAATTGTAGTGGGTCCGGCTCCTTAGGCGGTGAGGGGTCTAACCACATTGGATAGAATTTGTTTGGGAACTCAGTGGGTTTGTCGTCCGCCATGGTTGGGAGTAAGGAGGGACTAGTAAGGTTAGAGGAGAATGGGTGAGATGAAAATGAACTGTCCCTATATTTAAAGTACTTGGACGGTGGAATATGGATGGGCACATTAACTATCGTCTCTTTTCGAGCATGGCAATAAATTGTGATTGTTCTAGGTATGATAAATCACACAACCTATTATGGGGAAGGAGAGCTCACAATAAATGGTGGTCTAATTTTGGCATAGGGAATTAAGGCAAGCCCACGTTTCACGGAGTTTTCCTAAGTGCTCGCGGAGTAGGATTCTCGCGCAGCACAGATGTACCTCCGCGAGAAGGATAATCATGTAGAAGCAAATAGCTCCTCGAGTACAAAATCAAGGACATTTTGTGCCTCGCAAAGTTACCTCATGGAGTAGAAGTTGGGATTGAGCATGCGAAGTCATTTTTCATTTCTCGCGCAGATTAGCTGGGGATCTACAAGAAGAACATCCATTCGGAGTTTCAGAGGTCTCGCATAATAGAATGTTTTGAAATCTGCAATTCGCACCCATATGACTCCGTGAGAAAGTGGTGAAATGGCCTGCGACCGTGAAAATTAGGCCATTTAACCCCGCGAGAAACCAACAGTCAACCTCTTTACACCATTTGTTCTCAAGCCTGTGCTTGCACAATGTCTTGCACCCATTCAGTGGCCATCAGCATCTACCCTTCACATGTATCCCTTTTTCAAATGATAATAGCCTCCCTAATACCAGCACATGCATAACAAAAATTCCAAATGATAAAACACCTTGATGAACACAGATTCTGTGACGACCCGACTTTTCCAATCCTTATGATATAGGAAAAATCGGTTCATCAACTTATTAATTTCTCAATAAGTTGTATCTCAAACTAAAGCCGGTAGCATAAGCATAAATTCTAAGCAAAAATAACTAATAAGCAAGGACAAAAACTCATGCAAAAATATATCACCAAGAGGAACTAGGAAGAACCACTAGCGATGGCCAATCCAAACACCTAAACAATGGTTCCTAATGATGGTTCCTCGAGTGATATCAAAAATGACAAAACAACGGCCTTGGGCCCATAATTCAAAAAGATTCTAATCTAAAGAGTACCAAAAAGACAAATCCTGATCAAGGAAAGAACTCCTCTGCTGGGGTCTCTAACTCCTCCTCAACAATGTAGTTAGTCTTTCAAATCAATATCGTCATATCCTAAGTTAGTGTCAGCACCTGTGACGAATAGTCGGGGTGAGCTAACATCGAAGCTCAATAGAGGAATCTTTATCTATTTACATTTTATCATAAGTAAAGGTTTTCAAAGACAAAATCGAATCAGTTATGGTTTTCAAAAGATGCATTGATGACTAAATTCCAGTTATAAAATAGAAAGCCAAAAGATGATTCAGTAAATCTGATGTTCTAATGTTTTCAAATTCTGAATTAACATGCTTCTTATCTTAAATTTATAACTTAAGCATAATCTCTCAAATTACATACTAGCATGAGAGCACGAGTATCACCGATGGGAAACCCTACTGACCATCGCCGTTCATGAACCCTTTTTCGGAAGTGCAACAAGCCCCTACCTAATGAGGGAAACTTGTGCCAAATAGAATTACCGTCAACACGGTTGGTAGGATCTAGGGTTTCGTTCGTATGTGCCTCAAATTAAATGCAATGCTAAACATATCGTATGTTATGTAATTAATACATTTTTTAGATTTTCAGAGTTTTGATTCAAAGTTCACATTCGAAAATGAAGTTCGAAAGTTCAAATTTCTGAGTTCTTATATCAAAGTTTCGGAGTTCTTCATCATGCCAGGTTTATCAAAATTCAGATTTCAATGTTTGCAACAAATAACTAATACTTAAAATATAATGCAAATTAGGTTTAGGGTTCCCCTACCTTAGTTTAGAGTCGAGCGTATCAGAGGCAAAGCAAATGCCCACTCAACGATCTCCAATCTTTAATCTACATTACAAACATTCATGTATACACATGTTACCGACTAATTATCATATAAGCCAAAGTTTCTAATATTTTCTCACAACTAGGCGAAATAAACAAGTTTAAGGTAATGTTGACTCATGTGAAAACTTGTCCCTACTTCACCCTAAATTTTGACCTTTATAACATTCTATTCATAAATTTGTCAATTCATGAAAGTTATAGGGCTCGTTGTCTTCTTTCCAACGTCTCAAAAATTGCATTAATCCAAGTTCGGGATAAAACCTTATGACCAAAATACCAAACCAGTGTCGGCACATCAGACCAAATTTGACCCTCGAATTTCCCAAAAATGCATGAGGTAATTCGACCCTCAAATTTATATTCGATGGTCGAATTTCAAATTCGACCCTCAAATTTCTCTGGTTCCGAACCCTTCATGTTGCTTCCTTGGTCTATTTCCCCCTCAAATCTTATCGGATTCACTCTATTTTTGTACACACACATACACTAAATTAAAACAAGATTTATTTTACAATCTAAACCATTAAAATCAAAGGGAAACTAACCTTTTTTGCCGATTGATCCCATGGGTTTAATAAATGTTGCCTAAAAGGGTTTTGAAGCAAAATCTTCGGATTTCTTCAATGATTGATCTCCATCTCTTCAAAACACAGACGACGATCGTGAGATGATCGGTGTCACAAGTGTTGCGAAAGGTACGGAGTGTGTGGAGCTTGTAGGTGATCGCACGATAGAAATACCACAAGGGTTTCAAAGGTGACTGCGCTCAAATAGGTTGGGTCGGTTCTCTAAATTCTCACTCCCTTTCTCTCTCTACAAAAACTTCAAATGGCAAAGCTTAGCCAGTAAGCAACCAACCTCCTCTCTCTTATAACCGAATGAAAACCTAACTAAATATCAAGGATATTTAGTTGCAATTCTATCCTCTTATCTTAAGGTTGGGTTTTGGTGTTGAGCGGCACACCGCAAGTCGGTGCACGGCTTTCACACTAAATGCCCAATCACACCCTAAACTCTAATCCTTCCACACAAACCTACCCAAATATTATTTAATGACTTATTATTAAATAAAACCATGGCGACATTGGTCACCGTGCCGGACTCGTGCACGAAATCAGTCAAACTCGAATTCAAAAAATATCAAGATATTACATTCCCCCCTCCTTAGGAATTTTCATCCTCGAAAATGTAAAATAGGTCACGAAGAAACCATCCTAACTGAAAGTCCGGAAACAAAAGGAAAACCACAAGCCCAAAGCAAAAGGACATGGGTCATAGTTCGATGGCCTCACAGGGCACGCATGTCAAGAGATGGGATCCGTACTAACCTGGATGTACTGCATGTGGCACCTGAAGGGCCATAGTGGATTGCATTTGTACATGGATGCCTACACCTCGAGTGTCACGTGCTGGGAAACAACCTCACCGTGACTCATGGTGAACGAAATGCCAAGGACAAAACTATATGCCAAAACCAAATGCCAAGCCAAAGTTCAAACAAAGCGAAAGGTCACCTACATGAAAAGACCCCAGACCCACAACTCAAAGGTAAAACAGCCATAGACATAATCGCAGAAACCAGAAACCATGATAAATAGGGGACAACAACATATCCACATAGCAAGCATACATAAAGCAGAGAAGCCATATCGAAAAGAACAGAGCTATCCATAAAAAATATAACAAATAAAAAGTTATAAAAAGTGTAGCAAAAGAAGAACCACCAGGTTATAGATAATCCATGGAATAAGTACAATCCATAAGAATCCAATCAAAAAGTACTATAACAGCACACAGGCTGAGCGAATCCTCCCCCTCAGCAGCCTGACCAGTCGAAGCCTGGTCATCGTCTCCATCATCAGCATCATCAGCGTCCGTGCCGTCGTCACCCGCATCTGTAGGGACACTGGGACCCGCGCCCGACGTAGAAGGGTGGTGAATCGACGCCCGGATATCAGCCATGTAAGTCGCATAGTCGGCTTGGAACACGTGCTGCATCAAGTATGTCAAAACGCAGCCATGAACCTCCAACCGAGTAAACTCGGAGAAGGTGAGGACATCAGCCTGTGGGCCCTGATCGGGTGCAGGAGCGACAGGCTCTGCTACTGCGTGCGCTGCATCCTCCTCTTCATCCTCGTCAGGAACCACCATACCTTTGGAAGCCTTGATCAATTGATTGTAGGTCGAACCCTAATTGACTAAGTTATAAGGTTTTGAGATCGGCCGTGGACCGTGGCTCCGTAGGGGGAATCTCATAAGTTGGTCCCGCTCTATAATTCTCTATCATAACAGAAATCAAGCTAGCATATGGAATGCCCTTCGCCGGTTTCTTCACTTTCTTTCCCATTTTCTCACGAGCCTTAATAATCCCCTTAAGAAAGATTTTCGAGGAATTGAACTAACGTTCTTTAAATGCCGCAAACAAAATCTGTTGAATGGGGCCCCGACGCTCCGATTTATGGCCAAAAGGGTAAAGGGTGGCCTTAAAAATGACGTCCAACATCCACATGGTGTTGGGCATTTGAGAGCATGTGATTGCCTTGCCGGACCCATGTTTACCCTGGGTCATTTGTGCAATGACCTCATGAACCGGGACAGATTTAGGGTAGGGAGGAGCCAGACCCATATTCGGTGAGTGTTTGTTCGAGCACCACATTGTCATGGAAATTCCATCAAGGTCAAAGGCATAGTCCCGACCATCAAGGGTTGTGTAGATTTTCTTATCGTCTTCCCATCTCATACGCTAATAGAATAAGCGTACCAGGCGAGGATAGAAATGTGTGTGTAAAGGCTGTAATAGAGAGGTTAATTGGGCTTTTTCTAGGTAATCAGAAGCCGACTGGGTGGTTGGCTGCTGATCGAAGAGTTAGGGATCAAAGATCCATTCATCAGCAACACCTTTAACACTCCAAAACTCATTGGGCTGTTCACAGATTTGTGAGGGCAATGGTTGCCAAACTGGCTGTGGTGGTGGCTGAGTCGGCTGTGAAGGTGATTGAGCCAGTTGGCTTGAGGACCCAGCCCTAGAAGCTGGCCTCTTGGATGTAGGGACCCTAACTGGGGTTTGTTTCTTTGGTCCCATGTGATTAAAATGTAAGAAGAAATCGAAAAGCAAAAGAAGAAGCAACAAAAACCCAAATGAAGAGGGTTTACCTTGGTAGAAAACCCCTAAAGGAATCCTCTTAGTGCGTAAGATATGCTCCTTGCGATCCAAGATTTGTATCGGGTCCTCAATCACTGTCAAACCATCCTGAAGCTCGATGGGTTGGTAATCAAGCAAGTGAGTCTGGTCGCATATGTATCACCGCAGCATAGACACATGGAGGATGTTGTGCATGCTGGATAATTACGGTGGTAGCGCTAATCGATATGCAACCTCTCCGACTCGACCTAATATCTCAAAAGGCCCAACGTATCGAGGACTCAACTTCCCTCATTGCCGAATCACATAACACCTTTCGTAGGTGAAATTTGAACAAATACATTATCGCCGACCTGAAAATCCACATGTCTCCGCTTGAGATTGGCGTAGCTTTTCTGACGACTCTGAGCTACACGGAGTCTCTCACGAATCAACCACACCGTCTCAGTCATACGCTCAACTATCTCAGGCCCTAGGATAAGTTTCTCACCCACTTCTTCCCAGTTTAGCAGTGATCTACACTGCCGTCCATACAAAGCAAATGGTGCCATACCAATGCTAGCTTGGAACCTATTGTTGTAAGCGAACTCAATCAAAGGTAAGTGTTGGTCCCATGACCCGTGAAAATCTAACATAAAGGCTCGTAGCATGTCCTCAATGATATGATTCACTCGCTCAGTCTGGCCATCGGTCTGTGGGTGAACTGCTGAGCTGAAGTCGAGACGAGAACCCATTCATTCTTGAAACCACTGCCAAAACTGTGAAGTAAACAACGGATTCTTGTCTGATACAATATTGGCCGGTATACCGTGTAGTCGAGCGATCTCCTTGAGGTATAACTCTGTGAGTCTATTGACGGTATACGTCGTATTGTAGGGTAGGAAATGAGCAGATTTGGTTAGTCAATCCACAATGACCCAAATGGCATTGTTCTTCTTCAGTGTTTTCGGTAAACCCAGGATGAAGTCCATTGCAATGGTTTCCCATTTCCACTCAGGTACAGGTAATGATAGTAATAACCTTATAGTATTATGATGATCAACCTTAACCTGTTGACAGACCAAGTATCGCGATACGTACTCAGTGACGTCGCATTTCAAACCTCACCACCAGAAGCTCTTCATGAAATCTTAATACATCTTGGTGTTACCAAGATGTATGGTATACATCGATTTGTGAGCCTCTTTCAGAATGGTGTCCCGAAGCTCAGTACTTGTCAGTACACAAACTCGGTTTCAAAACAACAAGGCCCCATCTGCTCGAATGGAGAAATCCTTCTTGCTTTCATTAAGTACATCTCTCCTAATCGCCATCATCTCATCGTCTGTCATCTGAAGCTTCCTGATATTCTCGAAGAGCGCAGGGCGCAATACAAGTGTAGCCACCAATGCTCCCAAGCCTTTCACATCAAACCGTGAGCTGCCTAAAGCCATATCTTTTAATAGCTTCCATCTCTATATCCGACTGACAAGATGTGATAATTGTGCTGAAGACCTTCTACTAAGAGCATTAACAACGGCATTCACCTTTCCCGGATGGTACTGAATCGAGCAATCATAATCCTTCAAAAATTCCATCCATCGTCGGATAATTTCTTTTATGGTCCTTCAACTTCCTAGAACCATAAGCAATGGCTCACTCATTTTGATTAAGCACACAGCCTAATCCGCTTGATTTTTCCTAAGAAGGAAGAAAAATTAAAAGAAACCTTAAGAACCCTCAAAGAACTCGAGCTCGGCCCTTTTTCCAAAGTGTGAGATGATAAACAAAACAAAACCCAACTAACTTAAACTCGAGAGATTCGACCCTAAAATTTAAATTCGAGCATCGAATTTCAATTCGATGGTCGAATTTGAATTCGACCCTCGAGTTTATCAAAAACCCTGTTAGTGGCCATACAAAATTCAACCTTCGAATGTTAAATTCGAGGTTCGAATTTTGTAGTAACAGTGTCCTTCAAAAAATGTTCCAAAATTTAACTTTTTTTAAAGTTGGTCTTTATTCTATATCGACCTTTTCAAAGCTCGAACATATTTAACACTAATCCCAGGCTATGCCGTAGGGGTAACACCTATAATTTGCTATTATAAGTCATCAACCAAGCTAGACATGACCCGATTGATTGCATGTCATTTAGCTAAAGTAAACATACACATGTAGGTACAATTTTCTAAAATTTGTATATCTGTATGAACTATGAAATATATATTGCAAGCCCAAAATCTTTATCAGACGTTCAGCTCGAATAACTGATATAAAAGGTGCTACCCTAGTCTTCACTCCGTAAAATCGAAATGACTTTCCCATAGGAGGACGAAAAGTTACCACTTTCCTCAGGCAATCAACTCTTGCATGATAAGCGGATAGCCAATCCATTCCCAGTATCACGTTAAAATCCACTGTATTCAATAATATCAAATCTGCCCTAGTCTTAAGATCCTCCACACGAATGATGACTGATTTGTTCACGGTGTCCATTTTCACTGAACTACCCGTAGGAACTGTCACCACTAATATAAATTCTAACATCTCAGGCGTAATGCCCATACGTGTTGAGAACATCGGGTAATAAATGAGTGAGTAGACCCAGGGTTGATTAATACTCATGCCTCAATTACAAGTGTAAAGTATTCAGGTTTTATGCCTATGTTTTCAGTTAAGTATATATAAGATAGCATCATGATATTACCCAAAATGTCACAATAACATATAACTTCTAAGGACATTCATCAAATGAGAATAAGGTAAACTCTCGATAATCAATACTGGATTATACCTTGGATGACTTCATTCATTGGTTGGGCATCGCGTGATGATGTTGGTCCCGGAATAGATGTCGAAGCCATATTCCTTTGATTCGGCTCTGGGCAATCCTTCACTAGATGTCCCTTCTGACCACATCTAAAGCATGCGCCCAAGGCGAGCCTGCACTTCTCCATCCTATGCTTCTTTCCGCATCTTGCACACATATCAATCGGTACGAATGAAGAGATACGTAAGACTTGTAGTACTACGGATGCTCTAGTTGTTGCCGATGTTGTCGCCTCTCTCTCCAGTTCGAGACAGTCTCTTATCAGATGTCCAATGCATCCACACCTAAAACACGCACCTGTGATCCTTCTACACATCTCCGTCTTGTGCTGCTTACCACCGTGAGCATAACTCAACAAGAGTGGAGGGAGAGGTGTGCGCAGTGTCTCACAATAATGTCGTGAGCAGAGCAGTCTGTCGGGCCATTATTTTGACCATTGTTGCCAGCAGTTTCCTAGTTTGCTCACGATCATTATCTCCAGTGCGTACAATTTTGGCTCTTTTGCGAGGCGCCATATCAATCTGTCAAAATAAAATAAAGGTTTCAATTAACAGATGGTCTCGATGTCCTAACAGAACTCTAACACTCATAGCCTATGTTTAGACAGACTTAATGTCATTTCCTACTTCGAGCTATGGCTCACAATCTCCCATAAGACCTAAAGCCTAAGCTTTGATACCAACTATTATGACCCGACTTTTCCAATCCTTATGATATAGGAAAAACTGGTTCATCAACTTATTGATTTCTCAATAAGCCGTATCTCAGACTAAAGCCAGCAGCGTAAGCATAAATTCTAACCAAAAATAACTAATAAGCAAGGACAAAAGTTCATGCATAAATATATCACTAAGAGGAACTAGGAAGAACCACTAGTGATGGCCAATCCAAACACCTAAACAATGGTTCCTAATGATGGTTCCTCGAGTGATATCAAAAATGACAAAACAACGGCCTTAGGCCCATAATTCAAAAAGATTATGATCCAAAAAGTACCAAAAAGACAAATCCTAATCAAGGAAAGAACTCCTCTACTAGGGTCTCTAACTCCTCCTCAGCAATGTAGTCAGAGTCCTTTAAATCAAGATTGTAAGATCCTAAGTCAGTGTCAGCACCTGTGACGTATAGTCGGGGTGAGCTAACATCGAAGCTCAATAGAGGAATCTTTATCTATTTACATTTTATCATAAGTAAAGGTTTTCAAAGACAAAAATGAATCAGTTATGGTTTTCAAAAGATGCATTGATGACTAAATTCCAGTTCTAAAATAGAAAGCCAAAAGATGAATCAGTAAATCTGATGTTATGACATTTTTAAATTCTGAATTAGCATGCTTCTTATCTTAAATTTATAACTTAAGCATAATTTCTCAAATTATATACTAGCATGAGAGCACGAGTATCACTGATGGGAATCCCTACTGACCACCGTCGTTCATAAACCCTTTTTCGGAAGTGCAACAAGCCCCTATGTAATGAGGGAAACTTGCGCCAAATAGAATTACCGTCAATATGGTTGGTAGGATCTAGGGTTTCGTTCGTATGTGCCTCAAATCAAATGCAATGCTAAACATATCGTATGTTATGTAATTAATACATTTTTCGGATTTTCGAAGTTCTGATTCAAAGTTCACATTCGAAAATGAAGTTCGAAAGTTCAAATTTCTGAGTTCTTATATCAAAGTTTCGGAGTTCTTCATCATGCCAGGTTTATCAAAATTCAGATTTCAATGTTTGCAACAAATAACTAATACTTAAAATATAATGCAAATTAGGTTTAGGGTTCCCCTACCTTAGTTTAGAGTCGAGCGTATCAGAGGCAAAGCAAATGCCCACTCAACGATCTCCAATCTTTAATCTACATTACAAACATTCATGTATACACATGTTACCGACTAATTATCATATAAGCCAAAGTTTCTAATATTTTCTCACAACTAGGCGAAACAGACAAGTTTAAGGTAATGTTGACTCATGTGAAAACTTGTCCCTACTTCACCCTAAATTTTGACCTTTATAACATTCTATTCATAAATTTGTCAATTCATGAAAGTTATAGGGCTCGTTGTCTTCTTTCCAACGTCTCAAAAATTGCATTAATCAAAATTCGGGATAAAAAGTTATGACCGAAATTCCAAACCAGTGTCGGCACATCAGACCAAATTTGATCATCGAATTGAAATTCGACCCTCAAATTTTCCAAAAATGCATCAGGTAATTCGACCCTCGAATTTATATTCAATGGTCAAATTTCAAATTCGACCCTCGAATTTCTCGGGTTCAGAATCCTTCATGTTGCTTCCTTGGTCTATTTTTCCCCTCAAATCTTATCGGATTCGCTCTCTTTTTGCACACACACATACACTAAACTAAAATAAGATTTATTCTACAATCTAAACCATTAAAATCAAAGGGAAACCAACCTTTTTTCCGATTGATCCCACGACTTTAAGAAATGTTGCCAAAGAGGGTTTTGAAGCAAAATCGTCGGATTTCTTCAACGATTGATCTCCATCTCTTCAAAACATAGACGACGATCGTGAGATGATCGTGAGATGGTCACCGTGCCGGACTCGTGCACGAAATCAGTCAAACTCGGATTCAAAAAATATCGGGATATTACAGATTCTAAACAGTTACAGTGCTAGTACTTTGCTCACACTTAAGCAAGAAGTATCATTCATCTCTCATGTTAATGATAGGAATGAACAAAGACTCAAAATAGAATAAACAAAGTATATGAAAACAAACAAATTTTCGTATTGAAAATAGTGAATGATAGGTTCCTAATTACACAAAAACATACAACAATTTTTTTTTAAACAGATATGACACATATAATACAAAGCTGTGGGTCACTTAGCAGTGGGAGGTTCATGTAGGTTAATGGTCTGAGGAAGCTCCTCTAGTTGTTCTACACAAATCTTGAGCCTCTGACTGTTTACTTTCTTGATCTGCCCTGACTTTGGGTCCAAGATCTCCACAACACCAGATGGGGAGGCTTTGATGACAGAATAAGGTCCATCCCATCTAGATTTCAGCTTCCCTGGAAAGAATTTAAGTCTGGAGTTAAAAAGACAAACCTTAGTGCCAGCAATGAAGTCCTTCCGTAATAACTTCTTGTCAAAAAATGCTTTTGATCTCTCCTTGTACATTCTAGCATTTGCATAGGCTTCTAGCCTCATTTCATCAAGTTCTGTCATTTGCAACTTGTTGTGAGAACCAATAGAAGTTAGATCTACATTCATTGCTTTGATACCCCAATAGGCTCTGTGCTCTAACTCCACAGGTAGGTGGTTGACCTTGCCATACATTAGCCTAAATGGGGACATGCCAATAGGAGTCTTATAGGCAGTCCTATAAGCCCACAGAGTATCATTCAGCTTTGGTGCCCAATCCTTCCTATCAGTCCTCACAGTTTTCTCCAGAATATGCTTAATCTCCCTATTGGAAATTTCAACTTGCCCACTGGTCTGTGGGTTGTAGGGAGTTGCAATTCTCTGTATAAAGAATACTTTTTGAGCAGGTTCTCAAAAGATTTGTTACAGAAGTGGCTCCCCCCATCACTGATAATAGCTCTGGGGATACCAAATCGTGAGAAGATATTATCCTTCAAGAATTTAAGGACTACTGTGTGGTCATTAGTGTTTGTGGTAATGGCTTCTACCCATTTGGACACATAGTCCACTACCACAAGTATGAAATTCAATCCCATGGAAGAAGGAAAGGGGCCCATAAAATCAATGCCCCAGATGTCAAAAAGTTCTACAACTAGGATGGGCTACAATGGCATGGAGTCTCTCTTCGAAATGCCTCCCATCCTTTGATGTCTCTCACAGGCTTTGGAATGCAAGTTTGCATCTCTAAATGAAGAAGGCCAATACAAACTACATTGGAGTACTTTTGATGCAGTCTTTTTGCCACTGAAATGACCTCCACAAGCTTGCTCATGGCACATTGAAAAAATATCTTGAAAGTCATTTTCAGGCACACATCTCCTAATGACCTGGTATGTACAATGCTTGTAAAGGTATGAATCCTCTCACAGAAATTGTCTAATCTGACTAAAGAACAGGTCTTTGTCCACTTTAGACCAGTGTGGAGGGATCCTACCAGTAGTAAGAAAATTGACAATGTGTGCAAAACAGGGCACACTAGACTGCATAGTAAAAAGCTGCTCATCGAGGAACAACTCATTAACAGGTGTTGCTGCACATTCTTCCAAGATAATTCTAGAGAGGTGGTCAGCCACCAGATTCTCGACTCCCTTCTTGTCTTTGATCTTAAGATTAAACTCCTGTAAGAGGAGAATCCATCTAATCAACCTAGGCTTTGCATCTTTCTTAGCCAATAGGTATTTTAGGGCTGAGTGATCTATAAAAATTATAATTTTATACCCCAACAAGTAGGGTCTAAATTTGTCCATAGAAAATACTACTACAAGTAGCTCCTTCTCAGTTGTAGTGTAGTTTAGCTGAGCTTCAGATAGTGTTCTGCTGGCATAATAGATCACTACAGGTAGCTTATCTTTCCTCTGTCCTAAGACAACACCTATGGCTAAGTCTGATGCATCACACATCAGCTCAAAGGGGAGCGATTAATCTAGGGATTGGATTACAGGGGCAGTGGTGAGGCACTTCTTCAAAGCCTCAAAGGCCTCAAGGCATTCAGTAGAAAATATGAATGGCACATCCTGGCAAAGCAGGTGGTACAACGGTTTGGCAATCTTGCTGAAGTCCTTGATAAACCACCTGTAAAATCCAGCATGTCCAAGAAATGATCTAATTTGCTTGACAGTCCTGGGTGGGGGCAGATGTAAAATCAAGTCTACTTTAGGCTTGTCCACCTCAATTCCTTTGTGGGAGACCACATGGCCTAGTACAATACCTTGGGTCACCATGAAGTGACTCTTTTCCCCGCTTAGGACCAAGTGGGTCTCCTCACATCTTTCCAAAACTTTTTCAAGGTGGACTAGACACTGGCTAAAGATGTCCCCAAATACTGAGAAATCATCCATGAAGATTTCCAGGAATTTGTCAATCACATCAGAAAAAATTGAATACATGCACCTCTAAAAAGTGGTTGGGGGCATTGCACAATCCAAAAGGCATCCTTTTGTAAGCAAAGGTGCCAAAGGGACATGTGAAAGTAGTCTTCTCCTAATCTTAAGGATCCACAGGGATTTGGTTATACCCTGAGTATCCATAAAGAAAATAGTAATATGCCTTCCCAGCCAGCTTATCTAGAATTTGGTCAATAAAAGGTAGGAGAAAATGGTCTTTTCTGGTTTTGGAGTTGAGTTTCCTATAATCGATGCACACCCTCCAGCCAGTGGTCTCTCTGGTTGGCATCAACTCCCCAGAATCAGAAGCAACCACTGTGATGCCTGACTTTTTAGGTACCACCTGAATAGGTGACACCCATTGGGAATCTGAAATGGGGTAAATCACCCTGCATCCAACAGTTTCACTATTTCTTTAAGCACCACCTCCTGCATGTGAGGATTTAATTTCCTCTGCATCTCCCTTGAGGGTTTTGCACCCTCATCCAGGTGAATCTTGTGAATGCAAACTGAGGCATCAATGTCTCCAAGGTCAGCTATTGTCCACCCAATTGCTTTCTTGTGCTTCATAAGGACATTCAGTAATTCTTCCTCCTGCTCACAAGTGAGAGAGGAGGAGATAATCATGGGAAGCTTGTTATCTTGCCCCAAGAAGGCATATTTTAATATTGCTAGGAGCTACTTTAGCTCTAGCTCAGGGGGACATTCAATTGAAGGCAACAGAGGTGCCTTAGTGGTTTGAGGAAGGGGCAGTAATATCTGCTGCACTAGGTCCACAGAAGACTCAGTGTTGGTGCTGTCTTATGTCATGGGAATTGGGGCCTCCTTCTCAAATAGACTCCAAACACTTTCCATGCTTTCAATAAGATTATCCCAATCCAACAGATTGGATAATTCTTCTTCTACCAGGCCATCTAGTACATCTACTACACAGCAGTCCTCAATGTCAATATGAGGCACTGTAGTAGCATGGTACACATTTAAATGGGCCTTCATGTTCCCAAAAGTAACCTCCATTATCCCTGACCTGCATTATATGTAAGCATTTGCAGTAGCCAAGAATGGTCTGCCAAGGATAACAGGAATTAGGGTTTTGCTTTTGCAAGGGTCCATGTCTAAAATAAGAAAGTCAGCTGGATAATAGAATTTGTCCACCCCAACTAAGACATCCTCTACCACACCCACAGGTCTCCTCTCGACTGCCCAGTTGAGCAACTGATGTAGGTTTAAGCTCCCCCAAACCTAGCTCCTCATACACAGAATAAGGGAGTAAGTTTACACTGGCCCCTAAATCTAAGAGGGCTTTTCCAATGGTGTGGTTTCTGATTATGCAGGGGATAGAAGGTACCCCTGGGTCTTGTAATTTTTTAGGTGTAGCGATGGACAGAACTGACTCAACATGCTCAACAGCAAAAACTCTTTTAGACAATTGTACCCTAGCTTTCCTCTTTTGGGTGCAGAGGTCCTTTAAAAATTTAGGATAGGCAGGGACTTGCTTTATGGCATCAAGCAGAGGCAAGTTGATCCGAACCTGCTTGAAAGTCTCCAGCATTTCCTCCATCTGAACATTCCCTTTATAAAGAGGGGATGGGCCAGCTAGTGCCTGAGGAAATGGCAGCTGTGGCACTGCTGGTGGCACTGCTGCTTGCCTACTGCCTTCATGGTTATATTTTTTTCTTTTTCTTTTATCTTTATTTATTTCTTTATGTTAGGGCTCAACATCAACCCTATTATTTTATCCTAGCTAATCCATAGCAGGTGACACAAGCCTCGGCTCCTCGACACAAACAATCCTTTCATTTTTAGTTTCATTTTCTGTGACCTCCTCCTATTCACTGCCCACTAAATTATCAACCACCCTACCACTCCTAAGGGTAGTTATGGCATCAGCATCCTCATGGGTAAAGGGTATTTCTCCAAGCAAGAGCTGCCCTTTTGAATTGGCTAGGGGCTGCCTAGGCAATTCTTCTTCCTCCCTCATGTTCAGAGCAAAACAAATCTGTCCCATCTGGTCCTCAATCTTCTTGATGCTTTGTCCATGAGAACTGACAGTCTGCACCAAATTCCCTAAATCTGCATTGAAGCCAGCATTTGCTCTTCAAATAAGAGGACCTGGGCTGTTGTGTGGGTAGAGCCAATTGGTTAGACTATGGGGCAGGTAATAGGAAATTTTGCTTTGGTGGATAACCTTGATTAACCTAGTGCTAGGGTCTGTAGGGAGCTATCATTTGCTACTGTTGGGGTTGAGGATATGAGTCTTGTCTCCACCTCAAATTTGGGTGGTTCCTCCAAGAATACCCAACAGGCTGCTACTGTTAAGACCTGAAAAGTACCACTTTTCACCCCTTAACTTAGTCTCTGTTAGACCCTTAGTCATTTAATAAATGTGTGTTAAGCCCATTTTGAGGTGATAAGCAGCAGTTGCATATAAGGCCCTAACCATGCCAAGAAGCTTGCTTTTGCCCCAGAATTGCCTCAGGAGAAAGGCAGCTAGACCCAGACAAAGAACTGGCTGCAGCATAGGCACAACAAAGTAGCAACAAGCTAAGAAGTGAGCCTCGCGCAGATGTTGCAGGGTTCAATTGAATCAGAAAGAATGCTTCGCGTAGTTGTCGCGGGTCTCTGAAGGCAGCACACCAATTGGTCGCGCTGTTCTCTCACAGATTGATGATAGAAGGGAGTAAAAAGCATACTTTGTGCAGTTCTCGCGAGGCTCAGTCATAAGCTCTCGCGTAGTTTCGTGTAGTCTCGCGTAGCTCAAGAAAAGAGCCTTTAATCTTCGTGCGATTCACTGAGGAGAGAGAGCTCTAGGCATTCCAGCGCGTAGCTGTCACGCAATGGTCGCAAGATACAGACCTTCAGGGAACTGCTTGCGCGATCCAAAGGCCTATGTACATTGGTTCTTCGCGAGGATCCCCACAAGATTCACCAAGGAATGAACCACCCGCGTAATTCCCGTGCCATTCAAATGGAAAGCGCAATCCTACGACGACCAGAGCAATCCCGCGATAACCAAACCATCTATCCCGTGACTGCAAGAGCTTCAAGTCAATTCAATCCCGCGATGCCAACTCTATCACGCGACAAGACCTGGAAATCCTTGCTACCTAGCGAGGCTCGGGATCTTAACTTCTCCCCACTTATGCAGGGGCAATCTGGGAACTTCGAGCAACTAGGGCACGCACTCCAATGCTCCAATCTCCGTGCACATGCCTTGAGGCATCCAAGGAACAAAAATAAGACACGATTGCATTGATAAAATTAGGGTTTTCCTAACCTTAATGCTTCCACAGCTGAGAGTTATATAAGCCTAAGCCTAGTTTAGGTTTAAGGGACTTCTGTACTTCTTCTTGAATCAACTGTAGAATTCCAATAGGCTAAGGTTAGGGTTTAGGCAACTTCTTTTTCCCTTTTTCTTCTCTCCATAGTCTAGCACTTGCTGGCTATGCCTTTGTATATTTATTTGGACCAGTTTTAATGGTGTTTTATAATAGGATGTTATACTTATATGGGATTGGTGTTTTGAGAATTATTTTGTACAAGGCTGCTGCATTGAGATCCTCAATTGCTAAGTTGTATTGTAAGCAATGGAGGATTATTTTTAAGGATTTATTTAGATCCAAGTGACCTGTGTGTCCAGGTTAGGCACATTGCAGGCCTATGCCCCACCACAGGATCCACTAAATCTGAATCCCCATGGGAGCTTGAGCTGGTAGCCTTGTGAACATGGTGGTGACAGTAATCTAATTATTCTGTCTTAAGAGTTCTGTGAGGAGGATAACTTCTGTGAATAGTTTGTGACCATTTAAGTGGACAGGTTATAGCCCTAGGGTGAGGCCAATCCACAGATCTAAGACAGATTCTTCTTCTCTAAACTTGTGCTTGTAGTCCTGTGAGAGATTGTGCAGAGACAGACTCTCCTGTATATGTATAGACCCACTATCAGATGGCAGATTTGATCTGGCTGTAGAGATTGTAGGTTTGTGACTGGATCACTGCTGTCTTTCTAAAGCAGTGAACAGCTAGACCTAAAGCTAGTACTCAAACACTTGCTGGTCCTATGTGTCCATGCTAGTGCACATTGCAGGCCTAGCCCCACACACAGAACTTTAGAGGTTGAGGTTCCTATAGATTCTTGAGCTGGTAGCCTGGAAGAAGTAGTGCCTACAATGATAAACTTGTTCTGACCCATCTCTGGACTGTGGTTCCCCTATTGGATAGTCTGTGACAATTTAAGTGGACAGGTTATAGCCATAAGAGATTGGATCATGGCACAGGGGTGAGTTGGATCCTTTCTCCTCTTTGGTGATAATGTATCCATTGGACAGGATTTCTATAGCAGCAGATCTGAGTCTGAGTTTTAAAACCTATCAGATTTGTACCTAATAGCTTACTTCTCACCCTTTTCATATTTATTTTCTCACACTCCATCAATCTTCTCAACCATTTCTATAATTTAGGCATTAGGTTACCTTAGGATGTAGACAATAGTGACCTTAAATCCCCTTCCATTTAGGATTGCCAGATCTGTAGTCAGATCTGGAGGGCCTACTAAAGATATCTCCCTTGGAGCTTTAGATCAATTTTCCCTGTGGGACAAACTCTTACTTATTAAAACTTCCTACAACAGGCCCTGTATCTTGCAGGTCTATGTATTTTTAGACTTGCTGCTCTGTAGTTTTCAATCCGCCTTTGATTCAGTTTCACTAACACATTCTTATCACTGTTTCCAATAAGGTTAGCAGCAAGCATCTAAAATACCCTAACAAGTTTTTGGTACCGTTGTCGGGGAATCTTGATCTATCAGTAGACCCTAGATTTTTGTATTTTTTATTCTTTGATAGCTGTGCTTGTGAATAATTGATACTGCTGATTTACATTTGGAATTTTTCTTGCAGATCTGGATAGTAGCAGAGAGGAAAGTTGAACTGTACTTGGAGTCTAGCTACCTCTGTTTGCACTTCTCTAACCCTCAAAAACTCAGTCTATTTCTCCTTTGAAAATTCCATAGCAGTTGATTAGGATAGTTGTAATTTCCTTAATTATAATGTGTCTGCAAGTAGTCTTCCCTGCTGTTGCTGTGTGTGCATCCGGCTTGACAATAGGTGCAGTTTTGGGCCAAAGGAAAGATAAGCTGCCAGTGGTCATTTCCTATCTCAGTAAATCACTTACTAAAGCTCAGCTGAATTACACCACAACTGAGAAAGAGCTTCTCGCAGTGGTTTTTGCTATTGACAAATTTAAACCTTACCTACTTGGGTCTAAAACTGTAATCTTCACAGACCACTCAGCATTGAAATACCTATTATCCAAGAAAGATGCTAAGCCCAGGATGATTAGATGGATACTCCTGTTGCAGGAGTTCGACATTAAAATCAAGGACAAAAAGGGTGTGAAAAATATGGTGGCTGACCACTTGTCCAGAATTGTGTTGGATACATGTGTTGATGACCTTGCAACTGATGTTTTCCCGAATGAGCAATTGTTTGCTATCCAATCCTTGGTTCTTTGGTATGCACATATTGTAAATTATTTAGTTATAGGCAAGATCCATACCCATTAGACCAAAATGGACAGAGATCTATTTTTCTCACAAGTCAAATTCTTTTTATGGGAGGAACCTTGCTTATACAAGTACTGTGCAGACCAAATCATCCGAAAATGTGTTCCAAAAAGTGATGCCAATACATACTGCAGGACATGTGAGAGATGTTAGAAATTAGGAGGGTTGTCCAAAAGAAACTCAATGCCAATACATCCTTGTTGTGGAACTGTTTGATGTTTGGGGTATTGACATTATGGGCCCCTTTCCTCCTTCAAACGGTTATCATTTCATCTTAGTGGCAGTGGATTATGTTCCAAAATGGGTAGAAGCTATTGCCACAAGAACCAATGATAATCAGGTTGTCCTCAAGTTTGTAAAACAGAATATCTTCTCTAGATTTGGCACCCTTAGAGCCATTATCAGTGATGGGGGTAGCCATTTCTGCAACAGAAATTTTGAAAGCTTGCTCAAGAAATATTCTGTCACCCATAGGATTGCTACTCCCTACCACCCACAAACCAGTGGGCAAGTTGAAATTTCTAACAGGGAGATCAAGCACATCCTTGAGAAGACTGTGAGGACTGACAGGAAGGACTGGACTGAAAAGCTAAATGATGCATTGTGAGCTTATAGGACTGCCTATAAGACTCCCATTGGAATGTCCCCATTCAGACTGGTTTATGGCAAGGCTTGCCATCTCCTAGTAGAGTTAGAACACATGGCCTATTGGGCCATAAAAAATTTAAATCTAGACCTAACTTTTGTTGGTCCTCACAGGTTACTGCAGCTATCAAAACTGGAAGAGTTGAGGATGGATGCATATGCCAATGCCCGAATCTATAAGGAAAGGTCCAAGGCTTTCTTTGACAAGGGTTTGTTAAGAAAGAGCTTCATGGCTGGTGATAAGGTTTGGCTGTTTAACTCCAAACTTAAATTTTTTCCTAGCAAACTGAAATCCAGATGGGAAGGTCCCTATATTGTCATGAATGTTTCCCCATCTGGTGCTGTGGAAATCAAGGATCCCAAGTCTGGGAAAACCTTGAAGGTGAATGGTCAGAGGCTTAAGTCTTGTTTAGAAAAACTTGTTGAACCTATGGAAACCATTCACTTTCAAGGGGACCCTTCATTAAACTGATCCACAGGTGTGTCAATATTGTATCATATGTACTTTGGTTTTGTTAGATTTGTATTACTTTCTTTTGTTTAAATTTTAGAGGAAATTCTAGTGGCCTCACTTAACTCTGAATCTGTCTGGTCTGATTCCTCTTTATGCTTGGTTTGATGATTACTGCTCTTGAATTGATGGTTTTTGCTTGAATGCATAATGTTGGATAATGATTTCTGCTGTCTATGCTTGAATGTTTGATCTTAATGTGTCTGGGGGTACCCATGGTGGTGAGTCATGCCTAGGAACCAGCCTTAACACAAATGGAAATGGCAGAATGAAGAGCACATGCTCTCTGTTTAATACTTTGCTGTCGTGGGGTCCAAAAGGATGCCTGGGAGACTCGCACAATCCAAACGGAGCCCTTCAATAGCTATCGCGTGATTCAAAGTAAACCTGAGAACCTCTCGCATAATCCAACTGAAGCATTTCACCAGCTGTTGCGAGATTTACAAGGAGGCCTTGGAGACTCTCGCGCAATTCAAATAGAATTCTTCAATAGCTGTCGCGCGATCCAAGGTAAACCTGAGAGCCATTCGCATAATCCAACTTGCATGTACACCTTCGCTAGGTTTCATTTCCCATCCCGCGACAGGATATGTTCCAAAGCGCGCCAAGCTTAGCGACAAGTATTGTAACCCGGCGCTTGTCTCCATTTCCAGTACTCTCTTCCTTCTTCATCCAGCGAAACCCTAGCTGCCGACGCTCTTCTACCTCTCTCCTCCAGTGTCCATCCTACAACCCATCATTCACACCAGGAATCTACAGATTTGTTCCTAACGCCACCCCCATCAGTTGCCCTCTGCTCAGAGATGTCGTGGTGCACTGTGCGTAAGATCGAACCAAACCCTAAGATTTTAGGATAAACACTCAGATCTCAGTCCCCCGTTTTCATCTTCAAAAGTAGAGTTTGGAATGGCCCTTAAGAGTGCACCAAAGAAAAGGGGCAAGAATAAGGCCCCTGTTGAGCCCGTTGCTAAGAAGGTCAAGACTTCAAAGGCACCGAAAAAAGGGAAGGAAGTGGTTAAGGAGGTGGAGGAGCCAACCCCTGAGTTTTCTACACCCTCTGAGCTCATGGCTTCAATCCCCTTGGAGCCTGAAACAGCTTTTGACCTGCCCTTCTTTGAGAAGGAGCCTCTCTGCCCCTGCCAATCAATTTATGAGCAAGGCTGGCCTGACACCCTTGATGAGAGGAATTCCAGTACTAGCCTACCCTAGGCTAGTGCAACTCTTTTATCAGCACATCAGGGTCACTAAGGACAAAGATGGACAAGCAGGTTTCCTTGTGTTGATTGATGATTTTGAGATGTTAGTTAGCCCCAAGCTGATTGCTGAGGTATTGGGCATCCCAGCAGCATTTGACACTAGCTGTGGATATGGCCCTCCCCTGAGTGCCTAAATTGATACAATTGTAAGGGCTCTGACTAGAGGATTAAAGGCCTCAAGGGATTCTATCAGAAGAAGAGTGTTGGAGCCAAGCCTCCTTTTCATTGACCAGGTCCTGAGAAAGAACATCTACTGCTCAGGCCATCAGCAGGAGAGGAGGGCTCCTATTGTTGATGTTGTGTACTCTTTCTCTCTGGGCAATGGCTTCCATGCAACCTGGTTAATTTTTGAAGCAATGAAGGATCTAGTGGAGAAATTAGGACAGAACAAGAAGCCACACACACTCCCCTATGCCATAGTCATCACCAAGCTGCTTCTAAAGGGGGGGTACAAGATAGCAAAAGGGGAGGAGATTACCACCCTTGCCCCTACAACTTTTGCCAAGAGGCAATGGGGAATCAGCAGGAGCCTGATGGAGACCCAGAAGAAGAAAAAAGCTGAGGCTCAGGCCCCTCCCAAGCAAACAGAAGAGGCAGCTGTTACAAGGCCTGTTGTTGCTTCTTTGTATGCTTGATTTATTTGTGTTTTGAAAACAGGTTTGCAACTGCTAAGTTATAATGAATTTAGAATATTAAAAAGAGTAAAGAAGTATCAGCACAGATAGAAGTGAATTAGCCTGCAAGATCAGGGCCAATTGTAGCAAGTTTTAAAAGTAAGTGAGTAAAAGATCGTCCACAGAGAATTTGTCTAAAATGCAAGATAAACCTCCAGATCTGAGCTACCAGATCTGGCCTCTTATCCTATCTAGAAAGCACATAAGATGGGAGGTTGAATTTGTCACATTAACTAAATGATAAAAGTAAAAGTTAAACTAAATGATCCAGATCCGAGTTGGGGGAACTTTTGAGGTAAACTTATAAAAATGGAGAAGTAATATCTAACTTTGATTTGGTCCTTGAAATCTAATGAGAATGACTGCAGCTCAACTGAGAGATGATCCAATCTTCATCTGGCTACAAGCACAGATGTAAGAGAAATAAATCTAATTCAAGGATTAGGTTTAAGCTTATGGCTATGGTTTGTCCACTTTAATGGCCACAAACCATCCAATAGTCTTTAATCCAAATCCTTAATTTAGAACAAGAAACATCACTACAAATGCCGTGAGAGACTAGGTTACAAACACTAACTCTCACAGGATTAATGAATCAAGGGAAATTGCATGAAAAATAGTAAATCTAAAGGAATCTAATGCAATAAGGAGATCAGAGGGAACCCTTAACATGAGTCCAATGGAGAATGCATGGTTTACAGCAACCTTTTCAAATTCACCATTACAATTACAGAGCACAACTTAAACAGCTCTAAGATTTGTAGTCTTGAATACAACTCTCCTTTGAATTACAGAAGTATCTCACAACTCTCAATTGCAAGTAAAAGTGAGGCTATTACAGGGATTTCAGACAAACTATCTGATTTAGAAATTGGGGAATAGGAATGAAACTCAAAATCTGGATGCCCAAATTGGGCAAATGGTTCGTCTATTTATAGTTTTCCCTAAGTCCAGCTCAGATGTGTATCAACCAATCAGAAGTGCTCAGATCTGTATCGACCAATGGTAGTCAAGCACGAGGATCCAGATCTGTTCTGGCCAATCGGAATTTCTCGATCTGGTTCAGCCAATCAGGTGAAAAAAGCATCAATTCTGTTATGCATTTTGAAAGTCTGTTAGAGTTTCTAGAAGTTCCGCCAAGTTATTTCATCTCTAGGTGCTCACGTGGGGTGGAATATGCCTTCGCTTCATGCTTAGAATCCTCTGGAATGTCCCTAGGTTTTTAAATGCATTGGGACGCATGAAACAGATTACTGAATTGCCCTTGCAAAAGCTGGGAATCTCCAGAATACCTTTTCGCATAGCTTAGGGGACTTTTCGCAAGGTGTTGTAACTCCTGAAGCTCTTTTCGCAATGTTCTGGTTCTGTTCGAATTGAGTTTTCTTCTTTTCGAAAAGGTCAATCATCTCTTCGAAGAGTTCAGGTGCTCTTCGAAAGCTAAGCCTGGAGTTTTAGTTCTTTTCGCAGAGTTCAGGTTCTTTGCGAACAGTTCAGGTTCTTTGCGAAAAGTACTCTGTAGTGCATTTTTCTGTTCGAATTGCTCCATACTTCTTTTCTGGGTTGAGACCAGGTCTTTGCCTCTTCAGTTCAGACCTTTTAACAGCTAGTGAGGTTGTCTCTTCTCTTTCTTCCTTTGGATTGACATGGATTGTCATCTTTTTGGCACTTTTAAGCTGCTTTTATGGTTAAGCCTGTCTTTATTATTAGCTGTAACACAAGCACTTAAAACACTTATTTAGTTCTCTCAAAGGTCTATCACTTAAGGGGTGAAAAAAGGTATTTTCCAGTTCTCAACAAAGGCCTACCCCTACTGCCAAAGAGGTGGTTCTAGAGACTGTCTCTACCACTACTGCAGCAGCCCCCACATCCCCCCCACCTTTTACTCCATGATCCCCTATCCTGACAACATCCCCTACCCCTACTCCATCTCTCTCTCACCCTCTTCTGTCTTCATTATCCATGACTGCACCCTTTTCTCCTGTGATTGGTACCTAGGAGGACACCATCCCCCATGACAGCCCCTCCCCTTCCCCTACACTACCTCAATACATAGCTCCAATACCCCCATCATCTTCACAAAACCCTGACAGCCCCCCACTGATCTCCTACAAGAAAAGAAAAACCACAGACACAACACCCACCATCTCCCCGACACCACCCACAATCCATTTTATCCTCACTGACACACCTTACATTCACCAAGACACCACTCCAGCCATGCCTACTACATCCCCACTCATAGACATAGACCTCAACCTTAACACAACCACAGGATTCCAAGCCTTTATGGCTAGTTTCCTTGACGCCATGCCCACCCACTACACTCCCCTCCTAGACTCCCCAACTACATCACCACATCACTCACCAGAACCCCAATCTCCTCCTCCCTCCACTTTCCATCATGCCCCTTCCTCCCCTTTTCAACCTGTTCCATCTTCTACACAATCTCAACCTCCCAACCCAGACACACTGACACTCATCCTCTCCCTCATCCAAGACATCCAATGCTAAATGTACCCGTGATCCCTACGAAAGTGGCATGTAATTAGTTAAAGCTTTGCTAAGGGACTAGCAAAGATTAGGTTTGGGGGTGTGTTAAGACCTGAAAAGTACCACTTTTCACCCCTTAACTTAATCTCTGTTAGACCCTTAGTCATTTAATAAATATGTGTTAAGCCTATTTTATAGGTAATAAGCAGCAGCTGCAGATAAGGCCCTAACCATGCCAAGAAGCTTGCTTTTGCCCCAGAAGTGCCTCAGGAGAAAGGAAGCTAGACCCAGACAGAGAACTGGCTGCAGCATAAGCACATCAAAGCAGCAACAAGCTAAGAAGTGAACCTCGCACAGATGTCACAGGGTTTAATTGAATCAGAAAGAATGCTTCGCGCAGTTGTCGCGGGTCTCTGAAGGTAGCACACCAACTGGTCGCATTGTTTTCACACAGATTGATGACAGAAGGGAGTAAAAAGCATACTTCGAGCAGTTCTCACGAGGCTCAGTCATAAGCTCTCGCACAGTCTCACACAGCTCAAGAAAGGAGCCTTTAATCTTCGTGCGATTCACTGAGGAGAGAGAGCTTCAGGCATTCCGCCAGAGTCATGTAGGGGTCATGCGTGATGGCACCTTCTGGAACCGCGCGCGCGATCCAGAGGCCTATGTACATTGCTTCTTCGGGAGGATCCCCACGAGATTCACGAAGGAACGAGTTGCGCGCTCTATTCCCGTGCCATTCAATTGGAAAGCGCAATCCTGCGACGACCAGAGCAATCCTGCGATAACCAATTCATCTATTCCGCGACTGCAAGAGCTTCAAGTCAATTCAATCCCGCGATGCCAACTCTATCATGCGACAATACCTGGAAATCCTTGCTACCTAGCGAGGCTCGGGATCTTAACTTCTCCCCACTTCTGCAGGGGCAATTTGGAAACTTCCACAAACTAGGGCACACACTCCAATTCTCCAATCTCTGTGCACACGCCCCGAGGCATCCAAGGAATAGAAATAAGCCATGATTGCATTGATAAAATTAGGATTTTTCTAACTCTAATGCTCCCACAACTGACTGCTATATAAGCCTAAGCCTAGTTCAAGTTTAAGGGACTTCTATACTCCTTCTTGAATCAACTGTAGAATTCCAATAGGCTAAGGTTAGGGTTTAGGCAACTTCTTTTTCCCTTCTTCTTCTCTCCATAGTCCAGCACTTGCTGGCTATGCCTTTGTATGTTTATTTGGACTAGTTTTAATGGTGTTCTATAATAGGATGATATACTTATATGGGATTGGTGTTTTGAGAGTTGTTCTATACAAGGTTGCTGCCTTGAGATCCTCCATTGCTAAGTTATATTATAAGCAATAGAGGATTATTTTTAAGGATTTATTTAGATCTAAGTGGCCTGTGTGTCCAAGTTAGGCACATTGCAGGCCTATGCCCCACCACAGGGTCCACTAAATCTGAATCCCCATGGGAGCTTGAGCTGGTAGCCTTGTGAACATGGTGGTGGCAGTAATATAATTGTTCTATCTTAAGACTTCTGTGAGGAGGATAGCCTCTGTGGATAGTCTGTGACTATTTAAGTGGATAGGTTATAGCCCTAGGGTGAAGCCAATCCACAGATCTAAGACAGATTCTTCTTCTCTGCACTTGTGCTTGTAGCCCTGTGAGAGATTGTGCAGAGACAGACTCCCCTGTATTTGTATAGACCCACTATTAGATGGAAGATCTTATCTGGCTGTAGAGATTGTAGGTTTGTGACTAGATCACTGCTGTCTTTCTAAAGCAGTGAATAGCTAGACCTAAAGCAAGTACTCAAACTCTTGCTGGTCCTGTGTGTCCATGCTAGTGCACATTGCAGGCCTAGCCCCACACACAGAACTTTAGAGGTTGAGGTTCCTATGGATTCTTGAGCTGGTAGCCTGGAAGAAGAAGTGCCTACAATGATAAACTTGTTCTGACCTATCTCTGGACTGTGGTTCCCCTATTGGATAGTCTGTGACCATTTAAGTGGACAAGTTATAGCCATAAGGGATTGGATCATGGCACAGGGGTGAGTTGGATCCTTTCTCCTCTTTGGTGATAATGTAGCCATTGGACAAGATTTTTATAGCAGCAGATCTGAGTTTGAGTTATAAAACCCATCAGATCTGTACCTAATAGCTTACTTCTCACCCATTTTATATTTATTTTCTCACACTCGACCATTCTTCTCAACCATTTCTGTAGTTTAGGCAGTAGGTTACCTTAGGATGTAGACAATAGTGACCTTAAATCCCCTTCCATTTAGGATTGCCAGATCTGTAGTCAGATTTGGAGGGCCTACTAAAGATAGCTCCCTTAGAGATTTAGATCAATTTTTCCTGTGGGACAAACTCGTACTTATTAAAACTTGCTACAACAGGCCCTGTATCTTGCAGGTCTGTGTATTTTTAGACTTGCTGCTCTGTAGTTTTCAATCCGCCTTTGATTCAGTTTCACTAACACATTCTAATAAAGTTAGCAGCAAGCATCTAAAATACCCTAACAGCTGCCCAAAGGTTTGAGCAGTATTGGCATGCTCCATAACAAAATCTGAAAATTGGTTGGCAGATGGACAATCATGAATAGAATGTGTAGGGGATTGGCATATCTGACATGCCTCCTCCGCATGTGCAGCCATCCGAGGCTGCATCACATTCATAAATTTGTCAAACTTCAAGCTCAGGTGGTCCACCTTCCTCTACAGATCACCTTACACCTTTACTTCATATATTCCACCTCTAGGGGTGGCCTCTTTCACCATCTTAGCTGGAATCTGACTGTCACGCGTGACAGAGACTCTTGCTGCATGAAATTTTTTTCTATTATGTCAAACAGCTCCCAAGCTTTCTCAGCTGTCTTGTGGAGGTAGCTGTCACCACAGGAAGCATCCACCATATCTCTGCTCTTGGCATTAATTCCTTGATAAAATACTTGGACAAGCTGCCACATTGGAATTTGGTGGTGGGGGCATTGTTTTAACATTTCCTGGAATCTTTGCCAAGCTTCATTAAAATTCTCAGTTGAGGACTGAGTGAATGACAAAATATTTGTCCTCATCTGGCTTGTTTTGTTCATAGGGAAAAATTTGCCAGGAATTTGGTTTGAAGGTCACTCCATGATTGTATGCTGTTGACTGGGAGCTTTGATAGCCATGTAATGGCTTTGTCCTTTAATGAAAAAGGAAAAAGCCTCAATTTAGTGGCCCCAGGCTCCAAGCCAGCAATGTTGAAGGTAGTGCAAAGTGCTAAAAACTGGTCAATATGCATGTAGCGATCTTCTTTACTCAGCCCATGAAATGAAGGCATCATACTGATGGTGGAGGATTTGATTTCATAGGTCCCCTCAACATAGGGAAATTGAATGCAGAAGGGAGAGGTGTATTCCCCAAGTGCATTGTATTCTTTCAATGTCCTCTGCCTCTCAGACATGGTAACTGGTTCAGTGTCAATAACAGGGCCCTCAGTGGTGTGTTTAGGTCTAAGGATCCTTTCCACCTCTGGATTTGGGGGTTCCAAGTTAGGGTTTAAGGACCTTCTACTGAGCATATACTCACCAACAATAATGAATATGCTTACAAGTACACAGAAAGAATTTCAAACAAAAAAAAGTAATAACTACACAGATTTACACTACACAAAATAACAGGGGATTCAACATAAATGGCATGAGATTTAGGGGAAAGAAAGTGCAAACAGAGCTAGCTACACTCCACTTGTAGCTCTAGCTTTTCCCTTCTTCTGCTGTCTATTTCTGCAAAATTTCACAAAGAATCAGTAGTACTTTAATTCTACATTAAATACAACTATAAAGAATTTGTTAGTCTAAGTTATAGTACAACTTAGGTCTACTAAAAAGATCAATATCCCCGGCAACGGTGCCAAAAACTTATTGTCGGTTTTTCGAGACTCTTGCTGCATATTTTATTAAGAACAATGGAGAGAATAAATCAAGAGTGGGGAATTAGAGATGAGTCAGCACAGGAAGTCTGAAATACACACAGTCTTACAAGATACAGGGTCTATTGTAGCAAGTTTTGATAAGTAAGAGTTTGTCCCACAAAGAAATTGATCTAGAACCCAAAATGGGTTATAATAGTAGGCCTCCAGATCTGGCTACAGATCTGACAATCCTAAAGAAAGGGAGTTGGGTGCCACGACTACACTAAATTAATCCTAAAAGCAAAGAAATAAAATATAGCCCTATCCTAAAGAAAGGGTTAAGAGGATGATGGTGATAGTGTGTGCCAAAAAAAAATACAAAAATTATGAGAAGTAAGCAGGTTGAGCTAGAGTTAATGATGCAGTAATGTAACTCATATTTAGTTTGTCTCTACAATGGTACTTGCTGAAATGCTATTAATAGCCTTAACAAGGTATAAGCTCCCAGTTTAACCCATGCCATTTGGGGCGCTCTTAGGGCTATACTCTGTCCACTATAATAGTCACAGGGTATCCGATAGAGTCTGTCAAATCCCATTAGTTAAACTTGAAATTCGCTAGTCTAATCCAGAAGAGTGGACTGATCATTTCCATAGCCACTGGACCAGCTCTAACCATGAATACTATTACAGCACTATGTAATGCCAATGCTACAAGCTCCCCAGATCTGTACATAGACCTAGCTGACATCCATAGGTATTCCAACCTATAAGATCGTAAGTGCTTTGCTAAGGCTAACTGTTCACTAGTGCCCACAAAAAGGACCATGTAATAGGTTGAATAAGGATTTGGATTCAGTTGGTCATTGCTACAAAAGGCCTGTAATGACTTAGCCTCAAACTGCAATTATTATAAAGAGACCAAATCTAATATCTGATGTCGATTAGGTAAGACAGAGGGGAGCCAGTTACTATACAAACCTCCTCACAAGGCTATAAAAGCTCATGTGCAGAGGAGAAGAATCTTTCTCAAACATGTGCATGGACACAACCTTAGGGCTATACTCTGTCCACTTGAATGGTCACAGGGTATCCCATTGGTCTGTCCATCCCACAGAGGTCTGAGAAAGAATATGTAAACTGCTGCAACCACCATGGTCCGCAGGCCTTCGAGCTCCCCAGATCTCACTACAGATCCAGCATTGCTTTCCATGTGTCTATCAAACTAAAGAAAATCATATGGTAAATAATAGATCTACTAGAAACTAAATGGGCTAGTCCCAAATACATGGATCCTATAGATATCTAAAGAAACCATAAGATCTATAGATTTGATTAAGCATTAAAATAGTAGTTCATTGATAATAACAAAACTTACAATGAATAGTCTCCTGGCTGCAGCTTATACACAACTGCTCATCCATGATCCAAATGTATACAAATCTATTACAAGACTGAAATAAAACTAAACCTAGCTGCTTACAGGAGGATTAGCTAACAAGAGCTGGGCTAAGAGAGAAAAAATATGAAAAAGAGGTGATCAAACCCTAACCCTAGCCTGCTAGAGCTCTCAGCCGGCAGAGGATGACGGAAAGATGAAAATAATAAACTCTAAGTACAGCTTATATACTCGGTCAAAACAGCCTTGGCTCTAAAGAGATTAACCCTAATTTTTCCAGCAAACATGACACTATTACAACCCTTGAATGCCTCGAGATGTGTGCTTCAAAATCTATGCCTTGGGAAGTGTGCCCTAGCTTTGGGAAATTCCCAAAAGGTCCCTGAGTTAAAACTGAGAAGTGGAGAGCCTGCGCTTTGCGGGGCTGGCAGTTGTTTTAGTTTGCTCGCGCAATTGCTTTGCTTTCGCGGAGTTGCCTTTGGCTGATGGGAAGGGCTCAATTGCCCAGTAACCTTTAGTGAATCGAGTAGTTGCTTTGTGTCGCAGTGCTGTCGCGGAGATGATGTGGAGCGCCAGGATGTTTCGTGTAGTAGAGCTTCAGGAGCTCTCTCTCGCTAAGTACTCACGTAGGTGGGCTCCTGCGCTCGCATAGTAACTTGTAAGGCTCCAGAGTGCACGAGATCTGTGCGAGGGGAATTCTGTGCATCTCTCTCTTCCAGGGCCACGTGAGAATTCCGTAAGGTGACTTTTTATTCTCTATGCATATGTGCTCGTTGTGTTCCTCGCACGACTGCTTTGAGGCTTGATCTCCAAGAGAGCTTCGCGACCATGAATTCTGAAGGTTTTACACCACGAGATCTTTGTGATGTATTTACAGCTCTCCTCTTGACTGCATAGCCTATCTGCGTGAGAGCTTCTTCCACTGCATCTTTAGCTTCGCGAGGAGGCTACTCACTCTACGGGGTCTATTTCTTGACACTCTACTGCACTACACTTGCTGCTGTTGCAGCATCCTTTCTTCTCAGCTGACTTCAATCATTTTCTAGACTTTAGGTCAATGATGATCAGTGATGGTGGGTCACCATGGTGAGCACTACCAAGGAGTTCCATTAGGCTTTGGCTCAGCTGTCATCTTTACTTGTATTCTCTCTCTTCCTTGGGCCAAAAAGCCAGGTTTTGTATTAAGCTGCACATTTTATTACTAACTGTAAAATATACTTAAGAAATGATTATTAGTGGGCTTCAAGGTCCATCAAAGGCTAGGTTAAGAGGTGAAAAGTGGTACTTTTCAGTACATAACACATACAACACACACATAGCAAAGAAAAAGGCAACTTACAACAGATAGAATAATAAAATACAACTGCTAAATTTAAGATTGCAGAAATGAAACAAAAATAGGGGAGAGAGAGATGCGAACTAAGGCAAATTTGCTCCAGCTGCAGCTGATCTCTCAAGTTTGTTACTACTCCAGGTTTGCAAAAATAAAAAACTATAGCAAGAATTTATTCAAACACAAAACATGCAATAAATCTAAAATAGAAAATAAAGAAACACTGCAAAATAAAAGAAAAGATTGCAGCTATAATTTATTCAAACACTACATCTATAATGAATAAATCTAAATAAAAATTTAGATTTACTACCTAGATCAAAACTCCCCTGTAGCGGCGCCAAAAAATTGTTGGTTAAAATTGCTTTGCTATTATTTTTATTATTGCAAATGTGGTAAAATTATGATAGTAAAAATAAATTACAAAGGGGGAGTGAAATGGAATAGAACAACATAAAACAACAATCTAAACTCACAGTCTTGCAAGATCTAGGGCTGTTGTAGCAAGTTTTGATAAGTAAGAGTTTGTCCCATGAAGAGTGATGATCTAAACTACAAGGGTTGTATAGTAAATCTCCAGATCTGGCTACAGATCTGACAACTCTAAACCTACACTAGAAAGAAAGGTAAAGAGAGGGTGTTTAGGTGTCACAAAGTTAACTACACTAAAAACAGAAATAAAATTACAGCTAAAGAAAATGGGTAAAGAAGAATGATGATGGTGTGGTAAAATAAAGTAAAAAGGTGGAAAAGTAGATAGCTATGGGCTTATCTTCAGTTATCCTTCACTTGGTGACAAGCATAATTGCAAGGTAGAAGAATCCAACCTAACCCAGAGGCATGAGCTGATCTTAGGGGTATATTTTGTCCACTTGAGTGGTCACAGCATATCATAGGGATTTCATCCAAGCAAGAGATTACAGCTGAAACAAGAAAACCATTACAGACACTATGTTTCCAAGGCTACAAGCTCATGCATTCATAGGAAGAAACAATCTATGAAAATCAAGTGAAAATCACAAGAAATCACAGATTGAATGGGACCTTGAAATCAGCTGGTCATTGCTATAAAGAGACTTGCAATAACCTAGCTCTCAAGTCTGCAATCTGTACAACATCTCAGACCTATTCCCCGAAAATGGAGTTGTAAAGCAGAGGAGAGTTTGGCTCTGCAGCTGTCTCTCACTTGGCTACAAGCTTAACTGCAGAGAAAAAGAATCCAGCTCAACCCTGTGCTCTAGACCAGTCTTAGGGCTATACTCTGCCCACTCAAATGGTCACAGAGTATCTCAGAGGTTAACCGAGTCACGGGGGTTGGAGATAGAATAGTAATACTACTGTTGATACGATGGCTACATGGCTACAAGTACATGCCTCCATAGGGGCATGAAACCTATAAAAATCTATGTGAAAAACATAGACAAATACAGATTTAATGGAGTTGTAAAACTGGCATTTAATTGAATAAAAAGAACTTACAATGATTTCCCTCAAGGCAGCAGTTCTTGCAAAACCCCAAAATTGCTCACTACTTTATTACAAACCCGATTACCGCTTAGAAGAAACCTAGTTGCTACAAAGCTTTAGCTAGCAGTACTGTTGAGCTAAGGAAAAGAAAGAAGAAAAATAAAAGTTCTAAACCTAAAATGGAAACCCTAAAAGTGAGCTCAAGCTAATCCTGGCTCCCTTCCCAAGATAGATTATTTTCTATTTATAAATCCATAAAGCAATTAATAGCTTTAACCAATCAGAAATAAGAGAGAATAAATACATTTGGAGCTACTGTCGTGGCCCATTTATGGCCAAGTAATTGCCTTGGGATGTGTGTGACTGCTCAGCACCTTGGGTTATGTACCCTAGGTGTTGTGGAATCCTAAAAATGCCCTTGAATGCTTGAATGCAGCTGCTGGAATGGCTGGAACCCATGCCTCGAGTAGATGGGCTTTAGAATTATGTATCTTGAGTGTTTCTCGAGCAGATGACAGCTTCAGACAGCTTCCGAATTTACAGCTCGAGAGGATCTTGAGAGGCTGCTCAATAGGTTAAAAAGCACTCTTTTAAGTACTCGAGTAGTTCATTGTCCAGCCTTATAGCTGCTCAAGTGGATTAAATAGCACTTTAAGTGCTCGAATGTCTGGTTTTAGCCACAAACTGCTCGACATCAGCAATGCAACTCGAGTGGTTGCTATTTTGAGTTTCTAAACTGCTCGAGTGGCTATGTTAAAGTGTAATAAACTACTCGAGTGCAGTAGGGCAGCAGCTGTGCTGCTCGATAGGATTATCTTGAGGGCTTAAACTATAGCTCGAGTGGTTCTTTTGTTGCAACATTGAAGTGCTCAAGGGCCTGGTTTCATAGCCATTGCAGCTCGACAACATGGATAGCTTCAGTTATAAAGTACTCAACTGCTTGCTGGCTTTAGGTCTACAATAGCTTCTCTACAAGTGGAATGCATCAGTTATGTAGCTTGGCATGGCTTCAATGCTGCAGTAGCTGCTTGTGAGGATGGATTTTAAGTACATGAACTGCACAACAACAGCTGCTGGTTTAAGATCTTCATCTTGTGGGGCTTAGATCTGCAGCTCTTGAGCATGGTTCTGCAACATTTGAAGTAGCTTGAGTATGTATTGTTGCAACCTTTATGTGCTTGAGAGGCTTGTCTTGCTTCAGCAGTATACTCTAACGTATAAGGGCAGCGACAACAACAGCTGTTTGAGTACATCAGAGCAGCAGTCATGTATGATATGGCTTTAAGACAGCAGCAACAACAACTTGATTTTAGGCTTGAGATTTCAACAGGAACAACTTGAATATATATATATATCAGCATTGAAATGTTGTAGCTGTCGTGGCTTGCTTGAATGGTTGCTTGCAGTAGAGCTACATTCAGCTATATCTGCCTTCAACATTGCAACTCGAGTAGCTGAGTTTCCAGCAAGAGCAACTGCTGGCTTGGTTTAATGGTTTCGATGTTGCAGCTTGTGAGGTTAAGTTTTCAGCACACTTGATTTAGACTTCAGCAGGAGCAGCTACTAGACAGGTTCAGTTTGCTGTAATGTGCCACTTGAGTTGTTGAAGGTTTATGTGGTGAAGTTGTTGTCGCTGTAGTGCTCCACTCAAAGTGTTGCACTGCTGCATACATACAATGCTCAAGATCTTGAAGTTGAAATGTTGTAGTTGTAGTTTGCACAGCTGTTCTCTTTAATCCATTGCAGTAGTACTGCATTAAACTTTCCTCTCTCTCTCTCTCTCTCTCAACAGGCCTTCTAGGACCCCGAAGCATGCTAAATGACTGCCATGGTGTGAATCACCATGATGCACTCTTTATAAATCCATCAGCTCCACAACTTAACTCGAAATTCCTTCTTTTTGGCTCTAAAATGATGGATTGCAGCAGTAAGCTACAATTTATTATCATCTACAAAAAAACACACTTAAAAACTCATTATTAACCAGCTCAGAGGTCTATTAGAGGCTAGGTTAGAAGGTGAAAAGTGGTATAGTTCAGTGACTAACAGAGTGCCTATTTGATATTATCAATAGTTTAGGTGCGTTATTGATAATGGGTTGAAAGTTCAGCGGTTATTTTAGAAATTTCCCTAAATAGTACAATTTAAAGATCTTCTATCTCTATCATATGACTGAACACAATGAATGGTCATATCTTATTCAATGGTTGACATTTGAATCATATAATAGAGATTGTGTTTCAGACTAGTCTTTCGCATTAAAGATATCTAGAGAACAACTTTCAAATTAAACGCCTTAGATGGTGTTTTCATGTGACAGAAGTCCCCAAAATACCAAGTCTTTCTTTCAATGGACACCTTTATTTGTACCACCCAAATCTCTATGGGCGCCATAGTTAAAAGTCCATTGACTGATCTTGATGACGGAGACTGATTTTATTGTCAGACTTTCATGCAATGGATCTTGAGATTAATGGTGTACAATCAGATGGTTAATTTCTGGTTCCATGTTGCACACATCCCAAAAATGTGATCGAAACCAAGGTATCAAATATCGGCTGATACCGATACGTATCAATTTTTCGTCAAACCAATACGTATCAATATCACTACCAAAAATTAGACTATTAGTGACAGTTTTTTGTAACAAAACCCTGCTGCTATTAGTCCTGTCGCTACCAAAAACTGCCTTAACAGCAAGTGTCGTTGAAACACCATATTTTTGTAGTGTATCCAACTCGGTATCGGTATTGGTATATACGTACCAATACCTATATATTTAATTTTTTTTTTAAATAGGCTGATACATATTGGTATCGGCTGATTTGTACATCGGTCCTCCAAGGACCGATACCCGATACCGATTTTATTACCTTCATTGAAGCCATGTGGTACACATCATACCCAAACTTGATTTTCAATCGTTTATTGGGTTGTGTTATGTGCACCATGTGGAATAAAAAACTAAATATCGGTAGACCTATGTTTTCAAGATCCATTATGTGGAAGATTGGGAGGAAAAATGATCTTTATCATCGGATTCTAAGCAATCAATGGTTTTGGCTATGGTGTTCTTCAAATTTTAGTGGGTGCAAATAGAATGGATTGATTTTCATTTCAATCATTCGCACATTGATCTTGAGATCAATGGTGTAAGATCAAGCTGTGAATTTTTAATTTCACAAAATACACAACCCAAAAACGTAACTGAAAACAAGGTGGCACAAATCATGCTCAAACTTGATTTTTGACACTTTTTGAGATGTGGTTCATATGGAATAAAAAATTCATTGTAGGTACACCCATGATATGAAGATACATTATGTGGAAGATTGAGACAAAAAATGATCTTCATTCAGCTGATTCGAAGCAGTCAATGGTTTTCGGTTATGATGCCCTTAAATTTTTGGCGGGTGTAAATAATAGACTAGTTCGATTTTTGTTTCAAACTTTTGCGCAGTAGATCCCAAGGTCAAATGTGTACCATCACATGTTTAATTTATTTATTCCACGTGGCATACATCCCAAGAAAGTAATCTGATCAAAATTTTGAACCATGAATTCAACTCTTTAACTTCATTGTTTCTTAAAAAGTTGCATCGGAGTTTGGATGACACAGGATATAGCTAAGGGTGGATTTGGCTTAAAGGAGTAGATAAGTAAGATAGGGATATTTTTATTTTGTGCTTCAAAATGGTAAATTAAAATAAATTTTAGTGCTTTTTACTAAAAGGTTGCCTATGCGAATTTTAATTATTAAAAAATAGAGGATATTTTTAGATGACCACAACACAGGCTGAATTCGGGTTATGTCGGTGTTAGCCTACCGAAGCATGTTTCGCCTTATCAATTTGTTCCCTCCGAATTAAATCCACTTCAGGGCCAACCCACTGAAGCGGGAGGATCTACTTCAGTGCACTACAAAAAATAGGACTATTAATAAGAAACCTATTAAGACTATTAGCAGCAAGGGTATTAGCGGCAGTTTTTGGCTACCGCTTATAATCTTTTTTTTTGTAGTGGTGGGACTGCGTTGATCTTATAATACATGTTTCGAGGCCGCCTCACCGAAGCTGAATTTTAGTTCACAACACTGGCCGTGTAGACCCGTATTGGGAGACGTTTTAGTGATCTAGAACTTATGAACTTTTTTTCATAATTAAAATCCATGTACGCAATGTTCTGATAAATCCAGCTAAATTTTAAGAGCCATTTTTACATTAAGAGGGATCACCTAAATCAATAGATGAGACGTTTACAGATCCAATTGTTTTGCCCTGTGACACACATGCTTGATGAATCTAAGTCATTCAAATTAGCAAATAGTCATGTGAGTTGTCGTTAGTCTAAAATTTGTGCCCATTAAAGGATTTTAACCATTCAATTTCGAATCTTGAATATAAACATTTGTTCTTATCTAAAGGAGGGTCACATGAATGTGGTTTTAAGGCGAAGTGAAGTTCACATGATGTCTAATGAAATGAAAAAATTGGATTGGTGAACGATGAGTGCCACATGGCAAAATAAGTGCACCATCTATTGATGCAAGCACCAACATGTGTGTGCAAGTAATGGCTCCCTTCTGACTACGTTAACACATTTTTCGATACTTCTCTTTTGAGTCCTTATCGGTCTTCCTCTTCCCTTTCGTTGTGCTTCTATCATTTTAATCCCTTAGGTAGAATCAGATTTGCTTTACTGTTGATTTTATCAAAACCATCTCAGGTCGTCATCATCATCAAAGCTGGCCTTCAGCTTAATTTTCTGTCAAGGCACTGAAAAGTTGACTATACAGTTAAATGCAAACACTAAACCCTAGTCCTACCATACAATAAGGCCTGCTGAAGCCCTACATAACCCTGGTTAAAAAAAAAATTTAAAAAGAAAAAAAAAAAAGAAAGGATTCAGAAGCTAAGAAAAAAAAAACGCCCTTTAATGATCACTTAGAAACAAAACATATATATATATATATATATATATATATACCCAGAATTCCTTTTAGGAGGTTTTTGAAAGAAATCATGAGATAATCTCATACAACATGTTCAACAGATTCAAAAGGCATAGCTTTTGTGCCCGGGCGAGTCCGCAATCTTCAGAGTCTCATCTATCAGTTTCCGAGCTCTCCTGCTCCTTATTTCTACCCTCATGCTCTCGCTTTTATCGATCTTGTCGTAAGGTTTCTTCGTCTTCAATGCTCTCCACTTCGATTTAAGACTACCCAATAACCTCTCTAGTTGAATCATGGTCATTGTTAAAACCTGAAAAGAAACATGACATGGAGATCAATATATATATATATATATATATATATATATATATATATATATATATATATATATATATATATTATTTTAAATTTTTTTTATGGCGCAGGGTTTCCCCAATATGCATATTGACTAATCACTAGGGGGGCGTAGAGCCCCACTCGTGCCAGGATTATTTCACGATTTACACACGCCTAGTACACCCCATTAACAGAAGAGGAGTCCTTATGAACCCCGTGACCTTGCGGAGCAAACCCAAGCCACCAGCCCGTTCGGATAACCCATTGTTGGGGACTGTACACCCAGTAGGGATTTAATAACAAATAAATAATAATAATAATAATTTTGAAAAGAAAAAGTATTGAGAAAATAATCATAACAATATAAACCTTGATGAACTATAACTAAAATCAAAAGAAACAAAAATAATTGGAAGATATATATCTGACTTAAGAGGAGAAGAAAACCTGGTAAATGGGTTTGAAAAGAAGGGTTTCAGAGGAGTAAGTGAGGGATGTGAGCTGAATGAATGAATGGTTGGAGATCACGAAGAGAGAGCTGCGGGAGAGGAAGATAAAACACGCATTTGTAAGGTGCAACACTTTCGCTGCCAGTCTTTATATGGTTTTCCAAGTTCCAACAGTGCCCTTATTCTTTGGTTAATTGCGAAAGTGATTTATGATGAAATGATGGCCTCAATCACAAAAGTCTCTGAATTAATATCAACTTCGGCAGCGAAATTTTTGAAATAGGTTGTCTGCTCAACTTTTACTGAATAGGTTGTCCTTTCTTTTTTTATCCACTTCTCTTTTGAATTTTTAGGAATTCATTTAAATTTGTTGAAATTTTATGATTTTGGTACAAGCTTTGTGAACTTTTACATGTGCACGTGGGTTATCTAATGTAGTTATTTTATTACTTAAAAACATCATTTTTAACTTTAAATAGTAAGGTAAGACATAATTTCCAAAACAAAATTGGGAATATAAAGTTTTGCTGTAATATACCGAAACGGAAAAATTTTGCACAATCAGGATGCTCCCTATTCCGGTGTCCTTGAAATCTATGAATACAAGTTTGAAATCCGTGAATCCTCAAAATTTAGAACCCAAAAAATCCATGCAGTCTTGATTACGCAAAAGTTTTTGAGGTAGTATAATAGTGTCAAACTTTTATAACATGAATCCTCTTTTCTCTAAGTGCCCAATAGGTAATGATTTTTGTTTGGGCACTTTAGAAAAACAACCTTAAAAAATAAATGTTTTAGCAAAAAAATTAAGAACTTAACCGTTTTAAAAAAACAATGCTTTCACGATTTTTTAAAGTTTTGTGATCTGTGAAAGCATTGTTTTTTTAATGAGGATTTGAGATCTCACGAATCACTGAACTTCAAAATATCGTGAAAGCATTATTTTTTGAAAACGTTTAAGTTCGAGACTTTTTTGCTAAAAAGGTTATTTTTTAAGGTTGTTTTTCTAATTTTACCTTTTTTTTGTTTCATATTTTAGAAATTTAACATTAGGGTAATGTTATTTATGTGATAGCCCGATTTTCTCCGATTCCATAAAACCTACACAATATTTATTTTCTTTTCCTTACTGATAACTCAGGGAAAATCGGAGCGTCAGGTCGCACATATCACGATCCGAATACAGAAATTACTTGGTATGCCAACAAAGGTAGAGTCAAGGTTAAATATAACAACAATAAAGATTCTTCTTTACATAAAGACTGAATAAAAATAGGCCCATAAGAAAATCACCGGTGATGGCCAATCATCACCTAAACAGTGGCCTACAAACATACTTACAAAATAAATCTTAATACAGTAATAAATCCCCGGACATACCCAGTCCATAATTCAAAAGACCTCAAAACCTCCATTAAACAAACCAAAAATATACCCATGTCCAAACCTTACCTTAGATAAAATTCTCCAAATGGGAGATCCCAAGCCTTTCTCCGCAGCCGTATCCCGATCTACACCTGTACCTGTGACGTATAGTCAAGGGATGAGCTACATCCTTGCTCAATAGGGAAACAACTAATTGAACATATAAATTAATCTCTCATATATATTCTATGATATTTAGCAGCATGATATATCAATAAATTAACTGGAAAATAATTTAAATGATTGAAAAGATGCACTGGATGTTACTGTTACTTTACATGTGTTCATTTGTTCTCAACTTGCTCATATAAGACAATGATTTAGCCTAAAGACTTAAATCATAACTTAAATATTCCCTGATTTACTATAGCATCGGGCGCCCGATGGAATACCCTCCATCGTCTAATCAGACCATTTTCATATCATTTTTCATTCATTCAATACTACCCAGGTCCCTTTCTCATAGGCGACGAGGTTTAAGTCTCATACATACATCCCTGGGATGTACAACTGATGTATGGATTGGCCGTCATACCGGTCATAGATATTCTGCAGAGTCAGTCGTGGGTATCCCACCAAGTCGGTGGAGTATTCTCCAAACCTTAAATATCAAAAGTGCACTAGATATAATTATTCACCGTGTGATTGTACTAATTATAGTAGATTAGGTATTATCAATCTCATTCACTTTGCTTTACATTTTTATATACATCCCTGGGATGTCCAACTCAATGCATCACACAGATGCTCATATAGCATTCACATCTCTTAGGAACGTCACATTCTCATATTACACTTCATTTCCTTGCTTAGTGTTCACACACACACACACACACACTTAAGATTCATATTTTCAATGCATAATCACTCTTTTCTATATCACTACATATATGATCTTCCAATTAAAGTACATGTTCAAGGTGTTCCCTACCTCAGGCGCGGAGCCGTTCAAAGCGACACTACAGTCCTTATCGATGACTTTTTGCCCTCAATCTATATCACAAACACACCATCATGCATCAAGGATTAACTCTATTCACTAAAAACCTAGACTTATTTAAGTGTTTTCTCAAAACCGAGGTTGAAACGAGCAATTTCAGGTCAATATATAATTTGATGCAACCTTCCCTCTAAATTATGATATTTAAAACTTTAGATTTATGAGTTGGTCAAAACATAAACGTTGTAGAGTTCGTTATCCTCGTTTCAACGCTATAAGAATTATATCAATCGGAGTTAAGAGTAAAAGTTTATGGCTAAAATATCAAAGTAGTGTCGGCAAGCACAGTCAAAATCGATTAATCACTAAAAACCTAGACTTATTTAAGTGTTTTTTCAAAACCGAGGTTGAAACGAGCAATTTCATGCCAATATAGAATTTGATGCAACCTTCCCTCTAAATTATGATATTTAAAACTTTAGATTTATGAGTTGGTCAAAACATAAACGTTGTAGAGTTCGTTATCCTCGTTTCAACGCTATAAGAATTATATCAATCGGAGTTAAGAGTAAAAGTTTATGACTAAAATATCAAAGTAGTGTCGGCAAGCACAATCAAAATCGATTAATCAATCCCAAAATCGATTAATTGAAATTCCAAAATTGATTAATCGACCTCAAAATTGATTAATCGATTTTCCAAAAAAATAATCTTTTTCAGCCACTGGCAGTGCCCAGTCGATTAATCGATTTCAAATCGATTAATCGAACCCAAAAATTGATAAATCAAAATTTAATTTGATTAATCAATTTCATGTTGCCATTCCCAATTTTGCTTTCTATCAAATATCGATTAATCGATTTTGACAGAAAATCAGCCCTTTTCGGGTAGTTCATCTAGCTTGGTTTTCTCTCAAATTCTTCTTCTTTTTTTTTCTTTTAATCCAACATTTACACATGAAATTAAATCTCAAACTTCACACATATCATCAATTAACAAAACCTTACCTTCAATCCAACGTATGAGTGATTTAAGGGCTTCGATCTAGAGCTAGGGCTCCTAGCTTCAACTCCATGAGATCCCACGTGCGATTTTGTCAGAATTTAAAGCTTGTGTACGGTCTTCAATCCGCAATTCCACGCACAAATCTTTTGCATTTACTCCTAAGCATTTCCTCTTCTTTCTCTTTAACCTTTCTCTCTCACTTCTTAAATTTTTAACCACCAACCTAAATCAAAGAGAAATCAGTTTCTCTTAGCTTTTAACCTATTTAACCCAACTCATGGTTTGATGTAAAACACATACACCCATAATAGGTGTATATGACCTTATCAAAAGATCCATACCACACACCTAGGTATATTTTCACCTTAAACCTAATCTAATTTAAGTCATCAAGTTGATTTTTACTTGATCGCATAAGTGACCAGGCGGGCATGCATCTCGAGGTATACTATTCAAAGTCGGACACACATCTCGAGGTACACTCCTTAAAGTTGAAATTTTCAGGATGTTACATTCTTTCTACTTTATAAAATTTTTGTCCTCGAAAATTGTCCTAAGTAACTAGGTCTTACCATACACCTCGAGTTGAACACTCACATCCAGATATGAATCGATTTATACCGAAATAAATTCGGGGTTGTTATATTTTTCCCTCCATAGGAATTTTCGTCCTCGAAAATTTTGGATCATAATGGAAATTTAACCATCGCCATAAAGGAAACAAAAGTCGGTCAATCATTAAATGTCAACATGTACCATTAATTGCAATAAAGATGCTCATAAATATGTATCAACAGATGAGCAAATAACATCGATCATACATCCAAAATACCATATTAACATGTTCTGAGATTAAACACACCCGATAAGGTATACACTATGGTTTTCTCTGCAACTAACGCCTTACCCAGCACATCGGCGTAAGTCTCTATTTCCCACATGAACACACATATAAATCGCCACGAATAATATTTACTTCGATTTTCTTCAATTACCTCGAAATCAATCCAATCCAAGGTCAACGGCTATTTCTCAGCGCCACCCATCTGTGTATCCTCACCAAGATTCAACGCCCTCTTGTCCAGGTCATCACAATCTCCCCACCTAAGGAATTTCCGTCCTAAAAAATGCATGGAAGATAATCTGAGTACCAACTCAATTATCAGTAATGTATGAAAATAGTCGCAACTACAAAACCTCAAGTCACATGCACTTATCTCCCTCGTAGTCCACACATCGACCCAGGTCACTTGACACAATCACACACTCACTGTCATAGTCAAATTAACATATCCACGCGTGTTCACATTGACAATCCACCCCTCAAAATCTACGTAAAAGAGAAGAAGGTACTCCACTATCCCTCCGTAAAAAAATTTCTCCCTTGAAAGTGAATGGCGTGATGCTTGGACAGTCAATATAGTAATCATTAGTTAAACTCAAATCACACACAACGAATTGGAATTACATACATTGCGATGAATTGGAGTGACACATGGTCAAAGCCGCAGAGTTGAATGGAAATTTGCTACAACACATCGTCTAAAGATCAACCATACATTGGTAAAAAACTTATATGCTGAGCTTTACACCAAGGATGTCCATCTCGCACTAACCGGACCTGCTCACTCAAGAGTCGGAGTGATAGATCAGTTAACTCATGCATAGGTAATTACAAAACCTCACTTCCACTACTTAAATAAGTATCTTTATAAATAGTTGGCAAGAATATATCCACAAAGAAAGAGATATTAACCTTGAGATTACAACCATCAATCCAGAAACCGAAATCATAAGCAGGACCCTCCAACTGGCAAGTATTTCCCAACTTACTACTAACCCTGCAGATCATCAAATTATCCCTTAATGATTGCATCACGTCGATAACCATGCTGAAAAATTTTCAATAGACACCTCCAGATCTTAGATAATACTTATCCAGCACAGTCGCCCACTTATGAAACTTACACAATACAGGACAAATTGAATACATCAATTTATAAAATTTCTTACGGCCCAACTAGTCATTACAACAATGAAATTTGATACCATCACGTAACCTATGATAACAAGCATCCACAAAGCTGAAAATACACTCCCGTGAAATTGAGAATTTCGATAATCATCAATTAGGAATAATCTTAACCACTAGTCTAAATGTACGACTTCCTCCACGATTTAAATTACCATCACTGCAAGCATATCATAATAACTACCATCGTTAGTCGTAACGTACGTCCACAAAGGTATGAAGTCATTACAAAATGAGCTTATTATAAATCGGTAATAATGATCTTAAAATTTCAAATTTATGCCTTCAATCATTCTTATCACACTGAATTACCACTCAGATTATAAAAGAAAAGACACTCGGTCACAATGTATCCAATCATTCTAACAAGGAGATAATTCTAGATAGAAATTCCAAAGAAGACCCCTTCGATGCGTAATATTAAGGTCCTACGTACATGTCAGCTTAAGATTAAATGTCTCTTCATGTGCACAGACCTCAACGCAATCAATAGAGTCACTAATTGTTTTTGTCATCCCTATTGATCCATCGTTGTCAATATGGATTTAAAGTATTTGTAACTGTACGATCATAACGGTAAGACAAAGTCTATGGTTATAGTAGTGATAGCGAATCCAATAGTGAATTGAGAAGTCACTACGAATTCTATCTTTCCTCAATTAGCCTCCTTCAAACTAAGAGTCGAGTCCCTAATATGGGCTATCAAAATCTATGTCAACTACCATCAATATTTCCTTAATGTTTCAAATCCTAAAGAGTTCTTTAATATCTCAGCTCTCTAAGGATGTAACTCCCTAAGGATGTCCACTTAAAACTATAATGTTTAACAACTGCACTCAAAGTTGAAAGGAGAGCTTCCGAACACAATGCACTCATGATTTAATAGTCAGAGAGAAGAACATTACGATTAGATCCGTTAAGTGTAAATTTACAAGTCTAAGTTCAATCATCATTACTCATAATGTCAACTCAATTTCAGATTAGTAACAATTTATCCTTACATAATGTCACCCTAACTGTCAAGACATATTCAAGTCCCATCCTTATACTGGTTACCTACTTAGTTAATCTTTTGAAATTGAAATTCGTTTATATCATGCAGGTGATTTAATCAATTGCATATCTGATGGTGTCATAACTTTCCTCAATTGCTAGAAACAAAAACAATTCCTAAGGACATTCATCGTCGAAAAATTAGAGTAAAATCTTGACAATTGATAATAAATCAATACCTTGGGAAACTTCATGTGCCATCTGGGCATCATGCATCTATGTTTCACTTGCAGGACCTTGAGTTGTAGGGAGGATCGGCTCAGAAGTAGACGTCGATGTTACCCGCGTTTGATATCTCACTGGGCAATCCTTGATCTGGTGCCCTTTCTCACCACACTTAAAACATGTGAGCAAAACTAACCGACACTCTTCTGTTTTGTGGCGCTTCCCACAATGCAGGCATATACTGATCGGTGTAGAATCTGAAGAGTGAGAGGGTACGTGGACAAATATAGGGGTGGCAAGTGCACGATCCTGTACTGTGGACCGAGAAGTATCCTGAGTCATTTTCGAGGTCGTCGCCCCCTTCCTCAATGCTGGACAATGTTTTATTAGGTGTCTCATTCGCCCACACTTGAAACACCCTCTCATGCCTCGCTTACAGTCCGATGTCTTGTGTCATTTTCTACATCTTGAGCATGACTCAACCTGTGTCAATGGAGAGGTGTGAGTCATCTCTCTCAACATTGTCGTGAGTAATGCAGTCAGCTGAACCATTGTGTTGATCATCGTCTCAAGCAACTACATATTCTGCTCATTTTCTCCGATGCGTCCAGTTCTTACTCTTTTGCATGGTGCCATTGCGATTTGTCAAAATGAAACAAAGGTTTTAATCAATAGCGAATCATGATCATTATGGCTCTATGTTCTGACAAAACATCTAAAATATATCATGTATCCTATTACCGCACTTCTATCACGATCATCAATTAGCTCCACTATAAGAGCTCGTGAAGATCCACAACCCAAGCTCTAAACGGAACCTACTGCCACGACTTGAGACTTCAAGAACCTAAAGCTTAAGGTTTCCACCAACTGTGATATAGAGTCCTAATTGGATCTCCTATACCCTAACAGAATTTACTGTCATAGTCTTGGGTCCCAACAAGTCCTAAGCTAAGACCTAATGCTTAAGCTCTACTGCCACATCATCCCTAGAAGACCTAACGCCTAAGCTCTGATACCAACTGTGACAAAGTCACAGTTGGGTCTAGACTTCCAACATAATCTAATACCATCGTGTCTGAGTCCCAATAAGACCTAACGCCTAAGCTCTGATACTAACTGTGACAGCCAAATTTTTCCCGATTTCATAAAACCTGCACAATATTTTTTTTTTCTTCCTTACATCATAAACTCAGGGCAAATCGGACCGTCGGGTCGCACATATCACGATCTGAATACAGAAATTACTTGATATGCCAACAAAGCTAGAGTCAAGGTAAATTATAACAACAATAAAGGTTCTTCTATACATAAAAATTGAATAAGGCCACAAGAAAACTACCGGTGATGGTCAACCATCACCTAAACAATAGCCTATAAACATGCTTACAAAATAAATCTTAATACAGTAATAAATCTCCGGACATACCCAGTCCATAATCCAGAAGACCTCAAAACCTCCATTAAACAAACCCAAAACATACCCATGCCCAAACCTTACCTAAGGTAAAATTTCCCAAACGGGAGATCTCAAGCCTTGCTCCGCAGTCGAATCCCGATCTACACCTATACCTATGACGTATAGTCGAGGGATGAGCTACATCTTAGCTCAATAGGAAAATAACTAAATGAATATATAAGTTAATCTCTCACATATATTCCATGATATTTAGCAGCATGATGTATCAATGAATTAACTGAAAAATAATTTAAATAACTGAAAAGATGCACTGGATGTTACTGTTACTTTACATGTGTTCATTTATTCTCAACTTGCTCATATAAGACAATGATTTGACCTAAAGACTTAAATCATAACTTAAATATTCCCCGATTTACAATAGCATCGGGCACTCGATGGAATACCCTCCATCGTCGTCTAATCAGACCATTTTGATATCATTTTTCATTCATTCAATACTATCCAAGTCCCTTTCTCATAGGCGACAGGGTTTAAGTCTCATACATACTTCCTTGGGATGTGCAACTGGTGTATGGATTGCCCGCCGTACCGATCACGGATATTCTGCCGAGTCAGTCGTGGGTGTCCCGGCCATGTCGGTGGGGTATTCTCCAAACCATAGATATCAAAAGTGCACTATATATAGTTATTCACCGTGTGATTATGCTAATTATTGTAGATTAGACCTTATCATTCTCATTCACTTTACTTTATATTTTTACATACATCCCTGGGATGTCCAACTCAATGCATCACACAGATGCCCATATAACATTCACGTCCCTTGGGGACGTCACATGATCATATTACACTTCATTTCCTTGCTTAGTGTTCACACACACACACACTTAAGATTCATCTTTTCAATGCATAATTACTCTTTTCTATATCACTACATACATGATCTTACAATTAAAGTATATACTCAAGGTCTTCCCTACCTCACACACGGAGCCGTTCAAAGTGACACTACAGTCCTTATCAATGGCTTCCTGCCCTTAATATACATCACAAATACACCATGATGCATCAAGGATTAACTCTACTCACTAAAAACCTTGACTTATTTAAGTGTTTTCTCAAAATCAAGGTTGAAACGGGCAATTTCATGCCAATATAAAATTTGATGCAACCTTTCTCCTAAATTATGACATTTAAAACTTTAGATTCATGAGTTGGTCAAAACATAATAGTTATAGATTTCGTTGTCCTCTTTCTAACGCCATAAGAATTGTATCAATCGGAATTCGGAGTAAAATGTTACGGCCAAAATACCAAAGCAGTGTCTGCAAGCACAATCAAAATCGATTAATCGACCCAAAAATTGATTAATCGATTTTCCAAAAAAATAAGCTTTTTCAGCCACTGGCAGTGCCTAGTCGATTAATCAATTTCAAATCGATTAATCGAACCCAAAAATCGATTAATCAAAATTTAATTCGATTAATCGATTTCGTGCTGCAGTTCCCAATTTTGCTTTCTGTCAAACATCGATTAATCGATTTCCAAATCGATTAATCAATTTTGACAGAAAACCAACCCTATTCTGGCAATTCATCTAGCTTGGTTTTCTCTCAAATTCTTCTTCTTTTATTTCTTTTAATCCAACATTTACACATGAAATTAAAGCTCAAACTTCACACATATCATCAATTAACAAAACCTTACCTCCAATTCAACGTATGAGTGATTCAAGGGCTTGGATCTAGAGCTAGGGCTCCTAGCTTCAATTCCACGAGATCCCACGTGCGATTTCATCGAAATTTAAAGCTCGCGTACGGTCTTCAATCCGCAATTCCACGCACAAATCTTTTGCATTTGCTCCTAAGCATTTCCTCTTCTTTCTCTCTAACCTCTCTCTTTTCCTTCTTAAATTTCTAACCACCAATCTAAATCAAAGAGAAATAAGTTTCTCTTAGCTTTTAACCTATTTAACCCAACTCATGGTTTTATGTAAAACACATACACCCATTACAGGTGCATGTGACCTTATCAAAAGATCCATACCACACACCTAGGTGTATTTTCACCTTAAACCTAATCTAATCTAAGTCATCAAGTTGACATTCACTTGATCGCATAAGTGACCAGTCGGGCACGCATCCCGATGTATACTCTTCAAAGTTGGACATGCATCTCGAGGTACACTCTTTAAAGTTGAAATTTTCAGGATGTTACAATTTACACCCATTAAATTTGTAAAGAACAGATGCATTTCTACCATTAAAAAATTGGAGAATGCATGGAATCAAACTATGGTGATCGTTTTTCGTTCCAGTCTTCCAAACTTGGGTACTATACTGGTGGCTAGTTGAAGTACTTCGATTGATAAAACATGTGAGCCACATAGCTTTGAAGTGGATGGTCATGACATGATTTTGTTACAAGGCGGGGGTCACATGAAAACATTTCTTTGATAAAATGATCAAAATGCCCCTAACAGATAATGGACTTTGTGTGTGTTTTTTTTTTTTGGAAAATTGAAAAGACAAATATTATAATGTTCTTTCATTGTGAGAACAAACATGAAATGGCTAGCAATTGGCTTCCTTGTACATTATATAGGTTTAGGTGGACACACTACAAAAAATATGACTATTAGCCACAGCCAAAAATTGCCATTAACCGCTAATACCCTTGCCACTAATAGTCTAAAAACTACCGCTAATAGTCTTATTTTTTATAGTGACATATATAATGGAGACACATAGTATAACTTGCGTTTGAACCAGTCGATCGCTACACTAAAAATAAAAAATTAAAAAAATAAAGTGATGGGCATAGGTAATTTTGCAAAAAATTAAGAGTATTTTGTATGAATACAAAGAAAAATGATGAGAGGATTTGATGCGGGAACTGACTAAATGCGATGTTAGGGCTGAGATTAGGATTAAAATTAATTTAATCAATTAAAAAAATAACAATTTCTCATAACAAATTATCACGAAAATTTTTAGAAATTCAATTAGGTGATTTAATTTCGGCCCAAAATAGCGTTACTTTAGTGTACGTTCCTTATTGCAGATCTAGAAGACTAGGATTCTTATGAACGGCTAGATCTCCGATAGTTTTAGGGCATCGAACAAACTCGAAAGCGGGTTCTCTCGATACCAAACGAAAATAAAAGGCTAATAAAATTAATGATGAACAAAATATTGATTTTGAGCTTTTATGAGATCAATAAAATAATTAAGATTATGCTACTTATACAAACCGTTATTATAAAGAAGATAGAGATGGAAGAAGAGTTGGCCTCGCACCAAACTGCACGCGGGAATCGAAGAATCGCTCTATGTCTTGAGAGAATCACACCCTCACGAAAGTTTAGAACTCTCAATTTTGCATAAGCAATTTTCATTAACCAAAAAGTTATAATAAAAATATTTACAAGCCTTTAAATAGGCTAGCCAATGCATAAAATTAGAAATCCTATTATAACTCTAATTTCTAATTCAAATAAAAGAAATATCTTAATTCTTCTAAAACAATAAAGTCTTAAAACAATAAGGAAACTAATAATATTTCTAATAAAAGAAATAACTCTTACTTTCTAAAATAAAATAATAAAAGATACTAATCCTAATTCAATTAGGTTTCTTGAAATTCGTCACTTTATATCCAGCTTCCGAAAACTGATAATAACTTCTTCAATACTTGTCAGAATTGCTCAAATTTTGGCTCGTTGGAAAGCTACTTCGATAAGCTTTCAAATATGATAAATTTCGTATCAATCCGACTTCGTTTGACCCTTCAAAATAGGCCAAATGTAAAAGTAACGGAATTAAAAGTTGAACACCCTAATAAATTTTGGATTTTCTTCTTTCTGATCAAACGGGTTTTTAACAGACCTTTTTTTAAAAACCCATTCATGGGTCCACTTTTTATTTTGACATCTCCTCTTTATCCGATGATGATTCAAACAGGTGAATCTAAAATCACATGCGATAATTGTACCAAAATACTATGCTTTCTAGATGTCTAATTGTGCATCAAATGGCTTGCAACAAGAAAGCCTTGACCTTCCTCTTTGGAAATGGAACCAAATTGGACAATGATTTGGCATAGTGACTCATTACCTCTCGAAAGCATCTCATATTTTGTCTTGTTGGAACCATCAAAACTGGTGCATCTGCTCTTCTGTGAACCATTTGCATATAGTTTTCCAACTGTATGATCTCCAATCGATGTCATATGCAAGCTATGGTCTACCAGAGAGGAGATCCAATGGTAACAATCATGATCTCCGCGTAAATACATCCGTTTGTGGATTAAGATGAGGGGCACCATCATCTCCAATGATGCTAAGAACCATGCTATCTATATAGAAGTTGGCATCTACATATGTGGAAAAAACACTATTACATGGAGACCCTATTTTGTCCACAAAATAAAAAACTGCAACTTTCTCATTGGCCGTTCCAATTTAAAAAAATCAGTCTCTTTGTGGACCCCGTGGACCATTTAATCTTCAATACCCACCTCTCTCTCCTCATCCCCATTCATCCCCTCTTTCTATCTTAGCAACTTCTAGTTGTCCTATGATTTGGTCCCCACTGCCATATGATTTGGTCCCCATTCTCTGAAAAACTCCCACTTCAGCTAGGTTTTTGAGTTATGATTTTGACATTTGAATCGATATTTATGGACATCATCTTTTTTTTTTTTTTTTTGAAATAATAAGCCAAATTATCCATCTTTTCACCAAATGTTTTGGTTTTGCCACAAGTTAGTAACTTTGTTTTTCAAGAATCAACTGATTTGATTCCAAAAGAATACTTTGTAGACGATTTTTAGAGATTAGTAAAAAATTTCTTACGCTTAATTCTCAGCCATGGGGCTTGACCTCCTTGTCAACCATCTTCCATCACAAATATGAGGATGTTTTCATTGTGGTATCATTGTTCAATGTTCTCTTAGGCCCTGTTTGATAGCAAGGAAACTCTAAAGAGGAAATGAAATCAATTTCGTAATTGATTTCTTGGGAAATGAATTTCTCTAAAAATGGATTTCCCACTGTTTGATTAGTGTATTTGAGAAATGACTTTCATTGGAAATTGATTTCTCTTGTTTGATTAGTATGTTTGAAAAAGAATTTGAAATGAGTTTTTAAGTTGAGATCATATATTTTCTACTTTTATAAAAGTAGAAGTTAGTCTGAATAAATACTTAGTGAGAAAAGAAGAAAATAATTTATTTAGAAAAATACCTAACGTATTACTTTGTGTTGCACTAGTAATAGATTGACTTTTTTTTTTTTATCAAAATCATGATCAAAGTTAAATATTAACCAATAATTTTTTTAAGGATATTCTATTACATTACAAATTAACACCATAGTAATCACTGTTTATTATCAAGTTACATAAGTCACAATTTGAAATGTCAAACTCAAATAAAAAGTCAAATTTTGGCCAAACTTAAAATTTGAATAATAAAAATGTGTAAAGCTAAATAATAAAGTTGTAAATTATAGTATTTGCTGTAAAGTTATACGTTGAAAGGAAATTAAATTTTTAGAAAAGTCAAACTTTGACCAAATTTCAACTTTGACAAAGAAATTTTTTTGCATCGTACCATTAAGTTTCAAAAGTCTAATTGCAAATTAACATAACAGTATTCATATATATTGTTAGGTTACACTAGTCAAAATTTGATCAATTATATATTTTTAATAAAAAGTCAAACTTTGATCAAGCGTAAAACTTTGATCAATAATTTTTTTAAAGACTAACGTACAAAGCTACATAGTAAATGCTAGTATGTACTGTAAGGTTAGATGTTGAAAGAAAATTATTTTTTTTAAAAAAAATCAAACTTTGACTAATAAAAAATTTGACAATGTACCACCAAGCTATAAATTAAAAGCTACAAATTCACATAACAGTATTCATATCCATCACTAAATTACACGTTTACACATTGAAAGAATATTAAATTTTTAGAAAAGTCAAACTTTGATCAAATTTCAACTTTGATAAAGAGATTTTTTTTTGCATTGTACGAATAAGTTACAAAAGTCTAACTGCAAATTAACATAACAATATTCATATACATCATTAGGTTACCGTAGTCAAAATTTGATTAATTATATACTTTTAATAAAAGTCAAACTTTGATCGAGCGTAAAATTTTGATCAATAATTTTTTTAAGACTAACGTACAAAGCTACATAATTAATGCTAGTATGTACTGTAAGGTTACATATTGAAAGAAAATTAAATTTAAAAAAAAAATCAAACTTTGACTAATAAAAAATTTGACAATGTACCGCCAAGCTACAAATTAACATAACAGTATTCATATCCATCGCTAGGTTACACTAATAAACAATTTGACCAAATATCGAAAATTTAAAAAGTCAAGCTTTAGCCAAATGTCAAAAAAAGGAAAATAAAATTTGTTAATGTATTACAAAATAATAAATTATAATATGATAACCTCATTGAGGCTACAAAAGTTCAAAAAAATTAAATTGTGTTACAAAGTCAAAGTTTGACCAAATATCAAACTTCGACTGATAAAAATTTACACTACCACAATACAAATAACGCAGTAATAATCGCTATTTATTGTCAAGATACACTTCTCAAAATTTGACTAAAGTCAAAATTTAAATAAAAGTCAAACTTTGACCAATAAAAATGAGACAATATATTTTAAAGTGACAAATTAAAGCAATGATAGATATTTTTAATTTTAATATTCCACTAATTAAAATTTATAACTTTTTATAAAAAAATCAAACTTTGACAAAAAGTCAAACTTTGACTAAGAAAAAATTACACGGATATGGTAACAATTTATGTAGTAGTAGACTCTATCTATAAGCAGGTTTCCAGTTTGACTAAAATTAAATTTTGTGTAAAAGTTAAAGTTTGACCAAAAGTCAATGTTAGACTAAAGGTCAAACTATTGACTAATAAAATTGAGAATCTAGCATCACTTTATAGATTAACACGACAGTATCCTTTTTTTGCCATCAAATTATAGGATTAAAATTTTAAAAAGTAAATTTTAATTAGAAGTCAAAGTTTGACCTTAAAGTCAACCTTTGACCTCTAAAAATTTGGTAATATATTACTAACTTACAACTTATCATTATGTTTTAGTAGTCAAAGTCTGATCAAAAGTCAAAACTTTAAATAGCTTATAAATCCTTTTAAAGTTTGATTAAATTCAAACTCTGACCAAAGTAGTCAAATATTAGCTAATAAGTGTATGATATAGATCATGTGGTAGTCATAGCGATCGTGCTGGTGTGATGGTTATGAAAATTGAAATTACTTTTTAAAAGTCAAACGATAAATTTTTTTTCTTTTAGGTTATTTACAAGTAACTATATATTCAAAGTGACAAAAAATTATTATTTTGTTGGTGGGAAACAGCAATTTCGGCCACTTGAAAGGTTGAAATGGTTTCCCTCTAAAATGGCTTGGTGTATGAAATTCAATTTCCAAGCGGACCCCACTTAATTTCACTTCCATCTCCTTACATAACTATCAAACATCAACAATCACTATGTCAAAATAGAAAAAAAAGGACGGTCCAAACCTGTCTTATTTTTTAAAAAAGACGGCTCAAAATCGTTGTGATAGCCCGAATTTCGACACCCCGAAACCCATGCCATCAGCACGACCCTCAAGGCCGTGCCCTGTGATTCTGTACGGAGCATTGGTATATACAAGCCAAGGACTATAAGTAAGGCACATGCATTTACTCTAAACAAGTTCTTATGCATTTAACATAAAAAGAGTCTCTAAAGACAGTTCTTGTCCCATGCCAATTAATGGGCATAAGAACTGACCCAAACCGTTGGTGATAACTGTTCACCCCAGACGGTTTGTCAAAAGAATAAAGGTACTTAATTACATTCAAATAAAGAGGCTTGACATACCAAGCCGTACTGTTAGGATATTTTAAGTGCTTGCTACTGACTTTATTGGAGACAGTGATAAGAATGGAGTGAATGAAAATGAATGAAAGGTGGATTGAGAATTACAGAGTAGCAAGCCTAAAATATGCGTAGTCCTACAAGATACAGGGCCAGTTGTAGCAAGTTTTGATAAGTAAGAGTTTGTCCCACAGGAAAGTTGATCTAAAGCTCCAAAGGAGCTATCTATAGTAGGCTCTCCAGATCTGACTACAGATCTGGCAATCCTAAATGGAAGGGGATTAAAGGTCACTATAATCTAAATCCTAAGATAACTTAATATCTAAATTACAGAAAGGGTTAAGAGGAATGGTGGGGTGAGAAAATAAATATAAAAGGGTGAGAAGTATGTTATTAGGTACATATCTGATGGGTCTTGTAACTCAGACTCAGATCTGTTGCTATAGAAATCCTGTCCAATGGCTACATTATCACTAAAGAGGAGAAAGAATCCAACTAACCCCTGTGCCATGATCCAATCCCTTAAGGCTATAACCTATCCACCTAAATGGTCACAGACTATCTAATAGGGGAACCACAATCCAGAGATGGGTCAGAACAAGTTTATCATTGTAGGCACTACTTCATCCAGGCTACAAGCTCAAGAATCCATAGGAACCTCATCCTCTAAAGTTCTGTGTGTGGGGCTAGGCCTATAAAGTGCACGAGCCTGGACACACAGGACCAGCAAGAGTTTGAGTACTAGCTTTTAAGCATGGCTGTTCACTGCTTTAAAAAGACTGCAGTGATCCAGTCACAAGCCTACAATCTCTATAGCCAAATCAGATCTACAATCTGATGGTGGGTCTATACAAATATAGGGGAGTCTGTCACTGCACAATCTCTCACAAGGCTACAAGCACAAGTGCAGAGAAGAAGAATCTGTCTTAGTTCTGTGGATTGGCCTCACCCTAGGGCTATAATCTGTCCACTTGAATGGTGGCAGACAATCCACAGAGGCTATCCTCCTCACAAAGGTATAAGACAGAACAAGAACATTACTGCCGCCACCATGTTCATAAGGCTACCAGCACAAGCTCCCATGGGAATTCAGATTTAGTGATTCCTGTGGTGGGGGAAGGCCTACAATGTGCCTAACCTGGACACATAGGTCACTTGAATCTAAATAAAACCTTAAAAATAATCCTCCATTGCTTACAAAACAACTTAACAATAGAGGATCTCAAGGCAACAGCCTTATACAACACAACTCATAATAAAAACAACATCCCATACATGTAACAGATCCTATTACAAAAACTCTATTAAAATCTATACCAAATAATCATACAAAAGGCATAGCTAGCAAGTGCTACACTATGGAGAGAAAAAGGAAAAAGAAACTACCTAGAACCTAACCTTAGCCTACTGAAATTTATAATTTAATCGAGAAGACGAAGTCTAAAAAAGTCTAAGTCTAAAGTTCGTCCAAAAAGGTCCTTGAACCTAAGCTAGGCTTAGGCTTATATAGCAGTCGGCTGTGTGTGAATTAGGGTTAGGAAAACCCTAATTTCATCTTTTCAATTGCAGCCCATTCTTGTCCCTTCGATGCCTCGAGGCGTGTGCATAGAGATTGGAGCATTAGAGTGCGTGCCCTAGTTACTGGAAGTTTCCAGATTACCCCTGTAGAAGTGGGGAGAAGTTAAGAACCCGATCCTCGCTGAGTAGAGAAGATTTGCAAATCTTTCCGCGTGGTAGAATTGGCGTCGCGGGGTTGAACTGACTTGAAGCTCATGCAGTCGCGAGATTGACATTCTGGTCATCGAGGGATATTAATGGCTGTCGCGAGATTGCTCTTTCAACTTTGAATGGTGCGGGAATTTCTCGCGCGGTTCGCCCCTTGGTGAATCTCGCGACAGATCCTCGCGAAGAAGCAGTGTTCATGAGCCTATGGATAGCGCGAGCATTTCCTTGGAGGTTTGTATCCCGCGGCCACTGCGCGACAACTGCGCACGGGAGTGCCTGGAGCTCTCTCACTTCAGTGAATCGCGTGACGATTGAAGACTCCTTTCTTAGAGTTGTGCGAGACTGCGCAAGCGCTTAAGACTGAGCCTCGCGAGGACCTTGCGAAGTCTACTTTTCAATTCTTTCTGGCACCAAACTGCACGAGAACGGTGGGAAGACTGTGCGACCAGTTTGTGTGCTGTCTTCAGAAGCCCCGACAACTGCGTGAAGGCATTATCTCTGGTTCAATTGAATCCTGCGACATCTACGCGAGGCATTCTTCTTGATTTCTTTCTGCTTTGATGTGCCTGCGTTGCAGCCAACTCTCTGTCCGGGTTCATCCTTCATCCTGTTGAGGTAGTTCTGGGGCAACAGTGAGCTTCTTGGCATGGTTAGGGGTTTATTTACAGCTATTGCTTATTACCTACAGAACGGACTTAAATCACATTTATTAAATGAGTAAGGGTCTAACAGAGATTAAATTAAGGGGTAAAAAGTGGTACTTTTAAGGTCTTAACACACCCCCAAACCTAATCTTTGCTAGTCCCTTAGCAAAGCTGTAATTAAATGCCACTTTCGTAGGGATCACGGGTACATTTAGCATATGTACCAAGCCTTTTAAACCCCTAGGTGATCCCTAGTGGAGGAGTGAAGTCTCCTGAGGGTTTTCAGTGAAGACACCCACAAACTTCACCATTAGAATTAGTTAAGTATAGTGCAGATAATGACAACACAAATTTTGATGTTTAAACCTTCATTCCACATCCAATTTTTTAACACTTAGAGGAAACTGTAGCAATGCTGCAGGCCATTTAAAACTTAAAAGTTAACATGTGTTTGCTTGACCACCATTCATTTAACATTATAATTTCAATGTATAAAAATCAGTACCTAGTTTGCCTTTAATTCAGAATTCAGGTTGGATACAACCACAATGAGGTTTAAATTCAGACCCAATTCTTACTAGGGCTATCTCTCAACATTATCAATCTGAAGGTGTTCACATTCACATCAGCTCAAGAGCAGTTACAGACCCCACATGGGCCTGCAAGCATGAGCATAGCCAAAGCTTCTAATTTCTGACATCTTCAAGAATTTTTACCATAGATTGGACAACTCCTCATCTCCACATGACAGCTCATTTAACTTTGGATCCACAAGGTCTTTTTGAATGGGATGTAATGTGGCTTATGGCTGAGGGGTGTAAAGAATAAAGGGGTAAAAAGGGAGTCCAAATTAAGAAATCAGCAAGGTAAGGAGTGGTTCATGATTTCACAACCTTCATTTCAACAAAAAATTCATCATTCTTTTTATATTTCAGACTCAAAGTGGCCAGCTTCTCCTCTTCTTTTCTATTTTTAGATGATGTCTTCTCTAGACTTCTCTTTCTTTTTCTCTTTTTTATTTCTTTATTCATTCTTTTGATGAAATGCCACACAACTGCCATTGATACACAGCTGTTCACAAGTTATCTTTCTTCACCTTCCACAGAATATTGGACCATTCTCAGTATCTTTACCTCCTTCTCCTTTACCTTCTGAATTCTCAGTGTGAGGGTAAGGTTGACTCAGGTCATGAGGTTAAGGTGCCAGTGTTCTGGTGTTTGTGAAAGAAAATTATAATTTTAAGGCTCAACTGGTGTATGTAAAAGGGCAGATTTTAAAAGGTTGGATTTTCAGGCTCAAATTTTTCAAATGAGGGACTTGGATCATTTCCTTAGTCTCATGAGTGCTGTCAATTAGTTTTGATTTGGAGTTGCATAACTTCTAGTGAAAAAGTCTAGATTCAACCAGTCCTTAGAGCATAAATAATGTCAAAAACACTCTTCAAAAGAAAATGCTGGGCCCAAATCTCACTAGGTATGGTCTTCAAATGTAACTCATGGGGTGTATTTTCGTCTGTTTCTCTCCTCTTAGGCTCACTGAGTACTTAACTCAATTTTTTCTAATATTAGCTTCATGGTGGTATGAAGATTTTTTTAACTTTTTCTGTTTCCAAAAGTCTGCAAAAATATTTAAATTTTTTACAAGTTTCCTCATTGTATCAAGTTAAGTGGGAATTGACTTTATTCATTCCAATTTTACTACTATTACTGTACTAAAATTAACTATTCTATTGGCAGACCTATCCTGCCACACCCCCAAACCATGAGGAGCAGTGTCCTCACTGGTTCAAAGGAGAGAGAATGTAGTAGATTCTAGGCAGAGAAACAAAAATAAACACATAAGAAAGCAGAGAAACAAAAAATGCTAATTGAATAGTATGGAACTAAAAGAGACTTTCATTAAAATAAAAAGAAAAGATCATAAAAAGATAAAAAAAAAAAAGACAAAATGGGGGGAAAAAAAAAATGGATCAAGGGAGAGTCGAGGGGGGAGGGTTTGAGGAAGATGGTGGGGGAGATGCAGGTGGATCCAGTTTTCTCTTCTTCTTCTCTCTCTTCTCCTTCTTCCTCTTTTTCTTTTCCTCCTTGGCTAGGATCCGCTGGACCTCGTCAAACTCATCCCAGAGAAATTGCAAGGGGTCCGGCTCCTTTGGCGGTGGGGGATCCTCCCAGATGGGGTAGAATCTGTAAGACCTAATGGAGGTGTTGTAGACATTGGTCAAAGCTATCCCCATAAATTGAAAAATCATCCATAAAAATTTCCAAGAATTTATCAATCATGTCAGAAAAAATGGCATGCATACACCTCTGAAAGGTGGCTGGGGCGTTACACAGTCCAAAAGGCATCCTTCTGTAAGCAAAGGTGCCAAAAGGACAAGTAAAAGTAGTTTTTTCTTGATCAAGAGGGTGCACAGGGATCTGATTGTACCCTGAGTACCCATCAAGAAAATAGTAAAAATCTTTCCCAGCCAACTTATCCAAAATTTGATCAATAAAGGAAGAGGGAAGTGGTCTTTTCTGGTCTTGGAGTTGAGTTTTCGATAATCGATGCAAACTCTCCAGCTAGTGGTCTCCCTGGCTGGTCTCAACTCTCCAGACTCGGTTGTGATCACTGTTATGCCAGATTTCTTAGGCATCACTTGGATTGGTGCCACCCATTCAGAATCAGAGATGGGGTAAATTACCCCAGCATCCAGCAATTTAATGATTTCTTTCAGGACCACTTCCTGCATGTGAGGATTCAGTTTCCTCTGCATTTCCCTGGAGGGTGTTGAGCCCTCCTCTAAATGAATCTTATGCATACAGATCGATGCATCAATCCCTCCTAAATCAGTAATGGTCCAGCCAATTGCTTTCTTGTGCTTCCTCAGAACTGTTAGCAATTCCTCCTCTTGCTCACTGGTAAGAGAAGAGGAGATAATTACAGGAAGTTTCTCGTCTTTCTCGAGGAAAGTATATTTCAATGTCTCTGGAAACTTCTTGAGCTCCAGATCATGGGCTTGTTGGAAGGATGGTAGGATTGGTGTATTGTTGGTTGGAGGAAGGGGCAGTAATGTAAGTTTCCAATTAGAATGCTGCACTAAGCCCACAGAAGACCTCAATAGGGACATGCCTTCTGGTATTAAAGCTAGGCTTCCTTCCTCCACCATGTCCCAAACTTCAGTTAAATCAGTGATAATGTTACCCCACTCCAGCAGAGTGGGCAGTTCTTCTTCAATAATTTCTTCTAGTACATCCACTGCAAAGCATTCCTCATTGTCCAGCTAAGGGTACTTTGTACTGTTGTACACATTAAACTCAACTTTCATATGCCCGAAAGTGACCTTCATGATCCCAAACCTGCATTGAATGCATGCATTGGTAGTAGCTAAGAATGGTCTGCCTAAAATGATAGGTATTGGGGATGTACTCTTGTTGCAGCCCATGTCTAAAACAAGGAAGTCTGCAGGGTAGAAGAACTTGTCTACCCCCACTAGGACATCCTCAACCACTCCCATGGGTTTCCTCTCAGACCTATCAACCATCAATAGAACAATGGGGGTGGGCTTCAGCTCCCCCAAACCTAGCTGCTGAGACACACTGTATGGCAGCAAGTTAACACTGGCTCCAAGGTCTAAAATGGCCCTTCCAATCGTGTGGTCTCTAATAATACAGGGAATAGTGGGTATCCCTGGGTCTTGCAACTTCTCAGGTATTGTCATGGTTAATACAGAATTAACTGTATTAGTTGCAAAGACCTTCTTGGACAAATGGCCTTTGGCCTTCCTTTTCTGAGTACAAAGGTCTTTCAGAAACTTTGCATAGGCTGAGACCTGTCGGATTGCATCAAGCAGGGGTAAATTTATCTTGACCTGCTTAAAGGTCTCCATCATTTCCTCGATTTGTGCCTGCCCCTTATCACAAGGGGTAGGGCCACTCAAAGCTTGAGGAAATGACAGCTGAGATACTGTTGGTTCCTCAGCTGCAAGCCTATGACTGAACTTTTATTTTTTTCATTTTTTCATTTTTATCTCCTGCTGAGGTTCAACTACAACCTCTTTATTTTTCCCTTGTTGAAGGGTAGCAGGCAGTTCTTGACTCTGTGCTCTAACAGAGTCTCTTGCACTTTCACTTGACAGTTCCTTGGGAGTGACCTCTCCTTGTTCCTTTCCCACCTAGTTGTCTACCAGCTTGCCAGACCTTAAGGCTGTGATGGCATTGGCCCCCTCAAAATTTGAGGAGCCTTCTTCGATGGAATACTGGCCCTTAGGATTGGCTACTGGCTGGTTTGGCAGGTTGCCCTCTTCTCTTTTAGTCAAGGCATTGGCTATTTGGCCAAGCTGCTCTTCTATTTTCTTTATGCTTTGACTGTGAGAAGTCACAGTCTGATTCAAGGGACCAAGGCTTTGCAATTGGGACAAAACCTGTTCCTCGAAAGAAGTAATTCGGGGCTGAGGTGAGGAAACTACCAATTGATTTTATTGCTGGGGTTCCTGTTGCTGCTAGAAATTCGACCTTGGGGCATAACCCTGATTAAACTGCTACTGTGGCCTTTGAGGTAAGGCTAACATCTGTTGTCGCTGCATATAATTGTCTTGCCTCCACCTCAAATTTAGGTGGTCTCTCCATTGGTAACCAACATTTTGGTGCTGGTATCCATATGGTTGTTTATTGTAGCCACCAGATTGTTGTTGTCCAAAAGATTGGGCAGCAGCAGCCTGTTCCATTACGTACTCAGGGTATTGCCCCACAGATGAGCACTCTTCTGCTGTGTGTTGTGTAGATTGGCATATCAGACATGCCTCCATCACTTGTGCAGCCATTCTGGGCTGTACCACAGTCATAAGTTTTTCAAATCTTTCAGTAAGATTGGCCATCTACATTCTCAGGTCATCATTTCCCCTAACTTCATACATCTTTCCTTTAGAAGTCTCAGCAAGCCTCAACTTAGGAGAAGGCTCTTGAACAGTTCTAGATGTGGACATCTTCTGGAAAGCATTTTCACTTATGACCTCGAACAAGTCCCATGCCTCATCAGCTGTTTTATGCATGTACATTCCACCACAAGAGGCATCTACCATGTCTCTGCTCTTCTCATCAATCCCATTGTAGAAGCTCTGGACAAGCTGCCAGTCAGGAATCTTGTGGTGGGGACATTGTTTGAGCATTTCCTTAAATCTGTCCCAGACTTGGTTAAAATCTTCAGTTGGGGATTGGGCAAAAGCAAGTATGCCTTTCCTCAACTGGCTGGTTTTGGTCTCTGAGAAAAATTTAGACAGAAATCTTGTTTGGAGGTCTTTCAAGGAAGCGATGCTGTTGTTTGGGAGAGTAGATAGCCAGGTCATGGCCCTATCCTTTAAGGAAAAAGGAAAGAGCCTTAACCTAGTGGCTTCTGGTCCCAAACCAGCAATGGAGAATGTTGTGCACAGGGCCAAGAACTGGTCAATGTGCTTGTAAGGGTCTTCCTTTCTAAGCCCATGGAAAGAGGGAAGCATTTGGATGATGGAAGTTTTGATCTCATAATTACCCTGAACATCTGGGAATTGAATGTTGAATGGAGAATTGTAATCATCCGGAGCATTCAATTCCTTCAATATTCTAGGTTGTTCTTGACCCATAACTGCTATCTCAATTTCTATAGGGGGCTCGACTGTGGTGTGTTTGTGCCTTCTCGGTCTTCTATCCTTTTCTATCTCAGGGTTAGCAGGCTCTAATGTAGGACTGAGGGATCTCCTTCCTAACATGCACACACACCAATAGTAGGGAAGACTATTCGCAGGCACATTGCACTTAACAAAAAATTGCAACTATCCTAATCAACTGCTATGGAATCTTCAAAGGAGAAATAAACTGAGGTTTTGAAGGCCAGAGAAGTGCAAACAGTGGTAGCTAGACTCCTAATTCAATTCTACTCTCCTTCTCTGCTACGGTCCAGATCTATAAGAAAAATTCAAAATGTAAATCAGCAGTATCAATTATTCACAAGTACAGCTACCAAAGAATAAAGAAAATAAAAATCTAGAGTCTACTATTAGATCAATTTTCCCTGACAGCGACGCCAAAAACTTGTTAGGATACTTTAAGTGCTTGCTACTGACTTTGTTGGAGACAATGATAAGAATGGAGTGAATGAAAATGAATGAAAAGTGGATTGAGAATTACGGAGCAGCAAGCCTAAAATATGCATAGTCCTACAAGATACAGGGCTTGTTGTAGCAAGGTTTGATAAGTACGAGTTTGTCCCACAGGGAAGTTGATCTAAAGCTCCAAGGGAGCTCTCTATAGTAGGCTCTCCAGATCTGACTACAGATCTGGCAATCCTAAATGGAAGGGGATTAAAGGTCACTATAATCTAAATCCTAAGGTAACTTAATATCTAAATTACATAAAGGGTTAAGAGGAATGGTGGAGTGAGAAAATAAATATAAAAGAGTGAGAAGTATGTTATTAGGTATAGATCTGATGGGTCTTGTAACTCAGACTCAGATCTGTTGCTATAGAAATCCTATCCAATGGCTACATTATCACCAAAGAGGAGAAAGAATCCAACTCACCCCTGTGCCATGATCCAATCCCTTAAGGCTATAACCTGTCCACTTAAATGGTCACAGACTATCAAATAGGGGAACCACAATCCAGAGATGGGTCAGAACAAGTTTATCATTGTAGGCACTATTTCATCCAGGCTACAAGCTCAAGAATCTATAGGAACCTCATCCTCTAAAGTTCTGTGTGTGGAGCTAGGCCTACAAAGTGCACGAGCCTGGACACACATGACCAGCAAGAGTTTGAGTACTAGCTTTTAAGCATGGCTGTTCACTGCTTTAGAAAGACTACAGTGATCCAGTCACAAGCCTACAATCTCTACAGCCAAGTCAGATCTGCAATCTGATGGTGGGTCTATACAAATATAGGGGAGTCTGTCACTGCACAATCTCTCACAAGGCTACAAGCACAAGTGCAGAGAAGAAGAATCTGTCTTAGTTCTGTGGATTGGCATCACCCTAGGGCTATAATCTGTCCACTTGAATGGTCGTAGACTATCCACAGAGGCTATCCTCCTAACAAAGGTCTAAGACAGAATAAGAACATTGCTGCAGCCACCATGTTCACGTGGCTGTCAGCGCAAGCTCCCATGGGAATTCAGATTTAGTGGATCCTGTGGTGGGGGAAGGCCTGCAATGTGCCTAACCTGGACACACAGGTCACTTGGATCTAAATAAAACCATAAAAATAATCCTCCATTGCTTACAAAATAACTTAGCAATGGAGGATCTCAAGGCAGCAGCCTTGTACAACACAATTCACAATAAAAACAACATCCCATACATGTAACAGATCCTATTACAAAAATTCCATTAAAATCTATACCAAATAATCATACAAAAGGCATAGCCAGCAAGTGCTGGACTATGGAGAGAAAAAGGAAAAAAAAACTATCTAGAACCTAACCTTAGCCTACTGAAATTTACAGCTTAATCGAGAAGACGAAGTCTGAAAATGTCTAAGTCTAAAGTCCGTCCAAAAAGGCCCTTAAACCTAAGCTAGGCTTAGGCTTATATAGCAGTCGACTGTGTGTGAATTAGGGTTAGGAAAACCCTAATTTCATCTTTTCAATTGTGGCCCATTTTTATCCCTTAGATGCCTCGAGGCGTGTGACAGAGATTAGAGCATTGGACAGCGTGCCCTAGTTACTGAAAGTTCCCAGATTACCCCTATAGAAGTGGAGAAAAGTTAAGAACCCAATCCTCACTGAGTAGAGAAGATTTGTAGATCTTTCCGCGTGGTAGAATTGGCGTCGCAGGGTTGAACTGACTTGAATCTCATGCAGTCGCGGGATTGACATTCTGGTCATCGCGATATACTAATGGTTGTCGCGAGATTGCTCTTTCAGCTTTGAATGGCGCGGGAATTTCTCGCACGGTTTGCCCCTTGATGAATCTCACGACGGATCCTCGCGAAGAAGCAGTGTTCATGAGCCTATGGATCGCGTGAGCATTTCCTTGGATGTTTGTATCTCGCGGCCACTGCGCGACAACTGCGCATGGGAGTGCCTGGAGCTCTCTCACTTCAGTGAATCGCGCGACGATTAAAGACTCCTTTCTTAAGCTGCACGAGACTGCGCGAGCGCTTAAGACTGAGCCTCGCGAGGGCCTCACGAAGTCTACTTTTCAATTTTTTTTTGGCACCAAACCGCACGAGAATGGTGTGAAGACTGCGCGACCATTTTGTGTGCTGTCTTCAGAAGCCCGCGACAACTGCACGAAGGCATTATCTCTGGTTAAATTGAGCCCTGCAATATCTGTTCAAAGCATTCTTCTTGGTTTGTTTCTGCTTTGATGTACCTGTGCTGCAGCCAACTCTCTGTACGGGTTCATCCTTCATTCTGCTAAGGTAGTTCTGGGGCAACAGTGAGCTTCTTGACATGGTTAGGGGTTTATTTGTAGCTGCTGCTTATTACCTACAGAACAGACTTAAAACACATTTATTAAATGATTAAGGGTCTAACAGAGATTAAGTTAAGGGGTGAAAAGTGGTACTTTTCAGGTCTTAACACGTACCTAAATACTCTCAACTCACTCTCAAAGTACGCAATGGGTCTCCTAGAAGAATTCTTCAGGAGGAGGCTCTGACTCTTTTGTGGGCACGTAATCTGAGTCCCCCGTATCAACATCTCTAGAAGTCTCTGCGGCCGCTAGTCCTAGACCTGCGGCGTATAGTCTAAGGGGTGAGCTACATCCTAGCTCAATAGGGAAACACAGTGAACATATAAATTCAGCTCTCACATATATGTTAAAACAATTTGAAGATACAATTTATTTGATAGAACTGCTGAAAGACAATAAGGTAATTGGAAATGAAACGATGGATACACTGGTCCTTTGCATGACTTTGCTTATTCTTGTCTTACGGTATAGTAATGGATTCGGCCTAATCACTTAAATCTTAACTTAAATAGTCCCCGAGCAATATAGCATCGAGCCCCGATGGAATACCCACCATCATCGTCTAAATAGACACTTGTTATGTGTAAAAATTCAATATTACCCAGGCCCCTTTCTCGTAGGCAGCGAGGTCTATTCTCAACTCAACATCCCTGGGATGTACTATTGTGCACGGTTTGGCCGCCGTACCGGTCACAGATATCCTGTCGAGTCAGTCGTGGGTATCCCGCCACGTCGGTGGGGTATTCTAATTAAACCTTAAATAACAGAATATCGAATGTGCTCTACATATAGTTATTCACCGTGATTATGCTACTTTTATTACATTAGGCCTTATCGTTCTTCTTTTGCTCCACCATTTGGTTTCTTCTGCATCCCTGGGATGCTACTGGTTTAATGCATCATTCAGATGCCCATTGTTACAATTCTACGTCCCCTGGCGACTTCATGATTTCCATTTAAATTTACACACGCACACACACATGTTGGAAACATATTTAATATGATTGTTCTCTTGAGATACTTTATATGATTGAAATACTCTACATACATGGTTTTGACGAATTAAAGTATATGTTTCAAGATATTCCCTCAAGTAAAATCCAATGCACTCCTTTCTCGTAGAGGTTTACGCGTAACCACTCACGTCACACCTACATTGCATGTGTTACGAATTTACTCAGAATGGTCTCTAAAACCCTTGGAAACACGACTCTTATAATTTACACTAAAAGAAATGAGAAAACTGGGTAATTCCTCACGCGAGCGATTACAATTCATCGCTCGAGCGGTCATTATTCATTGCTCGAGCAAGCACTATTCATCACTTGAGCGGTTATTATTCATCTCTCGAGCGAGCACTATTCATCGCTCGAGCGGTTATTATTCATCGCTCAAGCGAGCACTGTTCATCGTTCGAGCGGTTATAATTTGAGATACCTGGAGCTCTAAGCGATGCCTCGCTCGAGTGAGCTTCTCCTTCACTGTGAGTCTTGCTCGAGCGAGTTCAAGACGCGAATATGCTCATAATATTTCGTCTTTCCTCGCTCGAGCGAGCCATTTAGACCGCTCGAGCGAGCTACGAAAAGATATATGTTCTCCATCTGTTCAAGAACTATCACCTTCTTCATGAGAGATTTAATAGTGTCAAGGATCATTCGTCCAATAGTTTAAACTCTACTTAAAACATCTAAAATCATACCTTACTCGATAGATCTCCTATAGTTTGATCCAGCTTCGTCTAATCGTGAAGATTTTCAAGGTTCTCTATTGCTAAAAAACCAACGAACCTCTCCTCCTCTTTTACAACCTTCTCTTCTTTCTCTCTATTGCAACCCTTCTCCTCTTTCTTTCTATTTTAGTTCTCTCTATCTATGCTAATTTAGGTTACGTAGGAGAGACTCTCTCCTCCACACTTTCACTTATATAGTGAAAGTTAAAAAGTTTCACATATACACACATATAGTGTATATGTAGTTTTTGGTTTCCTTGTGAATCACAAATACATGTTCATGATATGTGGTACACGTGCATGGTATGTGATGTGCATAGTTCCAAAAATCTGGAGTTATGACATTCACTCCACCTTATAAAATTTTCGTCCTCGAAAATTGACAACACACTAGGAATTAAATACTACTATTTAAAAAGCTTCCGAACAGACAGTCCTAGCAACACACCCACAAAATCATAATCAGATAATTTAACACATAGTCCAATGACCCGAGATCATACCTGCATGGAGAATTATTTTTTATCTATACAAAATAAGAAGGCAGTCGTATCAATCAGCCTAATTATTCTAGAACTCTCTTAACGGCTATAAGCAGAATGACATTCATTCTACTCCAATTTATGAGAACTTGCACAAGGATTTTTATACAACTACATAATTGATTATACACACGCACATTGCACCAAATAAACTTATTTAATCAAAATTTATGCATATCTATATTAAGTCACTATTATGTCCGCCCTAGATTTTGTGACAATCATGTCACGATTGTTTCAAACAAAAAATTTTCACCTCATAATCACTAAATATTACACTGATAATCACAAAATTTTAAATGACAGATGACGGCCTAGTCATCACTCTGCTCATACTCCTCATCATCGTCCTCATCATCGTCGTCATCATCATCACCAACCTCCCTGGCGGTAGTGGCCCCCGCTGTAGTGCTCCTCAGAGGTGGCCGAGCTAGATGCTCTACACCTGCTAGATCATGCGCTCCTCAGATGTCTGTAGTCGCATGGCCCATGAGATCTATAAGGAACGCCTCCTGGAATCGCTGATGTAATCTGATCTCCCGCCCCTACTGGAAGATCTCTCGCATCATACCACTATCGATGCTAGGTAGGGGCTGTGAAGATGACGTAGAGGGAGCAGTCAGTCCCGCCGGTGCTTGCTGCGTTGCTTGTCGGGAAATCTGACGATCTCTCTTCTTATTCAAACTAATTTGGAGGCTCTTTAGATATTGGCTTAGGTCTTGGGCGAGGAATGGAATGATGTTGTCGGTGAGCATGAGTTCGTCCGTCCTGATTTGAAATCCCTCCTTCCCATTTTGTGAATCAAGGAGTCGGGAAATCAAACGCGCATAGGGTAATCGGTTGATCGGTGGAGGAATAGCACCCCTTAGGTTTCTTTTATGGGCATGCGCCATGCCCTTGATGGCTACCATCGGAGCGCTAAACCACCTATTGTGGAAAGCGGAGTGTAGAGCCCACAAAATCATCTCGTGGCGCTCTTGGTCATGACCGGCCGGGTGTAAATTTTTTTTAAATATAATATCTAGAAACCACATGTGTGGCGGTAATTGGGATCGGGTGATCTATTGGCCTGATGCGGTGGTGCCGCAGGTAATGTCAGGGATAATGGTCGGGAAACCTACGTTTCCAGAAAAAGGTGGTAGAGAAAGGGGGTTTGGTGTGTATGTGTCGGGGCACTGCATGACGGAGGAGACATCGGCACTGCCAAAAATAAGTTCTTTCCCGTCAATGGTGACGAGGATAGAGTACTCACTCACGTTGGTCTTGAGTGTTTGGTAGAATAACTTTATGAGCCTCGGATAGTACCGAGCTCGAAAAGGGGTCAATAGTGCTCGTAGGTGGTTGTTTGTAAGGAAATCCGAAGTCCATTGGGTGGACGTTGGATCCCCAAAACAAGAGGGATGGATCTCCCATTCGGCTTCAAAAACTTTCGATCCCCACCATTCATTTAGTTGGATTGGGGTAGGAGGTGTGGATGGGTGTGGTTGTGGTGTCTGTGGTGCTTGATTGCCCGATGATGGCGATCGAATCACCACCCGTTTCCTAGGTTGGGGGTTAGGGCTTTGGGATGCCATTGATATTTAAGAAGAATTTATAAATGAAAATAAGGTAGAAATAGTGAAGATTTCACCTTTTTGAACGCTTTTGAAGGATCGGATCGTCCGAATCCGGCTTGAATCGGATGTAAAAGCTTCGAGATTAACAAAAATAGCCCTAATTCTTGCTCGGGAGTCTCTCGCATGAAGATGAAATAAAGGAACAGAAATCCGCCCATATATCTACTCTAACCTCACTCAAGCAATTATAAATTCTCCCTCGAGCGGTCAAAATGCCTCGCTCGAGCGAGCAATAGTCATCGCTCGAGCGAGCGAAGTTTATGATTTTATGTGGCTCGCTCGAGTGAGCATAAGTGGTTACTCTAGCGAGCCCATAAACGTTTTTCTGGTGCTCTTTTGCTCGTTTTCTGTCAATAGTCCTCACCACTAGTTTCCTATGTGGTGTATCTGGAATTTTTCACACAAAAAGTTGGTTCTATCATAATTTGGAGGTAATATACTAAAATTCCAATAAAATTCAATCATTCATTAAAAGGAAGAGAGACTTTCATACTACCAACCATTACATATTATCAATTTGAATAGGACTAATTAGTTGGGAATTTCGAACAAGTTGGGATATTGTTCTCTGACATCCACCTCATGTTCCCACGTTGCTTCCTCGATCGGATGATTCTTCCATCAGACAAGCACTAAGGGAATAACTTTGGTGCGTAGCACTTGTTCCTTTCTATCCAATATCTCTGCTGGCTCTTGTATCATGCTCATATCCTCGTGCATCTCCAATGGTTGACCTTGTAGAATGTGGGAAGGGTCACCCACATACTTTCTAAGCATAGAAATGTGGAAAACGTTATGTACTCGATCAAACACTGGTGGTAATCCAATGCGATATGTGACTTCGCCCACCCGACCCAGAATTTTGAAGGGTTCGAGATAACGGGGACTTAGCTTCCCTCTCTTTCCAAATCTCATCATGCTTTTCATAGGCGACACCTTCACAAACACGTGTTCACCCACCTTATAGTTCACACTGGTTTGTGAAGGTCCCAAAACAACTCGGGTCCTAAAACAAAATTTTCACCCGTTTCCTCCTAATTGATTGGCAATTTACATAGCCTTCCGTACAAGGCTTCATACGGTGCCATTCCAATGCTTGTCTAAAAACTGTTGTTGTACGCAAACTCGATCAATGGTAGGTGCTAATCCCATGATCCTTGCAGTTGTAACATACACGCTCTGAGCATGTCTTCTATTACTTGATTTACTCACTCTGTTTGCCCATCTGTTTGCTGATGGGAAGCTGAACTGAAGTCCAGTCGGGTTCCCATTTCTTCTTGAAATTTCTTCTAAAATTTTGACGTGTATAGTGGATCACAATCCGAAACGATACTGCTTGGGATTCCGTGTAGGCGTACTATCTCCTTCATATATAACTCTGCGAGTTTTCCTGCTGTATACATCGTGTTGTAAGGTAGGAAGTGTGCTGACTTGGTCAGTCGGTCCACAATTACCCAAATGGTATTATATCTCTTTGTAGTGTGTGGTAGTCCAACAATGAAGTCCATAGAGATCAATTCCCATTTCCACTCTGGTATTGGCAGAGGTTGTAATAATCCTGCAAGGTGTTTATGATCAATCTTCACTTGCTAACATGTCAAACACCGTAAGACGTATTCTGCCACGTCTTGCTTCAAACCTCTCCACTAGTAATTCCTTTTTAAATCTTGATACATCTTTGTGCTGCCGGGGTGGATAGCGTAATTTGATTTGTGAGTTTCATCGAGAATGGTTCATCGCAGATCGACATTGTTAGGGATACAGAGACGGCCCTTGAACAATAAGGAACCATCCTCCTTGATCGAAAACTCATATCCAATGCCTTCAGTTACATCTTGACGGATCTTGGTTAGTACTGGATCTTCCATCTATAGTTCGCGTATGTGTTCGAATATCACCGGTTTCACTGATATGTTGGCCAAAAAGGCTCCTGTAGCTTGTGACTTGATGTCCGCACCATATATTGCCAGATCTTCAAGTAACTTCCATCGGTGCCTTCCCAAAACTAAACTGGCTAACTGCGCTGAATTCTTTCGACTCACGGCATCGGCTAGCACATTAGCCTTGCCTAGATGGTACTGTATGGAATAGTCATAGTCTTTGAGGAATTCCATCCATCTGCGCCGCCTCATGTTAAGTTCCTTCTGTGTAAATAAGTGTCTGAGGCTCTTATGGTTGGTGAAGATTTCAAACGTTTCCCCGTATAAATAATGTCGCCAAATCTTCAACGCAAGACCGCTACTAGTTTCAGATCATGCGTCGGATAGTTCTTCTCATGCTCTTTCAACTGTCTTGACCCGTAAGCTATCACCTTGTTGTGTTGGTTGAGCACGCAACCCAAATCATTATATGAAGCATCACTGTAGACCGCGAATCCTCCACTGCCTGAAGGAATGGCTAACACTAGAGCTGAAGTGAGTCTCTTCTTGAGTTCTTAAAAACTCTTCTCGCAAGCTTCACTCCACTCAAATCTTGAATCCTTTCTTGTAAGCCTCATAAGAGGTCTCGATATCTTTGAAAACCCCTCTACGAAACGTCGATAATAACCTGCTAGTCCAAGGAAACTTCGGACATCGGTCACGGTCTTTGATTTCTCCCAGTTCACTACTACCTCGATCTTAGCGGGATCTACTGTGACACCATGCTTTGAGACGACATGTCTCAAAAAGCTGACCTCTTCTAACCAAAATTCACATTTGCTGAGTTTGGCGTACAATTGGTGTTCATGCAAAGTTTGCAGAGCGACTCGTAAGTGTTCTTCATGCTCCGTCTTCGATTTAGAGTAAATCAGGATGTCGTCAACAAACACAACGACGCAGGAGTCCAGGTGTGGTTTAAACACCCAATTCATTAAATCCATAAACGATGCCGGTGCGTTTGTCAACCCAAAATTCATAGTGTCCATACCGTGTTCTGAATGCCATTTTCTGAATGTCCTCGGCCTTGACTCTAAACTGATGGTATCCAGATCTCAGATCGATCTTGGAAAAGTAGTTTGCCCCTTGCAACTGATCGAACAAATAATCTATTCTTGGCAAAGGGTATCGATTCTTCACAGTGAGTTTGTTCAATTGTCGATAGTTAATACACAACCGTATCGACCCATCTTTCTTTTTCACAAACAAAACCGGTGCTCCCCATGGAGACACGCTTGGTCTTATAAACCCTTTATCCATGAGCTCTTATAACTGCTCTTTCAACTCCTTCAACTCCTTCAACTCAGCAGGAGCCATCCTGTATGGTGCTTTTGAAACAGGCTCCGTTCTTGGTGCTAAGTCGATAGCGAATTTCACTTCTCTCTCTGAAGGTAATCCTGACAATTCTTCTGGAAATACGTCTTCGAACTCTCGCACTACTGCTATCTCAGAAATAACATTCTTTTCTTCTTTATCTCCCTTCATAAATGCCAAATAACTGCTACACCCCTTTTTGGTTAAACGTTCAGCTCTAACTACAGAGTTGAGTGGCACCTGTGTCGATCTCTCTCCTCGAAATCGAAACGATCTCCTTGTGTTAGGTAAAAAAATAACAACCTTGTTCTTGCAATTCACTGTTGCATAATGATGAGACAGCCAATCCATGCCAAGGATCACATCGAATCCTTGCATGTCCAACAATATTAATTGTGTGCCTAATTCATAGACGACGCCATCCCGAATGCTCACTACTACTGATTTGCAGACTAACTCTGTGCCCACTAATTCTCCCGTTGGGATAGACACTGATAACACAAAGACCAGTGTCTCTGGAACAATCTTCATTTTCTTTGCAAATCTAAGGGTGATAAAGGAGTGGGTAGACCCTGGGTCTATCAACACTCGTGCGTCACGTGCTACATAGCATCCTTTTTCATAGACTTGTAACGTACCTATAACACATGCATATACATACATAGTACATACTTTATTTAGAATTTTCTAACGTACAAAAATAAGTCCAAATGCTTTTTCTAATGAATGCTCGTGCTCTATCTAAAATTGTATTTAAATTGAAACTCTTATTTAAAAGGAATCTCACCTTGGATAAAGTCATGTACACTCCTTGCTTCTTGGGCGGTGACTGCATAGGCTCTCCCTTGAACAACTGGTTTCCGTGATTGAATAGGTCGTGGCATGGAAGCTGAGGCCGTCTTCTCCTTAATTTCCTTAGGGCAATCTCTAATCACGTGGCCCATCTTGCCACATTTAAAACAACCTCGCATTCCTTGCCTGCAATCCGCCATTTTGTGGGACTTGCCACACTTGGCACAAGTCTCTCTTGGTGTTGAAGAAGCAGCTCGTGAAAAACCTTGTGTAACTGTGGCTCCAGTGGAAATAGCAGGACCCTCATACCTCATCGATCTCCCTGTCGCTAGCAATGGAAATCTTTGATGAGTAGTCTGTTGTGCGGCTCTCCCATACCCTGTCTGGAATGGTTGTCTCTAATTTGGTGCTACGAACCTCAGCTTCTTATTCAATGGTTCATAACTCCCAGTCCTGTCTTGATCTATGCTTCCTCTTCCTTGTTGTTCCCTTTGACGGTATCGATTATTGTTTTCTTCTTCGACCACTAATGCCTTACTCATGACCTCTCCATAGGTCTTTAGCTGAAATGGTGCAACTCCTCCTCGGATGTCTGACCTATAACCCTATTGGAACCTCTTCGCTTTCATCACATCAGAAATTATGTAGTCTGGAGCGAAACGAGCCAGTCTCATAAATTCTACTCTGTACTCTCTTACGGTCATCTTTCCTTGCATTAGTTGTAAAAATTGGGTCTCCATTTGATTCCTCACAACCTCCGGAAAGTAATGCTTATTGAACTCTTCAACGAATTCATCCCATGTCCAGGGCATATCTGGAGTTTCTTGAGCCCTAGTCCGCGAAACAAATTTCCACCAAGGCCCAGCCTCCCCATCTAGCATGTAAGCTGCCCAACGGACGCTCTCGTCCTCTGTGCATGTCAGTACACTAAATACCTTCTCCATTTTACTTAGCCAATTTTCGGCTGCCATGGTGTCTGCCTACCCTGAAAAGCTAGGAGGTCTCGTCCTCCTGAATTCGGTAAATGCCGAAGCTACTGGTAGTGTAGTCCCTACTGGAGGCATAGGTGTCTGATGTTGCTCTTGGGCGGCATGAGCTGCCAAGGATGCTGCCTGTTGTGCCATGGCAGTTGCCATGGTTTCCGTAGTATGCATCATCCTCTGATGCTCCTCTGTTTCCTCATTTCTTTCCCTCACTCTATCTTGTTCTCTCTGATCTTGATCTTGTCGGTCTCGATCCTGATTTTCTGCTTGATTTTGGTTCTCTTCTTGGCCACTGCCCTCGGGAACCTCCCTATTTCCCAATGGCACTCTGTTCGTAGGCGAGATGAGCTCATCTCTACTGCACAAATTCCTATCATGACCACCCCGGGGTCGGCCTCTTCCTCTAGGAAACATAACGGCCTGCATGAGAAACCACGGTTTCGTTAGCAGAAGTCCCTATATTTTGATAAAATAATTATCAGAAATTAAAAGAAATGGATTTGATACCAACTGTGACAGCCCAAATTTTGGCACCCCGAAACCCGTGCCATCAGCACGACCCTCAAGGGCGTGCCCTGTGATTCTATACGGAGCATTGGTATATACAAGCCAATGACTACAAGTAAGGCACATATATCTACTCTAAACAAGTTCTCATGCATTTAACATAAAAAGAGTCTCTAAAGACAGTTCTTGTCCCATGTAAATTCATGGGCATAAGAACTGACCCAAACCGTTGGTGATAACTGTTCACCCCAGACGGTTTGTCAAAAGAATAAAGGTATTTAATTACATTCAAATAAAGAGGCTTGACATACCAAGCCACACCTAAATACTCTCAACTCACTCTCAAAGTACACAATGGGTCTCCTAGAAGAATTCTTCAGGAGGAGGCTCTGACTCTTCTGTGGGCACATAATCTGAGTCCCCCGGATCAACGTCTCCAGATGTCTTTACTGCCGCTAGTCCTGGACCTGCGACGTATAGTCTAAGGGGTGAGCTACATCCTAGCTCAATAGGGAAACAGAGTGAACATATAAATTAAGCTCTCACATGTATGTTAAAACAGTTTAAAGATACAATTTATTTGATAGAACTGCTTAAAGACAATAAGATAATTGGAAATAAAACGATGGATACAGTGTTACTTTGCATGACTTTGCTTATTCTTGTCTTACAGGTATAGCAATGAATTTGGCCTAATCACTTAAATCTTAACTTAAATAGTCCCCGAGCAATATAGTATCGAGCCCCGATGGAATACCCACCATCATCATCTAAATAGACACTTATTATGTGTAAAAATTCAATACTGCCCAGGCCCCTTTCTCGTAGGCGGCGAGGTCTATTCTCAACTCAACATCCCTGGGATGTACTATTGTGTACGGTTTGGCCGCCGTACCGGTCACGGAGATCCTGCCGAGTCAATCATGAGTATCCTGCCACGTCGGTGGGGTATTCTAATTAAACCTTAAATAATAGAATATCGAATGTGCTCTACATATAGTTATTCGCCGTGATTGTGCTACTTTTATTACATTAGGCCTTATCGTTCTTCTTTTGTTCCACCATTTGATTTCTTGTGCATCCCTGGGATGCTACTGGTTTAATGCATCATTCAGATGCCCATTGTTACAATTCTACGTCCCTTGGGGACTTCATGATTTCCATTTAAATTCACACACGCACACACACATGTTGGAAACATATTTAATATGACTGTTCTCTTGAGATACTTTATATGATTGAAATACTCTACATACATAGTTTTGACGAACTAAAGTACATGTTTCAAGATATTTCCTACCTAAAGTAAAATCCAACGCGCTCCTTTCTCGTAGAGGTTTACGCGTAACCACTCACGTCACACCTACATTGCATGTGTTACAAATTTACTCAAAATGGTCTCTAAACCCCTTGGAAACACAACTCTTATAATTTACACTAAAAGAAATGAGAAAACTGAGTAATTTCTCGTGCGAGCGGTCATTTAGCATCACTCGAGCGAGCACTTGACCTTGCTCGAGTGGTTACAATTCATCGCTCGAGCGGTCATTATTCATCGCTCGAGTGAGAACTATTCATCTCTCGAGCGGTTATTATTCATCGCTCGAGCGAGCACTATTCATCGCTCGAGCGATTATAATTTGAGATACTTGGAGCTCTAAGCGGTGCCTCGCTCGAGCGAGCTTCTCCTTCACTATGGGTCTCGCTCGAGCGAGTTCAAGATGCGAATATGCTCAGAATATCCTCTCTTCCCTCGCTCGAGCGAGCCATTTAGACCACTCGTGCAAGCCACGAAAAGATGTATGTTCTCCATCTGTTCGAGAACTATCACCTTCGTCATGAGAGATTTAATAGTGTCAAGGATCATTCGTCCAATAGTTTAAACTCTACTTAAAACATATGTAAACATCTAAAATCATACCTTACTCAATAGATCTCCTATAGTTTGATCCAGCTTCGTCTAATCGTGAAGATTTTCAAGGTTCTCTATTGCTCAAAAACCAACGAACCTCTCCTCCTCTTTTACAACCTTCTCTTCTTTCTCTCTATTGCAACCCTTCTCCTCTCTCTCTATTTTAGTTCTCTCTATCTATGCTAATTTAGGTTACGTAGGAGAGACTCTCTCCTCCCCACTTTCACTTATATAGTGAAAGCTAAAAAGTTTCACATATACACACAGAGTGTGTATATGTAGTTTTTGGTTTCTTTGTGAATCACAAATACATGTTCATGATATGTGGTACATGTGCATGTTATGTGATGTGCACGGTTCCAAAAGTCTGGGGTTATGACAACCGTCCTCACGTTCGTTCTTTTCGTTGGCGTCTTAAATATATAAGATGATCTTATACCGTTTTATATATCACAAATAAGACGATAAAAAATTACTATTTTCCACAGTCCTAATATAAGATGGTCCGTAGCCGTCTCATAATAACCAATAAAGGACGATCACCGACCTTTTAATAATTTTTTTTTAAAACTAGGATGGTTCGAAACCATCCTTTATGGAATAGTCTTATACTAGAGACGGTTCAGAGCTGTCTTATTTATTATATCAGACAGTCCTTTATGAATCGTCTAATTTGAATGATGGTTAAAATAAGACGGTCATGAGCAATCTAAATAAGACAGTCTTAGACAGTCCTTTTTTAAAAATCGTGATAAAAAAATATTAATAATTCTGGGAATGGGTTGCACCCTAGAATACCTTGCTCATCCATCAAAAAATTACAAATGGACATAAAAAAAAATTGATGACACCAAAACTACTAAGTTGACGCATTTCGCAGCTCCACAATCAATAACAATACAATAAACATGAGATTATCAAAACAAACTGATCTCAAAAATGTTGAAAGCAGACTATATACATCAAACACAAAGCACCAGGAGGATCCCTCAAGTAGGCCAATTTCTACGTTCAAGAACAATCTACAAACCTCTATAGGATTAATAGTTTTATAGCTAACATACCTGAAGTACTGATTGCAAGATTGTTAAAGCAAGAAGAATATGGACACCTCTTCATGATCCACTGTGTGACCAACGACATTATGATCTACTACTTGTATCACAAAGCAATATGGAACAAAATTTAGAAATCATTTGAAGTTCAAGCAAAAAACATGAAGGATATTGCAGTAACTTTGTGACAGCCCGAGTTTTTTGTACCACAAAACCCGTGTCGTCAGATCGCATACATGATCTGAGTTATAGTGATGCTATGGTATCTATTATACACATCAGATACCAACAACTCCATCTTTCCTCACATACGACAAGAGGAAAGATCGGGCCATCGCATGATGGTAAGCTCACAAAAAAATTACAAAGTAAGAACAGCAAAAAATAAAGTACAGAGCTACACCACAACAAAAGCAACATAACTACAGATCTACTACCATATATACAAAGGCTCAAAAAGAAATATCTTCCACTGATAGAGGCTGACCTCCATCTAAACAGTGGATCAAAAGTACATGTCTTTAATTACAAAACAAGTTTGTATACCGTTTGGTCAAAAACCACAAAATATCTGAGCCACTCAAGACGCTAAGGAAATGGCTCTCAAGTAAATCCTCTTCCTCGTCCGGATTGTAATCCGGGTCCTCCTCTTGTTTCGGGTCACGCTCCAAATCTACCCCTGCAGCTGTGACGTATAGTCGAGGGGTGAGCTTCAACCAAGGTCAATAGGGAATAACATATGCAAAACTACCATTTATCCTTCTCATTCATGAATCTTGATGTTTAGATAAGTAAAAGCATGCATAAATAAGTAAAAGCAATCAGAATTTCTTTAGTACAAATCATAGACAGATTTTTCAAGTATGCAGTAAATGGCTTTTCCTCAACATAATGCATATAGAATCAATAAAACGTGTAGGTAATAGGTAAGCAATTCACAAGTGTGTTACTAGATTAAATGGCGAGGAATTTAAAATAAGTGACATATCAAACTGTCAAGCCCCTGAGCTACATTAACAGGGTCACTCACCACGAGACAAGTCAAGCCCCTAAGCTACATTAATAGGGTCACTTGATACCCAGAAGTCAAGCCCTTGAGCTACGTTAACAAGGTCACTTGACACGAAACATCAAGCTCCAGAGCTAAGTTAACAGGGTCACTTGAGCTAACACCATCAAGCCCCTGAGCTACGTTAATAGGGTCACTTGATCCGAGTCATGATGAAATTTCAAGGTCAAGAGTGCATGTGAAATAGCAGACAATGTTGTGCATCAGATCATCAGAATGGGAAATTTATAGAATCATGTGTATATTACATAAGAAAAACGCATTGTATCAAAACATGCAAAAATAGATTCAAAATCATGTCTTAATACTTCAAAACATGCCAAGTATTATCTCATGTCAATTTAAAAAAAAGATATTAAGTATAGACTATGCGCATCAATAACGATAATTCGAGAAAAATCAAGTAGTCAGGCACGATGTTCTTCCCTACCTTAAGTGTCGATAGTTCGCATCCACGTGTGCAAATCAGGCTAAAATCTTTTCCAATGCTTCTCATATATATCCTAGCACACGTATTGCATATACTCTACGTGTTAATAAACACACTAGTCATAAGAGACAGACTCTTAAGACACCAAGGGTACAAATCTCAAACCCCAACAGAACAGGGCATCTCACCGCAGCGAGGTGCAGGGTCGCCGCGGCGAGTCCTTCAGATGCCACATGAAACAAGCATCTCGCCGCAGTGTGTTTTCCCCGAGAGGAAAAAGCCTTGAAATCTCACCCCAGCGAGGCCTTCAGGTGCTTTCTCGCCGCGACGAGGCTCTAAGTCCGAAAGAGTTCACTGTTCAAGAGATTAGCTATTGCGGAAGAAAATCTCTCCGTTGCAAGGTCGGGCGAGCTAGCCGGAGATGGGTAAATCAGATGGTGGTTGGTTTTTCGTCAAGCTTGAGATGATGAGAGGAAAGGAGAGCTCTGCCTTTCGTTTCCTCTTACCCGACACACAACTCCATGTAAGGACTATGCATGCATGAGAGTAATTTAAATGGGGATGGGGGTTCCCATGTGAGGCAGCCACACACTTATGTTGGTGTATAGCATGTCCTAAAGGCCTTAGATCTGGGATCACTCTTGAATTCCTGGTTCTGATTCCTAATGGGTCCAAATTGGGTCTTGGTATAGGGCCTTCACTAATGGGTCCAAGCCATAGCTTTAGGATTAATGGGTCTTATACTTCGGGTCCCCAACATGTTGGTCCTAACATTGGGCTACTAGCTATTGGGCTTCACTTTGGCTCTAACTAAAGGGCTTCATCCAGGATGTTAAATTACCTCAACGGGTCTAGATCCAAAAGACGCATCCTTTATAGCTGGAATTGCCCCGTTGTATTTTATCATATGCATTGCGGATCAAGTCGAGTTATGGGGTGTTACAAACTTATTGCTTCTAAAAACCAAAACTATCTCATCAACTTTAGCAACACGGGAGATTATGCTTAAAATTAGAAAAATAGCATTGAAATATTTTACTATCTTAAAAATAAAAAATATGATTAAACTCCATGAATTAGGCATATACATGTACTAAATACCCTTTCATACTAACTGGTTACCAATTATTACATTTTGAGACTGCTCTACTGATCAAATTTACACAACCATCCAATCATTGAGAAATATGCACAACCATCCATATCAGAGTGGATACATTAGACATTCTGTTTATTCTAATGAGAGAGTTTTGGGTCTATAGCAGGGCACCAACATGAACTATCACTTTGACAAATATGAATTTCTAAAATTATGTGCCACTTGGCCACAACTTGGAATAGTCCTACCACTGGCATCTACTTATACTCTATTCCCCTACATTTTGTTAGAGAAACAAGCCAAAGACATTAGATTTCTAGTACAGATGTTTACTTCTAGAGCCGTCAATGGGTCGGGTCAGGACAAGACAAAATATAGGCCCTTTGGGCATTTGACCCATCAGGCAGACTCGGTTCAAAGTCCTCTAAATGTCAAAACCCGTGTATTTTATATTGAAAATATCAGATCCGGTGAAGGAGGTGGTGTCACCATTAAACATCTACATATCAGATAGTTTCATTATGAATGTTGTTTAAATGCCACAGTTGAAGAGAGCGACACTAAAATGCAGCTTGAAACATATTGAATTTATAGGAACGAGACTTGTTACTGCATGAGGATCCCTCTTGGAGGCAATATAATATTCCTAATGCCTTCCTGTATTGATAAAATCCATGTTGAGGAATAAGTTCAATAACGTTAAAAAAAGTAACGGAAATTACATATATCATGATAATGTCAGTAATTAGAGATTTTATTTTTCATATACTACTTGATTTTAGGTTTATGGATCCAATTGTAGTATTTATAAAGACATCACTAAGTAGTAAGTAGTTAGCACTTTCCATGAATGAAAACTATTATCTTATTTTCTTAGGTAACTTCCCTTGGCTCTCATTTTAGTCTTGAAACCAAAAAGAAAATACTAGAGCTTTGGATAGTCCACTCAGAGCCCAAAACAACAGAGTATAACATGCTCAATACCCTCAAATATTACCCAATAACATACTCTTTCTCGTATTGTGTCTAATGTACATTTAAGTAGCTCTACTGAAACCATATCAGCTACTCTTATGCATCACAAAAATGACTCACCTGTTATATAAAGTATTGAAATTTATGGAAGTCCCTAAATAATTCCTAAAAAGAGAAAGAGAATGCCAGTACTTGCTTGTCGAGCAAGTGTAATAAATGGTAGACATAAAAATTACTGAGGTGCCAAAAACAACCACTAATAGTATAGTGGACTTGTGTCAATATGCGTTAGATCTTAAAATTATCCATCATCTAGAAATCTGTGTATAAAGGAAATGAAAGAAAAGCTCAGGTTAATTACATGGCCAATCCTACTTTCGAATAGTTTAGAGGAAAATTTCCAGTGAGGGGATTAAAGGAGACATCTCTGCAGGAAAGCAATCAACAGAAATACGTTAAGCTATATTTCAAGTTGTTATAATCTTTTCTGAGGAATAAGCAAATTCGGATTCAGCTAGGTTGGAGAGCTTCATCTAGAAACATAAATGAGCAATCAAATTTTAAAATATGAAAACTGCAACTAGTTAACTGACTCATTGGAACAAAAAAGAGCAATCAAATTGTATAATGTGAAAAATGGAACTAGTACTTCTGAGTCTCATCCCACTGATGATGTAAATAAAATAATAAACAAAAGATAATAAGTGAAGATGCTGTAAATTACCACCTACCATTGACATCAAGTCATGGAACTATCTACAAGTAAGCTAAGATGGCTCATTTACTAAAAAATAACCTCACATTAGAACCCAAACTATACTCCTCATGGAAAGACTAATCAAATCACCATTTGGATATATAAGAAGTCAGAAAATCTATTTAAATAATGCCTAAATGAATAGAAGTCATTCTTTATATCTTATAAATGCATATGAGTACTATGACAAATACATTTTCCCCTTGAATTCAATTAGATATTGTACCAACTCAATTTAGTATTACAAACTTGCAAGAAAATCTTAATTACTCATGCTTTCCAGGCCACTATAGCTGCCCATGCTTTCCAGGCCACATCATGTGCAGCATTGAATTGATTTCCTAGATGACTTCAAAAAAGAGAGCCCCATGTGAAGCTAGTGAGAACCCACAGCCCTCACTATTAGTCATTAGGGTTAAGTAGATGAAAACCTAATTAGACAACAAAATTAGGGTGTCAAAACACCACTATATTTCCTATTGTATAGTATTAATAGTGCAGGTTTCTGGGCACAAGTACTACTATCTTCATGTTATATTTACTACATGTTAGATCTAAATTGTGCAGAAAAATAAAGTCCAATCTGTTCTAATACCTTGTACTATTGTTCTTAAGTTCTGTTACCATGATATAACAATCAAAAATAAATTAACAGCAACACATCTTTAATCATATTCAAGTTAGAGTATATGAGACAAAGAGCAGTTCTCATAGCAGATAAGTATGACTGAATATTAGTAAAGGCAGCATCCTTCAGCGCAGATAAGAAGGGACTTCCAAAACCAAAAGAGACAAAATTAGAATCATTGTAGTAAGAAGGGACTTCCAAAACCAAAAGAGACAAAATTAGAATCATTAAAGCAGATAATATCCAACTTATCAAACTATAACTTCTAGAAAATTCAAAAAATGCTTGCAATATTTTGTTGCAATATTTAAACATACCATATTTCTCAACCGTGTGTTGCAATATTTTGTTGTACGAAAGCATGCTCTGCAAATCGAAGTCCACATTGTCAATAAGATGATATTAAAGTGTGACTTATTGGCGTAACCCCTGAAAAGAAACAATGCTTACCTCAAGGATCTACCTTCCAATACAAAACCATTTACAGATTGAATACACCTAACTGCTTCCTCCTCTTTTGAATATGTAATATATCTAGACCAAAAGAAGAAAATGGGACCCTAAATAAATTTAAAAGGGGGCAAAAAGCAAAAAAAATACTCAACTAAGCAGAAACTTAAACATAATTTAAATAAATTTCAAAGTGAAATAGAATAGAAACATGCAATACTTAACCAAATTTTGAAAGACACGTTTGCAAGTAAATAGTATCCTAGTAGGTATAAATAAAGAGACATTGCAGCTAAAAGCCAAAAGTAAAAGAGAATAAATATCAAAACAATAAACTCTATTGTCTACAAAAGCAAAAATTTGCAAGCTGAGGTAGTCAACTCAATCTAATTGCCAGTAAAATCTCATGAACGAGCGAAACACTCCAAGTAAAGACCACCACTCTTGAACAAGGCACAAATTAAGTTTAGATAGGAAAATAACAAACTTACGCACTACAAGTGTTGTTGGAATAATGTTGACCACCACTAGCTGTCCTAGTAATAGACACCTTTAAAACCATTCCAAATTGGCAAAAATATTCCTTCTGTTCAAGAGTCTGCTTGAAACCAAAGAATCCTAATCAGGTGAATATCCCAAGAATCCATTGTCAAAAATATTCTAGAAAGACCAAGTTAATCAACTTCCTTTAAAGAAAGGGGGATAAAAGCATCACATATTCACACTCCAAACAAACATCAAATTCCAGTTTAAAAATAAATTAAAAAATAATCCACTTATCAGGCAAAAACCTAAAATTTTTTTTCCATGCAATATTCAAAGACTTGAGAATAAAAAAATTAAAAATCAGGAGATTGTTATGCTGCAAATAACTGGTACATGCAACTTATATATACTAACAAAATAAAATTAAAAATTACCAACATGAAAAAATAAATAGCATAACATTAAATGTCTGTAGCCCTATCTCAGGCTCTGTTTGATAACTGAGAAAAGAAAGATAGGAAATTTAGGTAAATTTTCTGCCTAATTTCTTGAGAAAGCACTTTGTCTAGAAATGTAATTTGTGTTCATTGGTTCTACCATCTGAGTAATGACTTCTTGTACAAATCTGATTTCTACTGCTTGATTCATAGTCACTAAGTTGTGTAGACACCCAAATTTGGCCCAAGGCCCGATCGAAATACCTTTCGAGAGAAGCGCATTTCTGAGCTTTTGATAGCGTGTATGGAATCCTTAGGAATCACCCTAAAGCCTTAGGAATCACCCTAGATCCCCCAGAAACCAACCCCGACCCTTAGAACCATTTTCAAACCCTAACCTAACCTTCCCAGGCAAAGATGAGGAGGGGTGCATCAGAACTGGCTACGACGTTCTACAGTGACCAACTCTTATACCATTAAAGAGTAGATGTCGTCAGCTTTCCAACGAGCTAAGAATCGCTTCAATCGGAGGTATATAACAGAAGATATGATAGTCCGAACTCGGAGGGCAGGAAGGTAATTTCAAGGTGACCCCCCCCGGGGATTTGGCGCGACTATTAGTCGCGCCAGGCTATTTATCCCCAGAAATGGCCTGGCGCAACAAATAGTTACGCCAGGCATAAATTTTGCTTGGCACAACTATTAGTTACGCCAGGCCAATTCTCCCAGATTTTAGGCCTGACGCAACTAATAGTTGCGCCAACTTTAAAGGGTGGCCCCCACCTCGCGAGCTAACTTCCAGCACTATTCCTCACTATTTTACTGTGCTTTTGCCTGGCGTAACTATTAGTTGCGCCAGGCATATGAACAGTAACATTAGATTTTTTAGTTGCGCCAGGCATATGAACAGTAACATTGAATTTTTTCCTCGAATTTCGTGTTTGGGGTTTGACTTGTTGACCACCTTAACCTTTGGGGCATGTTTTGATAGTCCTGTTGCACCCATTCCTTACCTATTTGCAACCCTCCAAGTGGCTTAAAGCCTCACCCCATCATCCACCATTAGAACCACTTTCATACCTTTCCAAGCTCTCAAAATCCTAGGAAACCTTAGATTTGAGATTACCTAATTGCTAACTCCAATTAGCATCTAAGTAGCCTCCTAACCTACCCTTTTCCTATAAATAGAGCCCCCCTCCCCTTGGTTTAGGGGTTGAGAAATTTGCTTAAGAGAAAAAGAGCTCAAAGTGAGAAGTTCTTCCTCCCTTTTATGCACTATTTTCACCCAAATTCCAGAACCTCCCAACCTTATTTCAAGCTTGTTCTTGCATCCAAAACCCTTAGCCTAGGTGTGTGTGATCCCCTAGCCTCCATCCCCTACCTCTTAGCTTTAAGTCCTAGGAGTTAAAACCACATTTTTCACCATACGAAGCCTTCAAGAGCTCATCAAAGCAAGCCACGCAAGGCTCCTCTACGGTGCTACAAGGGCTCGAGGGCTCCGGCTCTCCCCTTTCTTCTCCTATCTCTTTCTAGCTCTCTCCATCATCTCATTTGTGCCGTTACGCCGCCGATTTTTCGATAGGAATGGAGGGGCACAAATAGGATTCTAAGCCCTTTTGGGCAAGAGGAAGCTATTTTCCTTGCTTCTACTTCATTTTATTGTTAGCCATTAGTAGAGACTGCGTTAAGCGGGTTGATCGGGTGCCTAACACCTTCCCGATCGATAACCGAAGCCCCTACCCAAGAGCCTTTGGTGTGGACTGGATTCAGAGTCATATTTTTAGCACTTAGGTGCTCATAAAAATGAACTAGGTATCCCGGGACACTGAAAGCTCCGTTTGGCAACTCTATATTTTTTATCGTTAGAGAGCGCGTCGTCGCAACGGGGACCACATCGATTCCCACGGTTGCACAGATGGCGACTCTGCTGGGGAGTGTAGCTAGTAGAGCTTCCCCTTGAACTAGGCCTTTTTAATTTTTTTTTTATTTTTCTAACATTTTATTGCTATTTTTTCTATTATTTTTGCTGTTTTTTTGTCACTCACTCCTCCGATTAAGTCATTTTACTCACCCCTACGATTCCGCTTTAAATTTCAGCAATCTTTTCTTAGTCATTTGACTGGGACCTTTTTTACTCACCCCTACGATTTCGCTTTAAATTTCAGCAATTTTTTCCTAGTCGCTTGGCTGGCACCTTTCTTTTACTCACCCCTACGTTTCCGCTTTAAATTTTGCAACTTTTTGCCTAGTCACTTGACTGGCACTTTTTAAATTTCAGCACTTTATATTTCCCGCCTAGTAGCTTGACTGACCCCGTCTTTTTTATTTTATCATATCCTAACAGTGGACGTCGGCCCGTAGTGGCAGTACGGGATAATCACTCCCGGTCTTTGAACTAAAGAAAACTTCTACAAAAAAAAAGAGAAAAGCTTTGAAAAAAATTAAAATTGAACCAAGTTAGGGAGCTTAATTAATTTGTTTTGCGGTGTAGATTTTTTAAAGGGGTTGGTTTAGGCACACATACAAACACCCAGGTCTTAGTATGGCGGCAGCCCCTAGTGGTGATTGTTGTCGCTCCAAGTGTGCCAAAAATGTGTGCAAAAAATTAAAGAATTAAAGAATGCTAAATTATATGGATGTTAACTTATGAAAGGGATATCAGCACATTGGGGCTAACACTGGCCTGCAAGATCAGGGCCAATTGTAGCAAGTTTTAAAAGTAAGTATTTCAAGATCGTCCACAGAGAAGTTTGTCTAAAATGAGAGATAAACCTCCAGATCTGTGCTACCAGATCTGGCTCTATAATTATCTAAAATAAAGAATAGATAAAAGAGAGTGTTGGGTTTTGTCACGTTTAACTAAAAGCAAATAAAGAAAAGAACTAACTACGTGATCCAGATCCGAGTTGGGGAGATGTTTAAAATAAGACAAATGCAGAAATAATAGCTTCATGCATTTTAGCCTCTGAATTTTAATGGAGAATCTGTATTTCCACAGAGCAGATTCAATCTTCATCTGGCTACCAGCATAGATGTAAGAGAAATAAATCCGAATTAAGGAATAGGTTTAGACTTATGGCTATGATCATCAATGGTCACAGATCATCCAATAGTTGTGGCCTATTCTTTAGTTCGTAACATGAACATCATTTGTAAATCTTGCTGAATTAGGTTACCAACGCTAATTCGCATACGGGATGATGAATTAAGGAAGTTGGATGCGGATGAGTGAATCTAAAGAAGTCTAATGCACTAAGGTGAACATTGAACCCTCGACATGACTCCAATGGAGAAGACACAAATTACAACCTTTTAAAATCCAACGTTACAATTCTGAGCACGGCTTCTTAGAGAGCCCTCGGACTTTGATCCGAGCTTTTGAGCCCTCGATTTCTGGTCTTGAATCCAACTTGGAAGTACAAATCACTCACAATGGCTCTCAAAGGTAAACTACAAGAAGGGATTCTGAGGTTCGGATAAGCTATCCGACCGGAATGAGGGAAACAGAGATGAAAACTCTAAAACTGGATGCCTCAATTGGGCAAATGTCTTCTCAATTTATAGCTTTCCTCTATCCGCATAATGAATTGACCAATCGAAGTGCTCGGATCCGGATTGCCCAATGGTGTTGAGCACGGGATCCAGATCTGTTTCGCCAATGAAAATGCTCGATCCGTTCAATCAGCGTTAGAAGCATCAATTACATTATAGAACAAAAGGATTTGTTTGAGCTACAAAGTTCCGTAAGTGATTTCATCTTTGGGTTTTCCGTGGGGCGGAATATGCCTTTGGTTTGTGCTTGGAATCTTCGGAATGTCTCTGGGCTTTTAATTACATTGGGGCGCGTCGAGTTCTTGAAATGCCCTTCAAAGTGGTATAAATCGATTATGCCATTTAGCGAGTTTAAGGGTCTTTTCCAAAGTAGTTTGGCTCGAAGTTCTTTTCGTAAAGCATTTGGCTTCGAAGTTCTTTTAAAGCATCTTGACTTCAAGTTCTTTTCGCAAAGGACTTTGGCTTGAAGTTCTTTTCGCAAGGACTTTGGCTTGAAGTTCTTTTCAGGACTTTTCTTCTTTTCAGATAAATCTTCTATTTGCGAATAGTAAAAGTTCTTTGAATTGGACTCTAGGCTCCCATTCTTCTTTGCGAATGGCTCTCTCTCTTTTTTAGTCTTTATGCGCTCTTTTAGACCCTTTTTAGCCATTCTTGAGGTTGCTTCTTCAATCCATCTTTGACTTGACATGAGTTGTCGACTTTTTGATCATTTTAGGATGCTTTTAGGACTTGGACTGTCTAATTGGTTAGTAAAATGCACACTAAAGCACTTATTTAGTCTTCTCAAGGGTCTTTCAAAGCTCATGTTTAGGGGTAAAAATGGTATTTTTCACTTACACACCCCAAACCTAAGCTTTGCTAGTCCACTGAGCAAAGAAACATAAAAACAAAATAAAGAGCCACTTTTGTAGGAAGCACAGTGCATTTAGCATATGCAACAAGCCTTTTAAACCCCTAGGTGATCCCTAGAGGAGTGAAGTCTCTGAGGGTTTTCGGTGAAGGTACCCTACAAACTTCTCCATGAAATGATTAACATCGGTGCAATATTATCAAATGAGCAATCAAGGAGCGGGGTTAGTTACTCTTGAATCAATGATGAAAGAAAATTTGATTATTGTTTGCAGGATTTAAACATTTATAAACCTCATGAATGTTTCAATATTTCCAATCTGTGCAGTCATAGAAACTCATACAAATGTGCCGTGATAAGCTCATCCTATGGATAAAAATTAGGTTATAAGTCATACTTAAGGTGCTCAAGTTCCAACCCAAACACTCACGGGTATACTCTCATCGTGTTTTTGTTGAGGGTTCATTTTCACTCAAGCTCAAGAGCGCTTACATCTCCCAAATGGATGTAAGCATGAGCATAGGCATGATTCTTAGGCAATGGCATCATTGACATCTCCTCACCATAGATTAGGTCACTTCTTATCTCCACATGAGACTCACTCAACTTTGGATCACAAGGGCTTTTAATCTAGGTTTGTTTGTATGGCTTATGGGTGAAGTTTCAAGGAAAGGCGGTTTGAGCAGAGGTTTGAATTTGAGAACTCGGGAAGTGCGGGAGATGGTTCATGACTCCACCTTTTGAGTTTAGCTTCTTTCTTCTTCTTTTCGAGATTCTCACATTCCACGGTGATCGGTTCTTTCTTTGATCTTGAATTTTCAACATAAAGTCCCTTTTTGCCTTTTTGCTTGCAACTTTTTCACATTGTTTGTCTCTTCTTTCTCAGTCACCATATTGCCTTTTTGAGGTATTTTCTCTTCATTTTCTTGATGTTGCCCGAAATGGTCCATCTTGATTCTTTCTCCTTTACCTCCCGAATTCTCGAGTGAGGGAAGGCTGAATTGGTTCCATAGGTTCGGTGCAAGTACTTTTGAGTATTTTTGATGAAGAATTGTAGGATTTCTGACTCAAATGGGGTACAAGCAGATTTTTCTTGGTTGGTTCTGTTAGGTTCAAGCTGTCCAAAGAAGGCCTTGATCTTTTCCTCGGTTTCACGAGTGTCAAGTACTTGTTTACTTGTTTTAATTTGGAGTTTCCTAACTTCTAGTGGATCTAATGCCTCGACCAATCCTTTGAATCGGAAAAAATTGCCTCGATCACTCTTCAAGAGATGGAAAATATATGGGCTCAATTCTCACTTTGGTTATGGTTTTTCCTTGAGCTTTTAAGTATATCTTTACCTTTTTCTCTTCCTTTTGACTTTACGTACGTGATACCGGTATGTTTTTATGGTGTAATCATCATGGAAATGTAGAATATCGCAAGGTTTAGAATGTCTAAATTTGGCAAGGGAATTTTAAATTTTCTAGTTGTCATGATTCTAAAGTAAATTAATACATTTCCTAATTACTTAGGTGATTCTGCTGCCCTTATGTTAACTATTCCCTAGGCAGACTTGTCTCGCCACACCCCAAACCTATGGGGAACAGTGTCCTCACCGTTCAAAGGTGGTGGACAATTATTAGGGAAGACAAATGAAACAACAATAATCTGGATTCACAAGAAGCACATCGAAATTTGGATAGAAAATAAAAGGAAAAAGGGAAAGGAGTAGGGGAGGGGTTGTAAGTTTTTTCAAATAGGGAGAACAAAAAGCAATTTGGTTAGGCATGACTTATAATGAAAAAAATTGCAATAGAATAAAAGCGAAAATAAGAAAATAAGAAAGAGACAATTGATGAATTGGGCTTGTAAACTAGCTACCTCAGATCTGTGTGGACTAAGTGCGCAAGTGGTGCACGAGTTGGTCACCACAGGAGTTGGGCTTATGTAACCTGTAGGGGTGAGGCTCGAGTGGTTGAGGCTCCACAAGCAATTTCCACTTCGCATGCCCACCCACACTTTCAGGCTTGGTTCTCTGTCATGCTCAAGCAAGAACTAGCTCTGGCTCGGTGCTATGGGTTCAGCAGCAGGGCAGAATAGGTGCTGGTTCTCCTACTTCCTCATTCTTCTTAACATGGCACGACTTGTGGTCCTTTCTTGCCAAAGTTGTGAGGAGTGAGTACCTCAAAGGGCTCTTCCCTATTAATGTCAAACTTGGCTCTTAAGAGGGTCAGAATGAGTCTTCCAAAGGGAGGCCAGCAATCTTCTGTTCCTTTTTACCTTGGCACTCACATCAGCCATTTCTTTCAGATCGGCATGGGGCATTGAAGAATTGCCCCTTAGAGAAGTGAAAGAGGGCTTCTAAGATGGGGTTCGCTCTCTTGGTGTGTGTGATGTATAAAAACTCCCTCGGAGTATGGAATCCATCGAGAGATATTGCGGATCTCTTCTCATTATTGATTGCCCGTAACCCACCATGCCCTGTGTCAAATGGGCAGCCATATCTCAAAGAGGCAACGGAGCGATCAAGGGTCCATCAGATTGAATTGAAAAGGTATCCCTAGGGCATGTCCAATGTCCTCGTGATCCTGATTAAGTCACGGTTGTCTATAAAAATAACTAGGGTTGGCACATCGGCATGTTCCTCTGTGACGTGGTGAGGTTACGATACCACGACTTTGTCATCCTTGGTAAATTTTCTCGTAATGGAGTGAGGATGGTCGAGGAAGCCTCCAGATATCTTAAAGATATGCACGCAATCAGTTTGGAGGAGAAAAAGTTTCATCCACCAATAGCTCGTGTTTGAGCTTACGGGCATCAATGAATGGGTTAGGCAAAACCAAAGGAATGGGTAATGGGGACACTGCACTGGGCTCGAGGCAGGTAAAAGAAGAAAGAAAACTAAGAATGTAAAAATCTAAATTATATGCGCAGAAAATAAAAATGTAAACTCAAGATATGAGCAAGGAAATGGAAAACATGATATACAAATGCAAGAAAATCAACAAAACAATGCTAGAACTGCTAAATAAAATCTAACAAATAGAAGGATTACTATGCAAATGAAAGGAAACTAATGCTAATAACAGAGAAAGCAGTAAAAAGCAAGGTAAGGAGTTAAAAAGGAAAAAGAAAAGTGTTGATACAAAAAGAATTTGTGAATGCAAAATAAGAAAACAAAGTTAGAAACTAGCTATACTCACGTAAAAATGACGAAAATCAAGAAACGAGGACACATTAACCTAAGAAAGAAAAAATTCAATGATCTAAAAAAGAATTTGAAACTAAAATTCCTAAAACCGAAAATCTAATGCCAAATGATTCATAAGATTCATAAGATTGACCCCTTTGTTGATGATGGGTATGAAAAAAAATAATGAAGCATGGGAGCACATATTAAAAAACAGGGTTCACACACAGTGAGACCCATTTATGATGAAGAAATCAAGGAAAATAAAATTAGTGAGTCCATTGAATATACAAAACAGCCTATGATCCACTACTCATAATCCTACATGATTCCTAAAAAAAAAATGATCTCGGAGTCCAGGATGGGAAAAGTGGATGCAAATGGAGAAAACATTATCCAGGAAGATATCTATATTGTTTTATAATTTTCTAATTTTTATTATACTTTTTTTTTTTTACTTGTTTTGGATCACCAGCTCAACAAGAGCCCTTATTTACTCTTTGAAAATAATGAGAAACAACTCAAAGATTTTCTATTTGTGTTTTACTTCTTTTATTTTGTATTTGGTTTTGTAAAAAAAAATCAAAGATGCCTAAAAGGCAATGAAATTATAATCAAAACAAACATTAAACAATGAGTAACTGGTTCTCAAGAATTTAAAAATAGAAAATGAATGTAAAGGAGAAGGGATGCAAACTCAAGCGGATCTGCTCCACTTTGGTCCAGATGCTCCTTGTTGGGCCAGCTGCTCGAGATCTGCAAACATCCAAAAAGCTGCAGCGTACCTTATTCAAGTATTGACAAAAATAAAAGAAAAACTAGACTCGCCCAAATTTGACAAAAAGACAAAAGAGTGGCGCGGCATTTATTCAAATAACTAGAAGGCAAAGAATAAAAACTCGGAAAAATAAAAAAATAAAATAAAAAAATTACTGCGATAAAAGCAGGTTTTCTATACAAAACTCATAGACATTTAATCAAGCACTTGGAATGCAAAGTGCGGTTTAAAGAAAAATTAAAATCAAATCTACAAAATAGAAAAAACTTAGGTCTACCAATTTTAGAACAAACTTCCCAAACGCGCCAAAAACTTGTTGTCGCTCCAAGTGTGCCAAAATGTGTGCAAAAAATTAAAGAATTAAAGAATGCTAAATTATATGGATGTTAACTTATGAAAGGGATATCAAGACATTGGGGCTAACAACGCTGCAAGATCGGGGCCAATTGTAGCAAGTTTTAAAAGTAAGTATTTCAAGATCGTCACGAGAAGTTTGTCTAAAATGAGAGATAAACCTCGGATCTGTGCTACGGATCAGCTCTATAATTATCTAAAATAAAGAATAGATAAAAGAGAGTGTTGGGTTTTGTCACGTTTAACTAAAAGCAAATAAAGAAAAGAACTAACTCGTGATCCAGATCCGAGTTGGGGAGATGTTTAAAATAAGACAAATGCTGAAATAATAGCTTCATGCATTTTAGCCTCGAATTTTAATGGAGAATCTGTATTTCCACAGGCGATTCAATCTTCATCGGCTACCGACATAGATGTAAGAGAAATAAATCGAATTAAGGAATAGGTTTAGACTTATGGCTATGATCCTCATCCAATGGTCACAGATCATCCAATAGTTGTGGCCTATTCTTTAGTTCGTAACATGAACATCATCAGTAAATGCCGCTTGAATTAGGTTACCAACGCTAATTCGCACAGGATGATGAATTAAGGGAAGTTGGATGCGGATGAGTGAATCTAAAGAAGTCTAATGCACTAAGGTGAACATTCGTAACCCTCGACATGACTCCAATGGAGAAGACACAAATTACAAGAACCTTTTAAAATCCAACGTTACAATTCTGAGCACGGCTTCTTAGAGAGCCCTCGGACTTCTGATGAGCTTTTGAAGAGCCCTCAGTTCTGAGTCTTGAATCCGAACTTGGAAGTACAAATCACTCACAATGGCTCTCAAAGGTAAACTACAAGAAGGGATTACGGGGTTCGGATAAGCTATCGACCGAATGAGGGAAAGCAGAGATGAAAACTCTAAAATCTGGATGCCTCAATTGGGCAAATGTCTTCTCAATTTATAGCTTTCCCTCTATCCTCGCACAAGGTGAATTGACCAATCGAAGTGCTCGATCTGGATTGCCCAATGGTCATGAGCACGGGATCGGATCTGTTTCGCCAATGAAAATGCTCGATCCGGTTCACCAATCAGCGTTAGAAGCATCAATTTGCTATGGGAATTCAAAAGTTTGTTTGAGCTTCTAAGTTCCCAAGTGATTTCATCTTTGGGTTTTCACTGGGAATATGCCTTTGGTTTGTGCTTGGAATCTTCGGAATGTCTGGGCTTTTAATTACATTGGGCGCGTCTGAGTTCTTGAAATGCCCTTCAAAGTGGTATAAATCCCAGATGCCATTTCGCGAGTTTAAGGGTCTTTTCGCAAAGTAGTTTGGCTCCGTAAGTTCTTTTCGCAAAGCATTTTGGCTTGAAGTTCTTTTCGCAAAGCATCTTGGCTTGAAGTTCTTTTCGCAGGACTTTGGCTTCAGTTCTTTTCGCAAAGGACTTTGGCTTGAGTTCTTTTCGCAAAGGACTTTTCTTCTTTTCGCAGAGGTAAATCTTCTATTCGAGGAGTGTTTTCTTCTTTTCGCAAAGTTCAAGGTTCTTTGCGAATAGTAAAAGTTCTTTGCGAATTGGACTCTAGGCTCCCATTCTTCTTTGCGAATGGCTCTCTCTCTTTTTCGGTCTTTATACGCTCTTTTAGACCCTTTTTAGCCATTCGAGGTTGCTTCTTCAATCCATCTTCGACTTGACATGAGTTGTCGACTTTTGATCATTTTAGGATGCTTTTCGGACTTGGACCTGTCTAATTGGTTAGCTGTAAAATGCACACTAAAGCACTTATTTAGTCTTCTCAAGGGTCTTTCAAAGCTCATGTTTAGGGGTAAAAAATGGTATTTTTCACTACTTAACAGTGATAATCCAGAAAAGTCCCAGCCCACCTAGTATCTGAGAAGGCGCTTGCGCTGGAGGTATATCGGGTGGGTTCCCATTCCGAAGCTTTAAACCCTTGGGGAGCGTGCTAGGGAGTTATACTGGACTCAATCCTTTAGGAGCGGTAAGGAGAGAATCGATCACCATAAAATAGCTCAGTTCCCGGAACCCTAGCTTCCACCAAAAAACTAAAAAGAGACTCATTTAGCATCGCTTAGCTCTTGTTCTCTGTTACGGAGAGGTAGTTTTACCTGTATTAGTTAGCGCGATGTAAAACTCTTGGATTTTATAACTGGCGCAACTATTAGTTGCGCCAGCTTTAAACTCCCCAATTTTACCTTGGCGCAACTAATAGTTGCGCCAGTGTAAAAATCCTCCCTTGCAACTCGGGCGCAAGTATTAGTTGCGCCAGGTCTGTTTGGCAGCACTCAACCAAAATCCTTGGCCCTTTCCACCTCCCGAGTTCCTCGATCAGTGTACATAGTGCCTTGTTTAGGCCCCGCCATCTCCGACACCCAATACGCCCTCGCCGGTCAAGAGAAGGCAACTTTTTTTTGGCTAATTTCAGGGGATCGGGTCGTTTGCCTCGATTTTCATGCCTTCAATAGATCGAAGGTTCTCCTTCGATTCTTTCGAAGTGCATCGGAACCGTCGCTGCGAGTCTTGAATTGAGGTACAAGAGCCACCCAAAAAGGGAATTCCAAGGCCTCGGAACCTTTATTTTTCAAAAAATTCTTCATAAAATTGGAAAAAAACAAAATATAATAATATATATATATATAATCAAAACCCAAAAATATTTAGTTTGTGGTGCTGACACAACGGCATCATCTTACCCTCCGTCGTCCCGTAGGGGAAGGAGGAGGATTTTTGGGCCTTATCCAAGGCACCCTTACCCGACCCGCTCCCAATGAATGTCGTGGGTAGTGGACCCGGCCTACGCCGATCCCGACTCATCCTCGCCACATTCTCCAACCCACTCCCATTCGAGAGAAATCTTTTCCACCATCCCCCTCACCCAACCCCCTTTTACCGTTACCGGCCCATTCGGCGCCCCCATATTCCCAACCACTACCCCCCAAAATATCCAAAGTCGAACCCCCGGTTCCCCATCTTTTGCTCAAACCATGCCCATGCCAAACCCATTTTCCCAAGCCGCATCCATGCCCCAATTCCCATCATCCCCCCATAGACCCAATCCACCCACATTCATATACACTACTTCCACCCTATCCAATCCCCCGCAAGATCCCTCATCCCTCCGGGTCATGCCCAATTATACCGGGGCCACGCCCAATTTTCCACATCCTTCCTCATCACGCCCCCCATCATCCCAAAACACATCCCCTCATCCACCCCATACACCCCCACCTACCATGGCCATGCCAAATTATACCGGGGCCATGCCCAATTTTTCCACCACCTCCATCCCCTCTATACCCCATCCACCATTCACATCGCATCCTCCTTCCATGGCCATGATGGAGGAGATGTTCCAAGCCTACTCCTTATGGAAGGCTTCTCAAAACACCCCCTCTCCTCCACACCCCATGAACCCATCTCACACCTTAGCCAACCTCCATGCTTCACTCCCTCATGACCCCCATCAACCTCCCATAATCCACACCATCCAAACCCCCATCACCCACATACCCCAAGGCCTATTGGCCCAAACCCCCTTTTCCCACACATCTCAGGGCCCCATGGCCCAATACCCCACCATCCATGATCCCCAGGGCCCCATGGCCCAATACCCCACTACCCATCATCTCCAAGGCCCATTGGCCTAAAACCCCATTACCCATATCCCCCAGGGCCCATTGGGCCAAACCCACCAAATCCAAACCCATCAGGGGCCCATGATCCAAACCCACTAATGGCCCATGGCCCAGACCCAACAGGGCCCATGGCCCAAACCCATCAAGGCGCATTGGGCTAGAGTCACCAACGGCCCATGGCCCAAACCTACCCAGGCCCATTGGTCCAAACCTATCCAGGGCCCATGGCCCAAACCTATCAGGGGCCCATGGCCCAAACCCATCAATGGCCTATGGCCCAAAATGATAAAGGGTTCATGGCCCAAACCCAAACCCCACACTCATACCTTCCACAAAACCCCCAACACCTAACCCAACCTTCACAGCTGGGTCAAACCCATGCCATCCCCCAAACCCAATTCCTCCATGGCCCCACACCCCAAGGCCACCCCCAAACCTTCCCTCACACCCAATGGCCCTATCCGACCCCACTTCAAAATAACAATCCCATCACCCAACAAGCCTTTCCACACCCCCAATGGGCTCACCCAACCCCTACTCATGTCATTCCCATCCAACCCATGCAACAACAAGTTGAGAATCCCGTCTTCACTGCACATTACTCCGATCAGCAGTATGAAGAGGACGAGATTAGGAACAGCGGGGCCTATGCTGGGGCATTGACCAGCCTCAACCCTCCACCAGTAATTGCCCCCCCTAGTATCCCAGAGTGAAGTCCAGCCAACTATCGAGAAAGCAGCTCTCATGTCCAAAGAATCAGAGCAGCTGAAAGAACAGTTAGACAAAATACAAAAACAACTGATGAAAATGGGTGGTGCTGAAATCCATGCCACAGACTTCATAGACCTATGCCTGTTCGCTGAGGTCCCCTTGCTCCCAAATTTAAAATGCCAGTATTCGATAAATACAATGGCACAGGCAACCCGATCGCACACCTCAAGTCCTATTGTGGGGACATGTGCCACTACGGGGGGACGAAAGACTGCTAATAAAAGTCTTTCAGAAAAGCTTGACCGGACCAGCCCTGAGGTGGTTCACATCTCTTGAACCGTCGATGATGAAGACATGGAAAGATTTAGCGCATTTGTTCCAAGAGCAGTACGTCTATAATACTGATATTGAACCGCGCAAGTCTGATTTGGCTCGGTTGAAGCAGAATCCAAACGAGACTTTCAGTGACTACTTAGGGCGATGGAGAGCACTGGCAGCTCAAGTCAAAAATAGAATACCGAATGATGAGCAGATAGAGATGATTTCAAAGAACACTATGCCAGTGATCTCTAATTTTCTTGTATACCAACAACAGTCTAGTTTTACTGATTTGGTGAGGAATGCCAACCGCTGCGAGGATGCCATCTGGGAAGGGCGGTTGAGTAAGAATACTTCAGGGGGCCCCAGCGGGGTCAGAAGATTTTCTGAGTAGAGGAGCGAGAAGAGAATAGGGGGCAGTGTCCAGAACATAGCCAACACCAAGCCCAATAATAATACTGTTTCATTTCAATTTCAGGCAGCCCCACCAGCACCTGTTAGTCCTGAGTAGATGCAAAGAACAGGGAATGGGCAAGGAATGCAAATAACCCCAGAACAGAGGAGAGCCCGCTACGACCGAGTCTTCACACCTCTGGGGCAATCTTTGAGTGTACTTTTGCCCCTGTTAGTAGAAAAGGGATTGGTGGTTATCCACCAACCACAACCTCCTTCTCACCCGATCCCGAAGAGCTATGACCCAAATACCCACTGCAATTTTCATCAGGGTCTGGGTCACCCTACTGATCGCTGCTTCCCATAGAAGCACGCAATCTAAGATTTGATTGATGCCGGGAAAATCATTCCCCCTGCACCTTCTCAGCATGCTAATATTCAACAAGAGCCACTACCCCCACATCCTACCGGAGGAGCAGGTCCCAGACCCACCATCAGAATGATAGAAGATGAGGAGGAATTCGAATTTGACCCATCCGATTATATCAGTGATCGGGAGAGTTATGTAGCACCATTGTTAAGAAACGTTGAAGAAAGGAATATAGGGGTAGTTGAACCCCTAAATTTGTCAGATTATTTCCCCAACCTGACTCCACAAATGGAACCCTTGGATCTCAGGGCATACTTTCCATCGCCCACACCCGTCAATTATGTGAATATCAATACATACCAACCATACACCACAACCCCCATCAATTACCCGATGAGCCAACAGGCCCTCAATCCTACACCCGCACCTACCAGTTATCAATGGCCTACGCCCGCCCCATTCCAACTACCACCATACACCACAACCCCCATCAATTACCCAATAAGCGACCAAGCCCCCATTCCAACACCCGCACCCATCAGTTATCAATGGTCTGCACCCACTCCATCACCCCCAGCTCAACCACCGAAAAGTTCCACCACCCCGGTCAATTACCTGACGGCCCATCAGACCCCATCTGCAGCCAGCACCCACTGGCTATCAATGGCCTACTTTTACCTCCTTCTCTCTAATGCCACCACCCTCAAGCTCCACCACCCTCATTTGGCCCAATCTTTCCACCCAACCCACTGCCACCGAGGTGAATCAAGTATTGCCCACACCTCCTGAGACGACAGTACAAGTACCTCAAGAACTGGCAGCCATACCCTTCCAGCTCTAGGGACCAACCTATGATCCTCATCAGGTCCCGCTAAGCTACGAACAAACAGATGTCAATGCCGGAAGTAGCAGTAGAGAAGGGGTAGTAGATTTTGTTACCAGATCAGGGAGGATATCGAAGCAACCCAAAGCACCGGCAGCAGCACAGGCCCAACTCGAAGGAATGAAAGACAGCGCTGTGAACCCTTCGAGAAGATGAGTCGAGAACATATACTGGAGACTCAGCTGAGAAGAATGCCTGCCCATATCACTGTATGGGATTTGTTGATGACGTCCCCACTCCATTTCCAAGCATTAATGGGGGCGCTAAAAAATGTGCATGTATCACTCCAAGTTAGCCCGAGAAGTCAAGTGATGGCTCCAAATGCCATTTCATTTTCTGATGCCGACTTACCTGAAGAAGGAGGTAGCCACTCAAAATCTTTAAATATAACCGTTAAGTCCGAAAATATGATTATCCCCTTGGTACTAATCGATAATGGGTCTGCATAGAATATATGCCCGTTAAGAACCGCCACCAAGATCGGGGTTGATCCGTGCATGCTAAGGCCCACCAGAACCAGCGCTAGAGGGTTTGACAATACCAGGAGAGAAATAATGGGAGAAGTTGATCTTGAGCTATTGATAGGGCCAATGACCTTTTCCATCTTGTTTCAAGTCATGGATATCAAATCCTCATTTAATCTGTTGTTGGGGCGCCTGTGGCTACATGAAGTTGGAGCCATACCTTCCACATGGCACCAGAAACTCAAATTTGTATCTGGGCATAAGATTATCATGATCATTGGAGAGGGGCATAGTGAGAAAGAAAAGGCCGCCAATAGCATTGAAAAACCTAATGTGCTGGATGTACCACACACTACTGAGGACGTTGATCTCCATAGTTTTGGGTATGAGGTGTCAGATATACTCCCAGAACCCATGGAGGGCATCATGTCTAAAGCGGGAGGCGGTATAGAAGCGGCAGTGGCAATGCTCCAAAAGTGGGGCTATCAGAAAGGAAGGGGTTTAGGACCCAAATTACAAGGCAGAAGAGAGCCAGTTGTAGCTACGGGACAGAAGGTAAGATTCGGGCTAGGATATAAGCCCACAAAGCAAGAGGTCCGAGAGGCCAAAGAGAAAGCCAGGGTCGCCGCGGCTGCAAGGGCTCAAGGAATCAACATAGAGGAGAAGCCTCGCCCTAGGCCACACATCAGGGATTCCTTTGTCAGCGTAGGGGTCATGAAGATCGATCGAAATGGGGCAAACCATTTGTTTCCCACACAGACCCATAGCCCCAGTCCATCCCACCAATCCCCAGATCTCTCTTCCCAGCTTGGAGATAGATTTGGCCGTGTTGTCCCTTTTCGAGGAATGATGGTCGGTACCTGAACAAGGCCCCCTGTGGTGAATCACCACAAAGCCGTGTTAACATTTGAGGATATCATCTCAGATGAAATGGGGATTAACATGATGGAAACTGACCCCAAGGAGCCATATCAGTCAGCACCCTCCATCCAATCAGGTAAAGGAGCAACCCCTCAGGTACGCAACTGGGCATCTTTGCCCCAAACCCTGGAAGTAGGAAGTGGCCTAAAGTTTGGCACCTGTTTCCCAAAAAAAACAACCTATAAAAAGTGAGATAAGCCCTTGGCAGGCAATACCTTGTGTATATAGCAACCCGCCTTGCCAAAGGCCCGTCTCCGAAGAAAACAAAAATCTCAAAAACATAGAAGAAAGTAAAAATCTCAAAAACATGGAAAAAACACAAAATCCCAAAAACATTGAAAAAATTCAAAATCTAAAAATATTGTCGTTTAAAATTCTAGAAAATGTCCTACAAAAGGATGCCTTAATTGAAATACCCGTCCCACATGAAATAGACCCCTTCCCTGTAGAAATATAGGAAGAGGTAGGGATCACAAGTCTGGATGAGGATGTTCCTTTCGAGGAGCTCTCTAATGAGCTGCTTGACCGATTTGTGGACTTTGAGCACGGTCCTACCCCCATTGTTGAAGAGACCGAAGACGTCAATCTAGGAACTGAGGAGGTTCCTAGGATAACTAAAATCGGAACGTCACTATCTCCTGAGGAAAGAAATAGCATGGTTGATTTCCTTCGATCATACCAAGACATTTTTGCCTGGTCATACGAGGGCATGCCTAGTCTGGATACTGATTTGGTCGAGCATGAGTTACCCCTCTACCCTGATATGAAGCCAGTCAAGCAGAAGCTGAGATGTCTCTGACCCGAGTGGATGCTGAAAGTCAAAGACGAGGTCATCAAGCAGTATGACGCGGGGTTTCTCATGGTATCCAAGTACCCGCAGTGGCTAGCCAATATCGTACCTATGCCAAAGAAGGATGGAAAGGTCCGCATGTATATCGATTTTCGCAATTTGAATAGAGCGAGCCCAAAGGATGATTTCCTACTACTACACATCGACATCTTGGTTGATAACACAGCTAGGCACGGGATGCTTTCTTTTATGGATGGATTCTCATAATACAATTAGATCAAAATGGCAGGGGTTGATCGAGAGAAGACAACGTTCATTACCCCCTGGGGAACCTTTTGCTATCGAGTCATGCCATTCGAGTTGAAGAATGCCGGTGCAACGTTCCAGAGAGCTATGACTGCACTATTTCATGACATGATGCACCGAGAGATTGAAGTGTATGTCGACGACATGATAGCCAAATCACCGGAGCGAAGCGACCATCTGGTAAACCTTCAGAAGCTGTTTGAAAGGCTGAGGAAGTATCGACTACGTCTGAATCCACAGAAATGCGCATTTGGTGCTATGTCAGGAAAACTATTAGGATTCATCGTCAGCAGGAGGGGGATCGAGGTCGACCCAATCAAAATTAAAGCCATCACTGAAATGCCACCGCTGTCTACCAAGAAAGAGGTTAGAGGGTTTCTGGGCAGAATATAGTATAGCAGTCGATTCATTACACAGCTAACTCCAATCTGCACACCAATCTTTAAGTTACTAAGGAAGAATTCACCCGTCGAATGGAACGATGATTGTCAGGCAGCGTTCGAAAAAATCAAAAACTACCTCCTTAATCCACCTGTTTTGGTACCACCTGAGCCAGGGAGACCACTCTTGATGTATCTCTCCACGACGGAAGTTTCGATGGGATGTGTCTTGGGGCAGCACGATGAAACAGGAAGAAGAGAGCAGACCATTTACTATATGAGCAAGAAGTTTATGATTATGAGACGCACTATTCTCATCTAGAGAAAGCATGCCTGGCTCTTGTATGGGCTACTCAAAGGCTCTACCACTACTTACTATCCCAGGCCATTCTACTCTTGGCCCGAATGGACCCGTTGAAATACCTGTTTGAGAAGCCAGCTCTCACTGGACGAATCGCACATTGGCAATTTTTATTATCTGAATTCGACATCACGTACGTCACTCAAAAATCGATCAAGAGGCAGGCACTTGCTGATAATCCTTTACCTGACTATGAGCCGTTAAGAACCGAATTCCTAGATGAAGATATCTTGTTCATGACGGAAGACGATACAGAAGAAGCAAAAGAATCATGGGTAATGCACTTTGACGGGGCAGCAAATGTCGAGGGCCAAGGAGTTGGCGCCATCCTAATTTCACCAAAAGGATCTCATGTACTGGTCTCTATCAAGCTTAACTTCCCTTGCACTAACAACATGGCTGAGTATGAAGCTTGCGGCACTGGTCTGCAGGCAGCTCTCGATCTGAATGTAACTCACCTTCGAGTATTTGGCGATTCACAGTTAATCATAGTCAGACGAATGGTGACTGGAAGACGAGATGAGAAACTGATCCCCTATCATGAACACCTCAGGATCTAATAACTTGCTTCCAAGATGTGACTTTCTCATACGTCCCCCGGATAAGGAATTGCTTTGCCGACGCATTAGCAACTTTGGCGTCAATGATTGAAATCCCCCATGGTGTTGAGATGAAGTCGATCGTGATCGAGCAGAGGAATGAGCTAGCCTTCTGCCTCCAGATTGAGGAACCTACAAAGCCTGATGATGAGCCACCTTGGTTCTCAGATATCAAGAATTTCCTCGAGACCCTAACTTTCCCAGAGGGTACATCCAGGACAAACCGAAGATCCATTCAATGTTTAGCGACAGGTTATGTCATTTTTGGGGAATGCCTCTACAAGCGATCATACAATAACATCTTACTCAGGTGCCTTACTGAAAGTGAAGCGGTCAATATTATGAAAGAGATCCATGAGGGAGCATGCGGAGCCCACGTCAGTGGTCACATGCTCGCTAAGAAAATCTGCGGCAAGGATACTTCTGGATCACTATGGAATCAGATTGCTGTAAACATGTTAAAAAATGCTACAAGTGTCAAGAAAACTCCAGTCTGATACACGCTCCTGCCATTGATCTTCACTGCATGACCACACCTTGGCCATTTGCTTCCTGGGGCCATGACGTTGTCGGAATGATTAATCCAAAAGCATCAAACGGACACCGGTTCATCCTCGTCGCCATTGAGTACTTCACCAAGTGGGTAGAAGCGGCGTCATATACCAACATCACGGCCAGTCACGTCGAGAAGTTTCTCAAGAACATTATTGTGTGCCGATTCGGAGTACCTAAAGATATCATCACGGACAATGGCACAAACTTTGCTAATAAGCACATCCGAGACTTCTACGAGCAATATAAGATCAAGCACCATTGCTCGTCCCCTTATCGGCCTCAAACTAATGGAGCCGTGGAAGCTGCGAACAAGAGAATCATCTGTATCCTTGAGAAAATGGTCATCACTTATCGAGATTGGAGCGAAATGCTACCATTTACTTTGTGGGCCTACCGAACGTCGATTCGTACCACTACTGTGGCAACACCATTCTCCCTTGTGTATGGAACCGAGGCCGTCCTCCCAGTAGAGGTTGAAGTACCCTCACTCCGAATCCTTTTGGAAGCAGGCTTACCCGAAGCAGAAGGAGAAAGATCGCGCTTTGATTAGCTGAACTTATTAGACAAGAAGAGACTCCTAGCCTTGTGTCACACTTAAGTTTACCAAGGGCAAATCGCACGTGCTGACAATAAACGTGTCCGCGGTCGAGATCTGAAGGTAAGAGACATTGTGTTGAAAAAGATCTTCCCATCCCTCCATGCTGATCCAAGGGAAAAATTCAAGCCAAGCTAGGAAGGACCTTACGTCATCCGAGAGGTGCTGCCGGGATACACCATCCGCCTCGCTACCATGGACGGAGATCATCTTCCTGTGCGTATCAACGCTGGATATGTCCGACGGTTCTACTCTTAGTCTATCGCAAGAAGGTAAGTATTGATGAAACAGATATGTGACTACTTAAGAACCACCCAAAAGAGGCCATCATTCCAAGCACAGTAGCTGAAAAGCATCCCTAAAAATGATGTTATCCTTTGCTACCCCCATTTGAGCCTAGGCCTTTCTTTCAATAAACCCATTCACCAAAAAAATATATATATACATGTACATATACCAAAAAAAATCAGAAAAAAAAAAAGATGAAGTACAGTTACTATCAAAATCTAAGAAAATCGAAAAAGCAAAACTTCAAAAAGAGATTGCCTGAAATGAAGCGAAAAGAATAAAAAAAAAATGTAGAAGAATCATGGGGCATGTATAAAACCCCTAAGGAAGAAAGTATGTTAAGAAAACTGAAGCCGCATCAAGGAAATCCTTTTAACCCAGCATACCTTCAAATCCTAACCTAACCCATGGCCAAGCTACACCCTGAAGGAAGCCCTCTTTGTAGGTTCACAAGCAGTCATAATATCTGTTAAGTCAATATGAGCCGAGTCGTGAGACGACACCAGAACCCCATCCAGCTAGCTATGACAGAATCGACGACTATGTCGTGGCTCTTGAAAAAACAAATATATAATAAAATAAAAATACAAGCTCAAAGCAAGATGGGCGTGGTGACAACCCGAAAGGGTGCTACGGGTAAAAACAGCGACTTTGTACGGACCAAGTGAAAACCCGAAAGGGCGCTTGGGGTAAGAAAGCTAAACCCATGGACGTGGTGAAAACCCGAAAGGGCGCCATGGGTAAAAAAGGGGAGGTAAAAAAAAAGAAAGGAATTGAAAAAGAAAGGTTTGGACTGTTTGAGAAGATTGATGTTTGAGGACCCCTTTTCGTTACTCCTCCTATACCCTTTTGTCCGACTGGGCCGCTCATGCTAGTTCAAATTAGGTCCTGACCAGATTTGTCTTGGTGAAACCCACACCGTCGAACGTATGACCCAAGGCAAGGAGAAAGGTTTAACTCAATCTAAAGGGATCAATATTCCGGCCTTGGAAAATTAGGAAACTCATCCAGGTCCGACTCCAAAAAGGGGGGGGGGGGTCGACCATGCTCAAAGATGGACCCGAGGTTTCTCAAAATCTCACCCAACGATTAAGGCACAAAAAGAGAAGAAAAAAAAAAGAGATAAAAAAAGAAAAGAGGAGATAATACATAAACCCAAAAAATAGATCTGTATAAATGTATATAACTGCCTTTTGTGTGACTAGCACCACATCTCAAAAAAGTCGGTGTGATGACTAGCGTGTTTTCCTTTTTACAAGTATAGAAAGAAGAAAAAACAATAACAATAATAATATATATATATATATATATATATATGTATACCAAAAATGTGTGCGTATCTGTAAAGGGGTTTCCTACGCCCCTTTTTTCTGTGTATATGATTTATGCAAAAAGTTCTGTGTGCAGGAAGGAGTCAACGACCCAACTCGCACTTCAAAGCGCTAATCTTAGCATAAAGATCATCCTCTCGAACATTCCTCTTAGTCAGCCAATGACCATGCAGGCTTTTGAACCTCTTCTGAGAAGAGTCGGCGGCTCCAAAAGCAACGCCTAGTGATTCTTTCAAATGGAGAACCTCGCTCTCCGTTGCGTCTGCTTTAACCCTCTCGCATGCCAAGAGTTCTTGCAGGACCCTCTTCTCATCCACCAATAGCTCGATACGAGTCTGAAGCGCTGCTTCTTTCTTTGGCCAGGGGCCTCCAGTATCAATAATCTTTGACAAATCCGGGCTGTCAGCAGCAGGCTGCTCAGTCAACAGCCAGGCCTCATACTCAGGAGAAGTGCTAACTGAGTCCCTCTGCTCAAAATCACACATCAGGGTCGACTGTCGTGTCTCCCAAAGAGCAGTAATCTGGTCTATGTCTTCAGAGGATCCCCTAGAGAAGATCGAATCACATAAGGGGGGTCTGGCATCATAAGGCACCTGCTGAGGGCAGCCAAATTGATGCAACACCTGGAATGGGAAGTAGAAGGTACTGTCGGTCAATCCGAGGAGGGTAATACCCTCATGGTCTTTAGAACGAATCACTGGGAGGGTCCGATCCAACCAAGGAAGCCTCCATGTCAGCTCAGCATCGACCAACCAAAGTCTCAGAGCCAATGTATCACCCTGGGGGAGCAAATGGCATCTACCCAAAAAACTGTGGGCCACTTCGCCTCGAGCAACATAGAAGCGAGGCACGGGCCCCAAAACGGCAAAATGCTCACCCAGCCAGACCTGGAGCAACAAGGGGCATCCTCGAAGACCCTCCACTTTGCCCAAGGCAAAAGAATTAAGGCAACAGTACAGCTCGGCAAGCATCAAATGCATCATGGACTGGCCCGCCTCCAGCTCCATCAAAATATCATAAACTGCCAATGAGAAGCTTTCTCCCCCGGCGTAGAAGAGGATTTCAGAGATGAGACCAAGGGCTAGAGCTTTCACGTTAAAAACATTCCTAACAGACAATTTTCGGAGACTTTCATCACCGAAAAGTTCTTTGAGGAATTTTAGCGAACACCTGGTGGGCCCCCCAATGAGACTTTTCTCATACTCGGATTTCTTCAAACCGAGAGTAAGGTGAACGGATCTAGAATACCCTGGTTTAGGCATAACTCTTACAAGGTCCCTATGAAGCTTCAGGCCAGACAGATTGGATAGCTCCTCAAGGGTTGGGGTCAACTCCCGCTTCCCAAAATGGAATACATGAAGGTTCACATCCCAGCACGATGCGGCGGCATGAGGGAGCTCCCACCGAGGAGGAATCGTTAAGAAAGAAGGAAGGCGGGATAGCCCAAGGCGCCCCAAGTCGGTGAGCTCACTCTCGTTCAAACTCCCAAACCAAGGAACTTGGGCCCCAAGCCCAACAAAGAGGATTCATTGGCTCCGGACCCTCCACGTAAGGGAGGGTTAGGAGGTGGATCCATGAACATACAAGGATATTTTGGGAAGATAAGAATCAATGTAGGAAGATGGACCCGCCTGGGAGAAACAAGAGCTAAAAAAATGCTGGTCAAAGGAGCCAAGTCAAACAAAAAAGAAACAATTTCTGGGTCAATTTGGGCATATAAGGCCCCACTGTCTGCATGCCAAAGCTGGCGCAACTAATAGTTGCGCCAGCACATTGCTGCCCCTATTATTGGCCTAGCGCAACTAATAGTTGCGCCAGTGCATTTGAACCCCCATGTTGGCCTCATTAGTTGCGCCAGTGAAATTTCCTTGGAACTTTAGCCTGGCGCAACTATTAGTTGTGCCAAACTAAACCCCCCCCCCTCCAGCCATTTCAAAGCCGAACTGAAGAGGGGACTTTTGCCTAATTTTGTTGGTTTTTATATATGTCAGCATTTCCGACCATCAATGACTTGTGGATTATTTTATTATGTGCAGGATTGATCCTACATCGAGGCATGCGACCCAAAAGGCCACTTTCTAAAAAGAGTATGAAGCAAGCACATCCTGCAGAGAAACAGATTTGATACCAAGCAAGCAGAGCATAAAAATCAAAGCAAGACCATTTCCCAAATAATTATAAAAATCATCAAATTTGTCTCTCAAAAGTGCTACACCAACCATTCTCCAAATTGTTTAAAAACAGATCCCAAAATAAAATTCAAAATGCGGAAGAAAACTAATGGCCTATTCCTTGCTAGCTCCCTTAGACTTGCTGCGACGGCGAGAGGAGCTCTGATAGGTCATCATGTCCCCCACTCAAGACCACGCCTGCAAAATCCTGCTGAGCAGGGAACGCGGCTCCTTAGCCCGCGCACGCTGCAAGGCCCGGTCAAGAAAAAAATCAGTCAGGGGGCCAATAATAATGAAAAAAAAAAATGATGAGAGAGGAGTTGAGCAGCCAGGAACTCACTGTCTCCACCTCCCGAAGCTCTGCCAGATGACGATGGTACTCCGCATATTCCATAACCGAGTTGAAGTCCTACGATACAAAATTCAATTCTTAGAACACCCCTGAAAGCATGTACCGAAGGAAACCAAAATAAAGGAGAGGAGGCTCATCTAAAAACTCACCCCGAGGACCACCTCAGGAGGAGGAACGTGGGCCGCCTCGACAGAGAGTCGTGCCTGTCGGTCCACATCGGCATAGAGATCGGAGAGGAAGCCATCGTCCAGACGCCGAAAGGTCCCATAAGCTACAGATGGACCCCCACCAGGGACACCTGCCTGAGAGGTACCCGATGGACCTGCACCTAATGAACCCTCGCCCGAGGGACCCGCACAAGAAGGACCAGCACCAGAGGGATCTATAGCACTCGACCCACTTTCATCGTCCGAACCATCTCCCGGAGCAAACTGTGAACGAAATAAGAATCTATTCAGATAAGACTCGGGCCGATTAAAAAGCAAAAGAGAAATTAATCCAAGTTGAGAAGAGATTACCTGACCAAGTGGGCCCCCGAACGCAAGGAAATAAGCGCTAGGGACAAAGTGCGGCAGGATGAATCGGTAGGGGAGGCACTCGTACCAAGCATGATAATCCCCAGGCACATGGAGAGCATGAATCGAGAACCCATTGTTGAAAAAGGCTGCTGTCAACTCCTCAATGCTACCACCAGGGCTCCAAAAGTCAATCGGTGGATCCACGGTTATGGCATAGTAGCCCTGGAACTGATGCACCACCCTCTCCCCCAAATAGTAGCATTTGGCCCACGCTCCATAAAAGAAGTCGATGTGGCAGTTATTGAAAAGGCGGGAGGCACCCATGGCTGCTCGGTCCCAGAAAGGGGACGTCAGGTACAGATCGGGGAGGATCTGCTCAAAATCAAAGGGGGACCAAATAAGCAATGCCTCAATAAAAGAAAGCTCAAGCTGAAAGTAAACTAGGGTTGAAATTATCACCTGCTCAGGCACCATCAAATCAAGCTGGGACCTTAGGCCCATCTCCAGGTGCTTTAGGCCCACGTCGCGGCGGCGAGCCTGATGCCAGTTGCTGAGAAGGGGATAGGTGAGCACCTCCATGAAAAGGAGTGGGCGCCCAGCGTGAAAGTGGTGGTATCCCCATACCTGAAAAAGGGGCATGGCACGAGAGCAGGTCAGCAATATAAATGGATCAGTCAGAAAGGAAAAATGATGAGTAAATGATAGCGATAACAAGAGTGAAGGGGTGAAGAATTACCTCTAGAACGGCCCAAAATCCCACGGCAGACTTTGAATCCCAGGTCGTGACCCGGGATAAATTGTACATCAGCCAGGTGTATCCCGCCCCTCCCCAGTCATGCCTGGGAACATCGCCCCAATTATCCATCACACTCAACAGGGCCAGGCTGACCGGTCCCCCACTAGCATTTGTAAAAAGAGTCTTGCCCAGCAGGAGTAGGAGGGTGATGCGAGCTAGAACGATCGCCCGCTCTGGCGCGATGTAAAGCACCCGATCTAACTGGCCCAAGTCCACCAGCTCATTAGCAGAAAAGAGGGAGATCAGCTAGGACATCTTAACCTCTGTGCCATGGGTCTGCCCAAGAGGGGGATAGGCCCTGATCAACCGTATGATGTCCTCTCGTGTGATAGCCCGGATATCGGCACCCCGAAACCCGTGCCATTAGCACGATCCTCCAGACCGTGCCCTAAAGCTTAGCACGGAACATTGGTATAACAAGCATAATTAAATAAATAAAGCAATTAATCTCATTAAAGCGGAAGAAGTTAATATGCCGAACTGGCATATTCAAAAGACAGTTCTACCTTCATGCCACTGCATGAATAGAGAACCGACCCGAACCATCGGTGATAATCGAATCACTCCAGATGGTTCGCCAAAAGAATAATCTAATTTTAATTACATTATTTCAAAATAAAGGCTTGACATACCAAGCCGCACTAAACTGCTCTCAAAATTGACTCTCTCTATCAAAGTGCTCAGCAGAGTCACCTAGAAGAAGTCCTCGGGTGGAGGCTCCAACTCGTCTCCTGGCGCGAAATTCGAATCACCCAGATCTACACCTCTCGAAGCCTCAGCTGCTGCTATCAAAGGACCTGCGACGTATAGTCTAAAAGGGTGAGCTACATCCTAGCTCAATAGGGAACAAGCACAATGAACATATAAGTTAAAACTCACATATATTCAATGATATTTAGAGCATGATGAATCTATGCATTTGCTAAAAAACCAATTAAAAACAGATGTCTTATACTCAATTCACTGGTAAGTTGCATGTATCACTTTACTATTGATTTAATCATTAATGACACTGAACAGGCCTAAAGCAAAACTTAAATCTTCAACTTAAGTAATCCCCGAGCAATATAGCATCGAGCCCCGATGAGATACCCTTCATCGCCATCTAATTAGACAGTTGTAAAAACATGTATTCCCTGGGAATACGACCCAAGCCCCTTTCTCACTAGGCGGCGGGGTTAAATATTACACAACATCCCTGGGATGTCCTTACGGTCACGGATAAACCTCCGTGATGGTGTACGGATTCGCCACCATACCGGTCATGGATATCCTGCCGCGTCAGTCGTGGGTATCCCGCCACGTCGGTGGGGTATCCTCCAAACCTCAAATAACAAAAATATCATGTGCATTACATATAGTTGTTCACCGAATAAGTGTGCTATCTTATATCAGTTAGGCCTCAACAGTAATTATTCAATCCTATATATACATCCCTGGGATGTATACACACCCGCATCACACCTGATGCCTTTATTACTTCCTCATCCCTTGGGGATGTCTCAATTTCATTTGATTACTTGTTCTTAGTTACTTGCATCACACAGATGCCCTTATCACATTTTTGGTGTCACACACGCACCCATTTTCATAAAGCTTTTCACATTTAAAACAGCTTAAATTAGATAATTATATCACTACATACATGCTCTTGAAATTAAAGTACATGTTCAAGGAGTTCCCTACCTCAGTTCTCTGAATTTCCTAGCATCAAGGTCCCACACGGCTCCTTGTGCTAGTGATCTCACGTACCACCTATGGTACAACATAACACATGTAACTCATCACTAAAGATGTAATAAAGAAGGTCCAAGACCCTCCCTAAATCTCAAAGTCAAACTAAGAAGTCAAGCAAAACTGTCGAAGTCGATTAATCGATTCCCAAAATCGATTAATCGAAATGCAATTCGATTAATTGATTTCCAAAATTGATTAATCGAAACCCAAATTGATTAATCGATTAATCGAGATTCAAATTCGATTAATCGATCCCAAATCGATTAATCGAGTTTACAACATAAGGCAGTCGATTCTTAAATCGAGTAGTCGAGGTCTCAAAATCTATTAATCGATCCCAAATCGATTAATCGAAATCCAAAATCGATTAATCGAAATCCCAATCCGATTAGTCGATTTCCCCAGGTTTCATTTCTCCAGTGGCTGGAGCTTCCCAGTCGATTAGTCGATTTCCAAATCGACTAATCGAATTCCAAATCGATTAATCGAAATTCATTTCGATTAATCGAAATCGGGACTCCATGACTTTTTAACTTCTCAGACCAAATCGATTAATCGAACTCTAATTTCGATTAATCGATTTGGTCAGACTCAGCCCCCTCTCGGGCTAATCTTCCAAATCTTTGTTAACCTATTTTTCTTTCTTTTTCTAAGCCTTTATCCTATGCTTTTAAGCATTCTTAACCACACTTAAACTTTTACAATCTATGCATTTAATTCCCATAAAATTTACCTCAATCAAGTCTCAATTTGATTGGATCTTAAAGTTGGAATGGCTAGGGTTCCAGCTTTAGCTCCAAAGGATCTTTCGCGTTGAATTCGACTTTAATACTCGAATCCATCTCCCTTGGCTTGCATTTACTCCTTGCTTAACAACCCTCTTTACTTCTCTCCCTCTCTCTTTTCTTAACTCTTTTAACAACCAAACAAGAGTAAGTTAGGGTTCTTTAACCCTTTTATACTTGTTTTCTACGTGTTAAGCACATACACCTAGGTAGGTGTATGTGACTCTAGATCTTCCCTACACTCCATATACTTGCATAAATTTCTCATCACATCCGTTCATCACTCCTCGAGTCGACTAATGGACTCCTATTTAGTCAAACTTATGACCAGTCGGGCATGGATCCTGAGGTCATCGTTTAATGCAATTTTTCGAGTTATTACATCCTCCCCACCTTGGGAATTTTCGTCCCCGAAAATAACCCAAAGGTGTGCGCTTCGGTACCCCGAACACTGGGTGTCGCGTACCCATACACCAAGGCAATTAGACACAATAATTGACGCAGATACTCAAAAATGTAATATATTTCATTAATTTGTAAAATTTACAACTTTATCTACGTCATTTCTAGTACATCAAAAGTGCCAAAACAGGCATACAAAAAGAAACATCTCTATCTCAGCCTCACACCGTCCCCTCGCCTGACAAATCTGGTGTAGGAGCAGGCTGCTCTATGTGGACTGGCGGATGTGTGGGGGCTGACTGGGCTGCTGGAGCTGGCTGGCTGGTCTGAGGTAGCGGCGGCTGCTCTGGTGGCTGTGGTGTCTCGGCCGGCGGAACTGATGTAGAAGTGGAAGTACCGGCGTCGGTAGTCGCGGTGGTCGGACGGAAGACGGGACCCCTATGGAAGGCGGTCCGTCCCACGGTCCACTCCTCCTCCTGAGCGAGGTACCACTAGTAGTCGGATGGGTAGATGTAGCGGAGGGTATGGAACATCAGATAGTCTATCCTCCGGTTCATCCTCTCGTTGTTGGCCTCCATGCGGGCCAACACGTCCTCGATCGTCGGAGCCTGGCGAGCTGCTCGCCGGCGGTAGGAAGAAGTAGGTGTAGTCGCGACAGACTGTGCTGGCGGCGTAGGTGAAGCGGTGGCATGGGAGGGTGCCCCCTCCACTGGTGGCTCAACCGGGTGTGCCCCACCCACAGGTGGGTCCTGCTGTGGTGGTGGGGGTGGTGACGGTGCTACTGCTGCTGCTGGTGTGGGACCCAGAGCCGGTAGGGTTTGCTTCAACAAATTGTAATTACGGTTCCAGGAAGACCTTGAAAACGTCTTCACCTGGTCCGTAACCCTCACCTCGTGGGGCGATACCGCATACTCAGGAGCATTGGAGTAACTCTCCAACATGGTCGAGATGAGCCGAGCATACGACATCTTCTCCTTGGGCCTTAGATTGCCCTTCATTAGCTTCCCCTTAATGTATCTCATCCCCTCTAGGATGAGCATTGTGGCGTCAAACCACCGGCCACAAAAGGCCGCGTAAAGTGCCTGTTGCACTTTCTCTACGCGCTCTATGTCATGGCGCAGTGGATATAGGTTGCACTTGATTATTGAATCAAGCATCCACATATAGTGGGGAAGGTCGACCCTCTTGATGGAGGATCCCGACCCCTTTTTCCCGTTAGTCATGCGGGTCATAATCTCTTCAAATTTAACTTCCTCTTCAAAGGGTGGGAAGAGGGTGGTGTCTGGGGTGAAATCGAAGTAACACTCGAGTACCTCGTGTATGTGGCGACGGGTGATTATGTACTCCCGACCCTCTATGGTGGTCTTAATCACGTCGTCAGTCGGGCCGTCCACAAGCCCTTGGTAAAATAATCGAACTAATCTACGGTAGTAGGAACCCCAGATTGGCTTTAAGATATTGCTGAGACCGGCATTGGTAAGGTAGTTACGAGCCCATTGGGTCTTGCTCGGCACATCAGGATTTGTAAATAGGGTTTGATCGATGATGTACTCGACCTAGAATGTCTTAGCCTCCCACCACTCATTGGGTTGAGGCACATTGGTGGGTGGTGGCGGCATGGGTGTGGATTCGCGTGAAGACTCTCGCGAAGACGCATGCGAAACCGCGCTCGTCGAACCGGAGGTGGTCTCCGATGCCGACGGTGATGGAGTCCTCACCGGCGATGGGGTAGGTGGTGGTGGTGCGGCGTTCTTACGCCGAATCGGGAGTTTAGAGGTCGCCCTTGCCGAAGACAATCAGGTTTTCGACGGCATTATGGTGAAAATTCAAGAAACTCGAATTAAAGAAAAAGAGTTGAACTAGGATTTACCGTAGGTTTCGTGGTGAAAGTTAGCATCCTTGGTCTGAAATCGACGAAGGAAATCCAAAACCCTAGCTCGGATGGGTGAAGGAAGAAGAAGAAGCAATGGCGCCCAATGCAAAAATCCTAAATGATTTCGAATGAAATGGAAAAACCCATCGATTCATATATATAGGCTCCGGCTCGATTAATCGATTTCTGAAGTCGATTAATCGAGATTTAAACTTAGGTTAAGCCGCGCGAAATCGATTAATCGATTTCTAAAATCGATTAGTTGAAACTCAAAATCGATTAATCGAAACCATTTTGATTAATCAAAATCGTATCCATTTAAAATTTCAAGTTTTTGAGCTCACTGGCAGAGCCAGTCGATTAATCAAAATCCATTTCGATTAATCAAAAATTCAAAATCGATTAATCAAATTTCACTTCGATTAATCGAAATTGTGCAGTCCTTCCCAAAATTTTCAGGATTCTTTAAGTTACTCGATTAGTCGAACTATGATTCGATTAATCGAAATCTCAAATCGATTAATCGAATTTCACTTCGATTAATCAAAATCGTTTCTCATACTTCAAATTTTCTAATTTCCTTAAGTTTATCGATTAATCGAAACCATAAATCGATTAATCGAATTCCTCCTCGATTAATCGAAATTTCATAAAATCCCTTTAAGTTCTTCTAAAATTCTCAATTTGTTCGATTAATCGAACCCTCAATTTGATTAATCGAAAACCCAAATCGATTAATCGAAACTAAGATCGATTAATCAAAATTTCACTTTGTCATTTTTCTAATCCTTATTCAAGTTCCTAGTCACTGGCACATGCCAGTCGACTAATCAAACAAAATCGATTAATCGAATTTCCAAATTGATTAATCGATTTGAAAATTGATTAATCGGTTTTGATCAAATTCTGTTGGTTTCCAACTTTCTCTATCTATTTGATTTATCTTGGTAATTTATGATATCAAGTGATTCTTGTTTCTACAAAACACATCCTCAAGATCATGTGTGCATAAAAATGTTGTTTCTTTATCATACTTTGATCAAAATTTCCATTGAATTACAAGTGTCGTTAAAATCCACAAACATGCTTGCGGTGATACAATTTGATTCTCAAGCCGTCGGAAACAAGGCTGGATATTGTTCTTTCGCATCGGCCTCTCGTTCCCATGTAGCTTCCTCGGCCGGATAATGCTTCCATCGGACAAGTACTAATGGAATCACTTTTGTTTGCAACACTTGTTCCTTTCGGTCCAAAATCTCCACCGGCTCTTCGATCATGGTCATGTCCTTATGCATTTCAAAAGCTTGACCGCTCAACACGTGGTCAGGGTCGTTAATGTACTTCCTGAGCATAGATACATGGAAGACATTGTGTACTGGATCGAATAACGGTGGCAATCTGATGCAGTAAGAAACTTCCCCGACTCGACCCAAAACTTTGAACAGTCCAAGATAGCGGGGACTTAGCTTCCCTCTCTTTCCAAATCTCATGACTCCCTTCATAGGTGACACTTTCACAAACACGCGTTCCCCCACTTTGAAGTCTACACTCGTCCGCTTGATATCGGCGTAGCTTTTCTGTCTGCTCTGTGCGGCTTTGAGTTTTGCCCTTATCATACGAACATAGGTGGCATTGTCTTCAAGTATTTCGGGTCCCAAAAGAAATTTCTCACCCGTTTCTTCCCAATTTATGGGCGATCTACATCGCCGTCCGTAAAGTGCTTCATATGGTGCCATCCCAATGCTCATTTGAAAACTGTTGTTATATGCAAACTCAATCAAGGGTAGGTGCTGATCCCACGATCCTTGCAATTCCAACATACATGCCCTAAGCATGTCCTCAATGATCTGATTGACCCTCTCAGTCTGTCCATCAATTTACGGATGGAATGTCGTACTGAAATCTAGTCGCGTTCCCATTCCTTCTTGAAATTTCTTTCAGAACTTCGATGTATACAATGGGTCACGGTCCGAAACAATACTACTCGGAATCCCATGCAAACGGACAATTTCTTTCATATAAAGTTCTGCCAATCTTCCTGCCGTGTACATCGTGTTGTAGGGCAAGAAGTGCGCTGTCTTGGTCAATCGATCGACCACTACCCAAATGGCATTGTACTTCTTTGCAGTACGCGGAAGTCCAACGATGAAGTCCATAGAGATCGATTCCCACTTCCATTCCGGTATAGGTAGAGGCTGCAATAAGCCTGCGGGATGTCTATGATCGATCTTCACTTGCTGACACGTCAAACACCGCGAGACGCATCGCCACATCTTGTTTCAAGCCTCTCCACCAATAGTTCTTTTTCAAATCTTGATACATCTTTGTACTTCCCGGGTGGATAGCATAGCTCGATTTGTGTGATTCATCCAGAATTGTTCGTCGTAGATCGGCATTGTTCGGAATATAGAGACGTCCTTTGAACAATAAGGAACCATCCTCTTTGATTGAAAAATCAGATGTAATGCCTTCAGTCACATCTTGACGAATCCTTGTTAGCGCCAGGTCTTTCATCTGTAGTTCATGGATATGCTCAAATATCATCGGTCTCACTGATATATTAGCCAAGAAGGCTCCTGTAGCTTGCGACTCAATGTTTGCATCATATAGTGCCAAATCTTCCAACAACTTCCATCGGTGTATACCCAAAATGAGACTAGCTAACTGAGCTAAACTTTTCTAACTCAAGGCATCCGCTACTACATTAGCCTTGCCTGGATGGTACTGTATAGAACAGTCATAGTCCTTAAGAAACTCCATCCATCTGTGTTGCCTCATATTTAATTCCTTCTGTGTAAACAGATATCTAAGGATCTTGTGGTCGGTGAAAATCTTGAAAGTCTCTACTGCCTGAAGGTATAGCTAACACTGGAGCTAAAGTGAGTCTCTTTTTGAGTTCTTGAAAACTCTTCTCGCATGCCTCACTCCATTCAAACCTTGCATCTTTCCGTGTGAGTCTCGTGAGTGGTCCTGATATCTTTGAAAAACCCTCAACGAAACATTAGTAGTAACCCGCCAATCCAAGGAAACTGTGGATGTCGGTTACGGTCTTTGGTTGCTCCCAATTCACTACTGCTTCGATCTTTGCTGGATCTACAGTGACACCAAGCTTCGAGACGACATGTCCCAAAAAGCTAACTTCTTCTAACCAAAACTCAGATTTGCTGAGCTTGGCATATAACTGGTGTTCACGTAGAGTTTGTAGGGCTATTCTCAAGTGTTTCTCATGCTCTTTTTCTGACTTTGAATAGATCAGGATGTCGTCAATAAACACTACGACACAAGTATCTAGGTGTGGTTTAAACACCCTATTCATTAGATCCATGAATGACGCCGGGGCATTTGTTAACCCAAACGGCATCACTAGGAATTCATAGTGTCCGTATCGAGTCCTGAATGTAGTCTTCTAAATATCCTCTGCCTTGACTCTCAACTGATGATATCCCAATCTCAGATCAATCTTTGAGAAATATTTCGCTCCTTGCAGCTGATCGAACAAGTCATCTATCCTAGGCAAAGGGTATCGGTTCTTAATAGTGAGTTTGTTTAATTATCGATAGTCAATGCACATACGCATTGACCCATCTTTCTTCTTTACAAATAAGACCGGTGCTCCCCATGGAGACACGCTCGGTCTAACGAAACCTTTGTCCATTAACTCTTATAGCTGCTCTTTCAACTCCTTCAACTCAGCTGGAGCCATTCGGTATGGTGCTTTAGAAACAGGCTCCATTCCTGGTGCTAAGTCGATGGCGAATTCTATTTCTCTCTCTGGAGGTAATCCAGGTAACTCCTCTGGAAATACATCGGTGAAGTCTCGCACGACTGCTATCGCCGAGATCACATTCTTCTCCTCTTTGTGCTCCTTCAGGAATGCCAAGTATCCACTACACCCCTTTCTGATCAATCGCTCGGCCCTGACTGCCGAGATAAGTGGTAGGTGCCTCGACCTTTCTCCTCGAAATTGGAACGATCTCCTTGTATTCGGTCTAAACGTGACAACCTTGTTCTTACAATCTACTGTCGCACAGTGAGTCGATAGCCAATCCATGCCAAGGATCACGTCGAATCCTTGCATGTCTAACAAAATTAGGTTCGCGGGTAGTTCAAAATCGCCTCCATCCATGACCCTCACGATCACAGAGTTGCAACCCTTCTCGGTATCAACCGCTTTCCCAGTAGGAACCGTAATGGTCAAAATGAAGTCTAACTCCTTTGGGTCGACTTTCATCTTCTTTGTGAAATGAGGTGTAACAAATGAGTGGGTAGACCCCGGGTCTATCAACACTTGAGCTTCGTATGACACGTCGTTCCCCTTCTTATAGATGTGTAATCCACATAATTATACATACACATATATATATATATTGTTTATTCTCATTATACTAGAATTTATCACATGCAAGCTTTTTCTTGTGTTTTCTCAATATAGATGTACCTTTTCTATTTAAACATTTCAAGAATTGAAATTCTTTATTTAAAAGAAAGCTCACCTTGAATGACATCATTTGTGTTCTGAGCCTCCTGAGTTGTGACTGCGTAGGCACTTCCTTGGACGATCGGCTTCCTTGCTTGTATAGGTCGCGAAATCGGTACTGAAGCCATCTTCCCTTTGTTCACCTCGGGGCATTCCTTGATCAAGTGGCCCACATTGCCACATCGGAAGCAACCCCGAGTGCCTACCCTACAGTCGGACGTCTTGTGAGGCTTGCCACACTTGGCACAAATCTCACGCAGCGTGGAAGAAGCTGCTCGAGAAGCCCCTTGTGTGACTGTGGCGTCGGTAGAAATAGCAGGGCTCTCGTAGCTTATCGGTCTCCCCGACGAGAGCATTGGAAATCTCTGCTGGTTGCTCTGCTGCGTCGGTCTTCCATAGCCTCCTTGAAATGGTGGCTTCTGATTGTTTGGTATGAACCTCAACTTTTTGTTCACCAGTTCATAATTACCCGTTCTACTCTGATCAGAGTTCCACCTTCCTTGTTGCTCCCTCTGGCGATATCTATTATTATTCTCCTCTTCCACTACGAGCGCTTTGCTCATGACCTCTCCATAGGTCCTCAATTGGAATGGTGCTACTCCTCCCCTCACGTCCGATTTCAACCCTTGCTGAAACCTTGTTCTTCTCATCATCTCTGTGATGACGTAGTCAGGCGCAAAGCGAGCGAGTCGCATAAACTCTACTTCATAATCTCTCACTGTCATCTTTCCCTGAGTAAGCTGTAGAAATTGGATTTCCATTTGGTTCCTCACCACTTCAGGGAAGTATTGTTTATTGAATTCCTCAACGAATTCATCCCAAGTCCTTGGCATGTCTGGGGTCTCTTGAGCCCTAGTCCTAGATACAGACTTCAACCAAGGCCCAGCCTCCCCATCCAACATATAGGCTGCCCAACGGACGCTCTCATCCTCAGTACAGGTGAGCACACTGAACACCTTCTCCATCTCACTCAACCAGTGCTCTGCCACTATGGGCTCTCCCTGTCCAGAAAAGCTAGGAGGTCTCATCCTCCTAAACTCAGTAAAAGTAGATGATGGTGGCGGTGTCGGTAGCTGTTGATGCTCATGAGCCGTGTGAGCTGCCAAAGATGCTGCCTGTTGAGCCATAGCAGCTGCCTTGGTCTCCATGGTATGCATCATCCTCTGATGCTCAGCTCTATCCTCATTTCTTTCTCTAACTCTTTCTTGTTCTCTCTGATCTTGATCCAGACGATCTCGATCACGGCTCTCTTCCTGATCTTGGCTTCCTTGGCCACAATTGCCAGAAGCCCCTCCATCTCCTATAGGTACTCTATTCGTAGGAGAGGTGTACCCATCTCCACTACGTAAACTTCTATTATGGCCGCCCTGGGTCGGCCCCTTCCTCTAGGTAACATCACGGTCTGCACGTGAAAACAAAGTTTTCATTAGCAGAAGTCCCTATGCTCTGACAAAAGAATGATTGTCAAAGTTTCTAAAAGAAATCATGCTTTGATACCAACTGTGACAGCCCGGATCTCGGCACCCCGAAACCCGTGCCATCAGCACGATCCTCCAGACCGTGCCCCAAAGCTTAGCACGGAACATTGGTATAACAAGCATAATTAAATAAATAAAGCAATTAATCTCATTAAAGCGGAAGAAGTTAATATGCCCAGCTGGCATATTCAAAAGACAGTTCTACCTTCATGCCACTTCATGAATAGGGAACCGACCCGAACCATCGGTGATAATCGAATCACCCCAGATGGTTCACCAAAAGAATAATCTATTTTTAATTACATTATTTCAAAATAAAGGCTTGACATACCAAGCTGCACTAAACTGCTCTCAAAACTGACTCTCTCTATCAAAGTGCTCAGCAGAGTCACCTAGAAGAAGTCCTCAGGTGGAGACTCTAACTCGTTTCCTGGCGCGAAATCCGAATCACCCGGATCTACGCCCCCCGAAGCCTCAACTGCTACTATCAAAGGACCTGCGACGTATAGTCTAAAAGGGTGAGCTACATCTTAGCTCAATAGGGAACAAGCATAATGAACATATAAGTTAAAACTCACATATATTCCATGATATTTAGAGCATGATGAATCTATGCATTTGCTAGAAAACCAATTAAAAATAGATGTCTTATACTCAATTCACTGGTAAGTTGCATGTATCACTTTACTGTTGATTTAATCATGAATGACACTGAACAGGCCTAAAGCAAAACTTAAATCTTCAACTTAAGTAATCCCCGAGCAATATAGCATCGAGCCCCGATGAGATACCCTTCATCGTCATCTAATTAGACAATTGTAAAAACATATATTCCCTGGGAATACGACCCAAGCCCCTTTATCACTAGGCGGCGGGGTTAAATATTACACAACATCCCTGGGATGTCCTTACGGTGATGGATAAACCTCCGTGATGGTGTATGGATTCGCCACCGTACCGGTCACGGATATCCTGCCGCGTCAGTCGTGGGTATCCCGCCACGTCGGTGGGGTATCCTCTAAACCTCAAATAACAAAAATATCATGTGCATTACATATAGTTGTCTACCGTGTAAGTGTGCTATCTTATATCAGTTAGGCCTCAACAGTAATTATTCAATCCTATGTATACATCCCTGGGATGTATACACACCCACATCACACCTGATGCTTTTATTACTTCCTCATCCCCTGGGGATGTCTCAATTTCATTTGATTACTTGTTCTTAGTTACTTGCGTCACACAGATGCCCTTATCACATTTTTGGTGTCACACACGCACCCATTTTCATAAAGCTTTTCACATTTTAAACAGCTTTAATTAGATAATTATATCACTACATACATGCTCTTGAAATTAAAGTACATGTTCAAGGTGTTCCCTACCTCAATTCTCTGAATTTCCTAGCATCAAGGTCCCACATGGCTCCTTGTGCTAGTGATCTCACGTACCACCTATGGTACAACATAACACATGTAACTCATCACTAAAAATGTAATAAAGAAGGTCCAAGACCCTCCCTGAATCTCAAAGTCAAACTAAGAAGTCAAGCAAAACTGTCGAAGTCGATTAATCGATTCCCAAAATCGATTAATCGAAATGCAATTCAATTAATCGATTTCCAAAATCGATTAATCGAATCCCAAATCGATTAATCGATTCTCAAAATCGATTAATCGAGATTCAAATTCGATTAATCGATCCCAAATCGATTAATCGAGTTTACAACATAAGGCAATCGATTCTTAAATCGAGTAGTCGAGGTCTCAAAATCGATTAATCGATCCCAAATCGATTAATCAAAATCCCAATCCGATTAGTCGATTTCCCCAGTTTTCATTTCTCCAGTGGCTGGAGCTTCCCAGTCGATTAGTCGATTTCCAAATCGACTAATCGAATTCCAAATCGATTAATCGAAATTCATTTCGATTAATCGAAATCGGGATTCCATGACTTTTAACTTCTCAGACCAAATCGATTAATCAAACTCCAATTTTGATTAATCGATTTGGCCAGATTCAGCCCCCTCTTGGGCTGATCTTCCAAATCTTTGTCAACCTATTTTTCTTTCTTTTTCTAGGCCTTTATCCTATGCTTTTAAGCATTCTTAACCACACTTAAACTTCTACAATCTATGCATTTAATTCCCATAAAATTTACCTCAATCAAGCCTCAATTTGATTGGATCTTAAAGTTGGAATGGCTAGGGTTCCAGCTTTAGCTCCAAAGGATCTTCCGCGTTGAATTCGACTTTAATACTCGAATCCATCTCCCTTGGCTTGCATTTACTCCTTGCTTAACAACCCTTTTTACTTCTCTCCCTCTCTCTCTCTTCTTAACTCTTTTAACAACCAAACAAGAGTAAGTTAGGGTTCTTTAACCCTTTTATACTTGTTTTCTACGTGTTAAGCACATACACCTAGGTAGGTGTATGTGACTCTAGATCTTCCCTACACTCCACATACTTGCATAAATTTCTCATCACATCCGTTCATCACTCCTCGAGTCGACTAATGGACTCCTATTTAGTCAAACCTATGACCAGTCGGGCATGGATCCCGAGGTCACCGTTTAACGCGATTTTTCGGGTTATTACATCCCGACTTGGTACCACCAAGGTGGATATCGGGACTCCGCTGATCCTAATGCTAGTAATCCTGGTCCAATCAACAGGCGTTAGGGTCAGCTCGGCATACGGCATGTGGAACGTCATGGTCTCGGGACGGAACCGCTCAATGAGGGCCTTCAAATATGTGGCATCCGCCCTCATGGCAGGGCAGGATAAGAACTCCCCGAAGCCCACCTGCTCCAACAAAACTTTCACCATGGGAGGGACATAAAGGTAGAACTCATGGAAATCAAGCCATTCCCCACAGAACAGAATGTTGGGCAGCTCCTGCACCCAAAAAATATATATACACATCAGATAGTAGTGGTGATAAAAAAAAAACTGCGCAAAGGAAGGAAACTGAACCTATCTTTTATCTTGCCCACTATTCCGAAATTGGAGATGTGAGTGTGCTGCTGATGGAGGAGGCTGACCCGGGCAGCCTCACCCTGCATCTCAAGCCATGGGCCCACTCTCTGCTCCACCCAGAGGAACTGCTCTCGTCGCGGACCGTACACTATCTCGAGCCCCTCCTCGTGGCCCTCCTCGGGAACGTGCTCATCACCGTCCGACATGCTGGGGCAATAAAGCAATCACATCAGAACAGATCAATGATAAAGAGTCATGATATCCTATGCTGCAAAAGGGGAGGTAAACCTTTCCCCTTTCTTTTCACATATTAAAAAAAAAATGAATGAGAGATACACATGCAAAAAAAAAACAACAACAAAAACAACAAAAAAAAAATCCTTTTTTAGGCTGAAAATGCAAAACAAAAAAAAATCTTTCCTTCAGAAAAGGATAATAAATAAAATTTTCCCTTCCTACCTTTGAAGATAAAGCAAGTTAGAAGCAAATAAAATCGTTCTTTTATCACTCTAAAATCTTTCTTTCTGTTTAGAAAACCTTTATGCCTCTAAAAACATAAAAACAAAAAAAAGTCTCTTTCCTTCTATTTAGAAAACCCAAAAGACAAGAAGGTCCTCCATTTTTATGTTCCTAAAATCATAAAAACAAAAAAAAAAATCCTTCCGTTATGCCTCTAAAAACATAAAAACAAAAAAAAGTCTCTTTCCTTCTGTTTAGAAAACCCAAAAGACAAAAAGGTCATCCATTTTTATGTTCCTAAAATCATAAAAACAAAAATCCTTTCTTTATGCCTCTAAAAACAGGGAACAAAAAAATCTCCTTCTGTCATGTTAAAAAAAAGAGAGGGGGATATATATAAAAAAAAAAGGGAAATCTTTTTCACGGACCATAAAATAAAAAAAAAAGAGAAAGAAAGAATCCTTCTTGCATACTATAAATAAAAATAAAATAAAAGAAGAGAGAAGGCAAACACTGAAAATCCTCCTTTTATGCCCATAAAACCAAAAAAAATCCCTCTTTTACAAAAAAACTAAAACAAAAAAAAATATATTACATAGATCAATACTTTAGTTTTCAAAAAAAAAAATATATATTATGCATAAAAAAAAATATATATATATATAAAACAACCAAAATAAGACACCATTCATGGAATATCATCACCACATCATAAATAAATATGCTCACAAGAAAAATAACCCATTTACCATCTAGATATGCAAGATCATGATTATATTCGCATAAAAAAGCAAGAAAAATCAAGAAAAAAGAGTTATAAATGATTACCTTATGAAGAAGAGGGGGTCGTTGGTCTAGCGTAGGCCCGTGATCCATCCGCAAGCGAAAAAACGGCAAAAGGCACGCTAGAGGCAGCGTAAAGGAACCCTAAGGGGGAGGGGGAACGGTTTTCGGTTTCAAAGAGGAAGAAGAGGAGGGGAGAATTCAAAATGAGGCCCCACTGCCCGAGTTCGGGCTTTTTATATAGCCAGCCAAACATGGTGCAACTAATAGTTGCGCCAGGCAAATGTTTGCCTTCCTTTGGCTTGGCGCAACTAATAGTTGCGCCAGCCTATTTCGGGTCCCATAGTGGCCTGGTGCAACTAATAGTTGCGCCAGGTACTCTGGCCGGGTCATAGGCCTGGTACGGGTCAAATGGGAAGACCGGTCCCCCCACTTCCTTTTGCTTGACTGCTCGGTCACTTCTAACCGATGCAAGCGCTCCCAAGGCGGCTTTTCGGTCATCCTTCGATTTTCCCAGGAAGCCGTACTAAAATAAGGATGGGCCAAGGTCAACAAGCACCCCGGTCCTACACACAGGGAAAATCTAGAAAAATACAATCCCCACAGAGAGCTGGAAATATTCACGAGAAAAATCCACGTAAAACTAAAAAAAAATCCGTATAAAACTCCAAAAAAATTCACATAAAAATCATAAAATTCACATAAAATAATAACTCCAAAACTCCAAAAAATTCACATAAAAATCCAAAATTTCACATAAAATAATAACTACAAAACTCCAAAAAAATTCGCATAAAAATCCAAAAATTCACATAAAATAATAACTCCAAAACTCCAAAAATTCGCATAAAAATCCAAAAATTCACATAAAATAATAACTCCAAAACTCCAAAAAATTCACATAAAAATCCAAAAATTCACATAAAATAATTAATCCAAAACTTCAAAAAATTCGCATAAAAATCCAAAAATTCACATAAAATAATAACTCCAAAATTCCAAAAAAATTCACATAAGATAATAGCTTCAAAATTCAAAAAAATCCCATAAAATAACAGTTGAAAAATTCAAAATTGCAGAAAAATCACAGCGCACAAGCATAAAGCAGTAAAACGTCAATATTTTATCAGCCATGCAGCTGTGCCACATCAAAGTTCTGAGTCGGAGGTTCACCTCGGGTCTCTGAATCCCGCCTTAAGGCAAGAGCAATGATGTTGGTCTCGGTCAAACAATCAATGTTTTGATCAGGTCAACTCCGCTGTTAAATCTTTGCGATAAGCGCTTGGACTCATATGGACTTAAGTGCCTTAAGCTTCAGATTCTCTGTTAAAAAAGGTCAATCGTTGGTTGAAACCAACCTGTTTAGAATGAGATTATGTGTCAATCAAACTATGTGCAACCATGCATTCAGAAGGGTTCATTTCCCTTTTATTTTTCCGCCGGCTTAAAACCTGTATGGGCAACGGTATCCTTATAAAGTGTACGCCATGCATTTGGGTATCCGTATGATGGTCGTTTGTCCTCGTAAATTATACCCGGGCGGGTCCGGGTTGGGGCTTCCATCGCCTCTGTTATTGCTTATTGCCCCAAATGGGTGCATATTTATGCATAGTTAATTGATGCTTATGATCATTGTTGGTAGAAACTAGAATTGGATGCCCCTTTATGGGAGACACCTAATGTTCTGGTTGGATCTGTTTAGTGGTATTTGAAGATGGACGCTCGGGGTCGTGTGGATCTAAGGCACGTTCTGAAAAATGGCACGAACCCCTAAAAAGCATTGTGACATCTATTCACTTTGCTCAGGTGGTCATGCTAAATAAACTTTAGGATCGATGGGTTAGCCCAAAGATCTCGAACCCTGCTTTCAGTAGGGGCACCTGCGAATAATCCAATAAGGTCGCCAAATGCCTTGTAGGATTAGACGTAAATTGTGGAGCCTTGCTTATGTTTGCTTCATGCCTATCTTTGAACGTGGGTCGATCACTTCTCTTACTCACGAGGCTGTTGCATTCAGAATGAATTTTAAACATCAATCACTTTCAAATCATCTCGAGAAGCGAAAGTTTTCCCAGCTATTGGGCTTTCGCAACTCATTCCACCTTGGTTATGCCCAGTAATATCGCTAAGCACTTGGGAACTGATTACCTTGAGAAACGAATGATTAGCCTGGCACTCCAGGGCTTTCGTTTTCTCACCATGTTACTCACCTGATGTTTGAAGTTTGTTCTGAATGCAGTGGACCCGTCAGTAATGCCTTGGGCCTCTTCGGATGTCTCTTTTCTTTGGCATACGATCATTAGTGATCGGATACCAAAGAGGGGCATCTGTAGACACCCAAATTTGGCCCAGGGCCCGATCGAAATGCCTTTCGAGAGAATCGCATTTTCGAGCTTTTGATAGCATGTATGGAATCCTTAGGAATCACCCTAAAGCCTTAGGAATCACCCTAGATCCCCCAGAAACCAACCCCGACCCTTAGAACCCTTTTCAAACCCTAACCTAATCTTCCCAGGTAAAGATGAGGAGGGGTGCACCGAAACTAGCTACGACCTTCTACAATGACCAACTCTTATACCATTAAAGAGTAGAGGTTGTCAGCTTTCCAACGAGCCAAGAATCGCCCCAATCAGAGGTATATATTAGAAGATATGGCAGTCCGAACCCGAAGGGCAGGAAGGTAATTTCAAGGTATCCCCCCCCGGGGATTTGGCGCAACTATTAGTCGCGCCAGGCTATTTCTCCCCAGAAATGGCCTGGCACAACTAATAGTTGTGCCAGGCAAAATTTAAAGGGTGGCTCTCAGATTTTAAGCCTGGCGCAACTAATAGTTGTGCCAAGTTTAAAGGGTGGCCCCCACCCCGCGAGCTAACTTCCAGCACTATTCCGCATTATTTTACTGTGCTTTTGCCTGGCGTAACTATTAGTTGCACCAGGCATATGAACAGTAACATTGGGTTTTTGCCCCAAATTTCGTGTTTGGGGTTTGACTTGTTGACCACCTCAACCTTTGGGGTGTGTTTTGATAGTCCTGTTGCACCCATTCCTTACCTATTTGCAACCCTCCAAGTGGCTTAAAGCCTCACCCCATCATCCACCATTAGAATCACCTTCACACCTTTTCAAGCTCTTAAAATCCTACGAAACCTTAGATTTGAGATTACCTAATTGCTAACTCCAATTAGCATCTAAGTAGCCTCCTAACCTACCCTTTTCCTATAAATAGAGTCCCCCCTCCCCTTGGTTTAGTGGTTGAGAAATTTGCTTAAGAGAGAAAGAGCTCAAAGTGAGAAGTTCTTCCTCCCTTTTGTGCACTATTTTCACCCAAATTCCAGAACCTCCCAACCTTATTTCAAGCTTGTTCTTGCATCCAAAACCCTTAGCCTAGGTGTGTGTGATCGCCTAGCCTCCATCCCCTACCTCTTAGCTTTAAGTCCTAGGAGTTAGAACCCCATTTTCCACCATACGAAGCCTTCAAGAGCTCATCAAAGCAAGCCATGCAAGGTTCCTCTACGGTGCTACAAGGGCCCGAGGGCTCCGGCTCTCCCCTTTCTTCTCCTATCTCTTTCTAGCTCCCTCCATCCTCTCATTTGTGCCGTTACGCCGCCGATTTTTCGGTAGGAACAGAGGGGCACAATTAGGATTTTAAGCCCTTTTGGGCAAGAGGAAGCTATTTTCCTTGCTTCTACTTTATTTTATTGTTGGCCATTAGTAGAAACCGCGTTAAGCGGGTTGATCGGGTGCCTAACAGCTTCCCGATCGATAACCGAAGCCCCTACCCAAGAGCCTTTGGTGTGGACCGGATTCAGAGTCATATTTTTAGCACTTAGGTGCTCATAAAAATGAACAAGGTATCCTGAAACACCGAAAACTCTGGGTGGTGACTCTATATTTTTTATTGTTAGAGAGCGCGTCGTCGCGACGGGGACCGCATCGATTCCCACGGTTGCACAAGTTGGGAGTCGACACTAAATCAAAAAAGAATTATTATCTAAATGACCATTAGTTGGTAAAGAATGGTGTGAACGGAGACGGGGATAATTAGATTTTGTACATGGGCTATCATGCTCTCTTAAGTAAGCCAACTCAGTGATTTGTTTAAGAGCACCATCCGATGAAACAAGATTTGTTGGCTACAAAAAACATATTACTATAGAATAACACAGCAATGGCCAAAATCCGAGATACAATGCTCAACGAGATGAGTTGAGGTCGTTGAGCATAACAGAGAAAGCTCAGCTCTCTAGTACACAGATCTTGTATATAAAATATAACAAAAAATAAGTAGCAACAAGCAAAAGCCCTAGCATAAAATAAAACTAAACACCAGCAGTAGCAAGCTAAAAAAAATAGTTGCAATTTCGATTAAAGTCTCAAGAACACCAAAAAAAATAACAGAAAAGCATGTAGATCTGATCTACATTGAATGGAGATCCAAATACTAGGTGTAGAAGGCAATCAACCCATGAGTGCTGTCAGATACAATTTAGCTTCGATATGTGGTGTTCATTGCTTAATGCACATCCTCCCAGTCAAAGCAATCTTAGCAAAAAGTCTAATATGCAAACTAAGTAGCCAAAACATCGAAACAATGATGGAAATCCAAACCATCAAGTAGCATTTGGAAGAACCGTAAATTAAGCAGAGATTTAAACATATGAAATCCTTTAAGTTTCTGACTTCTATGAACAAAAGACGCTTAATTATTCATCTAAAAAATAAGACCATAGGTGAAGTCAAATTGAGAAATCCTTGGTCGAGCAGGCAATAAAAAATCAAGAAATATTATCAAATCAAAACACATCAATACATGTAGAACAAAAGAGAAGCAGTTTTAAGTCAAAATGCATAGCAAAACCATCCAAACCCAATTTAGAACCACCAAACACATAACAAAGAATAGGAATAGAAATGGAGAAGGAAAAATCGAAGATAAAACTTGCCTTCAAGCTGCCACATCAAGAACAAGGCATCTCCATGTTATAATATAAGTCCTCGTCCTGGCAAATTAGGCATTCCACCAATTTCCTTAGCAAAGATCCATCCATGAAAGCCTTCTTCTGCAACAAAAACTCAGTCTTTGGTTCTACTAGGGATTTTGAGCGAGAGGGATTTAGGGTTTGAGTGAGAGGGTGGGTCGAGTGAGAGAGAATTAGGGGAGTTCGTGAGAAGGAAGAAGGGTTCAATGGGATGGAAACTAGGGGTTTTCTTTTTGAGAGATGAAAGAGAGAGGGAGAGGAAGAGATGGGCTGAGAGGGCGGCGACAATGGAGATCGACAGCTGGAACCTATGATTTTTTTATTTTTTTAGAGAGATGAGAGAGGGAGAGGGAGAGGAAGAGACGGGCTGAGAAAGGGCTTTTTTTTTTCAGAAATGAGAGAGAGAGAGAGAGAAAGGAAGAGAAGGGCTAGCTATAGAGAGGGCGTGCATTTATTTTAGATGATTTAAGTTGGCATCATGATGATACGATCATTTTTACTGTCTTGTTATTCGTCTTTAAATTTCATGCCATTCGGTAGTATGTGGCCGTCCTATTGTGAAATTTAAGACGGTTATCGGCTGTCTTATTTAAAGACGAAAAATAACAATCTTATTTTATATATTTTTTAGACATTTTTGATGTAGTGAATTGGAAACAAAATTTCATTTCCACCTATGTAATTACATTTCTATCTTATCAAACAAGGCTTTAGGGATGGTAGAAAGTTAGGTGAAAGTAAGGCCACAATTTGAGATTCAAAGATGGTGTTGGCAACATATGCGTAACAAATGCTCAATGATATTGTAGTATTAAAAATAACGAGTACGGCAAAGATGGAAATGATGATGCATGTGTTATTGGTGGACCTAACTATGATTATGTCTATTGAGATACGTTGAACCCAGGTAAGTTCTTATTTGGCCGGCCCTCGAATTGCACCAATTTTGGTGCCCATATTAATACTAAAAATTAAATTGGAAGCCCTAGGCACTATAAAATTTTCTTCATTGAAGAAACCCTAAATTGTATTTTATTTTCATGACTACATCTATAAAGTAGTTCATCACCGCCCCATAGACGTAGGCAATCTTTTGGATCCACTTATACCTTTATCTCTTGTGTGATTGGAATTTTTTTTGTTCTTTCTCTCTTCTACATTATGTTTAAGTATTCATTGTATGAAACATAAGGTATTTTGATACGTTTGCAATATTAATTGTTTCAATGACAAGGATTCTTTTCTTCGATCAGAGATGACATCAAAGTCCATGAAAACGCAAGGTTTGAAGTTAAAAACCTCAATGGGAAGATTAATTTCAGATTATGGCAAGTCCAAGTTCATGATATCTTGATTCAACAAAGATTGCATAAGGCATTCAAAGTGCTTAAGAGAAATTCGATGAATATGTCTAATGATGATTAGGGAAAGTATGATCTACAAGCATGTAGAATGATTCGCCTATAGCTAGGAAAGGAGATTACATTCAATGTGATGAAAGAGAAATCGACGACTTCACCATGGACGAAACTGGAGAGTGTTTACCTAATGAAATCTCTTATGTGACGTCTATATTTCAAAAAGTAACCATGCAAGTTGGACATAAAGGAAGGTACACCTCTAACTGAGTATTTTAATGAAGTCAATAAACTTATTTTTGAATTAATAAATGTGTGGGAGGATATGAAAGATGAAGACAAAGCATTATTACTGTCCTGCCCCTCAGCCCCCGGCCATCGCCAGTCTCGATCCACGAGCCATGCCGGCGTGACGCACCGCCTTCGGTCATTCAATTAATTCTGATTACTTCAATTTAATAATTCATTCATTCAATTTCATATTAATTTCCCATACTCGATTAAATTATGATTCAATCCTCATATTTTTCCATATATTTTTTTTTCTAAGACATTGCGAGAAATACTTTTCATTTTCAAATAATTGCGGAAGCGCATTTAATTCTTTTCAATAAATTGCAGTAGCAGATTATAGCCTTTTTTGTTTCTTTTCCTTTTCTCCTTAACCTGATTGGACAAATTTGATTGTCTCAAACTTTTCCCATAAAACTTGTCCTACTTATAATGGAATCGTAACTAAGACTATTCAAAGGATATTTTCCAAAGAGCTCAAACTTTTAAAAGCCAATTTATACAAAGAGTCCAAATACAAAGATACATTGAGATTTTTTCAGAAGTATTGGACTAAAACAAAAATAAAAGAAAGGAAAAGTTCCTGTCAAAACTAAGTGTGAACAAGTCACACGTGCACAATGCTAGAAGTTCAATAGGCAAAATGAGCTCAAGCTATCAGCTCAATGAACGCTCCTATATCTCTCCCCATCTAGCTCCATTAGCTTTGACCGGGTTGTCACGCCCCTAGCCTCTGGCCTCGCATGCTAGACGACTCTCACCCCCGCACGTTCCAATCCACAAGCTAGGTCGACGCGACACACCTCGAATTTTGGGGTTCAAAATTAAAAAATTTCTCCTAAATCGAAGAAAAATATAAAGTTTATTTATTGCGAAAAGTCACATTTTCTTAACATGATCAGTTTTCAAATTCGATTATTAATTTATTAGGAAAACACGAGTTCCTTCAAAATTTCTACTTGTTGCGAAAGCACAAGTTAAAATAAAAGTATGCGTTGTTTCAATCAAAATAATTTCAACGTCCAATATTTACAATGACACCAATGGTTGTCTAAAATGATAAACCAAGCTAGTCTTAAACAAAAGTAAATCAATGGTACAAAATCAAAATCTAGTGTAAGTGTCACGTGGTCAGTCCATGTATGTGTTTGGTCCTTCTAAATCTTTATCTGGACGCTCTGTCAAGCTTTGACTGGGTGATATTTATCCTATCTCCGAATTTTTTTGTCATGAAATGACGTAAGCGGTGATGCTTATTAAAGTATTAGCTATATTTATCAATGCATTTCCTCTAAATTCTCTTAATTCAGTCAATGTTTTTTTGTCAGATTTTATCAGTTATTTATCTAATCAATATCACATATCCTTATATATCGATTCTAAATTTATCAATCTATCCATCAACGACTCATTAGGCACTAATGAGACAATGATGATAATGTTCAAGAATTCATTCAATACATAGTGATCATTCAATTTCCCAATTTCCAGACATGTTCAATCATAAATTCTAATTACCAATATCAATCAAGCAAAGTCAAGTTCGATTTTTGATCATCTATTCTATCAGTACAAATTCTACGAATATCAGCAGTAACATATCAAATTCAATTACCAATCTACCATTCAATCAAATCATCAAGAAGTATCAGGTTTCTTCAATGCAATTTAATTAGGGTTTATTCATTTAAATAATTATTCAGATATATCACCACAAAATTTACAATATTAGGTCATTAATTAGTGCAATTGGTTTGATGATTTATTAGTGTCTTTTATTTATTTCGGTACAATACTAAACACTAACCATGGTCTAATATTCAATATTTGATTGCAAATGTCTCACAAACAGAGGTTGGCACTCTCTGTCATTTAGTCAATCAAGAAAATGATCAATGACCCAGTTGGTCTAACGAGACCCAATCCTCAGTTGACATTTCAAATTCTATTGAATATGAGTCGCTCATAATGCCCGTTCACAAGAACAGTGGTCAACTATGTGAGGTTCAATAATCAATGTAGTATCATCATTTCACTTTCAAGTTTTCAATATTTGTTATCAATAAATCAATATTCAGGGTTCAATATTTCCTTCAATGTTCCAAATTCAAAGTTAAATATTTAATAATTCCACGTTCGATGTTCGATAATCATACCGATATTTAGTATTCAATGTTCAATATTCGATATGCCATATTCAGTTCAATAATCGGCATTCAATCTTTGGATTTAATCTCAATTTATAACAAAAATCAATAATTCATTCGATGCTCGAATTTAAATACGAATTACATCATATATCTTTTTCAAGTTAAATATCGGATTCAAATGAAATATAGGCTTCAATCAATATCGGGTTTGGATTCAAATAAGAGTTTCATCAAATATTGGTTTCAAATCAAATATCGGGTTCAAATCAAATTCAGGTATTAATCAATATCGTGTTCGAATTCAAATACGAGTTCCATCAAATACCGGTTTCAAATCAAGTACGGGCTTCAATCAATTTCAGGTTCGGATTCAAATATGAGTTTCATCAAATATCGGTTTCAAATCAAATACTAGTTAGATACGAGTTTCAATCAATATCGAGTTCAAATTCAATACGAGTTCTGTCAAATACCGGTTTCAAATCAAGTACGGGCTTGAATCAATATCAGGTTTGGATTCAATATGAGTTTCATCAAATATCGGTTTCAAATCAAATACAAGTTAAATACGAGAGTCCAATAAATTATTCAGCAATTCAGTCACGTTCCAAATCCAATTCCAATCAGTCTGAACCCTCAGATGTATCACATTGATTACTATAAATATTTTGATCCGATACATACACTTAATGGATCACTAGGCATACTCTTTTCCTAAATCAGTTTACACTATACTTAGTGTTGCCGTAATTTAGAGTTCATTGGGGACATATATTTCATAAAGAATTCAATAGCATTGTGAAAGAGGTCTATTTGCCCAATTGTTTCAAACAAAATCATTAAGGCAAAGTCAAAGCCAGTTACTAGTTGCACACAGATAGTGTGTAACTTTGTCTTCCACCAATAGGAGTTATTGGTGGTCTATCTAGGGTCATCTATCTTAGAGTTGGTCAAGCTTTGACCATGACTTTAATATGATAAAATTCAATTTCTTATCTTATATTTAGTAATTTTCCTTAATTTCTCAGATTAAGGTACTAATTAAGGTAGGTGTCCATTTAATTTGGACTTGGTGTTGTTAGTTGGGACACACCAACTCACTAATCAAGGGCACTAAGCCATAATAGTTCATTATTTTTATTGGGTCCATTTGTTGAGTCAATTTGGATCTTAATTAGTTTCAGTTTTTCAGATGTCTCCCCATTTTCGATATGGGTGTTCTAAGTGGATGCCATTAGTAATGGTCCACAGGGCTCAGTCAACTGTTGATCTTGCCCACGGTCTTTGGAGAGGGACTGATCCTCTCTAAAGACCCTAAAACCCCACACTCAGGACTCATACACCATACAGACAGTGTATGGGGGAGTTCTGGGTTGAAATCCCAACCCATTGACTCGGACCAGACCTAGTCCGGGAGGATCCCGAATTACATGCTTGAACCCACATGCGTAATTGAATGCACGCAGGACCCCTTGAGCCCAATTGGTCCAAATTGGACCAGGTTTCCCCTTCCGTGCACCGCCCATAGACCCGAATTGCGCACTTGATCCCAACCGTGAAATTTAGTTGCGCACACCACTTGGTGCGCACAATTGGTCCCTAGTTGGACAAGGTCTCTGAATCCTAAGACTGCCCTAAATCCCCAATTATATGCATGGATCATGCACATAATTCGATTATGCGCATAACTCTATGTGCGTAATTAGTTCTAAGGCATAATGGAACAAGGATACCCAGTTGAGACAGTCAACCGGTCATTCTGGAGTCGGTGATCGACTTTCGGGAAATTAAGCACATGGCTCCATGAGCACAATTCAATTATGTGCATGGCTCCATGCAGGCAATTTCTCAATTTCTCACATGCCTCTATGTGCGTAATCATCCATATACCTATAAATAGACCCCTACCCCACAACCAAATTCACCAATATTCTTCTACGAGTTTCTTCTCCCAAGCTTGTTCCTTTTGAAAGTTCGAGGTTCTCTCTGAGGTTTTCAAAGAAAAGGGTTGAGCTTGTTCTTTTTGAAATTTTAGGTTCTCTTAAGCTTGTTCTAAGTTGTACTCTGGGTGCGGACTCTTCTGTAGAAACCTCAGGGTAGTCAAGCTAGTGATACTAGCCCACTAGTCTCGGCTCTCGAAGGAATTTTGAAGGAGCAAGCCTCCCCTTACCTTTGATCCATTCCTTAGGAAACCCTACCCAAATTCTTAGCCTAGAGCCAACTAGGTCCCTGACCCCACTTAGTATTTCTAAAATAACCTCAGTCTCATCGATTTAACCAAGGAAGCTTATGGAGGGTACCCAGGAACAAGGTCGATCCTCCCAAGCATAGTGGGCCACAACCCTCTTTTTCTAGATTATCCCATTAGGAATAGGGAAACTAAACTAGATAGACTTTAGGCAACCCTGTTGGTGCGCGCTTTTTCTGGGATCCTCTCGGTCTCCGTCGAATCAGTGGCTCCAATTCTATCCAAGTGGACTCTAGCGATGCAGTGTTTGGAATTGTTGAGGTAAAAATAAATAATAATAAAAAAGGAGTTTTCTAGGAAGATTCCTAGTTTGTTGTGATTGCCAGCTGTAGATATTTATCGACGCTGCAACACGTCAATGATCAGGCTTAAGAGCGGGTATGGGCTACTTTTATACTGAATCGTCCACCTGCAAACATCAGCAGCAGTCTTTTCCTTAATTTAGATAGTTTGATTTCCCTTTTATTTCCTTTATTGTTATAGTTCTGGTCAGTTTATACTTCCCTGATTCTATTATGAGTTTAGTTGTGCGGTGATCTATTGTAATTTATTTAACTTAATATTCTAGTTATATTAGGAGTCTAGTTAATTTTTACTATTCCTATCCTTATTGAAGGTCCACTTAATTAAGTGTCTTCGTGTTACTAGAAGTCCAATTAATTTTAGCCTCCTAATTCCATTAGAAGTCTAATTATGATCAGGTTTCCTAATTGTACTAGGAGTGCACATGTAATAGTCTTGATAAAACTCTAATTATGAAATAACCCAGGTTTTTAGGGAACAGTGCTGGTCACGCACAATGCGCACTGCACTAGTATGTTTGTGGTTCACAAGGAAACCACACTTGCCTAATACACTTCTTGGTGTAGGTGTTGAATGTCGGAGTTAAGTAGGTGTGATACATGTGGTATTGGTATGTGTGTGTAACACACTAGCCTTGCACTAGTTAGAGAAGAGGGGAGGATCTCCCATACATCACTTCCTTGTTGAGTTTAGAGAGAGAGAGTGAAATAGAGAGTAAGAGAGAAGAAAAGGGTTTGGTTAGGAAAGAACTAGAAATAGGGATTTCTTTTGATAAGGTAGTATTCACCTTTTAGATGATTAATACATGAGATGAGGAGGGTGGAGTGATGAGGTTTAAGAAGATCTAAGGGTTGTGAGCTAGTAGATGATCAAGAAAAAAATAGGGTTTGGAAGAAGGATTTTGAAACCCTCTTTAGTGGAGTTGATCAAGGATCAAATCAGATAAGAGATCCATTGTTTAAGGTATGCTTTAATATTTTTATGTGCATTAAATGGTGTATTAATTGTTAGTTGAATTATTTTGACATTTAATAGGGTATTAAATGAGGTATGAAGTAGTTCTTGAAATGATCGAGCAGAAACTGTGGTCGCTCCTCGCGCGTGCAATTATAATAGCTTGCTCGCGCGAGGAAGGACAAATTATAAATGAAAATATATTCTATGCTCGCTCGAGCGAGAACCTTTGTGAAGGGAAGCTCGCTCGAGCGAGGGCTCGCGTGAACTCCAGGTGCCTCATTTATCATCGCTCTAGCGAGGTTGAGTTCCTTGTTTATAATCGCTCAAGCCGGGGACGGTACCTCGTTTATCATCGCTCGAGTGAGGTCAAGTGCTCGCGAGCGTGATGAACAGTGCTCGCTCACGCGAGGTACTACATAGATGTTTATTTTATTTTTATAGTTCTTGGGAGCTATGATTCTCAAGATTCTTAGAGGCTTTTCTAAGAGTATCTTTGGCACATGCAATGTAGGTTTGGTGTGTGTTTGATGCGCTTGATTCCCTAGAGGATGATGATGTATTTAAATTATGGCTTTGCGATGAGGTAGGGAATACTTTGTACATATATTTTGATTACGATAGCATGTATGTAGTGATGTGAAAAAGTGTGTTTTATATGTTGCATTAAGTGCATAGAGATATTCTAATATATTTTGAAATGTAGTTAAGCATGTGGAACTAAAGTGTGTGTGTGTACACTAAGAAAAAAATGAGTAAACTTATGAATGCATGACATCTCAGGGACGTGTATGAGATGTGGGCATTTGTATGATGCGTATGAACATGTGACATCCCCAGGGGATGTGTAGCTAAATGGGGAACTATGTGAAACAAACTGAACAACTTTGAATATTATACTTAGCACAAACACACGGTGATAAACTATATGTTACTTGCACAAAACTGATTTAAGGTTTATAGAATACCCACCGATGTGGCGGTATACCCATGACTGACTCGGCAGGATATCCGTGATCAGTACGGCAGCCAATCCGTACACCAATTGACTTCCCAGGGATGTATGAGAATATTGTGCCCCGTCGCCTATGAGAAAGGGACTTGGGTTGGTATCACATGATGAAAATAGTCTAATTAGACGACGATAGAGGGTATTCTATTGGGGCTCGATTCTATATTGCTCGGGGATTATGTAAGTTAATTGCTTTAAGTTTTGAGACCAAAACCGAGACTTATGTGAGCAAGCTGAAAATAAGTAAACATGTGTAGCGTAATAGATTGCGTTCATTTCATGCTCCCAACACGTTTAACTATTTCTAACTATTTAGACTGAAAATTCATGTTTTGATTATATCATGGAATATATGTGAGTAAAATAGATTTATATGTTCTTTCCGTCATTCCCTATTGAGCTCGGATGTAGCTCATTCCTTTTGACTAAACGCCACAGGTTCAGAGGTAGCGGTTGCTTCTAGAGATGTTGATCTCGAGGACTCAGATTATGATCCAGTGGAGGAATCTGAGCCCCCTCATGAAGAGTTCTTTTAAAAGACTCCTTGCGTACTTTGAATTTTGAGAGATTGATTAAACGTCTTAGTATGTCCAGCTGTTAAGTGGTGAAAAATGCCACTTTTCACCCTTTAACCTGACCTTTGATAAACTTGTGAGCACACTAATAAACCTCTATTGAGTTTATTTCGTAGATAGTAATAAAAGATGAAAACAATGTAGAAAACCACTCAAGAATGCCTACAAAGAAGTCATCTCTCAGCACAGTACAAACCCAACAATAACACACTAGAGGGATGCACACCATTGGGCCCTTGAAGCGTGTGGCCACAACAGAGCATGGCACAGGAAGTGAAAACAGGTCGAAAACATCCTATCGAGAGGTCATCTGAAGACTTCGATAGGAGCTGAGAGTTAAACTAGAAGAATTCATGCAGTTAGTGAGGTTTCGATAGGATCTGAAGGCAGAGAAAAGAAGGACACGTGAGGATTGTGAAATTTGATAGGATCCAAGGACCTATCGAACTGCTGAAAGAAAGATAGAGTTCATCTTGTCGAAAGCTGCCTGAGGAGAAAAGGGAACCTATCGAAAGGTTTCCCGAACCTATCGGAGGACTGCCTGGACCTATCAAAATGGAGATGCTAGAACAACACCTATCAAAGGATACTTGAGCCTTTCGATAGGAGTGAGAGCCATCCTATCGAAGTGATGGCATGCAAAGATAAAACCTATTGAAATGGTCATCCAACCTATCGAGATGCTCCTCCAGCCTGTCGAATGCTCCAGATAAAGCGTAGTGAATGCTGAAGCCTCAAGGCTCATCCTATCAGAACCTATCGAAGAGATTTGAGAACCTAGCGAAAGGACTAAAAAGCTCTACTTGAATTGTCAGAAGCTTCCCCAAACCTGTCGAAATCGTGTGCAGAACTTTTAAGAAAATCAACTATGCACACACTGCGACTTGGTGACCTGCTGCACTCAACTCGAGGCACTTGGTGACTAGTACGACGATTCTAGAAGATGCCCTAGGAAACCCTAACCGACCCATGTGCTCTAACAAAACCCTAACAAACTCTGAGAACCTTCGAGAAGGGATTTTTGGCGGGAAAAATAGGAGAGAAAGCTATATATAGAGATCCCCAATTGAAATTGGGGGGATCGAGATCTGAACCAAAATTTTAGAGATTGGAGCTTGTAGAGAAATTCCATTTTCTCTCTTTTAGCTCAACAATGGTTGGCTAATTCCCTTGGAGTAGCGAAGAGAGAGGTTAGATCTGTAATTGGATAAGGTTGAGAGTACTATTGTGGGTTTAATGCTGCATAGACTACAGATCTGAGAGCATTTTCATTATAGAGTGATTTTGATTACAATGTAAGTGTTATTTTTAATGTTGTAATTAGATCTAAAGTTCCTTTGGTTTCATTTGGTGCTCGATCGGATTTGTGTAGAGGAGTCTGTAGATCAGCTCACCCACTTAACTGGTAGACCACTTGGATACCATCCGATCTCCCTGGATCTGATATCCCTGTAATTCCCTGAGTCTGTGACCTGGTAACCAGCAGTAGGTTGTTGCCCAAAAGATTGAGTGGCAGCCACATGCTCCATCACAAAGTCTGGAAATTGAACAACTGAGGGGCATTTCTCAAGGGAGTGAGTGGGAGATTGGCATATAACACATGCTTCCTCCACTTCAATAGCCATGGGTGACTGCATTGCTCCCATGAGCTTATCAAACTTCTGGGTCAAACTATCACTTTCCTTTTCAAATCATTGTGCCCACTAACCTCATACATCTTTCTTCTTGTGGTATTTTCTTTCACCATTCTAAGAATGTCCAAGTGTCTGGACAATGTCTCTCTCTACATGGAGTTCTCATTGATAATGTTAAATAACTCCCAAGCCTCCTCAGCAGTTTTGTAGAGGTAAGTACCACCACAAGAGGCTTCTACCATATCTCTGCTTTTAGAATTAATTCCCTGATAGAAACTTTTAACAAGTTGTCATTCAGGGATTTGATGATGGGGACACTTCTTTAGGAGTTCTTTGAATCTCTCTCAAGCTTGGTGAAAGTCCTCAGTTGGATCTTGAGCAAATGAGATAATGCCCTTCCTCAATTGGCATGTCTTGGACATGGGGAAAAACATGGCCAAAAATTGATATTAAAGATCACTCCAGGGCTGAATACTGTTGGGTGGAAGCATTGACAACCAGGTCCTGGCTCTGTCCTTTAATGAAAAAGGAAAGAGTCTCATCCTGGTTGCTTCCTCCCCCAAACCTGCAATATTGAATGTAGTGCATAGTCCTAAAAATTCATCAATGTGTTTATATGGGTCTTCTTTGGTCAGGCCATGGAATGAGGGTAGCATTTGGATTATGGAAGACTTGATCTCATAGTTCCCTTGAACAACAGGGAATTGAATGCAGAAGGGGGAGTTGTAAACCCCTGGTGCATTGAATTCCTTCAAGGTTCTAGGTTTCTGTTGCTCACCCATTTCAGCAAATCCTGATGCAGTTAATGTAGGTAAGATGTGTTTAGACCTAAGGAGTCTTTCAACCTCTGGATTTAATGGAACAAACTAAGGATTGACAGTTCTCCTTCCAAACATACACCACTCACACTTTAATGCACAGACAATGCAGAGGAAATTTAACACAACAATCAGGAACAACATAATTACTTAATAAATCTACAAATCCACAAATCATAAATATAAAAGGAGTAGAGCGATTCAAACTTTAGCACAACCTCTAGCAAAATGCTTCTCGTTAGCAACAACTTCTAATCTGAAGAAATAATAAAAATTACTATAAAACAGCAAAAACTTTCAAAAGCAGTTAGTAAAAACTTAAACAGGTTATTACAAATCTATAATCTATTCTAAAATAAACTTAAATCTACCAATTTTAAGCACACAAATCCCCGACAGCGGTGCCAAAAACTTGTTGGCCACTTACCTTGTGTCTAAAAAGGGGTTTAAAATCAGCCAGTAAAAGGATCTATGGTTAGCACACACCAAGGCAAGCAGACACATAGTCCTTCAAGTATTCAGGGCCTATTATAGCAAGTTTTAAAAGAAAGTAAGGGTATGTCCACAGGGAAATGTGGCTGAAAATTAGGCAAATCTCCATATCTAAAGAAGATTTGACACCCTTCCTAATGCTAAAACAGTAAAAGAAAGAGGAGAGGTCTAAGGGTTTGTCACTTTTAAACTAAACTACAAAAACCAAATAAAATTACAGAAATGGATTAAGAGTAAAAATCTTGTAGTGAAGGGAAATTTAAAACAAAAAATGGGAAGAAGCCGCTTGGAGTTTGGTCTTACTGCAATTGGGTTGAGCTACCAGGGTTACCGAGAGTTTAGAGTGCATTAATCCTTCATCTGGCCATAGGCACATCTGTAGGGTAGAAGAATCTGATCTAAGCTAGAGATTTGGCTTGATCTTAAGGCTATGATCTGTCCACTTCAATGGTCACAGATCATCCAATAGATTCACTTCGTTCTCATGCTTCCATCAGAACATTATAACCACTACAAATGCTACAATCGCCAGGCCACAGACACAGGCAATTACAGAAATATCAGATCTAGGGAGATCAAATGACATCCAAGAGGTCTACCAATTAAGTGGGTGAGCTATTTCCATCTACACAAAGCCGATCGAGCACCAAATGAAACAAGAGGAACTATAGATCTAATTATAGCACTTAAACTAACATTACATTGAATTAAACTAATCATACAATGAAATGCCCTCAGATTTGCTATCTATGCAACATCCAACCCTCAATAACACTCTCACCTTTCCCCAATTACATACTAAACTACCCTGTTTACTGCTCCCAAGAAATTAACCAACCATGGTTGGGCTAAAAGGAAGAATAGAGAATTTTGATGAAAGCTCTGATCTCCAGAATTGATCCACCCTCTTTCTGGTAGCTTCCCTTCCTTTATAGCTTTCTTCCTCTGCCTCAGATCCATTTTTCCCGCCAATTACAGCTTTCAGAATCATTCTATTATTCCCTCCTTTATTTCCCTTCAAGAAGGCTCTTTCAGTTAGTTAGAGTTAGGGGAGAGCACGTGGGTCGATTAGGGTTTCCTAGGGCACTTCTAGAGACTTCGTGTCGGTCACCAGAGTGCCTCGAATTACATGTAGTAGGTCACCAACTTGCAGCGTGTGCACAACAGCTTTTTTGAGAAGTCCTTCAGTCGATTTCCATAGGTTCCTGAGGCTTTCGACAACTTCCAAATAGGCCTTTTGTTCCTTTTGCTAGGATTCAGGATTCTTTCGATAGGTTCCGATAGGTTGGGCTGAGAATAAAGCTCCAGCATCCATAACCTTCATCTGGTGTGTTCGACAGGTTGGAGGCTCCTTTTGACAGGTTTGGCTTCTGCTCACTTCATTTTGACAGATTGATCTATGCGTAATGAGTTTTGATAGGTTTACTTTTAGTTCCTGTTGACAAGTTTCATCAACTTTCGATAGGTTCACTAGCTGAGCTGCAACAACCATTCGATAAGTGGCATTTGCGCGATAGGTTCTAGGATCCTTTCGACAGGATCTCTTTAAGCTCTAGGGGACCTTTCAATAAGATGCTTCCTGCTTGCTTTCAACTGTCCGATAGGTTCCAGATCCTATCGAATACTCTAATCTCCACGACTTCTTCCTTTTCAACCTTCATATCCTATCGATAGGTTATAATAACCTATCGACAGGTTGTTTTTAGCCTGTTTTTCCTTCTTTAGCGCTGCTTTGCTATTGCTGCATGTCCCAAGTGGGCATTGGTGTGGAGCCCTTTTGTGTGCCATAGTTGGGTCAGAGCTGAAGTGAGAGATGGACCTTCTTGTGGGGCACTTTTGGGTGGATTTCTGCACTATGACTGCTTTTCATTGCTATCTATAAAACATGCTCAACATGCACTTGTTAGTCTATTCACAGGTCTATCAAAGGTCAGGTTAAAGGCGGAAAAATGACATTTGTCACTGATTAACACCCACTCAAACCAGCCCGACCATTTGGTTGCCCGCTGTCTACTAAGCGTGTAATCGCTTCAAGCATCCAGACAGTGGCGTGCAAATGCCAATGGTCACCGTCTGATAACGATCACCACCTAATCACGCCGCTTTCGGTACCACAACGTTTAAATCAATTCAAAGCAGCACTTAATGACATTTTGATGCTCTAAACGTGCGTCCACCCTCTGGGGCGCAATTAATTTATGCGCTCGGAGTGAAGCTCGCAATTCCACAGAAACACAAAGAAAAAAAATGCCCAGGATAGCACATTCACAGGCCTAAATTGGGTGATCTCCAACACTAATTATTAGCCTAAACCACGCCCTTGTTAAGCCCGATCCAAAACATTCCAGACTTAAAGAAATATGCACCCAGATAACTAAAAGAAAATGCTCCAAACTAAGACCAAACTAAAAAAATGCCCCAATATCGTTTACACACTCCAGCCAAAACTAAACCAAAAAAACTTGCCCCAACTAAGGCAAAACTAAACAAGAAAAATATCCCCATCGTTTATACACTCCAACTAAGCCTAAACTAAGTCAAAACAAAAAAATGCTCCTAACATGCCCTGATCCAAAATAAATAAATTAAACAAGCAAACCTCGCACTCAAAATATATCAAATAAGCTACAAAATAAACTAAACCTGAAACGAAAGAAATTAAAATCATAATCTCTTCATAAATAAATAAAATAATTACAAAATACACCGAGGGCATACCCTCTAAATATACAACTTGAAACAAGAAACTAATAAAAAAATAGTCCATTTAGGCAATGCCCGAATCCGGATTTATTCGGGAAACTAGAAATCTTGAAGAAGCCCGGAGGAGGGAAGCACCCTAAACAAATTCTAGCCGTAATAACCTCTTCCCCTTACCCCGAGTTGGCAAAAAAGAAAGAATGGCTCACGGAAAGCCAACCAGGACCTGCGAGATCCACCCTTAGAAGCTCACCTTGGAAACCATTACAAGGGAGAGCAACTAACACAGAATTTGCAGAGCCTATCGAGGAAAAATAGGCATCGGTCACGAGAATTCTGACCCTGCCTTATCCTTGGGTTTCCTTTCTACCGCCTTTTTCTCCTCCATGGCAGTAATTCGACTGCTACCCTACATTCCCAATCCCGTCCACTCTCAATAATCCACTCAATAAACACAACTCTTCGGGTAACCCGAGATACAAAAAAGAAAGGAAGAAAAGACATTAATGAACAAGGAAATGCCCAAAACTTTTAATCCCAAACATGGAATAAAATTCAAAACAAAAAGAACCCAAAACTTTTAGCTCACACATTTATAAACTATACAACCTGAATTACCAAATGAAAAGTGCCACACCTTTAAACCTTTTCAATCTAATTAAATCTAAACCAAACACATACCCCCTTTGAAAGACCACAATCCATGACAACTCAGATGAACCAATAATCACACAACACTTATCCCTTCAAAGAAACACAAATCCCAATGCAAAGTAAACAAGCCATTAAGATTTGAACACTTAGCACTCATCCAAAACTCTTGGAAAACTCACACCTTTTAACTAGTGTCACCTCAAGTAAAAAAAAAGACTAGAACAAAATACCTTAAATTTCACTCTAAAAAATGAAACCCTAAATTGTTTGGGACCCCGCCAAGAAAAATGCCCCAACCAAACCCATCGAAACCAAGTAAACCCTCTAAACCAACTAATCCACTAATAAGTTTAAACGATTAAACATGCATGACAAAATAAAAAAATGCCTCTTTATTTATAACTCAAAAGTTTTACAAGTATCATCGGAGGCATACCTCCTGAATTTATAACCCAAAACGAAAACCTAAAACTTTAACCTACAACCCAAAATGAAGACTGGATTTAAAACTTAGACGAAGCGAGGAACAGATTTCGCTTGGAGCATCCAATTGGAGGCTTCAGGGAGAATTGGTTGGGAAACACATCCCTCCACTTTTTACTCCTTCTCTTCCACTATTTTCACCTCCTCCACCACCGCCTCCTTAACGCTGCCTTCACTGCTCCTTAAAAGGGATCGAGGTGAAGACTGTTATTCACTGAAAAGTACTACTTTTAACCTCTTAACCTAGCCTTTGTTGGACCTTAAAGCTCACTAATAATCATGTTTTAAGTTATTTTTGTAGTTAGTAATAATCTGTGCAGCTTAATACAAAATCCATGCTCATTAGCCTAAAGAAGAGAGAGAACACATGTAAAGATGACAACCGAGCCAAAGTCTAATGGAAAACCCTGGTAGTGCTCATCATGGTGATTCAATTGCTAGTCATCATTGACCAAAAGCCTAGCAGATGGAAGAAGTTAGCTGAGAATGGAGGAAGCTGCAAACAACAGCAAGTGCAATGCATCAGTGTCAAAAGAATCATTTAACAGAGTTGAGGAGCCCCCTCGCGAAGCTAAAGATATAGTGGAAATTGTCCTCGCATAGATAAGACGTGCAGTCAAGCGGAGAGCTGAAAAGCCATCGCGAAGATCTCATGGATTAAAAGACTCAAAAATTATGGTCGTGAAGCTCTCGCAAAGATCAAGCCGTATCGTAGCCGCGTAAAGAACACAGTGAGCCCATATATATACTGAGCAAAATGTCACCTCGCAGAGATCTTGTGTGACCCTGGAAGAGAGAGATGCCCAAAATTCTCCTCGCACAGATCTCACACACCTTGGAGCTGTATCAAGTACTACGCGAGTGCAGGAGCATAACTGCGCGAGTACTCAGTGAGAATGAGCTTCTGAAGCTCTACTACGTGAGAAGTCTAGGCACTCCAAATCATCTTAGTGAACGCAATGCAGCGCAAAGGAACTGCGTGATGAATTGAAGATTGACTGCATGAGTAAGCACTACTCACCAACTAAAGGCTACTCTGCGAAGGCTCTATAACTACGCGAATGAACTAATGCAGATGCCAGCCCCATGAAGCTCAGGCTCTCCACTTATCAGTTTTAACTGAAGGACTTTTTGGAAATTTCTCAAGGCTAGGGTACACTTCTCGAGGCATAAATTTTAAGGCGCATATCTCCAAGCATCCAAGGGTTGAAACAGCGTCATGCCTATTGGAAAAATTAGGGTTAATCTCTTCAGAGCTAAAGCCTTATGGATAGAGTATATAAGTTGTACTTAGAGTTTATTATTTTCATCTTTCCTTCATCCTCTGTCGACTGTGAGCTCCAGCAAGCTAGGGTTAGGGTTTAATCATCTCTTTTTCTCCTTTTTCTTTTCTCTTAGCCCAGCATTTGCTAGCTAATCCTCTTGTAAGCAGCTAGGTTTAGTTTGTATTATAGTTTTGTAATAGGCTTAGTATATATTAGGATTTTGGATGAGTAGTTGTGTACAGGCTGTAGCCTGGAGGCAATTCATTGTAAGTTTTACTTTCATTAATGGATTGCTATTTTAATGCGTACTCAATCTATTATTCTCTTATCTGTTCGTAGTTCTGTTTGGGCTATAGCATATATTTAGGATTTGAGCTTATTGAAAGACCCATGGAAAGTAATGTTGGATCTGTAGTGAGATATGGGGAGCTTGGAGTCCTAGAGACCATGGTGGTTGTAGCTATTTACATGTTCTTTCTTAGACCTCTGTGGTATGGACAGACCAATGGGATACCCTGTGACCATTGTAGTGGATAGAGTATAGCCCTAAGATTGTGTCCAGCCACATGTTTGAGAAGGATTCTTTTCCCCTGCACATGACCTTTTAGAGCCTTGTGAGGAGGTTTGTATAGGAACTGGCTCCGCTCTATTTTACTTAGCTACCATCAAAGGTTAGATCTGATTTCTCTGTAGTAATTACAGCTTGAGGATGGGTCATTGCAGGTCTTTATAGCAATGACCAGTTGAATCTAGAGCCTTATTCAACCTGTTACATGGTCCTTTTTGTGGGCATAGTGAGCCGTTGGCCTTGGCAAAGCACGTAGGATCTACGGGTTGGAATACCTATGGATGTCAACCAGATCTGTGCGTAGATTTGGAGAGCTTGTAGCCTGGCATTACATAGTGCTGTAATAGTATTCATGGTATGATATGGTCTAGTGGTTGGGGGAATGATCAGTCCACTCCTCAGGATCAGATTAGCAATTTATGCTTTAACCAATGGGATTTGACAGACTCTATCGGATACCCTGTGACCATTGCAGTGGATAGGGTATAGCCCTATGAGCACCCCAGATGGCATGGGTTAAATTAGATATTCCTACCCTGCTGAGGCTTTTGATAGCGTCTCAGCAAGGACCACTGCAGATACAGACTAAATCTGAGTTACATCACTGCTGTAATGGTAGCTTAACCTATTTACTTCTCATAACTTTTCTATTTTATTCTGGTAGACACCATCACCATCTTCTGTTTAACAATTTTTTTAGGATAGGGCTACATTTTATTTTATTTTTATTAGGGTTAATTTAGTATAGTCGTGACACCCAACTCTCTTTCTTTAGGATTGTCAGATCTGTAGTCAGATCTGGAGGCCTACTATTATAGCCCATTTTGGGTTCTAGATCAATTTCTCTGTGGGACAAACTCTTACTTATCAAAACTTGCTACAATGGACCCTATATCTTACAGGACTGTGTATGTTTTAGATTTGCTGTAATGACCCATCTCCACATCGCCACTCTTGATTTATTTTCTCCACTGATTTCTAATAAAATAGCAGCAAGCAGTTTGGCACACGAATCCAACAAGTTTTTGGTGCCGTTACCGGGGATATTGATATTTTTAGTAGACCTGAGTTGTATTATAACTTAGACTAGCCAATTCTTTGTAGCTATGACTAATCTAGAATAAAAGTACTACTGATTCTTTGTGGAATTTTGCAGAAATGGACAGCAGGAGAAGGGAGAAGTTAAAGTTGCAGCTGGAGTGTTGCTAGCTCTGTTTGCACTTCCTGCCCCCTAAATCTCAGTCTATTTATTCTTACTTCCCTGTGTTTGTTTAGTGTAAATCTGTGTAGCTGTTGATTTTTGTTTGAAATATTCTTTGTGTGTACTTGTGAGTATTCTTTGTACTTACTGTGGGTGTGAGTATCTACATGGTAGAAGGTCTTTAAACCCTAAGTTAGAACCTTCAAATCCAGAGGTTGAAAGGATCCTTAGACCTATACACACACCATAGGGCCCTACTATTGAGACTGAACCAGCTATCATGGCTGAGAGGCAAAGGACATTAAAAGAATACAATGCACCAGGAGAGTACACCTCCCCCTTTTGCATTCAATTTTCCTCTATTGAAGGGAACTATGAAATTAAATCCTCCACCATCAGTATGCTACCTTCATTTCATGGGCTGAGTAAAGAAGATTCCTACAAGCATATCGACCAATTTTTAGCACTTTACACTATCTTCAACATTGTTGGCTTTGGGCTTGAGGCCACTAAATTGAGGTTTTTCCTTTCTCACTAAAGGACAAAGTCAGCACATGGCTATCAAAGCTCCCAGCCAACAGCATACAGTCATGGAGTGACCTTCAAACCAAATTCCTAGCTAAGTTCTTTCCCATGAACAAAACAAGCCAGATGAGGACAAATATTTTGTCATTCACTCAGTCCTCAACTAAAATTTTTTTTGAAGCTTGAGAAAGATTCTAGGAGATGTTAAAACAATGCCCCCACCACCAAATCCCAATGTGGCAGCTTGTCCAAGTGTTTTATCAAGGAATTAATGCCAAGAGCTATTAAATATAATGTGGATGCTTGTCCAATGTGGATGCTTCCTGTGGTGGTAGTTACCTCCACAAGACAGCTGAGGAAGTATGGGAGCTGTTCGATATAATAGGGGAATATTTCATGCAGCAGGAATCTATGTCATGCAATGACAGTCAGATTCTAGCTAAGATGGTGAAAGAGACCACCCCTAGAGGTGGAATGTAAAGGTGCAAGGTGATCTGGAGATAAAAGTGGACAACCTGAGCTTGAAGTTTGACAAATTGATAAATGTGATGCAGCCCTGGATGGTTGCCCAGGTGGAGGCATGTCTGATATGCCAATCTCTCACACATTCTATTCATGATTGTCCATTTGCCAACCAATTTCCTAATTTTGTTATGGAGCATGCCAATGCTGCTCAAACTTTTGGGCAGTAGCCTGCTGGGTATTCTTGGAGGAACCACCCAATTCTGAGGTGGAGACAAGATTCTTATCCTCAACCCCAATAGCAACATATGGTAGCTCCTTATAGACCCCAGCACCAGTTTAATCAATGTTACCCACCAAGGTAAAGTTTTCTGTTACCTACCCCACAGTCTAACCAGTTGGCCCTACCCCCACAACAGCCCAGATCCTCTTCCTTTAAAAAGAAAATGCTAGCTTCAATGCAGAATTTGGGGAGCTTGGTGCAAACTGTCAATTCTCATGGACAGAGCATCAAGAATATTGAGTACCAGCTGGGACAGATTTATAATGCTCTGAATAAGAGGGAAGAAGGAAAATTATCGAGTCAGCCTCTGACAAATTTGAAAGGTTAGTATATGATTGGTTATGTATCCTCTACTCGGGAGGAAGCTAGTGCTCAGTGATCCAAACATTGGTAATAAGTGTACCATATGTATGAAAATTCTGTTTTAATTTGTGTTCTATAGAATTCTATCAGTGGTGTTTTTAGTGTTATAATTATTTGCTTGTCTTACTTTTTCTGTTTGTTTTTGCATTTTGTGTTTAATTTTGTGTTGGATACATGTGCATTTTTGTCATTGGAATTTGCTACTTATGATTGTGGATGATTGGTTGAGGTGCTTTCATCATAATTGCATTGAACTTGATCTGAAAAACTATCTTTAGAATCCTACAATATTGATGAATTTGTTGATTAAAATAGGAATATGTGTTTCATGATTGAAGTGAATTACTTGTCTGAGGTTTGGTGCCCATGCACAATTGTTGGATGCACAACAGCATGGATGCACTGACAACTGTGCTGCACTGAGTTGAGTGAAGGTTGAGAAGTTATGTTGTCTCACAGAGCTAGAAGTCTTTAATTTGCTGTGCGAGCCATCACTTGGCTTCCTCGCGCACTAAAAGCTTGAGCAATGGCTATCAAAATGCCTCGCGTAGCTACCTTTCTGCTCCTCGAGCTCAAGCTGTAAGAGAAGCATGGCTCAGTGTGGTTCTACGCGAGTGTTGTTGATTCTAAGTGTGCATGATTTGTGTTTTGAAAACAGATTTGTAAATGATGAATTATACTGAATTTGGAGAACTAAAAAGAATAACGAAATATCAGCACAGAAAGAACTTAATTAGCCTGCAAGATCAGGACCAATTGTAGCAAGTTTTAAATGTAAGTGAGTAAAAGTTCGTCCACAGGGAATTGATTTAAAATATATGATAAACCTCCAGATCTGAGCTACCGGATCTGGCCTCTAATCCTATCTACAAAGCAAGTAAGATAAGAGTTTGAATTTGTCACATTAACTAAGTTACCTACAAGTAAAATGTAAACTAAATGATCCAGATCCGAGTTGGGGGAATTGGAAGTAAAATTAATAAGAATGGAGAAATAATAGTTGACTTAAGCTTAGTAATTGATTGTAGAATGAGAACTAGTGCAGCACAGTCAAGAAAGTATCAAATCTTCATCTGGCTACCAGCTCAGATGTAAGAGAAAATAATCCAATTCAAGGATTAGAATTGCGTTGAACTTATGGCTATGATCTGTCTACTTTAATGGACACAGATCATCCAATAGTCTTCAATTCGAATTCCTGATTAAGAACAAGAAACAGCACTACAAATGCTGTGAGAAATTAGGTTACAAACACCAATTCTCACAGGGATAATGAATTAAGGGAAATTGCTTATAAAACAGTAAATTTAAAGGAATCTAATGGAATAAGGAGATCACAGGGAACCCTTAACACGAATCCAATTGAGAACATTTGGTTCATAGCAACCTTTTCAAATTCACCATTACAATTACAGCACTCAGCCTAAACAGCTCTCGGATTTGTAGTCTTGAATACAAATCTCACTTGTATTACAAAAGTATCTCACAGATCTCAAGTACAAAGCTAAGCTATTACAGAGGTTTCAGACAAGAGATCTGAAGTGGAAGTGAGGCAATAGAAATGAAACTCAAAATCTGGATGCCCAAATTGGGCAAATGGTTCATCTATTTATAGTTTCCCCCAAATCTAGCTCAGATGTGTATCGACCAATCAGAATTGGTTAGATCTGTATCAACCAATGGGAGTCGAGCACAAGGATCCAGATCTGTTTTGGATCTGTTTTGGCCAATCAGAACTGCTTGATTTGGTTCAGCCAATCAGATGACAGAAGCATCAATTCTGTTATGTATTTCAAAAATCTGTTAGAACTTCTAGAAGTTCCTGCCAATTGATTTCATCTTCGGGTGCTCACATGGGGTGGAATATGCCTTTGGTTCGTGCTCAGAATCTTTCAAAATGTCCCTGAGTTTTTAAATGCATTGGGGCGCGTGTAAAAGATTACTGAATTACCCTTATAGATGCTAGGAATCTTGAGAATACCATTTCGCATAGTTTGGAGAACTTTTCGCAAGGTACTGTGACTTCTGAAGCTCTTTTCGTACAGTTCTAGTGTTGTTCGCAAGGAGTTCTCTTCTTTTCGAATAGGTCAGAAATCCTTTCGAAGAGTTCAGGTGCTCTTCAAAAACTAAGCCTAGAGCTTTTAGATCTTTTCACAAAGTTCAGATTCTTTTCTAAATGTTCAGATTCTTTTTGAAATGTTCAGATTCTTTTCGAAAAGCACTCTGTAATGCATTAAATGCTCAATAGTTCCACACCTCTTTCGGTTACAACCGTGCCTTTGTCCTCTTTAGTTTAGGCATTTTTTGACTGTGAGGTTATCCCTTCTCTTTCTTCCTTTGGATCAACATGGATCATCATCTTTTTGGCACTTTTAGGCTGCTTTCATGGTTAAGCCTGTCTTTATTATTAGCTGTAACACAAGCACTTAAGACACTTATTTAGTTCACTCAAGGGTCTATCAAGGCCCAGGTTAAAGGGTGGAAAATGGTATTTTCCAGTCTTCAACACACCCCCAAACCTAAGATTTGCTAGTCCCTGAGTAAAGACAACATTAAAACATAATGAAAGCCACTTTTGTAGGGAACACAGTTGCATTTAGCATATGCAACAAGCCTTTTAAACCCCTAGGTGATCCCTAGTGGAGGAGTGAAGTCTCCTGAGGGTTTTCAGTGAAGGTACCCACAAACTTCTCCAATAAATTAGCTAATATCAATGCATTTCTGTTAAGGCAGACTTAAATCTAGTTAGATAGTTCACACCTGCCTCAGTCAAGCTATAACATGATCTTCAAGAAAACATCAGTTTAAAACTAACATTCTGCCGTAATTCCTTTTTCCATTCACTCAGTTTGTATCAAGAAGTTCTTTAGAAGAAAAATCAATGAAAAGTTTGCCTTCTATTTGAAAATTCAGTTTTGATGTCACCTCAAATAATTTGATTTCAAACTCAACTCTTACCAGAGTTTTCACTCATAATGCAAATAGGAGGGTTGTACTATTTCACACAGCTCAAGAGCAGTTACAGTCCTCAAATAGGCCTGTAAGCAGGAGCATAGGCTTTGCTTTTCAGTTCTGAAATCACTGCTCTTTTTACCATAGATTACACAAATCCTTATCTCCATGTGACATCTCAATCCATCATTGATCATTAAGGACTTTAACTTGGGTTGTAATGTGGCTTATGGGTGAAATTTATCAAGAATAAAGGGGTGGACTGGAGTTCAAAATTGAGAAGTCAGTCAAGGTAAGGAGGTGGTATGGACACCTTCTTTATTTCCGCACAATTTCATCTTCTTCTTTGAATTTTCAGAGCCAAAGTGGCCATCTTTTTCTCTTTCTTTTTCAAACTTCCAATGAAATGACTCTTTTTTTTTTGAATACTTTTACTGACATGCCACATTTTTTTTGTTGATACATCATTGCCTTCAATTATTTTTCTTCTTCTTTTACCAAACTGTTACCCAACTCTCCTTTCTTCAGCTTCCTTTCCTTTACCTTCTGAATTCTCAGAGTGGGGGTTAGGCTAAATGAGGTGATGAGGTTTCAAAGAAATCTTGGATTTACAAAGCTCAACTGGTGTGTATCAAGGGCAGTTTCAACAGGTGGGGCTTTTTGAAGTTCAAACTGTCCAAAAGGAGGCCTTACATCATTTCTTTAATATCATGATTGCTATCAAGCTATTTTAACTTGGATATGTGTAACTTCTAGTGATAGTAAGCAGGTTCAAACAGTCCCTAGAGCAGAAAAAATTGCCAATTCATATCTCCCAAGAATGCATTTCAGGCCTAAGTCTCACTGGGTGTAGTTTTCTATCAACTTCCTGAGATACATCATCACTGTTTTCTCTCTTTTTAGGTTTACTAAAACATCAATTTTTATTTTGAAAATTTTCTGACATTCACTTCATGAAAGAATTGGAATTACACTAAAAAATCAGTTTTAAAAAGTTTTAACTAATTATTTTATCTCCAAAACAACAGATGTGGAATTATTTAATCTTCAAAAATTTTGGTGTGATCATAGGCTATACTGATTTTAACAAATTTATTGGCTACCACACCCCCAAACCAAAGATGAGCAGTGACCTCACTGGTCCGAAATATATTAGCAAAGAAGCAATCAAACAAAAAGCATAATGTCAGAGAAGAAAGAAAAGGAATGCACAATAATTACTAATTAACAAAATTTTAACAGAAAATCAGAGGTACATATCACAGACCCACAAAACAAACATGTACAATGTAATCTAATAACTGTGGTCAAAATCTGTATCATAAGTTGGTTCAATGGGATCAGAACTGGAGTCACTGTCAGAGTCAGAACTAGAATCAGTATTGGAGTTTGAACTCGATTTAGCCTTCTCTTGGATTGTGTTATACAGCTCGGTGTATTCCTCAGATTTTATCTTTTTGGTGAGGCCAATATACTTTTCAAGTCTAGTACCCCTCAATTTTTCCTGTTCAAGCTGTGCTTGCAACATGGTGACCTTGTGCTACTCACTCCTAACCATCTGAAAAGTTTGACCCAGCAGGTCCTGCATCTTTTCTCTCTCAAATTTCATGAACAACTCCAATTTTCGAATCTGCTCTTCATAAGGGGTTCTAATGTAAGCTTGCAGATCAGCTAACCCCTTGAGGACATCGCGATAGATATAAGGGTTCTCTTCCATAGCCCTTTTGAGAGTGACAAATCTGGGAATGGGAATGGAGTGGTAGGGGACCAAAGGTATTCCAGTAGTGGGAGAAGAGGAGTCCAAAAGTATGACCTCAGGGTCTGTTTGGGTGGCTTGATCAGCGACATTAAGGATGGGTGTAGGTGTATCCAAAGGTAGTGCCTCAGGTTCAAATTGGGTAGCATGATCAGACATAGTGGGGATGGGTGAATCTAAAACTATTACCTCTGGATCTGTTTGGGTAGCATGGTCAGCAACAGCAGATACAGTGGCTAAGGTTTGGAGAAGGGAATTTGTCATAGACTGATTGTCTGTGTTGATCTGTAGTTGGGCTTGGATGGATTGGAGAAAGGTAAATATTTGGCTAATTGATTCAGGTGTGGGTGTGGTATGCAGAGTAGGGGCTGGGGAAAGTGAAGTAGATGGTTGAGATGCAATGGGGGAAAGGTCTGTAAACGGGGAGGTAGCCAAGTGGGTGAAATAAGGAGGGTTATAGGGTATGATGATTCAAGCCCAATATTCTCCAAGATAGATCCCATCAGTGATGAATAGGCCTCTGTAGTGAATATCTCAGGTTCAGGGGTATGAGTTATTTCAGATGTATGAGTTGAATGGGCAGGTGATCCTGAGAAACTTTGGAGAAGAGGAGTGCTAGGAGATTGTTCAACAAAATCTGGGGCTAAATCTTGGACATTGTTAGGAGAAATTGGTGGTGTGAGTATGGCTGGAGTGGTTGGTGTAGAGGGGGAGTCTGCAATTGGGATTATGTTGGTTATGGGAGATGGGACTGCTGGAATGGGTGAGGGAATAGCAGCTGTGCTAGGTGAAGTGGGTAAGATGATAACTTCTTCAACAATGGGTGCAGCTGAAGAGCTGGTCACCACAGGAAGGACAGCTTGTTCAATGTCAGCTGCAGTTGAAATAGGTGCAGCTAAAGAGCTGGTCACCACAGGAAGGACAGCTTGTTCAATGTCAGCTGTAGTTGAAATAGGTGCAGCTAAAGAGCTGGTCACCTCAGGGTCTGGTAAAGCAGATTCTTGGGCAGCTGCAGGGGCTGGTTCAGGTATGGTAGGTTCAATGGCAGCTGCAGGGGTTGGCTCCGTTTCCTCCCGCATTCTATTCAACATGGTTTGGCTTGTAGTCCAAGCCTTTTTCCTAAAAGCATGAGGATATATAACTTCAAATGGCTCTTTCTCATCAATGTCAAATTTGGCTCTTAGTAGGGCTGTGATCAACCTACCAAATGGTATTCTAGCTAACTTCTGCTCCTTTTTCAACTTGGTACTAATATCAGCCATGGCTTCAAAAATCAACATAGGGGCATTGAAGAATTGCCCCTTAGAGAAATGAAAGAGAGCCTCTAAAATTGGTGTCCTTCTTTCCACTCAAAGATGACATAAAAACATCCCCTCAAAATAGAATCCATCAGCAAAAATTGAGGTGCTAAGTCTCTCCTCATGATGGATTGTCCAGTTCCAACTATGCCTTGGGTTAAATGTGCAGCCATTTCTCTAAAAGTGGCTGTTTCTTGTGCGGCCAACGGACCAGCAGGATCATATTGAAATGGTATCCCCAAAGTATTCCCAATGTCTTCATAAGTGACAGTTAAATCACAATCATCAATGAAAATTACAAGAGTAGGGACATCAGCATCCTTCTCTGTCACTTTTACCAAGTTTTGGTACCATAATCTCACCATTCGCGGATAAATTTTTTCTGGAAGAGGGGTTAGGATATTGCTCAGTGAGGCATCCCTAATATATTTCAAAGATAGCTGACATTCAGGTTTGTTGGAGAAAAAGTTCTCATCAACAATAAGCTCTGGAATTAGCTTCTGAGCTTCAATGAATGGGTTTGGCAGTACCAAATGCAAAGGCAGAGGAGGAAGCTCAGGCTCAGGACTAGCAGCAGCTGTGGGGGTGGGTTCCTCATATCTAACCTTCTTTCCTTTCTCAATCCTGTCAGCTTTATCCATCGATAGTTTCCTTTTAGCTGAGGTTTTTGCTTTTCCTTTTGGGGTGGATTTGCTAATTTTCTTAGCAGAAGATTTTGGGAACATTGCAGCCAGTGATTTTTCAGCTTTCTCCATTTAAAACTTTGTTTGAATCTCCCACAATGAATGCTTATACCAAATTAAACTTTGCAAAACACAAACAGAGGAAACACACAGAAAAATACCGAAATCTAGGGTTTTGGTTGAACTTGTTGATCACTTGATGAAGTCCACCAGAATCAGAAGCAAAAAGTCCCTCTCTTCAAGTGTAATCCGTCGAACAAATATGAAGAAAATTGGGGCTGAATTCTTGGAACCAGCTATGAACTCTTTTCTCAGCAGATTTTTGTCATAGAAAGCCTTAACTTTTTTTTTGTAAGATCTTGCATTAGTGTATGCATCCATCCTCAGCTCTTCCAACTCAGCAAGCTGCAGTTTCCTATGATTACCAACAGTAGTAAGATCCATGTTCAAGGTTTTAATAGCCCAAAAGGCTTTATATTCTAACTCCACTGGTAAATGGCATGCTTTGCCATAGACCAATCTAAATGGGGACATGCCAATTGGGGTTTTATAGGCTGTCCTATATGCCCATAATGCATCATTCAGCTTAGTGGACCAATCCTTTTTGTCCTTCTTCACAGTCTTTTCCAGTATATGTTTGATTTCTCTATTGGAAATCTCTACTTGTCCACTAGTCTGTGGATGATATGGAGTAGCTACTCTATGAGTCACAGAGTACTTTTTCAATAAAGCTTCAAAATGCTTATTACAAAAATGGCTTCCCCCATCACTAATAATAGCTCTGGGGGAACCAAACCTGGAAAAGATGTTGTCCTTTAAAAATTTCAGAACCACTCTATGATCATTGGCTTTAGTGGCTGTGGCTTCAACCCATTTGGATACATAATCCACAGCTACTAAGATGAAATTACAACCATTTGAAGGAGGAAAGGGACCCATGAAATCTATCCCCCAAATATCAAACAACTCGACTACCACAATAGGCTGTAAGGGCATTGAGTTTCTCTTAGAAATGCTGCCCAATTTCTGGCAGTTCTAACAAGACTTACAGTGCTGCAGAGCATCTTTGAAAAGTGTAGGCCAATAAAATCCACATTGCAAAACCTTTGCAGCAGTTTTGTTTCCACTAAAATGACCTCCACAGGCCTGTTCATGACACATGGAAAGTATGCTATGAAAGTTTTCTTCAGGGATACATCTTCTTATTATTTGGTCTGCACAAATCTTGAACAGATAAGGATCCTCCCAAATAAAATATTTAACCTTTGAGAAGAAAAGATCTTTATCCATTTTATTCCAGTGTTGAGGAGTTCTTCCAGTAGCTAAAAAGTTGACTATGTTTGCAAACCAAGGGCTGCGTATACTGATAGCAAAAAGTTGCTCATCAGGGAAAGATTCATTGATAGGCAGTCTATCAATCTCAGCAGTTAGAATTCTAAACAGGTGGTCAGCCACCACATTTTCCACTCTTTTTATCTTTAATCTGCAAATCAAACTCCTGTAATAGGAGGATCAACCTGATTAATCTTGGTTTGGTATCCTTCTTAGATAGAAGGTATTTCAAGGCTGAGTGGTCAGTGAACACCACTATTTGTGAACCCAAAACATATGACCTGAATTTCTCCAAAGCAAAAAACAATTGTTAGCAGTTCCTTCTCAGTTGTTGTGTAATTGAGCTGTGCATCAATCATTGATCTACTGGCATAAGCTATGACATGAGGCAGCTTATCCTTTCTCTGCCCAAGAACAGCTCCCAAAGCATAGTCTGATGCATCACACATCAGCTCAAAATGCAGTGAATAGTCTGGAGACTGTAGTATTGGAGCTTAAATCAAACAATTTTTTAAGAATTCAAATGCCTTCAAGCATTCATTGTTGAAAACAAAAGGGACATCTTGGCACAATAAATGACAAAGGGGCTTGGATATTTTACTGAAGTCTTTAATGAACCTTCTGTAAAATCCAGCATGTCCCAGAAAGCTTCTGATTTGTTTAAAAGTTTTGGGAGGTGGCAAATGTGCAATTAAATCAATTTTTGCTCTGTCCACCTCAATGCCCTTGTGGGGGACAACATGGCCAAGGACAATGCCTTGGGTGACCATGAAATGGCTCTTCTCCCAGCTCAAAATTAGATTGGTTTCTTCACATCTCTGTAACACCAAGTTGAGATGATGTAAACACTGGGCAAAACTGTCTCCATATATTGAAAAATCATCCATAAAAATCTCCATAAATTGGTCAATCATATAAGAGAAAATGGAGTACATGCATCTTTGAAAGGTAGCAGGAGCATTACAAAGACCAAAAGGTATTCTCCTATAGGCAAAAGTGCCAAAAGGGCAAGTGAATGTGGTCTTTTCCTGATCTTGTGGATACACAGGAATCTGGTTGTAACCAGAGTAACCATCAAGAAAACAGTAATAAGCTTTTCCTACTAGCTTATCTAAAATTTGATCAATGAATGGAAGAGGGAAATGGCCTTTTCTGGTCATTGCGTTTAGTTTTCTGTAATCAATACAGACCCTCCAACCAGTTGTTTGTTTGGTTGACATAAGCTCACCAGAATTTGAGGTTACATTGTGATCCCAGATTTCTTTGGTACCACTTGTGTAGGTGCCACCCAAGCAGAATCTGAAATGGGGTAAATGACCCCTGCATCCAACAACTTAACAACCTCTTTCATGACCACTTCTTGCATATGAGGATTCAGCCTCCTTTGTATTTCCCTAGAAGGCTTTGCATCTTCTTCCAAATGAATTTTATGCATGCAAACAGCTGGACTGATTCCTCCCAAATCAGTAATAGTCCAGCCAATTGCCCTCTTATGTTGTTTCAATATAATCAACAACTCTTCCTCCTGCTCCTCAGTGAGGGCAGAAGAAATAATCACAGGCTATGTTTTATGGTCTCCTAAAAACACATATTTCAAATTTTCTGGCAACTGTTTAAGCTCTACATTAGGTGGGCTGAGTAAAGAAGGTAACAAAGGTACCTTGACTGTTTGTGGAAGAGGAAGAATAGCAGGTTTCCATGAAGAAAACCTTACTATTTTTTCCTGAGTTTCCTGCACAGCTCTGACCTCCTCAGTCTTTGAGGCACCAGCTGTCTCTTCCATAACATTTCTCCAAACATCTTTAAAATCTATGGTTAAATCTTCATACTACAAAAACTGTGGTAAAGTCTCTTCTACCAGTTCATCCAACAGATCAACAAGAAAACACTCCTCAGAACTGAATTGACGCTGTGTGACTGCATTGTAAACATTTAACTTCACCTTCATATTTCCAAAAGAGACTTCCATAATACCAGACCTGCATTGAATGCAAGCATTGGCTGTAGCCAGGAATGGTCTCCCCAAAATGACAGGGATGGAAGTTTTACTTTTTGTAGGTTCCATATCCAATACCAGAAAATCAGCAAGGTAGAAAAACTTATCTACTCCTACCAACACATCCTCAATCATCCCAACTGGCTTTCTTTCACATCTGTCTGCTAGTTGTAACACCACATGAGTGGGTTTTAACTCTCCCAAACCTAGTTTCTCATATACAGAATATGGAAGCAGGTTGACACTAGCACCCAAATCTAATAAAGCCTTTTCAATGGTATGTTCCCCAATAATGCAAGAGATTGTGAGGATTCCAGGATCTTGAAATTTAAGAGGTGTGGTAATGGACAAAGCCTGATTAACTCTTTCCACAGCAAAGACCTTCTTGGATAACTGTATCCTAGATTGTCTTTTGTGAGTGCAAATATCTTTCAAAAATTTTGCATATGCTGGGATCTGTTTGATTGCATCAAGCAAAGGTAGATTTATCTTGACTTGCTTGAAAGTCTCCATCATTTAATCTATTTTTGTGTTCTCTTTATCAAAAGGGGATGCAGATTTCATGGCGTGGGGAAATGGTAAATGAGGAACTAGTCCTTCATTTACAGCTTTAGAAACATCATTAGAATATTTTTGAATTTTCTGTTTTTGATTTTTTTCATTTTTCTAAGGTACATCAACACCCCCAATGCTAACATCATGCTGCTCCTGCTGCATATCTCTAGCAGTTTCCTCAATTTCTTCTTCTTCCTTTTCAGTACCCACATTGTTATTTACAACTCTTCCACTTCTCAAAGTAGTGATAGCTTTTACTTCTTCATGTGAAACAGAAGCCTCTCCAACCATGAACTGTCTTTTAGGATTGTTTAAAGGTTGGCTAGGTAACCTGCCTTCCTCTCTTTTGGCCAAAGTATTTGCAAGTTGACCCAATGTTTCCTCAATCTTCTTTATGCTCTAACTGTGAAAGTTTACAGTCTGAGTTAAAGACCCTAAATTCTTGAGTGAATTTAGAACTTGATCTTCAAAAGAAGGGGATCTGGAAGGGGTTTGAAGGGCAGTCTTGTCTAGGTTGTTGTGGAATGGGTTGCTGAAAATTTGGCTTGGTATAAAAATTCTGGATAAAGGCGGCAGTTTGAAAGGTAGTTGGTTCTTTGGTTGTCTTCTTGTTGTGATTGATAATTGCCTCCACCTTAAATTGGGGTGCCTCTCCATGCATATTCATTTGATCGCATCTGTCAAATGATTGGGCAAAGATGAGCTTGCTCCACTACTAAGTCTGGGAACTGTGGTGCAGCTGGACATTGATCAAGTGAATGAGTAGGGGACTGGCATATCAGACATGCCTCCTCTACTCTTGCAACCATTGGATTTTTAAGTGAGTCCATCAATCTATCAAACTTTATGGTTAAATTATCCATCTTCCTTTCCAACTCATTCACCTCATAAATCTTTCCTTTGGTGGTTTGCTGATTGTTCAACCTAGCAGGATTCTCAATGTCTCTTGACAAAGATTCCTGTTGAGTTGAATTTTCACCAATTACTTCAAATAAATCCCAGACCTCCTCAACTATTTTTTGTATGTAGGTGCCTCCACAGGAAGCATCTACCATGTTCTTGCCCTTTTGATCAATTCCTTGATAGAAGCTTTGAACAAGCTGCCATCGGGGAATTTGATGATGAGGACATTGCCTTAACAGTTCTTTAAGTCTTTCCCATGCTTCATGGAAAGTTTCAGTTGAGTGTTGTGAGAAGGAAACAATACTTTGTCTCAACTGGCTGGTTTTAGACATAGGGAAGTATTTGGCTAAAAATTGACACTGCAAATCATTCCAAGAAGTGATACTATTTGGTGCCAACATAGACAACCATGCTCTAGCTTTGTCCTTTAATGAAAAAGGAAAGAGCCTAAGCTTAGTTGCCTTTGGACCCAGTCCAGCTATGTTGAATGTGGTACAAAGAGATAAAAATTCATCCACATGCTTGTATGGATCTTCCTTACTCAAACCATGGAAGGAAGCATTTGGATAGTTGATGATTTGATCTCATCATTTCCTTAAACAGTAGGAAATTGAATGCAAAATGGGGAATTATAGGCACCAGGTGCAAAATAATCCCTCAAAAGTCGAGGTTCTTCACCCATAGTAGCAGTCTCAGCAAAATTCTGTGATGTTTGTCTGGTTCGTAGTAGCCTTTCAACTTCTAAATTCAGAGGGACAATTTCAGGACTGAGAGTCCTCCTACCAAACATACAACACAGAACAGAGAATCAAATTATGCACAGCAAACCTTCATAAATCCTTTTAATGTAGATTCCACGCTCAAAATGTATATGAATAACTACACAGATTTAAACAATAGAATAGTTTAGCACTCGTGTAATAAAAAATAAAAATAAAAACTTAGGTCTACCTATTTTAAAACAAATTCCCCGGCAACGGCGCCAAAAACTTGTTGTTGATTCTAAGTGTGCATGATTTGTGTTTTAAAAATAGATTTGTAAATGATGAATTATACTGAATTTGGAGAACTAAAAAGAATAACGAAATATCAGCACAGAAAGAACTTAATTAGCCTGCAAGATCAGGACCAATTGTAGCAAGTTTTAAATGTAAGGGAGTAAAAGATCGTCCACAGGGAATTGATTTAAAATATATGATAAACCTCCAGATCTAGCCTCTAATCCTATCTACAAAGCAAGTAAGATAAGAGTTTGAATTTATCACATTAACTAAGTTACCTACAAGTAAAATGTAAACTAAATGATCCAGATCTGAGTTGGGGGAATTGGAAGTAAAATTAATAAGAATGGAGAAATAATAGTTAACTTAAGCTTAGTAATTGATTACAGAATGAGAACTAGTGCAGCATAGTCAAGAAAGTATCAAATCTTCATCTGGCTACCAGCTCAGATGTAAGAGAAAATAATCCAATTCAAGGATTAGAATTGCGTTGAACTTATGGCTATGATCTGTCCACTTTAATGGACACAGATCATCCAATAGTCTTCAATTCGAATTCCTGATTCAGAATAAGAAACACCACTACAAATGCTATGAGAAATTAGGTTACAAACGCCAATTCTCACAGGGATAATGAATTAAGGGAAATTGCTTATAAAACAGTAAATCTAAAGGAATCTAATGAAATAAGGACATCACAGGGAACCCTTAACATGAATCCAATTGAGAACGTACGGTTCACAACAACCTTTTCAAATTCACCATTACAATTACAGCACTCAGCTTAAACAGCTCTCGGATTTGTAGTCTTGAATACAAATCTCACTTGTATTACAAAAGTATCTCACAGATCTCAAGTACAAAGCTATTACAGAGGTTTCAGATAAGAGATCTGAAGTGGAAGTGAGGCAATAGAAATGAAACTCAAAATCTGGATGCCCAAATTGGGCAATGGTTCATCTATTTATAGTTTCCCCCAAGTCTAGCTCAGATGTGTATCGACCAATCAGAATTGGTTAGATCTGTATCAACCAATGGGAGTCGAGCACAAGGATCCAGATCTGTTTTGGCCAATCAGAACTGCTTGATTTGGTTCAGCCAATCAGATGACAAAAGCATCAATTCTGTTATGTATTTCAAAAATCTGTTAGAACTTCTAGAAGTTCCCGCCAATTGATTTCATCTTCGGGTGCTCACATGGGGTGGAATATGCCTTTGGTTCGTGCTCAAAATCTTTTGAAATGTCCCTGAGTTTTTAAATGCATTGGGGTGCTTGCAAAAGATTACTGAATTACCCTTGCAGATGCTAGGAATCTTCAGAATACCATTTCTCATAGTTTGGGGAACTTTTCGCAAGGTACTGTGACTTCTGAATCTCTTTTCGCACAGTTCTGGTGCTATTTGCAAGGAGTTCTCTTCTTTTCGAATAGGTTAGAAATCCTTTTGAAGAGTTCAGGTGCTCTTCGAAAACTAAGCTTGGAGCTTTTAGTTCTTTTCGCAAAGTTCAGGTTCTTTTCGAAATGTTCAGATTCTTTTCGAAAAGCACTCTGCAATGCATTCTTCTGTTCGAATAGCTCGACACCTCTTTCCAGGTTACAACCAGGCCTTTGTCCTCTTTAGTTTAGGCATTTTGACAGCTCGTGAGGTTGTCCCTTCTCTTTCTTCCTTTGGATCAACATGGATCATCATCTTTTTGGCACTTTTAGACTGCTTTCATGGTTAAGCCTGTCTTTATTGTTAGCTGTAACACAAGCACTTAAAACACTTATTTAGTTCTCTCAAGGGTCTATCAAGGCCCAGGTTAAAGGGTGGAAAATGGTATTTTCCAGTCTTCAACAACGAGCACCACTGTTAAGACCTAAAAAGTACCACTTTTCACCCCTTAACTTAATCTCTGTTAGACCCTTAGTCATTTAATAAATGTGTGTTAAGCCCATTTTATAGGTAATAAGCAGCAACTGCAGATAAGGCCTTAACCCTGCTAAGAAGCCTACTTTTGCACCAAAACTCCAAGCAACTGATAGCCCATTCACAGAGGAAAGAAACACCAAGGAAGAACACACCTGGATGCACATATTGAATGCCCAAGTGGGCCCTAGAAGTTCCACAGAAGAAAGGAAGTTGGACCCGATAGAGAACTTGGCTGCAGCATAGGCAAAGCACAACAGCAACAAATCAAGAAGTGAGCCTCACATAGATGTCGCAGGGTTCAATTGATTCAGAAAGAATGCTTCGTGCAGTTGTCACGGGTCTCTCAAGGTAGCATACCAACTGCTCACCCTGTTCTCGTGCAGATTAATGACAGAAGGGCTCAAGAAGCAGACTTAGCGCAGTTCTCACGAGGCTCATTTGTAAGCACTCGCGCAGTCTCGCGTAGCTTAAGAGAGGAGCATTTAATCCTCACGCGATCCGCTAAGGAGAGAGAGCTCCAGGCACTTTGGCGCGTAGTGGCCGCGGGATGCAGATCTCCAGGGAATTGCTCGCGCAATCCAGAGGACTATGCATATTGCTTCTTTGCGGGGATCCTCGCGAGATTCACTAAGGAAGGAACTGCGCACACAATTCCAGCGCCATTCAAATGGAAAGTGCAATCCCGCGACGATCAGAGCATTCCCACGATGACCAAACTATCTATCCCACGACTGCAAGAGCTTCAAGTCAATTCAATTCTGCGACGACAACTCTATCATGCGCCAAGACCTAAAAATCCTTACTACCTAGCGAGGCTCGGGATCTTAACTTTCCCTCACTTCTGCAGGGGTAGTCTGAGAACTTTCAGCAACTAGGGCACACACCCTAATGCTCTAATCTCCGTGCATGTGCCCCGAGGCATCCAAGGAGTAGAAATAGGCCATGTTTGCATCATTAAAATTAGGGTTTTCCTAACCCTAATGCTCCCACAGCTGACTGCTATATAAGCCTAAGCCTAGTTTAGGTTTGAGGAGGTTGTTCTTCTTGAATCGACTGTAGAGTTCCAGTAGGCTAAGTTAGGGATTAGGTAGCATCTTTTTCTTTTTTTCTCCATAGTCCAGCACTTGCTGGCAATGCCTTTGTATGTTTATTTGGAATAGTTTTAATGATGTTTTATAATAGGATGTTACACATATATGGGATTGAAGTTTGAGGGTTGTTCTGTACAAGGTTGCTGCCTTGAGATCCTCCATTGCTAAGTTATATTGTAAGCAATGGAGGATTGATTTTAAGGATTTATTTAGATCCAAGTGGACCTGTGTGTCCAGGCTAGGCACATATGCAGGCCTACGCCCCACCACAAGATTCACTAAATTTGAATCCCCATGGGAGCCTGAGCTGGTAGCCATATGAACATGGTGGTGGTAGTAATCTACTTGTTCTGTCTCAGACCTCTGTGAGGAGGATAGCCTCTGTGGATAGTCTATGGCCATTTAAGTGGATAGGTTATAGCCCTAGGGTGAGGCCAATCCATAGATCTAAGACAGATTCTTCTTCTCTGCACCTGTGCTTGTAGCCCTGTGAGAGATTGTGCAGAGACAGACTCCCCTATATTTGTATAGGCCCACCATCAGATGGCAGATCTGATCTGGCTGTAGAGATTGTAGGCTTGTGACTAGATCACTGCTTTCTTTCTAAAGCAGTGAACAACTAGACCTAAAGCTAATACTCAAACTCTTGCTGGTCCTGTGTGTCTAGGCTAGTGCACATTGCAGGCCTAAGCCTGTTGAAGTATTTTAAGTGCTTGCTACTGCCTTTATTGGAGACAGTGATAAGAATGGGGTTAGGGGAAATGAATCAAAGGTGGATTGAAAACTATAGAGCAGCAAGCCTAAAAATGCACAGTCCTGCAAGATACATGGCCTATTGTAGCAAGGTTTAATAAGTAAGAGTTTGTCCCACAAGGAAAGTTGATCTAAAACTCCAAGGGAGCTATCTTTAGTAGGCTCTCCAGATCTGGCAATCCTAAATGGAAGGGGATTTAAGGTCACTATAGTCTAAATCCTAAGGTAACTTAATGTCTAAATTACAGAAATGGTTAAGAAAGAGGATGGAGTGTGAGAAAATAAATATAAAAGGGTGAGAAGTATGCTATTAGGTATAGATCTGATGGGTCTTATAACTCAGACTCAGATCTGTTGCTATAGAAATCCTGTCCAATGGCTACATTATCACCAAAGAGGAGAAAGGATCCAACTCACCCCTGTGCCATGATCCAATCCCTTATGGCTATAACCTGTCCACTTAAATGGTCACAGACTATCCAATAGGGGAACCACATTCCAGAGATGGGTCAGAACAAGTTTATCCTTGTAGGCACTACTTCATCCAGGCTACCAGCTCAAGAATCCATAGGAACCTCAACCTCTAAAGTTCTGTGTGTGGGGCTAGGCCTACAACGTGCACTAGCTTGGACACACAGAACCAGCAAGAGTTTGAGTACTAGCTTTTAAGCTTGACTGTTCACTGCTAGAAAGACAGCAGTGATCCAGTCACAAGCCTATAATCTCTACAACCAAATCAGATCTGCCATCTGATGGTGGGTTTATACAAATATGAATTGGCCTCACCCTAGGGCTATAATCTGTCCACTTGAATGGTCACAGACTATCCACAGAGGCTATCCTCCTCACAGAGGTCTAAGATAGAACAAGAGCATTGCTGCCGCCACCATGTTCACAAGGCTACCAGCTCAAGCTCCCATGGGGAGTTTGATTTAGTCGGTCCTGTGGTGGGGCTAGGCCTGCAATGTGCCTAACTTGGACACACAAGTCACTTGGATCTAAGTAAAACCTTAAAGACAATCCTCTATTTCTTACAATACAACTTAGCAATGGAGGATCTCAAGGTAGCAGCCTTGTATAGAACAACTCACAAAACACCAATCCCATACATGCAATAGATCCTACTACAAAACTCCATTAAAACTATACCAAATTATCATACAAAGGCATAGCCAGCAAGTGTTGGGCTATGGAGAGAAGGAAAAAGGAAAAAGAAAAACTCCTAAACCCTAACCTTAGCCAACTGTAATTCTACAGTTGGTTTTAAGAAGGAGTACAGAAGTCAAGTCCCTTAAACCTAAGCTAGGCTTAGGCTTATATAGCAGACGGCTTTTCATGAATTAGGGTTAGGAAAACCCTAATTTATCAATGCTATCGTGGCCCATTTCTGTTTCTTAGATGCCTCAGAGCGTGTGCACAGAGATTGGAGCATTGGAGTGCATGCCCTAATTGCTAGAAGTTCTCAGATTGTCCCATGGCAGAAGTGGGGAGAAGTTAAGAACCCGAGCCTTACTAGGTAGAAAGGCTTTCCAGGTCTAATCGCATGATAGAATTGGCATCGCGGGGTTGCTTTGACTTGAAGCTCTTGCAGTCGCGAGATTGATATTTTGGTTGTCACGGGATTGCTTTGGTCACCGCGGGATTGATCTTTCCATTTGAATGGCGCGGGAATTGCGCGTGCAGTTCATTACTTTGTGAATCCCGTGGTAATCATCGTGAGGAAACAATGTGCATGAGTTTTTGGATTGCGCGAGCAGTTTCTTCAAAGTTTGTATCCCGCGACAACAACGCAACAGCTGTGCGCAGGAATACCTGGAGCTCTCTCTCCTTAGTGAATCGCGCAAAGATTAACGGCTCCTCTTTTGAGCTGCAGGAGACTACGCGAGTGCTTCACGAGCGCTTAAGACTGAACCTCACGAGAACCATGTGAAGTCTGCTTTTAAATTCCTTCTGTCATCCATCTGCGTGTGAACTGCACGACCAGTTGGTGTGCTCCCTTCAGAAGCCTGCGACAACTGTGTGACGCATTCTTTCTGGTTCAATTAAGCTCTACGACATCTCTGTGAGGCATTCTTCTTGATTTGTTTTGGCTTTGCTGTGCCTATGCTACAGTCAATTCTCTGTTTGGATTCAACCTTCTTTCTTCTGAGGAACTTCTGGGGCAACAATAGGCTTCTTGGCATGGTTAGGGGCTTATTTGCAGCTTCTGCTTATTACCTACAAGATAGACTTAAAACACATTTATTAAATGATCAAGGGTCTAACAGAGATTAAGTTAAGGGGTGAAAAGTGGTACTTTTCAGGTCTTAACAATGCCCCACACACAGAACTTTAGAGGTTGAGGTTCTTATGGATTCTTAAGCTGGTAGCCTGGATGAAGTAGTACATACAATGATAAACATGTTCTGACCCATCTATGGACTGTGGTTCCTCTATTGGATAGTCTGTGACCATTTGAGTGGACAGGTTATAGCCACAAGGGATTGGATCATGGCACAGGGGTGAGTTGGATCCTTTCTCCTCTTTGGTGATAATGTAGCCATTGGACGGGACCTTTATAGCAGCAGATCTAAGTCTGAGTTATAAAACCCATCAGATCTGTACCTAATAGCTTACTTCTCACCCTTTTTATATTTATTTTCTCACACTCCATCATTCTTCTCAACCATTTCTGTAGTCTAGGCATTAGGTTACCATAGGATTTAAACAATAGTGACCCTAAATCTCCTTCCATTTAGGATTGCCAGATCTATAGTCAGATCTGGAGGGCCTACTAAAAATGGCTCCCTTGGAGCTTTAAACCATTTTCCCTGTGGGACAACTCTTACTTATTAAAACTTGCTACAACATGCCCTATATCTTGCAGGTCTGTGTATTTTTGGACTTGTTGCTTTGTATTTTTTAATCCACCTTTGATTTGTTTTCACTAACACATTCTTATCACTATTTTCAATAAAGTTAGCAGCAAGCATCTAAAATAACCTAACAAGTTTTTAGCGCCATTGCCGGTGATTTTGATCTATTAGTAGACCCTAAATTTTTATATTTTTTTATTCTTTGGTAGCTGTGCTTGTGAATAACTGATACTGCTGATTTACATTTGCAATTTTATCTTGCAGATCTGGACAGTAGTAGAGAAGGAAAGTTGAACTGTACTAGGAGTCTAGCTACCTCTGTTTGCATTTCTCTAACCCTCAAAAACTCAGTCTATTTCTCCTTTGTAAATTCCATAGCAGTTGATTAGGATAGTTATAATTTTGTTTAGATAATTCTTTGAGTTAATCGCAATGTGTCTGCAAGTAGTCTTCCCTGCTGTTGGTGTTTGTGCATGTTAGAAAGGAGATCCCTCAGTCCCACATTAGAGCCTCCTAACCCTGAGGTAGAAAAGGCTAGACGACCAAGAAGGCCCAGACGCACCACAGTTGAGCCCCTTACTGAAATCGAGACAGCAGTCATGGGTGAAGAGCAACCCAAAACATTGAAGGAGTTGAATGCTCCTGATGATTATAATTCCCCATTCAGCATTCAATTCCCAAATGTTCAGGGAAACTATGAGATTAAAACCTCAATCATCCAAATGCTTCCCTCTTTCCATGGGCTCAGCAAGGAAGACCCCTACAAGCACATTGACCAATTCTTGGCCATGTGCACAATATTTTCCATTACTGGTTTGGGACCAGAAGCCACTAGATTAAGACTCTTTACTTTCTCCCTAAAGGACAGGGCCAACACCTGGTTAGCTACTCTCCCAAACAACATCATTAGTTCTTGGAAAGACCTCCAGACCAAATTTTTGATAAAATTCTTCCCAGAGACATAAAACAGCCAGTTGAGGAAAGCAATACTTGCTTTTGCCCAATCCCCAACTGAAGATTTTAATCAAGCACGAGACATATTCAAGGAGATGCTCAAACAATGTCCCCACAACAAGATCCCTGACTGGTAGCTTGTCCAGAGCTTCTATAATGGGATTGATGAGAAAAGTAGAGACATTGTAGATGCCTCTTGTGGTGGAACTTACATGCACAAAATAGTTGATGAGGCATGGGAATTGTTCGAGGTCATCAGTGAAAATTCTTTCCAAAAGATATCCTTTTCAAGAACTGTTCAAGAGTCTTCTCCTAAAATGGGACTAACTGCAACTTCCAAAGGAAAGATGTATGAAGTAACTGGGAATAATGACCTGCAAATGCAAATGGCCAATCTTTCTAATAGGTTTAATAAACTATTGACTGTGGTGCAACCCAGATGGGCTGCACAGGTGATGGAGGTATATCTGATATGCCAATCTCCATAACACACAGTGGAAGAGTGCCCATCTGCAGGATAATATCCTGAGTATGTGATGGAACAAGCTGTTGTTGCCCAATCATTTGGCCAGCAACAATCTGTTGGCTATAACAAGCAGCCATTTGGATACCAGCACCAAAATGTTGGTTACCAGTGGAGGGATCACCCAAATTTGAGGTGGAGACAATATAATTACATGCAGCCACAACAGATGTTGGCCTTACCTCAAAGACCACAGCAGCAATTTAACTAGGGATATGCCCCAAGGTCAAATTTCCAACATCAGCAGCTACCCCAGTAACAAAATCAGTTGGTAATTCCCCCACCTCAGCCCCGAAATGCTTCTTTTGAGGATCAGGTTTTGGCCTCATTGCAAAACCTTGGAACCTTGACTCAGACTATGAATTCTCACAGTCAAAGCATAAAGAAAATGGAAGAGCAACTAGGCCAAATATCCAATGCCTTGGCGAAAAGAGAGGAGGGCAGGTTGCCAAGCCAGCCAGTGGCCAACCCTAAGGGCCAATATTTGATTGGAGAAGCTTCCTTAAGTTTTGAGGGAGCTAATGCCATCACAACCCTAAGGTCTGACAGGGTGGTGGACAACCAGGTTGGAAAGGAATAAGGAGAGGTCATTTCCAAAGAATTCTCGAATGAATGTGAAAAAGAATATGTTAGAGCACAGAGCCAAGAGTTGCCTGCTACCCTGTAATATGAGAAAAATAAAGAGGTTGTAGTTGAGCCTCAGCAGGAAATAAAAGATGAAAAGAGAAAAAAACAAAAGTTTAATCATAGGCTTACAGTTGAGGAACAAGCAGTACCTCAGTTGCTATTTCCTCAAGCTTTGAGTGGCCCTACCCCTTTTGATAAGGGGAATGCACAAATAGAAGAAATGATGGAGACCTTTAAGCAGGTAAAAATCAATTTGCCCCTGCTTGATGCAATTAGACAGGTCCCAGCCTATGCCAAATTTCTGAAAGACCTTTGTACAAAGAAAAGAAAAGCTGGAGGCCACTTGTCCAGAAAGGTCTTTGCAACTGATATAGTTAATTCTGTATTAAACATAACAATACCAGAGAAGTTGCAAGACCCAGGGATATCCACTATCCCCTGCATAATTGGAGACCACACAATTGGAAGGGCTCTTTTAGACCTTGGAGCTAGTGTAAACCTGCTGCCATACAGTGTGTATCAGCAGCTAGGTTTGGGGGAGCTAAAACCCACCCCCATTGTGATATTAATGGCTAATAGGTCTGAAAGGAGACCTATGGGAGTGGTTGAGGATGTCTTAGTAGGGGTGGACAAGTTCTTTTACCCTGCAGACTTCCTTGTTTTAGATATGGGCTGCAATAAGAGTACAACCCCTATACCTATTATTTTGGACAGGTCATTCTTGGCCACTGCCAATGCATGCATTCAATGCAGGTCAGGGATTATGGAGGTAACTTTCAGACACATGAAGGTTGAACTGAATGTGTACAACAGTGCAAAGTACCCTCAGCTGGACAATGAGGAAAGCTTTGCAGTTGATGTACTAGAGGAAGTTATTAAAGAAGAATTGCCCACTCTGCTGGATTGGGGCAACATTGTCAAAAATTTAGTTGAAGTTTGGGACATGGTAGAGGAAGGAAGCCCAGCGGTTATGACAGAAGACATGATCACATTAAAGTCTTCTGTGGGCTTAATGCAGCATTTCATTTGGAAACCTACATTGCTGCCTCTTCCTCAAACCAACAAAGCACCAATCTTGCCATCCACCCAACAAGTCCCTGATCTGGATCTCAAGAAGCTTCCAGAAACATTGAAATATGCCTTCCTTGAGAAAGGTGAAAAATTTTATGTAATTATCTCCTCCTCTCTTACCAATGAGCAAGAGGAAGAATTACTAACAGTCTTAAAGAAGCACAAAAAGGCAATTGGCTGGACCATTACGGATCTCGGAGGGATAGATGCATCAATATGTATGCACAGGATCCATTTAGAGGAGGGCTCAGTACCCTCCAGGGAAATGCTGAGGAAATTGAATCCTCACATGCAGGAAGTGATCCTCAAAGAGATTATTAAATTGCTAGATGCTGGGGTAATTTACCTCATTTCTGATTCTGAATGGGTGGCACCTATCCAAGTGGTGCCCAAGAAATCAGGTATAACAGTCATCACAACTGAGTCTGGAGAGCTGAGACCAGCCAGGGAGACCACTGGCTGGAGGGTTTGCATAGATTATCAGAAGCTCAACTCTAAAACTAGAAAAGACCACTTCCCTCTCCCCTTCATAGATCAAATTTTGGATAAGTTGGCTGGAAAAGCTTTTTATTGCTTTCTTGATGGGTACTCAGGGTACAACCAGATCCCTGTGCACCCTCACGACCAAGAGAAAACTATATTTACTTGCCCTTTAGGCACCTTTGCTTACCGAAGGATGCCTTTTGGGCTATGTAATGCACCAGCCACCTTTCAGAGGTGTATGTATGCCATATTCTCTGATATGATTGACAAGTTCTTGGAAATTTTTATGGATGATTTCTCTGTATATGGGGACAGTTTTAGCCAATGCCTGTAACACCTCCACCTGGTCTTGCAAAGATGTGAGGAGACCAATCTGGCCTTAAGTTGAGAAAAGAGCCACTTTATGGTAACACAAGGTATTGTGTTTGGCCATGTAGTCTCTAGAGAAGGGATTGAGGTAGATAAGGCCAAAGTTGACCTTATTTCAAATTTGCCCCCTCCAAAAATAGTCAAACAAATCAGATCTTTCCTTGGACATGTAGGATTCTACAGGAGGTTTATTAAAGACTTTAGCAAAATTGCTAAACCATTGTGCCACCTGCTCTACCAGGATGTGCCCTTTGATTTTTCTGCTAAATGTCTTGAGGCTTTTGAAACTTTAAAGATATGCCTCACCTCTGCCCCTGTACTCCAAACACCTGACTATGCACTACCCTTTGAGCTGATGTGTGATGCATCCGACTTGACAATAGGTGTTGTTTTGGGCCAAAGGAAAGATAAGCTGCCAGTGGTCATTGCCTACATCAACAAATCACTTGCTGAAGCTCAGCTGAATTACACCACAACTGAGAAAGAGCTTCTGGCAGTAGTTTTTTCTGTTGAAAAATTTAGACCTTACCTACTTGGGTCTAAAATTGTAATTTTCACAGACCACTCAGCATTGAAATACCTATTGTCAAAGAACGATTCTAAGCCCAGGCTGACTAGATGGATACTCCTGTTGCAGGAGTTTGACATTGAAATCAAGGACAAAAAGGGTGTAGAAAATGTGGTGGCTGACCACTTGTCTAGGATTGTGTTGGAAAAATGTGTTGATGACCCTGTAAATGATGTTTTCCCGGATGAGCAATTGTTTGCCATCCAATCCTTGGTTCCTTGGTATGCACACATTGTAAACTATTTAATTATAGGTAAGATTCCTGCCCATTGGACCAAAATGGACAAAGACTTGTTCTTCTCACAGGTCAAATTCTTTATTTGGGAGGAACCCATCTTATACAAATACTGTGCAGACCAAATCATCCGAAAATGTGTTCTAGAAAGTGATGTCCCGAGTATTCTGGCTATGTGCCATGAAAATGCCTGTGGGGGCCACTTTAGTGGAAGAAAAATAGCTGATAAAATCTTACAGTGTGGGTTCTATTGGCCTTCTTTATTCAGAGATGCCAATACACACTGCAGGACATGTGAGAGATGTCAGAAATTAGGAGGATTGTCCAAAAGAAACTCAATACCTTTGCAGCCCATCCTTGTTGTGGAACTGTTTGATGTCCGGGGTATTGACTTTATGGGCACCTTTCCTCTTTCAAATGGTTATCATTTCATCTTAGTGGCAGTGGATTATGTTTCAAAATGGGTAGAAGTTATTGCTACAAGAACCAATTATAATCAAGTAATCCTAAAATTTGTAAAGCAGAATATCTTCTCAAGATTTGGCACCCCTAGAGCCATTATTAGTGATGGGGGTAGCCATTTCTGTAACAAAAATTTTGAGAGCTTACTCAAGAAATATTCTGTCAGCCATAGGATTGCTACTCCCTACCACCCACAAACTAGTGGGCAAGTTGAAATTTCTAACACGGAGATCAAGCACATCCTTCAGAAGACAATGAGGACTGACAAAAAGGACTGGGCTGAAAAGCTAAATGATGCATTATGGGCTTATAAGACTGCTTATAAGACTCCCATTGGGATGTCCCCATTCAGACTGGTTTATTGCAAGGCTTGCCATTTCCCAGTAGAGTTAGAATACAGAGCCTATTGGGCCATAAAAAATTTAAATCTAGTGGTCATCACTAGTTCTTTGCATTTATCGTAATTGGATGACCTGAGGATGGATGCATATGCCAATGCCCAAATATACAAGCAAAGGTCCAAGGCTTTCTTTAGCAAGGGTTTGTTGAGAAAGAGCTTCATGGCTGGTGATAAGGTTTGGTTGTTTAATTCCAAACTTAAATTTTTTCCTGGCAAACTAAAATCCAGATGGGAAGGCCCCTATATTATCATAAATATTTCCCCATCTGGTGCTGTGGAAATCAAGGATCCCAAGTCTAGGAAAACCTTGAAGGTGAATGGTCAGAGGCTTAAGCATTGTTTAGAAAAACCTGTTGAACCTATGGACACCATTCACTTCAAGGGGACCCTTCATTAAACTGATCCACAGGTGTGTCAATATTGTATTATATGTACTTTGCTTTTGTTAGGTTTATATTGCCTTCTTTTGTTCAAAATTTTTAGGAAATTTTAGTGGCCTCACTTGAGTCTGAACCTGTCTAGTCTGATTTCTTTTTATGCTTGGTTTGATGATTACTTCTCTTGAATTGGTGGTTTTTGATTGAATGCACGATGTTTGGATAATGATTTTTGCTGTATATGCTTGAATGTTTGATTTCAAAGTGTCTGAGGGTACCCCTGGTGGTGGGTTTTAACTAGGATCCAGCCACAGCACAAATGCAAATGGCAGAATGAAGAGCGCATGCTCTCTGTTTAATGATTTGCTGTCGCGGGGTCCAAAATGAGGTCTGGGAAATTCTCGCGCTATCCAAATGGAATACTTCATTTGCTGTCGCGGGGTTCAAAATGAGGTATGGGAGACTCTCGCACAATCCAAATGGAATTCTTCACTAGCTGTTGCGAGCTCCAACGTAAACCTTGAGAGCCTCTCGCGCAATCCAAGATGCATTTACACCGTCACCAGTTTCATTTCCCATCCCGCAATAGGATATGTTCCAGAGCGCGCCAGGCCTGGCGATAAGTATTCCAAACCCACGATTGTCTCCTTTTCCAGTTCTCTCTCTTTTCTCCATCCAGTGAAACCCTAGCTTTCGGCGCTCTTCCACCTCTCTCCTAGCGTCCATTCTACAACCCATTATTCACACCAGGATCCTAGAGATTTGTTCCTAACATCATCCCCATCAGTTGCCCTCTACTCAGAGATCTCGTGGTGCACTGTGCATTAGATCTAACCAAACCCTATGATTTTAGGGTAAGCACTCGATCTCAGTCCCCCTTTTTCATCTTTAAAAGTAGAGTTTCTAATGGCCCCTAAGAGTGCACCAAAGAAAAGGGCCAGGGATAAGGCCCCTGTTGAGCCCACTACTAAGAAGGTTAAGACTTCTAAGGCATCGAAAAAAGGGAAGGATGTGGTTGAGGAGGTGGAGGAGCCAACCCTTGAGTTTTCTACACCCTCTGAGCTCATGGTTTCAATCTCCTTGGAGCTTGAAATAGCTTTCGACTTGCCCTTCTTCGAGACAGAGCCTCTCTCTGCCCTTGCCATTGAATTTATGAGCAAGACTGGTCTGACACCCTTGATGAAAGGAATTCCAGCACTAGCCTACTCTAGGCTAGTGCAACTTTTTTATCGGCATATTAGGGTCACCAAGGATAAAGATGTACAATCAGGCTTCCTCGTGCCGATTGATGATTTCGAGATGTTAATTAACCCCAAGCTAATTGCAGAAGTATTGGGCATCCCAGCTGCATTTGACAGTAGTTGTGGATATCACCCTCCCCTGAGTGCCTAAATTGATACCATTGCAAGGGCACTTACTAGAGGATTAAAGGCCTCAGGGGATTTCATAAGAAGAAGAGAGTTGGTGTCAAGCCTCCTTTTCATTGACCAGGTTCTGAGAAAAAACATCTATTGCTCAAGCCATCAGCAGGAGAGGAGGGCTCCTATTGCTAATGCTGTTTACTCTTTCTCTCTGGGCCATGGCTTCCATGCAGCCTGGTTAATTTTTGAAGCAATGAAGGACTTGGTGGAGAACCTAGGGCAGAAAAAGAAGCCACACACACTCCCCTATGCCAGAGTCATCACCAAACTGCTTTTGAGGGGGGGTACAAGATACCAAAAGGAGAGGAGACTACGACCCTCGCCCCTATAACTTTTACCAAGAGGCAATGGGGAATCAGCAGAAGCCTGATGGAAATATAGAAGATGAAGAAGGCTGAGGCTCAGGCCCCTCCCAAGCAAATAGATGAGGCAGCTATTACAAGGCCCACCCCTGTTACTAAAGAGGTGGTTCAAGATCCTGTCACTACCTCTGCTGCAACAGCCCCCACATCCCTCCCACCTTTTACTACAGGATCCCCTATCCTGATAACATCCCCTACCATTCATCTCTCTCTCACCCTCCTCTGTCTTCATTGTCCATGCCCACACCCCTTTTTCCTGTGATTGGTACCTGGGAGGACACCACCCCCCATGTCAACCCCACACCTTCCCCTACCCTACCTCAATACACAGCCCCAATACCCCCATCATCTTCACATAACCCTGACAGCCCTCCACTGATCTCATACAAGAAAAAAAAAAAAACTACCATGTCCCTACCCCCACCCACCATCCCTTTTATCCTCACTGACCCACCCCACATTGACCAAGACACCACTCCTGCCATGCCTACTACATCCCCACTCACAGACATAGACCTCAACCTTAACACAACCACCAGATTCCAAGCCTTTATGGCTAGTTTCCTTGATACCATGCCCACCCACTACACCCCCCTCCCGGATTCCCCAAATACATCACCACATCACTCACCAGAACCCCAATCTCCTCCTCCTTCCACTTTTCATCATGCCCCTTCCTCCCCTTTCCAACCTGTTCCATCTTCTACACAATCTCAACCTCCCAACCTAGACACACTTACACTTATCCTCTCCCTCATCCAAGACATCCAATCACAACTGTCCACAACAACACACACAGGACCAGATGCAAACAGAAATCACATCCATTAAATCCACACTTCAGACATTGACAAACCAACTCATCCCTCAACAATCCAATCAAACCCCCAGATCATTTCCTTCCATTACGACTCCCCAACCATTCCCTTTCATACCTTTCACCAGTCCCTTTTTCCCTTTCCCACCACCACCTACTCCTACTGAGTCTACCTCATTTTATTTCCCCCCCATGCCTTCAATCCCACCTCTTATCCTACCCCCTCCAACATTCACTAACAAATCCACCCAAACAAACCCATAACTTTTTACCCTCCCCCAACAACTAGACTTACCCAATGAAAACACCACTTCACCCACCCAGGACCAATCACATTTTTCTCCTTCCACTTCTTCTCTTCCTATAGCACCCAAATACTCCTTTTACATCCCTCCCTACCTCACCATCCTCCATGCCATGAGAGATAATCCCTACCTTAGGAGGGATGTCCTAAGGGGCATGGCCCAACTTCAGCAATCCATGTAGACCCCTCTGCTGCAGTAGATTACTGAACTAGAGGAGGCCCACAGAAAACAATTACTGGGTATTTCACTTGGGTGGCCTAACATTTTGGAGGCTAATGAGAAGGCGAAAACTATGGCTACTTATCACCAAATGAATCTGGAGCTGGAGAAAGCAAATACTAATGTGGAGAGGATGAAAGCCAGAATTTTTGAAAAAAGACTCAACAATGGCTAAGAAATCTTCTGACTCCAAAAGAAAATCTACCAAATTGACCTCCTGAAAGCCCAAATTTAGATAGCCTCTTTGGAAGCTGCATTGGCTGCTGCCAGAGGTGCAGCTCAGCAGCCCACCCCACTCTCTGTACTCATGCCAAAACCTGAGCCTCAAGCTACCCAAACCCCTGCTGCCCCTCCTTCATCACCTCCTACAGAGCAAACTTATCCTAAATAGATGAAAGTCACTGCTAAGAGGGCTGCTTCCACAGCAGCCTCTATTAAAATTGGCAAAGAGCCAGCTGCCCAGTCTGAGGAGGCATAACCACATGGCCAGCCAGACAAAGGGAAGTCCCCTGTAGCCCCTCATGAGCAAGATAAAGGAAAATCCCCTATGATCCCTCCTGAACCCAAGACCGGAAAAATAAGGGTGAGGGCATCAAAAGCTCCAACCATGAAGAAACCACCAGCCCAACCAAAGAAACCAAGATAAAGGAAAATCCCCTATGACCCCTCCTGAACCCAAGACCGGAAAAATAAGGGTGAGGGCATCAAAAGCTCCAACCCTGAAGAAACCACCAGCCCAACCAAAGAAACCAAGGCAGCCAAAGAAAAAGAGTCCAACTGAGAAGTAAGCAAAGAAGAAAAAGACCAAAGCTCCCACAGACAGAACCAAGTCCAAGCTCAGTTCTGAGAATAAAGCTGAACTTTGGAAACATGCTGTGAGATGATTGATTCCTCCTCCTCTAAAACTAGATTGTACTTAGGCTTTTCTTTCCTTTCCACTTCTTTTCTTGTCATTGTAATTATAGTTGTACATTTCTTTCTAAGAAAATAGAATTTCTTTTTGTATATTGCTTTGTGTATATTGTCTGTGTGTGTTTACTTTTTTTTCATGACTATTACCTTGCACTTTCTGACCTTTGAACCAGTGAGGACACTGCTCCTCATGGTTTTGGGGTGTGGCAGGGTAGGTCTGCCAACAGAATAGTTAACTTTAGTGCAAGAGTGGTGGTGTAATTGGGATGAATAAAATCAATTTTCACCTAACTTCGCAATGAGGAAAGTTGTGAAAAATTAAAACATTTTTGCAGACATTTCAAAAATGAAAATTTTGAAATCTTAGCATCACCATGAAGCTAACATCAGAAATTTTAAATTAGTACCTAGTAAACCTAAGAGGAGTGAAAAAGGAGAAAATCCACTCCATGAGTTAAAAAGAAGACTATATCTAGTGCGATTTGGACCCATCAATTTCTATTGAGGAGTGTTTTTGGTTTTTTTTTTTTCTGCTCTAAGGTTTGATTGACTTAGCACTTTTTACTAGAAGTTAGGCACCTCCAAATCAAAACTAGTTGACAACAAGACATTACACTAAGGAAATGATTCAAGGCCTTCATTTGGACAGTTTGAGCCTAAAAGTACCAAGCCATTGAAACTGCCCTTTTGCATAAACATTTTGAGCCTTCAAATAAATTTTTCTTCAAGATACACCAAAGTGCCTGCAACTCAACCTGTAGACCTGATTCAACCTTAGCCTCACTCTGAGAATTCAGAAGGTAAAGGAGAAGGAGATCAAAGTGGGCAGCTGAGTGCAACATGTAGTGAATGGAAAAGAGAAGCAACATATGCACATAAGTCTAGCAGTGGTTCAGTTGTGGCATTTCATTACAATAAAAAAATAAAAATAAAAATAAAGAGAGAAAAGAGAAGTCAATAGAATATCTTCATCTGAAAATTAGACAAAAGAAGAGAAGTTGGCCACTTTGAATCTGAAAAATATCAAGGAAGATGAAGTATGCTGAATGAAATGAAGGTAGTGAAGTCATGAGTCACTCCTTACCTTGCTGATTTCTCAATTTTGATTTCTTTTTTTTTACCCCTTCATTCTTTATATCCCTCACCCATAAGCCACATTACAACCCATTCAAAACACCTTGCAGATCCAAAGTGAAATGAGCTGTTAGGTGGAGATGAGGGAGTGCCTAATCTATGGTGAAGAGTCACGAGGATTTCAAAAATTAGAAGCTTTACCTATGCTCATGCTTGCAGGCCCATTTAGGGTCTGTAACTGCTCTTGAGCTGCTTTAAATGTGAACACCCCTAGATATTCATTGTTGAGAGATAGCTTTGGTGAGAATTGGGTCTGACTTGTAACTTCATTGGGGTTGCCCTGATTTTTAAATTTAAGGCAAGCTTGGTACTGATATGTGCACATTGAATTTCTAATGTAAAATGATTGGTGGAAATGCAAACACATACTAAAAATTGAGTTTTAAATGGCCTGCATTACTGCTGCAATTTCCTCTGAATTGTAAAGAGATGTGGATTGATGCTTTATTCATTGAAATTTGTTTTGCCATTGACTGCACCACTTTTAACTATTTTTATTGTGAAGTTTGTGGGTATCTTTACTGAAAAGCCTTAGGAGACTTCACTCCTCCACTAGGGATCACCTAGGGGTTTAGAAGCTTGGTAAATGTGCAAGTGATCCCTCAAGTGGCATTTAATTAGTTAAAGCTTTGCTAAGGGACTAGCAAAGATTAGGTTTGGGGGTGTGTTAAGACCAGAAAAAGTACCACTTTTCACCGGTGACTTAGCTATCATATCATTGACATACACTTCAATTTCTTGGTGCATCATGTCATGAAACAGAGCAGTCATAGCCCTCTAGTATGTTGCACCGGCATTCTTCAGCCCAAATGGCATGACTCGATAGCAAAAGGTTCCCCAAGGAGTGATGAACGCTGTCTTCCGATTTGCCTCTGCAATCTTAATCTGATTGTATTCCAAGAATCCATCCATAAATGAAAGCATCCTGTGCTTAGCAGTGTTATCGACCAAGATGTCGATGTGCGGCAATGGAAAATCATCCTTCGGGCTTGCCTTGTTCAAGTTTCAAAAATCGATACACATGCGAACTTTTCCATCCTTCTTCAGCACAAGCACAATATTGGCTAGCCACTGCGAGTACTTGGATACAATGAGAAACCCCGCGTCATACTACTTAATGACTTCATCCTTGACTTTCAACATCCACTCGGGTTAGAGACGTCTCACACGCTTGGCGCCTCATATCGTAGTAGAGCTAGCTACATGCTCGACCAAATCGGTGTTCAGACCTGCATGTCCTTGTATGACCAAGCAAAATATCTTGGTATGATCAAAGGAAATCGATTATGCTTTTTCTTTCTTCGGGAGATAGCGACGTTCCAATCTTGATAATTCGGGGAATCTCCTTAATCCTTAGATTGACGTCTTCGGTTTTTTCGACAATGGGGATAGGGCCATGCTCAAAGTTAGCAAATCAGTCAAGGAGCTCATTGGGGAGCTCCTCAAAAGGGACATCCTCGTCCAGACTCGTAATTCCTACCTCTTCTTGTGTTTTTACATGAAAGGGGTCAATTTTACGTGGGACGGTATTTCAATTAAGGCATTTTTTTGTGAGATTTTATTTAGAATTTTAAATGATAATATTTTTAGATTATATATTTTTTTAATGTTTTTGGAATTTTTATTTTCTTCGGAGACGGACGCTTGGCAGTGCGAGTGTTGGTGCGCGCTTTTTCTAAGTTCCTCTCGGTTCTCGCTAAATCAATGGGTTCCAATTCTGTTCAAATAGACTCTAGCGATGCGGCATTTGAAATGTTAAAAATAAAGGGGTTTCTAAGAAGGCTCCTAGTTTGTTGTAATCACCAGCTACAGATATTTATCGACACTGCAACATGTCAAAGATCACGCTTAAGAGCGGGTATGGGTTACTTCTATACTGAATCGTCCGCCTGCGAATGTAAGCAACAGTCTTTTGCGAACGTCAGTAGCTGTCTTTTCCTCCATTTAGACAGTTTAATTTCCTTTTATTTCCTTTTATTTCCCTTTATAGTTATAATTCTGGTCAGTTTAGACATCCCTGGTTCTATGGTAAGTTTAGTTATGAATTTTTCGAAGTGAGTAGATCTATTCTAATATTATAATTCTATCAGGAGTCTAATTAACTTAGCTTCCTAATCTTATTAGAATTTTAATTAATTTAGTGTCCTAATGCTACCAGTAGTCCAATCAATTTTAGTCTCCTAATTCCATCAAGAGTCTAATCATAATCAAGTTTTCTAATTGTACTAGGAGTGCACATGTAATAGTTTTGGTGAAACTCTAATTAATTCAAGCATGCTAATTGTACTAGAATTCTAATTAAATCAGGTTTAATAATTCTATTAAAATTCTAATTAAAGCAATTATAGCAGTCCTACTAGAATTCTAATTAAAGGAGAAAACTAGTTTTACTGAAACTCTAATTTAAGCAAAGGAGTTAATTTTATTAAAATCTAATTAAAACAAATAAATTGATTTTATTAAAAATCTAATTAAAATAAACAAACTAATTCTATTAAAGTTCAAATTAAAGCAAGGAATTAACTATACTAAAGTCCAATTAAAGCCATGAAATTTGTAATATCCTAAAAAATCGCGTTAAAAGGACCTCAAGATTGTGCCCGATTGGTCACAAGTTTGACCAATTAGGAGATCAAGGGTTAGCATAGAGTGTGATGAATGCATTTGAGATGTGAAGGTTTGAGTGATTATGTGGTGTGTAATGTGAATGATACACACTCATCATGTGTATGTGCTCAACACACAAGGAAGGGGATAGATAAAAGGGTTTAATAACCCTAAAATCTGAAATTTGGTTGTTGAGAGAGGAATAAAGAAGAGAGAGAGAGGAGTAAAGAGGTTGAGCAAGAGTTATTGTGAGTGATTGGAAGGGAGATTCTAGCATTAAAGAGACCGATTCGACGCGGAGAATCCGTTCAAGCTAAAGCTGGAACCCTAGCCTTTCCAACCACTCGATTTGAAATCAATTTGAGATTCATTGAAGGTAAGATTTTTGTAGTTTAAATGCATGGATTAAAGGGTTAAATTGTAGTTAGAAATGGTGTAAAATGTAGGGTAAAAGCTTAGAAAAATGGAGGAAAAAAGAAAGGAAAGAGATTGAGAAGAGCAGCCAGAAGGGGGCTGAATCTGGCAATTTCGATTAATCGAAATTGGGTTTCGATTAATCAAAATTGGCCAAGAAGTTGAAAAGTCAGAGGACCCCAATCTCGATTAATCGACTTTGGATTTCGATTAATCAAATTGAGAATAGATTAATCGACTGGGAACCTACAGTGGACTCCAGTGGAGAAAAGAATTTAGCTTGAAGAAATCGACTCATCGAAATGAGAGTTCGATTAATCGATTTATAATTTCGATTAATCATTTTGGAAATTCGATTACTCGAATTGAGAATCAACTGGATAGAGTAGAGAATTTCGATTAATTGAATTGGGTTTCGATTAATCGAATGGGAATCTCGATTAATCGATTTGAGAATCGATTAATCGATATTGACTTTCGATTAATCGATTTTGGAAATCGATTAATCGACTGGGCCAATTTATGTTGACTTTTGAGTTTGACTTTAATATTCATGGAGGGTCTTGGACCTCCTTTATTGCATCTTTAGTGATGTGTTTCACATGTTATGTGGTACCATAGGTGGTACGTGTGAGCTAGTGCACAAGGAGCCACGTGGGACCTTGATGCATTGATCAAACGAAGACTTGAGGTAGGGAACTCCTTGAACATGTACCTTATTTTATAAGAGCATGCATGTAGTGATATAGATTTAAAATCTAAAATGTTTTATTGCTTAAAGAGTTTGGGAAAAGTGTGTGTGTGTGACATCAATAAAAGTAATCATAATGACCCATCCCCAGGGGATGAAGAAGTAAAGAGATAAGAGCATCAGGTATGTTGCAAGCGAGTGGATACATCCCAGGGATGCATCCAAGGTTGAATCATGTTTGATAGGGCCTAACTGATATAAGATAGCACATTTACACGGTGAATAACTATATGTAAGGCACCGATATTTTTGTTATTTGAGGTTTGATAGGGTACCCCACCGACGTGGCGGGATATCCACGACTGACACGGCAGGATATCCGTGATCGATACGGCGGCGAAACCGTAAGCCAGTGTGAAGGCTTATCCATACACAGTAAGTACACCCCAGGGGTGTTGATTGAGACTAGTGAAACCCAGCCACCAATCCCCAGGGGAAAGGGACTTGGGTACTATTTGTATTCCCTTAAATAAAACTCTATATAGATGACGATGATAGGTATCTCATCGGGGCTCGATGCTATATTGCTCGGGAATTACTTAAGTTGAAAGTTTAAGTTTTGCTTTAGGCCTTTTCAACATCATTCATGAATAAATAAAACACATGAGTAAACTACCAGTAAAATGTGATGCTTTTTAACTGTTTTCATCAATAACTGCATAGACACATTATGCATGGCCTATCATGGAATATATGTGAGTAATAATTTATATATTCAACTATGTTTTGTTCCCTATTGAGCTAGGATGTAGCTCACCTTATAGACTATACGTCGTAGGTCCACTACTAGCAGCTGCCAAGGCTTCAGGAGACGCTGACCCCGATGTGTCGGACCTTACGGCCGGAGACGAGTTGGAGCCACCTCCTGAGGACTTCTTCTAGAGGACTCTGTTGTGCCGCTTTGAGGGTTTGGGGAGATTTTATATGGCTTGGTATGTCAAGCCTTGTTTGATTAAACACTGTATATGTATAAATTCGTGATTTTCTTTTGGGCGAACCATCTGTGATGATTAGCTATCATCGATGGTTCAGATCGGTTCTCCACTCATGCAGAGGCATGAGGGTAGAACTATTTTTGAAGAAATGTTTATATAGTGATTTAAATTCGTTCATTTCTATTTCTTCAATTCATTGCTTGATATACCAATTAGCTAAGGGCATCAAGATGATCGGATGGCACGGGTTTGGTGCCAAATCCCGGCCGTTCACAGCTTGGTATCAGCCATTTCTTTTTAGCAATTCTCGACATCTCTTTTGGTCGTAACATAGGGCTTCGCTAATCTAAACTTTAGTTTCAAATGCACCGCAATGTCATCTAGAGGAAGAGGCCAAGGGAGGCCAATAGAGGAGTCTAGAGTGGAGATGATTACATCTCTCTACTAATAGAGTGCCTTTAGGAGGTACCGAGGCCCCTGTAAAGAGTAGTAGACAAAGATCATGAAGAGGATCGAGATCAAATGGGATCAAGATCAAGAGAGCAAGAGAGTTAGAGAGACAAGAAGATAGAGAAGAGCACAAAGGATGATGCATACTATGGAGAACAACAACCACCTACACCAGAGGACCGCCTCAGGTGCCCTCATCCTTTACAGAGTTTAGGAGGATGAGACCTCCTTCATTTTCTGGGCAAGCAGACACAATGGCCGTTGTGGACTGGCTTATGGAGATGGAGAAAGTCTTTAGCGCCGACATGCACGGAAGATGAGAGTGTGAGATGGGCAAATTATATGTTGGATGGGGAGGCGGGCCTTGGTGGAAGTCCGTGGATATGGACTGCTCAGAGACCCTGAGTTGCCTTGGACTTGGGAGGAGTTTGTTGAGGAGTTCAACAAACAATATTTTCCAGAAGTGGTGAGGAATCAGCTTGAGATACAATTTCTACAGTTAGTGCAAGGGAGAATGACAGTGAGAGAATATGGGGTGGAGTTTCTACGACTTGCCCATTTTGCTTGGTTCGGACACGACATCAAGTGATGAAGTCCAAGAGGTTTCAGCAAGGATTGAAGCGAGGTTAGGGGAGGCGAGTCTCCATTTCAGAGGACCTATGAAGAGGTCATGGTTGTGGAGGAGGAGAACAAATAGATATAGACAGAGAGAGCGGCAGAGAGGAGGAAATGATCAAGGAAGAACGGGGACCTGAACCGTGAACAAAAGTCGAGGTTCATGGCCCAACCTCGAGACCACAGCCCAAGGAGGTTTTGGAAGGCCGCAACAACAACACCAACAGAGGTTTCCATTACTTGCATGCCGGGGAGACCTTTCGCTTATGAGAGCCCCGCCATGTTCATCGTGCCACTATCACATGTGGTTCTCAGATTGCTTTCTTCCACACCTCGAGACTTGCGCAAAGTGTGGCAAGCCTCATAGAACAGTGGATTGCAGAGCGGGGACTAGGGGTTGTTTCTGATGTGGCAAGGTGGGCCACTTGATCAAGGATTGCCCCGAGATGGATAAAAGAAAGACGGTTTCAGTCGCAGCACCACGACCCATTCAAGCAAGGAAGTCGGTCGTTCAGGGGAGAGCCTATGCATACCGTCAGAAGGTGGAACGTGCATGACGTCATCCAAGGTGAGACTCTTTTAAATTAAAGAAATTTCTATTTCATTAAAATTTTAGATAGAGAAGGTGCATGCATTAGGAATTGTATAGTTTCTTTTCTCAATACTAAAATTTTATGTGAATTAGGGGTGCTAAATTGATGTGTAAATTATTGTATGTATGTATGTATACTATAGGTACTTTAACTATATATGAGAAAGGATGCTTCATTGGATATGACGCTCGAGTGTTGATAGACCCAGGGTCTACCCACTCATTTGTCACTCCACGTTTCGCCAAGAGGATGAAGATTGTTCTAGAGGTGTTGGACTTGGCCCATCTCGTGTCTATTCCATCGAGAGTTAGTAGACACGGAGTTAGCTTGCAAATTATCATTGTAGCGCTCGAGACCTAGAGGTGCATTGAATTGGAAGCAAAGTTGATACTTAGACATGCAAGGGTTTGATGTGATCCTTGGCATGGATAGTTGGCAAAGACTGCAGCAAATATCGATTGCAAGAACAAGGTTGTCATTTTTAGACCCAACACAAGGAGATCATTTCGGTTTCAAGGAGTGAGGTCGCATATCGTGCTAATCGATCTCAAAGAAGGGCCAAGAAAATGATCAGAAAGGGTTGCAGTGGATACTTGGCTTTCTTAAAGGAGGACAAGAAAGAAAAGAATGTCATTGCGAGACTTCACGACGACGTGTTTCAAGAATTGCCCGGATTACCTCCAGAGAGAAGTAGAATTCGCCATTGACTTAGCACCGTGAACGGAGCCTATTTCAAAAGCGTCATATCGAATGGCTCCTGCTGAGTTAAAGGAGTTGAAAGAATAACTACAAGAGCTTATGGACAAGGGGTTTGTTAGACCGAGCGTGTCTCCATGGGGAGCACCGGTCTTGTTTGTCAAGAAGAAAGATGGGTCATTGCGGCTATGCATTGACTATCGTCAATTAAACAAACTCACTGTGAAGAACCGCTACCCTTTGCCTAGAATTGATGATTTATTCGATCAACTCCAAGGAGCAAGGTATTTTTCCAAGATTGACCTGAGATTTGGATACCATCGCCATAGTCAAGGCGAGGACATTCGTAAGACAGCTTTCGGATACTGGTATGGACACTATGAATTCCTTGTGAGGCCGTTTGGGTTGACGAATGCTCCGACGTCGTTTATGGAACTGATGAACCGAGTGGTTAAACCACACTTGGACTCCTACGTCATAGTGTTCATTGATGATATATTGATATACTCCAAATCCAAGACTAACACGAAGAACATTTGAGGATTGCTCTACGACGCCACGTGAACACCAATTGTACGCCAAACTCAAAGAAATGTGAGTTTTGGTTGGAAGAGGTTAGCTTTTGGGACATGTCGCTCAAAGCATGGTGTCACTATAGATCCAAAGAAAGATAGAAGCGAGGTTAAATGGGAGCAACCAAAGACAAAGGACTGGACCGATGTCCAAGTTTTCCGGCTTAGGTGCTATTATCGACGTTTCGAGGGGTTTTCAAAGATATCGGGACCTCTCACAAAGCTGACACGAAAAGATTCAAGATTTGAGTGGAGTGAGGCATGCGAGAAGAGTTTTCAAAAACTCAAAACGAGACTCACTTCAGCTCCAAAGGCTAGCTATTCCTTCAAAGGAGGATACGCAGGTACAAATGACGCGACATACAATGGCCTTGGTTGTGTACTCAACCAACACAAGAAGGTGATAGCTTACGGATCAAGACAGCTGAAAGAACACGAGAAAAATTACCCGACTCATGACTTGGAACTAGCAGTATTTTTGTCAAAATTTGGAGACATTACTTGTATGGTGAGACTTTTGAAATTTTCACCGATCATAAGAGCCTCCGATACATACGTAAAGAGCTCAACATGAGACAACAGAGATGGATGGAATTTCTCAAGGATTATGATTGTTCTATACAATACCATCCGGAAAGGCGTAATGTAGTAGCCGACGCCTTTGAAGTCGGAAGAGTTCATTTCGCTAGCTTGTTTGCTTTTGGGTATGCACCGATGGAAATTATTGAAGACCGACACTTCTACGATGCTAACATTGAGTCAAAAGTTACGGATCCTTTTTGGCTAACATATCAAGAAGCCAGTGATATTTGAGCATATCCACGATCTACAGGTGAAAGATCCGACATTAACAAAGATTCATCAAGACGTGAGTGAAGGCATCAGATCGGACTTCTCAGTTACAGAAGATGGTTCTTTATTGTTTAAGGGCCGTCTATGCATTCCGGATAATGCCGAACTAAGACGAACCATTCTTGATGAAGCCCATAAGTCAAATTATGCTATCCACCCTGGTAGCACCAAAATGTACCAGGACATGAAAAAGAACTATTGGTGGAGAGGTCTGAAGCAAGACGTGGCCGAATACGTGTCACGGTGTTTGACTTGTCAGCAAGTGAAGATTGATCATAGACATCCTGCTAGACTATTGCAACCTTTACCAATACCAAAATGGAAGTGGGAATCGATCTCGATGGATTTCATTGTTGGATTGCCGCGTACTGTCAAGAGACACAATGCCATTTGGGTCGTCGTAGATCGATTGACCAAATCAACAGACTTTTGCCAGACAATACTACGATATGCAGAAGATCCAGATTTATACATGAAGGAGATTGTAAGATTACACGGGATTCCAAGCAGCATAGTTTCAGATCGTGATCCACTATATACGCCCAAGTTTTGGAAGAAATTTTAAGAAGGAATGGGAACACGACTAGATTTTAGTTCAGCTTTCCATCCTCAAACTGATGGGCGAATCAACGAGCAGTGAATAAAGTAATAGAAGACATGCTCGTAGTGCATGCTAGATATGCAAGGATACCGATGAGTATCTACCATTGATCGAATTAGATACAACAACAGCTTTTCAAACGAGCATTGGCATGGCACCGTATGAAGCTCAGTATGGACGATTTATGCAAATCACCCTCAATTGGGAGGAAACAGTGAGAAATTTGTTTTAGGGCCAAAACTACTTGAAGACAATGCCACCGCGTTCAATAATCGTAGAAAGGTGAAGTCAAAGATGAGTAGATGTAAAAGTTACGCCGACATCAAGCGGACTAGTGCCGACTATAAAGTGGGTGAGCACGTGTTTGTGAAAGTGTCACCTATGAAAGGCGTAACGAGATTTGGCAAGAGAGGGAAGTTAAGTCCATGTTATGTTGGACCATTTGAAATTTTGCGACGCGTAGGTGAAGTTGCGTATCGCATTGGCTTACCACCGCTTGATCGGTACATAACGCTTTTCCACATATCGATGCTCGTAAAGTATGTGAATGATCCATCTCATGTGTTAGGAAGTCAACCTATGGATATGTGAGGACATGAGCATGATAGAGGAACCAAGGAAATCTTGGATCGAAGGAAGAAGCAGGATACTGACTAAAGTGATTCCCTTAGTGCTTGTTCGGTGGAACAATCATCCAAAAGAAGAGGCTACTTGGGAATGAGAGGCCGATGTGAAAGAACAATATCCAGCCTTATTTCCAACGACGTGAGAATCCAATGTAAACCACAAGCATGTTTGTGGAATCTCAACAATACTTGTAATTCAATGGAAGTTTTGATCAAAGTATGATTAAAGGAAGAGATTTTTGTATGCACATGACCATGAGGATGTGTTTTTATGGAACTATGAGCTACTTGATGTCATAAACTACGAAGAGAAATCAAAGAACCAAAGAACTTGAGAATCGGTAGAAATTTGGGCAAAACCGACATCAATTGCAAATCGATTAATCGATTTGGAATTTTGATTAATCGATTTTGTTCGATTAGTCGACTGGCATGTGCCAGTGACTGGAAATTTGGATGAGAGTTAGGAAATATACTGAATGAAATTTTGATTGATCGATTTCGGTTTTGATTAATCGATTTAGATTTTCGATTAATCGAACTGCATGTTCGATTAATCGAACAAACTGGGAATGCTAGAGGAAATTGGGAGTGAATTACTAAAATTTTGATTAATCGACGGGTTTCGATTAATCGATTTGAGATTTCGATTAATCGAACTGGAAGTTCGATTAATTGATTTACTTATGGGACTTAGGAAAATTTGGAGTCAGAGAAACAATTTCGATTAATCGATGTGAAATTCGATTAATCGACTCGACTAATCGAAAAACTTGAAGAATCCTGAAAATTTTGGAAGGGACTACACGATTTCGATTAATCGAAGTGAATTTCGATTAATCGATTTTGAAGTTTCGATTAATCAAAATGGATTTCGATTAATCGACTGGCTCGCGCCAGTGAGCTCTAAAACTTGAATTTTTCAACGAATACGATTTCGATTAATCGAAATGTTTTTGATTAATCGATTTTGACTTTCGATTAATCGATTTTGGAAATCGATTAATCGATTTCGCGCGGCTTAACCTAGTTTTGAATCTCGATTAATCAATTCTGGATTTCGATTAATCGAGCCGGGGCCTATATATTAAAATTGGGGATTTCATTCCCCATTCAAATCATTCGAGCTTTGGGAATTTAGGCTCTTCATCTTCTTCTTCTTCTCTGACCATCCGGCACCCTAGGGTTTACACTTCACGCTTTTTCGATTCAAATCAGACGCCTCCAAAACCCACAAACCCTAATTTTGTACTTTTCCTTCAAATTGAATTAGGTAAAACCTAGATTTTTGCTATTTCAACAATGCCGCCTAAAACCTGATTGTCTTAGAAGAAGGCAACCTCCAAGCTACCGGTCCGGTGTAAGAATGCCGCACCACCACCACCTACCCCATCGCCGATGAGGACTCCATCACCGTCGGCATCGGAGACCACCTCCGGTTCAACGAGCGCATCTTCGCGCGAGTCTACCCCTATGCCGCCACCACCCACTAACGTCATACAACCTAATGAGTGGTGGGCCGCGAAGACCTTTGAGGTCGAGTACCTCATTGACCCTACCCTTTTCACAAATCCCAATGTCGGGCAAGACCCAATGGGCTCGAATTACCTTAACAATGCCGGTCTCGAACCTTCTCAAACCAATCCGGGTTCATACTACCCTAGATTGGTGAGATTGTTTTACCAAGGGACGGCGCGACTGACGACGTGATCAAGACCACCATCGAGGGTCGAGAATACACGATCACACGCTGCCACGTACACGAGGTGCTCGAGTGCTACCTCGATTTCACCCTTGAGACCACCCTATTCCCACCCTTTGAGGAGGATCCTCGATTTGAGGAGATCATGACCCGTATGACCAACGGGAAGAAGGGGCCGGGATCCTCCATCATGAGGGTTGACCTTCCCCACTACATGTGGATGCTTGATTCGATGATCAAGTGTAACCTTTACCCAATGCGCCACGATACCGAGTGCGTGGATCGAGTGCAACACGCACTCTACGCAGCCTTCTGTGGCCGGTGGTTCGACGCCACCATGGTTGTCCTCGAGGGGATGAGGTACATCAAGGGGAAGTTGATGAAGGGCAACCTCCGGCCCAAGGAGAAGATGTCGTACGCACGGCTCATATCGAGCATGTTGGAGTGTTACTCCAACACTCCCGACTACACCATCTCGCCCCACGAGGTGAGAGCTACGGATGCGTGGAAGACGTTCTCTAAGTCTTCATGGATCCGTAGCTACAACCTCCTCAAGCGGACCCTACCGGCTTCGTGTCCCGCTCCAGCAGCAGCAGTAGCACCACCACCACCCCCACCACCACAGCAGGACCCACCCGTGGATGGAGCACACCAAATGAGCCTTCTGAAGAGGGCCACCTCTCATACAGCCTCACCGACACAAAGAACCTCACTCCGCCACTACACCCACCTCATCATACCGGGCCTGCCTCCATCCGTCCTACCATTGAGGAGGTGTTGGTCATGGAGGCCAACAACGAGGATGAACCGGGAGGATGGATTTCTTGATGTTCCACACCTCCGCTACATCTACCCGATGGACTACCATCGCTACCTCACTCAGAGGAGGAGTGGACTGCAGGACGACCGCCTTCCATCGAGGTCCGTCTTCTCCACCATCACGACTATCGGTGCTGCTCCTTCCACATCTACCTCAGCTCCGCTGACAGAGACGCCGCAGCCACAACCGCTGCTACCTCCGACTACCCAGCCAGCATAGTCTCCACCACCGTAGTCACAGCCAGCTCCAGCAGACCCACCACCATCAGAGCACCGTGAGATGGAGCAACTGCCCAAAGACCACCACCAGCCAGAGGGGACTGCATGAGTCTTGTATTCATTGTTGCGTTTCAATTGTATACCTGTAGATGTGTTTTTGTACGCCAACTTATCTGGCATTGTAAAAATTTTCAATTATAAATACAAATTAAAAATTTTGGTGTCAACTCTTCAATTTCGTAACATTTTAATTCTACGCTAGTATTCAGAATTACTTAAATATGTGAGTCAATCGGACCACCTCACCCGAGAGTGTGGGAGAGAGACCTGACTCGACGACTTTGGGTTATCTTCGACGACAAACATTCCCAAGGTGGGGAGGATGTAATATCCCAAAAAATTGCTTTAAACAGTGACCACGGGATCCGTGCCCGATTGGTCACAAGTTTGACCAATTAGGAGATCAAGGGTTAGCATAGAGTGTGATGAATGGACGAGATGTGATGGTTTGAGTGATTATGTGGTGTGTGATGTGAATGAGAAGTTTCATACACCTACCACAGTGTATGTGCTCAACACACAAGGAAGGGGATAGATAAAAGGGTTTAATAACCCTAAAATCTGAAATTTGGTTGTTGAGAGAGGAGTAAAGAAGAGAGAGAGAGGAGTAAAGAGGTTGAGCAAGAGTTATTGTGAGTGATTGGAAGGGAGATTCTAGCATTAAAGAGACCGATTTGACGCGGAGAATCCGTTCAAGCTAAAGCTGGAACCCTAGCCTTTCCAACCACTCGATTTGAAATCAATTTGAGATTGATTGAAGCTAAGATTTTTGTAGTTTAAATGCATGGATTAAAGGGTTAAATTGTAGTTAGAAATGGTGTAAAATGTAGGGTAAAAGCTTAGAAAAATGGAGGAAAAAAGTAAGGAAAGAGATTGAGAAGAGCAGCCAGAAGGGGGCTGAATCTGGCAATTTTGATTAATCGAAATTGGGTTTCGATTAATCGAAATTGGCCAAGAAGTTGAAAAGTCAGAGAACCCCGATCTCGATTAATCGAATTGGGTTTCGATTAATTGATTTTGATTTCATTAATCGATCGAAACCTCTGACCTCCAGGACTCCAATGGAGAAAAGAATTTAGCTTGAAGAAATCAACTAATCGAAATGAGAGTTCGATTAATCGATTTATAATTTTGATTAATCGATTTGGGATCGATTAATTGATTTTGGAAATTCGATTACTCGAATTGAGAATCGACTGGATAGAGTAGAGAATTTTGATTAATCAAATTGGGTTTCGATTAATTGAATGGGAATCTCGATTAATCGATTTGAGAATCGATTAATCGATATTGACTTTCGATTAATCGATTTTGGAAATTGATTAATCGACTGGGCCAGTTTAAGTTGACTTTTGAGTTTGACTTTAATATTCATGGAGGGTCTTGGACCTCCTTTATTGCATCTTTAGTGATGTGTTTCACATGTTATGTGGTACCATAGGTGGTACGTGTGAGCTAGTGCACAAGGAGCCACGTGGGACCTTGATGCATTGATCAAACGAAGACTTGAGGTAGGGAACTCCTTGAACATGTACCTTATTTTACAAGAGCATGTATGTAGTGATATAGATTTAAAATCTAAAATATTTTATTGCTTAAAGAGTTGTGAAAAGTGTGTGTGTGACATCAATAAAAGTAATCATAATGACCCATCCCCAGGGGATGAAGAAGTAAAGAGATAAGAGCATCAGGTATGTTGCAAGCGAGTGGATACATCCCAGGGATGCATCCAAGGTTGAATCATGTTTGATAGGGCCTAACTGATATAAGATAGCACATTTACACGGTGAATAACTATATGTAAGGCACCGATATTTTTGTTATTTGAGGTTTGATAGGGTACCCCACCGACGTGGCGGGATATCCACTGACACGGCAGGATATCCGTGATCGATACGGCGGCGAAACCGTAAGCCAGTGTGAAGGCTTATCCATACACAGTAAGTACACCCCAGGGGTGTTGATTGAGACTAGTGAAACCCAGCCACCAATCCCCAGGGGAAAGGGACTTGGGTACTATTTGTATTCCCATGGAATACGTTAAAACTGTCTATATAGATGACGATGATGGGTATCTCATCGGGGCTCGATGCTATATTGCTCGGGGATTACTTAAGTTGAAAGTTTAAGTTTTGCTTTAGGCCTTTTCAACATCATTCATGAATAAATAAAACACATGAGTAAACTATCAGTAAAATGTGATGCTTTTTAACTGTTTTCATCAATAACTGCATAGACACATTATGCATGGCCTATCATGGAATATATGTGAGTAATAATTTATATGTTCAACTGTGTTTTGTTCCCTATTGAGCTAGGATGTAGCTCACCCTATAGACTATACGTCGCAGGTCCACTACTGGCAGCTACCGAGGCTTCAGGAGACGCTGACCCCGGTGTGTCGGACCTTGCTGCCGGAGACAAGTTGGAGCCACCTCCAGAGGACTTCTTCTAGAGGACTCCGTTGTGCCGCTTTGTGGGTTTTTGGGGAGATTTTGTACGGCTTGGTATGTCAAGCCTTGTTTGATTAAACACTGTATATGTATAAATTTGTGATTTTCTTTGATGAACCATCCGTGATGATTAGCTATCATCGATGAGCTGGATCGGTTCTCCACTCATGCAGAGGCATGAGGGTAGAACTGTTTTTTTGAAGAAATGTTTATATAGTGATTTACTTCCGCAGTTTCATTTCTATTTCAGTTCAATTCATTGCTTGATATACCAATGTTCCATGCTCAGCTAGGGGGCACGGTTAAGATGATCGTGCTGATGGCACGGGTTTCGGGGTGCCAAAATCCGGGCTGTCACAAAATTAATTATACAAAATTCTAGTTAAAGCAAGGAATTAACCAAGTAAAATTTGATTTGAAGAAATAAATCAATCATAGTAAAGTTTAATGAACTCCACTAGTTAATTATGCTAAAATAAAATCAATCTGCTAATTAATTATACTAAAAATAAATAAAAATTATTAGTTAATTCTAAAATTCCTAAAAAAGGGGTTTTAGGCCCACTATGTTAAGGAGGATTGGCCTCGTTCCCGAGTACCCTCTGTGAGCTCCCTTGGGAAAATCGAATGGCTGAGATTAAAGATAAATTAGATTTTAGACCGTAAAACAGTATTTTAGATTTTTCGAAATTGCTTTCAGAATATTGATCATGAATTAAATTATGAACTAGAATTGTAGAAATTAATACTAATATTTAGAATTTTCGGAGATATGAAATTAAGAAATTAAAGTCAGAATTTAAATTTCTAGGACTGAATTCAGGTCTAAAAATTAGAAAAATTAGACCGTATGATTAAGGAGTGGTTTTGAATCGAAGGATTAGAACTAGAGATTAATGATAGGACTGTAGATTAAGATTTTAAAATAGAATTAGAGCCTAAGGTCGATGAATTAGACCGTCGGATTAAGAATTGGTTTCGAATTCGCAGAATTAGAACCAGATATAAGATATTTGCGGTCTAAAAAGGGTGCTACGGTCTCGGACCAAACGTTAAAATCTATGATTAAAACTAATAGAAATCATAAATCTATAGGCTAGAAATTATGGTCGAGACTAAAAATTAAATAATTACCTAAGGATCGGGGCTGCGGAGAGAAATCTCAAAGATTAGAAGCTTGAATCTCGAAACCATGATTAAGGTGCTCTATGGGTTTGTCCTCAGAGTTCTCTGGTTTCAGAATCCCAAAAAATATCCGTTCTCTCTCCAAAATTTGCCAGCCTCCTCGACGAATTAGGAAAAAAATTTGTTATAGGTTTTTCTTCAATTACACGCCATTTTCTAGGCGTTTAATCGAATCACGAGCTAGTTTCCCGATGTTTAATCTCTTTGAGTCGATCACCGACTCAGTGAGCGACTGGCTGACTTGCTCAGCGATTTTCCTAGTCCTAATAGCATTAGGGCTAATTACACGCTTGGTAGTACGTGCGTAATCCAATTAAGCGTTTCTTTAGAAGTGTTTAATCAAAGAAACTTAGGGGTCAAGGACGGTGAGGCTAGGTCGGGCATAGGCCAATTGCGCGCCTGTAATGTGGCACTCAATCCGATAGCACGTCTGGTGTCAGGCGCGTGATTGAGTCTCAAGATGGTCTGGGAAACGAAGTTTGGTTTGAAAGGGAGACTGATTAAGTGTTTGTGGCGTGGCATGCAATCGAATTACGCGTGAGGTTTCAGGCACTAAATTCGGGGTTATCCGGGTCTGGTCTCTAGTCTGAAATACAAGACTATTGTTTCAGTCTACATTTCGACTATATACTATTGTTTCAGTATATAGTCTCCCCACGTCGGGATCTAAGCTACAGAGCTATTATTTTAGCCTGAATTCAGCCATGTACTGTTGCTTCAATGCATGGTTCCCATATCAGGGTTAGAAAGGTCAAAGGTTGATCGAACAAATAATATATATTCCGAGAAGGCAAAATGGGGGTGTCTACAGATGCCCCTCTTCAGGGCGCTCTTGTGAAGTAAGAATGCATCGAAGAAGTAGACACCCCTCATTTGAGGTGTCTTCTCGTTTCTCTTAGGAATTCACTAATGTGAATTGGTGATGCTAATATGACATGCTTGACTTTCTTATCTATCAGCGCAAGCTAAAATAGAGCATTTGAAGGGTAAATGGTAGCTGTCGAAGAGCACATTCCGGGTCTATGAGTGCATGGCGCATCCTATCGCATGGCGTGAGCTAACAAAGGGATTTTATACAATTCAAGTATCGGGGCATCAATCAAATATCCAAAACAAGGTCCAGGGACCGATAATAAAAAAGATGAAGTATTATGAAATATCGAAGGCTTTTATAAGTCATGTCAGATCGGGCGCGTCATTGCTCACACCAATGCTTGTCAGGCGTTCCTTTTCTAATAGGCGTTTGTAAATTCTTAGATTAAATATAATCAATATTCAGCTTCCCAAGGGAATGGCTGGTTTGGGTCAGTAATTGAGATGGGAGTCTTGTGAGGTGTGCTTAATTGAATTTTGCGTAGTGGCGCATGCGCTTGATCCATCTAGAGTTGGCCTCTAAGTTAGGAATTCTAATCCTAATGCATTTGAACTAAAGATTCTGCGCAATGGAGCATGTGCTCGATCCAATTTTGGGCAATAGAATATGCACTTGATTGCGAGTTCAGGTGTTGGTAAATTGAGAATTCTAGTCCTAATGTGTCTGAACTAATGATTCTGCGCAATGGAGTATGTGATCGATCCAATTCTGTGCAGTTGAATATGCGCTTGATTGCAAGTTCAGGCGGTCTTAGGAGTTAAAGGTCGGGTTCAAGTGTAATTTATTGTGCACGGGTGATGGGGCGCTTAATCAGTATTTTTTTTTGGTATTTAAAGAAAGGTGGGTCGGGTCTATTTATCTTGTTGCTTTATTCTTCTTTTCTTCTCTCTCTTTTGCTCTTTTTTTATTTGCTTTTTTTTTTGAAGTAAAGGTTTTTTTGTTTGAAATAAAGGAGATTTTGAAAATTTGAAAACAATTACTGGGTATTTCACTTGGGTGGCCTAACATTTTGGAGGCTAATGAGAAGGCGAAAACTATGGCTACTTATCACCAAATGAATCTGGAGCTGGAGAAAGCAAATACTAATGTGGAGAGGATGAAAGCCAGAATTTTTGAAAAAAGACTCAACAATGGCTAAGAAATCTTCTGACTCCAAAAGAAAATCTACCAAATTGACCTCCTGAAAGCCCAAATTTAGATAGCCTCTTTGGAAGCTGCATTGGCTGCTGCCAGAGGTGCAGCTCAGCAGCCCACCCCACTCTCTGTACTCATGCCAAAACCTGAGCCTCAAGCTACCCAAACCCCTGCTGCCCCTCCTTCATCACCTCCTACAGAGCAAACTTATCCTAAATAGATGAAAGTCACTGCTAAGAGGGCTGCTTCCATAGCAGCCTCTATTAAAATTGGCAAAGAGCCAGCTGCCCAGTCTGAGGAGGCATAACCACATGGTCAGCCAGACAAAGGGAAGTCCCCTGTAGCCCCTCATGAGCAAGATAAAGGAAAATCCCCTATGATCCCTCCTGAACCCAAGACCGGAAAAATAAGGGTGAGGGCATCAAAAGCTCCAACCATGAAGAAACCACCAGCCCAACCAAAGAAACCAAGATAAAGGAAAATCCCCTATGACCCCTCCTGAACCCAAGACCGGAAAAATAAGGGTGAGGGCATCAAAAGCTCCAACCCTGAAGAAACCACCAGCCCAACCAAAGAAACCAAGGCAGCCAAAGAAAAAGAGTCCAACTGAGAAGTAAGCAAAGAAGAAAAAGACCAAAGCTCCCACAGACAGAACCAAGTCCAAGCTCAGTTCTGAGAATAAAGCTGAACTTTGGAAACATGCACAACAGATGGGCTGGGACTGGTTCACAGATTCAGATTCCGATTCCTCCTCCTCTAAAACTAGATTGTACTTAGGCTTTTCTTTCCTTTCCACTTCTTTTCTTGTCATTGTAATTATAGTTGTACATTTCTTTCTAAGAAAATAGAATTTCTTTTTGTATATTGCTTTGTGTATATTGTCTGTGTGTGTTTACTTTTTTTTCATGACTATTACCTTGCACTTTCTGACCTTTGAACCAGTGAGGACACTGCTCCTCATGGTTTTGGGGTGTGGCAGGGTAGGTCTGCCAACAGAATAGTTAACTTTAGTGCAGTAGTGGTGGTGTAATTGGGATGAATAAAATCAATTTTCACCTAACTTGCTGCAATGAGGAAAGTTGTGAAAAATTAAAACATTTTTGCAGACATTTCAAAAATGAAAATTTTGAAATCTTAGCATCACCATGAAGCTAACATCAGAAATTTTAAATTAGTACCTAGTAAACCTAAGAGGAGTGAAAAAGGAGAAAATCCACTCCATGAGTTAAAAAGAAGACTATATCTAGTGCGATTTGGACCCATCAATTTCTATTGAGGAGTGTTTTTGGTTTTTTTTTTTTCTGCTCTAAGGTTTGATTGACTTAGCACTTTTTACTAGAAGTTAGGCACCTCCAAATCAAAACTAGTTGACAACAAGACATTACACTAAGGAAATGATTCAAGGCCTTCATTTGGACAGTTTGAGCCTAAAAGTACCAAGCCATTGAAACTGCCCTTTTGCATAAACATTTTGAGCCTTCAAATAAATTTTTCTTCAAGATACACCAAAGTGCCTGCAACTCAACCTGTAGACCTGATTCAACCTTAGCCTCACTCTGAGAATTCAGAAGGTAAAGGAGAAGGAGATCAAAGTGGGCAGCTGAGTGCAACATGTAGTGAATGGAAAAGAGAAGCAACATATGCACATAAGTCTAGCAGTGGTTCAGTTGTGGCATTTCATTACAATAAAAAAATAAAAATAAAAATAAAGAGAGAAAAGAGAAGTCAATAGAATATCTTCATCTGAAAATTAGACAAAAGAAGAGAAGTTGGCCACTTTGAATCTGAAAAATATCAAGGAAGATGAAGTATGCTGAATGAAATGAAGGTAGTGAAGTCATGAGTCACTCCTTACCTTGCTGATTTCTCAATTTTGATTTCTTTTTTTTTACCCCTTCATTCTTTATATCCCTCACCCATAAGCCACATTACAACCCATTCAAAACACCTTGCAGATCCAAAGTGAAATGAGCTGTTAGGTGGAGATGAGGGAGTGCCTAATCTATGGTGAAGAGTCACGAGGATTTCAAAAATTAGAAGCTTTACCTATGCTCATGCTTGCAGGCCCATTTAGGGTCTGTAACTGCTCTTGAGCTGCTTTAAATGTGAACACCCCTAGATATTCATTGTTGAGAGATAGCTTTGGTGAGAATTGGGTCTGACTTGTAACTTCATTGGGGTTGCCCTGATTTTTAAATTTAAGGCAAGCTTGGTACTGATATGTGCACATTGAATTTCTAATGTAAAATGATTGGTGGAAATGCAAACACATACTAAAAATTGAGTTTTAAATGGCCTGCATTACTGCTGCAATTTCCTCTGAATTGTAAAGAGATGTGGATTGATGCTTTATTCATTGAAATTTGTTTTGCCATTGACTGCACCACTTTTAACTATTTTTATTGTGAAGTTTGTGGGTATCTTTACTGAAAAGCCTTAGGAGACTTCACTCCTCCACTAGGGATCACCTAGGGGTTTAGAAGCTTGGTAAATGTACCCGTGATCCCTACGAAAGTGGCATTTAATTAGTTAAAGCTTTGCTAAGGGACTAGCAAAGATTAGGTTTGGGGGTGTGTTAAGACCAGAAAAAGTACCACTTTTCACCGGTGACTTAGCTATCATATCATTGACATACACTTCAATTTCTTGGTGCATCATGTCATGAAACAGAGCAGTCATAGCCCTCTAGTATGTTGCACCGGCATTCTTCAGCCCAAATGGCATGACTCGATAGCAAAAGGTTCCCCAAGGAGTGATGAACGCTGTCTTCCGATTTGCCTCTGCAATCTTAATCTGATTGTATTCCAAGAATCCATCCATAAATGAAAGCATCCTGTGCTTAGCAGTGTTATCGACCAAGATGTCGATGTGCGGCAATGGAAAATCATCCTTCGGGCTTGCCTTGTTCAAGTTTCAAAAATCGATACACATGCGAACTTTTCCATCCTTCTTCAGCACAAGCACAATATTGGCTAGCCACTGCGAGTACTTGGATACAATGAGAAACCCCGCGTCATACTACTTAATGACTTCATCCTTGACTTTCAACATCCACTCGGGTTAGAGACGTCTCAGCTTCTGCTTGGCCGGCCTCATATCAGGGTAGAGCGGCTACTCATGCTCGACCAAATCGGTGTCTAGACCAGGCATGTCCTTGTATGACCAAGCAAAAATATCTTGGTATGATCAAAGGAAATCGATTATGCTTTTTCTTTCTTCGGGAGATAGCGACGTTCCAATCTTGATAATTCGGGGAATCTCCTTAATCCTTAGATTGACGTCTTCGGTTTTTTCGACAATGGGGATAGGGCCATGCTCAAAGTTAGCAAATCAGTCAAGGAGCTCATTGGGGAGCTCCTCAAAAGGGACATCCTCGTCCAGACTCGTAATTCCTACCTCTTCTTGTGTTTTTACATGAAAGGGGTCAATTTTACGTGGGACGGTATTTCAATTAAGGCATTTTTTTGTGAGATTTTATTTAGAATTTTAAATGATAATATTTTTAGATTATATATTTTTTTAATGTTTTTGGAATTTTTATTTTCTTCGGAGACGGACGCTTGGCAGTGCGAGTGTTGGTGCGCGCTTTTTCTAAGTTCCTCTCGGTTCTCGCTAAATCAATGGGTTCCAATTCTGTTCAAATAGACTCTAGCGATGCGGCATTTGAAATGTTAAAAATAAAGGGGTTTCTAAGAAGGCTCCTAGTTTGTTGTAATCACCAGCTACAGATATTTATCGACACTGCAACATGTCAAAGATCACGCTTAAGAGCGGGTATGGGTTACTTCTATCTTGAATAAATCGTCTGCGAATGTAATGTGATCTTTTTATAACGCGAGCTATCTTTTCCTCCATTTAGACAGTTTAATTTCCTTTTATTTCCTTTTATTTCCCTTTATAGTTATAATTCTGGTCAGTTTAGACATCCCTGGTTCTATGGTAAGTTTAGTTATGAATTTTTCGAAGTGAGTAGATCTATTCTAATATTATAATTCTATCAGGAGTCTAATTAACTTAGCTTCCTAATCTTATTAGAATTTTAATTAATTTAGTGTCCTAATGCTACCAGTAGTCCAATCAATTTTAGTCTCCTAATTCCATCAAGAGTCTAATCATAATCAAGTTTTCTAATTGTACTAGGAGTGCACATGTAATAGTTTTGGTGAAACTCTAATTAATTCAAGCATGCTAATTGTACTAGAATTCTAATTAAATCAGGTTTAATAATTCTATTAAAATTCTAATTAAAGCAATTATAGCAGTCCTACTAGAATTCTAATTAAAGGAGAAAACTAGTTTTACTGAAACTCTAATTTAAGCAAAGGAGTTAATTTTATTAAAATCTAATTAAAACAAATAAATTGATTTTATTAAAAATCTAATTAAAATAAACAAACTAATTCTATTAAAGTTCAAATTAAAGCAAGGAATTAACTATACTAAAGTCCAATTAAAGCCATGAAATTTGTAATATCCCGAAAAATCGCGTTAAACAGTGACCTCAAGATTCGTGCCCGATTGGTCACAAGTTTGACCAATTAGGAGATCAAGGGTTAGCATAGAGTGTGATGAACAGACGAGATGTGAAGGTTTGAGTGATTATGTGGTGTGTAATGTGAATGAGAAGTCGCATACACCTACCGCGGTGTATGTGCTCAACACACAAGGAAGGGGATAGATAAAAGGGTTTAATAACCCTAAAATCTGAAATTTGGTTGTTGAGAGAGGAATAAAGAAGAGAGAGAGAGGAGTAAAGAGGTTGAGCAAGAGTTATTGTGAGTGATTGGAAGGGAGATTCTAGCATTAAAGAGACCGATTCGACGCGGAGAATCCGTTCAAGCTAAAGCTGGAACCCTAGCCTTTCCAACCACTCGATTTGAAATCAATTTGAGATTCATTGAAGGTAAGATTTTTGTAGTTTAAATGCATGGATTAAAGGGTTAAATTGTAGTTAGAAATGGTGTAAAATGTAGGGTAAAAGCTTAGAAAAATGGAGGAAAAAAGAAAGGAAAGAGATTGAGAAGAGCAGCCAGAAGGGGGCTGAATCTGGCAATTTCGATTAATCGAAATTGGGTTTCGATTAATCAAAATTGGCCAAGAAGTTGAAAAGTCAGAGGACCCCAATCTCGATTAATTAATCGAGGATTTCGATTAATCAAATTGAGAGAACCTACAAAGTGACTCCAGTGGAGAAAAGAATTTAGCTTGAAGAAATCGACTCATCGAAATGAGAGTTCGATTAATCGATTTATAATTTCGATTAATCATTTTGGAAATTCGATTACTCGAATTGAGAATCAACTGGATAGAGTAGAGAATTTCGATTAATTGAATTGGGTTTCGATTAATCGAATGGGAATCTCGATTAATCGATTTGAGAATCGATTAATCGATATTGACTTTCGATTAATCGATTTTGGAAATCGATTAATCGACTGGGCCAATTTATGTTGACTTTTGAGTTTGACTTTAATATTCATGGAGGGTCTTGGACCTCCTTTATTGCATCTTTAGTGATGTGTTTCACATGTTATGTGGTACCATAGGTGGTACGTGTGAGCTAGTGCACAAGGAGCCACGTGGGACCTTGATGCATTGATCAAACGAAGACTTGAGGTAGGGAACTCCTTGAACACGTACCTTATCTTGCAAGAGCATGTATGTTGTGATATAGATTTGTAATTCAAAATGTTTTATTGCTTAAAGAATTTGGGAAAAGTGTGTGTGTGTGACATCAATAAAAGTAATCATAATGACCATCCTCAGGATGAAGAAGTAAAGAGATAAGAGCATCGTGTATGTTAGAATGGATACATCCCAGGGATGCATCCAAGGTTGAATCATGTTTGATAGGGCCTAACTGATATAAGATAGCACATTTACACGGTGAATAACTATATGTAAGGCACCGATATTTTTGTTATTTGAGGTTTGATAGGGTACCCCACCGACGTGGCGGGATATCCACGACTGACACGGCAGGATATCCGTGATCGATACGGCGGCGAAACCGTAAGCCAGTGTGAAGGCTTATCCATACACAGTAAGTACACCCCAGGGGTGTTGATTGAGACTAGTGAAACCCAGCCACCAATCCCCAGGGGAAAGGGACTTGGGTACTATTTGTATTCCCATGGAATACGTTAAAACTGTCTATATAGATGACGATGATAGGTATCTCATCGGGGCTCGATGCTATATTGCTCGGGAATTACTTAAGTTGAAAGTTTAAGTTTTGCTTTAGGCCTTTTCAACATCATTCATGAATAAATAAAACACATGAGTAAACTACCAGTAAAATGTGATGCTTTTTAACTGTTTTCATCAATAACTGCATAGACACATTATGCATGGCCTATCATGGAATATATGTGAGTAATAATTTATATATTCAACTATGTTTTGTTCCCTATTGAGCTAGGATGTAGCTCACCTTATAGACTATACGTCGTAGGTCCACTACTAGCAGCTGCCAAGGCTTCAGGAGACGCTGACCCCGATGTGTCGGACCTTACGGCCGGAGACGAGTTGGAGCCACCTCCTGAGGACTTCTTCTAGAGGACTCTGTTGTGCCGCTTTGAGGGTTTGGGGAGATTTTATATGGCTTGGTATGTCAAGCCTTGTTTGATTAAACACTGTATATGTATAAATTCGTGATTTTCTTTTGGGCGAACCATCTGTGATGATTAGCTATCATCGATGGTTCAGATCGGTTCTCCACTCATGCAGAGGCATGAGGGTAGAACTGTTTTTTTGAAGAAATGTTTATATAGTGATTTACTTCCACAGTTTCATTTCTATTTCAGTTCAATTCATTGCTTGATATACCAATGTTCCATGCTCAGCTAGGGGGCACGGTTAAGATGATCGTGCTGATGGCACGGGTTTCGGGGTGCCGAAATCCGGGCTGTCACAGTTGGTATCAGAGCCATTTCTTTTAGCAATTCTGGCATCTCTTTTGTCAGAACATAGGGACTTCTGCTAACGGAACTTTAGTTTCAAATGCAGCCGCAATGTCATCTAGAGGAAGAGGCCGACCAAGGGGAGGCCAATAGAGGAGTCTACGTAGTGGAGATGATTACATCTCTCCTACTAATAGAGTGCCTTTAGGAGGTACTGAGGCCCCAGGGGGCAGTAGTAGTAGACAACATCATGAAGAGGATCTAGATCGTCAGGATCGAGATCAAAGGGAACAGGAGAGAGTTAGAGAGAGACAAGAAGATAGAGAAGAGCGACAAAGGATGATGCATACTATGGAGAACAACAACCACCTACACCACCTGTAGGACCTACGCTGCCTGTGCCCTCATCCTTTACAGAGTTTAGGAGGATGAGACCTCCTTCATTTTCTGGGCAAGCAGACACAATGGCCGTTGAGAACTGGCTTATGGAGATGGAGAAAGTCTTTAGCATGCTGACATGCACGGAAGATGAGAGTGTGAGATGGGCAGCTTATATGTTGGATGGGGAGACTGGGCCTTGGTGGAAGTCTGTGATATGGACTAGGGCTCAGGAGACCTCGGAGTTGCCTTGGACGTGGGAGGAGTTTGTTGAGGATTTCAACAAACAATATTTTCCGGAAGTGGTGAGGAATCAGCTTGAGATACAATTTCTATAGTTAGTGCAAGGGAGAATGACAGTGAGAGAATATGGGGTGGAGTTTCTACGACTTGCCCATTTTGCTCCAGATTACGTCGCTATCGACGTGATGAAGTCCAAGAGGTTTCAGCAAGGATTGAAGCCAGAGGTTAGGGGAGGAGTAGCTCCATTTCAGCTAAGGACCTATGAAGAGGTCATGAGCAAGGCGTTGGTTGTGGAGGAGGAGAACAATAACAGATATAGACAGAGAGAGCAGCAGAGAGGAGGAAATGATCAAGGAAGAACGGGGACCTACGAACCGGTGAACAAAAAGTCGAGGTTCATGGCCCAACCTCAGAGACCACAGTTCCAAGGAGGTTTTGGAAGGCCGGTGCAACAACAACACCAACAGAGGTTTCCATTGCTTGCATCGGGGAGACCTTTACGTTATGAGAGCCCTGCCATGTCTACTGGTGCCACTATCACACAGGGTTCTCGTACTGTTTCTTCCACACCTCGAGAGACTTGCGCAAAGTGTGGCAAGCCTCATAGGACGGTGGATTGTAGAGCGGGGACTAGGGGTTGTTTCCGATGTGGCAAGGTGGGCCACTTGATCAAGGATTGCCCCGAGACGGATAAAAGAAAGACGGTTTTAGTTACAGCACCACGGCCCATTCAAGCAAGGAAGCCGGTCGTTAGGAGAGCTGTCACGATCCTTTGCTCGAGAAGGCGAGGCGTGCATGATGTCATCCAAGGTGAGGCTCTTTTAAATTAAAGAAATTTCCATTTCATTAAAATTTTTGATAGAGAAGGTGAATGCATTAGGAATTGTATAGTTTCTTTTCTCAATACTAAATTTATGTGTGAATTAGGGGTGTAAATTGATGTGTAAACTATTGTATGTATGTATGTATACTCTAGGTACTTTAACTATATATGAGAAAGGATGCTTCATTGGATATGACGCTCGAGTGTTGATAGACCCAGGGTCTACCCACTCATTCATCACTCCACGTTTCGCCAAGAGGATGAAGATTGTTCCAGAGGTGTTGGACTTCGTCCTATCTGTGTCTATTCCGACTGGAGAGTTAGTGGACACAGAGTTAGCTTGCAAATTCGTCATTTGTGGTGCATTAATTGGAAGCGAAGTTGATACTGTTAGACATGCAAGGGTTTGATGTGATTCTTGGCATGGACTGGTTGGCGCAACACTGTGCAACAGTCGATTGCAAGAACAAGGTTGTCATTTTTAGACCCAACACAAGGAGATCATTTCGGTTTCAAGGAGTGAGGTCGTCATCTGTGCCACTGATCTCAGCAGTAAGGGCCAAGAAAATGATCAGAAAGGGTTGCAGTGGATACTTGGCTTTCTTAAAGGAGGACAAGAAAGAAAAGAATGTCATTTCTGAGATAGCAGTTGTGCGAGACTTCGCCGACGTGTTTTCAGAAGAATTGCCTGGATTACCTCCAGAGAGAGAAGTAGAATTCGCCATCGACTTAGCACTAGGAACGGAGCCTATTTCAAAAGCGTCATATCGAATGGCTCCTGCTGAGTTAAAGGAGTTGAAAGAATAACTACAAGAGCTTATGGACAAGGGGTTTGTTAGACCGAGCGTGTCTCCATGGGGAGCACCGGTCTTGTTTGTCAAGAAGAAAGATGGGTCAATGCGGCTATGCATTGACTATCGACAATTAAACAAACTCACTGTGAAGAACCGCTACCCTTTGCCTAGAATTGATGATTTGTTCGATCAACTGCAAGGAGCAAGGTATTTTTCCAAGATTGACCTGAGATTTGGATACCATCAGTTGCGAATCAAGGCAGAGGACATCCAGAAGACAGCTTTCAGGACACGGTATGGACACTATGAATTCCTTGTGATGCCGTTTGGGTTGACGAATGCTCCGACGTCGTTTATGGATCTGATGAACCGAGTGTTTAAACCACACTTGGACTCCTACGTCATAGTGTTCATTGATGATATATTGATATACTCCAAATCCAAGACGGAACACGAAGAACACTTAAGGATTGCCCGAAAGACGCTACGTGAACACCAATTGTACGCCAAACTCAGCAAATGTGAGTTTTGGTTGGAAGAGGTGAGCTTTTTGGGACATGTCGTCTCAAAGCATGGTGTCACTATAGATCCAGCAAAGATAGAAGCAGTGGTTAAATGGGAGCAACCAAAGACAGTGACCGATGTCCGAAGTTTTCTGTGCTTAGCAGGCTATTATCGACGTTTCGTCGAGGGGTTTTCAAAGATATCGGGACCTCTCACAAAGCTGACACGAAAAGATTCAAGATTTGAGTGGAGTGAGGCATGCGAGAAGAGTTTTCAAGAGCTCAAGACGAGACTCACTTCAGCTCCAGTGCTAGCTATTCCTTCGGGCAGTGGAGGATACGCCGTGTACAGCGACGCGTCATACAATGGCCTAGGTTGTGTACTCACCCAACATAAGAAGGTGATAGCTTACAGATCAAGACAGCTGAAAGAACACGAGAAAAATTATCCGACTCATGACTTGGAGCTAGCAGCCGTCATCTTTGCGCTGAAAATTTGGAGACATTACTTGTATGGTGAGACTTTTGAAATTTTCACCGATCATAAGAGCCTCCGATACCTGTTTACACAGAAAGAGCTCAACATGAGACAACGCAGATGGATGGAGTTTCTCAAGGATTATGATTGTTCTATACAGTACCATCCAGGAAAGGCGAACGTAGTAGCAGACGCCTTAAGTCGGAAGAGTTCAGCTCAGCTAGCTTGTTTGCTTTTGGGTATGCACCGATGGAAATTATTGGAAGACCTGACACTTTACGATGCGAGCATTGAGTCAAAAGCTACCGGATCCTTTTTGGCTAACATATCAGTAAAGCCAGTGATATTTGAGCATATCCACGATCTACAGATGAAAGATCTGACATTAACAAAGATTCATCAAGACGTGAGTGAAGGCATCAGGTCGGACTTCTCAGTTAAAGAAGATGGTTCTTTATTATTTAAGGGCCGTCTATGCATTCCGGACAATGTCGATCTGAGACGAACCATTCTTGATGAAGCCCATAAGTCAAATTATGCTATCCACCCTGGTAGCACCAAAATGTACCAGGACATGAAAAAGAACTATTGGTGGAGAGGTCTGAAGCAAGACGTGGCCGAATACGTGTCACGGTGTTTGACTTGTCAGCAAGTGAAGATTGATCATAGACATCCTGCTAGACTATTGCAACCTTTACCAATACCAAAATGGAAGTGGGAATCGATCTCGATGGATTTCATTGTTGGATTGCCGCGTACTGTCAAGAGACACAATGCCATTTGGGTCGTCGTAGATCGATTGACCAAATCAGCACACTTTTTGCAGTACAATACTATGTATACGGCAGGAAGACTGGCAGACTTATTTATGAAGGAGATTGTAAGACTACACGGGATTCCAAGCAGCATAGTTTCAGATCATGATCCACTATATACGTCCAAGTTTTGGAAGAAATTTCAAGAAGGAATGGGAACGCGACTAGATTTTAGTTCAGCTTTCCATCCTCAAACTGATGGGCAGACCGAACGAGTGAATAAAGTAATAGACGGCATGCTCAGGGCGTGCATGCTAGATATGCAAGGATACTGGGATGAGTATCTACCATTGATCGAATTAGCATACAACAACAGTTTTCAAACGAGCATTGGCATGGCACCGTATGAAGCTCTGTATGGACGACGATGCAAATCACCCCTCAATTGGGAAGAAACAGGTGAGAAATTTATTTTAGGGCCAAAACTACTTGAAGACAATGCCACCGTCGTTCGAATAATCAGAGAAAGGCTGAAGTCAGCACAGAGTAGACAGAAAAGTTACGCCGACATCAAGCGGACTAGTGCCGACTATAAAGTGGGTGAGCACGTGTTTGTGAAAGTGTCACCTATGAAAGGCGTAACGAGATTTGGCAAGAGAGGGAAGTTAAGTCCATGTTATGTTGGACCATTTGAAATTTTGCGACGCGTAGGTGAAGTTGCGTATCGCATTGGCTTACCACCGCTGTTTGATCGGGTACCTAACGTTTTCCACATATCGATGCTCAGAAAGTATGTGAACGATCCATCTCATGTGTTAGGAAGTCAACCTATGGATATGTGTCAGGACATGAGCATGATAGAGGAACCAGTGGAAATCTTGGATCGAAAGGAACAGATACTACGCACTAAAGTGATTCCCTTAGTGCTAGTCCGGTGGAACAATCATCCAAAGGAAGAGGCTACTTAGGAATGAGAGGCCGATGTGAAAGAACAATATCCAGCCTTATTTCCAACGACGTGAGAATCCAATGTAAACCACAAGCATGTTTGTGGAATCTCAACAATACTTGTAATTCAATGGAAGTTTTGATCAAAGTATGATTAAAGGAAGAGATTTTTGTATGCACATGACCATGAGGATGTGTTTTTATGGAACTATGAGCTACTTGATGTCATAAACTACGAAGAGAAATCAAAGAACCAAAGAACTTGAGAATCGGTAGAAATTTGGGCAAAACCGATTAATCAAATTTCAAATCGATTAATCGATTTGGAATTTTGATTAATCGATTTTGTTCGATTAGTCGACTGGCATGTGCCAGTGACTGGAAATTTGGATGAGAGTTAGGAAATATACTGAATGAAATTTTGATTGATCGATTTCGGTTTTGATTAATCGATTTAGATTTTCGATTAATCGAACTGCATGTTCGATTAATCGAACAAACTGGGAATGCTAGAGGAAATTGGGAGTGAATTACTAAAATTTTGATTAATCGACGGGTTTCGATTAATCGATTTGAGATTTCGATTAATCGAACTGGAAGTTCGATTAATTGATTTACTTATGGGACTTAGGAAAATTTGGAGTCAGAGAAACAATTTCGATTAATCGATGTGAAATTCGATTAATCGACTCGACTAATCGAAAAACTTGAAGAATCCTGAAAATTTTGGAAGGGACTACACGATTTCGATTAATCGAAGTGAATTTCGATTAATCGATTTTGAAGTTTCGATTAATCAAAATGGATTTCGATTAATCGACTGGCTCGCGCCAGTGAGCTCTAAAACTTGAATTTTTCAACGAATACGATTTCGATTAATCGAAATGTTTTTGATTAATCGATTTTGACTTTCGATTAATCGATTTTGGAAATCGATTAATCGATTTTGGAAATCGATTAATCGATTTCGCGCGGCTTAACCTAGTTTTGAATCTCGATTAATCAATTCTGGATTTCGATTAATCGAGCCGGGGCCTATATATTAAAATTGGGGATTTCATTCCCCATTCAAATCATTCGAGCTTTGGGAATTTAGGCTCTTCATCTTCTTCTTCTTCTCTGACCATCCGGCACCCTAGGGTTTACACTTCCGTCAGTTTTCGGCTCAGATTCAAATCGTATCGCCTCCAAAACCCACTGTTAACCCTAATTTTGTACTTTTCCTTCAAATTGAATTAGGTAAAACCTAGATTTTTGCTATTTCACCGACAATGCCGCCTAAAACCTGATTGTCTTAGAAGAAGGCAACCTCCAAGCTACCGGTCCGGTGTAAGAATGCCGCACCACCACCACCTACCCCATCGCCGATGAGGACTCCATCACCGTCGGCATCGGAGACCACCTCCGGTTCAACGAGCGCATCTTCGCGCGAGTCTACCCCTATGCCGCCACCACCCACTAACGTCATACAACCTAATGAGTGGTGGGCCGCGAAGACCTTTGAGGTCGAGTACCTCATTGACCCTACCCTTTTCACAAATCCCAATGTACCGGGCAAGACCCAATGGGCTCGTAATTACCTTAACAATGCCGGTCTCGGCAACCTTCTCAAACCAATCCGGGGTTCATACTACCCTAGATTGGTGAGATTGTTTTACCAAGGGCTTGTGGACGGCCCGACTGACGACGTGATCAAGACCACCATCGAGGGTCGAGAATACACGATCACACGCTGCCACGTACACGAGGTGCTCGAGTGCTACCTCGATTTCACCCTTGAGACCACCCTATTCCCACCCTTTGAGGAGGATCCTCGATTTGAGGAGATCATGACCCGTATGACCAACGGGAAGAAGGGGCCGGGATCCTCCATCATGAGGGTTGACCTTCCCCACTACATGTGGATGCTTGATTCGATGATCAAGTGTAACCTTTACCCAATGCGCCACGATACCGAGTGCGTGGATCGAGTGCAACACGCACTCTACGCAGCCTTCTGTGGCTGGTGGTTCGACGCCACCATGGTTGTCCTCGAGGGGATGAGGTACATCAAGGGGAAGTTGATGAAGGGCAACCTCCGGCCCAAGGAGAAGATGTCGTACGCACGGCTCATATCGAGCATGTTGGAGTGTTACTCCAACACTCCCGACTACACCATCTCGCCCCACGAGGTGAGAGCTACGGATTGCGTGAAGACGTTCTCTAAGTCTTCATGGATCCGTAGCTACAACCTCCTCAAGCGGACCCTACCGGCTTCGTGTCCCGCTCCAGCAGCAGCAGTAGCACCACCACCACCCCCACCACCACAGCAGGACCCACCCGTGGATGGAGCACACCCAGCCGAGCCTTCAGTGAAGAGGGCCACCTCTCATACTACGGCCTCACCGACACAGCAACCTCACTCCGCGCTCACTACACCCACCTCATCATACCGCCGGCGCGCTGCTCCATCCGGTCCTACCATTGAGGAGGTGTTGGCTCGCATGGAGGCCAACAACGAGCGGATGAACCGGAGGATGGATTTCTTGATGTTCCACACCCTCCGCTACATCTACCTGATGGACTACCATCGCTACCTCACTCAGGAGGAGGAGTGGACCGCAGGACGGACCGCCTTCCACAGGGGTCCCGTCTTCTCTTCGACCATCACGACTATCGGTGCTGCTCCTTCCACATCTACCTCAGCTCCGCTGACAGAGACGCCGCAGCCACAGCCGCTGCTACCTCCGACTACCCAGCCAGCATAGTCTCCACCACCGTAGTCACACAAAGCAGACTCCACCACGATGGAGCAAGTATTCATTGTTGCGTTTCAATTGTATACCTGTAGATGTGTTTTTGTACGCCAACTTATCTGGCATTGTAAAAATTTTCAATTATAAATACAAATTAAAAATTTTGGTGTCAACTCTTCAATTTCGTAACATTTTAATTCTACGCTAGTATTCGTAATTACCTGGATGCGTCTGAGTCAACTGGACCGCCTCACCTGAGAGTGTGGGGGGGGAGAGACCCAGACCGACGCACTTTGGGTTATTTTCGAGGACAAAAATTCCCAAGGTGGGGAGGATGTAATATCCCAAAAAATTGCTTTAAACAGTGACCACGGGATCCGTGCCCGATTGGTCACAAGTTTGACCAATTAGGAGATCAAGGGTTAGCATAGAGTGTGATGAATGGACGAGATGTGATGGTTTGAGTGATTATGTGGTGTGTGATGTGAATGAGAAGTTTCATACACCTACCACAGTGTATGTGCTCAACACACAAGGAAGGGGATAGATAAAAGGGTTTAATAACCCTAAAATCTGAAATTTGGTTGTTGAGAGAGGAATAAAGAAGAGAGAGAGAGGAGTAAAGAGGTTGAGCAAGAGTTATTGTGAGTGATTGGAAGGGAGATTCTAGCATTAAAGAGACCGATTTGACGCGGAGAATCCGTTCAAGCTAAAGCTGGAACCCTAGCCTTTCCAACCACTCGATTTGAAATCAATTTGAGATTGATTGAAGCTAAGATTTTTGTAGTTTAAATGCATGGATTAAAGGGTTAAATTGTAGTTAGAAATGGTGTAAAATGTAGGGTAAAAGCTTAGAAAAATGGAGGAAAAAAGTAAGGAAAGAGATTGAGAAGAGCAGCCAGAAGGGGGCTGAATCTGGCAATTTTGATTAATCGAAATTGGGTTTCGATTAATCGAAATTGGCCAAGAAGTTGAAAAGTCAGAGAACCCCGATCTCGATTAATCGAATTGGGTTTCGATTAATTGGATTTCGATTAATCGACTGGAAACCTACAGTGGACTCCAATGGAGAAAAGAATTTAGCTTGAAGAAATCAACTAATCGAAATGAGAGTTCGATTAATCGATTTATAATTTTGATTAATCGATTTGGGATCGATTAATTGATTTTGGAAATTCGATTACTCGAATTGAGAATCGACTGGATAGAGTAGAGAATTTTGATTAATCAAATTGGGTTTCGATTAATTGAATGGGAATCTCGATTAATCGATTTGAGAATCGATTAATCGATATTGACTTTCGATTAATCGATTTTGGAAATTGATTAATCGACTGGGCCAGTTTAAGTTGACTTTTGAGTTTGACTTTAATATTCATGGAGGGTCTTGGACCTCCTTTATTGCATCTTTAGTGATGTGTTTCACATGTTATGTGGTACCATAGGTGGTACGTGTGAGCTAGTGCACAAGGAGCCACGTGGGACCTTGATGCATTGATCAAACGAAGACTTGAGGTAGGGAACTCCTTGAACATGTACCTTATTTTACAAGAGCATGTATGTAGTGATATAGATTTAAAATCTAAAATATTTTATTGCTTAAAGAGTTTGGGAAAAGTGTGTGTGTGTGACATCAATAAAAGTAATCATAATGAGCCATCCCAGGGGATGAAGAAGTAAAGAGATAAGAGCATCAGGTATATTGCAAGCGAGTGGATACATCCCAGGGATGCATCCAAGGTTGAATCATGTTTGATAGGGCCTAACTGATATAAGATAGCACATTTACACGGTGAATAACTATATGTAAGGCACCGATATTTTTGTTATTTGAGGTTTGATAAGGTACCCCACCGACGTGGCGGGATATCCACGACTGACACGACAGGATATCCGTGATCGATACGGCGGCGAAACCGTAGGCCAGTGCGGAGGCTTATTCGTACACAGTAAGTACACCCCAGGGTGTTGATTGAGACTAGTGAAACCCAGCCACCAATCCCCAGGGGAAAGGGACTTGGGTACTATTTGTATTCCCAGGGAATACGTTAAAACTGTCTATATAGATGACGATGATGGGTATCTCATCGGGGCTCGATGCTATATTGCTCGGGGATTACTTAAGTTGAAAGTTTAAGTTTTGCTTTAGGCCTTTTCAACATCATTCATGAATAAATAAAACACATGAGTAAACTATCAGTAAAATGTGATGCTTTTTAACTGTTTTCATCAATAACTGCATAGACACATTATGCATGGCCTATCATGGAATATATGTGAGTAATAATTTATATGTTCAACTGTGTTTTGTTCCCTATTGAGCTAGGATGTAGCTCACCCTATAGACTATACGTCGCAGGTCCACTACTGGCAGCTACCGAGGCTTCAGGAGACGTGGAGCCACCTCCAGAGGACTTCTTCTAGAGGACTCCGTTGTGCCGCTTTGTGGGTTTTTGGGGAGATTTTGTACGGCTTGGTATGTCAAGCCTTGTTTGATTAAACACTGTATATGTATAAATTTGTGATTTTCTTTTGGGCGAACCATCTGTGATGATTAGCTATCATCGATGGTTCGGATCGGTTCTCCACTCATGCAGAGGCATGAGGGTAGAACTGTTTTTTTGAAGAAATGTTTATATAGTGATTTACTTCCGCAGTTTCATTTCTATTTCAGTTCAATTCATTGCTTGATATACCAATGTTCCATGCTCAGCTAGGGGGCACGGTTAAGATGATCGTGCTGATGGCACGGGTTTCGGGGTGCCAAAATCCGGGCTGTCACAAAATTAATTATACAAAATTCTAGTTAAAGCAAGGAATTAACCAAGTAAAATTTGATTTGAAGAAATAAATCAATCATAGTAAAGTTTAATGAACTCCACTAGTTAATTATGCTAAAATAAAATCAATCTGCTAATTAATTATACTAAAAATAAATAAAAATTATTAGTTAATTCTAAAATTCCTAAAAAAGGGGTTTTAGGCCCACTATGTTAAGGAGGATTGGCCTCGTTCCCGAGTACCCTCTGTGAGCTCCCTTGGGAAAATCGAATGGCTGAGATTAAAGATAAATTAGATTTTAGACCGTAAAACAGTATTTTAGATTTTTCGAAATTGCTTTCAGAATATTGATCATGAATTAAATTATGAACTAGAATTGTAGAAATTAATACTAATATTTAGAATTTTCGGAGATATGAAATTAAGAAATTAAAGTCAGAATTTAAATTTCTAGGACTGAATTCAGGTCTAAAAATTAGAAAAATTAGACCGTATGATTAAGGAGTGGTTTTGAATCGAAGGATTAGAACTAGAGATTAATGATAGGACTGTAGATTAAGATTTTAAAATAGAATTAGAGCCTAAGGTCGATGAATTAGACCGTCGGATTAAGAATTGGTTTCGAATTCGCAGAATTAGAACCAGATATAAGATATTTGCGGTCTAAAAAGGGTGCTACGGTCTCGGACCAAACATTAAAATCTATGATTAAAACTAATAGAAATCATAAATCTATAGGCTAGAAATTATGGTCGAGACTAAAAATTAAATAATTACCTAAGGATCGGGGCTGCGGAGAGAAATCTCAAAGATTAGAAGCTTGAATCTCGAAACCATGATTAAGGTGCTCTATGGGTTTGTCCTCAGAGTTCTCTGGTTTCAGAATCCCAAAAAATATCCGTTCTCTCTCCAAAATTTGCCAGCCTCCTCGACGAATTAGGAAAAAAATTTGTTATAGGTTTTTCTTCAATTACACGCCATTTTCTAGGCGTTTAATCGAATCACGAGCTAGTTTCCCGATGTTTAATCTCTTTGAGTCGATCACCACTCGATGGAGCGATCGACTTGCTCAGCGATTTTCCTAGTCCTAATAGCATTAGGGCTAATTACACGCTTGGTAGTACGTGCGTAATCCAATTAAGCGTTTCTTTAGAAGTGTTTAATCAAAGAAACTTAGGGGTCAAGGACGGTGAGGCTAGGTCGGGCATAGGCCAATTGCGCGCCTGTAATGTGGCACTCAATCCGATAGCACGTCTGGTGTCAGGCGCGTGATTGAGTCTCAAGATGGTCTGGGAAACGAAGTTTGGTTTGAAAGGGAGACTGATTAAGTGTTTGTGGCGTGGCATGCAATCGAATTACGCGTGAGGTTTCAGGCACTAAATTCGGGGTTATCCGGGTCTGGTCTCTAGTCTGAAATACAAGACTATTGTTTCAGTCTACATTTCGACTATATACTATTGTTTCAGTATATAGTCTCCCCACGTCGGGATCTAAGCTACAGAGCTATTATTTTAGCCTGAATTCAGCCATGTACTGTTGCTTCAATGCATGGTTCCCATATCAGGGTTAGAAAGGTCAAAGGTTGATCGAACAAATAATATATATTCCGAGAAGGCAAAATGGGGGTGACTACAGATGCGCCTCTTCAGGGCGCTCTTGTGAAGTAAGAATGCATCGAAGAAGTAGACACCCCTCATTTGAGGTGTCTTCTCGTTTCTCTTAGGAATTCACTAATGTGAATTGGTGATGCTAATATGACATGCTTGACTTTCTTATCTATCAGCGCAAGCTAAAATAGAGCATTTGAAGGGTAAATGGTAGCTGTCGAAGAGCACATTCCGGGTCTATGAGTGCATGGCGCATCCTATCGCATGGCGTGAGCTAACAAAGGGATTTTATACAATTCAAGTATCGGGGCATCAATCAAATATCCAAAACAAGGTCCAGGGACCGATAATAAAAAAGATGAAGTATTATGAAATATCGAAGGCTTTTATAAGTCATGTCAGATCGGGCGCGTCATTGCTCACACCAATGCTTGTCAGGCGTTCCTTTTCTAATAGGCGTTTGTAAATTCTTAGATTAAATATAATCAATATTCAGCTTCCCAAGGGAATGGCTGGTTTGGGTCAGTAATTGAGATGGGAGTCTTGTGAGGTGTGCTTAATTGAATTTTGCGTAGTGGCGCATGCGCTTGATCCATCTAGAGTTGGCCTCTAAGTTAGGAATTCTAATCCTAATGCATTTGAACTAAAGATTCTGCGCAATGGAGCATGTGCTCGATCCAATTTTGGGCAATAGAATATGCACTTGATTGCGAGTTCAGGTGTTGGTAAATTGAGAATTCTAGTCCTAATGTGTCTGAACTAATGATTCTGCGCAATGGAGTATGTGATCGATCCAATTCTGTGCAGTTGAATATGCGCTTGATTGCAAGTTCAGGCGGTCTTAGGAGTTAAAGGTCGGGTTCAAGTGTAATTTATTGTGCACGGGTGATGGGGCGCTTAATCAGTATTTTTTTTTGGTATTTAAAGAAAGGTGGGTCGGGTCTATTTATCTTGTTGCTTTATTCTTCTTTTCTTCTCTCTCTTTTGCTCTTTTTTTATTTGCTTTTTTTTTTGAAGTAAAGGTTTTTTTGTTTGAAATAAAGGAGATTTTGAAAATTTGAAATTTTAAGGATTTTAACTTAAGATCAATTCGGTGGTAAAATAGCAAAAAATGTGGCTTCCGAGACGTCATTGAGTAGATCCACCGGTATGGGATTTGTGGACCCAATCGTTATTGTGGTTGCCAAGACAACACTTGGCATGCCAGATACTCCGTTTAACCTTCTCAACGAATACTGATGATTATCTCTTATGTGAGGACTATAGTGACTCGTAAGTCGAGAGAGACGTGTTTTGAAAACATTTGGCTTAATCATAGCTAACTATATATTTATGAGGAATATCGAGTAAAGAAAAAAAAAGTGGGTAGTACTTACCTGGGGGTGATACTTACCTGGGTTGTGCATGCAGCTTGTGTTGTTCGGGATGGGACTGGTGGGTTGTTGGGGGTGGTACTGCGATGGGACTTTAGAGCTTTCTTCTCTTCGAGTCTGCTGTGGCAGTGGTTGGCAGTCGCTGGTGTGATGTCTTGGAGGAATGATGTCGCGATGGGACTTGGGGGTTTCTTTGGTAGATCTTAGGTTAAAAAATAGATCATGCTGTGGTTGCATCATGATTGGCTTCGTCTTTGGGCAGTTAGCTTTCAGCTCTTCACGATGGGTTACAAGGGTACGGTTAATTTATTATGATGGGACTGGGTATTGAGGTAATATTGCGTATGTGCACATTATCGCGGTAGGGTCCTCCTTCTCTGGTGGGATCGCCAGGGGGATTACGGTAAGCGGTATATGTCTTGCCGTGACGGGACTGGGGGATGATCGACGCTATAGGACGGGTGAATAGGTCTTTTTTTTTTGTAGGGATAGCCTATGAGGCTACGCAATGGGACAGGAAAGTCTTGACCGCAATGGGATAAAAGGTCTTGAGGGTGTAAATTTCGTCCAAAATTGGGTATTACGCGCTTATTTGTGGACGCTCAATGTGATTGCATGCCTGCATTCAAGGGTACGATCTCAGGTTTTATGGGTCATTTACGAGTGTTTATGTGTGCGTGCAATTGGATTATACGCCATAATCATAGCGCATGATCAAGGTGTCATCAGGTCAGTGTATCGTTAGTGTATGGGTGACCTTTCATATTATGTGTCTAAAGTACGTCGTTTGATCCATTTGCGCAGTTCATGAGCAGTGCGCAATCGGAGCATCGCGCCGTTGGGCGTGGATGATGGTTTCATTACACGCTCGGATCTGTGCGCATGTATTAGATTGTGCGCCACATGCTTAGCGCGTGATCTAATTAAGCGCACGTGTTTTGGTGCGTAATTGAGTCCGTACTCTATATAAGCAACAAAGCTTCATTTATTTTTCATTCTCGAGTTTAGTCTTGAGTTTTAACCTTTTCTGTATATCTTGTGTTCTGAAATTCGTGTTTTATCGATATTGAGCGATCTAACCGTCCAATTGGGATATCATTTCTTCCTATGTTCATTATTTTGCGTGATCTCGTCCTAAGGTGGTGCTCATGGACGGTGCTATTCTAGGAATGGGCGGTATTGGGAATGAGTACACTTGTCTTCACATCGATCTTTTTAGGGAGTAGTGAAGGCAGCGTTGAAGCAGCGACGGTGGAGGAGGCGAAGATAGCAGAAGAGCAATAGTAAAAAGTGGAGGGATGTGTTTCCCTACCAATGCTCCCTGAAGTCTCTGATTGGATGCTCCGGGCAAGACCTGCTCCTCGCTTCGTCTCAGATTAGAACCCAGTCTTCATTTTGGGTTGTAGGTTTTCGTTTTGAGTTGTAAATTCAAAAGGTATGCCTCCGGTGATACTTGTAAGATTTTTGAGTTATGAATAAAGGGGCATTTCTCTTATTTTTTGTTTTGTCGTGCTTGTTTGTTAATTGAAGCTTATTAGCGGATTAGCTAGATTTATCTTATTTGTTTGACTTATTTTAAGATTTAGTTTTTTTTTTAGGATTCATTCCGAGATTATTCAGGGCTTATCCCGGGGTTAATTCATTTTATTGAGTTTGGTTTAGAAGTTTTACTTAGTTCTGTTTGGTTTGTTAGGGGCATTGTTTTTTGGTTTTAAACTAGTTAGGGTCTCATTCTAGAGAGTTGTTGTTTTTATTTAAAGTTTTGTCTGGTTTAAGGTTTGATTTTAACTTGAGTTTTGGTCTTTTGTTTGATTCAACATGAGACCTAAAAGGAGGTTGTTTTCAAAGGTTCTAGATGGGTGCTGGGTGTTTAAATCCTATTGGTTTATCCATTTTGTTTTGGATCTGTGTTTCTTAGGGGGTTAAGTGTGGTGTAATTATTGGTTCATCTTTGTCATGGACTGTGGTCTTTCAAAGGGGTATGTGTCTAGTTTAGATTTAGTTTAGATTGGAATGATTTAAAGGTGTGACACTTGTCATTCTATGGTTTATGGAGTATAGTTTATAAATGTGTGAGTTAAAAGTTTTGGGTTCTTATTATTTTGAATTTTATTCCAAGTTTAGAATTAAAAGTTTTGGGGCATTTTTTGCTTTTAACTTTGGGTAATTTTTATTATTAATGTCCTTTCTTCCTTTCTCTTTTGTATCCCGGGTGTTGGACCTGAAGAATTGTGTTTATGGTGTGGGTTCTTGAGAATGGATGGGATTGGGAATGCAAGGTAGCGGTCGAATTGCTGCCATGCTAAGGGAAGAGATGGAGGAGGAAAAGGTGGTAGAAAGGAAATTCAAGGAAAAGCCAGGGTCAGAATTCAAGTGACCGATGCCTATTTTTCCTCGGTAAGCTATGCAGATCCCGTATTAGTTGCTCTTCCTTTTTAGTGTTTCCAAGGTGAGCTCCTAAGGGCAGATCCCGCAGGTCCTGGGTGGCTTTCCGTGAGCCACTCTTTCTTTTCTGTTAGCTTGTGGCAAGGGGAAGAGGTTATTACGGCTAGAATTTATTCAGGGCACCCCCTCTCTCTGGGTTTCTCTGAGATTTCTAGTTTCCCAAGTAAATTTGGATTCAGAGATTGTCTGAACTGGTGGATATATTTTTTTTAATTATTTTTTAGTTTTTAGTTTTAGTTTCTTGTTTCAAGTTGTATATTCAGAGGGTATGCCCTTGGTGTATTTTATAATTATTTTATTTATTTATGAAGAGATTACGATTTTTAATTCCCTTTGTAAATTCAGGCTTAGTGTGTTTTGTAGCTATTTGATTTGTTTTCAGTGCGAGGTTTACTTGTTTAATTTATTTATTTTGGATCGGGGCATGTTAGGAGTATTTTTTTGTTTTGACTTAGTTTGGGCCTAGTTGAAGTGCATGAACGATGAAGATATTTTTCTTATTTAGTTTTGCCTTAGTTGGGGCAAGGTTTTTTTGTTTATTTAGTTTTGCTTCAAATGAATGGATGATGGGGGGGATTTATTTTCTAGGGTTTGGTATTAATTGGAGCGCATAGGTGATGTTGGGGCTGTTTTTTTGGTTTGGTGCTTTTTCTTTTAGTTATCAGGGTAGAAATTTTTTTTAAGTCTAGAATGTTTTGGATCGGGGTTAACAAGGGTGTGGTTTAGGCTAATATTTAGTGTCGGAGATCACCCAATTTAGGCTTGTGAACATGTTGTTCTGAGCATTTTTTTTGTGTTTCTGGGGAATTGTGGGTTTCATTCCAGACGCATAAATTAATTACGCGTCGGAGGGAGCATGCACATTTAGCACATCAGAGGATAATTACGCACCATTTTCTGATCGTTTGACCGAATTAAATGCACGATATTAAGCGCGCGATTAAGGCGGTGGCTAGTCACTGTACAAGCGACTGTTAGCATTCGTGCGCCACTGTGTGGATGCTTGAAGTGATTATGTGCGAGTAGCCAGCGCGCAACCAGATGGTCGGGTTAGTTTGGGCGGGCGACAATTAGATTACGCGCCCAAGGTCGGTGGTGTAATCCGGATTAAGCGCCATGGTAGTGATGCATGATTAGCTTGCGCGCCTGGATTTACGTGCGTGATTCAGCTATGTCTTATAAATAGTTCAAAATTTTCATTTTTATCGAGCGATCTGTGTTAGTCTTCGATTCTCTAGTTTCCTTATTTCTTTGTGCTCTAATTTCTGTGTTTTTGTGATATTTTAGGATCCGATCATCCATTTCAAGCACTATTTTCTTCGTTCTCTTCAATTTTTTGAGCTCTTCGTCCTAGGATGGAGTCTGAGGGTATTAGTGGGCATGATATTACTATTTCTTAGTTAGAGAGGATGTTAGAGACGGAGATGGGTGAGATTTTCGAGCCTCGGACCGAAGTCGTCGGGGAGGCGAATGTTGAGGAGGTAGTTAGAGAGGAGGTTTTAGAGGTTGACTAGTTGGGGGTCAGAGAGAAGATGCTCAAGATTGAGCAGGGAGTTGCTAAGGATGAGGGTGAGAGGGTTAAGGGTGCGATTCCTGAGGATGAGAGAGCTGGGGGTGCAGCTGCGGAGCATCAGGATGAGGAGCATCGAGATCACAGACACTTCCCGCTGGAGGATTTCTTCGCTCGAGGCTGGGTAAGCATTCATGAGCAAGAGTTCTTCCATTTTTCTTAGCCACTTAGGTTATGACAAAGGCTTATTAGGATTTGGAAACCCTTCTAATTTATGTCGAACCTACATTAATGATTGATTGTGTGTTCACTCATTCATCATGATGGCATCTAGAGGTAGGTCATGTTTCTATTCAGTTGTTCTCATCATGTTTTATGTGTTTATTGTAAATTATTATTGTGTTTGGGGCACATTTGACTTACTTTTAGTTTTAAATTTGTTGGTCTTTTATCATAGGTGTGTTAGTCTTACTATTATGATTTGTGTTTCGTTCGATAGGAGTCCCCCGTAACTGGCTATCAGCTCGACATAGGCTGAGTCTCATACTTGGTACCATGCCCTACCAGAGTTTCAGCGGGTGTGGCTGGTGTCTTTCGATTTTAGACCGATCCTAGAGCAGGAGCCTTTTTAGGTCGATCGTGGCCTGATCGCGGCGATCTTGGAGAGGTGGAGGGAGGAGCATTAGGTGCTTCTCTTTCTAGTTGGCATGATGTTACCGACTCTAGAGGACTGGGTCCGCATCACCGGTCTTAATTTTGAGGGTGAATAGATCACAAGGCGGATGGCAGGACATTACCTAGAGGTGTGTGAGGAGATCTTGGGTGTGCCGTATAGGTATAGCGGCTCGGGGCCAGGTGTAGTTTGGGTCACTTGGTTTTTCGACAGTTTGCGAGTGGCTTCATCCCCCCAAGGCACCATTCGGAGGTGAAGGCGACCTATGAGGCGCATTGTGTAGTAATAGCGGGTTGGGAGCTCGTGGTGGAGCTGGGGTTGGCTACGGATAGGGTGCTTCAAGCATTCTTGATACACTTACTTGGTGCGGTGCTCTTCTCTTCTTCGACTCGGGGGTGCGTCACTGGGTTATTTTTTATGGTGCTTGGGGATTTAGATCGAGTCCCCTCCTATGCATGTGGTGCAGCTGCGTTGGTGCATCTCTATGAGCTGCGTTACCGTCGAGGACAGGGCGTTGCATCAATCGGAGGTTTCCTTCCGTTCATCCAAGTGAGTGTTGGTTAATTAATGTCATGATGTCCTTGGTTTTGTTAATTTTAGGTTGTTTAATGGTAAACATTTCTCCTTGTGTGCCACTGTTATTGTCATTATTTTCTTTTCAGTTTTGGGCATATGATCATTTCTCTTTCCTTCGTCCGAGAGTTCTGTTGGAGGTGAAATCTACCTTTTCGCAGATGCACATGTGGAGAGAGGTGTTGAGGGGTCGTCGTTGGTGTTTGAATCTTCAAACTGCGCGTGGCCTCTTTGAGGATATGCACACGGGATAGGTATAGATTGTCATGGGTGTGTTCTTTTTTTTTTTTTCGGTCTTTTACGATCTGGGTCTTCATTGAGGGGTCGACTTGTTTGTTTGGTTGCAGGTGATTTGGAGGCCTTATGCGAACGAGGAGGATGCGGACGTGCCGGTGATTCAGTCTAGCCGACCATTCTTTGATGTGGACATATGGGTCCATTATTTTGAGAGGGTAGAGAGGATCCACACTTCTCGAGTAGTGCGACAGCTGGGGCTCGCTTAGGGAGTCCCTCCAGAGATTCACCACAGAGTGGTGAAGAGGATGACCGGCCCTCCTGGACAAAATTTACAGAGTGGATGGTGCTTTAGGTAGCGAATTTTAGAGCTGGGGCGACCAGGGTTAGGAGGCGAGTGATGAGGCGAATGCCCGGGAGTATGTGTAGTGGTTTAGTGCATTGGATGGCCGGCGCCTCTTCACACATCCATTCCATGGGAGTGGCTCTTTCGTGATTGGTGGGCCAGAGTCGATGTCAGCTTTGAGTGAGAGGTTGGCTGCGTTGGAGTAGGGCCATCTCACCATAAGTGTGCGGGGGGATTAGACACTCTCCATAGGGCGATGGAGAGGATGGGGTGTGCTCCTTGTCCTAATGAGGAGATGCTGCAGTCTTTAGCCTCCTCGGTTGCTCAGGCTAGGGCAGCGGAGGATGAGTTGGGGGCTCAGGTAGCGGAGACTCGACGGCTCCTGGTGAGTTAATTTTATTTTTTTTTGTATTATGTGGATTTGGTCTTCTAGTCATTCTGACATGGCGGTGGTGTCTGGTTTTATTTTATTTTGGATAGTCTACGAGGGAGGGTGAGGTTGCTCGTCAGACGGTGAGGATCGAGTTATTATGCGGTCAGCAGTAGGCTGACTGAGAGGTGGAGGCCAGCTTATGATCTGAGATTGACCGATTGGTAGGTGTCTTTACAATTTAGCATTGTTAGCATCGTGAGCTTGTCAACTCATATGTTTATTATTATTCGTAGAGAGCCGAGCTCGCCACTAGAGGTTCCACCTCGGCATTTGATCCATTTTTAGTTGCTTCCTCTAGTCAGGAGGATCCAGCGATGGCTCAGCTCCAAGCCGATCTAGATCATTGGGTGAGTTCCATTCAATCTTTTATCTTGTTTGTGTCATTGCATTAGTTTGTTGGATGTCATTGTTTCACTTTCTTAGTATCTTACTAATATCAAGCGGTATTTTAGCGTCGGGTTGCCGAGGATCTTCAGACGAGGGAGGCGACTGCTGCCTCTCTACGCCTGGAGAGCTAGGTAAAGTTTTTTGGTATGGTGTAATTTAGTTTAGGTTACTTCATCTTCATTTTGGTTTTGACATATCTTGTGCTGGTTTGTTTGGTTCTTTGTACAGGTTGTTCCGAATTCTGCTCCCGAGGTCCCCCTCAGGAGCCTATTCCTATTCCTACTCCAGTATGTTTTAGTTATTATGTTCGTAGTTTATTTGTCATTATAATATTTCTCTGATGTATTTGTTTGTTCTTATTGTAGCCGCCTATGTTTATTATTCCTTTTGTGCCTCCTGCTGATCCAGTGACTGCTGAGATGGTCGAGCGACTTTTGGAGGAGAGGCAAGCCCTAGTATAATCCTTTCCCTCTTTTGTTTCTTTTTTTTTTTAAGTTTCTTATTTTGTTCATGTATATACTGGTTTTCCTTTGACTTGGTGCAGTTATCCAGGTTCGTCAGCTAGAAGAGGCACGAGCGCGAGCCACCCCCTAGGCGAGATGAGTCCTTGGGGAGACGCAGAGTAGGGAGAACCTGGTCATTGAGATGATGGTTACACTGAGCACTCAGGCCGAGGCATTAGAGGCGACGCATCGGATGATGCGGGCAGAGATGCAGGCGTCCCTAGATCAGCAACAATATTATTTAATGAGGAGTGAGTGAGGGATATATAAGCTAGCTCATCAACTTGGTGGATTGGATTCGAGGGCTACGGGCTCCTCAGCCGGGAAGTCTCGTCACACGTCACGTGATTGTGCTAGGGGTGATGCTCACGAGGATCTGGTGGTTCATGAGGTTCTTGTGAGGTATCCTCCTCGTTCGCGATCGAGGCGGTCTACTAGTTAGGCGAGTGAGGGAGGATCTGTGGTGGGGCCTTGTCGTTTAGAGGTTCTGTCGACTTCGGGTGTCGAGATTATATTTTTAGAGGACCAGTCTACAGACCTTCGAGTTGATGATACTGGGGATAGCATTGCTCGACCATCCTAGCGACATCGTAGGGAGTAGGTGTGTGTGTGTGTGTGTGTTTGTATCCATAGCATGTGTGTGTTATATATATAGGGGGGATGCCCCTGGTGATAAGTCTAAAAAGAAAAAAAGATTTTGACATATATATAAAGAGATTTTTGGTTTTAGATGTACCTGATTGGCTCCTTTTCTTTTAGTTACCTCTCATGTCTACTTTTGCTTCTTTTTAGTTGCTTTAGCGTGATCGATCGCCATTAGGACTTGGATAGTTCTTGAGCTGGCCTAGTGATGGTTGAAGGCTGCTTCGTATCTGCACATGTGAGATTAATGCTGTCAGTAGTTTTGTTCTCCCCCCTACTAGTTGTCAAGGGGGGTAAGTGTCTCAGACCGAAGTTTGGTAGCAAAAGATGGATATGTGCTCTTTTTTCTTTTTTTTTTTTGTTTTAAAATAACAATAATGCAATAGGGAAAGCAAATAGCTAAAATAGAAATAATAATAAAGCGATAAAAAAAATAAAATAAAAATGCCCCAGTGTAAGAGCGTGATAGGATCGGCAGTATGGTATCTTTTGGTAGCACTTTTTGGATGGTAACTTCGTCGTTTCTTGTCTCCTTTGTGGACAAGTCGGCACTTCTGATATATTCTCCTTCTTATCCAAAAAAATGCCCCAGCGTCAAGATGCAATGGAGCTTTTCTGGGTCTCGAGATGAGTAGTGTAGGTCTATAAGCAGTCATGGGTATTTGGTGAGTTAGTTTTGAAGAAAAGGTTGATTAATACTATCACCAAACCGGGGAGGTCTCTTTCCTTAGGTTAGTTGTATACGGGGGTCTATTCTAAGTTGGTGCTCATCCTCTCCTGTGGTTATTAGGGAGAAGTATAACAGGTATAGTAGGTGATTGCATCAGTCATCATTCATCGATTTTCGAGTTTATTTCTAGGAGTACCCTGTAAGGCTTCTGATTTATCGTCCAAAATAAAAAATAGCTGAGGGGGTAAGGCTCATTGATATGGGGGATAGTTTGTATCTAATGCTTTCCAAAAGGGATAGGTAACAATCTTTTTCTCAAAGGGATACGGGATGCCATGATCGGGCTCTTAGTCATGTTTCGGCACCATCAAAATCTCATATTCTATGGTTAGCAAGAGTTTATCCTCCTCCCGCCACCTTACAGCGACATCTAGTAGTATGGAGACATCAGGGGTGCCCTCACAGCTTGCTTATACACTTCCAGTGAAATTACTAGAGATGTCCTCACGGCCTGCTTATGCTTCCCTGAGCTCATTGACTTGTTCACTCGTCGTAATGCTCTCACTCGATTTTTGACATGTAAACGCATATTTTTGAAAGCATCCTGCTAGCACAAGAATGATGAGTTTTGATTGAACCTAACATCTTCATTTTTTTTTACTCTAACATCTCCTCCAATGGTGGGGAAAGGGAAATAGGGATCGGGTGTTACTTATGCTTTTGAAGGGGGTTAGATAGGTCACTAGTCCTTTAATTAAATTGCCCGAGTGAGAAAAAAAGGTGGGTGATAAATCGAAGGTCTTAAGGGTATTCTGAGAATTGAAGGCGTACGGCCAATGAATGGATCGTGATGACTACGGGGGTGATAAGTATAAGTATTTAACCACGAGATGTGACAATCATAGGGCTAAGGATAATATTTTCTAAGGTACATGGTGTTCCAAGGGCTAGAGAGTTCTTCCCCGTCTTGGTTCGCCAGTTTGTAGGCATTTCCAGGGCATGCGGCGGTTATGACGTATGGGCCTTCCCAGTTCGGTTTTAGTTTTTCTTACGGGTGGGCGTGCTTGGAAGGCATGATTTTCTTTAAGACTAATTCTCTAATATTAAAGGTTCGTTCAAGGACTTTCGTATCATAAGCCCTGACCACTCTCCTTTGATATACCTGAGAGTGATCAGCTGCCGTTAGACATGTTTCATCGAGCTGCTCTAACTACATGAGTAGGAAAATTCTCCTCTCGTCTAAGGATAGCTCATCATCGAGTTGAATCCGTAAGGACGGTATTTGTATCTCATATGGTAGGACTGCCTCCATCCCGTAGGTGAGGAGGTAAGGAGTTTGGCCAGTTGGCTCTATTGCTTGTTTCTACTATGTATTTTAGGATTCAAATCAGCATTTTATTCGTAGCTCCTGCTTGTCCATTACCTTGAGGGTAGAATGGTGATGAGTGGCGTAGGTCGATGACGTACTTCTTGCATAACTTCTTCGTCTTCTCCACAATGAACTGTGGTCTGTTGTCGGTGACAAACATCCTGGGTACTCTAAACCTACACCTCATTGCTCTGGCTCGCCAATGAAGCTGTGTCAATGTCCACATTGACACCAAGACCTGCATCAGTTCGTCGACCTCAATCTTCACTCCATGTAAGGTCTCCACCAATTCTAGCCTCGAGGTTTATCACCTCCTCTCTAGATCAATTTGGTCAAATACATGCAGTTTCGCACCACGTTATCCATCACTATGCTATGCACTACGCAGTAGTGATTACAGCTCACTCTAGTACCTCGACACTATGTGTCTTCACCCAAGAGTTTGCCTAATAAAAGTTTTGAATTTGAAGCATTTTAGTACTTCGGTCTATGCAATAGGGGTGTGATTTGGTCACATTTTTCTCCCCCACTCGATGCATTGACACCCTCGTCAACATCCGAACTCCTACGTCAATTCCCACTCGATGCGTTGAAGCAGTGATTCTGACGTAGGATTCAGCTTCTGCCCCGTTTGGTGTAGTATTCGATAGCTGTAAAGATAAACACTTGTTTGTGAGTGTTCCCAACGGTGTCTGTGAATGATCCAATGACATCGAATGCCCACATCGAAAATGGCCATGGTGAGGTCATAGTATTCAATGTAATTGATGGAGCTTTGATGAGTGCAGTGTGTTCTTGGCATTGCTTAAAGGATTGGACGTAGATGTGGCAATCTTTGATCATTATCAGCCAAAAGTAGTCTTGTCGTGTAACTTGGTTGGCGAGTCTCTGTCTATGGGAGTGGGCACCGCAGGCACTGGAGTGTGCTTCTCGGATGATGTATTGTCTTCGGCGGTCGTAACGCATCGTAGTAGTACTCCTTTGGTGAAGGCTTCCTTGTATAATGTTTTGCCGAGTATGCAGAATCGGGCGCATCGATTCCTTATAGTCTTCTGTTCGATCGTTGTAGCATATGGAGGGACATGTTGATGTTTCAAGAAGTTTCAGATGTCGAAATATCATGGTTGTCCATCGTCGGTCGATTATTTTTCAAATCTAAATATAGCGACTTCGATTTTTGTCTTGACATGCTTTTTCGAGATGATTGTTTCTTTCGGTCTTGTACATGTGGGGAGGACGGGCAATTCTCTCTTGACGGTCCATGCTACCTCGTGGGTGGGTACTGTCTACTTTTCAATGAAGAAGGTCTTAGTATTTTTCCTGATGGGTATTTGGATGACCGAGGCTACCGTGGCTAAGGAATCTGCGAGCTCATTTTCTAATCTAGGGATGTGCGTGAAAGAGATTCTTTCAAATTTCTTTACTAAATATTGAGTGGTTTCTAGGTATGCCATTAGTCTCCTTTCCTTAGTTTTCCATTCTCCTATAACTTGTGAAATTACTAGTTTGGAATCACTGATGGTTTTTAACTATTTAACACCTAATTGTAGTGTTGCTTGTAGTCTCGCTATAAAAGCCTCGCATTCTGTGACATTGTTAGTGACAGGGAAATCTAGTTGAAAAGCCTTAAGTATGACAACTCCTTATGGGCTTAGGAGGAATATCCTGATGCCTTTTCCTTTGTGATTTAGAGCAGCGTCGAAATAAAGGGTCCATGAGGTCTTATCAGGCTTTTCGTTATGAATCGTGAATAGGTCTTCATCGAGGAAATCTGCGTGTATGGGTTCATCATTCAAGAGTGGGAGATCTACTAGATAATCAGTGATTGCCAGCCCTTTGATCGACTTTTGCGTGACTTAAGTGATATCGAATTCTTTCAATAGCATATGTCAGTTGGCGATCTTTCCTGATGTTGCGAGCTTTTTGAATACATACTTTAAAGGGTCCATTCGGGCTAGTACTAGTATTTTATGTACTCCAAAGTAGTGTCGTAATTTGGTAAAGGCCCACACCAATGTGAGGCAAGTCTTCTCCATTGAAGTGTATTTTTGTTCGTATTCGACCATCGTCCTACTGAGGAAGTAGATAGCCTTCTCTCTCTTGCCGCCTTCTTCATATTGTCTCAGAATTACTCCCATGGCTTTGTCTCAGAATTACCCCCATGGTGTGGTGAAGGAGGTCTTCTCTTGGTCGGACTCTGCCAATTTGATCTGATTGTACCAAAAGAAACCATCCATAAAAGAGAGCATCTCATGTCCAGTGGTGTTGTCAACTAGAGTGTCAATGTGTGGAAGTGGGAAGTCATTTTTTGGGCATGCCTAGTTGAGGTTTCGGAAGTCAATGAAAACTCGTACTCTGTCATCTTTCTTGGCGATAGGTACTATATTGGCGACCAACTTAGGGTAAAGAACGACTCGAATAAATTTGCCATTATGTAATTTGTTGACTTCCTCTTTAACTTGGAGGGTAGTTTGTTGGTGCATCCTACGAAGTTTCTGCTTAACAAGCTTTGCATCGGGTTCTAAGACGAGGCAATGTTCCACTAAACTTGGGTCTAAACTGGGCATGTCCTCGTAGGACCATGAAAAGGAATCGAGGTGTTCTTGCAGGACTCGTGCAATTTGTTGGCGTTCCTTAGAGTTAAGCGTTGCACTAATCAGTAGCTTCTTAGGTTTCTCTTTAGTGTCAAAGTTAAGTTCTTATGTGGGTTTTGTGGCAGCTTAGGTTTGCTCATCGAAATGCTTGATAACTTGTTGGAAGTCTAGTGCCTCCTCCACAACTGGTGCTCTTTCTTCATCCTCGGTAAGTTTGTATACTATAAAATTGCTACACTGGGGATTTGAATTTGCAAAAGGTAACCCTTCATCGACACAATCTATGGCTGTGAGATCTTTGGTAAGGTGAAGGTCAAGACTACTGATTCTTTTCTCTAAGTCGCGAAGTATTTCGTCCGGTATGATCACTGGCTTGTGGTTTAGCCGGGACACTTTACGTCCTTGTGCGGGGAATGGGATAGAAACCTTAGGAGAAAAGTCTCCTTATCCGACACAAATTTGGTTATGGATGAAGAGCTCCCTTTCTTTTACAGGTTTTTCTGATTTTTTTGGATTTTGTATTTTCAAATTTTTAGTGCTTTCTATTTTTTCTATTTTTTTTTATTTTTGATAATAAATATGGTGCAGGGTCGGTTGCCTCAAAGGGCATCGGGAGAATTACTTCCTCTAGTTGAGGGAGCGAGATGGCCGCTGGAGCTGTTCCGGCGATTCTTCGGGAAACGTGGACTTGTTGTGAATTTGGCATTTTTTTTTGGAGTCTTCGGCTAATGAGACCTTTTGAATGAGTGACGCATGCGATAGTGGCACCAATGTTCGGATTTCCTCTATCACGTTAATGGCCTCTTCATCAAAGAAACTCTGAAGATTGTAGTCGATCGAACTATCCGCTTTTGGGTCGTAATATGGTTGTTCTTCCCACTGATGGGGATCTCCCAAAGGATCCTCAAGGTAGTGAGCTCTTTCCCTTGATCTTCATGAAATGTTAGGATGAGGGCGCATGCTCGACAACGAGGTTGATAATGGTGAAGGATTCAGGGGGATTCCCAAGGGCCTTCCCATCCTTTTAAGTTAGATTCAAAGAGGGTATCAAACTCACTTTCTTGATCTGATAACGCTTGAAGTCCTAAATTGGCTCGCTCTGCTAACTCGAGTGCAGGGAGATCTATCTAGTAGTCTTCGTCATCACTCAGGGGAGGTTGCCATTCTTCTTTGAGAGATTTTCAAAATATTTTGAGTTGCAACAAATCTGAGAATGTAGAAGTGTCTAGTTTGAGTTCCTCTTCAAACTCCATAAGACCGTGTTGAGTGTTTCCTTCAAGATCAATCGGATAATCGTCGGGATTTTCTGCTTCTTGTGCGGGTAACTGAGCTAGTAGGTCATTGCTGATCTCTGTCATCGTGAGGTCGAAGTGGTTCGATTCCTCCATCGTAGAATTTCAGGTCTAATTGGTGAAACATTCTAATATCCTAGTATAGGCCCTACAGTGGGGCTGTCAAGGGCGAATAATACAAGGGGAATCCCATGAGCATTCCCACCCTCAAGGCCAAGGCCGAGGTGGATGCTATACGGATTAAGATTCTCTTGCAGGGTGTCATCCTCTCCCCATGTTGAGCGCAGGTGCTCTTCATCATCTTGTAATGATGCTATGTGAAAATATTCATTGTCAGTGGATTCCTAATCTTCTACTCAGGGGTCGAGTCCTAGAGGTTCTTCTCTCCTCTCTTCTGCAAACTCCTTGGTGTCAAACATGGGCTTGACTCCTTCAAGCGGTTTATCAATATTGCCGTTGAGACTTGTCAAATTGTTGAATGCTTTTCTCATTCGTTTAATTTCTGTTTCTTGGGATTTGGCCAAGGACACTTCCTTCTCCCTTGGTACATTTACTTTCTCAGTGGTCCCATAGACGAAGTGATCATATAGAGACTATTTCAGTGAGGTAGGGCATAAGTCAGCTTGTAGACCGTCTGATTGATAACCTAATCCTATCTATTTGCATATTTTTGTTGGGACGACGAGTCCTACGTGACCTTGCTTATTCTTACAGAGTCCGGTGTGGGGGACGTATCCAAGTTGGTACATAAGATCCCACCCTTTTGTCGTAGTGGGGTTAATGTCATAAAGTTTGGTGAGGTCAGGACCGACCTCTCTCCTCACTAAACACGTTGGGGGAGAACTAGGACAGGCAGGGGGACAGATTTCAGCAATGGTTGTCTCATCAGGGATTTAGGTCTTTTGAATGTGACCTGTGTTTAACACATAATCATGAGCGGTTTGTATGTTCGCTGCGTAATCAGTATCCATCTCCTGGATGGGTGTATTGGCGTATATACAAATGATAGAGTCCTTATATGGAAATTTGATGCTTTGATGATATATGGACGCGATCACCTTCATCGACTCTAGCCATTTCCTTCCTAAGATAAGATTGCACATACAAGCAGAATCAGAAACATGGGAAGTAACATCTTTCGTCACAAGCTTGAGGCGAACCTGGAGTTTAATAGTTCCTTTCATGAAACGACGCGAGCCATCGTAGGCTATAAGTGACAGTAAAGAGGGCCTGACGTCTTGACTCTTTAGGCATGTCTGTATCTGTAAAAGTGAGCACCGGAGGTTGCACCATGATCGAAGTGATTTGATGAAGCTCATCTAGGGTCGTGTCCTCATCCACTTACGTGTCTTCAAGTGTCCTTATCAACAACCGGTGATGATCAGGCAATTTCTTGATGAGTTCCAATATGGTTATCTGGGCCGGGATCTTTTGGAAATGTCACAAAAGGTCATATTCTCGTCCTGGCTTGAGTGTCACTTCTTTGCCTAGCTGGTGAGCCTTGGGTGCAGGTGGTTGGAGTGGTTGAGGTGTAAGGATTGGTGGAGGGATGATATGAGGCGAGGGAGGCAAGTTAACTTCTCTTTCTCTCACATTTCCTTCTGGTAGTTGTGCGCTCGTGAAATCCTTACTCTGAGGGAAGAGAGGAGGTGGATAATTAGTTCCTGATTTGAGAATCGGGCAAGTTGATTGTTGACGAAACCCGACATGACTCAACGTTTATGTGTTTGTGAAGCGTGTGAAATTGGAGGTCAAAGCATGTGCTTGCATGACACTGCTTCAAGGTGGGAGATACTGTGTGTAATCCTCCTCTTCTATGAAAGCAGAGACCAGTGTCTCACACAGGTCAGGGTGTTTTTCTGGCTCACTTTCTTTCAGATTCAGCGAATGCTCGGTGGTTGTTTTGTTGTCTTGGCTTGGAGTCTTACGGGTGAGACTTTCTACCCATGCGACAACTTGGGCTGCAGTCTGGAGAATATGATCTCCATACTTAGGTTCAGAATCGGACGAAGGGAGTGGTAAGGGTGTTGGTTTAGGATTTGGAGGGGTTGAAGGTTCTGGTGGGTGACGATGGAGCAATGGTCTCCTGGCCCTAGAGGAATGGACTCGTACCTGAGTGAATTTTGGATATGGAGGCGGGCTTGACGGGGCGATGCGAGTGATCAGGGCCTAGGATGTAGTGGTGAGGAACGAGCTCTCGCTGGCATGGCAAAAACGGTAGAGGGTTGGACACGAGTGATTAAAGTAGAGGGTTGTAAGGAAGGTTGATCGGGGAGATCCACTACAGTGACCTGGGCCGGTGCCCCTTGGTTGTGGTTGGGCATGGGGTTGTTTATAATCCCTAAATTTTGTTGGGGTGGATTATTATTAGGGTTGGGATTTCTAAGTGCTTCCCAATCAATTTAATTTCGGTTGTTCAGATCATAGATCACGTCTTTAAGGATCTAACAGTCTTCTCTAAGTCGTGTCTCACACATCGATGGAAGGCACAATATTTACCATAGTCAAGATTTGCAGGCCAGGGGTGAGATTTTTCTAGCAGGAATCGGAGGAGATTTTGAGTGTTAAGGAGATGAAAGATGTTGGGAATTGTATCTAGTAAAGGGAGATTGTGTTCCCACCTTGGTTGGTAAGGGCCTTTGGCTGGGTTGAAGTTCTACGATGGGGGTACGTTATTATAATTCGGCGCGTGGGCCGGTTGACTCCGTGTCCTATTCTGATTCTAATAGGTGCTAGGGTATTGGTTCCTATTCTAGTATTGGCCTTAACTTTGATTCTAGCCTTAGTTTTGGTTCGCGTATCTCAGCTGACTAGCACCTTGATTTTGGTTGGTATACCATTGTTGGTTTTGATTCTTTTCAAAATTTTACGATTGGAAGTTTTCGTTACCAGAGTTTTGTCCTTGGTGATGTTAACTTGCTTAGTTCCAGAGGCTTTCTTATTATTTTTCAATTTTGGTTCGTTGAAAGAGCCTACTTTTAACGTGACTATGGATAATGCGAGATCTCCACCTTTAATGTGTCGCGCTAGTCGGGATGCCCGAGAGTGGAGTGCAGTGAAGTTGGGGCAATCACTTATGATGAGTGCGCTCTTTAATGGTTCCCTAGTGTTGTCGATAACAATATCAATCGAGTCCTTTTTCATTGAAGGTTTCGATCTTATAAAGCGGGAGTCCCGCAAACTAATCTAAAGCTTCTCCTTCTAATGAGCGTTGGAAATAGTTAATGAGAAGTCCTTGATTATCACGCATGGGTCGGCAATCATTACAAAAGAGTGCTAAGTGATGATTCAGAATTTTGGTGCTATTATATTTCGTAAACTTTGGTGGCTTAAATTCTATTGGTAAATTAAACTCGACATCTTGGCAAAATTTGTCGAATCCGAATGAGTGACCGGGATGCTATCTCTTAGCCATGTACTCATCGAGCATTTTAGGGAAATCTTTGATTTTAATGGTGCTATCTTTTGGAACGACCCGTGAGCAAACCTTGTCCAGAGGGTCATCATTGAAGAATGTGTGGGCAGGTTGTCTCAATGAGGTGGCGCGGGCCGACACCGTGCTCGGGGTGGGAGGTGGCCTCTCTTGTCGCTCTTGCTCTTCTAAAAATTGTTGTGACCTAATGATTTTGTATGCGGCAGCCAACCCTTCAAGCAATTCTTCAGAGTCGTCATCTCCTCTTTGTATTCTTTAGGTACTAAGCTCTACAATTTATTGGGCAGTAAGGTTTTATCCGATGCCACCATCTCTCCCATCATGATTGTTGCCGGTGTGTGGGGTAGAGAAGGGATTCTCTTGCTCGCCAGCCATATTATTCTCAGGTTGTCGTGGGCTAGAACCGTGAAGTGGTTCTTCTCCGTACATGGAGTTGTTATGATATCCCCACAATGGTGGGTCTCCTAAACTCACTCTTCGTATATCAGACATCTCGAGTCTTTGACGAAGACTCATATATATATAGAAGAGAATCTAAACGACACGATGGAAAGAAGGAAATAGGGAAACAGGATGGAAACTAACTATCAAGAAAGAGAGTTTGCAAAAGAGTCCCATCGCGATCGCTAGTCTGTTGGTGCATGCTTTTTCTGGGTTCCTCTCGGTTCCTGCTGAATCAGTGACTTCCAATTCTGTCCTAATGGACTCTAGCGATGCAATGTTTGGAATGTTAAAAATAAAGAGGTTTCTAGGAAGGTTCCTAGTTTGTTGCGATCGCCAGCTGCAGATATTTATCGATGCTGCAACACGCCAATGATCACGCTTAAAAGCGGGTATGAGTTACTTCTATACTGAATCGTCTGCCTGCAAACGTCAGCAGCAGTCTTTTCCTTAATTTAGATAGTTTAATTTCCTTTTATTTCCCGTTATGGTTATAATTCTGGTCAGTTTAGACTTACCTGGTTCTATGGTAAGTTTAGTTATGAATTTGTCAAAGTGAGTAGATCTATTCTCATATTATAATTCTATCAGGAGTCTAATTAATTTAGCTTCCTAATCTTATTAGAATTCTAATTAATTTAGTGTCCTAATGCTACTAGGAGTGCACATGTAATAGTTCTGGTGAAACTCTAATTAATTCAAGCATGCTAATTGTACCAGAATTCTAATTAAATCAGGTATAATAATTCTATTGAAATTCTAATTAAAGCAATTATAACAGTCCTATTAGAATTCTAATTAAAGGAGAAAACTAATTTTATTAAAACTCTAATTTAAGAAAATAAACTGATTTTATTAAAAATCTAATTAAAATAAATAAACTAATTCTATTAAAGTTCTAATTAAAGCAAGGAATTAACTATACTAAAATCTAATTAAAGCCATGAAATTAATCATACTAAATTCTAGTTAAAGTAAGGAATTAACCAAGTAAAATTTGATTTGAAGAAATTAATCAATCATACTAAAGTCTAATGAACTCCACTAATTAATTATGCTGAAATAAAATCAATCTACTAATTAATTATACTAAAAATAATAAAAAAATAATTAGTTAATTATAAAATTCCTAAAAAAAGGGGTTTTGGGCCCGCTATGCTAAGGAGGATTGGCGTCATTCCCGAGTACCCTCCATAAGCTCCCTTTGGCAAATCGGATGGCTGAGATTAAAGATAAATAAATTTTAGACCGTAAAACAGTATTTTAGATTTTTCGAAATTGCTTTCAGAATATTGATCATGAATTAAATTATGAACTAGAATTGTAAAAGCTAATACTAATATTTAGCATTTTCGGAGATATGAAAATAAGAAATTAAAGTCAGAATTTAAATTTCTAGGACTAAATTGGGGTTTGAAATTAGAAAAATCAGACCGTATGATTAAGGACTGATTCTGAATCAAAGGATTACAACTAGAGATTAATGATAGGACTGTAGATTAAGATTTTAGAATGAAATTAGAGCCTAGGGTCGATGAATTAGACCATCGGATTAAGAACTAGTTTCGAATTTGGAGAATTAGAACTAGATATAAGATATTTGCGGTCTAAAAAGGGTGCTACGGTCTCGGACCGAACATTAAAATCTATGATTAAAACTAATAGAAATCCTAAATCTATAGGCTAGAAATTATGGTCGGGACTAAAAATTAAATCATTACCTAAGGATCGGGGCTGCGGATAGAAATCTCGAAGATTAGAAGCTTGAATCTCAAAACCATGATTAAGGTGCTCTATGGGTTTGTCCTTGGAGTTCTCTAGTTTCGAAATCCCAAAAAAATTCTATTCTCTCTCCAAAATTTGCCAACCTCCTTGGCAGATTAGGAAAAAAATATTTTATAGGTTTTTCTTCAATTAAGCGGCATTTTCCATGCATTTAATCGAATCACGCGCTAGTTTCTCGGCGCTTAATCGCTTTGAGTTGGTTACCGACTCAGTGAGCAACCGGCTGACTTGCTCAGCGAGTTTTCTAGTCCTAATAACTTTAGGGCTAATTTTGCACTGGTAGTACATGCGCAATCCAATTAAGCGTTCCTTCATAAGTGTTTAATCAAGGAAACTTAGGGGTCAAGGACTGTGAGGCTAGGTCGAGCGTAGGCCAATTGCGCATCTATGATGTGGCACTCAATTCGATCGCGCATTTGGTGTCAGGCGTGTGATCGAGTCTCGAGATGGTCTAGGAAAGGAGGTTTGGTCTGAAAGGGGGACTGATTGCTCATTTGTGGTGTGGCGTGCAATCAAATTATGTGCGGGGTTTCAGGAGCTTAATTCGGGGTTGTCCAAGTCTGGTCTCTAGTTTGAAATGCAAGACTATTGTTTCAGTCTACATTTTGATTATATACTATTATTTCAGTATATAGTCTCCCCACGTCGGGATCTGAGCTACATAGCTATTGTTTCAGTCTGTATTTAGCCATGTACTATTGGTTCAGCGCATGGTTCCCATATCAGGGTTTAATAGGTCAAAGGTTGACCGAATAAAAAATATATATTTCGAGAAGGCAAAATGGGGGTGTCTACAGCGAATCTGTGTATATACAAGGTACCTCCTACCACTGGCTTATCTCACTTTTTATAGGTTATTTTTTTTAGAAAACGGGTGCCAAATATTAGGCCACTCCCTGCCTCCAGAGTTTGGGTCACAGATGCCAAATTGTGTACCTGAGGGGCCACTCCTTTACCTGTTTGTATGAAGGGTGTTGACTGATATGGTTCATTAGAGTCAGCTTCCATCATATTGATCTCAGGTTTGTCTGAGACTATGTCCACAAACGTCAACATAGTTTTGTGGTGAATAAGCACAGGGGGAGATTGTTCAGGTACGAAATGTCATTCCTCAAAGAGGGATAACACGGCCAGGTCTATTTTCAGGTTGGGAAGGGTAATGTGGGGATTGGTGGGGTGAACAGGTGCCATGGTCTTGTGTGGAGTTAATTCGTTTATCCCATTTTGGTCAATCTTCACAACCCCAACGCTCACGAATGAATCTCTGATGTGAGGCCTAGGTAGGGGTTTCTCCACTACGTTTATACCCCTGGATCTTGCAGCTGCTGTGACTCGGGCTTTCTCCTTAGCCTCTCGCACCTCTTCTTCCATAGGCTTGTAACCTATCCCAAATCTAACTTTATGGCCCCCCTTGGCTTTGACGGGCTCTCTTCTCCTTATAATCGGGGTCCCAACCCCTTTCCTCTTTGATAGCCCCACTTTTAAAGCATGGCCATTGCCGCTACCATTCCACCTCCGGTTTTTGGAATGATGCCCTCGATGGGCTCCGGGAGTACCATTGATACCTCGTACTCAAAACTGTGGAGGTCGACATCCTCAGCTGTGTGCAGCGCATCTAGTACTTTTGGCTTCTCAATGCTATTAGTAACTTTTTCCTTCTCACCGTGCCCCTCACCAAAGATAGTGATAATCTTATGCCCGGATGCAAACTTAAGCTTTTAATGCAGCGTCGATGGTATCATTCCAACTTCATGAAACCATGGGAGTCCTAATAATAGATTGAACGAAGATTTGATGTCCATTACTTGAAACAATATGGAAAAGGTCATTAGCCCAATCAATAGCTCAAGGTCAACTTCTCCCATTATCTCTTTTCTTGTATTATCAAAACCTCGGGTACTGGTTCTTGTGGGTCTCAACATGCACGGATCTATCCCAATCTTTGTGGAGGTTCTTAGTGGGCATATATTCAGAGCAGACCCATTGTCAATTAACACTAAAGGGATTATCATATTTTTGGATTCCACAGTAATATTGAGGGATTTTGAGTGACTACTTCCCTCATCCGATAAATCAGCATCTGAAAATGAAATGGCATTTGGAGCCATCACTTGACCAATAATCTGCCCGACTTCCTCTGGGCTCACTTGAAGTGAAACGTGCGGGTTCTTTAATGCCCCCATTAAAGCTTGAAAATGGAGTGGGAACATCATTAATAGATCTCATACAGTGATGTGAGTTGGCATCCTTCTCAACTGGGTCTCTAGTATATGTTCTCGACTCATTTTTTAAAAAGGATTAATGGCACTATCTTTCTTTCCCTCGGGTGGGGCTTGTGCTATTATCGGTGCTTCTGACTGCTTAGATATCTTTTCAGATCTCATGATAAAATCTATTATCCCTTCTCTACTGCTGTCGGCATTGGCATCTGTCTGCTCATAAATCAGCGGGACCTGATGAGGATTGTAGGTTGGTCCCGAAATCTAAAATGGTGTAGCTGTCGGTAACTAATGCATTTGTACCGTTGGCTCCGAGGGGGTGGGTAATACTTGGTTTACCTCAGTGATAGATGGTTAGGCGGTAAAGTTGGGCCAGGTTGCGGTGATGAGGTTTATGGGTGGTTGCACCGAGAGTAATGGGGTAGGAGCGGGCCATTGATAGTTGATAGGAGATGATGGGGGATGGGGGACTTGATGGGATACTGGGTAACTGATGGGGGTGGCAATATAGGGTTGATATGCATTTATTTTCATATAATTGATGGGTATGGGTGATGGGAAATAGGCCGTAAGATCTAGGGGTTCAATCTGTGGTGTAGGATTGAGGAAATAATCAGATAAATTCAAGGGTTCAATCACCCCAATACTTCTTCCTTCATGGTTTCTTAGCAAAGGTGCCACATAATTCTCCTGGTCACTAATGTAATCTGATGAGTCAAATTTTAATTCTTCACATTCCTCTATCATCTCTATGGTGGGTCTGGGACTTGCTCCTCCGGTAGGGTGTGGGGGTAAAGGAACCTGATGTATATTCGTGTGCTAATTCACTTGGGAAGGTGCTGGTGGAATGATTTTCTCGATCTTAATCAAATCTTGTATTGCGTGCTTCAATGGGAAGCAGCGATCAGTCGGGTGACCTGGACCCTGATGAAAATTACAATGAGTGCTGGGGTCGTAATTCTTCAGGATTGGATTAGGAGGAGGTCATGGTTGGAGGGCAGTAACTAGTCCCTTTTCTATTAGTAAAGGTAAAAGTATATTCAAAGACTGCCCCAAGGGCATAAAAACTCGATCGTAGCGGGCCCTCCTCTGCTAAGGAGTCATCTGCATTCCCTGCCCTTTTCATGTAATCTGCATCAGCTCAGTTCTGACTAATGCTGACTGTGCCACCTTAAATTGGAATGGGGTTATATTATTATTAGGCCTGGTGTTGGCAATGTTTTGGATATCGGCCCCCATTCTTTTCTCATTCCGCTACTCAGAAAATTCTCTAACTCTGCTACCTCCCCCAGGTACATTTTTGCTCAGGCGACCTTCCCTGAAAGCATCTTCATAGTGATTGGTGTTTCTTACCAGATCAGCAAAGCTGGACTGCTGCTGGTATACTAGAAAGTTTGAGATCACTGCAGAGTGTTGTTAGAAATCATTTCTATTTGCTCGCCATCAGGTATCATGTTTCTAACCAAAGCTGCCAATGCTCTCCGATGCCCCAAATAATCGCTAAAGGTTTCATTCGGGTTCTGCTTTAAACAGGCTATGTTTGACTTATGCGGTTCAATGTCTATATTGTACACATACTGTTCTTGAAATAAATGCGTCAAGTCCTTCCAGGTCTTTTTCATAGATGATTCTAAGGATGTGAACCACCTCAAAGATGAGCCAGTCAAACTTTTCTAAAAGACCTTTATTAATAGTCTTTCGTCCCCCCCAGACTGGCACATGCCCCCACAATAAGATTTGAGGTGTGTTATGGGATTGTCGGTGCCGTTATATTTATCAAAAGCTGACATTTTAAATTTTGGAGGTAAGGGGACCTCAGCGAACAGACACAAATTCGAGAAGTCCTTGACATGGATTTTAGCACCACCCATCTTCAACAACAACTTCTAAATTTTGGCTAACTGCTCTGACTCCTTGGACATGGGGGCCACTTTCTCAGTAGTCTGTCGGGACTCACTCTGTGCTACCAAGGGGTGGATAATTAAAGGAGGGGGATTAATGCTGGTTAATGCCCTGGCATAGGCACCACTATTCCTAATCTTGTCCTCTTCATACTGCTGATCTACATAAGGTGCAGTGAGGGAGGGATTCTCTTATTGGTGCTGCAAGGACTGGATGGGAATGGTCTGAACAGGGGTTGGGTGAGTCGATTGAATGTGAGGGAAGGTTTGTGCGGTGATGGGATGACTGGAAGCCAAATTTTAGGGTGGGGTTTGATGAGGCCACTGGGAATGGGGAAAGGTTTGGAACTGACTTTGGGAATTTGGGATATGGGTGAATTGGGGTTGATGTAAGGCATGGGTTTGACCTGGGTATGAGGGTTGTGGGTGAGTAAAATTTTGGATGAATTGTGAAGGGTATGGGTGTGATGTTCCAAGGTTAGGGCCTTGCTGGGCTTGGGTCTAGGCCATGAAGCCTTGGGAGAGTTAGGTTATAAAGGTCTGGCCTATGGGTACCTTCACTGAAAACCCTCAGGAGACTCCACTCCTCCACTAGGGATAACCTAGGGGTTTAAAAGGTTTGGTGCATGCGCTAAATGCACCCGTGTTCCCTACAAAAGTGCATTTAATTTCATAAGTTAGTTGTTTTAAATTTCACTTTGCTCGAGGACTAGCAAAGGTTAGGTTTGGGGGTGTGTTGAGCACTGAAATATACCACTTTGTACCCCTTAACCTGACCTATGATGGACCTTTGAGCATGTTAATAATGTATTTTAAGTGTGTTTTTACAGATAACATCAAAATAAGAGCTTAATGCTGCAATCCATGCTTTTGAAGCCAAAAAGAAGGAATTTTGTGTTTAGCAGTGGAGCTGATGGATTTATTGAAAAGGCACCATGGTGGTTCACGCTATTGGGGCATTTTAGCATGCTCTGGGGGCCTTGAAGACCTACTAAGAGAGAGAGTGGTGCAACCCAAAGGTTAATGAGGTGCTATGCAGTGATGCAACATTTTGTGTTTGTAGCAAGGCAGCACCTTGGAGGGAAGACAGCAGCAAATCAGCACCTCAAGGCATTTTATGCGAACAGCTGCAGAGCAATTCAAGTGGCATATTACAGCTACAACATTAATGCACTCGAGTACTTTAAGTGTTGAAGTTCATCTACTCGAGCTGATGATGGAAGCCCATGAGCAGCACAGCTGCAAACTTGAAGAATTCGAGCAATTTAGAGGGTTGGTGCAACCACTCGAGTGGTTTAAATGCATGATTTAGTGAACCCCACGAGTGGTTCGTGTTGAAAACCAACCCCTCGAGTGGTTTAAAATGATAAGATCCAACCTCTCTAGTGGTCGGTTTAACCCCACGAGCTGGTATGTGCTGAAATCAAGTTACAATTTTGAAATCAAGCTCTCAAGTCTACAATCTGTGAAAGATCTCAAGTCTGTTCACTGAAAATGGCTTTGTAAAATAGTGGAGGAGCTGGATCGTAGCAATCCCTCACTTGGCTACAAACACAAGTGCAGGGAAGAAGAATCCAGCTCTGCCCTATGATCCAGATCAATCTTAGGGCTATACTCTATCCTGTACAATGGTCAAAGGGTATCCCAGAGGTTAACCCAATCACAGAGGTTAAACTAGAACGATAAACCCACTGTGCCACTATGTGTGCATGGCTACAAGCTCATGCAACCATTGGTGCATAAAACCCATACACCTCTATTTGAAGAACACAAAAAAATATAGATTAAATGAAGCATTAGAAATAGCATTTCATTGAATATAAAGGACTTACAATGATCTGCCCTAAAGGCAGCAGTCTCTGCAAACTTCCAAAACTGCTGACTGAGTTATTACAAAATAGATTGCAAAACAGAATTAAACCTAGATGCTACAAAGATTTAGCTAGCAATGCTGCTGAGAAAGAGAAAGAAGAAAAGAAAAGAAAAGAAACTCTCATCTAAAAATGGAAAACCTAAAGGTGAGCTCAGGCTAATCCTGGCTCTCATGAAAACCTAATCCTATGTGAGCTCAGGCTAATTCTGACTACCTTCCCAAGACAGCTTATAGCCGTATTTATACAATCCATATAGCAGTTACAAGCTTTAGCCAATCAGAAATAAACAAAAATAATCACTTTTGGAGCTGGTGTCGTGGCCCATTTGTGGTCAAGTAGTGCCTTGAGAAGTGTGGGATAGCTCAGCACCTTGGGATGTGGGCCCTAGCTGTTGTAGAATCCAAAAAATGCCCTTGAATGTTGAAATAGATGGCTGGAACCTATGCCTCGAGTGGATGAGGCTTCAAAACATGAATCTCGAGTGGTTCCCGAGCAGTTGGAATGCTTCACACAACTTCAAGTTGCATTCTCAAGCAAATCTTGAGAGGTTATCGAGTGGATAACTAGCTTCAGAAGGCAGCTCGTAGGTTGAATAGCTTCAGGCATTTCAGCCCGATAGGATCACGAGTTGTTCTCGACAGGTTGATTTGAAGCATTTTTTAGCACTGCAACTCGACAGGTTGGCCCCAGAACAACTCGACAGCATGGTGTGCCACAACAATGCAGCTCGTGAGGTTACTTTTAACTGCTCGACATTCAAGTTTCCTTCAGCATTCTGCTCATGAGGTTTATGCTTCAACTCGAGAGGATGGTTTCTGCAATAGAGCACTCGAGTAGATGGTGAGCTTCAGGTTTTGCATCTCGAGAGACTCTCAAGAGGATGAAATTCAAGGCATAAACTTCTCGAGTATCTGCTGTTCCAGCAATGGCAACTGCTCGAGTGAATTAATTGCTTCAGCATGCACAACTCGAGAGGTTGGTTTCAGCATTGAAGTGCTCAAGTGTGCCTTTGCTTCAGCACAAACCACTCGACAGGATGGAGTTTTCAGCAATGAACTGCTCGACAACAGCAGCTGGCTTCACGTAAGTGCTTGAGTAGATTAAATGCAGCTGGTCTGCAGCTGCTTGAGAGGATTAATTGCAGCTCGATAGGTTAGTGTACAGCAGTGACATCATCTCGACAGGTTCAGTGCTGCTCGAGTGCATGGGCTTCAGCTGCTCGACAGCTTTAGGGCTTCAAACATCCACTCAACAGGCTGAGTGGCTGCAGCAATGAAGTGCTTGAGTGCTTGATTCAAGTGCTCAACAACATTAAAGGTTCAAATCTCCAACATTTACAGCTGCTTAAGTGGGTGGTCGCTGTTGCACAGCAGCTCCTGCTTTAGCAATTGCTCGATATCAGCTCTTAACTTCAGGTGCTCATCTCATGGAGTTCAGGTCTACAACTCAAGTGGATGAGATTTCAGCAACAACAGCTATGCAGCTGCTTTCAGCTTGGCTTGCATTAGCAAAAGCTGCTGGTGAGGATCTCTGGCATCAACATTGCAGCTGCTCTAGTGGCTGTTGTGCTCCACTCACAGTGTTGCATTGCTGCATATATAAATTGCTCAAGATCTGCTGGAGTGTGCAGTTCCTTGGGATCGGAGTTTAAGATTTAAATTGCAGCTTGACATGGCTTTAATGCTGCAACATGTGAGGCTGGAATTTTAACCACCCTTGATGTAGACTTCAGCAGAAGCAGCTGCTCAACAGGTTGGCCGCAACAATAAAATGCTTGAATGGTTGCTTGCAGCAGCAATGCAGATTGGATTTTAAGCTCGACAGAATATTGCAGCAGCAACTTGGTCTGCTTTAGAACTGTTCAACTATATATATATATATATATATATATATATATATATATATATATATAGATATAGATATATATATATATTTCAGCATTGAAGTATTATAGTTGTTGTGGTTGTTGGAGATTGAAGCTTCTGTAGTGTGCCACTTGAATTGCTAGTTGGCTGCTGTGTTCCATTCAAGGTGCTGCCTTGCTGCATAGCACCTCTTGCTGTAACATTAATATGCTTGGGCTGCTTGTAAGGAAAGTGTTGTAGCTGTCATGTGCCCAACTATTGTTCTATTTAATCAGCTGCAGCAGCACAGTACTAACTTTGGGCACAACTTCTCTCTCTCAGCGGGACACCTAGGACCCCAATGCATGCAAAACACCCCCAATAGTGTGAAGCATCATGGTGCAGTCAATGTAATTCCCATCAACTCCACTGCTTAATTCAAAATTCTTTCTTCTTGGCTCTAAAATGCTGGATTGCTGCACTAAGCTATAAATTCTTGTCATCTATAAAAGCACACTTAAAAACTCATTATTAATCAGCTCAAAGGTTCATTAAAGACTAGGTTAGGAGGTGAAAAGTGATATATTTAAGTGACTAACACACCCCCAAACCTAATCTTTGCTAGTCCTCGAGCAAAGAAAAAATTAAAACAGTTATTCTAATCAGTAAATGCTACTTTCGTAGGGATCATGGACGAATTTAGCTTATGCATCAAGCCTTTTAAACCCCTAGGTGATCCCTAGTGGAGGTTTAAAGTCTTCTGAGGGTTTTCAGTGAAGATGCCCACAAACTTCACCATTAAAACAGTTAAGTATAGTGCAGCCAATGACAAAACAGATTTTAATAAATAAAACATCATTCTACACCTATTCTTTTAAAATTAGAGGAGATTACAGCAGTAATAAAAACAATTTAAAACTCAAATCAACATGTGTTTTGCATCTCTAACAATCATTTTATATCAAGAATACAATATGTGAAAATCAACACTAGGCTCACTATTAATTCAAAAATCAGTTTTAGATACTACCCCAATGAAGTTAAATTTCAAACCCAATCCTTACCAGGGCTATCTCTCAACAATGAAAATCTAAGGTGTTCACATTCTTAGCAGCTCAAGATCAGTCACAGACCATTGCTACTAATTTCTGACACCCTCATATTCTTTTCACCATAGATCAGACATCTCCTCATCTCCACATGACAGCTCACTTTACTTTGGATCAAGAAGGTTTTTTTGCTGGGTTGTAATGTTGCTTATGGTTGTGGTTTAAAAAGAAAACGAGGGGTAGAATGGATTTAAAACTGAGAAATCAGTAAGGGAATGAGGTGATTCATGACTTCACAACCTTCATTAAAGCACAACTTCATCTTCCTTGATATTTTTTAGATCCAAAGTGGTCAGCTTCTTCTCTTCTTTTTAATTTTTAGACGAAGTACTTCTCTTGAGTTCTCTTTCTATTTATTTATTTATTTATTATTTACTTTATTTTTTTATATGAAATGCCGCACATGTTCCACAGATACACTGTTGTTTTTGTCTTTATTTTCTTCTCCTTCCACCAAATATTGAACCCAGCCCACCTATCTTCACTTCTTCTCCTTTACCTTTTGAATTCTCATAGTGAGGGTAAGGTTGAATCAGGTCAATGAGGTTTAGGTGCAAGTACTCTGCTGTTTGTCAAAGATAAATTGAATTTCTAAGGCCCAAGGAGTGTATGCAAAAGGACAGTTCAATGGGTAGGAATTTCAGGCTCAAACTGTCCAAATGAAGGCCATAGATCATCTCCTTAGTATCATGAGTGCTGCCAATCAATTTTAATTTAGAGAAGCCTAACTTCTAGTAAAAAAGTATTGATTCAGTCATTCCTTAGAACAAATTTTTTTTTCCAAAGATACTCTTCAAAAGAAATTGACAGGCCCAAATCTCACTGTGTATGGTCTTCAATTGAACTCATAGGGTATATTTTCATCTTTTTCTCTCCTCTCTAGTTCACTAAGTACTAATTGAAAAAAAAAATTTGATGTTAGCTTCATGGAAGTGCTAAATTTTTTTTAAAATTTTTAGTTTTAAAATGTCTAAATTTTTTTTTAATTTCCTCTCTCTAACATGGTTAGGTGAGAATTGACTTTATTCAACCAACACTGTTGCACTCAAATTAACTATTTTACTGGCCTAGCACCCTGTCATACCCCCAAACCTAAGATAAACAGTGTCCTCACTATTTTAACGGTAGTCTCATTAAGGGAAGCAGGGTTTGCAAAAGAAAAACAACTAAAGTATAAAAGAAAATTAAAGGGAACATAAACTAAAAGATTGCAGAAAATTATACTAAGAAAGAGAAAGTGAGAATTTAAACCTAATGACAACTAAGAAAACAAAATAACTACACAAATTCCTAAAATAATAACTGTGTACAACAGAAATTACACTAAAACAAATAGCAGTAAAACTAAAAACAGCAAATATATTAAAAATAGTAACTATATGAAACTCCTAAAATAGTAAAATCCTAAACACAACTTCCTAAAAATGATCTAAGTATGAATCTACATTAATGGCAAAGAATCATCAACATTAATAGCTCACATTTCAAAGAAAGATTCAAAAAAAATCAAAGCACACGATCACAATATATACAAAATTTTAAAACACTAAAAACATCTTTGTTACATATGATACATAGCTGAGATTAAATATCAGTAGGTCTTGAAAGTAAATGATTTCAGAGGCTCCACAAACTTTTCAAAATAGAATATGAGCTTCTGCTCATTAACCTTCATGATTCTTCCCAAAATTAAGTACCAAGCTCTCAGCAGTTCGGATGGGGATGCATGAATGACAGTAAATTGGTCACCCATCTAGACCTCAGCTTAACTGGAAAGAACTTTAACGTAGAAGTTAAAAAGCCATACCTTTGCAGATGCGTAGGCATCAAACCTCAGTTCTTCTAGCTCCAAACTAGCAGTTGCATGAGAGATGTAGGGAGCATCTCCAGCTCCGCATCAGGTGGATAGTCAATAACTAGTTGAGGGAGGGGCAGCAGGGCAGGTGTCCAAGTGGACCGCTGTATTAACCCTACTGAGAAGCCCAAGATGATTAATTTTTTTAGCACACAAGTGGGGGCCTCCTCAGTCCATACTTCAATAATTTTCGCAAATACCTCAACCCTGTCTAGCTGTTTGGGTGAGGTGTCTTCCACCATCTCATCAACGACAGCAACTATCAAACAATCCTCATGTCCTCCAACAAAGCCATCTCTTTGTAAGAAGGGAAAGACCATTTTAAAAATTTGAGGAATGGCAGATGATGTACTGCTAGTACTCATCTACGAACACATCATTCTAAAAATAAAATATTTATATATATATATATATATTTTTTCTTTTTTTTCTTGGGCTCAACAACAGCCCTATTATTCAGAACAAAAATAGAAAATAAAGAAAGACTGTTAAAATGCTAAGACTACAGCTGTAATTTCTACAAATAATAAAAAGACAAACAAAACTAAAATAGAAAAGAAAGAAAAAGTGTAAAAATTAAACAAAAATTACAGCTGACATTTATTCAAACACTACAACTACAAAGAATAAAAATGAAACTCAAATTACTATACTTAGAGCAAAACTCCCAGGCAATGATGCCAAAAACTTATTAGATTCAATTGTTTGTGCTTTTATTATTGAAAATATGGTAATAATATGGCAACAAAATGAATAAAAAAGGAGGAGTGAAAATGGAATGAAACAACCCAAAAATAGCAATCTAAACTCATAGTCTTGCATGATCCAGGGCAGTTATAGCAAGTTTTGATAAGTAAGAGTTTGTCCCATGCACAGTGATGATCTAAAAACTTAAAGGCGTATAGTAAACTCCAGATCTGACTATAGATCTGGCAACTCTAAACCTACACTAGAATGCAAGATAAAGAGATGGTGTTTAGGCATCATAAAACTAAACTAAACTTAAAATAGAAATAAAACTACAGCTAAAGAAAGGGGGTAACGAAGGAAGATAATAGTGTGGTGAAATAAAATAAAAATGTGAAGAAGTAGACAGTTATGGGTTAATCTTCACTGCAACTCAGATCAAGAACTAGATCTAAAGCATTCCTTCATTTGGCTACACACACAAGTGCAAGGTAGAAGAATCAAGCCTAACCCAGAGACATGAACTGATCTTAGGGTTATATACTGTCCACTTAAATGGTCACAGAATATCCTAGGGATTTCATTCAATCATGGGGTTAAAATTAAAACAAGAAAACTATTGCAGACACTATGTTTGTAAGGCTGCAAGCTCATGTAACCATAGGAGCAAGTAGTCCATGAAGATCTAGTAAAAACCACTAGAAATCACAGGTTGAATGGGAAATCAAATACGAATAAATGAAATATAGCTCAGAATTAACTCTAAATCCCATAATTCCTTTACAATGTCACTGCTTACAATGTTGTGCTCAAATCTACAATCTGTGCAGCATCCAATCCCTTAAAAAGCCTATGAAACTCTTTATTACAGCTTATAGCCTCACCCTAGCTACTGGAGAAGTCCTAGCCAACCATCATTGGCTAAAGGAGAAGGGAAGAAGAAGAAGAGGGAAAAAGAGAGGAAAAAATTAGAGGGAAAATGAATTCAAACTTTGCTCTGGCTCTCCCAATTTTTGGATCATCTGACAATGCGATTGCCTCTCTATTTATACCTTTTTCTTAGATCTGTTTCAGCCAATCAGAATTTAGAAGAATAATGCTATTATGTTGATGTGGCTGATCCCTCTTCTAGAAGCTTTCTCCTATTGGTTCACAACTGACAAGTATATGTGTGTTAGTTAGCATTCACGCTCGTGCCTTGGAACGTGTGTGCAAAATCTGGAAGTTATGGCTGCTAAAGAAGGGCCATTAGAAGTTCCCAAAATAATTTTTGAGAGGTTTAGGGAGCTTCTTGATAGGTTTTGAAGTAGCTATCGATGCCCTCTATTTAGTTCTTCCTTCATCCTATCGACAAGTTACAATCCTGTCGACTGGTAAAGTCTTCGATAGGTTGTGGGTCATCTCGACAGGTTCTTGGAAGGCCCTGTCGAAAGCTTCTCTTGATCTGCTTGATAGGTTCATTTGAACCTCGCGACCTCCCCTGCACCTTCAAATAAGGTGTCGACAGGATTCTTTCTTTACAAGCACAACCAATCGGCAAGCAACTAGAACCTTGCGATAGCTTCCTGAATCCTCTCGGTGGCTCGGTATGTGAGCTTCAGAATCTCTCGACAGCTTTTACCTTCAGCTGGCATCTATCTTTGGTGCACTGTCTTCCATCTGTTAGCGCCCAACAACCTTTGAGTGGGTTTAATATGTCTTCTTTGTAACTGTGCTTGGTATCAAGCATGCCTTGTTGAGCCCCTGGCTTTCTCATAAATTTATAGAACTCTGATTGCTTGACTAACAGGCCTTTGGGTTGTTGTGAACACATGATGAGGAATAGATTGCTTCTTTGGCCTTTTTAGGTGGATATCTACACTAAGGCTGTATTTTATTGCTTATCTACAAAACATACTTAAAATACCTTATTAGTCAGCTCAAGGGTCCAGTAAAGGTCGGGTTAGGAGGTGAAAAATGGTATGTTTCACTACTCAACATACCCCCAAACCTAAGCTTTGCTAGTCCCTGAGCAAAGAAGAAATTCAAAACAATTATTGAAAATGTAAAATGCCACTTTTGTAGGGAACACAGATGCATTTAGCATATGCATCAAGCCTTTTAAACCCCTAAGTGATCCCTAGTGGAGGAGTGAAGTCTCCTAAGGGTTTTTAGTGAAGTTACCCACAAACTTCCCCAATGGTTCAGTTAATGTTAATGTGGCATGCTGAGAACAAAAATCAAGCCAAAATGAAATTCATTCGACACCTTGTTCCTTTAAGTTCAGAAGGTTTTTATCAAAAACACAACCTTTTTGAAACTAATTTTCTGTTGCACTTCCTTCACAATCAATCAACTCATGTCAAGGCATTTTATCCGAAATTTAATACATAGCTATCTATCAAATTGAGAATGTTTTGTCATGACACAATCCCCAACAAACATAATTTTAGCCCCATAGCTCACCAGGATTGTTACTCAGAATGAAACTAGAAGGGTGCATCAGTTCACACAGCTCAAGAGCAGTTACAGTCCTTAAATAGGACTCTAAGCATGAGCATAGGCATTGCTCTAATTTCTAAAATTTTTGAACTCTTTTCATCGTAGATCAAGCATATCCTTGTCTCCACATGACAGCTCCATCCATTTCAGGTCAGTATGGTCTTCTTATTGGGTTGTAATGTGGCTTATGGGTGCAATTTATAAAGAATGAAAGGGTATGAAAGGATTCAAGATTGAGAAATTAGTAAAGTAAGGAGGTGATGCATACACCTTCTTTACTTTAACATATCTTCATTTTCTTTTTGAATTGTCATATTTGAAGTGATCAGCTTCTTATCTTCTTGTAGATTTTCCAATGAAGTGACTTCTCTTTTCTTCTATTTTATTTCTCCATTTTTCTTTTCTTTTTGTATGCTTTTTATACTTTTTCTTCATCATTTTTATTTTATGGGTTGGAATGCCACCATTGTACATCACACTTGCCTTCACATGTATTTTCTTCTTCTTTTAACCATATTGTCAAACCTTGCTCCTCTAACTTCTTCCATTCCTTCACCTATAGCTTCTGAGATCTCAGAGTGAGGGTCAGGCTGCATTAGGTCATTGAGGTGTTGGGTTCAATTTTTTTAGGTTTTTTTATCAAAGAAAAGCTTGGATTTCAAGGCTCAATTGGTGTGTATGAAGGCCAGTAAAAAGGGTAAGGATGTTTTAAGCTCAACCTGACCAAGGAATGGCCTTACTTCATGTCCTCAATGTCAAGAATGTTGTCAAGTTGTTTTAAATTGGATTTGCCTAACTTCTAGTGAGCAAAACTAGATCCAATTAGTCCTTAGAGCAGAAATTTTTTTTGCCAAGTCACTCTTCAGGAAAAAAAATTCTTACGCCCAAATCTCACTGGGTATGGTCTTTCATCAAATTTTCTGGGGAGTATCCTCACAAATCTATTAGAAAGTATTTATTATTTTTATTTTTCCTTAAAAAAAATTCAGGTGGGAATTTACTTTATTTTCTCAATTTCTATTGAACCTTGCTACACTACTATTAACTATCCATTGGCATGACATACCTTGCCACACCCCCAAACCTATGAGGAGCAGCGTCCTCACTGTTCTAGAAGTGCAGTATGAAAGAAAAAAAAGAAAAAAAAAAAGAAGCATAAGAAAGAAACACAGTACACACATAACAAGTAGTCTAAACAGAACAAAAAGAAATTGTATTTATACCCAGAAAAAATTTGTACAATGGAAAACCAGAAACTACAACCAAATCCTAATTAATTACATGAGAAAGTAAGTAAGAAATCCTAGACATAGTCTAACATAAACATGACTCCGGCAGTACCCTCCCCGGCCTCGAACAAAAGATCCCTTTCAAAAAGAAAAGCGCCCCAGGCTCAGGGATATCCTCAACCTACTGCCGCTGGAAGAGGAACTGCAAGCCGGCAAAAACACAAAAAAGGGAAGAAGAGGGATTAAGGAGAAAGAAGTTGAGCGGGTGGTGGATGAGGTCGAGAGGGTTGGGGAGAAGAAGCAGGGTGTTCTATCTTCTATTTTTTCTTCATTCTCTTATTCTTTTTTTTTTCTCTTCCTTTGCCAGAATCCATTGCACTTCCTCGTATTCATCCCATAGGAATTGCAGTGGGTCCAACTCTTTAGGTGGTGGTGGGTCCAACCAGATCGGGTAGAATTTGTTTGGTTGATTCTGATCTATGGGTTTATCATCCGCCATAGTTGGAAGTAAGGAAGAACTGACAGAGACAACAAAGAATTAATGCAACGGAGGGGGAATTGGCCTGCTATTTAAAAGGCGAGGTTGGTGGAATATGAATTGGCAGAATAACTGTTAAGGCATTGTTGGCAATAAATGGCATGATAATGGTGGTAAGCATGGCACGCCGTGTGAATTATTATGGGGAATGACACCGTGGAGTGTGTGTTTGACTATTTTTACACTGAGAGTTAATGCAAGGAGATATGAGCAATTAGCGCGCTGACATACGATTGGGAATAAGGAAAAACGATCTCCGATAGGATTGGGGCTAGTCATCGATAGGTTGATGCAACCTGTTGAAGAGTAGAAAGGTAATGATTCTAGCGAAAGGTTCATTGCAATCCTGTCGAAAAAAAATAAAAAAGACAATAGCCATCCTTCGCCAGGTTCCTTGAATTCACCATTCATACTCTAAGAGGTTTTATGGACCTGGCGAGCATTACAACCACAACCTTTAGAAGCGATCGACAAGTTCAGCGATCCTGTCGATAGACAACTATACACTAGTAGAACCCTAATGACTATGCTAAATAGTACTAACACCAAAATAGCTACTATGGTACATATTATATAGTGTTGAGAATCAATCAAGTAATGGAGGTTCTTGAAGGGAAGTGGTCATCATGGGATCCATAGTTTCAACTATAGTTTTGAGCCTCTGACCATTTACTTTCATAATCCTACCATCGTTAGGATCCTTAATTTCTACTGCTCCTGATGGGGATACATGCTCAACTATGTAGGGTCCCTCCCATCTGGATTTCAATTTTCCTGAGAAAATTTTTAACTTAGAGTTGAAAAGTCATACCTTGTTGCCAACAATGAACTCTTTTCCTAACAAATGCTTGTCAAAGAAGGCGTTGGTTTTCTCCCTGTAGATTCTCGCATTGGAATAAGCATCCAACCTCAGCTCCTATAGCTCAGACAGCTGGAGTTTCCTCTGAATGCTAGCAGAAGTTAAGTCAGTATTTAATGCTTTTATAGCCCAATACGCCTTGTGCAGAAGTTCCACTGGTAAATGGCATGCCTTGCCATATACCAGTCTTGTGATAGCCCGGATTTCGATACCCCGAAACCCATGTCATCGGCATGACCCTCAAGGTCGTGCCTCATATACTTAAGTGGACCACTTGGTATAACTACACAACCATAAAGCAAAGCATATACACAGGAAGTACTACTGAACTAAATCTCCCATGCATTAATGATATATATAACAAAAACTCAAAAGACGGTTCTAATCCCATGCCACTGCATGAGCAGAAGAACCAACACGAACCAGTGGTGACAAAAGAAGATCACCCCAGATGGTTCACCAAAATGAATATCCAAAAATATGTGTCCTAATACATCACTTTTACAAAATGGCTGGACATACCAAGCCGTATAATTAATCTCTCAAAAATCAAAGTACGCAAGGAGTCTTCTAACAGAATTCTTCAGGAGGGGGCTCAGATTCCACTACTAGAACATAATCCGAGTCCTCAGGATCAATGTCTCCAGAAGCAGCCGCTATCTCTGAACTTGTGACGTATTGTCAAAAGGAATGAGCTACATCCTAGCTCAATAGAGAAAGACGGAAAGAACATATAAATCTATTTTACTCACATCTATTTCATGATATAATCAAAACATGAATGATCAATATAAACAGTTAGAAACAGTTGAATTTACTGGGAACATGAAATGAATGCAAACTGTTGCTCTACACATGTTTACTTATTTTCAACTTGATCTCATATGACTAGGATTTTGGTCTCAAAACTTAAAGCATTTAACTTAAATAATCCCCGAGCAATATAGCATCGATCCTCGATGGAATACCCTCCATCATCGTCTAATTAGACTATTTTAATCATGTGATACCAACCCAAGTCCCTTTCTCATAAGTGATGGGGCACAACTCTCTCTTACATCCCTGGGATGTCAATTGGTGTACGGATTGGCCACAGTACCAGTAACGGATATCCTGCCAAGTCAGTCGCAGTTATACCGACGTGTCGGTGGGGTATTCTACAAACCTTAAATCATTTGTGCAATTTACATATAGTTTAACACCATGTATTTGTGCAAAATATACTATTCAAATCAGGTTTGGTCTATTTCACATAGATCCACATTTAGTTACACATCCCCTGGGGATGTCACATGTTCATACGCATCACACGGATGCCCACATCTCATACACATCCCTGGGATGTCATGTGCTTATCAGTTTGCTTGTCTCTTAGTGTACACACGCACACCCCTTAGTTCCACATGCTTAACTACTTTTTTTTATAAAAGAAACATTTAAAGTATCTCTATGCACTCAACTTAACATGCAACACACATTTTCACATCACTACATACATGCTATCGTAATCAAAATACATGTTCAAAGAATTCCCTACCTCATTGCAAAGCCATCAACCAAAACACTTCCATATTCTATAAAGGCTCAAGCGCATCAATACTCGCCACACCTACATTGCGTGTGCCAACATACTCTTAGATGAGCCCCAAAGAATCCTGGAAATCATAATTCTCAAGAATTTAACAACATAAACTAATTATTTATGTTATACCTCGCGCGACCGAGTACCGTTCATCGCTCGAGCGATCACTTAAGCTCGCTCGAGCGATTATAAGCGAGGTACTTAACCTTGCTCGAGCGATTATAAACGAGGCACCATGAGTTCACATGAGCCCTCGCTCGAGCGAGCTTTCTGTTCACAAAGCTTCTCGCTCGAATAAGTCCAGAACATTTTTTCTCTTATACTTTTTCCCTTCCTCGCGTGAGCAATCTATTATAACCGCGTGCCTGAGGACCGATCACCATTACAGCTCAATCATCTCGAGAACTAACTTCCTACCTCATTAATACCCTATTAAATATCAAAATAATTCTACTAACAATTAATACACCTATTTAAAGAACATATAATCATTAAAACATACCTTAGATCGATGGATTCTCCTCTAGATTCGATCCAAGATCTATAAAATTAAAGAGGGTTTCAAAAACCCTTCTTCTAAACCCTTTCTTGATCATCCACCAGCTCAAGAACCTTAGATCTTCCTTACCCTTGTCACCACACCCTCGTCATCTCATGTATTTGAAATCTAAAAAGTGAATCCAACCTTTTCTCAAAAGGAAATCCCTATTTCTAGATCCCTCTTAACCAAATCCTCTTCTTCTCTCTCTCTCTCTCTCTATTTCACTCTCTCCAAGCTCAAGAAAAATGACTTGTGGGAGACTCCTCCCCCTCTTTCTCTAACTTGTTTTGACTAGTGTGCTAACCACACACATTTACATTAGTATTTTGCATCCATATAGCTTACATACTAAACATGAACACTTACGGTGTGCATAGAAATTGTGGTTCCCTTGTGAACCAAAAACACACAAGTGCGGTGTGCATCATGCGTGACTTACATTGTTCCCAAAAACCAGGGAAACACACAAGTGCGATGTGCATTGTGCATGACCTACACTGTTCCCAAAAACTGGGGTTATTACATTCACCCCACCTTATAAAATTTTTGTCCTCGAAATTGACAAAAGACTATTCAAAATAAAACTACACACAAGCAACAGGGGTAGCCGAACAGGTTACCCATGTAGTCCAATCATCTAATTAAGCATTTAGACAAAAGTGATCCATAATCACACCTGCATTAGGACAAACATAATCCATATTCCTTATAGCAACTGATAAAATACCCATTCTAAAACAACCTGAAAATATAACAGATAATATTTCACCCATTCGAATTCAACGTGAAGTATAACCACCAATATACGACTATTATCACAATCGATATGATACCCATTTCAAATTCACTTGAAGTTATAACAACCAATATAGCAGGTATTATCACCAGTAATATAATACCTATTTCCAATCAACCTGCCACGAGAGATATGAAACATATTGCAGTGAACTCAATAGTAGTCAATTAGGACTACACACTTCCACACATTCGGGTATGACTACCCACATTCACGAGCACCTGCAAAATAAAACTATACACAACCACATATTCTGATATGACTATAAAAATTGATCTCATTTAACCATAAAGAAAGAAGAACTATATACATATAGCTATCCCATGTCAAATAACAAAATTGTGACAACCATGTCACCATAGTTTCAAGGATTTCTATCCCCCCAATACTTTGTTCATCAAAACAATGATATAAATATTACAGATGGCATTTTCAAAAAGAAATTTAACTTTCTATTGATGACCTAGTCATCACCCTGCTCATACTCCTCATCATCGTCATCGTCATCGTCGTCGTCGTCGTCCGCCTCCTCATCGTCATCGTCATGACCAACCTCCTCGACTGTAGTCGCGCCAGCTATAGTTGCCCTAGTAGCAGGACCTGAGCTAGATGCACCAAAGATGGTGCCCCACATAGTATCGACGCACTCTCAGAATGTCTGTGGGAATCCATGGCTCATGAGGTCTTTGGGGAGTGTCTCTTGAAACCTCTGGTGTGAGCGGATCTCTCTCTCCTGGAGAAGGATGTCCTGTAGCATACCGCTATCAGTGGTAGGGAAAGGCTGTGCTGAGGAAGTAGATGGAGCAGTTGAGTCGGGTTGTTGCTGAGTCGCCTGTTGTGCGAGCTGATGATCTCTCTTCCTCTTTAGGTTATTGTGGAGGCTCTTTAAGTTTCTACTTAGGTCATGGCCGATGAATGGGACGATGTTATCAATGAGGATGGGCTCGTCCCCTCTCATTTGAAAGCCTTCTTTCCCTTTGCACAAGTCGAAGAGTTGGGAAATGAGATGGGCGTAAGGTAAGCGATTAATGGGTAGTGGAATATCACCCTTCATATTTCATTTAAGAGCATGGATAATGCCCTTGAGAACCACCCTAGGTGCACTAAACTATTTGTTGTGGAAAGCAGAGTGCAACGCATTCAAAAATGAGTCACGACAGTCCTGGTCGTGGCCCGCAGGGTATAGATTTTTATTGAAAATGATGTTGAGAGGCCACATATGTGGCAGCAACTGGGACCAAGTGATAGATTGTCCTGATGCAGTGGTGCCGCCAGTAATGTCGGCGATAATCGTCTGAAAAGGTATTTCTTGGGCAAAAGGGGGTTGAGAATTTGGTTCTTGAGTGTAGGTGCGAGGGCAATTAATGGCGAGTGAAATGTTGGCATCGCCAAACTCAAACGACCTTCCGTCGATTTCAACGACGAGAATGTCTTCGTCGGTCATAGTTTTAAGGGTTTGATAAAATAATTTAATGAGCCGTGGATAATATCGAGCTCCAAATGGTGCTAATAATGATCTTGTACGATTGTGCGTGAGGAAATCTGAAGTCCATTTTGTGGACGTAGGATCCCGAAAGCAAGTGGGGTGGATTTCCCACTCGGTTTCAAAGATTTTGACCCCCTACCAATCAACTGGTTGGGACGGTGCTTGTGTTTGAAGTGGTGGTGGTGGAGGTGGTAGTTGTTGAGCCCTGTTACGAGAAGATGACGATCGAATCACAATCTTCTTTCTAGGTTGAGGGTTAGGGCTTGTAGAAGTCATTAGGGTGTCAAGAAAACCAAAATCAATGAAAATAAGGTGGATTTAGGGCAGAAATAACCTTTTTATGTGTTTTGAATGGATCAGAATGTTCAGTTCCGGCTTGAAATCATTCGTAGAGAAGAATCCCCAAAGCAAAACCCTAAACCCTAGTGCCCCAACCTCCTCTTGCGTGAAGAAATGGGCAAAATAGTGATCGCCCCTTATTTATACTGCTGCCCTCGCTCGAGCAGTTATAAGTCCTCGCTCGAGGGAGTCTAGAACAAATTTGGCGCTATATTTTCATAAGGCTCGCGCGAGTGAGCTTAACTCACTGTTTGAGCAAATCCAGAAACATTTTTCTAGCTCATTTCTGTCCTGGACTTTTACCTCATGATACTTCTAACCTCTAGTCTCTTCCTAACACAGAATTTCCTTTCCAAGGCATTTGGAAATTATTGATTGAATGATCAATCTACCAAAATTGAAATGAACTATGCCCATAATTCGACAGAACTCATTCATTCATTTCAAAACAAAAATTTGTACATACACATGCCAAAATGTTATATATTACAACATTTGTAGGATACTAACTAGTGTTCACAAATAAGCTAGGTTACTATTCTCTTATATCCGCCTCACGCTCCCATGTTGCTTCTTCGGCTGGATGATTTCCCCACTTGACAAGCACTAGAGGGATCACCTTCGTGCATAGAATCTGTTCCTTTTGATCCAGAATTTGAGTTGCCTCCTCAATCATGGTCATGTCTTCATGCATTTCAATCGGTTGATCTCCCAAAACATGTGTTGGGCCGTTTACATACTTGTGGAGCATGGAGACATGAAATACATTATGCACACGATCAAAAATAGGAGGTAGTCCAATGTGATATGTGACCTCGCCGACACGACCCAGAACTTCGAAAGGCCCAAGATAACGGGGACTTAGTTTCCCCATCTTTCTAAATCTCATCACGCCCTTCATCGGTGATATCTTCACAAACACATGATCGCCCATAGCGAAGTCCACGCTCGTTCTTTTGATATATCTGTAGCTCTTCTATCGGCTCTTAGCCGATTTAAGCCTCTCCCTAATCATACAAACAATGATGGCATTATCTTCTAGTAACTCTGGCCCCAAAATAAACTTTTCGCCGGTCTCCTCCAAATTAATGGGTGATCTACACTGCCTCCCATATAAAGCTTCATACGGCACCATTATAATGCTATCTTGGAAATTGTTGCTTTATGCAAATTCGATCAATGTTAGATGTTGATCCCATGATCCTTGTAATTCAAGCATACACGCTCGGATCATGTCCTCTGTTACTTGATTCACCCGCTCTGTTTACCCATCGGTTTGCGGATGGAACACTGAACTAAAGTCTAATCGTATACCCATGCCTTCTTAAAACTTTTGCTAAAACTTGGAAGTATATAGTGGGTCACGATCAGAGACAATGTTGCTTGGAATCCCGTGCAAACGTATGATCTCCTTCATATTGAGTTCTGTGAGATTTCCTGCCATATACATCGTGTTGTATGGCAGAAAGTGAGCTGACTTGGTAAGTCAATCGACGATGACCCAAATTGCATTATACCTCTTTGCTGTACGCGACAAGCCCATGATGAAATTCATGGAGATGGATTCCCATTTCCACTCCGGTATGGGTAGAGGTTGTAGTAATCCGGCAAGATGTCTATAGTCTATCTTCATCTGTTGACATGTCAAACACCTAGACATATACTCGGCCACAAATATCACAATGCAAGTATCAAAGTGTGGTTTGAACACCTGATTCATCAATGTCATAAGCAATGTCGGTGCATTTGATAAACTAAATGGCATCACTAAGAACTCATAATGTCCGTACCGTGTCTTGAACGCCGTCTTTTATATGTCTTCTACCTTGACTCTCAGCTGATGGTATCCCGATCTCAGATCGATCTTGGAGAAATATCTTGCTCCTTGCAGCTGGTCAAATAGATTGTCGATCCTAGGCAAAGGATATCGCTTCTTGATAGTCAGTTTGTTTAATTGTCGATAGTCGATGCACAGCCGCGTCGACCGATCCTTTATCTTGACAAATAAGGCCGACGCTCCCCAAGGAGACACACTCAATCATACAAACCCTTTATCTAAGAGCTCTTGTAGCTGCTCTTTCAACTCCTTCAACTCAACAGGAGCCATTCGGTATGGTGCTTTAAAATTTGGCTCTGACCTAGGTGCTAAGTCGATGGCGAACTCCACCTCTCGTGCGGGAGGTAATGCCGGCAACTCTTCCGGAAAGGCATCTTCAAACTCCCGTACGACTGATATTTCTGAAAGGACATTTTTCCCTTTCTTGTCTTCTTTTAGAAATACCAAGTAACCACTGCATCCATTTTTGATCATGCGTTAAGCTTTAATGGCAGACACGAGTGGCATAAATTTTGTCCTTACCCCTACAAATCGGAATGATCTCCCTATATTCTGTTTAAAGATGACGACTTTATTCTTACAATCAATTATTGCACAATATTCTGACAACCAATCCATGCCAAGGATCGCGTCGAACCCTTGCATATCCAAGAGAATCAAATTTGCTTGCAGTTCAAAAACATCCCAATCTCGGATGGCTACTACTATTGACCTACAGACCAAGCCTGTATCATCGACTTGCCCAGTCGAAATTGGCACTGCCAAGACCAAATCCAATGTCTCCGGCTTGATCTTTATCTTCCTTGCAAGCTGAGGAGTAACAAATGAGTGGGTAGACCTTGGATTTATCAACATTCTAGCCTCGTACACTACAAAACTCCCTTTCCCATACACTTGTAACACACCTATAGATTACACATGTTTCAACAGTCTACTCATGCATCATATTACAACAAGAAATTCACTATATTAAACCATTTCGACATAGATATCATATATAATGCACCTTTTCTTTCTAAACTTAAATTTAATGCATTTCATACAATGAAAAAAATTCATCATTTCACCTTGGAAAATATCATTGGTGTGTTGGGCATCCTCGGCAGTAACCGCATATGTTCTTCCTTGCACGATCAGCTTCTTTGCTTGTAATGGTCTCGACATGGAAGCAGAAACCGTTCCTCCCTTGCTCATCTTCGGACAATCCTTAATCATGTGGCCAACCTTTCCATACTTATAGCATCCCCATGTACCCCTTCTACAGTCAGCAATTTTGTGAGCCTTGGCACACTTAGCACAACTCTCATTCGGTGTGGAAGAAGCAGCCCTAGAGAATCCTTGACTAACTGCTACACCGGTGGTGGCAGTCGGGCTCTCGTATTGGATCGGTCTCGCTAAGGTAGATACCTGTAGCCTGGAATAATTTGTATACGCAATCTGCTTGGAAACTGGAGCTAGTGGTGTAAATCTCAACTTTTTGTTCCCCGAGTCATACTCACTCACTCTCCCTTGAATTGCTCTACCTTTGTCCTGCTGCTCTCTTTGTTTGTACATATTGTTTATATCTCTTTCCGTGACTATTGCTTTTCCCATCACTTCTGCATAAGTTTCAAGCTTAAATATGGAGACCCTTTCTCGAACATTCAGCCTCAAGCCTGCTTCAAACTTACTAGCCTTCATCAACTCCAAGGTCACTAATTTCGGTGCAAATTGTGACAAACGATTAAATTCCACGCCATACTCTGTTACCGTCATGCTCCCCTGCACTAGATTTGTGAATTCTCTCCTCATCTGAACTCTCACCTGCTTAGGGAAATATTACTTGTTGAATTCCTGAACAAATTCCGCCCATTCCATGGACGGTTAGGAAGTTCAATCTCCCTTTTCCTCAACACCAATTTCCACCAGGGATTGATGTCTCCCTCAAGCTGGAAGGATGCCCAGCCTACCTTCTCATTCTCAATACTGTGTAGTCTCTCCTATAGTTTCTCGATTTGGTTTAACCACTTCTTTGCCTCCAACGGATCTGTCTGCCCATAGAAGCTAGGAGGCCTCAATCTCTTAAAATCGACGAACGATGAGGGCAACAACGCTAGAGGAGGTGGTGGCTGATTATTATGGGTGTTGGTAGCAGCTAATAATGCGGTCTGTTCGGCTAGTAAAGCTGTCTGCTGCATCTGTTGGGCCATTGCAGCAGCCACCGCTTCCATGGCCAATGCCATTCTATATGTCGCCTCATGAGGATTCCTCTGGTCTCTACTAGACCCCTCATGTAACTTAGCTTCACTTCTCACATTTCTACTCTGGCTACCTCTAGGTCGACCCCTTCTTCTAGAAGACATTACGCTCTGCAACATAAAACCAAGGTTTCGTTAGCAGAAGATCCCTATACTTTGACAAAACTCAAGGCTTGTCAGAAATCCTAAAGAAAATGCTTTGATACCAACTATGACAGCCAGATTTTGGTACCCTAAAACCCGTGCCATCGGCATGACCCTCAAGGTCGTGCCCCATGTACTTAAGCGGAACACTTGGTATAACTACGAAACCATAAAACAAATCATGTACACAGGAAGTACTACTGAACTAAATCTCCCATGCATTAATGACATATATAACAAAAAATCAAAAGACGGTTCTAATCTCATGCCACTGCGTGAGCAGAAGAACCGACACGAACCATTGGTGACAAAATAAGGTCACCCCAAATGGTTTGCCAAAATGAATATCCAAAAATATGTGTCCTAATATATCACTTTTACAAAGTGGCTGGACATACCAAGCCGTATAATCAATCTCTCAAAAATCAAAGTACTCAAGGAGTCTTCTAAAAGAATTCTTCAAGAGGGGGCTTAGATTCCTCCACTAAAAGGAATGAGCTAAATCCTAGCTCAATAGAGAAAGACGGAAAGAACATATAAATCTATTTTACTCACATATATTTCATGATATAATCAAAACATGAATGATCAGTCTAAATAGTTAGAAACAGTTGAATTTACTGGGAACATGAAATGAATGCAAATTGTTGCTCTACACATATTTACTTGTTTTCAACTTGATCACATATGACTAGGTTTTTGGTCTCAAAACTTAAAGCAATTAACTTGATCACATATGACTAGGTTTTTGATCTCAACTTGATCCATCGTCATCTAATTACACTATTTTAATCATGTGATACCAACCCAAGTCCCTTTCTCATAGGCGATGGGGCACAACTCTCTCTTACATCCCTAGGATGTCAACTGGTGTACGGATTGGCCACCGTACTGGTCATGGATATCCTGCCGAGTCAGCCGCAATTATACCGCCCCGTCCGTGGGGTATTCTACAAACCATAAATCATTTGTGCAATTTACATATAGTTTAACACCATGTATTTGAGCAAAATATACTATTCCAATCTGGCTTGTTCTATTTCGCATAGATCCACATTTAGTTACACATCCCCTGGGATGTCACATGCTTATACGCATCACACGGATGCCCACATCTCATACACATCCCTGGGATGTCATGTGCTTATAAGTTTGCTTGTCTCTTACTTAGTATACACACGCACACCCCTTAGTTCCACATGCTTAACTACTCTTTTTTTTAAAGAAACATTTAAAGTATCTCTATGCACTCAACTTAACATGCAACACACATTTTCACATCACTACATACATGCTATCATAATCAAAATACATGTTCAAAGAATTCCCTACCTCATCGCAAAGCCATCAACCAAAACACTTCAATATTCTATAAAGGCTCAAGTGCATCAACACTCGCCACACCTACATTGCGTGTGCCAACATACTCTTAGAAGAGCCCCAAAGAATCTTGGAAGTCATAATTCTCAAGAATTTAACAAAATAAACTAATTATTTATGTTATACCTCTCACGACCGAGTACTGTTTATCGCTCGAGCGATCACTTAACCTCACTCGAGTGATTATAAATGAGGCACCATGAGTTCACGCGAGCCCTCGCTCGAGCGAGCTTCCTCTTCACAAAGCTTCTCGCTCGAGCGAGTTTAGAACATTTTTTCTCTTACACTTTTTCCCTTCCTCGCATGAGCGAGAAGCGGTCACCGTTACAGCTCGATCATCTCGAGAACCAACTTCCGACCTCATTTAATACCCTATTAAATGTCAAAATAATTCTACTAACAATTAATACACCTATTTAAAGTACATGTAATCATTAAAACATACCTTAGATCAATGGATTCTCCTCTAGATTCGATCAAAGATCTATAAAATTAAAGAGGATTTTAAAAACCCTTCTTCTTAACCACCTTCTTGATCATCCACCAGCTCAAGACCCTTAGATCTTCCTTACCCTTGTCACCGCACCCTCCTCATCTCATGTATTTGAAATCTAAAAGGTGAATCCAACCTTTTCTCAAAAGGAAATCCCTATTTCTAGATCCCTCTTAACCAAACCCTCTTCTTCTCTCTCTCTATTTCACTCTCTCACCAAGCTCAAGAAAAATGACTTGTCGGAGACTCCTCCCCCTCTTTCTCTAACTTGTTTTGACTAGTGTGCTAACCACACACATTCACATTAGTATTTTGCATCCACATAGCTTACATACTACACAGGTACACTTAAGGTGTGTATAGAAATTGTGGTTCCCTTGTGAACCACAAACACACAAGTGTGGTGTGCATCGTGCGTCACTTACACTATTCCCAAAAACTAGGGAAACACACAAGTGCGGTGTGCATCGTGCGTGACCTACACTGTTGCCAAAAATTGGGGTTATTATAAGTCTGATAGGAGACATCCCAATGGGGGTCTTATATGCAGTCCCATAAACCCACAGGGCATCAAATAGCTTCAGAAACCAATTCTTCTGATCCACTCTCACTGTTTTATCCAAGATATGTTTGATTTCTCTATTAGAAATCTCCACCCGCTGGTTTGTGGGTGGTTTGCGGAGGCAACTCTATGTGTCATAGAGTTCTTTCTAAGGAGGTTCTAAAACTGTTTGTTGCAGAAATGGCTCCCCCCAACACTAACGATGGGTTTGGGGGTGCCAAACATGGAGAAAATATTGTCCTTCAAAAAGTTGAGGATAACCTTGTGATCATTAGTTCTTGTAGCTATAGCCTCCACCCATTTGGATATATAGTCCACAGCCACAAGAATATAATTATAACCATGGGAAGGAGGGAATGGGCCCATAAAGTCTATCCCTCAAATATCAAAAAGCTCATCCAAAAGAATGAGCTACAGCGGCATAGAGTTTCATGTGGAAATACTCCCCAATTGTTGGCATCTAGAACTTGCTTTGCAATACTGAAAGGCATCCTTGAAAAGAGCGGGCCAATAGAAGCCACTTTGAAGCACCTTTGCAGCAGTTTTGTTGCCACTGAAATGGCCTCCGCAAGCTTGCTCATGGAACATGGTTAGAATAGTTTTAAATTCTGTTTCAGGCACACATCTTCTTACCACATGGTCTACACAATAGTTAAAAAGGTAAGGATCCTCCCACATGTAATATCGAATCTGTGAGAAAAATAGATTCATATAATTCTTATTCCAATGTGGGGGGATTGTACCTGCAGCTAGATAGTTTAATATGTTGGCAAACCAGGGCACACTAATCTCTACAGCAAAGAGTTATTCATCTGGGAAAGAATCATTGATGGGCAAGCTCTCTTGTTCAGTAGTTGGGATCCTAGATAGGTGGTGTGCTACCACATTCTCAACCCCCTTCTTGTCCTTGATCTCCAAATCGAATTTCTGCAAAAGCAAAACCCATCTTATCGGTCTAGCTTTAGTACCCTTTTTGGACAAAAGATATTTTAGGGCTAAGTGGTCAGTAAACACAGTGATCTTAGATCCCAGCACATATGATCTGAATTTCTCCAAACTAAATACAATGGCCAATAATTTCTTTTCAGTTGTTGTGTAATTATGCTAGGCATCAGCCATTGATTTGCTTGCATAAGCCACTGCACTTGGTGCTTTGTCCTTTCTTTGTCTCCGGACTGCACCAATAGCAAAGTCTGATGCATCACACATCAGCTCGAATGACAAGGAGAAATCAGGAGCCTGTCAAATGAGAGCAGTAGTCAAACATATCTTTAGCAATTCAAAGGCAGCCAGGCATGCATCATTGAATTCAAATGGAACCTCTTTTCATAACAGGTGGCAAAGAGGTTTGGAGACTTTGCTGAAATCTTTGATTAACCTTCGATAGAAACCAACATCTCCCAAGAATGACCTGACTTGTTTGACAGTTTTGGGTGGGGGAAGATGTGAAATTAAATTGATTTTAGCTTGATCAACCTCTATCCCTTTATGGGAGACAACATGTCCTATGACAGTGCCTTGAGTCACCATGAAGTGACTCTTCTCCCAACTCAAAACTAGGTTGGTTTCTTCACATCTTTGCACCACCAAGCTTAGGTGGTGCAAGCATTGGCTAAAATCATCCCCATAAATGAAAAAATCATCCATAAAAATCTCCAAGAACTGATCAATCATGTCAGAGAAAATAGCATACATACATCTTGAAAGGTAGCAGGTGCATTGCATAGCCCAAATGGCATCCTTCTGTATGCAATGGTTCCAAAAGGACATGTAGAGGTAGTTTTCTCTTAATCTTGTGGGTATACAAGGATTTGATTGTACCCTAAATAACCATTAAGGAAATAGTAAAATGCCTTGCCTGCCAACTTATCTAAGATTTGATCAATGAAGGGCAATGGGAAATGGTCTTTGCTGATTTTCTCATTGAGTTTCCTGTAATCTATACACACCCTCCAACCAGTGGTCTGTCTAGTTGGGATCAGCTCTCTTGAATCTGCTTGACCTACGGTGTTACCGGATTTCTTAGGCACCACCTGGGTAGGTGCCAGCCATTGAGAATTCGAGATGGGGTAAATGACCCAACATCTAACAGTTTGACAACTTCTTTCATGACAACCTCCTGCATGTGTGGGTTCAATTTCCTTTGTATCTCTCTAAAGGGTTTGGAGTCCTCCTCAAGATGAGTCTTGTGCATGCACATAGCAAGATTTATACCCCCAAGATCTGCAATAGTCCATCCTATTGCGCCCTTATGCTTCCTTAGTACACAAAGCAGCTGTTCCTCCTGCTCAAGAGTGAGGGAAGAAGAAATTATGACTGGCAATTTCTTATTAGTTGCTAGGAAGGCATACTTTAATGATTTTTAGAGCTGCTTTAGCTCCAGATCTGGGGGACTGATGAGTGAAGGCAATAGGGGAGCCTTAGAAGGTGGTGGAAGAGATAGCAAAGCTGGTTTCCCTTGGTGATGCTTTGTTGGTCCCCTTTCAGAATTTACAGTTTGCACTTGCTCAAACTCAGATATGGAGGCTTTCTCTTCCACTATTTCATTCCACACTTCTCAAAAACATCAAACAAATCAGTATTATGTAGCAGCTGGGGCAGAGTTTCTTCCACCACCTCATCCAGCAGCTCAATGAAAAAACTATCCTCATTATCTAAATGGGGCTGAATGGCTGAATTGTACACATTCAATTTGACCTTCATATTTTCAAAAGTTACTTCCATGACCCCTGATCTACATTGTATGCATGCATTAGTAGTGGCCAAAAATGGCCTGCCCAAAATCACAGGGATGGAAGTAGCACACTTGCTTAGTTCCATATCTAGCACCAGAAAATCAGCAGGATAAAAGAATTTATCAACTCCAACCAAGACATCCTCTATGATTCCCATAGGCTTCATCTCAGATTTGTTAGCTAGTTGCAAGATCACAAGTGTGGCTTCAACTCACCTAAGCCCAGCTTCTCATAAACTGAGTATGGAAGCAAATTCACACTACCTCCCAGATCTAATAAGGCTTTTTCAATGGTATGATCCCCAATGATGCAGGGGATAGTGGGGACTCCAGGGTCTTGGAGCTTTGTTGGAGCTGCTTTAGTCAAGACTTGGTTCACTTTTTCTACTAAAAAGACTTTCTTGGATAGATGTATCCTCGATCGTCCTTTGTAGGTGCAAAGGTCTTTTAAAAACTTGGTATAGGCCGGCACATGCTTGATTGCATCAAGTAAAGGCAGGTTGATCTTTACTTGCTTAAAGGTTTCCATCATTTCCTCTACTTTGGCATTCCCTTTATCAAAGGAGAAGCTGCCTTCAAACCATTGGGAAATGGCAAATGGGAAGTTGGCCTCCCATTTGCAGCCTTTGTCAACTCATCAAATTTTTCTTTGCTTTTATTTTCAATTTTTTCATTTTTTTTAATTTTCTGTTGGGGAGCATTAACATCCCTCTTATTCAAACTGGGCTGCTCCTACTGTATATTCTTTGGAACTGTTTCATCACCTTCCTCTTAATTTATCGAAGGCCCACAACCCACTTGATTGTCTACCATCCTTCTACTTCTTAATGTGGTGATAGATTTAGCTTTCTCATGGGAAGAAGAGACATCACCTACCATATATTGTCTCTTTGGATTGTCCATAGGCTGACTAGGCAGCCTACCTTCTTCCCTCTTTGTCAATCCATTAGATAGTTGACCAAGATGGTCTTTTATCTTTTTTATGCTTTGGCTATGAGAGTGGACTGTTTGGGACAACGGGCCCAAGTTCTGCAATGAGGCTAGAACTTTCTCTTCAAAAGAGAGTATTCTAGAAGCTGGAGTTGGGGCATTTTGTTGCACAGGCTGAACCATAGGTTGACCCATAGGTTGCTGGTATTGGGTCCTAAGAACAAAATTCTATTGATAGGTCTGGGGGGTAGGTTTAAAAGGCATTTTTTGTGGTTGCTGGTAGAACTGAGGTTGGAATTGCTGCTGCTGGTTTTGATTTTGACGATTGTTTTGCTTCCACCTTAGGGTAGGGTAGTTTCTCCCAGAATAACCAGCAGTTGATTGCTGACCAAAAGACTGGGTAGCATTCACATGTTTCATCACCAGTTCTGGAAATTGCTCAACAGAGGGGCAATCCTGAATGGGATGACTGGGAGGTTGACAGATGGGACATGCCTCTCCCACATCAGCAACCATTGGTGACTACTTTTCTTCCATCATTTTCTCCAACCTTTGAGTTAAATTGGCTACCTTTCTTTCCAAATCATTATATGGGCCCATGTCATGTAATTTACCTCTTGTTGTATTCTACTTTAACATTCTTCCTGGGATGTCCACATCCCTAGCAAGAGACTCTTGCTATAATATGTTTTTGCCAATGACATCAAACAATTTTCATGCTTCCTCAGCTGTTTTATGAAGGTATGTGCCTCCACAAGAAGCATCCACCATATTTCTACTCTTAGACTCAATTCCTTAATAGAAACTTTGGATAAGTTGTCATTCAGGAATTTTATGGTGGGGACACTGCCTCAACTGCTCCTTGAATCTCTCCCATGCCTCATGGAACCCTTCAGTTGGGAGTTGAGAAAACGAGAAGATACTTTTCCTCAACTGATTGGTTCTAGACATAGGAAAGAATTTAGCAAGGAATTGACTTTGCATGTCATCCCAAGAATTGATACTATTAGGGGGAAGTAGGGAGAACCAAGCCTTAACATTATCCTTTAATGAAAAAGGAAATAGCCTAAGCTTGGTGGCTTCTAGCCTTAGACTTGTAATGTTAAAGATAGTACACAAGGCAAGGAATTCATCAACATGCTTGTATGGGTGCTCTTTGCTCAAACCATAGAAAGAAGGCAACATCTAAATGATTGAAGACTTGATTTCATAATTAGTTTCCACAGTAGGAAATTGTATACAAAAAGGGAATTATATGCACTAGGTGCATAGTAATCCTTCAACAACAACCTTGGTTGCTCACCCATTTCGACAGATTCAATTGCAGCAGATGTAGGTAGGGTTTGTTTAGGCCTAAGAATCCTTTCAATCTCTGGATTTAATGGAACAATCCTGGGGTTGAGAATTCTTCTTCCAAACATACACCACTCACAATCTCAATGCACAAAGTACATAAAGTACAACCCAAGTTCAATACAACAAACAAGAATAAGCACACATAGCTAATTAAAACTATAAATCACAGATCAGGAAAAACAAAAGGAGTAAAGAGATACAGACTTTTGGCACAACCTCTAGCACACTGCTCCTCGGAGCACCACAGATCCATACCTGAAAAGAAAATTAAGCTATAAAAAAACTACAGGAGCACTTAATCAAGCACTTAACAAGTAATCAAAATTATAAATCTAAAAATTGAAAAAAATAGCTTAGACTACAGATCCCTGACAGCGGCACCAAAAACTTGTTGAATGAATGGAGTGTGCTGATTTAGTGTGTAATAAAATTAAATTAAAACAAATTATGGATTCAGCACAACTACAATCTCCTAGACCTGCAAGATACAGGGCTATTGTAGCAAGTTTTGATAGGTAAGTAAGGGTATGCCCACAAGGAAATGTGCATAAACTATGGTAAATCTCTAGATCTGCAATAGATCTGGCTCTCTATCCGAAATTAAGTTATACTAAAATAGGAAAGAGGAGAGATTTTGGATTTTTGTCACTACGAACTATTGAAGTTAAACGTAGTTGATCCAGATTTTAAGAAAACACTGAAGTGAAGGAAAATGGATTAAAAATCAATGGATGGAGAGCAGTAGCTAGGGATTTGGTCTTTTACTAAGAATTAAATGAATCAGAGGCAATGCTTTGGATTAGATCTGTAACAATCCTTCATCTGGCTACAAGCTCCCCAGATTTGACTCCGATAGATACATGGTATAAGAATCCAATCTCTACCAATGGATCAGAGCAATCCTAAGGCTATGATCTGTCCACATAAATGGTCATAGGCCATCTCAAAGATTATTTGAATCTATTATTAACCAGAGGATTGAAGAAATCCTAAGGCTATGTTCTATCCACTTAAATGGTCACAGACCATCCTAGAGATCGTATCAAGCCAATGGTCTTGATTAGAATAGGTTAGCCATTTATGATGCTGTGAATGCCAGCATACAATCTCCCCATTTCTGGCTGGCCCACAAGGGTATCTAAACTAGGTAAATCAAATACGAATAAATGAAATATAGCTCATAATTAACTCTAAATCCTATAATTCCATTGCAATGTCACCGCTTACAATGTTGTTCTCAGATCTAGAATCTGTGCAGCATTCAATCCCTTACAAAGCCTCTAAAACTCTTAATTATAGCTCATAACCTCACCCTAGCTACTGGAGAAGTCCTAGCCAACCATCGTTGGCTAAAGGAAAATGAAAGAAGAAGAGGGAAAAAGAGAGGGAAAAATTGGAGGGAAAATGAATTCGAACTTCGCTCTAGCTCTCCTAATTTTTGGATCATCTTACAATGTGATTACCCCTCTATTTATACCTTTTTCTCAGATCTATTTCAGCCAATCAAAATTCAGAAGAATAATATAGTTATGTTGATGTTGATGATCCCTCTTCTAGAAGCTTTCTCCTATTGGTTCACAACTGACAAGTACATGTGAGTTAGTTAGTGTACCCACTCGTGCTCAGTTGGATACTAAAAATACCCCCCAGGGATTGTTGTCGTGCCTTGGAATGTGCGCGAAATCCGGTAGTTGTGGCTGCTGAAGAAAGGCCATTGGAAGTTCTCAAAATGATTTTCGAGAGGTTTAGGGAGCTTCTCGACATGTTTTAAAGTAGCTCTCGATACCCTCTGTTCAGTTCTTCCTTCATTCTGTCACAGGTTAAAATCCTGTCGACTGGTTAAGTCTTCGACAGGTTGTGAGTCATCTCGATAGGTTCTTGGAAGGTCCTATCGAAAGCTTCTCTTGATCTGCTCGATAGGTTCATTTGAACCTCGCGACCTCCCCTGCACCTTCAGATAAGGTGTCGACAGGATTCTTTCTCTGCAAGCACAACCTATCGACAAGCAACTGAAACCTTGCGATAGCTTCCTGAATCCTCTCGGTGGCTCGGTATGTGAGCTTTAGAACCTCTCGACAGCTTCTGCCTTTAGCTGGCATCTATCTTTGGTGCACTGTCTTCCATCTGTTAATGCCCAGCAACCTCTAGGTGGGTTTAATCTGTCTTCTTTTCAACTGTGTTTGGTCTCAAGCATGCCTTGTTGAGCCCCTGGCTTTCTCATGAATTTATAGAACTCTAATTTCTTGACTGACAGGCCTTTGGGCTGTTGTGAACACATGATGAGGAACAGATTGTTTCTTTGGCATTTTTAGGTGGATATCTGCACTAAGGCTGTATTTTATTACTTATCTATAAAACATTCTTAAAACACCTTATTAGTCAGCTCAAGGGTCCAATAAAGGTCGGGTTAGGAGGTGAAAAATGGTATTTTTCACTGCTCAACAAAAAGTTATCTAAGAAACTTTCAGCATCAAGTGACAACTAAGGTTGGAATTCTAGAAGATCAACATAGAGTAGTTTTTATCAAGTAAAATCGTCCACAGTTCTTTGAAAGTCTTGCCTGACAGCCAAGACCAAAGAAGTTGAAAGATCAACCATTTGGATGGTTCTACTTTTGCTTTCTAGTTTAGATTTATTTTCATGCACTTTTACTAGCTCTATAAATGTCTACGAATTCTTAATTTTAATTGACGACTAAAGTTTTGAGTTTACAGATTAGTGTAACGGTTTTAATTTTCCATCTTCAGTTTTCATGAGTTTGATTGATGCCCAAATTTCAGGAAGATTGTTGATTAGTATAAATCTCAGTTAAGGAATTCGAGTTTTTGATTGATGCCCAAATTCTAGAGGATTATGATATGGTGTAATGGTATTTTACTTTGTACACATCCGAGAACTAAAGGATTGTGATTGACGACCATAATCTAGAAGGAGGAAGATTTAGATTTACTTTCCTTGCAATTAGTTTAAATAACCATTCCTTTATTGTTATTTCTCCTGTAGGTTAGATTCTTAAAAGACAGATAAAAGTTTTCAAAACGTACGAAATTTTGACCTTCCTCATGGGAACGATCCTATACTAGTGCTGCAAATTTCCATTGTGCGCTTGCGATAGGTTAAGGCTTAGTACCATTATAGCCGCATCAAGTTTTTGGCGCTACTGTCAGGGAAGCGAAATTTTTTAATTTTGTTTTAAAAATTAATATTTCTCTCTTTTATTTTTCTTTATATTTTTATTTTCTTTAATCACTTCTTAATCTTTTGCAGGTTTATTCAGAATAGCTAATCAATGGTTTCGACACTTCTTCTGACAATAGAAGCTGAAGGCCCAGATTTGTTTTCTCTCCCTGATTTCAAAAAAAAAAAAAAAACTAAAAGCACAAAAATAAATAGATAGCTATGCAAGGCCATGATCAACCACTCTGGCCAAACTATTATTTAACCCATGTCCCAACAGAATACCGGACAATCTCTTTGTACCCAACTGTAACAAAAATAGAGCAAGCGTTTATATCTTAGTGTAATTTTGGGAATTCCTATAATCCTCAGTGAGAAAATTACTATGACCCCCCAAGGGCAACTCAACAAGAATTATCTTACCCACAATACTCTCAAAATTTCCAACAATCATATGCCACAAATCAATCTTTTGAACAATAGCCTAGTCCTCAAAGTGGTGATGATGATGCTACTATTATATAGATCCTCCAAGATCAGCAACAGCAGACACACCAACGTTCTAAGGAGCTAACTTAACTTAACCAAATCTCTTAAGAATTATAATCCTACATTCAGTCCATTACGAATCTAGAAACCCAAATTGGGCAACTAGCTATGCAATGGGTTGAATGCGAGAGAAACCAAGTGTGTTCACAAATTATGAACTTGGAAGGACAATGTTATGAGGGAAATACATCAATTCCCTGTACAAGTTGTTCAGACCTTAAGAAGTGGCAAGACTGTTGATAATAAGGTAGAAATGCCTACATCAGTAGCCATCCACGAAACCAAGGAAGAAGAATCGAAAGTCACAGAGGAAATTTTATCACAAGAGAAACTAAAAAACTTAGAAAATGAAATATAAAAAAATAATCGTAATGACAGTGCACCTAATTCTGTAATGGAAGTACCTTATGTGCCCATGTTACCATTTCCCAATGCCTTCAGTGCACCGTCCCCTTTTGATTAAAACCCCAAAAATGTTAGAAGAAATTATAGAAAATCTTTGAAGAAGTAAAGATTAACCTACCCCTCTTGGAGGCAATAAAGCATGTTCCAGCTTACGCACGATTTTTGAAAGAGATGTGCACGCAAGAGAGAAAGAGGCAAAATAACTTGTCGCAAGAAGTCTTCTTGATGAAGTAAGTAAGCTCAGTCCTACAGGATAAAACTCTGTCAAAGCTTAAGGATCCTGAGGTGCCCACAATTCTATGTATCATAGGAGAGGACACGATTAATAAGGAACGTCTAGATCTGGGAGCTACTGTGAATCTGATGCCATACTCTATATATGAGAAACTGGGACTAGGAGATATGAGGCCTACTTTGGTAACTCTTCAGTTAGCCGATAGATCAGAAAGAAGACTAGTAGGGATCATAGAAGTTGTCATGGTTGGAGTTGACAAGTTTGTTTTCTCCATCGACTTTTTGGTACTTGATATGGAACAGAGTTCAAGATCTCCAACACAAATTCCAGTCTTTCTTGGTAGACCCTTAGCCACAGCTAATTCTTGTATCAATTATAAAATCGGGGTGACGGAAGTTCCTAGAGATATGCAAATTTAGTTAAATGTTTTCTCGGTAGCCAATTGTTAATCTCTAAATTATGTCACCTTTCACCTCCTAACCTGGCCTTTAATAGACCATTGAGCTATTTAGTAACTAATTTTTAAGTGTGTTTGTGTAGTTGGCAATAATTTGCATATTAGTGTAGCAATCCATCCAAAAAATGCCAAGAAGAAGAGAAATGAGAGTCCAACATTGAAGTTGATGGAAAGACAGTGATTGAACCATAGTGGTCCCCACCATGTGAGCTATTCAGCATGCCCTAGACCATTAGAAGATCTTAGTGAAAGAGAAGTGGAGCCTACACCTAGTGGAGTACTGTAGCAGACTATGCAAACTAACAGAGAAGCAAAATATTGACCTCGAGCAGTTTAGAAGACTGCTGCAACAACCACTCAAGCAGTTCAGAAGACTGCTGCAATAACCACTCAAGCACACTCAGCCAGCAGTCGAGAACATCAGTGTTGCAGCAAGAGGTGTCTCGAGCAGTTAAAGACTGCTGCATAACATCAACTCGAGCAGTTACACCTTCAGAATTTTTAGCTTGAGCAATCTCGAGTAGTCCAGAGAACCTGTCGAGTAGAACAGAGCACCCTAGCTCTGGAGCAGTTAAAGAAAACTTTCAGAAAGAACCTATCAAGAACCTGTTGAGTACCTTTAGGCAAGCTGTCGAGCATCCTTCGGAAAAACTTCAGCCACTCGAGCAGATCCAACTTCAAGCCCCTATCCACTCAAGAGCCACTCGAGATTTTATGCATTAAGCTACTGGAAGCTTTAACCACTCGTACAGCTCTATTCATTTAAGCATTCAGGCACTCGAGATTCATTTAGAAGCAATCTATCTACTCAAGTTCCACTCAAGTTTTATAAATTGAAGCTACATCCACTCGAGGCACGGGTTCCAGCTTGTATTTGTGAACTTCAAGGGAAATTGTGGAACTTCCACAACACTTGGGGTACATTTCCCAATGTGTTGTGCTTTTCCTAACTGTCAAAGGCAACACTTGCTGCAAATAAGCTATATCAGCAGAATCCTAACTAATTTAATTCTCCCTTTCTTTGATTGGCCAAGGCAAAAAGCTAATTTATGGATTGTATATATAACCCATGTAAGCATGTAGAAAAAAGTATCTGGAGCAAGGAGGATATTCTTGCCTTAGGTCATTTTTAGGGTTAGGTCATCTTTTTCTTTTCTTCTTTCCTTAGCTAAACATGTTGAGCTAAATGTTTGTAATAGTTAGGGTTGAGATAAGCTGTAAAAGGACTATGTATTAACATTGTAAAGGGTCTAGAGTCTTGCAGAGACTGCTGCCTTGAGGGCAAACCATTGTAAGTTCCTTTTTAAGCAATAAAAGTTATTTTTACTGTTCCATTCAATCTGAAATGTTCTTGGGTTTTTTATTTAGATATTTATAGATTGAATACACCTATGGATGCATGAGCTTATAGCCTTGCAAACATAGTGGCTGTAGTGATTTTCTTGTTCTGGATTTTAACCCCCATGACTGGAGTATATCCATGGGATATCTTGTGACCATTTAAGAGGACATGATATAGCCCTAGGACTAGTTCATACCTTAGGGTTGAGTTGGATTGTTCTACCTTGAATTTAACCTTATAGACAAATGAAAGATAGTTGCAGATCCAACTCTTACTCTGCTTTGTATTATCTTTTTCAGTAAAAATCAGTCCGTAACTATTTACTTCTCACATTTACTATTTATTTTATCAAACCATTTCCATCCTTCTTCAAAACCCCCTTTTCTTCTATAGCTATTTTTATTGCTGTTTTTATTTCTGCTTTAGTGTAGTTTTGTGACAACACAAAAACACCCTCTCTTTACCTTGCTTCCTAGTTTAGGTTTAGAGTTGTCAAATCTATAGCAGATCTGGAGATCTACTATTACTTTATTTTTTAGATCATAAATCCCTGTGGGTTAAACTCTTACTTATTAAAACATGCTACAACAGCCCTGGATCTTGCTAAACTGTGTGTTTATTTTGCTGTTGTGTTCAATCCATTTTATCCCCTTCTTATTTTGCCTATTCTTTATTACTGCCATACATTTATCAATTTTAATAATAAAAAAATACAAGCATTACAAAACCAACAAGTTTTTGGCGCTGCTGTCGAGGATTGTTGATCTAAGTAGTAAATCTGAGTTTTCTTTATGTTTTCATTTAGATTTATTTGTTGTAGTTCCTGTATTTGAATAAATTACTACTGTATTTTTAAGATTTATGCAGATTTGAAGCAGTAGCAAATAGGGAGAAATTAACTTACTGCTGAAGCAGCTTTTGCCTTAGTTTGCATCTCTTTCTCCCTTGTTCTAGTTCCATTTTTTGCCTTCTTAATATCAGCAGTAGTTTATTTGCTTTGCTTTTTATTTGCTGACATTTTTTTTTTCTGTGCTGTAAGTTAGCTTTTTATTTGCTGTGTATTGAATGTTGGGTAGAAGGTCACTTCATCCTAAGTTATAACCTTTGAATCCTGAAATAGAAAGAGTCGTTAACCCTAAGCAAACAACACATACCCCTGTTGAACTTATAGAGCCATTTGAGATGGGAAAGCAACCTAGACCACTGAGGGATTACTATACACCAGGGGCATATTCATCTCCCTTTTGTATTCAATTCTCCACAGCTGAGGGTAATTATGAGATTAAATCTTGGACCATCCAAATGCTACCCTTCCTTCATGGGTTATGTAAAGAGGGCCCTTACAAGCACATTGATGAGTTTCTTTCCTTGTGCATTATATTCAAAATTGCTGGACTGGGAGATGAAGCCACTAAAACGAGGCTTTCTCCTTTTTCATTAAAGGATAAGACTAGAAATTGGCTTAACATGCTCCCACCTAATAGCATAATATCTTGAAATGCCCTACAGTGTCAGTTCTTGGCTAAATTTTTTCCCATGAGCAAAACCAGCCAATTGAGAAAGAGCATCTTTTATGTTACTCAATTCCTAACTGAAGATTTGCATGAAGCCTAGGAAAGATTGAAGGCATTATTGAGGCAGTGCCCACACCACCAAATCCCCAAGTGGCAGCTTGTTGAAAACTTTTACTAGGGGATTGATTCAAAAAGTAGAGATATGATGGATGCTTCATGTGGTGGCAAGATTGATGAAGAAGCTTGGGACTTGTTTGATGTTATTAGTGAAAACTCTATGTAGCAAGAGAGTCTGTCAAGAAATGACATTGAGCCTGTTGCTAGAGTTGCAAGAGAACCCACTTCTAAAGGGAAGTTGTATGAAGTAAATGTGTACAATTACCTAGCAAAGAAAGTCGACAGCTTGTCACAGAAATTTGATAAAGTGTTCAGTGTGTTAAAGCCCCAAATAGCTGCACAGGTTGGAGAGGCATGTCTGATATGCCAATCACCCACACACTCACTGTTAGACTATCCATTTGCTGGTTAATATCCTGAGTTGATAATACAGCATACAAATGAGGCCAATCATATGGGTAGCAGCTTACTAGGCATCCTTGGAGGAACCGCCCTAATTTGAGGTGGAGACAGGATAATTTTCAGCAACCCCAGCAGCAGCAACACTGCCTTATAGACCATCCCACCAATACAATCAAGGTTATGTTCAAAGACAATAATTCCCTTAGCCTGTGGCACAGCTGAATCAGTTGGCCCTACCACCACCATAGACCAGAACCCCCTCCTTTGAGGAGCAGGTGTTGCGAATCCCAGTGTGCTTACTTTATTTGTTGGTGGTAAAAGCAATTTAAAATCAAAGTAAAACAGGGGATGGAATCAGCACAACTAAGAAATCCTAGACTTGCAAGATACAGGGTCCATTGTAGCAAGGTTTGATAAGTAAGAGTTTGTCCCACAGGGAAAGATGATCTACGGCTCCAAGGGAGCCATCTCTAGTAGTCCCTCCAGATCTGACTACAGATCTGGCAGTCCTAAAAGGAAGGGTGTTTAGGGTCACTTATTCTAAATATCCTAAGGTAGCCTAATGAATTAACTACAGAAACCGTTGAGAAGATGGATGGAGTGTGGGAAAATAAATATAAAAGGGTGAGAAGTATGCTATTGGGTCTAGATCAGAGGAGTTTCGTAACTCATATTCAGATATGATGTTATAGAAATCCTGTCTAATGGCTACATTATCACCACTGAAGAGAAAGAATCAAACCCATCTCTGTGCCATGATCCAATCCCTTAAGGCTATAACCTGTCCACTCAATGGTCACAGACTATCCCATAGGGGAACCACAGTCCAGAGATGGGTCAAAACAAGTTAATCATTGTAGGCACTACTTCATCCAGGCTACAAGCTCAATAATCCATAGGGAACCTCAACCTCTAAAGCTCTATGTGTGGGGCTAGGGTTGTATAGGACCATGTTAGCCCAGACACATAGAACCAGCAAGGGATTGAGTACAACCTTCGATCTAGCTGTCCATTGCTTGAGTGGGACTACAATGGTCCAGTCACAAGCCTACAATCTCAATAACCAGATCAGATCTAACATCTGATGGTGGGTCCATACAAATATAGGGGAGGCTGCCTCTGTACAATCTCCCACAAGGCTACAAGCACATGTGCAGAGAAGAAGAATCCATCTTGGATCCTACGGATTGGCTTCACCCTAAGGCTATAGCCTGTCCACTTGAATGGTCACAGACTATCCCAGAGGCTATCCTCCACATAGAGTTCAAAATAGAACAGTAATATTGCTGCCACCACCATGGTCACAAGGTTACCAGCTCAGGCTCCCATAGGGATTTCAGATCTAGTGGGTCCTATGGTGGGGCTAGGCTGTATCGGACCATGATAGCCCAAACCCACAGGTCACTTGGATCTGAATGGATCCTTAGAATCAGTCCTCCATTGCTTTGAATCACAGCCAAAGCAATGGCGGATCACAAGGCAGCAGCCTTGCACAGAGTAACTCTCATTCGCACACATCCCATAAAAGTACATATCCTATTACAAAATATCTATTAAACTAGTTCAAAAATACATACAAAGGCATAGTAAGCAAGTGCTAGACTATGGAAAGAAAGAAAAAGAAAAAGGAAAATTACTTACAACTACAGAAGAACAGAAAAGAAAATGATCTCAGATCCCGTATTAGTGATAAAGTCCGAGCTCTCAAACCTAAACCAAGTTTGGGTTTATATAGCAGTGGTGTGGTGGCACATTAGGGTTAGGAAACCCTAATTTTAATGATGCCACATGGCCGAATACTATTCCTTGGATGCCTCGGGGCGCATGCATGGAGATTTGAGCATGGGAGTGCGTGCCCTAAGCCTTGGAAATTCCTAGAAAGTCCTCTACTGAAGCGATGGAAGGTTAAAGTTTAGAGCTTCACTAGGTAGCCATTGTTTCCCAGACTCATCGCGTGGTAGCTCTGTTCTTCGCGTGGTTGAGTTTAACTCTGAAGCTTCAGCTGTCGCGAAGTTGGTGCGCTCTCGCTGGATTGAGCTTCGCGAGGATCCTCGTGCGGCTTTAATAGTTTCTGAGCTGCGCGAGAGTCAATTTCTTGATAGATCTTCACGAGGATCCTCGCGATAGCTTTGAGGCTTTTCTGAATTGCGCGACAATTCCTTTGATGCTTTGTATCTCGCGGCAACTGGGCAGCAACTGCGCGATAACTTTTTTGAAGCTCACTGTCCTCAGCTGTTCTGAGCGAACTGTGCGAGGGTGAGAGGGGTCTTCTTGAACTACGCGAGACTGCGCAACCTTTAGCTTCTAAACTTCACGAGAGCCGCACGACTCAAGGCTTCTGAAGCTCTTTTGTTTGTGCAATAACTTCTCGTGAAGTCTTGGGGAACGTAGCGAGGACAGTGCGAGGCCTAAATTCCTGAATCCTTTGGAGCTTTGTCAGCTGCGCGAGGCTTACCTCAGGTCTGGATTCATGGCTTATTCTTCTGAGGGACTTCTGGGGTCAAAACAGGCTCCTTAGCAGGATTTATGGCCTTATGGCACTGCTATTTTTTACCTACAAAAATAACTTAACAAATATTTATTAAAGGGCTAAGGGTCTAATCACAGGTTAAGTTAAGGGGTGAAAAGGGGTACTTTTCAGGTCTTAACACACCCCCAAACCTAATCTTTGCTAGTCCCTTAGCAAAGCTACACTGAAATAACTACAAAAATTAAATGCCACTTTCGTAGGGAGCACAGATACATTTAGCGCATGTACCTAGCCTTTTAAACCCCTAGGTGATCCCTAGTGGAGGAGTGAAGTCTCCTGAGGGTTTTCAGTGAAGACACCCACAAACTTCTCAATGAGACAGTTAACAAAAGTGCATTATTATCAAGTGAGCAGTCAAGAAACAGAGTTAGTTCACCCTTGAATCAGTAAGAGATATAAGAAATTCAAACACCTTGGCTGCAAAGAAATTTAAATAGTATAAGCTTCTCATGAAAGCATAACATTTCCATTCAGTTTACAGCAAAGAACAATTCACATGTGTGTCGGCACTGAGCTCATCACTAGATCAAAAATTAGGTTGTAGATCATACTTCATGCATTCAATATCAGACCCAAAACTCTCCAGGTCATACTCTCATGAGGAACTTTTAAGGGTTTCACTTTCTCTCAAGCTCAAGAGCAGTTACATCCCCCAAATGGGTCTGTAAGCATGAGCATAGGCAAATCTCTTAAGTGCTGGCATCATTGACAGATCCTCACCATAGATTGGATAACTCTTTATCTCCACATGACAGCTCACTCAACTTTGGATCACAAGGGCTTTAACTGGGCTGTAATGTGGCTTATGGAGTGGGGTTAAAAAGAATGGAAGGTTGAAAAGGGGTTCAAAATTGAGAAATCAGTAGGTGAAGGAGGTGATTCATGACTTCACCTTCTTTAATTCAGCTCCTTTCATCTTCTTTGAGGTTTTTAGATTTGAAATGATCAATTTCTCTTCTTGATTTCGATTTTCCCAATGAAAGTTCCCTCTTGACTCCTCTCTTACTCCTCTTCATTAATGTTTTTGTTTCTTTTTTATGCATTTTTCTTCTTTTTATTTTGTTTTTGTTTTTCTGAAATGCCACCATTTTCTCAGTTACCATACTACCAGAATTTTGAGATACTTTTTCTCCATTCACTTAGTGTTGACCATAGCTAGTCCATCTTCAACTCTTTCTCCTTTACCTTCTGAATTCTCAGAGTGAGGGTAGGATGAATCAGGTTCATAGGTTTAGGTACAAGTACTTAGGTGCATTTTGAAGAAATTTAGGATTTAAAGCTCAAATAAGGTATGGACAAGGGCAGTTGCTTAAGGTTGGTCTATTTAGGCTCAAACTGTCCAAGAGAAGGCCTTGATCCTTTCCTAAGTCTCATGAGTGCTGTCAGTTGTTTCAACATGGATTTTCTTAACTTCTAGTGAGCACAGTGACTCAGCCAGTCCTTAGAGCTAGAAGAAATTGCCTTAGTCACTCCTCAAAGAAAATTTTTTTTGTACAGGCCCAAATCTCACTGGTTATGGTCTTCCTTTGAATTCTTAAGTATGTCCTTACCGTTTTCTCTCTCTAATGATTCACTAAGTGCTAATACAAGTGAGTTTCCTTGGTGATCTCATCATAGAAATGTGAAATTTAAAAAGTTTGTAATGCCTAAAGTCTGGAAAAGATTTTAAATTTCATTATTTTTCTGATTCTCCAGTGAACATGACCCATTTCCATCTTACTCACATGATTCTGCTGCACTTAGGTTAACTATTCTATTGGCAGGATCTGCCTGCCACACCCCCAAACCTATGAGGAGCAGTGCCCTCACTGGTTCAAAGGTGGGTGTGCAGCAAATTTATGGTCAGAGAAAAGAAAACAGCAAGAATGAAAACAATAAAAAATAGAGAACTTTACAGAATAACAGGAAAAGAAAATTTCATTAAGACTAAAAGATTACAAAAATAAAACTCCTAAGAAGAAAGGAGAGAGGGATCAAGGATGTGGGCGCTGAGAAGGTGGTGGAAGGGGTTGAGTGGAGGGGGCAGGGGATGGGGATGGTTCTATCTTTCACTGTTTCTTCTTTTGCTGGTGCTTGTCCTTCTCCTCCTTAGCGAGGATCTGCTGAACCTCCGCGTATTCATCCCAGAGGAATTGTAGGGGGTCCGGCTCTTTAGGTGGGGGCGGTTCCAACCACATCGGATAAAATTTGTTAGGCAGAGCATTAGGCTTGTCATCTGCCATTGTTAGGACTAGGGAAGGACCGCTAGGGTGAGAGGAGAAAGGATGAGATGAATATGAAAGGGACTCCCTGTTTATTTAAAGATAAGGATGGTGGAAGATTAATCGATGTAACAACATCTAAGTTGCCGCAATTAATTGAGAGTGAGTTGGGAAGTGAAAAGTTACAGCAATCAGCGTGGAAAATGACAAATGCATGTGACTCGCGTAGCTGGGCAAGGGGATCGCGAGATAGGAACGGAATCTCACGATGATGGATGTTGCAGCTTGTAGTGCGCGAAAGGCTCTGCAGTATTTGTTGAAGCTCGCGACGGTGTAATAAATACTCTATGTCAATTGTGCGAGAGCTTCCCAAATCTCAATTTAGAATGCGCGAGGGCGTAGTACCAAACAGGGAGCAATTCATGCAGTGCAGCATACTCATCAAAAATATTCAAACAGTATGCATTCAATTCAAAAATCAGCAAATCGCAGAAGAAGAAGTAATCATACCAACCCCACATAAACTCTATCAAACCCAACAGACTCAGACCCCATCGAGACACTACAATTTCCTAAAAACTATTGAAGAAACGAAAGTAGTATAGTACAACATGGACACAACTGTGGGTCAGGTAGATGAAGGGGTCCCTTGAAAATGAATAGTGTTCATAGGGTCGGCCGGTTTTTCGAGACAAGGCTTAAGGCTCTGACCATTCACTTTCAAGGTCCTCCCAGATTTGGGATCCTTGACTTCCACAATACCAGATGGGAAACCATTTAAGACAATATAGGGACCTTCCCATTAGGATTTTAGTTTGCCAGGAAAGAATTTTAGTTTGGTGTTAAATAACAAAACCGTGCCACCAGGTACGAAGCTTTTTCTCAGTAAGCCCTTGTCAAAGAAAGCTTTGGACCGTTCCTTGTAGATCCTGGCATTGGCGTAGGCATCCATCCTTAGCTCGTCCAATTCAGACAGTTGTAGGGACCTGTGATGACCAGCAGAAGTTAGGTTCATATTTAAGTTTTTAATGGCCCAATAGGCCTTGTGTTCTAACTCTACTGGGAGATGGAAAGCCTTTCCATAGACCAGTCTGAATGGGGACATTCCAATGGGAGTATTATGGGCAGTCCTATAAGCCCACAGTGCATCATTAAGCTTATCAGCCCAATCTCTCCCATCGCTTCTCAAGGATGTGCTTGATCTCCCTATTGGAAATTTCAACTTGCCCACTTGTCTGTGGGTGGTAGGGAGTAGCAATCCTATGGGTCACAGAATATTTCTTGAGCAAGCTTTCAAAATTCCTATTGCAGAAATGGCTACCCCCATCACTGATAATAGCTCTAGGGGTTCCAAATCTTGAGAAAATGTTCTGCCTTACAAATTTGAGGACCACCTGGTTATCATTGGTTTTTGTGGCAATGGCTTCTACCCATTTGGAAACATAATCCACTGCCACTAAGATGAAATGGTAACCATTAGAGGGAGGAAAAGGGCCCATGAAGTCTATACCCCATACATCAAACAGTTCTACAACAAGGATGGGCTGCAAAGGCATTGAATTTCTTTTGGACAGCCCTCCTAATTTTTGACATCTCTCACATGCCTTGTAGTGTGTATATGCATCTTTGAATAAAGAAGGCCAATAAAACCCACACTGCAGGACTTTGTCAGCTGTTTTTCTTCCACTAAAGTGGCCTCCACAGGCATTTTCATGGCACATGGCCAGAATATTGGGGACATCACTTTCGGGAATACATCTTCGGATGATTTGGTCTGCACAGTACTTGTATAGGCAAGGTTCCTCCTAAAAAAAAAAATTTGACCTGTGAGAAAAATAGGTCTTTCTCCATTTTGGTCCAGTGGGCAGGAATCTTTTCTATAACAAGATAATTCACAATGTGTGCAATCCAGGGGACTAAGGATTTGATTGCAAATAATTGCTCATCCGGGAAGGCATCATTTGTAGGACCATCAAGACACTTCTCCAACACAATTCTAGACAAGTGGTCAGCCACCACATTTTCCACACCCTTTTAGTCCTTGATTTCGATGTCAAACTCCTGCAATAGGAGTATCCATCTAATCAGCTTGGGCTTAGCATCTTTCTTGGACAATAGGTACTTCAATGCTGAGTGGTCAGTGAAGATTACAGTTTTAGATCCCAGCAGGTAGGATCTAAACTTGTCAACAACATACACCACTGCCAGAAGCTCTTTCTCAGTTGTGGTATAATTCAGCTGAGCTTCAGCAAGTGACTTGCTGACCTAAGCAATGACCACAGGCAGCTTATCCTTTCTTTGGCCCAAGACAACACCTATTGTCAAATCTGATGCATCACACATTAATTCAAAGGGCAGGGTATAGTCTGGTGTCTGGAGTACAGGGGCAGAGGTAAGGCAGACTTTCAAAGTCTCAAAAGCCTTTAGACATTTAGCCGAGAAGTCGAAAGGCACATCCTGGCAGAGCAGGTGGCACAATGGCTTAGCAATTTTGCTGAAGTCCTTAATGAGCCTCCTATAGAATCCTACATGCCCAAGGAAAGATTTGATTTATTTGACTGTTTTTGGAGGGGGCAGATTGGCAATGAGGTCAACTTTGGCCTTGTCTACCTCAAGCCCTTCTTTAGAGACTACATGGCCCAACACAATGCCTTGTGTTACCATGAAGTGGCTCTTTTCCCAGCTTAAGACCAGATTGGTCTCCTCACATCTTTGCAAAACTAGGCTAAGGTGTTGTAGACACAGGCCAAAACTATCCCCATAGATAGAAAAATCATCCATAAAAATCTCGAAAAACTTGTCAATCATATCAGAGAATATGGCATACATACACCTTTAAAAAGTGGCTAGCGCATTACACAGCCCAAAAGGCATCCTTCTGTAAGCAAAGGTGCCAAAAGGACAGGTAAAGGTGGTTTTCTCTTTGTCTTGAGGATGCACAGGGATCTGGCTGTACCCTGAGTACCCATAAAGAAAACAGTAAAAAGCTTTTCCAGCCAATTTGTCCAAAATTTGATCAATGAAGGGGAGAGGGAAGTGGTCCTTTCTGGTCTTAGAGTTGAGCTTTCTATAATCAATGCAAACTCTCCAGCCAGTGGTCTCCCTGGCTGGTCTCAACTCTTCAGATTTGGTTTTAATAACTGTTATGCCAAATTTCTTGGGCACCACTTGGATAGGTGCCACCCAGTTAGAATCAGAGATGGGGTAAATCACCCCTACATCTAGCAATTTAATGACCTCCTTGAGGACCACTTCCTGCATGTGAGGATTTAACTTCCTCTGCATTTCCCTGGAGGGTAGTGATCCCTCCTCAAGATGAATCCTGTGCATGCAGATTGATGCATCTATTCCTACCAAATCTGCAATGGTCCAACCAATTGCCCTTTTGTGCTTCCTCAAAACTGTTAGTAATTCCTCTTCCTGCTCATTGGTAAGAGAGGAGGAGATAATCACAGGAAGCTTATCACCTTTCTCAAGTAAGGCATATTTTAATGTTTCTGGAAGCTTCTTGAGTTCCAGATCAGGGGCTTGTTGGGTGGATGGCAAAATTGGTGCATTGGTGGTTGGAGGAAGAGGCAGCAATGTAGGTTTCCAAATGGAATGCTGCACTGAGCCCACAGAAGACTTCAATGTGGTCATGTCTTTTGTTATCACAGCTGGGGTTTCTTCCTCCACCATATCCCAGATTTTAACTAAATTCCTGACAGTGTTGCTCCACTCCAGCAGAGTGGGCAATTCTTCATCCACAATTTCTTCTAGTACATCCACTGCAAAGCTCTCCTCATTGTCCACTTGAGGGTACTTTGTACTGTTGTACACATTCAGCTCAACTTTCATATGTCCGAAAGTTACCTCCATAACTCCATACCTGCACTGAATGCATGCATTGGCAATGGCCAAGAATGGCACCCCAAGATAATGTATGGATTAGTACCTTGTCATGCCATGTCCAAAACTAGGAAGTTAGCAGGGTAAAAGAATTTCTCTACCCCTACCAAGACATCCTCAATCATTGCCATAGGCCTCCTCTTAGATCTATCAGCCATCATTAGCACAATGGGGGTAGGTTTTAGCTCTCCCAAACCTAGCTGTAGATATACACTATATGGCAGCAAGTTAACACTGACTCCAAGGTCTAAAAGGGCCTTCCCGATTGTATGGTCTCCAATTATGCAGGGAATAGTGGGTATCCCTAGATCTTGCAACTTCTCAGGCATTGATATGTTAAATACAAAATTTACTGTATTAGTTGCAAAGACTTTTTTGGACACATGGCCTCGAGCTTTTCTCTTTTGGGTACAGAGGTCTTTCAAGAACTTTGCATAGGTTGGGACCTGTTTAATTACCTCAAGCACGGGCAAATTGATTTTCACTTGCCTGAAGGTCTCCATCATTTCCTCCATCTAGGCATTCCCTTTCTCAAAAGGGACAGGACCACCCAAAGCATAAGGAAATGGCAGCTGAGGTATTGTTGGTTCCTCATCTGCTAGCCCATGACTAAACTTCTATTTTTTTCTATTTTCTTATTTTTCTTCCTGCTGAGGCTCAACAACAACCTCTTTATTTTTCTCCTGCTCTAGGGTGGCAGGCAATTCTTTGCTTTGTGTTCCAACAACATCCCCATCACACTCATTCAAATAATCTGTGGAAATGACCTCTGCTGGTATGTTACCCACCTGCTTGTCTATCACCCTACCAGACCTTAGGGTAGTGACAGCATTGGTTCCCTCAAAACCTGAGGAAGCTTCTTCAATTAAAGACTAACCCTTGGGGTTAGCAACCGGCTGGCAGGGCAACCTCCCCTCATCTCTCTTAGCCTAGGCATTTGAAATTTTGCTTATCAGCTCTTCCATTTCATGGATGCTCTGACTATGAGAGCATCCAGTCTGAGCCAAGGACCCCGGGTTTTACAATGAAGTCAAGACCTGGTCCTCGAAGGAAGCATTTCTTGGCTGAGGTTGGGGTAAGACCAATTGATTTTGTTGCTGATGGGGCTGCTGCTGGTGTTGGAAATTAGACCTAGGGGCATATCCCTGATTGAACTGCTACTGTGGCCTCTGGGGTAAGGCCAACATTTGTTGGGGCTGCATATAATTGTCTTGCCTCCACCTCAGATTTGGGTGGTCTCTTCATTGGTAACTAGTATTTTGGTGTTGGTATCCAAATGGCTGTCTGTTGTAACCACTAGATTGTTGCTGGCCAAAAGATTGCGCAGCAGCAGCATGTTCCAATACCAATTCAGGATATGGCCCTGCAGATGGACATTCCTCTCTCATGTGTTGTGGGACCGCATATCAGACATGCCTCCACCACTTGAGCAGCCCTTCTGGGTTTCATCACAGTCAGTAATTTGTCAAACTTCTCTGAGAGGTTTGCCATCTGCAGCTGCAGATCATTGTTCTCAGACACCTCCTAAACTTTTCCTCTTGACAATGCAGCAGGCCCCACTTTTGACACAGACTCCTGACTAGTTCTTGCCAGGGATAGCTTTTGAAAAGCATTTTCACTGATTACTTCAAACAATTCCCATGCCTCATCAGCAGTCTTGTGCATGTAGGTTCCAACACAAGAGGCATCAACCATATCTCTATTTTTCTCATCAATCCCATTGTAGAAGCTTTGTATAAGTTGCCAGCCTGGGATCTTGTGGTGGGGGCATTGTTTGAGCATTTCCTTAAACCTATCCCAGGCTTGATTAAAATCCTCAGTTGGGGATTGGGAAAAAGTAAGAATTGCCTTCCTCAACTTGCTAGTTTTTGTCTCAGGGAAGAACTTTGTCAGGAACTTGGTCTGTAGGTCTTTCCACGAAGTGATGCCATTGTTGGGAAGAGTAGCCAAACAGGTACTAGCCCTATCCTTCAGAGAGGAGGGAAAGAGCCTGAGCCTAGTAGCCTCAGGTCCCAAACCAGCGATATTGAATGTGGTGCACAAGGCCAAGAACCGGTCAATGTGCTTGTAAGGGTCATCCTTGCAAAGCCCATGGAAAAAGGGCAGCATCTTGATGATTGAAATTTTAATTTCATAATTCCCTTGAACATCAGGGAATTGAATGCTAAATGGAGAGTTATAGTCATCCGGAGCATTCAACTCCTTGAGAGTTCTGGGTTGTTCTTCACCCATGGCTACTGTCTCAGATTCAATTGGGGGCTCTACTGTGGTGTGCCTGTTCCTTCTAAGTCTTCTACCCCTTTCTAGCTCAGGGTTGAAAGGCTCTAAAGTAGGACTAAGAGATCTCCTACCTAGCATACAAACACACCACCAGTAGGGACAACTCCTTGCAGGCACATTGCACTCGACTCAAAGAATTTATCTAACAAATTTACAGCTATTTAAGAAAACATAAATTTACAACTATCCTAAATAATTGCTATGGAATTTTCAAAGAAACTAGACTGATTTTTAAAGGTTAGAGAATTGCAAACAGAATTAGCTCATCTCCAAATGCAGTCCACTGTCCTTCTCTGCTGTTTAGATCTACAAGAAAGATTCAAAATTATATCAGCAGTATCAATTATTCACCGCTACAAAGAGTACTAAAAATACAAAAACTAAGGGTCTACTAATAGATCATCTTATCCCCGGCAGCGGCGCCAAAAACTTATTGCGAATCCCAGTGTGCTTACTTTATTTGTTGGTGGTAAAAGCAATTTAAAATCAAAGTAAAATAGGGGATGAAATCAGCACAACTGAGAAATCCTAGACCTGTAAGATACAGGGTCCATTGTAGCAAGTTTTGATAAGTAAGAGTTTGTCCCACAGGGAAAGATGATCTATGGCTCCAAGGGAGCCATCTCTAGTAGTCCCTTCAGATCTGACTACAGATCTGGCAGTCCTAAAAGGAAGGGAGTTTAGGGTCACTTATTCTAAATATCCTAAGGTAGCCTAATGAATTAACTACAGAAAGGGTTGAGAAGATGGATGGAGTGTGGGAAAATAAATATAAAAGGGTGAGTAGTATGCTATTGGGTCTAGATCAGAGGAGTTTTGTAACTCAGATTCAGATATGATGTTATAGAAATCTTGTCCAATGGCTACATTATCACCACTGAGGAGAAAGAATCCAACCCATCTCTGTCCCACGATCCAATCCCTTAAGGCTATAACCTGTCAACTCAAATGGTCACAGACTATCCCATAGGGGAACCACACTCCAGAGATGGGTCAAAACAAGTTAATCATTGTAGGCACTACTTCAACCAGGCTATAAGCTCAAGAATCCATAGGCAACCTCAACCTCTAAAGCTCTATGTGTGGGGCTAGGGCTGTATAGGACCATGTTAGCCCAGGCACATAGAACCAACAAGGGATTGAGTACAACCTTTAATCTAGATGTCCATTGCTTGAGTGGGACTACAATGGTCCAGTCACAAGCCAACAATCTCCATAACTAGATCAGATCTAACATCTGATGGTGCATCTATACAAATATAGGGGAGTCTGCCTCTGTACAATCTCCCACAAAGCTACAAGCACATGTGCAGAGAAAAAGAATCCATCTTGGATCCTACGGATTGGCTTCACCCTAAGGCTATAGCCCATCCACTTGAATGGTCACAGACTATCCCAGAGGCTATCCTCCTCATAGAGTCCAAAATAGAACAGTAATATTGCTGCCACCACCATGGTCACAAGGTTACCAGCTCAGGCTCCCATGGGGATTTCAGGTCTAGTGGGTCCTGTGGTGGGGCTAAGGCTGTATTGGACCATGATAGCCTAGACCCACAGGTCACTTGGATCTGAATGGATCCTTAGAATCAGTCCTCCATTGCTTTGAATCACAACCAAAGCAACGACGGATCACAAGGGAGCAGCCTTGCACAAAGCAACTCTCATTCGCACACATCCCATAAAAGTACATATCCTATTACAAAACATCCATTAAACTAGTTCAAAAATGCTGGACTATGGAGAGAAAGAAAAATAAAAAGGAAAACTACTTACAACTACAGAAGAACAGAAAAGAAAATGATCTCAGATCCCGTATCAGTGATAAAGTTTGAGCTCTCAAACCTAAAACAAGTTTGGGTTTATATAGCAGTGGTGTGGCGGCGCATTAAGGTTAGGAAACTCTAATTTTAACGATACCACGTGGCTAAATATTGTTCCTTGGATGCCTCGAGGCACGTGCATAGAGATTTAAGCGTGAGAGTGCGTTCCCTAATCCTTGGAAATTCCCAGAAAGTCCTCTGCTGAAGCGATGGAAGGTTAAAGTTTAGAGCTTCGCTAGCTAGCCATCGTTTCCTAGACTCGTCACGTGGTAGCTCTGTTCTTCCCATGGTTGAGTTTAACTCTGAAGCTTCAGCTGTCGCGAGGTTGGTGCGCTCTCGCTGGATTGAGCTTCGCGAGGATCCTTGCGAGGCTTTAATAGTTTCTGAGCTGTGCGAGAGTCCATTTCTTGATAGATCTTCGCAAGGATCCTCGCGATAGCTTTGAGGCTTTTCTGAACTGCGCGATATCTCCTTTGATGCTTTGTATCTCACGGCAACTGGGCAGCAGCTGCGCGACAACTTTTTTGAAGCTCTCTGTCCTCAACTGTTCTGAGTGAACTGCACGAGGGTGAGAGGGGTCTTCTTGAACTGCGCGAGACTGCATGACCTTTAACTTTTGAACTTCACGAGAGCTATGCGACTCAAGGATTTTGAAGCTCTTCTGTCACTCCAGTGCTCGAGAACTTCTTGTGAAGTCTTGGGGAACATAGTGAGGACTGTGCGAAGCCTAAATTCCTGAATCCTTTGGAGCTTTGTCAGCTGCGCGAGGCTTACCTCAGGTCTGGATTCATGGCTCATTCTTTTGAGGGACTTCTGGGGTCAAAACAGGCTCCTTAGCAGGATTTATGGCCTTATTGCACTACTATTTATTACCTACAAAAATAGCTTAACAAATATTTATTAAAGGGCTAAGGGTCTAATCACAAGTTAAGTTAAGGGGTGAAAAGTGGTACTTTTCAGGTCTTAGCTGCAGGTTTTGTCCTCACTAAAAAACCTCAGCTCCCTGTCACAGACTACGAACTCCTACAGTCAGAGTATAAAAAAGATTGAAGACCAATTGGGTCAAATTTCAAATACTCTGACTAAGAGAAAAGAGGGTAGACTGCCAAGCTAGACAATGACCAACCCCAAGGGATAGTTTATAATTGGTAAAGGTTCCTCAACTCATGAGGAAGCTAAGGCCATCGCCACCTTGAGGAGTGGTAAAGTGGTGGATAACCAAGTAGGCTGTGAGAAAAAGAAGAGAGCAGAAGGAGAAGACTCACTTCCTATTGTTGAGCAATAGGAGGAAAATAATGGGGCTGCTGTTGAGCCCCAACAGTTGAAAAAAATTAAAAAGACCAAAAATAGTGATGTAGATGCTAGGCCAGTAGTTGAGATACCAGCAGTACCTCTTCTGTCATTTCCTCAAGATTTCAAAGGTCTATCTCCTTTTGATATGGAGAATGTCAAAATGGAGGAGATAATGGACACATTCAAGCAAGTGAAAATTAATTTTCCTTTGCATGATGCGATTAGGCAAGTCCCGACCTATGCCAAGTTCCTTGAGGACTTGTGCACTCAAAAGATAAAAGCTAGGATTCACTTATCTAAGAAAGTCTTTGCAGCTGAAAAAGTAAAATGTGTTTTGTCCATAGCTACACCAGCTAAACTTCAAGACTCAGGGGTACCTACCATCCCCTGCATCATAGTTGATCACACCATAGGAAGAGCCCTCTTAGATTTGGGAGCTAGTGTTAACCTGCTGCCATACTTAGTGTATGAACAACTAAGTTAGGGAGAGCTAATGCCCACACTTGTGGTCCTCCAATTGGCTGACAGGTCTGACATAAAACCTATAGGCATTGTAGAAGATGTGCTGGTGGGAGTAGATAAATTTTTCTACCCAACTTATTTTTTGATGTTAGACATGGAGCCTACCAAGTACAACACTCCAATACTTGTCATTTTGAGCAGGCCATTCCTGGCCACTACCAATGCTTGCTTTTAATGTAGGCCTAGAGTAATGGAAGTCACTTTTGGAAATATGAATGTTAGGCTTAATGTGTACAATGCTGCCAATCAGCCTCAAATTGACAATGAGGACTATTTTACAGTAGATGTCATAAATGAATTGGTGGAAGAGACCTTACCCAGACTGCTTGATTGGGATAAGGTGTTAGATAATATTGAGGAAGTGTGGACTAAGATTGTTGAGGAGGCCCCCACTCTAGTTTCTGAAGAAATGAACACAGTAGATTCTACAGTGGGCTTAGTGCAGCACTCTACATGGAGACCTATATCGTTGCCCCTCCCTCAACCTCCAAGGCACCTTTGCGGCCTTTTGTGGAAAATTCACCAGAATTGGAGCTGAAGCAGCTCCCAGATTCTTTGAAATATGTAGTCCTGGGGTAAAATGAAAAATTGTCAGTAATTATAGCCTCCTCTCTCACTGAGAAGTAGGAGGAATTACTTTGTGTCCTTAGGAAGCATAAGAAAGTCATTCTAGGTAAATGCAGAGAAAGATGAACCATCACATGTAAGAAGTAGTCATGAAAGAAATTATCAAATTGCTAGATGTTGGGGTCATTTACCCTATTTCTGATTCTAAGTAGGTATCACCTATCTAGGTGGTCCTCAAGAAATCTGACATCACAGTAATAACAAATAAGTCTGGAGAGTTGATGCCAAACAGAGAGACTACTGGTTGGAGAATTTGCATAGATTACCGAAAATTGAACTCTAAGACAAAAAAGGACCACTTCCAGTTGCCTTTTATTGACCAAATTTTGGATAAGTTAGTAGGCAGAGCATATTACTGCTTTCTTGATGGATATTTTGGTTATAATCAGATACGAGTGTATCCTCAAGACCAGGAAAAGACAGCTTTTACTTGTCCATTTGGCACCTTTGCCTATAGAAGGATGTCATTTGAACTGTGCAATGCTCCTTCCACTTTCAAAGGTGCATGTACACCATTTTTTTTTATATGATTGATAAGTTTTTGGAAATCTTCATGGATGACTTTTCAGTCTATGGGGATGATTTCAGTCAATGTTTGCATCACCTCTATCTTTTGCTTCAAAGGTGTGAAGAAACCAACTTGATTTTGAGCTGTGAGAAGAGCAACTTTATGGCACCCAAGGAATTATGCTTGGCCATGTGATATCCTAGAAGTGCATAGAGGTTGACAAGGCAAAGATTGACATGATTTCACATCTGCCCCCACCAAAAACCATCAAACAAATCAAATCAATTTTAGGACATGTTGGTTTTTATAGAAGATTGATTAAAGATTTCAGCAAGATCTCCAAGCCATTGTGCCACTTGCTTTGTCAAGATGTGCCATTTGTATTTGATGTTGAATGTGGGAAGGCATTTGAGATATTGAAAAAATGTTTGACTTTGCCTCTAACCTTTGAATTGATGTGTGATGCATCTAATTTTACTATTGGGGATATTTTAGGACAGAGAAGAGAGACATTGTCCTGTGTACTTTACTATGCCAGTAAAACACTAACAGAAGCTCTGCTGAATTATGCAACCATTGAGAAAGAGCTTCTGGTTGTAGTGTTTGCTTTTGACAAATTTAGATCTTATTTACTAGGGTCTAAAATTGTAATTTTTACTGTCCACTCTGCCCTGAAATGCCTGCTGGCAAAGAAAGATGTAAAACCTAGGCTGATTTGATGGATCTTACTCCTGAAGGAGTTTGATCTCGAAATATAGGACAAGAAAGGGGTAGAGAATGTGGTAGCCGATCACTTATCCCGGATTGTGATTGATGAAAGTGCTGCAACACCACTTAAGGATTCATTCCTTGATGAGCAATTGTTTGCCATCAAGTCAAGTTTGCCCTGGTTTGCAAATATTGTAAATTACCTTGCTATTGGTAGGATCCCTTCTCACTGGTCCAAGGTGGGCAAAGACTTATTCTTTTCACAATTCAAGTATTCTTTCTAGGAGGATCTTACCTCTATAAATATGGTACATACCAGGTGATCAAATAGTGTATCACTGACAGTGAAGTTTACCGTATTCTGACCATGTGTCATGAAAATGTCTGTGGGGTTCACTCTGGAGGGAAAAAGGCAGTAGCTAAGGTGCTGCAGTGTGGTTCCTATTGGTCATCCTTGTTCAAGAATGCTTTTAAGCATTGCAAGGCCTGCATGAGATGTCAAAGGATGGGGGGCATATCAAAAAGGGACTAAATGCCATTGAAACCCATCCTTGTTGTTGAGCTATTTAATGTCTGGGGGATAGATTTCATGGGTCCTTTCCCTCCTTCTATGGGCTTTAATTTCATCCTTGTGGTTGTTGACTACATTTCCAAATGGGTGAAAGCTATAGCCACAAGGACAAATGATCACAGAGTTGTCCTAAATTTTGTAAAAGAAAATATCTTCTCCAGATTTGGCACCCCCAAAGCCATAATCAGTGATGGGGGGAGCTATTTGTGGACAGGTGGAGATTTCTAATAGAGAAATCCAGCACATTCTGGAGAAGACAATCAGAACAGATAGGAAGGATTGGTCCCTAAAATTGACTAATGCATTGTGGGCCTATAGGACTTCCTATAAGACCCCTATAGGGATGTCCCCATTCTGACTAGTTTATGGCAACGCTTGTCATCTCCCAACGGAGTTAGAGCACAGGGTCTATTGGGGCATTAAAAGTTTAAACATGGTTCTAACTTCTGCTATTTGAACAAGAAGTTACAGCTGTCTGAGCTGGAAGAACTGAGGTTGGATGCCTATTCAAATTCTAAATTTTTCAAGGAGAAAGCCAAGGCCTTCTTTGACAAGAACCTTCTTAGGAAGGACTTTGCTGATGGAGCCAAGGTATTGCTTTTCAACTCTGAGCTAAAGTTTTTTTTAGGCAAGTTAAGATCCAGATGGGATGGGTCATTTAATGTCATTCATGCATTCCCATATGGTGTTGTTGAGTTCATGGACCCTACTTCTGGAAGGGTCATGAAAGTCAATGGTCAGAAGCTCAAGCTCTGTATAGAGAATGTTGAGGAGCCTTCTGAAACCATCCACTTTCAAGAACCTCCCACTGATGTGTGATCTCTAGCCTTGTACCATGTGTACCATAACTATGTCTGTGGTTTTAAATTTTGTAAATACTGTGTTCTTAGGGTCTATTTTTCATGAATCTTGTTCTATGCAATTGTTGATGTGTTGATTGAATGTGAATGAGTCTGTTTAGCATTAGGAATCATTAAACTTTAAATGTATGAGAGTGTTCCTATCAACACAAGTTAGAACTGAACTGTCTTTAGTTGTCTCGAGAGGATTAGGAGCCTTCAGGCATCCTCTCAATGCATTTAGAATGTGTATTTTGATTTCTTGAGAGGATCTTGCCCTGCAAAGAATCCTCTCAAGACACTTCACCTGATGCAAATACTAGCCTCGATAGGCTCCTGTGCTTAAAAGCAACTACTCGAGCTCTACTCGAGATAATTTTTGGAGCCTCGATAGGCTCCAGTGCTTTAAAAGCATCCACTCGAGCGATAGATTTCATCTTCGATGGGCTCTAGGGCTTAAATGAACTGCTCGAGCATCTACTCGAGCCAACACCTCTTATGCCTCATTAGGATTATGCATTAAAACTTAGCCGCTCGAAATTTATTCACGAAAATCAATTCTGAAGCCATTATCTTGTCGAAATGTATCTAGGGCCTCGACTGGATCATATGTTTACTTACAACCACTCGAGATCTGCTCGAGAAGGTTTTACCTGAAGCTTCATCCTGTCGAAGCTCATTCTCCTGAGCTTATAAAACCCTCATTAGGTTCACTCTCTCATTCCATCCCTTCGTGCTAAACCCCATTTTCATTGTTCCAGATTTATTCTTCCCACTCCAGTGCATGCTACCTATTATTCCATGTGTCCCATATTGCTGACACTTTTCTCAGCTACACAAGCAACACAGTTCACATCAAAGATCTCTTGATTTGGACCACTGTGAATTGCCCTAGCAAACCCTAGTTTGGGTAAGCTTGCACTTCTTTCTCAATCGACTCATTCACTGTGTATTTTCTATTAGATTGAGACATCTCTACTAAGGTTTTGTGGATTCTGAGTTTTACTGAAACCTAGGGTTAGAGAGAAATCAGATAGAAGTTAGGGTTTCAAAATGGCTAATAATTATGAATTTTTCGAAACCCTAACTACATTGCTCAATCCTGTCGAAACCCAGCCTCCTTCACCAACCAGAAAATCCAAGAGGATTGCATCCTCAGTCCTTGTAGATCCTGTCACCCAACCATCACCCAAGAATTCCAAAGTCAGTTCAAGCAAACAAGAGAAGAAGAAGAAGGGTGAGGGGCCTGTAAAGAAACAAAAGAAGGGCAAGGTAGCTACACCTGAGTTTGACCCCTTCACATCCCCAAATGACTTAGTGGAAAATCTTAGCCTAGTACCTAAAACTACCTTTGATAGGACCTTCTTCACCAAGGAAGAGTGGGCAAAGGATGCCATTGAGTTTCTAACAAAAGCTTCCCATAATTCCCTGATGAGGCCTTTGGAAGAAACTGTATATCCAAGGTTAGTGAAGTTGTGGTATTAGAATATTAGGACAAATGAGTCTAGGGAAGAGCCAAATTAGCAGGACCATGTGCTAATTGTGTTGATTGATGACTTTGACACAATGGTGGATGCCACTGATATAACATAGGTACTGGGGATCCCTGCAACATATGATCCATCTTGCAGCTTGGGACCTCTAATCAATGCCTCCATGAAGGAGATGGCTAAATAGTTAACTCAGGGGAAGAAAGCCTCTGGTGATTCATTGATGTGGAGATGAGGAGTGAATTCAGCCCAAACCTATTATTCTTGAATAGTGTTTTAAGGAAGAATGTGTATGTGGATGGACACCAGCAGGTGAGGAGGGTCCTAATTGTAGATGCACTATACTCTTTCTCCAAGGGGCATTTCTTCAATGCTGCCAAACTGATTTTTAAGTGGATGGAAGATATACATGGTAAGGTGAAAAAGTAGCAAAAAATATAAGGTTTACCCTATAGGAGGCTGATCACAGCCTTGCTCAAGAAAGGAGGGTATGCGTGGATGGTAGGAGAACCCATTGCTGAGTTGCCACCAGCTGAAACAGTGGAAAATTAGTATTTCACTGATGAAGAACAAGAAGGAAAAAGAATCTAAAACAACCACTTCTATTGCCACTTCTGTAGCCCCTTCTGCAGCTACTTCTACAGCACCTCCTATGCAGGCTTCAGTAGCCACATAAGAGGCTCCTCCATCATCCACCCTTCCTACCATTCCAACACTAGTACCACCCTCCACAATTCCTTCCACTCCTGCACCTCCCATATCTACCTCACCACCTTCCACCCTCTCTCCTATTTCGGCATCTGTACCACCTTCACTACCTCCTATCATACATCATATTCCATCCTTCACATCTTCCTTACCTATCCACCTCACTCCACCAACCATACCTTCCCAATCCATTCCTATATCAGCTCTTACTCCTCCCATAATATTTACCTTCAACCTTCCTACAACTCCAATCCGAAAAACCTATAAAAAGAAGACCCAACACCCCACCACAGTATCTACCACAGAACCTAGCCTATCCACTGCCATACCCACTGACATACCAAGCCCAATATCAGATCCACCGTCCCCTTTTTCCTATGATAGCTGTGAGCCAATAGCTACTGCCATTGAACCACCTCACCCCATTAAGCCCTTGGGCGCAATTCCCTCTCCTATCTATACCCCTCCATTTTCACCCAACCAAGACCAGTTCACCATCGAAGGGTACTTAGCCTTAATAGACTCCATTGTGGGGGATATGAGGCATGAGTACACCCCTCTCCCTGAATTCCCACACCCATACCCATTTAGCCATGCCCCTACCTCCCCATTCCAACCAATCCCTCCCATCCAACCTGTAACCCCAACCATACCTGACCCTTTAACCCAAATAATTTCCCTCCTAACCTCTCTCCAATCTTAAATCCATACCAACATAGAAAATCAGGCCTCCATCCAAACAGGCCTTAACTCCATCCAATCCACCCTTCAAACTTTTATCCCACAACCCCAGCCACCCACACCTTCCACAGTCCCTACCCCTCCTCCATGCTAGCAACCTTTTACATCTGTGGAAACAGTTGATGCTACCACCCAAACTAACTTTGACTCTGAAGAGCTGGCTATGGTACCCCTTTCCACATCCTCAACATTCACCCAAACTGAAGCCACTGAGGAGGAGTTGGCCCTTGCCCTACCATCCATTCCCTCCCCATCTACCCAACTGTGTACTGAGTTCGCTGTTGTATCAACTTCTGTTAATGATCCATCCAACTGGGCTATTGTACCTCACAATCCAATCATATTACCCCCAGCACCCACCCTCACTGCCTTTATGAGTGCCAATGCATATCTGGCTCAGGATGTGTGCCAGCTAGTAGCTTGTGTGAGCCATAATGTTTTTCAGACTTGTGAGGAACAACTAGCCCTGATGAAGCCTCTTTATTGGAAAACCTTAGAGACAGTTATGTTGGATTATAACAAGGAGTTGAGGACCATGCAAGAGAAGCTGAACACTTCTGCAGCTATATATAAAATTTATGAACAGAGGGCTAATAAATATTCCAGTCTATGTGATTCATTAACAGCCACTCTAATGTCATTGGGTGTCAAAGATATACAACCTCCAACAGAAGCCACGGGAATTAAAATGGAGGAGCCTACATTTCAGAAGGCCAGCACCAAACCATATAAACTAGCTGCTTCAAGGACAAAGGTTGGTTCTACAAAGGCTGACAGTGTGAAAAAAGGGAAAGGAGCAGCAGCTGAGCACATTGATGTAGATTCAGATTCAGACCATATGTAATTTTTTTTGTTTTAGGAAGTTGCTGTTTTGGGATTTTCTCTGGGATGTTTTGTTTTGTTTTTCAGTTAGCATGATGTAATCACCATCATGTTTGTACAATATTTTGTAATGATATCTATGTTTGTGTGAATAAATTTTAGTTTGATTAGCATACTTGTCTTTTTATTTTCTGCAATTTTAGTTTTTCTTTTCCATACCCTGCTGCCCCTAAATACACAATTTATTGAAACATTGAGGACAATGTTTATCTTAGGTTTGGGGGTCTGGCAAGGTAGACCAATGAAGCAGTTAAAATTTAGGGCAGCAGTGCAATTAGATTGAAATAAATAAAGTTAATTCCCACCTCACCAATTGTGAAAAAGGAGATTAAAATTGTTGGAAGATATTTTAAAACTGAAATCCTTGAAAAATTTTACATTTCCATGAAGTTGGCATCAAGAAACTTTTTCACAAGTCAGTACTTAGTAAACCAGAGAGGAGAGAAAAAGGTGAGGATATACCCCATGAGTTCAATTGAAGACCATACCCAGTGAGATTTGGGTCTATAAAAAAAATTTCTTTTGAAGAGTGTCTTTGGTAATTTTGTCTACTCTAAGGAATGACTGATTCAACACCTTTTCACTAGAAGTTAGGCTCCCCAAACTGAAACTGTTTGGCAGTACTCATGACACCAAGGAGATGATTTGAGGCCATTATTTGGACAGTTGAGCCTGAAATTCCAACCCATTGAGCTACCCTTTTGTTCACACTGTTTGAGCTTTAAAATCCATTTTTGATTAACCAACACTATAGTACTTGAACCTGAACCTCATGTCCTGATTCAGCCTTGCCCTCACTCTGATATTTCATAAGGTATAGTAGAAGATGCTCAAGATAGGTGAGCAGGGTTCAACATTTGGTGGAAGGGGAAGAGAAGAAATATAAAAGAAGCAGTGTATCAGTTGTATAGTAGTGGCAATCCATTATATAAAAAAAAAATGAGGGAGAAGTTAAGAGAAGTACTTCATCTGAAAGACTAAAATGAGGAGAAGAAGCTGGCCGCTTTAGATCTGAAAAATATCAAACAAGATGAAACAGTGTTGTGATGAAGAAGGTGAAGTCATGAATCACCTCCTACCTCTTAGTTGATTTCTCAGTTTTTAAACCCTTTCTACCTATTTTATTCTTTTTAAACCTCAATCATAAGCCACATTACAACCCATCTAAAAGTCCTCAATGATCCAAAGTGAAGTGAGTTGTCATGTGGAGATAAAGGGATGTCTAATCTATGGTAAAAAGAACATGAAGATGCCAGGAATTAGAAACAATGCTTATGCTCATGCTTGCAGACCTATTTGAGTTCTGTAACTGATCTTGAGCTGCAATAAATATGATACACCTTGAGCTTCATTTATGAGTAATAGCCCTAGTGAGGATTGGGTATGAAATTAAATTTATTGGGGCAATGTTTAAACCTGATTTTTGAATTAATGGTGAGCTTAGTACTAATTTTTACACACTACACTCTTGATGTAAGCTGATTGGTTGTGATGGAATGACATGCTGGTTCATGTGTTAAAATATTTGCATTTCAATTTTTAAACTCTAAATTTAAAAGATTAAGGTGTGGAATGAAGCTTTATTTGCTAAAAGTTGTTCTGTCATATGTTGCACTATGCTTAACTATTATATTGTGAAGTTTAAGAGTATCTTCACCGAAAACCCTTAGGAGACTTCACTCCTCCACTAGGAATCACCTAGGGGTTTAAAAGGCTTTATGCATAAGCTAAATGCATCCGTGCTTCCTACGAAAGTGACATTTAAATTTTTTAGAATAACTGTTTAATTTTTCCTTGCTTGAGGACTAGCAAAGATTAGGTTTGGGGGTGTGTTAATCTTTGAATTATGCCACTTTTCGCCTCCTAACCTAGTCTTTCATAGACCTTTGAGCTATTTAATAACTAATTTTTAAGTGTGTTTATGTAGTTAGCAATAATCTGCATATTAGTGTAGTAATCCATCCAAAAAATGTCAAGAAGAGAAATGAGTGTCCAACATTGAAGCTGATGGAAAAATAGTGATTGAACCACGATGGCCCCCACCATGTGAGCTATTCAGCATGCCTTGGACCACTAGAAGTCCTGTACTGAAAGAGAAGTGGAGCCCACACCTACTGGAGTGCTGCAACAGACTATGTAAACCAGCAAAGAAGTAAAACATTGACCTCGAGCAGTTCAGAAGACTAATATTGCAACCACTCGAGCAGCTCTGGAGCTACCTCGAGCAGTTCAGAAGGCTGCTACAGCAACCCCTCGAGCGCACTCGAGCAGTTGTCAAGTACATCAGTGTTACAATAAGAGGTGTATCAAACAGTTCAAGACTTCTACATAACATCCACTCAAGCAGTTACACCTTCAGAATGTTTAGCTCGAGCAGTCCTTGAGCAGTCTCGAGTAGTGCAAAGAACTTATCGAGTAGAACAGAGAACTCTAGCTCTCGAGTAGTAAGAGAAAACCTTCAGAAAGAACCTCTCAAGTACCTTCAGGCAAGTTGTCGAGATTCCTTTAGAAAACCTTCAGCCACTCGAGCAAATCCAACTTCAAGCCCCAATCCACTTGAGCTCCACTCGAGATTTTATGTTTGATGCTACCTGAAGCTTTAACCACTCAAGCCGCTCTATCCATTCAAGCATTCAGCCACTCGAGATTCATTTAGAAACAATCTATCCACTCAAGATCCACTCGAGTTTTATATCCTGAAGCTACATCACTCGAGGCACAGGTTCCAGGTTGTATTTGTGAACTTCAAGGGCATTTGTGGAACTTCCACAACACTTGGCGCCCATTCCCCCATGTGTTGTGCTTTTCCTAACTGTCAAGGGCAACACTTGGCTGTAAATAAGCCACATTAGTAGAATCCTAACTAATTTCATTCTCCCTTTCTTTGATTGGCAAAGGCAAAAAGCTACTTCATGGATTGTATATACACCATGTAAGCATGCAGAAAAAGGTATCTGAGGTAAGGAGGATATTCTTTCCTTAGGTCATTTTTAGGGTTAGGTCATCTTTTTCTTTTCTTCTTTCCTTAGCTCAGCATGTTGAGCTAAATCTTCGTAATAGTTAGGGCTGAGATAAGCTGTAAAAGGATAGTGTATTAACATTGTAAAGGGTATGGAGTCTTGCAGAGGCTGCGACCTTGAGGGAAAACCATTGTAAGTTCCTTTATAAGCAATGAAAGATGTTTTTACTATTCCATTCAATCAGTAATGTTCTTGTATTTTTCATTTAGATATTTATAGATTGTATGCACCTATGGATGCATGAGCTTGTAGCCCTGCAAACATAGTGGCTGTAGTGATATTCTTGTTCTGGCTTTTAACACCCATGACTGGAGTATATCCATGGGATATCTTGTGACCATTGAAGTGGACAGAATATAGCCCTAGGACTAGTCCATATCTCAAGGTTGAGGTGGATTATTCTACCTCTCATTTTAGCTTGTAGCGAAATAAAGGATAGCTGCAGATCCAACTTGTGACAGCCCGACTTTTCCCCCTCTCGTAAATGAGAAAGGTCGCGCCGTCGGATCACCTAACATGATCCTGTCATACAAGGGCATCGTGTACAAAGTGTTACATATGCAGAAGCAAATTTAATTAACTCTAATACGAAGAAATATGGCAACAACTGATATGCATTCCTTTATCTAAAGCATAAAATTGAACAGGAAATATAAACAGAAACCTATACTTGAAGTAGTAAACTATCTTAAATCACACTGTTGTTTATACATATTTAATGTTTAAAAACAAATCTCTCTCTCCCAAACCTCTCAAGGAAAGAAGTCCTCAGTAGAACTTTCCTACTCGTCCTCCTCCTCAGACTGGTAGATAGGATCAACTTCGTGCTCAGGGACTTGAGCAATATCTGCAGCTAAGACATAAAGTCGTAGGATGAGCTATCATCGAAGCTCAGTAGGGATAATTACACAACTAATATATATGTTAGCTTTTTCATTCATGTCTAGAAGCAAATAAAATAAAACACATGTCATCTTATCTTAAGTTTAGTCTAGCATTAATCTATTCTAGCAGCACTTAACAGAACAAACACTAAAATATGTAATTATTTTATCATGCTACCCTATGCATGCTGACATATTCATGCTGGCATATTCATGTTGATAAAGAATCAGGTGAGATCAATGAATCATGCTGAAATAAGACATGTACAAGAACAAGAAATAAGAAAATCAAGCTCCCGAGTTAGCGGGATCATTTGTCAAGCTCCCGAGTTAGCGGGATCACTTGGACCGAGAAAATCAAACTCCTGAGTTAGCGGGATCAGTTGGACGAGATATCAAGCTCCCGAGTTAGCGGGATCACTTGGATGGGATATCAAGCTCCCGAGTTAGCGGGATCACTTGGACGGGATATCAAGCTACCGAGTTAGCAGGATCACTTGGACGAGATGAATTAAAGACGTGTACATGACATCAAGGATAATAGAACATGAACTATGCATGGTATATATGCGAGATGCAAGCACATCATGAACAGATATCATATAGCAAAACTGATTTGAATAATTGAACCCACATGATCATATATGACTGCAACTATCATAATCATTGATATTCATGTATCCAAGCTAAACTAGCATCATAATCGTTACAAAGCCTACATCAAGTCTATAGCTTCCTAAGCTGATCTAACACCATCAGTCATGGTCGTACATTGAAAACTAGCATGTGCATAAATTATACTTTCTCTAAACTCATCTAGTATCATCATACATACACATTCATCTACTAATCTATATCAAGGCATCTAAATTGTTTTGACAATATTCCTAACATAATAACATATGTCAAGCTAATCTTATCGAACTGATATGAGCTTTCATATATCATCCTTAAAACTGAATTAGCATACGCTCATACATCAAGCTGATTTGATGATCATAAACATGCATCAAATTTAACTGAACTAACATACCCGAGCTGATCGGATCATAAGCATGCAATCACAGCAGACACAGATATTACTAGCATCCTTATAATAGAACCTCATACGTATAGCCTCACATGTATATCAATATATCAAATTTAACATTTACTTAAACGAAAGCAAGTATATATATTTCATGTACGATCGAAGATGCAAAGAAGAGACTAACTATGGCATATCCATACAAAATCAGACGTCGAATTTGAATCTATCATGATTATAACTCACAACCGACTTGAGTAGTCATACAAAATATACATCAACGTTGATACCTATTATTCTCGATGATCCATCAAGACTGAACTGGCATAGTCATCTGTAACCACTTATTAACTGTCCTCATAGTAACAGTATCACATGACTTCTAAAACTTGGCATGAGCATAAATTATATCACATGACTTTTACTGACATGAACTCGTAGTACACTATATAAAACTGGCATGAGTATAAAATTATATAAGCATTCATGATCATATATGGGCATTCTCACTAACTTGCTATCAGATGAGAATGAGAAAACAACATATAAATTTGTAAGGTAAACTCCCTACCTGATATCAGGTTTACGTGTAACTGGTTTCCCGTGCACGCACGTCTTCAAGCAAATGCGCCATGTGCACCAAGTGGCACCTAGGAATGTCATTCATAGGTTTAGTATTTTTAATGGTTTATTGGGTCAACATAGACCCCAAATATGGATCATTTATGGTCCCAAGTCTCATAGTCAAACTTACCAATTCATCACAGCACAAACCCCTTCCAGAGGTGTCGCAAAGTGTGTCAGATGCAGGGTTGCCGCGGCAAGCAACATAGGTTGCCGTGGCAAGCTTTGCAGTTGCATGTTACCGTGACTTGTCACTACTTTTTGACCCCTTAAATGTTGGATTTAGAAATTTGTTACTTCATGAACATTGTAGGGCTCGTTGTCCCCTTTCCAATGCATCACGAATCGTATCAATAGGAGTTCGAGATCAGAAGATATGATTAAACTACCACACAATTGTCTTAGTATACTGTTGCCACGGCAAGACTGAGTACCTTGCCACATCTTGTCACTAATGTTTGACCCTTTAAACATTAGATTTAGAACTTGGTTACTTCATGAAAGTTGTAGGTCTCGTTGTCTCCTTTCTAAAGCATCATGAATCGTGCCATTTGGAGTTCGGGGTCAAAGGTTATGACCGAAATACCACACAGTGGTCTGAGCATAGGGTTGCCGCGGCAACACATAAGGCTTGCCACGACAAGCACCTTGCCGCGGTAACCCTTTGAGGTTGCCGTGGCAAGCCACTTAGCAGAGTGTCTTGCCTCAGCAACCCCTTGAGGTTGTCGTGGCAAGCCTGGCTTGCCGGGCTTCAGCTGGTCTTCTTCTTGGCCTTCTAATCTGCTGTATATGTCCTTTTTGCTCATATATTATTTATATATCAATATATATATAGATTTTCTTCCCCATCTAGATATCTAGAAACATATAGATATATATATATATATATATATAGATCTATATATACATCTATATATATAGTGCAGCATCACACAGACCTTCACTGATCTCCAATGAAGATCGAAGTGCAATAATTTGCACTCAAGTTCTGAGGCAATATCGGAACTGAAATTCTTTATGATCAAATCTTTCTATAAAGACAAACAAGTAACTAACCGTTTTGATGAATTCGTGGTGTATATTGCACGGAAGGAGAATGATGTTTTGCTTGTTGATCTTGTAGCCAGAATAGAACTAAGCAAGGTGTTTTAATACTTCACACTGTTTGCTGATTTCAACATAATTTCCTCTGATTTATTTACCTATGGTTTTAACCAAAAATCCAAGGAATGAAAAGAAATGTTGTTTTATAACAATGGGTATCGACTTTCCGTGCATGGGGGCGGTTAATGACTCAGTGGAGTCATTTTTAAAATCCGTCATGCAACTAGCTTATCAGCTATTTGAAATTCCTATCCTATGTAAAGCAACACTACATAAGTAGTGTATTGTAAATAAAACAAAAACATAAAACCTCTTGTATATTTTAAAGATGAAACAACTGAGAAACCGACAAAAGTTGATACAATAGCCTCCTCCCCTCTCTTGGTTATTTTAAATTTAATTAGTGTTATATGTTGTTTAGTTTAGGCTAAGTTTCTTTGGGCTGGGTTACCATGCCACACTTACACGATTTTGGTCTTGTGTAGGCAGATAAAGCCAAATGGTTTTGGCTTTAGTATAAAGTGTATACACCACTTCTGGTATATCAGAAATTGATAAGGTAGTTTAATCTTTTATTTTAATACATCTGTATCTAGCTTGCTTTCACATTCTAAGGCTTCATGTTTTACACAGATTTAAAGGCTAATATAAGGAGGTCCTTAGGGTGTCGTGGTGAAAACTTGCATATGACCTGACTTGCTAAATCTGAGGATCGTTACACAACTCTTGCTCTTCTTTATAATATCTTTTTTAGTAAAAATCAGTCCCTAGCTATTTACTTTCCACATTTTCTATTTATTTTATCAAACCATTTCCATCCTTCTTCAAAACCCCCTTTTCTTCTATAGTTATTTTTATTGCTATTTTTATTTCTGTTTTAGTTTAGTTTAGTGACAACCTGAAAACACCCTCTCTTTACCTTGCTTCCTAGTTTAGGTTCAGAGCTGCCAGATCTGTAGCAGATCTGGAGATCTACTATTGCTTTTATTTGTAGATCATAAATCCATGTGGGACAAACTCTTACTTATCAAAACTTGCTACAACAGCCCTGGATCTTGCAGGGCTGTGCGTTTATTTTGCTACTGTGTTCAATCCATTTTATCCCCTTCTTGTTTTGCCTATTATTTATTGCTGCCATACTTTTATCAATTTTAATAATAATAACAACACAAGCATTACAAAACCAACACCAATCAAATGGCTTTGATTGATGATGAAGAATGCTTCCATGTGGACGAAATTGATGAGATAGTAGAAGAAGCATTGCCTAAAGTCATATCTAAGGATGCGTTAGAAACTACGCTCTGGTATGAAGCAAAAGAACCTGAGCAACAATTTGAGTGGGTGGGCCCAAAGAAACTATGAGGGCAGGGTTACCATGCCACTCAAATTGTTTCACGAGTAAGTCAGTGATGATTAAATCAAAATATGAGGGAAGTTGTCCAAAAAGAAATTGTAAAATTACTAGATGCTGGAATTATATATTTGATTTCGGATAATGAGTGGGTGGGCCCAATTAAAGTAATCCCAAAGAAGTCTAGGATTACAGTCAAGGAAAACTCAGGCAGTGAGCTGGTACCATTAGGCGAAACCACAGTTTGGCGCGTATGTATTGATTACTAGAAGTTAAACTCAATGACTCGAAAGGATCACTTTCCATTGCCCTTTATTGAGTAAATTCTAGAAAAACTTGCGGGTCAGGAGTATTTTTGCTTTCTAGATGGATATTCAGGGTACAATCAACTTTCAGTATACCCGGAATACCAAGAAAAGACTGCCTTCACGTGTCCTTTTCAAATATTTTCTTATCGTCGTATGCCCTTTGGGTTATGGAATGCTCCAACAACATTCAAAATATGCATGAAGTCCATATTTTCTGACATGATAGACAATTTTCATGAGGTATTCATGAATGACTTGTTGAGAACTAGAAAATACCATTTTCCACCCTTTAAACTGGGCCTTGATAGACCCTTGAGAGAACTAAATAAGTATTTTAAGTGCTTGTGTTACAGCTAGCAATAAAGACAGGCATAACCATGAAAGTTGCCTAAAAGTGCCAAAAAGATGATGATCCATGTTGATCCAAAGGAAGAAAGAGAAGGGATAACCTCACGAACTGTCAAAATGCCTAAACTAAAGAGGACAAAGGCCTGGTTGTAACCTGGAAAGTGTGGAGCTATTCGAACAGAAGAATGCATTACATATTGCTTTTCGAAAAGAATCTGAACATTTCGAAAAGAACCTGAACTTTGCGAAAAGAACTAAAAGCTCCAGGCTTAGTTTTCAAAGAGCACCTGAACTCTTCGAAAGGATTTTTGACCTATTCGAAAAGAAGAGAACTCCTTGCGAATAGCACCTGAACTTTGCGAAAAGAGCTTCAGAGTCACAGTACCTTGCGAAAAGTTCCCCAAACTATGCGAAATGGTATTCTGGAGATTCCTAGCATCTGCAAGGGTAATTCAGTAATCTTTTATACGCGCCCCAATATATTTAAAAACCCAGGGACATTCCGAAAGATTCTGAGCATGAACCAAAGGCATATTCCACCCCATGTGAGCACCCGAAGATCAAATCAATTGGCGGGAACTTCTAGAAGTTCTAATAGATTTTTGAATTACATAACAGAATAGATGCTTCTATCATCTGATTGGCTGAACCAAATCAAGCAATTCTGATTGGCCAAAACAAATCTGGATCCTCGTGCTCGACTACCATTGGTTGATACAGATCTGACCAATTCTGATTGGTCGATACACATCCGAGCTAGACTGGGGGTAACTATAAATAGATGAAACATTTGCCCAATTTTGGTATCCAGATTTTGAGTTTTCATTACTTTTGCACCATTTCCAATTCAGACAGCTTGTCTGAAACTCTTGTAATAGCCTAACTTTTACTTGCAATTGAGAGCTATGAGATACTTTTGTAATTCAAAAGAGAATTGTGTTCAAGACTACAAATCCGAGAGCTGTTTAAGCTATGCTCTGTAATTGTAATGGTGAATTTTAAAAGGTTGTTGTGAACCGCACGTTCTCAATTGGATTCGTGTTGAGGGTTCCCTATGATCTCCTTATTGCACTAGACTCCTTTAGATTTACTGTTTTTCAAGCAATTTTCCTTGATTCATTATCCCTGTGAGAATTAGTGTTTGCAACCAAATCTTTCACAGAATTTGTAGTGGTGTTTCTTGTTCTGAATTAAGGGTTTAGATTAAAGACTATTGGATGATCTGTGGCCATTGAAGTGGACATACCATAGCCATAAGTTTAACTCTAATCCTTGAGTTAGATTACTTTCTCTTACATCTGTGCTTGTAGCCAGATGAAGATTGGATCATCTCTCATTCGATCTACATTTATTCTCATTTTGTTTCAAAAACCAAATCAAAGTTAGATATTATTTCTCCATTCTTATTAATTTCCATCAAAATCTCCCCAACTCAGATCCGGTTTACTTTTATCATTTAGTTAATGTGACAAATTCAACCTCCCATCTTATGTGCTTTGTAGATAAGATCAGAGGCCAGATCTGGTAGCTCAGATCTGGAGGTTTATCTTACATTTTAAATAAATTCTCTGTGGACGATCTTTTACTCACTTACATTTAAAACTTGCTACAATTAGCCCTGATCTTGCAGGCTAATTTACTTCTCTCTGTGCTGATATTTCTTTATTCTTTTTAGTTTTCCAAATTCAGTACAATTCATTATTTGTAAGTCTGTTTTCAAAACACAAATAAATCATGCACACTTAGAACAACAAGTTTTTAGCGCCGTTGCCGGGGAATTTCTTTTAAAATAGGTAGACCTAAGTTTTCATTTTGTTTTATCTTTACGTCAGTACTAAACTATTCTATTATTTAAATCTGTGCAGTTATTCATATACATTTTGAAGCGTGGAATCTACTTTAAAAGGAATTCTGAAGGTTTGCTGTGCATAATTTGATTCTCTGTTCTGTGTTGTATGTTTCGTAGGAGGACTCTCAGCCCTGAGATTGTCCCTCTAAATTTAGAAGTTGAAAGGCTACTACGAACCAGACAATCATCACAGAATTCTGCTAAAACAGCTACTATGGGTGAAGAACCTTGACTTTTGAGGGATTACTTTGCACCTGGTACCTATAATTCTCCATTTTATATTCAATTTCCTACTATTGAAGGAAATTATGAGATCAAATCATCAACTATCTAAATGCTTCCTTCCTTTCATGGTTTGAGTAAGGAAGATCCATACAAACATGTGGATGAATTCTTGTCTCTTTTCACCACATTCAACATAGCGGGACTTGGTCCAGAGGCAACCAAGCTTAAGCTCTTTCTTTTTTCATTAAAGGACAAAGCTAGACCATGGTTGTCTATGTTAGCACCAAATAGTATCACTTCTTGGAATGATTTGCAGTGTCAATTTTTAGCCAAATATTTCCCCATGTCTAAAACCAGCCAGTTGAGACAAAGTATTATTTCCTTCTCACAACATTCAACTGAAACTTTCCATGAAGCATGGAAGAGATTTAAAAAACTTTTAAGGCAATGTTCTCATCATCAAATCCCCCGATGGCAGCTTGTTGAAAGCTTCTATCAAGGAATTGATCAAAAGGGCAAGAATATGGTAGATGCTTCCTGTGGAGGCACCTACTTGCAAAAACCAGTTGAGGAGGTCTGGGATTTATTTGAAGTAATTAGTGAAAATTCAACTCAATAGGAATCTTTGTCAAGAGACATTGAAAATCCTGCTAGGTTGAACAATCAACAAAACCATCAAAGGAAAGATTTATAAGGTGAATGAGTTGGAAAGGAAGATGATTAATTTAACCACAAAGTTTGATAGATTGATGGACTCACTTAAAAATCCAATGGTTGCAAGAGTAGAGGAGGCATGTCTGATATGCCAGTCCCCTACTCATTCACATGATCAATGTCCTGCAGCACCACAGTTCCCAGATCTAGTGGTGGAACAAGCTCATGATGCCCAATCATTTGGACAGATGCAGTCAAATGAATATGCATGGAGAGGGCACCCCAATTTAAGGTGGAGCTAGGGCAATTATCAATCGCAATGTAAAGAACCAAGTACCTTTCAAAACTGCTCAGCCTTATCAGCAGAATTTTTATACCAAGCCAACTTTTCAGTAGCCCATTCCACAACAACCTGTACAGCAATCTGCTCTAGTTCAAGCCCCTTCCAAATCCCCTTCTTTTGAAGATCAAATTTTAAATTCACTCCAGAATTTAGGGTCTTTAACTCAGACTGTAAACTTTCACAGTCAGAGCATAAAGAAGATTGAAGAAACATTAGGTCAACTTTCAAATACTTTGGCCAAAAGAGAGCAAGGAAGGTTACCCAGCCAACCTTTCAACAATCCCAAAGGACAGTTCATGGTTGGAGAGGGTTCTGTTTCACATGAAGAAGTAAAAACTGTCACTACTTTGAGAAGTGGAAGAATTATAAATAACAAAGTGGGTACTGAAAAGGAAGAAGAAAAAATTGAGAAAACTGATAGAGATATGCAGCAGGAGCAGCATGATGTTAGCATTGGGGGTGCTGATGTACCTCAGAAAAATCAAAAAAATGAAAAACAGAAAAATAAAAAAGATTCTAATAATGATTCTAAAGCTGTAAATGAAGGACTAGTTCCTCATTTACCATTTCCTCATGCCATGAAATCTGCATCCCCTTTTGATAAAGGGAACACAAAAATAGATTAAATGATGGAGACTTTCAAGCAAGTCAAGATAAATCTACCTTTGCTTGATGCAATCAAACAAATCCCAGCATATGCAATATTTTTGAAAGATATTTGCACTCACAAAAGACAATCTAGGATACAGTTATCCAAGAAGGTCTTTGCTGTTGAAAGAGTTAATCAGGTGTTGTCCATTACCACACCTCCTAAACTTCAAGATCCTGGAATCCCCACAATCCCCTGCATTATTGGGGAACATACCATTGAAAAGGCTTTATTAGATTTGGGTGCTAGTGTCAACCTGCTTCCATATTCTGTATATGAGAAATTAGGTTTGGGAGAATTAAAACCCACTCATGTGGTGTTACAACTAGCAGACAGATCTGAAAGAAAGCCAGTTGAGATGATTGAGGATGTATTGGTAGGAGTAGATAAGTTTTTCTACCCTGCTGATTTTCTGGTATTGGACATGGAACCTACAAAAAGCAAAACTTCCATCCCTGTCATTTTGGGGAGACCATTCCTGGCTACAGCCAATGCTTGCATTCAATGCAGGTCTGGTATTATGGAAGTCTCTTTTAGAAATATGATGGTGAAATTAAATGTTTATAATGCAGTCACACAGCCTCAATTCAGTTCTGAGGAATATTTTCTTGTTGATCTATTGGATGAACTGGTGGAAGAGACTCTACCACAGTTTTTGCAGTGTGAAGATTTAACCACAAATTTTAAAGATGCTTGGAGAAATGCTGAGGAAGAAACATCTTGTACCTCAAAGTCTGAGGAAGTAAATGATGTGCAAGGAACTCATGATCAATCAGTAAGGTTCTCTTCATGGAAACCTTCTATTCTTCCCCTTCAACAAACAGCCAGGGTACCTTTGTTACCTTCTTTTCTCAGCCCACCTAATGTAGAGCTGAAGCAGTTGCCAGAAAATTTGAAATATGTGTTTTTAGGAGACCATAAAATATTGTCTGCGATTATTTCTTCTTCCCTCACTCAGGAGCAGGAGGAAGAGTTGTTGATTGTATTAAAACAGCATAAGAAAGCAATTGACTGGACTATTACTAATTTGGGAGGAATCAGTCCAGCTGTTTACATGCATAAAATTCATTTGGAAGAAGATGCAACGCCTTCTAGGGAAATGCAAAGGAGGCTGAATCCTCATATGCAAGAAGTGGTCATGAAAGAGGTTGTTAAACTGTTCGATGCAGGGGTCATTTACCCCATTTCAGATTTAGCTTGGGTGGCACCTACACAGGTGGAACCTAAGAAATCTGGGATCACTGTTGTAACCTCAGATTCTGGTGAGCTTATGTCAACCAGACAAACAACTGGTTGGAGGGTCTATATTGATTACAGAAAATTAAACACAATGACCAGAAAAGACCATTTCCCTCTTCCATTCATTGATCAAATTTTAGATAAGCTTGCAGGAAAATCTTATTACTGTTTTCTTAATGGTTACTCTAGTTACAACTAGATTCCTGTGTATCCACAAGATCAGGAAAAGACCACATTCACTTGCCCTTTTGGCACTTTTGCCTATAGGAGAATGCCTTTTGGTCTTTGTAATGCTCCTGCTACCTTTCAAAGATGCATGTACTCCATTTTCTCTGATATGATTGACCAATTTATGGAGATTTTTATGGATGATTTTTCAATCTATGGAGACAGTTTTGCCCAGTGTTTATATCATCTCAAATTGGTGTTACAGAGATGTGAAGAAACCAATCTAGTTTTGAGCTGGGAGAAGAGCCATTTCATGGTCACCCAAGGCATTGTCCTTGGCCATGTTGTCTCCCGCAAAGGCATTGAGGTGGACAGAGTAAAAATTGATTTAATTGCACATTTGCCACCTCCCAAAACTGTTAAACAAATCAGAAGTTTTCTGGGACATGCTGGATTCTACAGAAGGTTCATTAAGGACTTCAGTAAAATATCCAAGCCTCTTTGTCATTTATTGTGCCAAGATGTCCCTTTTGTTTTCAACAATGAATGCTTGAAGGAATTTGAATTCTTAAAAAATTGTTTGATTTCAGCTCCAATATTACAGTCTCCAGATTATTCACTGCCTTTTGAACTGATGTGTGATGCATCAGATTATGTTTTGGGAGCTGTTCTTGGGCAGAGAAAGGATAAGTTGCCTCATGTCATAGCTTATGCCAGTAGATCAATGATTGATGCACAACTCAATTACACAACAACTGAGAAGGAGTAGCTGGTCATATGTTTTGGGTTCACAAATAGTGGTGTTCACTGACCACTCAGCCCTGAAATACCTTCTGTCTAAGAAGGATATCAAACCAAGATTAATCAGGTGGATCCTCCTATTACAGGAGTTTGATTTACAGATCAAAGATAAAACGGGTGTGGAGAATGTGGTGGCTGATCACCTGTCTAGAATTTTAACTGCTGAGACTGATAGGCTGCCTATCAATGAATCTTTCCCTGATGAGCAACTTTTTGCTATCAGTGTACACACCCCTTGGTTTGCAAACATAGTCAACTTTTTGGCTACTGGAAGAACTCCTCAAAATTGGAATAAAATGGATAAAGATCTTTTCTTCTCAAAGGTTAAACATTTTATTTGGGAGGATCCTTATCTGTTTAAGATTTGTGCAGACCAAATAATAAGAAGATGTGTTCCTGAAGAAGACTTTCATAGCATACTTTCTATGTGTCATGAACAGGCCTGTGGAGGTCATTTTAGTGGAAACAAAACTTCTGCAAAGGTTTTGCAGTGTGGATGTTATTGGCCTACACTTTTCAAAGATGCTCTCTGATCAGAAGTCTTGCGAATCGCCGATTGGGCAGCATTTCTAAGAGAAACTCAATGCCATTACAGCCTATTTTGGTAGTTGAATTGTTTGATATTTGGGGGATAGACTTCATGGGTCCCTTTCCTCCTTCCAATGGGTGTAATTTCATCTTAATAGCTGTGGATTATGTATCCAAATGGGTTGAAGCCACAACCACTAAAACCAATGATTACAGAGTGGTTATGAAATTTTTAAAGGATAACATCTTTTCCAGGTTTGGTTTTTCCAGAGCTATTATCAGTGATGGGGGAAGCCATTTTTGTAATAAACATTTTGAAGCTTTATTGAAAAAGTACTCTGTGACTCATAGAGTAGCTACTCCATATCATCCACAAACTAGTGGACAAGTGGAGATTTCCAATAGAAAAATCAAACATATACTGGAAAAGACTGTGAAGAAGGACAGAAAGGATTGGTCCTTGTCAATGATGCATTAGGCATATAGGACAAATTCTATAAAACCCCAATTGGCATGTCCCCATTCAGGTTGGTCTATGGCAAAGCATGCCATTTACCAGTGGAGTTAGAATATAAAGCCTTTTGGGCTATTAAAACCTTGAACATGGATCTTACTATTACTGGTAATCACAGGAAACTGCAGCTTGAGGAGTTAGAAGAGCTGAGGATGGATGCATACACCAACGCAAGATCTTACAAAGATAAAGTCAAAGCCTTCCATGATAAAAATTTGTTGAGAAAAGAGTTCATAGCTGGCTCTAAGGTATGGCTATTTAACTCAAAACTTAAGTTTTTTCTTGGAAAGCTGAGATCCAGATGGGAAGGGCCATATACAGTCATCCATGCATCTCCTTCTGGGGCTGTTGAAATTTTGGACCCAAGTGATGGAAGAATCTTGAAAGTAAATGGTCAGAGGCTCAAACCATGCATTGAAAATACCTTGGAGCCTATGCTAACCATCTATCATCAAGATCTGTCCCATATCTGAGGATAAACAACTATATAATATGTATTTTACCAGTGCTTGTTTTATAATTTTTGCATAGTTGTTTGCTCTCTGTTTTTAGTCATTTTTACTTTCAATTCGAGAAGTTTAAATATGTAAAAAATTTAACTCGCAAAGAAAAACAATCCTTCCCGAAAAGTTTAATTAACTTTTCAAAAGGAGTGAACACGTAACTCAATCGCTTTCGAAAAGAATGATTTGCTTTTCGAATAGTTAGTTCAGAATGACTTGCTTTTCGAAAAGTTAGTTTTGATGCTATTTGCTGTTTGAATAGTTGTTTCTGAAGCCATATGCTTTTCGAATGGTACTGATGCCATTCTCACTTGTAAAAAAGGACTATTTTGAACTTTTCGAAAACTTCAAAGATATTTTGTGAAAATCATTTTGAGCATATTTAAACCCTTTCGAAGTAAGGGTTTCATATTCGAAAGCCTTCTGAGAACGTCCTGTTTCACAGAAAACCCTTTTTTCGTTCCTTCCTTGCGTGATTTTAGAATTCAACCACACTTTTCTTCATATTTGTTCGATGGTTTAAGCTTGAAGAGAGGGATTTTTTGCTTTTGGTTCTGGTGGATTTCAGCGAGCAAGCAACAAGTTCAACAAAAACCCTAGATTTCGGTATTTTTCTGTGCATTTCTTCTGTTTATCATTTGCAAAGTTTGATTTGGTGTCAGCATTTATTGTGGGAGTTTTTAGACAAAGCTTTAGAATGGGGAAAGCTGAAAAATCATTGGCTGAAATGTTCCAAAAATCTTCTACTAAGAAAATTAGCAAACCATCCAAAAAAGGAAAAACCAAAGCTTCAGCTAAAAGGAAACTTTCAATGGATAAAGCTGATATGATTGAGAAGGGAAAAAAGGTTAGATATGAGGAACCCACCCCAACAGCTGATACTAGCCCTGAGTCTGAGCTTCCTCCTTTGCCTATTCATTTGGTACTGCCGAATCCATTTATTGAAGCTCAGAAGCTAATTCCAGAATTTATTGTTGATGAGACCTTTTTCTACAACAAACCTGAATGTCAGTTATCTTTAAAATACATTAGGGATGCCTCACTGAGCAATATCCTAACCCCTCTTCCAGAGAAAATTTATCCACGAATGGTGAGATTATGGTACCAAAACTTGGTAAAAGTGACAGAAGGATGCTGATGTCCCTACTCTTGTTATTTTCATTGATGATTGCGATTTAACTGTCACTTATGAAGACATTGGGAATGCTTTGGGGATACCTTTTCAACATGATTCTGCTGGTCCATTGGCCGCACCAGAAATAGCCTCTTTTAGAGAAATGGCTGCACATTTAACCCAAGGCATAGTTGGAACTGGACAATCCATAATGAGGAGAGACCTAGCACCTTAATTTTTATTGATGGATTCCATTTTGAGGGGATGTTTTTATGTCATTGGGCACAGCCAGGAAAGAAGGACACCAATTTTAGAGGCTCTCTTCCATTTTTCTAAGGGGCAATTTTTCAATGCCCCTATGTTGATTTTTGAAGCCATGGCTGATATTAGTACCAAGCTGAAAAAGGAGCAGAAATTAGCTGGAATACCATTGGGTAGGTTGATCACAGCCCTACTAAGAGCCAAGTTTGACATTGATGAGCAAGAGCCATTTGAAGTTATATCTCCTCATGCGTTTGGGAAAAAGGCTTGGACTACAAGTCAAGCAATGTTGAAAAGAATGAATGATGAACACCGCCTCGGCTTCCCTATTGAACTGCTCAGCTTCCCTAGAACACGCTTGCAGGACCACTCGAGGTGACCAGCTCTTTAGGTGCACCTATTTCAACTGCAGCTGACATTGAACAAGCTGTCCTTCCTGGGGTGACCAGCTCTTCAGCTGCACCCATTCTTGAAGAAGTTGCCATCTTACCCACCTCACCTAGCCCAGCTCCTATTCCTACACCCATTCAAGCAATCCCATCTCCCATAACCAACATAATCCCAATTGCAGACTCCTCCTCCACCAACCACTCCAGCCATACTCACACCACCAATCTCTCTCCACAATATCCAAGATTTAGCCCCTGATTTTGTTGAACAAGCTCCTAGTACTCCTCTTCTCCAAAGCTTCTCAGGTTCACCTGCTAATTCAACTAATACACCTGAAGTAACTCATACCCAAACTGAACCTGAGATATTCACTACAGAGGCCTATTCATCACTGATGGGATCTATTTTAGAGAATATGGGGCTTGAATCTATACCTATACCTGACCCTGCTCATTTCACTCATTTGGCTACTTCACCCTTTACAACCATTTCACCCATTACACCTCAACCATCTACTTCAGTTTTACCAACCCCTACTATGCATACCACACCCACACCTGAATCAATTAACCATATATTTACCTTTCTCCAATCCATCCAAGCCCAACTACAGATCCTTACAGGACAATCGATGCATGACAAATGCCCTTCTCCAAACCTTAGCCTCACATCCCACACAACTACCTTAGCCACTTTGTGCACTGCTTTGTTGATAACCATGCTACCCAAGCAGACCACAGGTAGTCTTTGTAGATCCACCCATCCTCACCACTCACTTCATGCTACCCAAACAGAACCTGAGGTAGTTCTTATTGAGTCCCCTTCACCTCTCCTTACTTTTTCTGATCAAGCCACTCAGACCGACCCTGAGGTCATTCTTTTGGACTCCTCTTCTCCCACTCCCATTGCTGGGATACCTTTGGTCTCCTACCACTCCATTCCCATTCCCAGATTTGCCACTCTCAAAAAGGCTATGGAAGAGAATCCATATATCTATCGAGATGTCCTCAAGGGGTTAGTTGATTTGCAAGCTTACATTAGAACCCCTTATGAAAACCAGATTCGAAAATTGGAGTTATTCATGAAATTTGAGAGAGAGAAGATGCAGGACCTGCTGGGTCAAACTTTTCAGACGGTTAGGAGTGAGCAGCGCAAGGTGACCATGTTGCAAGCACAGCTTGAACAGGAAAAATTGAGGACTACTAGACTTGAAAAATATATTGGCCTCACCAAAAAGATCAAAATTGAGGAATACACCGAGCTGAAAAACACAATCCAGGAAAAGGCTAAATCAAGTTCAGACTCCAATACTGATTCTAGTTCTGACTCTGACAGTGACTCCAGTTCTGATCCCATTGAACCAACTTAAGATACAGACTTTGACCCCAGTTCTTAGAATACATTGTACATATCTGTTTTATGGGTCTATAATATAAAATTTTGGTTTTATGTTAATACATTGTACATACATTGTGCATTTCTTTTCTTTCTTCTTATCATCATGATTTATGTTTGATTGTTTCTTTTCTTTGCTAATATACTTCAGACCAGTACGGACCCTGCTCCCCAGAGGTTTGGGGGTGTGGCAGAAATGCCAATAATTGAGTTAACATTAATGCAGCTTATGATAAGCAGAATTTTTGAAAAGAAGGTGATTTCACACTTGTTTTTGAAAAATGAGGAAGTTAAAACTTTTTAAAAACTGATTTTTAGTGTAATTCCAATACTTTCATGAAGTAAATGTCAGAAAATTTTTCAAAATAAAATTAATGTTGTAGTAAACCTAAAAAGAAAGAAAACAGTGATGATATACCTCAGGAAGTTGATAGATAACTACACCTAGTGAGACTTGGGCCTGAAATGTATTGTTGGGAGATATGAATTGGCAATTTTTTTTTTGCTCTAGGGACTGTTTGAACCTGCTTACTATCACTAGAAGTTACACATATTCAAATTAAAATAACTTGACAGCAATCATCATATTAAAGACATGATGGAGGGCCTCCTTTTGGACTGTTTGAGCCTCAAAAAGCCCCACCTTTTGAAACTGCCCTTGATACACACCATTTGAGCTTTATAAATCTAAGATTTCTTTGAAACCTCATCAAACAACTTCATCAACCTCATTTAGCCTAACCCTCACTCTGAGAATTCAGAAGGTAAAGGAAAGGAAGCTGAAGAAAGGAGAGTTGGGTAACAATTTGGTAAAAGAAGAAGAAAAAGAATTGAAAGCAATGATGTATCAACAACAGAAATGTGGCATGCCAGTAAATGTTAAAAAGAAAAGGGATTCATTTCATTGGAAGTTTGAAAAAGAATGAGGAAAAGATGGCCACTTTGGCTCTGAAAATTCAAAGAAGAAAATAAAATTGTGCTGAAATGAAGACGGTGTGTCTGTCACTTCCCCACCTTGATCGACTTCTAGAGTTTGGAATCCATTCCAACCCCTTTATTCTTGATAAATTTCATCCATAAGCCACATTACAACCCAAGTTAAAGTCCTTACTGATCAATGATGGATTGAGCTGTCACATGGAGATAAAGATTTGTGTAATCTATGGTGAAAAGAGCAGTGAATTCAGAACTAAAAAGCAAAGCCTATGCTCCTGCTTACAATCCTATTTGAGGACTGTAATTGCTCTTGAGCTGTGTGAAATAGTGCAACCCTCATATTTGCATGGTGAGTGAAAACCCTGGTGAGAGTTGAGTTTGAAATCAAATTATTTGGGGTAACATCATAAACTGAATTTTCAAATAGAAGGCAAGCTTTTCATTAATTTTTTTCGTATAAAAACTTTTTGACACCAACTGAGTGAATGGTAAAAGGAATTACAGCTGAATTTTAGTTTTAAACTAATGGTTTCTTGAAGATCTTTTTACAGCTTGATTGATGCAGGTGTGAATAACCTGACTGGATAAAAGTTTGCTTTAACAGAACTGCATTGATATTAGCTGATTTATTGGAGAAGTTTGTGGGTATCTTCACTGAAAACCCTCAGGAGACTTCACTCCTCCACTGGGGATCACCTAGGGGTTTAAAAGGCTTGTTGCATATGCTAAATGCAACTGTGTTCCCTACAAAAGTGGCTTTTTATTCTGTTTTTAATTTTGTCTTTGCTCAGGGACTAGCAAAGCTTAGGTTTGGGGGTGTGTTGAGAACTAGAAAATACCATTTTCCACCCTTTAAATTGGGCCTTGATAGACCCTTGAGAGAACTAAATAAGTGTTTTAAGTGCTTGTGTTACAGCTAACAATAAAGACAGGCTTAACCATGAAAGTAGCCTAAAAGTGCCAAAAAGATGATGATCCATGTTGATCCAAAGGAAGAAAGAGAAGGGATAACCTCACAAACTGTCAAAATGCCTAAACTAAAGAGGACAAAGGCCTGGTTGTAACCTGGAAAGTGTGGAGCTATTCGAACAGAAGAATGCATTACAGATTGCTTTTCGAAAAGAATCTGAACATTTCGAAAAGAACCTGAACTTTACGAAAAGAACTAAAAGCTCCAGGCTTAGTTTTCGAAGAGCACCTGAACTCTTTGAAAGGATTTCTGACCTATTCGAAAAGAAGAGAACTCCTTCAACGACACGAACTTTCGAAAGAGCTTCAGAAGTCACAGTACCTTGCGAAAAGTTCCCCAAACTATGCGAAATGGTATTCTGGAGATTCCTAGCATCTGTAAGGGTAATTCAGTAATCTTTTACACGCACCCCAATACATTTAAAAACCCAGGGACATTCCAAAAGATTTTGAGCACGAACCAAAGGCATATTCCACCCCATGTGAGCACCCGAAGATGAAATCAATTGGCGGGAACTTCTAGAAGTTCTAACAGATTTTCGAATTACATAACAGAATAGATGCTTCTGTCATCTGATTGGCTGAACCAAATCAAGCAATTCTGATTGGCCAAAACAAATCTGGATCCTTGTGCTCGACTACCATTGGTTGATACAGATCTGACCAATTCTGATTGGTCGATACACATCCGAGCTAGACCTGGGGGAAACTATAAATAGATGAAACATTTGCCCAATTTGGGTATCCAAATTTTGAGTTTTCATTTCTTTTGCTCCATTTCCAATTCAGACAGCTTGTCTGAAACTCTTGTAATAGCCTAACTTTTACTTGTAATTGAGAGCTATGAGATACTTTTGTAATTCAAAAGAGAATTGTGTTCAAGACTACAAATCCGAGAGCTGTTTAAGCTATGCTCTGTAATTGTAATGGTGAATTTGAAAAGGTTGCTGTGAACCGTACGTTCTCAATTGAATTCGTGTTGAGGGTTCCCTATGATCTCCTTATTGCACTAGACTCCTTTAGATTTACTGTTTTTCAAGCAATTTTCCTTGATTCATTATCCCTGTGAGAATTAGTGTTTGTAACCTAATCTCTCACAGCATTTGTAGTGGTGTTTCTTGTTCTGAATTAAGGGTTTAGATTAAAGACTATTGGATGGTCTGTGGCCATTAAAGTGGACATACCATAGCCATAAGTTTAACTCTAATCCTTGAGTTAGATTACTTTCTCTTACATCTGTGCTTGTAGCCAGATGAAGATTGGATCATCTCTCATTCGATCTACATTTATTCTCATTTTGTTTCAAGAACCAAATCGAAGTTAGATATTATTTCTCCATTCTTATTAATTTACATCAAAATCACCCCAACTCAGATCAGGATCATTTAGTTTAATTTTTACTTTTATCATTTAGTTAATGTGACAAATTCAACCTCCCATCTTATGTGCTTTGTGGATAGGATCAGAGGCCAGATCTGGTAGCTCAGATCTGGAGGTTTATCTTACATTTTAAATAAATTCTCTATGGACGATCTTTTACTCACTTACATTTAAAACTTGCTACAATTGGCCCTGATCTTGCAGGCTAATTTACTTCTCTCTGTGCTGATATTTCTTTATTCTTTTTAGTTTTCCAAATTCAGTACAATTCATTATTTGTAAGTCTGTTTTCAAAACACAAATAAATCATGCACACTTAGAACAACAACATGACTTTTTAGTATTTGGCCAAACGTTTGACTCTTGTCTGGATCATCTTGCCCTCGTCATTTGTTAAGTTGGGAGAAGAGCTATTTTATGGTTCAAGAAAGCATAGTCCTAGGGCATATCATTTTTAAGAATGGAATAGAAGTTAACAGGGCTAAAATTGATATAATAGCAAATCTGCCTCCACCAACTTCTGTATGGCAGATTCGATCATTCAAGGATGCTCAGAACATTTGTCTAGCCTGTGACCGATGTCAAAAGACAGGGGCCATGTCCCGAAGGAATATGATGCCTCTCCAACCAATATTGGTCATAGAACCATTCGATGTTTGTGGCATAGATTTCATGGGCCCCTTTCCACCTTCCTTTAGATTAATGTATATACTCGTGGTTGTTGACTACGTTTCAAAGTGGGTTGAGGTAGTAGCCACAAAAACAAATGATCATAAGGCGGTGATATCTTTTATTAGGGAGAATATACTCTCACGGTTTGGAACTCTGTGAGCCATCATAAGTGATGGAAGAAGCCATTTTTGTAATAAATATTTTGAGAGCCTTCTTAAGAAATATGGTGTTACTCACAAAATCGTAACCACCTATCACCCGCAAACTAGTGGGCAAGTAGAAGTTTCCAACCGAGAAATAAAGAAAATATTGGAGTGAACTTTTTACCCTGGTAGGAAAGAATTGTCCCTCAGATTTCATGATGCCCTGTGGGCCTAGAGAACAACATATAAAACACCCATTGGTATGTCACCTTACTGACTAGTATACAGGAAAGCTTTCCACCTACCTATGGAATTAGAGCACATAGCACTATGGGCTATTAAAGTATTAAATTTTGAGTTGTTCACATCTACTGAGCAACGGAAACTAAAACTCAATGAGTTAGATGAAATTCGTAATGATGCCTACGAGAACGCTTGAATTTACAAGGCCAAAACCAAACATTCTATCATGAACACATCCTGAGAAAGAGATTTGAGCCTAGCCAACAAGTTTGGCTATTCAATTCGAGGTTTAAACTATTCCCAGGAAAACTATGAAGCTGTTGGGACGGGCCCTATAATGTCGTGGAAGCATTTCCTCACAGAGTTATGACCATTCAGGATCCCAAGGACAACCATATCTTCTAAGTTAATGGACAGAAACTCAAGTTGATGGTATCATTAGAAGAAAAAGGAATAGTAACCACGATATCATTAAAAGATCCAGAGTATGGCTGATATGATCACAAGAATTGTCGAGCTACCGACTCATCCGTAGTAAACTTGTGTATAATGATTTGCAGACTATTTTAATTGCTCTTTTCGATTGTATAATATTAGGATTATGTTGATGTTTTCATTCGCACATAATATATTTTCGTACGAATGAGACACCATAAATTACAAAATTGCTTCATTTCTAAGAACATTATAGTGATTACTACTTCTCAAAAGAGTGAGAATTCTCTCACAATCTATCGTAGTGATTATGATTAAAGAGAGAATGTTTGTCTAATTTCGGCTTGCACACTTTAATCATAAGGGTACGATTTTCTTGTAACCACATGATTATTAAATGCGCGCCTCGATTACCACTACGCAGCTACAGTTAACCATCCAATATTTATTATGTCCACATACCAGTTATCCTTTGAGCTATTCATCATATATATCATATTGTGAGAACCCAAAAATTCTGATCCCTTTTTTAGAGTCTGCCAATAGTGAGAGTTTGGATGAAAATATTTTCTAAATCTGCAGTTTAGAGAAATCTATGATGAATAAACTATTCAATGATACACACAATCCAGACCTAATATGAATTGAAAATGTTGAGTTCTGATCAAGGATAACTGCTAGGATGGAAAGCAAGGGTTGATGAAGTCATATATTTTTGAAAATCACAATAACCATGTGATGATTAATGAGTTAGTGTACAAAATTAGTTTAGAATTTTTTAACTTTTTTCTTTATCTTTGAAATTTAAAAAAAAAACCAAAAGTATTTTGAAGTTTGTAGGTAACTTCACTAAAAACCTTCAGGAGACTATAACTCCTCCACTAGGGATCACCTAGGGGTTCAAAGGCTTGTTGCATCTGCTAAATGCAATCGTGCTCCCTACGAAAGTGGCATTTAAATTTATAGTTCTAGGATAGTTTATTTTTCCTTGTTTGCTAAAGACTACCAAAACGCAAGTTTGGGGGTGTGATCAGTCACATAATTTATAATTTTATCACCCTTAACATAGTGATGCTAGACCTCAGTTTGCTACTAACGAGATGTCAATATGCAGATATTCAGAACAGACAACATAACAAAGTCAAAGGGAGAATTTCTTCCAAAGTGAACTCAAAAAGTAGTAAGAAAGATGATCGTACATAGATACAATCCACTCATACTGAAAACTAGATTGAAAGCTGAGAGAAAGAAGAGATACGATCCAATCGAATGATGAATCGTAATCTTGACAGAATGAAGGAAAATGAAAAGAGACCAATTGTAATCTACGATTGATTCAAAAAGATGCTAAAGACCGAGAGACACACAAAGTGAGAATACAATCGAACGAAAAGGAGGAAATCATACTAAAAAAGAGAACGATCGTAAATTACAATTGGTCAAAAATAAAAGATTTCATTTCTGTTGATCACAAAACATACACCACCATACCCAAAATTAGAAGATCACTTAAATTAGGAGTTTGGTAACACACGGATTCGAGAATATTGGCAAAGATATACTAGGAGAATCCAGAATATATCTGCTACCGAGAACATGGACAAAAGCCTTGCGTATCCACCAATCAAAGCAAGGAAGATTAGAACTTGAAGTTAGAGTTATAGTAGGAATCTTTTATTTTAATAGTTTTCTTTAGTTAGAATTTGAGTAATGGAAACCAGCCCCTTATGATCTATAAATATGAGGGCTCGGCATAGGAGAAAGTTATCCAAGAAATTTTTAGCATCAATTGACAACTAAGGTTTAAATTCTGGAAGATCAACGTAGAGTAATTTTTATCAACTAAAATCGTCCACAGTTCTTTGAAAGTCTTGCCTGACAACTAAGACTAGAGTAGCTGAAAGATCAACCCTTTGGCTAGTTCTACTTTTACTTTCTAGTTTAGATTTATTGTCATGCACTTTTATTGCCTTATAAACATATATGAATTCTTGATTTTAATTGACGACTAAAGTCTTAAGTTTACAGATTAGTGTAACGATTTTAATTTTCCATCTTCAATTTTCTTGAGTTTGATTGATGCCCAAATTTCGGGAAGATTTTGATTAGTATAAATCTGTGTTAATGAATTCCAGTTTTAGATTGATGCCCAAATTCTAGAGGACTACAATACCATGTAATGGTATTTTACTTTATAAACATCCGAGAACTAAAGGATTGTTATTGACGACCAAAATAAGGAAGGAGGAGGATTTAGATTTACTTTCCTTATAATTAGTTTAAATAACCATTCTTTTATTTTTATTTATCCAGCAGGTTTGATTATTAAAAGAAAGATGAAAGTTTCAAAATGTATGAAATTTTGACCTTCCTGGTGGGAACGATCCTATACTAGTGTTGTAATTTCCATTGTGTGCTTGCAATAGGTTAAGGCTTTTTACAATTATACCCACATCAGAATCGAGCAAGTCGTATTGGCCCACTTGCCCCGATTCACAAAGGAATACGAAGGGAAGAAGTGCTTATCCCTAGATCCTTCTCTTTGGAAACCCCTGTCGAAATTCTTAGCTTATTGCTAATTAGGTCCCTAACCCTTTTCAATATTTACAAAATTTCCATTGCCATCCTAATTTTCCCAACGGAGCTTATGGATGGTTCCCGAGAACGAGGTTAATCCTCCCTAGCATAGTGGGCCACAACTCCCTTTTAGATAAGTCCAATAGAAGTAGGAATCCAAACTAGTCAAACCTTCAGCAACCCATAGTTGTTAAAGTTGGTAGCACGACGTTTAGCATAGGAGTTAAACCCATACCCACACTCTATCCTCGCTTGATCAGTGACGTTCTACAACCTCGATAAATCTGTAGATGGCGATCACGTAAAACAAAGTATACCCCATTTAGAAGTCACTTATTACTAATTACCTATTTCTGCAGGTCCACATAAGAAATCCCCTTGCATTATCTTATCGCTATACACCAACCATCACAAACAGAGTCCACTCGGGACTGATTTGGGCCACTTGTTTTGGGACCCAAAAGGGAACTAGAAATGCGTGTACCGACAATATGTCCCAAGTTTACTTCCCTAAGCTACCTTCTCTCTCCTCTCTCCTCCAAAGATCACATGTGCATGGAGAAATAGGACCCACATGGGTTCCATTCTCACCACACACTAGGTCTCTTCTTGTCTTATGTGTACCTCTTTGCCCTTAATTTTTATGAATGTAATCTTTTCCAACACATCTTGTGGTGCATGTCTGAAAGTCCATCTCTCACCATAGATTTTTCCAAAGTTTTTCAATGGTCTAAGATGGGTCAAAGTTGAGTCAACTAGATGGGTGGCTAGGATTTGAAAATTCCAAATTTATAATTGTGAAATATAGGAAATTAATTTGTAAATGCCCTTGGGCTAAATTTAAATTTATAAGAAATGTCATTACTCCATACAAGGCACATACACATTACTTGGAATATTAGTGCATCTAATCGTTTAAGATTTATGGGTCTAAGTTTGACCTAAATCATTGACCAATATCATGATTATCATCGAATCTAATTTGTTGGCGATGATCCCCTTATCAATACAAGGCTCAATCCTAATTCAGGCAAATTCTCAGGTCAGGGTCCATAAAAAATTAGTCTGGGCTTCTCATAAGGTGTGTGTTGTGTGTGTTTTACTTAATTACTAACACACCCATTCAAATAAAAGAGGTGCCCTATGGATGTCTCTAGAAATAAGCAATGTCCCATCAATCTAAGGTGTGTGCTTCACAAATTTGGATGGACCTGCCTCAAGCAGTCACATGACATAGTCAGGTCTCAGTCAATAGGTTGACCAACACAGAATTCAAGAATAGGTGTTATAGACATGATCTCAAGATCCATTGTGTGGAATATTGGGTGAAACATGATCTCCATCCTCAGATCTGAAGCAATCAACAGTTTTTATGGGGTCTCCGACGTAGGCTCTTCCAGAGAACCCGTGGGTGCGAACAGAGGTGCCCTTATGTTTTTTGCGAATCTTTTGCACAAAAAATATTCTGATTATGACCTTCAAATTGGATAGCTTCGATGGTGTTTCAGATGGCACAGGTCCCCAAAATACCAAGTCTTTCTTTTATGTGCAACAACCAATTTTTTGTGCAACAACTCGACCCATTTTAATATTTTTAACGATAATTAATGTGGCACCATAATGTGCATGGTGTTAGCACTTCACAGTGGAACCAACCACATTTTAGAAATCTCTATTTATTCATGTAACTCACTTTTTCACATTTTTCTTTTTAAGAAAACCTAGTCATCTTCTAACTCATTTCTTTTTAAGAAACCCTATCCATCTCAACTTCTCTCTCCAAAGTCTCTCTAGCCTCATCCCTCAAAACTCTCTTGTGTTCTCCTGCTCAACCACCCCAAACCACCACGACCTCTTTCAAGCGACAAGATCATAGAAGACGAGGAAGAAGGAAGAAGAAGAAAGCTTGGAGGAATCGGTGCTTCGGGCATCAATCTCTTCAACCCGATCTGCTACAAGATCTACCATTCACGCTTCAACAAGTGGGTACCCATTAATCCCCTCTATTCTTCTCAAATCCCGTTGCATAGGGTATGCTCAATCATGCATGGATGGGTTTAAAATTTATTAAACCTGGATATCTTGTAAATCTGATAAATCTACATATTTAATATTTTATCTTTCTATTAAAGTTATGAATCTTCTTATTTTTGTATTTTCTTTTAAAATAATCCCTTTCTTTGATTGTCGTCGAAGAACTACCGGTCAGATGTTGCTGAAAAATTGGTAGGGAGGTGCAAGCCCTAACTTCCGTGGAGAAACCGACCCCATATTGGTTGGATATGGCTATAATTAGTTGGGATCCATGCACAATGGACATCCATAAGCTTCAGATCGGGCATCCGTGAGCTTCAAGGTGACGCCCATATTTTCTTTGTCGCTTGAGCGAGGTGGATCGTGCAAGAGAGTTTTCTTGGGTGCGAGTCGCTCGAGTGACCAGTGCACTACGCAAAGGGAGTTTTCTTGGGCAAAGGTCTCTCGAGCAACTAGTGTAAATTAAGAAAGTGAATTCTCTGGTCTGAGTCGCTCGAGTGACTTTGGTTCTCACTCGAGCGATCCACGATGTTTTGGGCTCGGATTTCGTACCTGACTCAGGATCTAGGGTCACGAAACATCGATGTCGTTGGTGAAATATTGAGTACTCTACCCCTAATATATTATGACCAAAATTTCTATTGCTTGCATATATCAAATTAGGTTTTCGATCGATGGTCATGATAGATCTAAATTTAAAATTGCGAGATCTTGTCATTTAATTATTCGATTATAATATAATATATATCAATTTTTATCACTTCAACACGATCTTCGTGATAGCATGAAGACTTTTGAAATTTGATGCCCTCGTGAAATTGAAATCTAACCTTCATGTTCTCGATTTCATGCACACTAATAACTACCCTATTCTATATTTATATTTGTGTGTGATATAAATATATACGTATATACATAGCATAACCTTTAATTCAAATTTATTCACTAGTAAGATAAGACTATACTTCCATCTTTGTTATGTTGTATATTTTATGGATAGGCTAGGTCATGTGCACTGGTGTGTGAGATCATGCTTATGCTTGGGTGTGGTGATTCATTGAAATGGCATTGAAGCGGGGATCACACCGTATTCACATGCCTCCCAACTCATGGTGGTATTAAACATAATGATGAGTGAGGTGAATACAGATTCAGTGTAACCTTGAATACGGTGCCAGAAATGGTGATATTATCAACCTGAGCCTTAAATATGATAAATTAAGTATAGGACTTGTTTAAGGTTAAGCTTCAGGTTAAGTTTGTTGTTAAGATATGAGAATGATAATAAAACAATACTACAAAAATAAGGTGTTTCAGCGAGTTTCCTAGTCCTAAAAATGTTAGAACTAATTACACACACATTTTAGGGTGTGTAATCCAATTAAGTTACACTCTCATAGCTTTTAATCGAGGAAACTTAGAGGTCAAGGAAGGTAAGACTAGGTCGGGCGTAGGCCAATTGCACGCCGGTGATGGGGCGCTCAATCCGATCGCCCGTCTCATGATAGATGCGTGATCAAGTCTCGGAGTGGTCTGTGAAAGGAAGTCTGGTATGAGAAGGGACTGATTGCATGCCTGTGATTTGGCGTGCAATCGAATTGAGCGCTTAGTTTTAGGCACTTAATTCGGGGCAACCGGGTCCGGGTCGGGTTTGAAATGCTAGACTATTATTTCAGTCTTCATTTTGATTATATACTATTGTTTCAGTATATAGTCTCCCTACGTTAGGATATGAGCCATAGAGCTATTGTTTCAGCTTGTGTTCAGCCATGTACTATTGTTTCAGTACATGGTTCCCAAGTCGGGGGTATGGGGCTTGAGCCACAGAATTATTATTCAAGCTTGTGTTCAACCATATACTATTGTTTCAGTATATGGTCCCATATTAGGTTTTGAGTTCAAAGGTTGACTGAACCAATTTATATATTCTGAGAGGAAAAAATAGGAGTGTCTACAGATGTCCCTCTTCGACGCACTCCTGCGAAGTAAGAACGCGTTGAAGAAGTAGACACCCCTCATTCGAGGTGTCTTCTGGTTTCTCTTCGAAAATCACAAATATGAACTGGGGATGCTAACATGATATGCTTAGCTTTCTTATCAATTAGTGCAAGCTAAAATGGAGCATTTGAATGGAAAATGGTAGCTGTCAAAGGGCACATTTTGGGTCTGTGGGTGCATGGCACATCCCGCTGCATGGCGCGGGCTAACAGAGGGATTTTATGCAATGTAGATATTGGGGCATCAATCTAATGTCTAAAGTAAGGTCTAGGGACCGATAATAATAAAATGAAGTATCATGTAATATCAAAAGCTTTTGCAAGTCATGTCGGACCGGGCGCGCCATTGCTCATACTAATGCGCGTCAGGCATTCCTTTTCCAATAGGCATTTGTAAGTTCTTAGATTAAATATACTCAATGTTTAATTTTCCAAGAGAATGGCCAGTTTGAGTTGGTAATTGAGGTGGGGGTCATGTGAGGTGTGCTTAATTGAATTCTGTGCAGTGGCGCGTGCACTTGCTTCATCTGAAGTTAGCCTCTAAGTTGTAAATTCTAGTCCTAATATATCTGAACAAATGATTTTGTTCAATGGAGTGTGCTCTTGATCCAATTCTGCGTAGTGGGATATGCGCTTGATTGTGAGTTTAAGGGTCTTAGGAGTTAAAGGTTAGGTTCAAGTGTAATTTATTGTGCGCGAGTGATGGGGCACTTAATTAGTTTTTTTTTAAGTATTTAAAGAAAGGTGAGTTGGTTCTATTCATCTTGTTGCTTTGTTCTTCTTTTCTTCTCTCTTTTTTTATTTTTTTTGTTTTTGTTTTGTAAAGTAAGAGGTTTTGAAATTTTGAAATTTTAAGAATTTTAAGAATTTTAACTTAAAATAAATTCGGTGGTGAAACGATAGAAAATTTCGAGATGTCACTGAGTAGATCCATCGATACAGGATTTATGGACCCGACCATTATCGTGGTTGTCAAGATGACACTTGGTATGTCGGATACTCCGTCTAACCTTCTCAGTGAGTACTGATGATTGTCTCTTATGGGAGGACTAAAGTGATTCGTGAGTCGAGAGAGATGAGTTTTTAAAATATTTGACTTAATCATAGCTAACTATATATTTATAAGAACTATTGAGTAATTGAAAAGTGGATAGTACTTACCTAGGAGTGATACTTACCTGGATAGTGCGTAGTTTGTACGATCTGGTGGTGTCGTAGTGTCGCGATGGGACTTTGGAGAGTCCTTTTCTTCAGGTCTGCTGTAGTAGGGCTTGGTGGTTGTGATGTGATGTCTTGGGAGAAATGATGTTGCGATGGGACATGGGGATTCTCCCTTTCTTTGGCTGCATGATGGGTGAGTCCTTGTGGGATGTGGGGATCAATTCGAGAGAGAGTGAGCTCTTTACCTTAACGATGGGAGATGCTCAATCTTTCCCTCTTTTCGTCATATAGTATGGCATGTGCCGTCTGAGCTTTTTTTCTCTTTCAGGTAGTGATGTTTACGATGGGATGTCGACTAATGTAGTTAGCAGTGGCGTGCTCGCATTCTCGGGAGATTTGCTTTCGGCTTCTCGCGATGGGTCATGAGGGGTATGGTTAATTTATTATGATGGGACTGGATATCGAGGTGATATCGCATGTATACATGTTATCGCGATGGGGATGGATACTGTTGATGCTTCCTTCTCATGCAAGGGTACACGATGGGATGGGTGAGTAAGTATTTTTTTTTATCGGAACAACCTATGAGGCTACGCGATCGGACAAAAGAATTTTAACCAAGATGGGATACAAAGGTGTGAGGGTGTAGATTTCATCCAAAGTCAGGTATTACATGCCTGTTTTAGGTCACTCACTACGATTGCGCACCAATTTTTGGGTGTGTGATCATAGGTTCAAGGGGCTGTTTATGCATGTGGGAGTGCGCATGCGATTGTATTTTGTGTTATAATAGAAGTGCATGATCGAGACGTTACCAGGTCAATATATAGGTGACCTTTCAGGTTGCACTATAGTAGTGCGTCGTTTGATTGGTTTTGCGCGGGCGATGGTTTCATTGAGCGCTTGGGTCATAGCGCGTGCTTTGGATTGTGCGTAGCACATGATCGAATTAAACGCATGTGCTCTGGCGTGTGATTGAGTCCGTACTCTATTTAAGCGAGGGAGCCTTCATTTGTTTTTCATTCTCTTATTTAGTCTTGAGTTTTGACCTTTCTGAATGTCTTGTGTTTTGAAATTTGTATTTTAGTGATATTGAGTGATCTAATCGTCCGATTGGGATGTCGTTTCTTCCTATATTTGTTATTTTACGTAATCTCTATCCTGAGGTGATGCCCGTAGACGACGTTATTCTGGGAATGGGTGGTATTGGGAATGAGGGCGCTAGTCTTCACATCGGTCCTTTTAGGGAACAGTGAAGGCAGCATTGAGGAGGCAGCGGTCGAGGAGGTGAAGATAGAGGAAGAGAAGGAGTAAAATGCGGAGGGATGTGTTTCCTAAACAATTCTCCCTGAGGCCTCCGATTAGACGCTCCGAACGGAATCTGCTCCTCGCTTCGTCTCAGTTTTGAACCCAGTCTTCATTTAGGGTTGTAGGTTAAAGTTTTAGGTTTTCATTTTGGGTTGTAAATTCAGGAGGTATGCCTCTGGTGATATTATGTAAAACTTTCGAGTTATGAATAAAGAGGCATTTTTTTATCTTGTCGTGCTTGTTTATTTATTTAAGCTTATTGACGGATTGGTTGGATATATTTGATTTGTTTGATCTATTTTAGAATTTAGCTTAGAGTTTTAGGATTTATTCCGAATTTATTTAGGGCTTATCCCGAGGTTAATCTGCTTTATTGAGTTTTTTTTAGGGGGTTTACTTGGTTCTGTTTGTTAGTTGGGGGCATTTTTTTAGTCTTAAACAGCTAGGGTCTCACTTTAGAGAGTTTTCTTTTTATTTAAAGTTTTGGCTGGTTTAAGGTTTGATTTTACTTGAGTCTTGGTCTTTTGTTTGATTTAACATGAGACTTAAAAGGTGTGAGTTTTCAAAGGTTCTAGATGGGTGTTAAATGGTTAAATCCTATTGGTTTATCTAGGCTTGGGGGGGATTGGTGTTTCTTAGTGGGTTAAGTGTGGTGTGACTATTGGTTCATCTGAGTTCGTCATGGATTATGGCCTTTCAAAGGGGGTATGTGTTTGGTTTAGATTTAACTAGATTGGAAGGGTTTAAAGGTGTGACACTTGTCATTTGGTAACTCAGGAGGTATAGTTTATAAATGTGTGAGCCAAAAGTTTTGGGTTCTTGTTATTTTGAATTTTATTTTAAGTTTGGGAATAAAGGTTTTGGGGCATTCTTTGTGTTGGGCATTTTCTTGTTTATTAATGTCTTTTCTTCCTTTCTTTTCGTATCCCGGGTGTTGGACCCGAAGAGTTGTGTTTATTGCGTGGATTATTGAGAATGGACGGGATTGGAAATGCAAGGTAGCAGTCGAATTGCAACCATGCTAAGGGAAGAGGAGAAGAGGGGAAGATGGGATTTTTGGTTTCCCAAATAAATCCGGATTCGGGCATTGCCTGAACGGGCTGGTTTTTAAGTTTCTTGTTTTAAGTTGTGTATTCAGAGGATATGCCCTTGCTGTATTTTATAATTATTTCATTCATTTATGAAGTGATTATGATTTTAATTTCTTTTGCAAATTCTGGTTTAGTTTATTTTGTAGCTTATTTGATTTGTTTTAAGCACGAGGTTTACTTGTTTAATTTATTTATTTTGGATTAGAGCATGTTAGGAGCATTTTTTTTTCACTTAGTTTGGGCTTAGTTGGAGTGTGTGAACGGTGGGGATATTTTTCTTGTTTAGTTTCGCCTTAGTTGGTGCAAGTTTTTTTTGTTTAGTTTTGGTTGGAGTGTATAAACGGTGTCGGGGCATTTATTTTTAGTTTAGTCTTAGTCTGGAGCATTTTTCTTTTAGTTATTGGGGTGAATATTTCTTTAAGTCTGGAATGTTTTGGATCGGGGTTAACAAGGGCATGGTTTAGGCTAATAATTAGCATCGGAGATCACCCAATTTAGGCATGTGAACGTACTATCTTGGGCTTTTTTTTTAATTTATGGGGAATTGCGCACTTCACTCTGAGCACATAAATGATTGCGCGCCAGAGGGTGGATGCGCGTTCCAGGGAGTCGGAAGTTTATTAAGCGTCAATTTCTGAACGTTTGACCGATTTAAACACATGGTACCAGGCGCATGATTAGGGTGGTGGCTGGTCACTGTATGGGTGACCATTGGCATTTGCGCGCCACTGTGTGGATGGTCAAGTTGGTTTGAACAAGCGATAATTAGGTTACGCGCACAAGACCGGTCGTGTGATCCGAATTAAGCGCGGTAGGAGTGGTGCATGATTTGTTTGAGCGCGTGCACTATGCATGCAATTTTGGCGTGCCCTATAAATAGTTCAAAACTTTTCATTTTCGTCGTTCGATCTGTTTTAATCTTCGATTCTCTGTTTCCTTATTTCTTTGTGCTCTAATTTTTGTGTTTTTTTGATATTTTACTCTCCAATCATCCGTTTTAGGCACCGTTTCTTTTGTTTTCTTTAGTTTTTCAAGCTCTTCATTATAAGATGGAGTCTGAGGGTGGTGGTCGGCATGATATTAATATTTTTGAGTTAGAGAGGATGTTAGGGGCGGAGATGGGTGAGACTTCCAAGGCTCGGACCGACATTGTCGGGGAGGTGGATGTTGGGGAGGTGGTTAGAGAAGAGGTACTGGAGGCTGACCAGTCGGGGGTCAGGGAGGAGGTGCTCGAGAATGAGCATGGGGTCGCTGAGGATGAGGGTGAGATACCTGAGGGTGAGAGAGTTGAGGGTGCGGCTTAGGAGCATCGAGATCACAGACACTTCCCGCTAGAAGATTTCTTCGCTCGAGGGCAGGTAAGCACCCATGAGCAAGAGTTCTTTCATTTTCTTAACCATTTAGGTTATGACATAGGCTTATTAGGCTCTAGAAACCCTTCTAATTTATGTCGAATTTGCATTGATCCTTGGTTGTGTGCTCACTCATTCATCATGACAGCATCTAGAGATAGGTCATATTTCTATTTAGTTGCCCTTTATCACATTTTATGTATTTGTTTTAAATTGTTATTGTGTTTGGGGCATATTTGATTTGCTTTTAGTTCTAAATTTGTTTGTCTTTCGTCATAGGTATGTGTTAGTCTTACTGTTATTGTTTGTGTTTCATTCAATAGGAGCCCCCGCAGCTGGCTATCAACTTGGCATGGATCGAGTCTCATACTTAGTACCGTGCCTTGCCAGAGTTTAAGCAGGCGTGGCTAGTTTCTTTTGGTTTTGGACCGATCTTGGAGCTAGAGCCCTTTCAGGTCGATCGTGGCGATCTTGGAGAGGTGGAGGGAGAGGCATCAGGTTCTTCTCTTTCCAGTTGGTATGATGCTGCCGACGCCAGAGGAATGGGTCTGCATTATCGATCTTCATTTTGAGGGCGAGCCGGTCACTGGGCAGATGGCAGGAGAGTATTCAGCAATGTGTGAGGAGATTTTAGATGTGTCATATAGGTCGAGCAGATCGGGGCGAGGTGTAGTTCGAGTCACTTGGTTTTTTGATACGTTTACAAGTGGGAGGCCGAGAGCCCGGGGTGGAGCCAGGGTTGGCTACGGATAGGGTGCTTCGAGCATTCTTGATGCACTTCCTTGGTGCGGTAATCTTCTCTTCGTCGACTTAGGGATGCGCCACCGGGTTATTTTTGATGGCTCTCGGGGACTTGGATCGAGTCCCCACCTATGCATGGGATGCGGTCACATTGGTGCATCTCTATGAGCAGCTTAACCATTGGGGATGGGGCATCGCATCGATCGGAGGTTTCCATCCTTTCCTCCAGGTGAGTCTTAGTTAATTCATGTCATAGTGTCATTATTTTTTTTTGGTCTTTTGATAGTAGTATCTACTTAGCATTTCTTCTTTTATTTTTTTAGTTCTGGGCATATGACCATTTTGCTTTTCTTCGTCCGGGAGTTCCGTTGGAGATGACGTTAAAGTTTCCGCAGATGCATGTGTGGAGGGAGGCATTGAGGGTTCGATGTTGGTCTTCAAATCTTCAAACCACACGTGGTCTCTTTAAGGATATGCACACGGGGCAGGTATAGATCATCATGTGTATTTTTGTGTTTTGTTTCAATCTTTTAGGATCTGAGTCTTCATTGAGGGGTTGGCTCGTTTGCTTGGTTGTAGGTGATTTAGAGGCCGTATGCGAATGAGGATGATGCGGGCGTGCAAGTGATTCAGTCCAGTCGGCTCTTCTTTGATGTGGACATATGGGTCCATTGCTTTGAGAGGGTGGAGAGGATCCACACATCTTGAGTGGTATGGCAGCTGGGGCTCGCTCAAGGAGTCCCTCCAGAGATTAGCCATAGAGTGGTGAAGAGGATGACCGGCACTCCTGGCCAAAATTTTGTCGAGCAGATGGCTCTTCAGATAATGGATTTTAAAGCTGGGGGGACCAGGGTTATAGGGGCACGTGACGCGGCAGATGCCCGAGAGTATGAGCGGTGGTTTAGTGCATTGGGAGGCGGGTGCCTCTTCACACATCCCTTCCATGGGAGTGGCTCTTTCACGATCTGTGGGCCGGAGTTGGCGTCGGCCTTGAGGGAGAGGTTGGTTGCGTTGGAGCAGGGCCATCTCACTGTGAGCATGCAGGGGGCATTAGACTCCGTCCATAGGGCGATGGAGCGAATGGGGTGTGCTCCTCGTTCGGACAAGGAGATGCTGCACTCCTTAACCTCCTCGGTTGCTTAAGCTAGGGCAGTGGAGGATGAGTTGGGGGCTCGGCTAGCGGAGACTCGACAGCTCCTAGTGAGTTAATTTATGGTTTTTTTTTGTATTATGGGGACTCAATCTTCTGGTCACTTTGACATGGTTGTGGCGTCTCATTTTAATTTTATTTTGGACAGTCTGAGATGGAGGGCGAGGTTGCTTGTTAGGCAGCCCTGCTGGATGTCTATCGCAGTCAGCAGCTGGCTGACTGGGAGGCAGTGGCTAGTCTACATTCTGAGGTCGATCGATTGGTAAGTATCTTTACAAATATGGTTTTGTTAATTGTTAGCATTGTGAGCTTGTAAACTAATGTGTTTACTGTTATTCGTAGAGAGCCGAGCTTGCTACTGGAGGTCCCTTTCCGGTATTTGATCCATCTTTAGTTGCTTCCTCCAGTCGGGATCCAGCGATGGCTCAGCTTCGGGCCGAACTAGATCATTGGGTATGTTCTATTGAATCTTTTATCTTGTTTATGTCATTGTATTAGTTTGTTGGGAGTCATTGTTTCACTTTCTTAGTAGCTTACTAATATCAAGCGGTATTTCAGCGTCGGGTCGTCGAGGATCTTCAAGCGAGGGAGGTGACTGCTGCCTATGTACGCACAGAGGGTCAGGTATAGTGTTTTTCTTTTTATGTGGCGTAATTCTGTTTAGGTAATTTCATCTTTATTTTGGTTCTTACATGTCTTGTGTTGGTTTATTTGGTTCTTTGTGCAGGCTATTCTAGACTCTGCTCCCGAGGCTCCCCCTCAGGAGTCTGTTCCTATCCCTACTCAGGTATGTTTTAGTTACTGTGTTCATGGTTTATTTGTCATTATAGAATTTTTCTTAAGTATTTGTTTATTCTTGTTGTAGCCGCCTACGTTTGTTGTTCCTTCCATGCCTCCTGCTGATCTAGTGACTGCTGAGACCGTTGGGCAACTTTCGAAAGAGAGGCTAGATCTGGTACAATCCTTTCCTTTTCAAAGTTTCTGATTTTGTTTATGTATATATTAGTTTTCCTTTGACTTGGTGTGGTTATACAAGTCCGTCACCTTGAAGTGGCGTGCCTAGAGGCGGCGCGAGTGCGCGCCACTCCCGAGGCGAGACGGATCCTCGGGGAGACACAGAGTCGCAAGGACTTGGTCATTGAGATGATGGTCGCACAGAGGACTCAGACCGAGGAGTTAGAGGCAGCACATCAGATGACACGGGCGGAGATGTAAGTGACCCCAGATCAGCTACAGTATCATTTGGCGAGGAGTGAGTGGGGGATATATAAGCTGGCTCGTCAACTTGATAGCTTGGGTTGAGGGCTACGGGTTCCTTGGCTGGGCAGTCTCGTCACACGTCACATGATCGTGTCAGGGATGATGCTTGTGAGGATTCTGTTGTTCGTGAGGTTCTTGCGAGGTATCCTCCTCATTCGCGATTGAGCGATATGTTAGTCAGGCGACTGAGGGGAGTTCTGTGGCTGGGCCTTGTCATCTAGAGGTTCCGAGGACTCTGAGTACCAGGATTGTATTTTCAGAAGATCAGTCTACGGACCTCTGAGCTGATGATACTGGGGACAACGGTGATCAACCGTCCCAGCGACAGCATAGGGAGAGGGATGTGTGTGTTTTTTTGTATTCATGGTATGTGTGTGTTGTATATATAGGGGGGATGCCCCCGGTGATAAGTGTAAAAAGAAATGAAAAGATTTTGACATATATAACGAGATTTTTTTGGTTTAGATGTACCTGGTTTGCTCCTTTTCTTTTAGTTACCTCTTGCGTCTACTTTTACTTTTTTTCAGTTTCTTTAGCGCCATCGACCGTCATTGGGACTTGGATGCTTCCTGAGCTGGCCCAGTGATGATTGAAGGTTGCTTCGTATTTGCACATATGAGAGTAATGCTGTCAGTAGTTTTAGTTCTCCCCCTTGCTAGTTGTCAAGGGGGATTAGTGTCTCAGACTGGAGTCTGGTAGCAAAAGATGGAAATGCTCTCTTTTTTCTCTTTTTTTTCTCTCTTTTTTTTTCTTTCTTTCTTTCTTTCTTTTTTCTGAAATGAAAATAATGCAACAGGGAAAGCAAATAGCTAAAATAAAAATTATAACAAAACAATAAAATAAAAATGCCTAGTGTAGGAGAGTGGTAGGATTGGCAGTATGGTATCTTCGGTAGCACTTTCTAGCTGGTAACATTGTCATTCCTCATCTACTTTGAGGACAAGCTGGCGCTTTTGATATGATTCTTCTTCTAATCCAAAAAAAAATGCCCCAGCGTCAAGATGCAATGGAGCTTTTCTGGGTTTCGAGATGAGCACTTTGGGTCTATAAGCAGTCATGGGTATTTAGTGAGCTAGTTTTGAAGAAAAGTTGACGGGTGCTATCATCGAATCGAGGAGGTCTCTCTTTTTTTTCTCTTATTTTTTTATTAGGTCAGCTGTATATAGGGGTCTATCTTAGGGTGGTGGTCATCCTATCTCGTGGTAATTAGGGAGAAGTATTGTAGGTATAGTAGGTGATTGGATCAGTCATCATTCACCAGTTTTCAGTTTCATTTCTAGGAACATCCTGTAAGGCTTCTGATTTATGGTTTGAAATAAAAAATAGAAGAGGGAGGTAAGGCTCAGTGACGCAAGGAATAGTTTATAGCTAATGGTTCCTAGAAGGGGTAAGTAACAGTCTTTTTCTTAGAGGGATACGGGATGCCATGATTGAGCGCCTTCATTATGTTTTGGTGCCATCAAAATCTCACATTCTATGGTTAGCAAGAGTTTGTCCTCCTCCAACCACTTTACGACGACATCTAGTAATATGGGGACATCAAGGATGCCCTCTCAACTTTCTTATACACTTCTAGTAACGTTACCAGGGGTGTCCTCACGGTCTGCTTCAGCTTTCCTGAGCTCATTGACTTATTCATTCATCGTAATGGGTCGTGACGACTACAGTTGTGATAAGTATAAGTATCTAACCACAGGATGTGAAGATCACAGGGCTAAGGTTAATATTTTCTAAGGTACATGGTGTTCCAAGGGCTAGGGAGTTCTTCCCCATCTTCGTTCGCCAGTTTGTAGGCATTTTCAGGGTATGCGACTGTTATGACATATGGGCCTTCCCAGTTCGGATAGAATTTTCCTTTCGGATGGGCATGCTTGGAAGGCACGATTTTTTTTAAGAATAATTCCCCAATATTAAAGGTTTGTTTAAGGACTTTCTTATCATACGCCCTGGCCACTCTCCTCTGATACACCGGAGCGTGATCAGCTACTCTTAGGGATGTTTCATCGAGCTGCTCTAGCTACATGAGTAGGGCAATTCTCCTCATCTAAGGATAGCTCATCGAGTTGAATCTGTAAGGATGGTACTTATTTCTTATATGGTAGGACAACCTCCATCCCCTATGTAAGGAGGTAGGGAGTTTGGCCAGTGGCTATACGAATAGAGGTCATATAGGCCTAGTGTGCTTCTGGTAGTCGCTCAGGCCAGTCATCTCCATTTCTTTTTTCTACTATGCATTTAAGGATTTGAATCAACATTTTGGTCGTAGCTTCTGCCTGTCCATTGCCTTGAGTGTAGAATGGTGATGAGTAATGTAGATTGATGTCGTACTTCTTGCATAACTTCTTCATCTTCTCAGCGATGAACTGTGGTCTGTTGTCAGTGACAAACATCCTGGGTACTCCGAACCTGGTAATGATATTCTGAATGATAAACCTTATGAGTGTTGAAGTGGTGATTCTAACATAGGTGTAGACACCCAAATTCGGCCCAAGGCCCGATCAATCTGTACTTCGGGAGAGATGTACCCCTGTGCTTCTGATGGCACCCCCCTGAACCCTTAGGAACCTACCTAGACCAGTAGGAATCACTCTAAGACCTTTAGAGCCATTCCCCCAATCCTTAGAAGCCACCCCTACACCCTAGAATCCCTTCCCAGACCTAACTTAAACCCTTCTGGCGGTTGATGGGAGGAGAGCTACATAATTTCACACAGACTAGTACCATGGATGAGCCATATACCATTGGAAAGAGGACTTCTTCAGATTTCCAACGAGCCAAAGATCACCCAATTTGGAAATACGGTTCAAAAGTTATGGCCGTTTTAAGTTTCACATAAAATCATAAATTTTACACAGGCGTAGATATTACATACGCCCAGCCATTTTTACCCCAGATTACTCAAGCGTATATATTATATACGCCTGCCTATTTTGGGGAAAATTTGGCCGGGCGTATATATTATATACGCATGCCTATTTTAGGGAAAATTTGGCCGGGTGTATATAATATATACGCCCAGTATAGGTGGGACCCACCACGGGTTTCATCTTCTCAAAACTCCCCTGATTTTGGTGAAAATTATCGTTTCCTAAGCAGTATGATATAATATATACGCCATCTAGTTTGACCCATCCCCTTGGCTGAGGTGGGTGTCTTGAGATTGGTTGCACCCCCTTTGAGCTTATTGGCAACCCTTAAGTCACCCATGGTCTCACCCATCATCCGCCATTGAAACCAGTTTCCCAAAACCCTAGGACCTTGAAATCCCAAAAAACCTTAGATGGGGGATTACCTAATTGCTAAACCAATTAGCTCTTAAGTAAGCCCCTAACCCATCCCTTCTCTATAAATAGAGAGGCCCCCCTCTTCCTTAAGGGTTGAAGTTTTGTTGAAGGATTAAAGAGGTGCTTAAGAGAGAACCCTAGTGAGAGAAAATGCTAATATTTTCCAGAATTCCAGCATGCATACTTCACCTATTTCAACCCATTTCCACCATTAGATCACTCCCTTTTGCTAAAGTCTAGCCTCTAGCTTCACTCTGCACCCCTTACTTTATTGAATCCTAGCATTAGAACCCATTTTCACACCATTTAAGCCATCGGAAGCACGCCAAAGCGAAGATCTTCCACGGTGCAACAAGGACCTGTGAGCTCCGGCTCACCCCTCTCTTCCTCTACCTTCTTGGTGTCTCCTCCATCCAAGGATTCAAGCCGTTACGTCGCCGAAATTTCGGTTTGGCTCAAAGCTTGATAGGACCGTATTGCCTTCGGGCAAGGGGAAACTCCGCCCTTTTGTTTTTATTTTGGCCATAGATAGAGATCGCTACGTGCGGGTTGATCGGGTGCCTAAGCCCTTCCCGATCGATAACCGAAGCCCCTGCCCTAGAGCCTTTGGCAAAGACCGGTAAATCAGAGTCATATTTAGTACTTCGGTGCTCAAAATATCGATTTGAAGGTTTCCCGGGTCACCAAAAGCTTCGGGTGGCGACTCTACATTTTATTCAAGCGGCGCATCGCGGGTTCGAGGATCCAGTCGCCTGATGGCGACTCTGCTGGAGATTTCACCCTAGCGCTTCCCCTCTTGTTGGCCTTTCCTTTTATTTTGCTATTTTACTAACCATGGCTGTTTTTTGTTCTAATTTGCTGCTGTTTTTCATTATTTTTTGTTGTTTTTACTAACGTACTCACCCCTATGATTCAGTCCTTTAAGTGCCTTAGCTGTTTGGCGGGCCTACATGCGCCTTAAATTTCAATTTTACGATTCTAGTCACTTAAGCCGCCTTAGCCGTTTGGCGGGCCCGCTGGCATTTATTTTCACATCATTTAAATTTCGGTCATTTACAAGCCTTAGCCGTTTGGCGGGCCTACTTGCGCACTTTATTTCGGTCATCATATTTCACCTTTGAACGCCGGCCCGTTGGGGTGGCACGGGTTTGTCATCCCCAACCCGATTTTGGACTTAATTTCACTCCCCTATAAAAATTCGTAATTAAAAGAGAACCAACGGTATGGGGACATAATTGAACTTATTTTTGCATTTTTGGGTAGTTTTCGGGGGGTTTAGGCACAGATACAATTTACCCGGTTCCCAGTAAGGCGGCAGCCCTAGTGGTGATGATCCTGAAAAGAACCACCCCTTCCAGTACCTGAGAAGGCGCCTATGCCGGAGGTATATCGGTTGGGTTGCCAATTCCGATCAAGCCGTAAAACCCGCATTGGTGAGAGCGTAGAAAACCCAAAATTCAGCCGTGTATCCCTAGGAAACGGAAAGGAAGGACCCGATAACAAACACAGCAGTCCGGAGAACATTTCTCCCAAGAAACCAGTTCAAAGACCCACATTCGGGATTGTTGTCCACTGTCAAACAGAACCTTTTGCCTGGCGTATATAATATATACGCCCAGCAAAATAGCCCCAGATTTACCCAGGCGTATATAATATATACGCCCAGCCAAAATCCCCAGATTTAAGCAGCGATATAATATATCGCCCAAATCTGTTTTTTTGGTCGTATATCCACCACCCCAATTCCCCGATTAGCGGTATTAGTGTCCGCGATAGCCTCCCACATTCTCTAACACCCAATATGCCCCCGCCCAGTCAAAAGAAGGCGACTTCTTATTGATTCTCTCCGGGGGATCGGGTCATTTGCGTGGATTCCCTCGCCTTCAATTGAACGAAAGGGTTCCCTTTCGCTTCTTCCGAAGTGTGTCGGATCCCGCCGTGGGACCTACTAAAGGTACATATATCGCCCGAAATGGGAGTTGACCCTGGGCACCAGGTCATCAGTCATCTAAGTAGAGGGGAGTTAATTGCAATTTGAAAAAAAAAAAGAGAAAGAAAATCCTCATCTTAAAAAAAAAATCCACCTTCAAAAAAAAAAAGGGAAAAATCAATCAAAATCAAAAATCAAAAATCACAAAATTCACTTTTCAAAACAAAAAAAAATCATTTTCCAAAACCCAAAAAAAACACACAAAGAAAAACAATAAAAAATATACCTTGGAGTGACCGTCACTACGGCGACCTCAAACCCGGCCCGTAGGAGAAGAACCAGGAAGGTATTCGGCCCTTATCCGCGACATCAATACAACACTCATCGGCGGATCATGCCAACAGCCGATACATCCCCACCGTCATCCCCTTCCCATTCCCGCATAGGAGAAGATCCGGTCTCCGACACCTTCACCCAAGCCAGGTTCGATATCACGGGCCCATTTGGGGCGCCTGTGTTCACCTCCACCTCATCCCCTTCCCTTACATTCCCCCAAAATATCCCCTTTTCATCCCCTACTGAAACCCCTCATTTCCCAACCGATCCTTACATCCCCATCTCCCATTCAAACACCATTACCGCATCCCCATACTTCCAAAGACCCCCCAGGGAGTCCCATCCCCCGCCTACTTCCCACATTCCATCCCTCTCATCACCCATGCCCCCAACATCCTACATCCCATCCACCCCACCTCACCTGCCATTCCCACCACATGGCCCATCCACATCGCAACATACCCCCCCATTTACCCGGGTCATGCCCAATTTCTCCCAACCACCTCCATCCTTAAGTGATCCATCACCCCCCAATACCACACCTGAGTCCATGCCCACGATGGAGGACATGAGAACGATGTATGCCCTGTGGGCTGCTTCTCACAACCCTACCTCTCAAACCCCGCATCCAAATTTCCAAAACCTCCATACCCCAGTCCCTCCCAACCATGCCCAACCACCCATCGTCCATACCTCCCAAAATCCCCCACCTCAATTCCAGACCCAAACCCACACAAATCCATGGGCCCCAGTCCAAACACCACTAGAGAGATGGGCTCAGGCCCAAAGCCCTCCCAACCCATGAGCCCAAGCCCAAGCTTATCAAGCCCAGACCCCAGCCCAAACACCTCCAAACCCATGGGATCAAGCCCAAACCCACCAAGCCCAGACCCCATCCCAAACACCTCCAAACCCATGGGCTCAAGCCCAAACCCACCAAGCCTAGGCCCTAGCCCAAACACCTCCAAACCCATGGGCCCAGGCCCAAACCCACCAAGCCCAGGCCCCAGCCCAAGACCCTCAAAATCCATGGGCCCAAGCCAGAGCCCATCAGACTCAGGTCCAGGTCCAAGCCCCCCAGGGTCTTTAGACCCAAACCTATCGAACCCAAGCCCAGGGCCCATGGACACAAACTCAACCCCCTCATGGCCCAGTAACCCAAACTCAACAAGGCCCATTGGCCCAAAGTCATATTAAGCCCCACCCCCAGGCCCAAAGCCCGTCAGTCCAAGCCTTCGAAAACCATCAAACCCAAATCCCTCAAACCCAAGGCCCATCCGCCCATGCTCATCAAAGCCCATTCACTAACCCCATACCCCCTCACCAATACCCTTCATTCACCTATACCCCTTACGCCCCCATCCCGCCTCCAACGGGAAATCCAATCCATCACCTTCCTCAAAACCACAACATCCCGCCATCTCAATCACACCCCCATCACCCCCAGAGTGTGCCACCAACTCAGCACATCACTTATCCACAAAATGCTCACCCATTTATCCCTTCTCATCCCCTACAAACCATGTGGCCCCACCAAGTCATCCAACCCATCACCCCCCAAGTCCAAATAGTAGAGCTCGTCCCTCACCAATACCACGACCAGCAGTACGAGGAGGATGAGATTCACAATAGTGGAGGAACTGCCAGTTTTAACCCTCCCGGGCCCACCATCATCACACCTAGGGTCGAACCAAATCAAGGGGAAGCGGTCCCAGCCACAGCCTCGAAGGAACGGGCGGTGAAAGAGCAGATAGAGAATCTGAGTAGGCATGAAGATGGGAGGAATGGAACTACACTCGACAGACTTTTTAGGACTTATATGCATTCTCGGCGTCCCCTTACAAATTCAAGATGCCATCATTTGATATGTATAATGGCACTGGGAACCCCATCGCGCACTTGAAATCTTCTTGGGGATATGTGCGATGAGATGAACGACTCCTCATCAAAGTGTTCCAAGAGTCTGACGGCCCATCGAGATGGTTCACATCCATCCTGAACCATCCATGATAAAAATTGGAAAGATCGACACACTTATTTCAAGAACAATATGTCTATAACATGGACATAGAACCAAGGAAGTCGACTTGGCCCGATTAAAGCAAAGACATGATGAAACATTGAGCTTACTTAGGGAGGTGGAGGGCCTTAGGCTCGGGTAACTCATCGAATTCCGATGATGAGCAGATTGAATTGATAACCAAGGGAGCCTCCCTCATCATGATTTTTAGTATATCGCGATCAAGTTTTTGCGATGCGAAATGCCAACCGCTGAAGACGCCATTAGAGAGGGCTAGGAAGGAATGTACATAGCAGGCCGGGTTCAAAAGCCAAACCAAGAATCGAGAAAAAACCAGGGACAGAGGTACAGAACATTGTTTACCCCCAGGCCAATACCAACGCCTCGACTAGCTCGGGTTACACAACCGCCCCCGACCCGTTTCGAGCAAGTACCAAGGACAAGCAACGGACCAAGAGCCCCGTTTACCCCGGAACAGATGAAAGCGCATTTCGAAAAAGTATTCACCCCGTTGGGGCAATCCTTGAGTGTCTTACTGTCGGTGTTACTACAGAAAGGCCTGGTCAATTTACTCCAACCTCGCCCCCACCCCACCCAATACCAAGGAATTATGATCCGAATCTGCATTGCAATTTCCACCAGGGACTGGGTCACCCTACGAACCAGTGCTTCCCGTTAAAGCACGCAGTCTAAGATCTGATAGAGGCGGGAAAGATCATACCCCCGCCACTTCCCCAAGGGCAGAACCAGAATATCCATCAAGCCCCTCTACCACCGCACCCAGGAGGCCCTATGCCTAACATACATTGGATAGAGGAAGAAGAAGAAGAGTTTGACCCTTCAGATTATATTAGCAATCAGGAGGAATTTTCACTCCCGAACAGCGAAGATGAACTATTTGTTGGGGTGATCGAACCCTTGTATCTTGCGATTATTTTCCCACCATCTTGCCAAGAGGAGCCCTTAGATTTAGGCGGTATTTTTCCACCCGCTCCACTATCAAATCCAAGCAGGTACAACCCACATGCAATCATCATATCCCCAATTTATCCCATACACCCCTCCGTCACACATAAATCATCCTATTCCTTACGCAATTATGCCATCCCCATATTATCCTACCCCATACACACCCTCAAGTCCCTCCACCCAATACAATGCTCCGCCATCCTCAAGTTACCCCATCCCATACACGCCTTCAAGTCCCGCCACCCAATTTACCCCATACACCCCTCCATCACCCCCAAATTACCCCGCTCCATGCACAACTCCATCATCCTCAATCTATCCCATTTCATCTACCAACCCATCATCATCCCACCATGCCACAAACCCTTTATATCCTCCTATTTCACCAACTACCCCGCCATGTCCCGGTCATCCCGCTCAATGCACAACTCCATCGCCCCCAATTTACCCTACCTCATCCATAAACCCGTCACCATCCCATCATACCTCCCCATATACAAATCCTTCATACCCCCATCATCCCGAGCCCACCACAAACATCACACTCCCGCCATCCCTTTGCTATTTTGGCCCTAATCCAACTCCACCACCACCTGGACAAGCAACCCCTCACCCAATCCCCTCATCACCCAATCACCACTGGTCCTACCATGCCCAGGTAACACCAGTACAAGCCCCCTCCGTGCCCATAACTCCAATTCTGCCAATTCCCCCCACTACCATTCCACCGCAATTGGAGTTAACCTGGTCGGACCCGAGAAACCAGTATATCCGGCCCAATCCTCCCCGGAATCCTCACGCACCCCATTTCTCATCCTAAAACCTGCTTATGACCTGCATCAGGTACCATTGAGCTATGAACAAATGGACATGAATGCCGGGTGCAACCAAGAAGAGGCTGTTAAGTTTGTCACTCGATCGGGCCGGATTTCTACCTAGCCAGAAGCATCAGGGGCAGTCAGAGGAGAAGAAAAGGAGAAAGACTAGGCCACAAGAAATCCCTTTGAAAAAATGGCCAGGGAACATATACTCGAGACACAGCTCAAGAGAATGCCCCCACATATTACCGTGTGGGATTTATTGATCACGTCTACACTCCACTTTCAAGCCCTAATGGGAGCGCTCAAGGGCGCGCATGTCTCCACCCATGTAACTCCAGATGAAGTAGGGGAAATAATAGGGAAAATGTTGGCCCCAAACGCCATCTCTTTCACCGATGCAGACCTATCGATCGAGGGGAATGACCATTCTAAACCCCTGAATATAACAGTGGAAGTAGGGAACTTGGTGGTACCGTTGGTCCTGATCGACAACGGGTCGGCGCTAAATGTATGCCCTCTAAGGACAGCAATCAAAATTGGGGCGAACCCCAACACCTTTCGGCCATCCATATCAAGCGCACGGGGATTCGACAACACTAGAAGGGAAATCATAGGAGAAGTAGACCTCGACCTGATCCTCGGACCGCAAAGCTTCACCACCCCCTTTCAAGTGATGGACATCAAGTCTACCTTCAATTTGCTATTGGGCAGGCCATGGATACATAAGCTCGAAGCAATACCATCTACTCTACACCAAAAGGTCTTATTTATCTCAGAAGGAAAAATTATCACCATCATTGGTGAGAGCAGAGAAGACATAGGGAAGAGCGCTCTGCACATTGAGAATTCGAAAGTGCTGAACATACCGCACACAGCTGAGGACGCCAATCTCCATCGATTTGAGTACGACTTCTCGAATGTTACCCTCGAACCAACTGAAAAGACCTCGGATAAAACTGGAGGAGGAATGGATGCAGCTGTGTTCATGCTCCACAGATGGGGCCATCAAAAAGGGAAAGGACTGGGCCCACGCCTTCAAGGAAGAAGAGACCCCGTCAAGGCCAAGGGGCAACAAACTAAATTCGGCTTAGGCTACAGGCCCAGAGAAGAGGAAGTCAGAGAAGCCAAGGAGAAGATGAGAGCCGCAGCAGCCGCCAAGGCCAGAGGAATCATCTTGGAAGAGGAACCTCACGCTCGCCCCCACATCCGTGAAACCTTTGTGAGCGCTGGGGTAGTAAAAATTGATCTGAATGGGGAGACGAGGGTAACCCACATAAGCCTACTTCAATCCACCCCACCAATCCCTACATCATCCCCCCAGACTTCGAAATGGACTTAGCCGCCCTTTCCTTGTTTGAGGAAGAAGTGCCCCGATCCACCCCTCACTCCAGCACCAACCACTCTGGGCCCCTCCTAACCATAGAGGATAAGGTCCTGGAGGATCCCTCTGTAAATATGTTGAGGGAAGAAATGCAAGAGCCTACCGATGCCGCTCCTGATCAAAGAGGTAAAGGCCAAGCCTCGCAGGTGAGTAACTGGGCATCCTTGCGCCAACTCTTGAGAGCCGCCAAATGCCATGAAAATGGCACCGACTCTCCAAAAAAAATACAACCTGTAAAAAGTGAGGTTAGCCTCTGGACCACAATACCTTGTATATATAGAGATCCACCTCGCCAGGGGCTGACCTCCGAAAAAATACAAAAGATCATAAAAATAGAAAAAATACCAATTCCAAAAATATTGTCCATTAAAATTCCCAATAAAGTTAAAATCAATGTCGTGATACCCGTCCTACGTGAAGTCAACCCCTTCCCTATAGAAATACAAGAAGAGGTAGGAGTCACGAGTCTGGATGAGGAAGGCCAAACCGACGAGCTCCCTAATGAGCTCCTCAAACAATTTGCCGATTTTGAGCATGGCCCTACCCCGATCGTCGAAGAGACAGAGAACGTCAATTTGGGCACCACAGAGGCCCCCAGAATCACCAAAATCGGAATGTCGTTGTCCCCTGAGGAGAGGAAAGGTATGATAGACTTCCTTCGGTCATACCAAAACGTCTTCGCATGGTCGTATGAAGACATGCCTGGTTTGGATACCGATCTGGTTGAGCATGAGTTACCACTCTACCCCGATGTTAGGCCGGTGAAACAGAAGTTGAGACGACTCCAACCCGAATGGATGTTGAAGGTGAAGGACGAGGTCATTAAACAGTATGACGCAAGTTTACTCATGGTATCCAAGTACCCACAGTGGCTAGCCAATATCGTCCCCGTACCAAAGAAGGATGGAAAGGTTCGAATGTGTATCGACTTCTGAAATCTCAACAAGGCGAGCCCTAAGGACGATTTCCCACTGCCACACATCGACATCTTGGTCGATAACACTGCAAAGCACGGGATGCTCTTGTTTATGGATGGATTCTCAGGATACAATCAGATAAAGATGGCAGAGGTTGATCACGAGAAGACAACGTTCATTACCCCCTGGGGAACCTTCTGCTACAAAGTAATGCCATTCGGGCTGAAGAATGTTGGGGCGACCTATCAAAGAGCAATGACGACCCTATTCCACGACATGATGCACCGAGAGATAGAAGTATACATCGACGACATGATTGCCAAATCGCCAGAAAGGGAGGACCACTTGATAAACCTGTAGAAGCTATTCGAGAGGCTGAGAAAATACAGATTGCGGTTGAATCCCTAGAAATGCACGTTTGGCGCTATGTCCGGAAAGCTACTGGGCTTTATTGTCAGTAGGAGAGGGATCGAGGTCGATCCGACCAAGATCAAGGCCATCACTGAGATGCCACCACCATCTACAGAGAAGGAAGTCAGAGGCTTCTTAGGCAGGATCCAGTACATCAGTCGATTCATCGCACAGTTAACTTCGATATGCACACCAATCTTCAGGCTACTGAAAAAGGACTCACTGGTTGAATGGAATGATGACTACCAGGCTGCATTCGACAAGATTAAAGGTTATCTCCTGAAACCTCCAGTATTGGTACCACCCGTACCCGATAGACCCTTGATAATGTACTTGTCCACGACTGAGTTTTCCATGGGCTGTGTGTTAGGACAGCATGATGAGATGGGAAGAAGAGAGCAAGCCATCTATTACCTAAGCAAGAAATTCACTGATTACGAGACGCGCTATTCTCATCTGGAGAAAGCATGCCTAACGCTCGTTTGGGCTACTCAGAGACTTCGACACTACCTGTTATCCCAGGTCGTTCTACTTCTAGCACGGATGGATCCGTTGAAGTACCTATTCGAGAAACCCGCTCTCACTGGCCGAACCGCACGTTGGCAACTACTCCTATCCGAGTTTGACATTACTTATGTCTCCCAGAAGTCGATTAAGGGGCAGGCACTTGCCGATCATCTTGCTGAGAACCCTCTGCCGGACTATGAGCCTCTAAGGACCAAATTCCCCGATGAAGACATTTTGTCCATGACCGATGAAGATACAGAGGAAACAGAGGAGCCCTGGGTAATGCACTTCGATGGGGCATCGCATGTTGAGGGCTAAGGAGTTGGCGCCATTCTTATCTCGCAGAAAGGATCCCATATACCCATCTCAATCAAATTGAACTTCCCATGCACCAACAATATGGCCGAGTATGAGTCCTGTACAGCTGGTTTACAGGCGGCTCTTGATCTAAATATAACTCACCTTAGGGTCTTTGGAGATTCACAGTTAATTATATGCCAAACCAACGGGGATTGGAAGACCAAGGATGAGAAACTGATCCCATACCATGAACATCTGGAGGATCTAATAACTTGCTTTGAGGAAGTCACCTTCTCTTATGTGCCATGAGCAAGAAATCGGTTTGCTGACGCCCTGGCTACCCTAGCCTCTATGGTAGAGATTCCATATGGAGTGGTGATGAAGCCGATCATGATAGAGCAGAGGAACGAACCGGCTTTTTGTCACCTGATCGAAGGACCTACGGAGATAGATGATGAACCACCCTGGTTCTCGACATCAAGAATTTCCTCGAGACCCGAACTTTCTCGGAAGGAACATCAAAGGTAGACAAACGCACCATCCAGCGATTGGCAACAAACTACGTCATCTGCGGCGATCTCCTGTATAGAAGGTCTCACGACAATATTATGCTCCGATGCCTAACCCAGAAAGAAGCGATTGAGATCATGAAGGACATTCATGAGGGGGTCTGTGGAACCCACGTCAGCGGTCACATGGTTGCTAAGAAAATTCTAAGGCAAGGATACTTTTGGACTACTTTGGAGACTGATTGCTGCAAGCACGTACAGAAGTGCTACAAATGCCAAGAGCACTCCAGCCTAATTCACGCTCCAGCCATTGACTTGCACAGCATGGCCACCCCTTGGCCGTTCACCACCTGGGGACCTCGACGTCGTCGGCAAGATCAATCCTAAGGCTTCCAACGGACATCAATTCATCCTCGTCGCTGTGGAATACTTTACAAAATGGGTACAGGCGGCCTCCTAAAGAAGCATTAAAGCTAGCCATGTTGAGAAGTTCATCAAGAACAACATCATTTGCAGATTCGGCATACCCAAAGATATCATCACTGATAATGGCACTAATTTCGCTAATAGGCGCATCCGGGCCTTGTGTGAGCGGTTCAAGATCAAGCATCATCGTTCATCCTTGTACAGGCCTCAGACGAATGGAGCAGTAGAGGTAGCCAACAAAACTCTGATCCGCATCCTGGAGAAGATGGTAGTTACTTACAGAGATTGGAGTGAGCAGTTACCCTTCGCACTTTGGGCCTATAGAACGTCTATCCGCACTGCAACAGGGGCAACACCATTCTCCCTTGTGTATGGGACCGAAGCCATGCTACCCGTGGAGGTCGAGGTACCGTCACTCCGTATCCTTTTAGAATCCCATCTACCTGAAGCTGAGAGGGAAAGAGCCCATTTTGAACAGCTAAACCTGATTGACAAGAAAAGACTCCTAGCCTTGTGCCACACTCAGGTCTATCAAAGGAGAATTGCACGTGCTTATAATAAGCGCGTCCGCGGTCGAGACCTGAAGATAGGAGATACTGTACTGAAGAAAATTTTTCCGTCTCTCCACGCTGATCCGAGAGGGAAGTTAGGTCGAATTGGGAAGGACCCTACATCATCCGAGAGGTTTTGCCAGGATACGCCGTTCGCCTCGCCACCATGGACGGAGATCACCTTCCTGGGCCCATCAACGCTGGATACCTCCGTAAGTTCTACTCATAGGTCTTGGGACAAGGTAAGTTTTGATAAAAGTAGATGTGTGACCGCTTAAGGGCTCCATAAAAGAGGCCATCATTTCAAAGTCAAGTGGCCAAAAAGAATATTCCCTGAAAACCTTCACCCCTTTTTTTGCTACACACTTCGGGCCAACAACCATTTCTTTCATATACCCCACCCAAAATTCCAAAAAAAGAAGAAGAAAGGAGGGAGGAAAAATCCAAACCAGAAGAAGAAGAAGAAGGCGCCCCCCAAAAAAAAAAAAACAAAGAAAAAGAGGGGTACCCAAAAAAAAAAAAAAATACAAAAAAACAAAAAAGAACCTAAAAAAAAGAATGATGACTGGGGCATAAAAAGCCCCCGAAAAGAAAAAGGAGTCCCCGAATCTAGAAATCACCTCAAACTTAGATCCAAATCCCCAGAAAAACCCAACCTGTTTGAACCCCAACCGCATTACAACCCAGAAGAAAGCCCTCTTTAAGGTCATCAAGCGGTTATAACATCTACTGCATCAGAATAAGCCGAGTTAACAAACCACACAGAACTTCATTCAGCCGGCTATGACGGAATCGGCGCCCATGGCGTGGCTTTCTGGTTCTTGAGAAAAAAGAAAAAAAGAGAAAGAAAAAAGAAGAAAAAAAAAGAAAAAAGAGAAGAAAATTAATTTGAGTTCAAAGCAAGACAGACGTGGTGAAAACCCGAAAGGGCGCCACGGGTAAAACAATGAACTCAGCGGACTGTGAAAACCGAAGGGCACTGGGGTAAGAGAGCGAACCCATGGACGTGGTGAAAACCCGAAAGGGCGCCATGGGTAAAAACAGGGATGACAGGCATGGCGAAAACCCGGCTTGGGCGCTATGAGCAAAAATGTCAAGAAAAGAGAGATTAGGAGAAGATCTGTCCTAGCCCGCCTATTTCAGTTTGGGTCCCTTAAGCCTCCTCTCCCCTTTGATGGGCCACTCCTATTGGAAATTGGATTGGATCCCAATCAAGTATGTCGTCTCTACTGCAGCGTCTGACGCATGACCAAAAGGAAAGACAAAGGACTGAACCAATCCCAGGGCAGCTAACCTTCCCATGTTTAAAGGAAAAAACCTGTGCCTCACCAACAGGGTTCGACCATGCTCAAAATAGGACCCACTGGTTTGGCTCCATAAAAAAAAAACTTCACCCTGTGATGAAGAAAATTCCAAAAAAGATAATAGATTTCCCTTTCCCATAAAAAACCTCACCCTGTGACAGGAAGAAAATTCCAAAAAAGATAATAGATTTCCCTTTCCCATAAAAAACCTCACCCTGTGAGGAAGAAAATTCTAAAAAAGATAATAGATTTCCCTTTCCCATAAAAAACCTCACCCTGTGAGGAAGAAAATTTTAAAAAATATAATAGATTTCCCTTTTCCATAAAAAAAACTTCACCTTGTGAGGAAGAAAATTCCAAAAAAGATAATAGATTTCCCTTTCCCATAAAAAACCTCACCCTGTGAGGAAGAAAATTCCAAAAAGGATAATAGATTTCCCTTTCCCATAAAAAACCTCACCCTGTGAGGAAGAAAATTCTAAAAAAGATAATAGATTTCCCTTTCCCATAATAAACCTCACCCTGTGAGGAAGAAAATTCCAAAAAAGATAATAGATTTCCCTTTCCCATAAAAAACCTCACCCTGTGAGGAAGAAAATTCCAAAAAGAAAATAGATTTCCCTTTTCCATAAAAAGCCTCACCCTGTGAGGAAGAAAATTCCAAAAAGAAAATAGATTTCCCTTTTCCATAAAAAGCCTCACACTATGGAGGAGAAAATTCCAAAAAAGAAAATAGATTTCCCTTTTCCATAAAAAGTCTCACACTGTGGAGGAGAAAATTCCAAAAACAAAAAAAAAAAAAGAGAAACCCCACTAGGTGGAAAAAAAAGAAAAAAAAAATCCCATAAAAAGTCTTACATTGCAGAATTACAAAAAGAATAAACAAGAGCGCATGTATAGATTTCATTCCCTTTCTTTACAAGTGTTGCCCGCTGAGTGTCACATCCCAAAAAGATAACGACACGACACATTTTCTATTTTGCTGCTTTCTTTACAACAAAAAAAATAAAAAACTAAACTCAAAATGTATATAGCTGTGTATATATGAAAAAAGGGAAGAAGAAAAGAACAGAAAAAGATAACCCAAAAATAGATCTCTGATAGGGGGCTTTCCCCCCCCTGTGTATATGATCTATGATATGTGTAGGAATAGGTCAAGGGCCGGGAGCACGCTTCAAAGCGCTAATCTCTGCAAGCATGGATCCCTCTGGGGCCAACATATCGGCGGGAGGAGGTTGGGGCACGGCAAAGAGAGGGCGATACTGATGAACCGCTCTCTCCCCTAAATAGTAGGCCCTAGTCCAGGACACAGAGAAAGATTATACGACGGTCCAGCAAAAGACGAGAGGGGCCCACTGAGGCCAAATTCCAAAAGGGGGATCCTATGTAAGGGCCGAGGATGACCTGCAAAAGAAGAAAAAATCAGAAGGGGATGCACACATTTGATCAGAACCCCTAGCACACAGAAGCTGAGCTACCAAATTTATAAAAAGGGAATTGTTTTACCTGCTCTGGGATCAACAGGTCGAACTGAGAGCGCAGTCCTAACTTCAAATGCTTCATACCTACGTCCCGACGGCGACCCACGTGCCAGTTACTCATGAGGGGGAACGTAGCAATGTCTGACTGAAGCAGAGGGCGACCCGGTTTAAAGTGAAGGTATCCCCAGACCTGAGAAAGCAGGCAGATGAGGACAGGTATGCTATAAAAGAAAATTGAATAAACTAAAAACAAAAGATAAAATACCTCGATGGCAGGCCAGAAACCCACAATGGAGCTAGACTCCCCAAGAACGCAGCGCTTTAGGGACATGAGTACATAGCCAGCCTTAATCGAATCGATGCACGGTCTCCTAGTTCACCATCAGGCTGAGCAGGGATAAAGAGACTCGCCCTCCACTGGTGTTGGAGAGGAGAGTCTTGCCCAGGAGGAATAGTAAGGAGATGCGAGCCAGCATAAGTGCGCGTGCAGGCTCGATGTAAATGTCCATGTCAGGCTGCCCCTGGTCCACCAACTCATCAGCCCCAAACTAATCAACCAACCAGGATAGATTGACCTCCGAGCCCCGAACTTTCCCTGAGGACGGGTAGGCCCCTAGCAGCTGAATCACCTCCTCCCTACCTGGTGTGCGGGTAGGTACCACGGGCACTCCTCCGATACGAACCCTAGTGATCATGGACCAGTCCGTCGGTGTGAAGGCCATCTCTGCCACGGCCATGTGGAATGTCATCGTCTCGGGGCAAAAATGCTCTATCAACGCTTTTAAATAGGTCGTATCAGCTCTTACAGCGGGGCACGAAATGAAGTCCCCAAAACCGGCAGCAGTGAGTAGGTCCTTCACCACTGGGGGAAGGTAAAGCACATGACGCTAGAGGTCAAACCAACCGCCTCGAAACATAATATGCGGCAGGGGCTGCAAGCAAAAGGCATCAATCAGATAGGGGCAGGGAGATATAATGAGGGCATCAAAGGAAAACAAAAGCGGAAAGGAGGAGGGGGTCCATCTGTTTACCTGACCAACGATCCCGAAGTTGGACATATGGGTGTGCTGGCAGTAGAGGAGGCCGGTGTGGGCGGCCTCGCCTTGCATCTCATACCAAGGCTGGGAGGAGCGCTGAGACACAATGAACTGTTCCCCACGGGGGCCGTAGGCCATTTCCGGCCCTTCTTGCTGATCATGCCCCTCGTCACCAGACATCCTGAAAATATAAGACGCACCGGCATATGAGGGGATTGCCAACAAAAAATGTATATATATATATATGCACTAATTAAAAAAAAAATGAACCAGGTGTAGGCACTAAACTAAAAAAAGAAGAATGTGTGTGTGTACTAAAAAACAAAAAATCATGTGTGTGTGGGTACTGACCCAAAAACAAAAAAAAAAAGAGATGTGTGTATATACAAAAAAAAAATGAAAAAAAAAACCATGTGCGAGTATACTAATCCAAAAAAAATAATAATGCGTGTATGTGTACTAAAAAAAAAAAAAAAAAAAAAAGATGCGTGTACCAATCCAAAAGAGACACAAAAAATGTGTGTGTGCTAACCCATTAACAAAAAATGTGTGTGTGCGTATTAATCCCAAAACCAAGAAAAGTGTGCGTATAAATATGGGCATCTCTTTTCTTTTGCATATTAATCCAAACCAAAAATGTGTGTATAAATATAGGCGTCTCTTTTCCTTTGGATTAGTAATAAAAAAAAAATAAAAAAAAGAAGCAAAGTAAAAAAAAAAAAAAAAAAACAACTAAAACCACCAATAAAAATAAAAATAAAAAAGAAAAAAAGAAAACAACCAAAACAACCAAAAAAAAAAAAAAAGAAGCAAAAAAAAAGAAAAGGAGAAAAAGGAAATATAGGCATCACAAAGCATTTCATCAAAAAAAGAAAAAGGCAATAGCATCAAAAAAAAATGAGGGGAAGGTAATGGTTACCTTCAATGGGAGAGAAAAACGACAGCGGCGGAGGATAAGCGCCTTTCTATCCACACCCGCGGCCGCCGGTAATAGAAATCAAGCCAAATCAAATGAAAAAACCCTAAGGGGTTGTCCCGGACTCAAGAAGAAAGGAGGGAGGAAGAGAGAATTTGAAAGGGGGGGCCCCTTTTGTGCTCGGGCTCGGCATTCGAATCGCCAGATTTTTAAACAGGCGATATAATATATACGCCGACCATTTCATGATTTTGGTCAAGCGTATATATTATATACCGCCCGAAAAAAAATGGCGTTTTAAATCCTTGCACATCCCTTTTTTGATTTTAAGGCCCAACGGCCCCCTTGTATGCTATGGACCTCGATCCAGACCCCCTTCGAGGCCCACGTGTCGTCGGCCATGGTGCACGCATCCCCAAATGACCCTTCGAGTTTCCTTCGATTGGCCCAAAGGGACCGTGTTACAACAAACGGATCCAGATCCGTAGGTGCCCACCTAATACACACACAAAATCAAAAAAAAGAGAAAAAAATAAAAGAGAAAGAAAAAGAAAAAATACAACGCTGGTTCTCACAAGGGCGCCGCAACGTCTGTTTGCCCCACCCTGAGAGCCATGTTAAATCAATTCAGAATGATCAGGTTCACCCGAAAGTTCTCGAACCCCATTTCATACAGGGACACTTTATACCTGATCCGGCAGGCAAATGAATTTCATTCATCACCGGGAGCATACACTTAGCCCTAGATCTCCCCCAGCAGAAGTCAAGGCCTGATCCGGCAGGCAAACCAAGAACCCATCACCGGAATGCACACGTCCTAAAGAGGATCAACATGGCAAGTTGATTTGCCTAAGGATACGTGCAAAAATAAAGGCAGCTTGAGCAGGCCCGGAGTCTCAATCAGAATAAAAAAAAAGAAAAAAAGAGAAGAAAGGAAAGGAGAAGAAATAACAACTTGTTGCTGCTTAGTGAAAACCCTTAGTGGGTTGACCCCACCTTCCGGTAATCACTCTGGTCATCCGCCTTCGGATTTATATTGACCAAGAGTGCCCCCAACTTCAGACCATTCAAAAAGTCTATTGTCAGTCGAAACTGGCCCGCCAAAAGTGAAATTACAACCAACCAAACTATGTGCAAACATACAGACCAAAGGGCCCTTTTCCCTTTTTATTTCCTTTTACACAGGCTTAAAACCTGTATAGGCACGGTATCCCTGTTGAATGTACGCACTTGCGTCTGGGTATCCGCAGGATGGTCGTTGTCCTCGTAAATTATACCTTAGGGTCGAGGCTTCCGTTCGCGCCTATTTGCGGCTTACCGCCCCTGATGGGTGTCTGTTTGTGCATAGTTAGTAAGATGTGATTTCATTAGGGACGGAGGCTAGAATTGGCCATCTCTTTCGAGGGATGTTTGGTTCTAGCCCGATCTTTAGCTTTGTCTCGAGTTAAGGCACTCCGATTCATATGAATCAGGAGCTCCTCACCACTGGAGCGTGCACATCCCCCAAGGTATACCAATCCCCAGCATGGCACACGCACTCTTAAAGGCGTATCAACTGGCATTTGATCCACATAAAGAGGTGTGCAAAAATAAAATTGTCAGAGGTCCTTGAGCTCCGCTTAGAGGCCTCGAAACAAAAGAAAAAAATAAAATAAAAAACAAAAAAACAACAAAATTACTCTGAAAATGAGCATACATTCCTAAGAAGTGTTGCTACATCAATATTCGCTCCACTCGGGTAAATCATGCTAAAGCAACCTCGCGGTTGATGGGTTCGCCCAAAGACTCTGAGCCTTACCTAGGTAAGGGCACCCGTGGCCAATCCAGTGGAGCTGTCGATATTCCATAGGATTGGGCACAAGTTTGAAGGCCTTCGCTTTGTGTGCTTCGCATCAATTCCAAAGCATAGATCGATCATCCCGTTTCATGGAGCTGTTTGGTTCAGATTAAGACTCAACATCACAAATCTATAATTTCCCTCAGGAAGTGGACGATATCCCGGCTAGCGAGCTTACACTTTTTGTGATCATCGCAGTTATGCCCAGTAATGTCGCAATGCGCTTGGGGACTGTTAGCTTTGAGGTACGGACGATATCCCGAAATGAGATGGCTTACGTACACTCACCATCACCATGAATGTTTGAGAATTGAGTTGAACCAGGCGGACCCATCAAACTTGCCTTGGACCTCTTCAGATGTCTCTTGTCTTTGGCATCCGATCATTAGTGATCGAATACCAAAGAGGGGCATCTGTAGACACCCAAATTCGGCCCAAGGCCCGATCAATCTATACTTCGGGAGAGATGTACCCCTGTGCTTCTGATGGCACCCCCTGAACCCTTAGGAACCTACCCAGACCAATAGGAATCACTCTAAGACCTTTAGAGCCATTCCCCCAATCCTTAGAAGCCACCCCTACACCCTAGAATCCCTTCCCAGACCTAACTTAAACCCTTCTGCCGGTTTATGGGAGGAGAGCTACAAGATTTCACACATACTAGTACCATGGATGAGGCATATACCATTGGAAAGAGGACTTCTTCAGCATTCCAACAAGCCAAAGATCACCCAATTTGGAGCTATGGTTCAAACGTTATGGCCGTTTTAAGTTTCACATAAAATCATAAATTTTACACAGGCGTAGATATTACATACGCCCAACCATTTTTACCCCAGATTACTCAGGCGTATATATTATATATGCCTGCCTATTTTGGGGAAAATTTGGCCGGGCGTATACAATATATACGCCCAGTATAGGTGGGACCCACCACAGGTTTCATCTTCTCAAAACTCCCCTGATTTTGGTGAAAATTACTGTTCCTAAACTGGGCGTATATAATATATACGCCCAGCTTAGCTCGATAGCTATCATCGAGCTCAATTTCCTCCATCTAGTTTGACCCTTTGACCATCCCCTTGGCTGAGGTGGGTTTCTTGAGATTCGTTACACCCCCTTTGAGCTTATTGGCAACCCTTAAGTCACCCATGGTCTCACCCCATCATCCGCCATTGAAACCAATTTCCCAAAACCCTAGGACCTTGAAAACCCAAAAAACCTTAGATGGGGGATTACCTAATTGCTAAACCAATTAGCTCTTAAGTAAGGCCCTAACCCATCCCTTCTCTATAAATAGAGAGGCCCCCCTCTTCCTTAAGGGTTGAAGTTTTGGTTGAAGTTTTGTTGAAGGATTAGAGAAGTGCTTAAGAGAGAACCCTAGTGAGAGAAAATGCCAATATTTTCCAGAATTCCAGCATGCATACTTCACCTATTTCAACCCATTTCCACCATTAGATCACTCCCTTTTGCTAAAGTCTAGCCTCTAGCTTCACTCTACACCCCTTACTTTATTGAATCCTAGCATTAGAACCCATTTTCACACCATTTAAGCCATCGGAAGCATGCCAAAGTGAAGATCTTCCACGGTGCAACAAGGGCCAGTGAGCTCCGGCTCACCCCTCTCTTCCTCTACCTTCTTGGTGTCTCCTCCGTCCAAGGATTCAAGCCGTTACGTCGCCGAAATTTCGGTTTGGCTTAAAGCTTGATAGAACCGTATTGCCTTCGAGCAAGGGGAAACTCCGCCCTTTTTATTTTCATTTTTGGCCATAGATAGAGACCACTACGTGCGGGTTGATCGGGTGCCTAAACCCTTCCCGATCGATAACCGAAGCCCCTGCCCTAGAGCCTTTGGCAAAGACTGGTAAATCAGAGTCATATTTAGCACTTCGGTGCTCAAAATATCGATTTGAAGGTTTCCCGGGTCACCAAAAGCTCTGGGTGGCGACTCTACATTTTATTCAAGGTGAGCGCATCGCCGCGACGGGTTCGAGAGGATCCACGGTCGCACAATAGGATTAAGCTTCTGCCCATTTCGTCTAGTATTTGGTCGCTGTAAGTATGAACGCATGCTTGTGAGTGTTCCCAATGATGATCGAAGGCCAACATCAAAAATGGCCATGGCGAGGTCATAGTATTCAATGCAACTGATGGAGCCTTGACGAGAGCAGCGTGTTCTTGGCATTGCTTCTAGGATTGGACGTAGAGGTGGTAATCTCTAATCATTATTGGCCAGTGTTAAGTGGTGAAAAATGCCACTTTTCACCCTTTAACCTGACCACTGATAGACCTGTGAGCACACTAATAAGCCTCTGTTCAATGCATTTTGTAGACAATAATAAAAGATGACACTAATGCAGAAAACCACTCAAGAATGCCCAGAAAGGGGCCATCTCTCAGCACAGGACAAACCCAGCAACAACACACCAGAGGGTAGCACATCCCTAGACCCTTAGAGCGCGTGGCTACAGCAGGGCAAGGCGAACGAAGTGAAAATAGGCTGAAAATATCCTATCGAGAGGTCACCTGAAGACTCTGATAGGAGCTTAAAGCAAAGAAAGGAGGAATTTGTGCAGTTAAAAGGGTTTCGATAGGATCTGAAGGCAGAAGAAGGATGAATTCGTGTGGATTGAGGAGTTCAATAGGATCCAAGAACCTATCGAGCAACTGAAAGAAAGGAAGAAACCATCCTATCGAAAACCAGCCTGAGGTGTAAAGGGAACCTATCGAATGGTTTCCTGAACCTATCGAAATGGTTCTCCAACCTGCCGAATGCTCCACGCCAAGGGCTGAGAATGTTGAAGCTCTAAGAGAAGGCTCATCCTATCGGAACCTATCGAAGAGATCTGATAACCTAGCGAGAGGACCAAAAAGCTCCATTTGAACCTGTCAAAAGCTTCCTGAACCTATTGAAATCGTGTGCATAACTTCTCAGAAATTCAGCTATGCACACGCTGTGACTTGGTGACCTACTGCACGCAACCCGAGATACTTAGTGACTGACACGAAGGTTCTAGAAGATGCCCTAACCGACCCATGTGCTCTAACAGAATCCTAACAAACTATGAGGACCATCTAGAAGGGATTTTTGGCGGTAAAAATAGAGGAGAAAGCTATATATAGAGACCTGCAATTGCAATTGGGGGGAATCGAGATCTGAGCCAAATTATGGAGGTTAAGGCTTGCAGAGAAATTCTATTTTCCCTCCTTTAGCCCAACAATGGCTGTCTATTTCCCTTGGAGTAGCGAGGAGAGAGGTTAGATCTATAATTGGGTAAGGTTAAGAGTGCTATTGTAGGTTCCCAGCTGCACAGACTACAGATCTGAGAGTATTTCCATTGTAGAGTGATTTTGATTGTAATATAAATGTTGTTTTTAATGCTTTAATTAGATCTAAAGTTCCTTTGGTTTCATTTGGTGATCGATCGCATTTGTGTAGAGGAGTTTGTAGATCAGCTCACCCACTTAACTGGTAAGCCTCTTGGATACCCTCCGATCTCCCTGGATCTGATACTCCTGCAATTCCCAGAGTCTGCGACCTTGGAATTGCAGCATCTGTAGTGATTTTAATTGTTCTAATTGATGCTTTAGCTTTGGAGGAGATCCCTCAAATGGTCTGTGACCATTAAAGTGGACAGATCATAACCTTAAGATTAGTCCAAGCTCAGGCTCCAATTGGATTCGTCTGCTGCAAATCCATGGATCAAATAAAGTCTATAGAATGGTCTGTGACCATTCAAGTGGACAGATCATAGCCTTAAGACTAGGTGGATCCTACGATTTGGAGTGGAGCCTTCTACCCTGCAGCTGTGCTTATAGCCAGTTGAGGGAATTGTGTGCTCTGAACCTCTGTAGCATGATTAATCGAATCTGATTTCAGTGAAGACCAATTTCCAAGCTACTCTTCTCCATTTTCTGCTTTTTACTCTTTTCCCCTGCAAGATCTAAGTTTCCAAACTCGATCCAAGTTAGTCTATGTTTAATTTTAGCTTAACTTACGTGACAATCTATTTTAAACCTCTCCCCTATCTTTTAGCTAACTTAGCATTAGTTAAGGTTCCAGATCTCCTATAGATCTGGAGATTTATCACATTTTAAAACCAACCATCTTATGGACATTCTCTTACTCACCATATTTTCAAAGCTTGCTACAACGGACCCTGATTACTTGCAGGTCTGTGTGAGTGTGTTCTGCCTAGTTTTATTTGTGATTTTAGACCCTCTTTGGAGGTAAGGCAAACATTCCAACAAGTTTTTGGCGCCGCTGTCGGGGAGGTGTGTTTAGAAACTGGTAGATCTAAGTTTTGTAGTTGTTTATTTAATTTTACTAACTGCGTATGTTTTATTATTTTTCAGTATTTTGTGTGCATTTTATCAGATCTAAGGCTGCCAGTGAGAGAAAAATTGTTCTGGAGACTGCTCTGTAGTTTGCATCCCTCTACTCCCCTTTTATTTTTCAGATCTATTGATATTTTTATTTGAGTAGTTAGAAAGTTTGGTTTATTCTACTTGTTGTGTTGAGGATCTATTCAGCATTCAGAATTTGAGTGTTGTATGTTTAGTAGGAGAACTCTCCAACCTTAGATTATTTCACTAAATCCAGATATTAAAAGACTTCTCAGATCCAGACCAACTACACCCACATCTGTTGCAATTGACTCTGTAGAAATTGGTGAACAACAGCAGCCTAGAACTCTCAAGGAATTTTATGCACCAGGGATTTATAATTCCCCCTTCTGCATTTAGTTCCTAGCTGCTCAAGGAAACTATGAGATAAAATCGTCCATAATTCAAATGCTGCCCTCATTTCATGGCCTGACTAAAGAAGACCCCTTCAAGCACATTAATGAGTTCTTGGAACTGTGCACTACATTTAATATCATAGGTTTGGGGGAGGAGGCCACCAAGATGAGACTCTTTCCTTTTTCATTAAAGGACAGAGCCAGGACCTAGTTATCCATGCTTCCACCCAACATCATTCAGTCCTGGAGTGACCTCCAATGTCAATTCTGGACAAATTCTTCCCTATGTCAAAAACCAGCCAGTTGAGGAAGGATATCATCTCTTTTACCCAAGATCCAACTGAAGATTTTCATCAATCCTGGGAGAGATTTAACGAACTCCTAAAGAAATGCCCCCACCATCAAATCCCTGAATGGTAATTGGTTCAAAGCTTTTATCAGGGAATTGATTTTAAAAGCAGAGACATGATAGATGCCTCCTGTGGTAGCACCTACCTCCATAAAACTGCTGAGGAGGCATGGGAGCTCTTTGATATTATTAGTGAGAACTCTATGCAAAGGGAAACCTTGGCTAGAGATCTAGAGCCTCCCAAGTTAGTGAAGGAGAATACCTCAAGAGGGAAGATATATGAAGTGAGTGTGTCAAGTGATTTGGAAAGGAATGTGGACAGCCTAGCCCTGAAATTTGATAGACTGATGGGAGCAATGCAGTCACCTGTGGCTGCTAGGGTGGAGGAGGCATGTGCCATATGCCAGTCCCCTACTCACTCCCCTGAAGAATGCCCATCTTCAGGTTGGCTACAGCTCAGTCTGATGGGCAGCAGCCTGCTGCTAGGTATCAATGGAGGAACCACCCCAATCTGAGGTTGAGACAAGATGCATACCCCAGCCAGCAGCAGCAGCCCCAACAGCCCATGCCCTACAGAAATGCTCAGCCCTATCGAGAAGGTTATGTCCCAAGGCCTTAGTATCAGCAACCCATGGCCCAACCTGTAGCTCCTCCTGTGTCGCAATCTGCACCTCCTACAGCTGTGAGAGCACCTTGTTTCGAGGAACAAGTACTGACCTCACTGCAAAATTTGGGTCCCTTAACTCAAACTGTGCACTCTCACAGCCAAAGCATAAAAAAGATAGAAGACCATCTTGGTTTGTTGTCTAATGCATTGACTAAGAGAGAGGAAGGGAGGCTGCCTAGCCAACCACTGGATAACCCAAGGAGACAGTATGTAGTGGGTGAAGTTTCCTCCACTTATGAGGAAGCCAAATCTGTTACAACATTGAGAAGTGGTAGGCTAGTGGACAACCAAGTGAACTGTGAGCCTGTGAGGAACTTGGAGAGAGAAATTAAAGAGATTACTAGAAGAACACAACAAAGGCCACCAGTGGTGGACCTGATGGAGCAACCAGCGGAGAATAAAGAGGATAATGAGGATCCTCAGGAAAAGGAAAAAATCAAAAAGAAAGAGGCCCCATTGGCTAAGGCTGCAAGTGAGGGAGCAATCCCACATTTTCCATTTCCTAAGGCACTACAAGCACCTTCCCCCTTTGATAAAGGGCAAGGAAAAATAGAGGAAATGATGGAGACTTTCAAGCAAGTAAAGATCAATTTACCTTTACTTGATGTCATTAAATAAGTCTCAGCCTATGCCAAGTTTTTAAAAGAACTATGCACCCATAAAATACAATCTAGGATACACCTATCAAAGAAAGTTTTTTCAGCAGAGAAAGTGAAACAAATTTGATCAATTGCAACCCCAACCAAATTTCAAGACCCTGAAACCCCCACTATCCCTTGCATCATTGGGGATCACACCATTGACAAAGCCTTATTAGATCTGGGAGCCAGTGTAAATTTGCTTCCATATTCACTATATGAGAAGCTGAGCTTGGGAGAATTAAAGCCCACACATGTGGTCCTACAGCTGGCTGATAGATCTGTAAGGAAACCCGTGGGGATAATTAAAGATGTGTTGGTTGGAGTTGGCAAATTCTTTTATCCTGCTGACTTTTTGGTGTTAGACATGGAACTAAGCAAATGTGCTTCTTCCATACCTGTGATTCTAGGTAGGCCCTTTTTGGCCACTACTAATGCTCACATACAATGCAGGTATGGAATCATGAAAGTGTCATTTAGAAACATGAAGGTTAAGCTAAATGTGTATAGCACTGGCTATCAACCCTCTCCTGAAAAGGCTTGCTTTTCCATTAATGCTCAAAAGAAAGTGATTCATGAATTGGCTGTTGCAGGATAATGCTTGGTTCACATATGGAAAATTGCACCCAGGGAATGGACAATTGCTGTAGAAAAGATCCACGAAAGGTGCCATGTTTGATGAGCCTGAAGAGACTATGGACCTTCCAGACCCTCCAGATTAGCCTCTGAAGTCAGTATGTATCATATGTACCATACTTTGCTTTTGTTTTAGGTGTGTACTTTGGTGTTAATTGATTTTTTTTCCCTTTCCTGTAATAAAAAAAAATAAATAAATAAATAAAAAATAAAACTGCCATGCTTAATACTAGGCCATCATTTTAATATTACCAGTTATCCTGAGATAATGGGAGTTTAACCACAAGGAAAACAAATTGTAGAACAGCACAGCCAGACAAGCCTACTAAGTGTTGCAGCTGGGAGGGCCAAAAACGTAGCCTTATTTGGTTTTTAGGAGCTTTTGATAGGTCAAGTTCACTTTTCATTAGGTCACACAGTGATTACGACAAGATATTTGATGGTTTCGATAAGCACTGGGGCCTGTCGAAAGGATGGTTCCACCTATTGAGATCCTATCGAATCATCCCTCTTGAAAGCTTCGTCAGCTAATCTTTCGACAGGACGCATAAACCTATCGAAACCATCCAATGCATCCTATTGAAATCATATTTCACCCCTTATATACCTGTCGATAGGTCATTTGTGCCTCGCTTCCTACCGTCTGCAAAACCCTAGCTCTCTTCCTCTCTCTTTCTCCTCCCTCCTCCTCCACTAAATCCTCACAATCCCTAGGAATAAATGGTAGAACTTGAGGAAACCCTAGCAAACCTACTCAGGAGACCAGCTGCTTCTACCCCAAATCTTCCAAGAAATCGAAGCCAGCTTCCAAACCACCTGTTAAGAGGAAGCTCTCTGAAGAGACACCCAAGAAGGCCCCTAAAGCTAAGAAAGCCAAAGCGGTAGAAATTCAGAAGCCTGTGGTAGAAACACCATTAGGAAGAGCTACTCCTACAGTAGAGCTGCCAGCTGGGTTAACTACCCCTAATGAGTTTGTAGAAAAATAAAGTCCTGTCCCTGAGACAAATTTTGATCTAGCATATTTTGCCAACATTGGGGAGTGCCAAGGGACATTGGAATATTTGAAGAAAGAAGGTCTATTGCCCATGCTTTCACCCTTGAAGGAAAATGTCTACCCCGGTTTGGTAAAATTGTGGTACCAGAACCTTACAAAGAAGGTGGTGCCTGGGGCTGAGGATATACTAGAAATCTTGATTGATGACTGGCAGTTGACTGTCGATTGCAGAGACATTGGGATGGCTTTAGGAGTCCCATATCAATTTGACTCCACCAGAGCTGAGGGAGCACCTACAGGGGCTACATTTAGGGAAATGGCTAAACAGCTTACTAAATAAATAGTGGACTCTGGTGAATCCTTGATGAGAAGAGACCTCCATCTTACCCTAAGACTCATTGATACCATTTTAAGAAAAAATGTCTGTCTCTGGCCATTTGCAAGAGAGAAGGGCCCCATTAGTGGATGCCCTATACTTTTGTTCAAAGGGGCAATTTGTGAATGCACCTAAGCTAATTTTTTAAACAATGGTGGACATCAATGATAAGGTGCTGAAGAGACAAGCTTTTGCTGAGGGAGGAGGTCTGCCTTTCTGTAGACTCATCACATGGCTGCTCAAGACTGGAAAGTATGTGATCAAGCAAAATGAACCAATGGAGAAGGTGACCATCAAATTGTATGGAAAGCGGGGATGGTTAACCAGCCTCACCTTGATTAAGAAGAGTCAGCCAGTTGGAATGGAGGAGGCTGAGAAGGCACCCACTACTGTGGCAGCAGATACTCCCTCCACGTACCATACCTGTCCCATTACCCACACCTCCACCCACTTTGCTTTTTCCGTTTGTATCAATCCCTCTTCCCTCAGACCCCTTTCAACCCACCTCTGAATCTATTTTACCTTCACCCACCTCTCAGGTCTTCCCACCTAAAATCCTTGACCTCCCACCATTTTCAGCACCTACCCCTACCATACCATCTCCACCTATCGACCAACCTCTTCTCCATACATAGGATGTGGACCAGTTCACCACTACCGGATTCACTACCCTCATGACCTCCATTATGGAGGATGTGGCTCATGAATACACCCCACTTCCCAACTCCCCACACCCTACTCCCCCGCATTTTAACCATGCACCCTCTTCTCCTTTCCATCCCATTCCAACACCTGTCCCGTCTACCCCCACCCTGCTCGACGCGTTCACCCAAATTCTCTCACTCCTACAGTCCATTCAATCTCAATTGACCATAAACACTGACAACCAAACCCTCATGAGCGCCTCCCCCCACTCAATCCTGTCCCCCTTCTATAACTCATCCTCCTCCCACCCCACCTGTAGATGTGCACCCTCCTCCAGCCCAGGATTCTCCCCCTACTCAACCTGCCCCTCCAAAACCTAAAAGGGCTCCCCCCAAGAAGAAAGTTACTGCCAAAAGATCGGCTCCCTCTGCTGCTTCTGTTAAGAAAGGAAAGAAGCCTGTTGCCCAATCTAAAGACGCCCCCCCCCCACCCAGCCCCCAACCCAACCTGATGCCTCCTTCACCTTATTGTCAAGGGAGGAAAGAAGGAAGGCTGCTACGGCTCTCGGATTGGACCCCACTACCCTTTTTCCTTCTAATTTGGATTGATTACATTCTTTGTTGATCTCAAGGAAAACAACCCACTACCCGGTCGAGGAAGGCGTGAAAAGCCTGGAAAGCTAAATCTAAAGGAAAAGCTCCTTTATCTAAGGATGAGTTGAAAAACCTGGCTGACCTCTATGGTTGGCCAGATGATGCCTATAAATAGCAATGGAAGTTTGCTGTTTTAGTTTCTTCCTCACTTGTCTCATGTATATATTTGGCATTTTCATACAATTTTGTCCTTATGTATTTTTTTTTATTTTTTTTATTTTTTTTGTCGCTCTTTTCCCCTAATGCCTCTCTCCTGATTTCATAGTGTACAACAGTGAGGACACTGTTTCGTTTAGGTTTGGGAGTATGGCATGTATGCCAATAAATTAGTTAATTTCAGTGCAGCCAGGTATAAAAAGGAGTGTTTGGAATGAATTAGAGTAAATTCTCACTTGAATTTTTTTTTTTTTATTTTTTTTTTTTTGGAAAAGAGGAAATTAAAAAACTGTTTGAAACTGAAATAAGCTGTAGTCCAACAGACTTCATGAAGCAAATGTAAAAAATTTGTGAAAAATAATTTTAATGTGTAGTAAACTTGAAATGAGAGAAGATTGTGAAGATACACCCCTGAAAAGTTGATGAAAGGCCATACCCAGTGAGATTTGGGCTTGAAAAATTTTCTTTGAAGAGTGTCTTGGCAATTTTTTCTACTCTAAGGACTGATGGGATCTAATTTTAATCACTAGAAGTTAGGCAATTCAAAGTTGAAACAACTTGACAACATTCATGACATTGAAGACATGAAGTAAGGCCACCCCTTGGACAGTTTGAGCCTAAAATACCCCACCTTTTAACTGCCCTTGATACACACCAGTTGAAATTTTAAAATCACAGTTTTTCTTTGATGGAAACCAGAATTTTTTAACCCAAAACCTTTTGACCTATTTCAGTTCACCCTCCACCTGAGAAATCAGAAAATAAGAGGAGAAGTGGGGTTAGAGGTGCAAGGTTAGATGTCTAGCAAAAAGAAGAAGAATATCTGAAGGCTAGTGTGATGCACAGTTGTGGCATTCCGATTTAAAAAAAAAAATAAATAAATAAATAAAAACTTAAACAGAGCAAAAGGATGAGAAAGAGAAGTCACTTCATTTGAAAATCTACAAGAAGATAAGAAGCTGATGAAGCTTATCACTTCAAGTCTGAAATTCCAGAAAGAAATGGAAGAGGTGTTGAAATGAAGAAGGTTGAGCTGCAGACCACCTCCTTACCTTTACTGATTTCTCATTTTAAACACCTTTTTACCCTTTAATTCTTTTACAAACCTCATCCCTAAGCCACATTACAACCCAATAAAAAGACCTTACTGATCTGAAATTAATTGAGTTGTCATGTGGAGATAAAGATTTTTTTAATCTATGGTGAAAAGAACTAGAAAATTTGAGAAATTAGAGCAATGCCTATGCTCATGCTTGCAGTCTTATTTGAGGGCTGTAACTGCTCTTGAGCTCTGTGAAATTCTACTCCCTACATTTTTTTTGTTGTGAGTGAACAGCCCTGGTGAGACTTGGGTCTGAAATCCAATTTGATGGGGGTAGTATTAAAACAAAATTCTCAAGTGAAAGGTGATCCACGCATTCATTTTTAAGAGCACTGCCTTGACATGAGTTGAGTGATGGTGAAGGATTGCAGCAGATTTTCAAGTTTGGAACTGATTTTTTTTTCTTATTGAAATCCCTCTAATGAATTGAAAAAGACATGGTGTGAATTTATTCTATTTACTGAAACTCTGTTTAACAAGATGCACTACTATTAACCAACCTTATTGGGGAAGTTTGGGGGTACCTTCACTGAAAACCCTCAGGAGACATCACTCCTCCACTAGGGATCACCTAGGGGTTTAAAAGGCTTGGTGCATATGCTAAATGCATCTGTGCTCCCTACGAAAGTGGCATTTTTAATTCCTTTTAATTCTCCTTTGCTCAGGGGCAAGCAAACCATAGGTTTGGGGGTGTGTTAAGTGGTGAAAAATACCACTTTTCACCCTTTAACCTGACCATTGATAGACTTGTGAGCATACTAATAGGCCTCTGTAGAGTGCATTTTGTAGACAGTAATAAAAGATGACACTAATGCAGAAAACCACTCAAGAATGCCTAGAAAGGGGCCATCTCTCAGCACCGGAGAAACCCAGCAACAGCACACCAGAGGGTAGCACATCACTGGACCCTTGGAGCGCGTGGCTATAATAGGGCAAGGTGAAGGAAGTGAAAACAGGCTGAAAATATCCTATCGAGAGGTCACCTGAAGACTTCGATAGGAGCTGAAAGTAAATAGAGGAGGAATTCATGCAGTTGAAAAGGTTTCGATAGGATCTGAAGGCAGAAGAAGGATGAATTTGTGTGGATTGAGGAGTTCGATAGGATCCAAGAACCTATCGAGTAGCTAAAAGAAATGAAGAAACCATCCTATCGAAAACCTTCCTGAGATGTAAAGGGAACCTATCGAATGGTTTCCTGAACTTATCGAAATGGTTCTCCAACCTGTCAAAAAGCTTCTCCAACCTGTCGAATGCTTCAGGCCAAGGGTTTAGAATGTTGAAGCTCTAAGAGAAGGCTCATCCTATCGGAACCTATCAAAGAGATCTGAGAACCTAGTGAAAGGACCAAAAAGCTCCATTTGAACTAGTCGAAAGCTTTCTGAACCTGTTGAAATCGTGTGCAGAACTTCTCAGAAATTTAGCTATGCACATGTTGTGACTTGGTGACCTGCTGTACACAACCTGAGGCACTTAGTGATCGGCATGACGATTCTAGAAGATTCCCTAACCAACCCATGTGCTCTAACAGAACCCTAACAAACTTTGAGGACCTTCTAGAAGGGATTTTTGGCAGAAAAAATAGAGGAGAAAGCTATATATAGAGACCCGCAATTGTAATTGGGGGGGGATCGAGATCTGAGCCAAATTCCAGAGATTAGAGCTTGTAGAGAAATTCTATTTTCCCTCCTTTATCCCAACAATGGTTAGCTAATTCCCTTGGAGTAGCGAGGAGAGAGGTTAGATCTGTAATTGGGTAAGGTTAAGAGTGCTATTGTAGGTTCCCAGCTGCACAAACTACAGATCTGAGAGTATTTCCATTATAGAGTGATTTTGATTGTAATGTAAATACTGTTTTTAGTGCTTTAATTATATCTAAAGTTCCTTTGGTTTCATGTGATGATCGATCAGATTTGTGTAGAGGAGCCTGTAGATCTGCTCACCCACTTAACTGGTAGGCCTCTTGGATATCATCCGATCTCCCTGGATATGATACTCCTGCAATTCCCTGAGTCTGTGACCTTGGAATTGCAGCATCTGTAGTGGTTTTAATTGTTCTAATTGATGCTTTAGCTTTGGAGGAGATCCCTAGGATGGTATGTGACCATTAAAGTGGACATGTCATAACCTTAAGATTAGTCCAAGCTCAGGCTCCAATTGGATTCATCAGCTGCAAATCCATGGATCAGATAAAGTCTATAGGATGGTCTGGGACCATTCAAGTGGATAGATCATAGCCTTAAGACCAGGTGGATCCTACGATTTGGAGTGGAGCCTTCTACCCTACAGCTGTGGTTATAGCTAGTTGAGGGAATTGTGTGCTCTAAACCTTTGTAGCATGATTAATCAAATCTTATTTCAATGAAGACCAATTTCCAAGCTACTCTTCTCCATTTTCTACTTTTTACTCTTTTCCCCTGCAAGATCTAAGTTCTCAAACTCGGTCAAAGTTAGTCTATGTTTAATTTTAGATTAGCTTAAGTGACAATCCATTTTAAATCTCTCCCCTGTCTTTTAGCTAACTTAGTATTAGTTAGGGTGCCAGATCTCCTACAGATCTGGAGATTTATCACATCTTTAAACCAACCTCCCTATGGACATTCTCTTACTCACCATCTTTTCAGCCAGAAGTAGCCTTGTCGTGTAACTTGATTGGCGAGTCTCTGTCTATCGGAGTGGGCACAGCAGGCACTGGTGTGTGCTTCTCAGATGATGTTTGTCCTTCGACAGTCACGACACATCGTAGTAGTACTTCTTTAGTGAAGGCTTCTTTGTATAATATTTCACCTACTATGCAGAATCGGGCGCATCGGTTCCTTATAGTCTTTCATTCGATCTTCGTAGCATATGGAGGGATGTGTTGATGTTTCAAGAAGTTTCAGATGCCAAAATACCAAGGCTATCCATCATCGGTCGGTGATTTTTCAAATCTGAACATAGCACTTTGGTTTCTGTCTTGACATGCTTTTCAGGGGTGATTGCTTCTTTCGGTCCTATTCTTGTGGGGAGGACGGGTAATTCTCTCTTGACGGTCCATGCTACCTCATGGGCGGGTACTGTCAGATTTTCAATGAAGAAGGTCTTGATAATTTGCCCGATGGGTATTTGGATGATCGAGGCTAGCATGGTTAAGAAATCTGCGAGCACATATTCGAATCTAGGGATGTGCGTGAAAGAGATTCTTTTAAATTTCTTTACTAAATATTGAGCAGTTTCTTGGTATGCCATTAGTCTCCTTTCCTTAGTTTTCCATTCTCCTATGACTTGTGAAATTACTAGTTTAGAATCACCGATGGTTTTTAACTATTTAACACCTAACTATAGTGTTGATCGTAGTCCAGTTATAAAAGTTCCGTATTCTACGACATTGTTAGTGACAAAGAAATCTAGTTGAAAAGCCTTAGGTGTGAAAACTCCATCTGGGCTTAGGAGGACTATCCCGATGCCTTTTCCTTTGTGATTTAGAGCACCGTCAAAATAAAGGGTCCAGGACGTCTTATCTGGCTCTTCGTTATGAATCGTGAATAGGTATTCATTTCGCGTGTATGGGCTTGTCATTCGGAAGTGGGAGATCTGTGAGGTAATCGGCAATTACTTGTCCTTTGATCAATTTCTGCATGACTTAAGTGATTCCGAATTCTTATAGGAGCATATTCCAGTGAGCGATCTTTCCTAATGTTGCGGGCTTTTCGAACAAGTACTTCAGAGGGTTCATTCGGGCTAGTACTAGTATTTTATGTGCTTCGAAGTAGTGTTGTAATGTGGTAGAGGCCCACACTAATGTGAGGCGAGTCTTCTCCATTGAAGTGTATTTTCATCCATATTCTACCATTGTCCTACTGAGGTAGTAGATAGCCTTCTCTCTCTTACCGTCTTCTTCATATTGTCCCAGAATTACTCCCATTGCTTTGTCATTCATAGGTATAGAATTAGGGATCTCCCGGGGACTGGTGGTGATACAATTGGCAGGTTTTAAAAGGTACTTCTTGATGTTTTTGAAAGATTGCTAACACTGATCATCCCATTTGTACTCAGTTCCTCCTTTAAGTAGTTTGTATAAAGGATTGCATCTGTCCGAATGCTAGGAGATAAATCTTCTGATGAATTGCAATCTTTCTATCAGGCCTTGTAACTCTTGAATATTACTCGGAGGCGGCATCTCGAGGATGGCTCTAACTTTTGTAGGGTCAACTTCGATCCCTCGCTTGCTAACTATAAAACCGAGTAATTTTTTGGAAGTGACCCCGAAGACACATTTCTTTGGGTTCATTTTTAACTGGTATTTCTTAGCTCTTTGTAACACTAGTCGAAGTGCTTCAACATGTCCTACTCGCATTTGGAACTTCACTAATATGTCATTGATGTAGACTTCTACACACTTATGCATCATGTCGTGAAAGATAGCCATCATGGCTCATGGATACGTGGCTCCTGCATTCTTAAGCCCAAAAGGCATAACGACATAACAATATATTCCCCATGGTGTGGTAAAAGAAGTCTTCTCTTAGTCGGACTCTGCTAATTTGATTTGATTATATCCAGAGAAACCGTCCATAAAGGATAGCATCTCATATCCAGCAGTGTTGTCGACTAGAGTGTCAATGTGTGGAAGTGGGAAGTCATCTTTTGGGCATGCCTAGTTGAGGTTTCGGAAGTTGATGTAGACCCACACTCTGCCATCTTTCTTGGCTTCAGGTACTATGTTGGTGACCCACTTAGGGTAAAGAATGACTTAGATAAATTTGGCTTTGTGTAACTTGTCAACTTCCTCTTTAACTTGAAGGGCTGTTTGCAGGTGCATCCTGCAGAGTTTCTGCTTAACAGGCTTTGCATCGAGTTCTAAGATGAGGCGATGTTCTACTAAACTTGGGTCTAAATCGGGCATGTCCTCGCAGGACCATGCGAAAGAATCAAGGTGTTCTTGTAGGACTTATGCAATTTGTTGGCGTTCCTTGGAATTAAGCATTGCGCTAATCAGCAACTTCTTGGGTTTCTCTTCAATGGCAAAGTTAAGTTCTTCTGTGGGTTCTATGGAAGCTTGGGTTTGCTTATCGAAATGCTTGATAACCAGTTTGAAGTCTAGTACCTCCTCGACAATTGGTGTTCTTTCTTCATCCTCGATAAGTCCGTATACTGTGAAATTGCTACACTGGAGATCTGAGTTTGCGAAAGGTGACCCTTCATTGGCACAATCTATGACTGAGAGATCTTTTGTAAGGTGAAGGTCAAGACTACTGATTTTTCTCTCAAAGTCACGAAGTATCTCGTCCGGTGTGATCACTGGCTTGCTATTTAGTTGGGATGCTTTACGTCCTCGTGCGGAAAATGGGATAGAAACCTTAGGAGAAAAGTCTCTTTGTGGGCCATAAATTGGGTTCGGGACGAAGAGTTCCCTTTATTTTTTTAGGGTTTTCTAATTTTTTTAGATTTTGTATTTATGAATTTTTAGGGTTTTCTGTTTGTTCTATTTTATTTATTTTTGATAGTAAATATGGTACAGGGTCAGTCGCCTTAAGGGGCATCGAGAGAATTGCTTCCTCTAGTTGAGGGAGCGAGACGGTTGCTAGAGCAGTTCGGGCGATTTTTTAAGAAATGTGGACTTGTGAATTTGGCATTTATTTTTTTATCCTCATCTGATGAGATCTTTTGAATGAGTGACGTTGGTGACAGCGGCACTAACGCTTGGAGTTCTCCTGCCATATTGATCGCCTCTTCTTCGAAGAAGCTCTGAAGATCGTAGTCAATTGAACTATCATCCTCTGGGTTATAATAATGTTGTTCTTCCCACTGAGGGAGACCTCCCAAAGGATCCTCAGGGGTACCTCCCAATGGATCATCAGGGGTAGCAAGTTCTTTTCCTTGATCTTCATAATATGTTAAGATGAGCGCGCATGCTCGACAGCGAGATTGATAATGGTGAAGAATGTAGGGGGATCCCCAAGGACATTCTCATCCTTCAAAGTTAGAGTCGAAGACAGTATCGAATTCATCTTCTTTATCTGATAGTGCTTGAAATCCTAGATTGGCTCGCTCTGCTAACTCGAGAGCCGAGAGGTCTATCCAGTAGTCCTCATCATCACTTGGGGGAGGTTGCCACTCTTCCTCTAGAGATTTCCAAAATATTTTGAGTTACGACGAATCTGGGGATGTAGAAATGTCTCATTCAAGTTCTTCAAATTCTATGAGGGCGATGCAAGTGTTTTCCCCTAGGTTAACTAGATGAACGTTGGGATTTTCTGCTCCTTGTGTCGGTGGCCGAGCTGGTAGGTCATTACTTGTGTCGATGGTCACGAGGTTGGAGTGATTCAATTCTTCTATCATAGAATGTTGGGTCCAACTAGCGAAGTGCTGTAATATGCTGGCGTATGCCCTACAGCAGGGTTGGTGTGGGTAAGCGATACAAGGGGAGTCCCTAGGGCAATCCCATCCCTCAAGGCTAAGGCCTAGGCAGATGCTATATGAGTTAGTATTTTCTTGTGGAGTGTCATCTTTTTCCCATGTTAGGCATAAGTGCTCTTCACTATATTACAAGGCTGCTATGTGAAAGTCTTCGTCGTCAGTGGATTCCCAATCTTCCACTCGTGGGTCGAGTTTTGGAGGTTCTTCTCTCCTTACTTCTGTAAATTCCTTAATGTTAAACATGGGCTTGAATCCTTCGAGCAGTTTATCAATATCGTCGTTTAAATTGGTTAAATCATTGAATGTTTTAGTCATTCGCTCAATTTTCACTTCATGGGATCTAGTGAAGGACACTTCCTTGTGCTTTGGTACATTTGCTTTCTTAGTGGTCCCATAGGCGAAGTGGTCATATAGAGACCATTTTGGTGAGGTAGGGGACAAGTCAGCTTGTGAGCCATCCGATTGGTAGCCTAACCTTATGTGCTTACTTATTTGCGTTGGGACAATGGGTCTTACACGACCTTGCTTATTTTTACCAACTCTGATGTGGGGAATGTATCCAAGTTGGCACATAAGGTCCCACCCTTTTGTCGCGGTAGGGTTAGTGGAATAAAGTTTGGCAAGGTCTAGGCCAACCTCTCTTGTCATTAACTTTTGTTGACGCATTGGGGGAAAACTAGGAGGAGTAGGGGGACGGACTTCTGCAATGATTGTCTCATCAGGGATTCGAGTCTCTTGAATATGACCCGTGTTCAACACATAATCATGAGTGGTTAGTATGCTTACTGCGTAATCAGTATCTATCTCTTGGAGGGGTGCATTAGCGTATATACGAATGGAGTCCTCGTATGGGAATTTGACGCATTGATGGTATGTGGATGTGACGACCTTCATTGACTCCAGCTATTTTCTTCCTAAAATGAGATTGTGCATACTAGCGAAATCAGAAACATGGAAGGTAACATCTTTCGTTACAGGTCCGAGGCGAACCTGTAGCTTGATAGTTCCATTGACAAAGCGACGCGACCCATCATAAGCTATGAGTGACAGTGTAGAAGGCCTGACATCCTGCTCCATGTATTCAAACATTTTTAACATGGTGAGAGGGCAGATGTTAAGTCCTGCTCCCGTGTCAACGAGTGCATGTGGTACGGAGAATCCTCTAATTATGACCGTAAGATATATGGGGGCTACACTCCCGCGGAGTGACTCTTTAGGCATATCTGCGTCTGTAAAAGTGAGCGTCGGAGGTTGCGTCATGACTGAAGTGATTTGATGAAGCTCATCTAGGGTCATATCCTCATCCACTTGCATGGCTTCAAGTATCCTTATCAATAACTGGTGATGGTCAGGCGATTTCTTTGTAGACACCCAAATTTGGCCCAAGGCCCGATCGAAACACACTTCGAGAAAGGTGTACCCCCGAGCTTTTGAAAGCATTTTCCAAACCCTTAGGAATCATCCCAAAACCCTTAGGAATTATCCCAAACCCTTAGGAATCAACCATAGCCTTCCCAGGCCTATAGAACCCTTCTCGAGTACGATTCAAACCCCCCTGAACAGCAGTTAAAAAGAGGAGTACCAATGTTTTTGTAGATATTTTTCTAACCTAAGATATATGCCATTGGAAAGAGAACTTCCCCAACTTTCTAACAAGTAAAAAATCACATCAATCAGAGTCCTATATCAAAAGTTATGGTGAAATGAAGATTACAGATTTATGCGGGAAATTGCAAAACTAGGCTGGGTCCCTACGGGTCTTCAACTTCCAACAGTTTGGGCCTGGTTTTCCTTCAAAAAATGGCAAAAATTGGCATTGGGGGTTTGACTTGTGGACCATCCCAAAGTCTGAGGTGTGTTTCTTTAGGACTCTAGTGACCCTATTAGCTTAGGTTATCTCCCTTTTACCATTCAAGTCACCACCCTATCATCTACCACTAAACCAAAATCCCTCTTCTCCAAGCTCTAGAAAATCCCAAAAACCTTAGATTGCCCATTACCTAATTGCTATTCCTAATTAGCATCTAAGTAGCCTCCTAACTTACCCTTTTCCTATAAATAGAGACCCCCTCCCCTTGGATTAAATGTTGGAAAAATTGCTTAAGAGAGAAAGAGCTTAGAGTGAGAAGATCTTTTTCCCTTTAGTGCTATTTTTCACACAAATTCTAGATTTCCCAACTTTCTTCCAAGCCTTATCCTTCATCTAAAAACCTTAGTTTAGGTATGTGCTACCCGTTTGCCTTCCTTCTATACCTCCTAGCCATCAAGACCTAGGATTTAGAACCCTATTTTTAATCACACAAGCCATTAAGAGCTCATCAAAACAGGCCTACACAAGGCTCTCCAATGGTGCAACAAGGGCGCGAGGGCTCTCCCCTTTCTTCTCCTATCTCTTTTAGTTCTTTTTCCATCCTCACATTTGTGCCATTATGTTGTCGACTTTTCGGTAGGGACAGAGGGGCACAAATAGGATTTCAGGGCCCTTTGGGCACGAAGAGGACCTTTGTGTTATTTTTATTTTATTTTTGTTTTAGCCATAAGTAGAGACCACATGTTCCTAACACCTTCCTGATCGATAACTGAAGCCCCTACCCAAGAACCTTTGGTGTGGACCGGATTCAGAGTCATATTTGTGACACTTTGGTATTTATAAAAACGATCTAAGCTTCCTGGGACACCAAAAGCTCCGGGTGGCGACTCTATATTTTTGTTAGAGAGCGCATTGCCGCGACGGGATCGTAAAAAAAGGCCCATGGCTATACAGATGGCGACTCTGCTAGGGATAGCTTGTAGAGCTTCTCCTTGAAATTTATCCATTTATTTTTTATTTTACTAACCTTTTCGCTATTTTTTGTATTATTTTTTATTTTATTTTTACTCACCCCTACATTCCCGTCATTTACTTGTCTTACCCGATCGGTGGGCCAACATGCGCATTGTCTTTTAATTTTCTTTACTTTTCTATCATTTTAGTGTCTTTGCCGATTGGCGGACCTACTTGCGCATTGTCTTTTAATTTTCTTTAAATTCCCGTTATTTAAAGTGTCTTAATTGATTGGCGGGCATAATTATGCAAGCATATCCTAACAATGGATGCCGACCTATAGTGACAGCATTGGGATCATCAACCCCGATCTTTGAACTAAAGAAAACTTTCATAAAAAAAAAAAATTGAAAAAAATTAAAATTGAACCATGATAGGGAGCTTAATCAATTTGTTTTTACAGGTCTTAGTATGGCGGCAGCCCCTAGTGGTAATGATCCAAAAAAGTCCCAGTCCACCTAGTTTCTGAGAAGGCGCTTGCGCTACGTCGGAGGTATATCGGGTGGGTCACCTATCCTACAAAGCTTAAAACCATTTGGGAGCGCGCTAGCGAATTATACCGGACTCACAACCCTTAGGTTCGGTGAGGAGAGAACGATTCACTAAAAATATTAGTCAGTTCCTGGAAGCCCAGCTTCCACAAAAATGCCAAAAAGAGACTCAATTCAGGCTGAAGTAGCTGTTGTCAAGGGTTCTGGAAATCCACTTTTGCCTGGTGCAAGTATTAGTTGTGCCAATGCAAAAATCCCCAAAAATACACTGGCGTAACTAATAGTTGCACCAGCCTTATTTAGGAAATTTTTGCTCTGACGCATGTATTAGTTGTGTCAGTATTGTTTTAAGCAATCCAGCCCGATTCTGTGGCATTTTCCACATCCCGAGTCCCCCGATCAGTGCCTTAGTGCCTCTGTTTGGGGCACCGCCACCTCCAACACCCAATGCGCCCCCACTGGTAAAAAGAAGGTAACATCTTTTGTACTCATTTCTAGGGATCAGGTCATTTGCCTCGATTTCTGTGTCGTCAATAGATCAAAAGTCTTCCTTTAATTCTTTATAAGTGCTTCAAAATCGTCATCGCGGGTCCTAAATTAGGGTACGAAAACCACCCGAGAAGGGAACTCCATGGCCTCGGAACCTTTGTTTTCACTTATAAAAATTTTAAAAAATTAAAAATAAAAAAACCTAAAAAAACTAGTCTTTGTGGTGCCGGCATAACAGCATCATCTTGCCCTCCATAATCCCGTAGGGAAAGGAGGAAATTTTTTTAGCCTTATCCAAGCCACCCGTACCCAACCCGCCAACAAACGACGTCGTGGGTAGTGGACCCGGCTTATGCCGATCCCTATTCATCCCCGCCACATTCTCCAACCAATTCCTATTCAGGAGAAATTTTAACCACCATCCCCTTCACCCAATCACCCTTTGCCATTTTTGGATCCTTTGGTGCCCCTATTTTTCCATCCACCACTTCCCATGTTATCCAAAATCCACCCCCCAATTCCCCATCATTTGCCCAAACCATGCCCATATTTCCTCCCATATCCATGTCAAATCCAACACATTTCCCATCCACATCCATACAAAACCCAACCCAATTTTCCCCGTCCACATCTATGCCCCATTTTCCATCTTTCCCATATAGGCCCGATCCGCCCTCATTCACATATACCACTTCCGCCGTATCCAACCCTCCACAAATTCCCCCCATCTACCCGGGTCATGCTCATTTTACCAGGGCCATGCCTGATTTTTCCTAAACACCCACACCTTATCCTTCATCATCCTCATACATTCCCAACTGATCCCCCTTTTCCAATGCCTCACCTCATTCCTCCAATCCACCCCATATCCCATCCCCTACCTGGGTCATTCCCGATTTTACCAGGGCCATGCCCAATTTATCCTCCACATCCATCTCATCTATACCCCAACACCCCTCAAATAACCCGTCTCCATCCGATCTCCCTTCCATGGCTTTTGAGAACTGGAAAATACCATTTTCCACCCTTTAATCTGGGCCTTGATAGACCCTTGAGAGAACTAAATAAGTACTTTAAGTGTTTGTTTTATAGCTAACAAAAAAGGCAGGCTTAACTTTGAAAGCAGCTTAAAAAGTACCAAAAAGATGATGACCCATCTTGATCTAGAGGAAGAAGGAGAAGGGACAACCTCATTGGCTGTCAAAATGCCTAAACTCAAGAAGACAAAGGCCCGATTTCATCCTGGAAATAAGTTTGAAGCTATTCGAAAAGAAGAATGCACTACAGAATACTATTCAAAAGGATTCTTGACCTATTCGAAAGGATTCTTGATCTATTCGAAAAGAACCTGAACACTGCGAAAAGAACTAAAGCTCCAGGCTTGGTTTTCGAAGAGCACCTGACCTATTCGAAAGGAACCAAACTCGCTGATGATCTTTTCGAAAAGAAGAAAACTCCTTGCGAATAGCACCAAATCTATGCGAATAGAGCTCCAAAAGTTACTTGTCCTTTCGAAAAGACCTCCAATTTATGCGAATAGAGCTCCAAAAGTCACATTTCCTTTCGAAAACGGCCCCAATCTGTGTGAAATCATATTCTAATGATTCTCAGCATCTGCAAGGGCATTTCAGTAATCTCTGCATGCGCCCCAATGCATTTAAAAACCCGGGGGCATTCTGGATGATTCTGAGGACAAACCAGAGGCATATTCCACTCCATGTGAACACCAAAAGATGAAATTACTTGGCGGGAACTTCTAGAAGCTCAAACAGATTTTTGAATTTCCTAATAGAATTGATGCCTCTATCTCTTGATTGGCTGAACAAGATCAAGTAGTTTTGAGTAGTCAGAACAGATCTGGATCCTTGTGCTCGGATCCTATTAGTCGATATGGATCTAACCAATTCTAATTGGTTGATACATATCTGAGCTGGACATGGGAAAAACTATAAATAGATGAACTATTTGCCCAATTTGGGTATCAAGAATTTGAGTTTCATTCCTGCTGCCCCATTTCCAATTCAGATCAAGATAGCTTGTCTGAATCCTCTGTAATAGCCTAGGTTTTGTCTGTAACTGAGAACTGTGAGATACTTATGTAATTCATGTGAGAATTGTATTCAAGACTACAAATCCGAGAGCTGTTTTAAGCTGTGCTTTGTAATTTTAATGGTGGATTTGAAAAGGTTGCTTTCATCAGTACATTCTCAATCGGGTTCATGTTGAGGGTTCATTGTGATCTCCTCATTCATTAGATTCCTTTAGATTTGCTGTGTTTAAAGCAATTTCCCTTAATTCATTATCCCTGTGAGAATCTGTGTTTGTAACCTGATTCTTACGCATTTATAGTGGTGCTTATGTTCTGAATCAAGACTTCGGATTGAAAACTATTGGATGATCTGTGTCCATGACAGTGGACAGATCATAGCCATAAGTTCAACTCAATCCTAATCCTTGAATTGGATTATTTTCTCTTACATCTGAGCTGGTAGCCAGATGAAGATTTGATACTTTCTCGACTGTGCTACACTAGTTCTGATTCTGCAATCAATTACTAAGCTTAAGTCAACTGTTATTTCTCCATTCTTATTAATTTTGCATCCAATTCCCCCAACTCGGATCTGGATCACTTAGTTTAAATTTTAGTTGTAGATAATTTAGTTAATGTGACAAATTCAACCTCTCATCTTACTTGCTTTGGGGACAGGATTAGAGGCCAGATCTGGTAGCTCAGATCTGGAGGTTTATCATATATTTTAAATCAATTCCCTGTGGACGATCTTTTACTCACATTTAAAACTTGCTACAATTGGCCCTGATCTTGCAGGCTAATTAATTTCTCTCTGTGCTGATATTCCTTTCTTTTTTCTAGTTTTCCAATTTCAGTATAGTCCATACTTTGAAATATCTGTTTTCAAAATACAAATAAATCATGCACACTTAGGAACACAACAATGGCCAAGATGGAAGAAATGGTCCAAGCCTACAATAGGTGGAAGGCCTCACAACACATTCCATCTCATCCATACCACACACCCGTAGATCCATCCCATACCCTATTAAGCCTCCATGCCTCACTCTCCCATGACTCCCATCAACCCCCCATCATCCACACCATTCAATCTCCCATTACCCACATGCCTCAAGGCCCAATGGCCCAAACCTCCATTCCCCATATGGCCTAAAACCCCATAACCCCATACCTATCAATAGCCCATGGCCCAAACCCATCAAGGCCCAATGGGCTCGGCCCACCAAGGGCCCATGGTCCAGACCCATTAAGGCCCATGGGCCAGATCTAATAAAGGCCCATTGGCCAGACCCATCAAGGCCTAATGGGCCAGACCCACTAAGAGCCTATGGCCCAGATCCCATCAAGGCCCACTGGGCCAAACCCACTAAGGCCTAATGGGTCAAACCCACTAAGGGCCCATGGCTCAGACCCATCAAGGCCCAATGGGCTAGACCCATCAAGGCCCAATGGGCTAGACCCATCAAGGGCCTATGGCCCAAACCCACCAAGGGCCTATGGCCCAAGCCCATCAATGGCCCGTGGCCCAAACCTATCATGACCTAGGCTTTATGGCCCAACCCTCCCAAGGTTTCATGGCCCAAACCCAAGCCCAGCCTAACCTTGGAGCCTCACACCCATACCGTTCACAATTTCTCCAAAATCTCACCCATTCACAACCCTCATACCCCGATCTAACCCATGCCTTATATCAACCCCAATTTTCCCATGGCCCCACACCCCAAGGCCATCTCCAAACCTTCATGTCCAATGGCCCATCAGGCCCCACCCTAAAACCAAACTACCACTCACCCCATCACCCCACAACACTTCCCTTACATTCAAGGGCCCCATTCGACCCACATCCAATCCAACCCCATCTAGTTCATGCATCAATAGGAAAATCTTGTCCTTGCTACACCCTATGTATATCCGCAATATGAGGAGGACGAGATCAAAAATAGTGGGGCCTACGTCGGGACATTGACCAATGATAGTCCTCCACCTGTAATTACCCCAGCCCTGGCAACCCAGAGTGAGTCGAAACTCACAATTGAGAAGATTGCCCCCATGTCCAAAGAATCAGAACAATTGAGAGAACAGTTGGATAAGATCCAGAAGCAGTTATTGAAGATGGGTGGTTCTGAAATCCATGCCACAGACTTCACGGACTTGTGGCTATTGGCTGATATCCCCCTACCCCTTAAATTCAAAATGTCAGTCTTTGATAAATATAATGGCACAGGCAACCCTATTGCACACCTTAAGTCCTACTGTGGGGACATGTGCCAATACGGCAGAGATGAACGACTCCTCATCAATGTATTCGAGAAAATTTTAGCCGGCCCAACTTTAAGATGATTCACGTCTCTTGAACCGTGCATGATTAAAACATGGAAAGATCTGACCCACTTATTATAGGATCAATATGTCTACAACATAGGCATTGAGCCACGCAAGTCAGATCTAGCCCAATTGAAGCAGAACCCTAATGAGACCTTCAGCGATTACTTAGGGCATTGGTGAGCATTGGTTGCTCAAGTAAGAAACAGAATACCTGACGACGAACAGATAGAAATGATCTCAAAAAATATCCTGCCAGTGATCTCAAATTTTTTGGTATACCAGCAGTAGTCTAGTTTTGCTGACTTGGTAAGGAACGCCATTAGGGAAGGGCGGATGAATAATAATGCATCTGGGGGGCCCAGCGGGGCTAAGAGGTTCTCCGAGCAGAGAAATGATAGAAGAATAGGGGAAGAGGTATAGAATGTTTCTAACACCTAGCCCATCAATAACAATGTAGCCCCTTTCCAATTTAAAGTAGCGCAACCAGCTCCCGTTGGGATAGGGCCAGTACAAAGAGCAGGGAATGGGTAGGGAACGAAAATGACCACAGAGGGGAGAGCCGATTATGATTGAGTCTTTATGCCCTTGGGGCAATCTCTGAGTGTACTTTTACCTCTGTTAATTAAAGAGAGATTAATATTTGCTCTCCAACCATGACCTCCTCCTAATCTGATCCTATATAATTTTGACCCCAATACTCATTACAATTCTACCATGGTCCAGGTCACCCAACTGATTGCTACTTCCCATTAAAGCATGCGATCCAGGACTTAATTGATGCTAGAAAGATCATTCCCCCTGCTCCCACCCAAATGAACCAGCACGCAAATATTCACCATGTGCCTTTGTCCCCACACCCTACCAGAATAGTAGGTCCCAAACCCACAATAGGGATGGTAGATGAATTTGAAGAAGAATTGGAGTTTGATCCTTCAGACATTATTTTTAACTAGCAAACTTTCATGGCCCCAAGGGGGAGAGACCAAGAAGAAAAAACTGTTAGGGTAATTTAACCCCTAAATCTAGCAGATTATTTGCCCGCTCCTACACCACAAGCTGAGCCCCTTGATCTTAGGGCCTATTTTCTAGCACCCACACCCATCAATTACGTATAAATAAATGCGTACCAACCGTATTCCACCACCCCCTTAAATTACCCAATAAACCATTAAGCCCCAAATCCTCCACCTACACCCGTCAATTATCCACGACCTACGCCCACCACATTACCCCCGGTTCAACCATCCGCAAACTCTACCACCCCCATCAATTGCCTAATGGCCCATCAAACCACCAATCCACCCACACCCATTAGCTACCAATGTCCTACGCCCACCCCATTACCCCCGGTCTAACCACTGTTAAACCTCACCACCCCTACCTGGCCCAATTTTTCCACCCACCCATCCTTCACTAAGGTAAACCAAGTCTTACCTACTTGGCTTGAGCCATCAACACACGCACATCAAGAGCAAGAAGCCCTACCATTCCAGATCATGGGGCCAACCTATGATCCTCATCAGGTCCTACGGAGCTATGAATAGACCAATGCTAATGTCGGCAGCAGCAGGAGGGAAGGGGCCGTGGACTTTATTACCAAATCGAGAAAGATCTTGAAACAGCTTGAGGCAGCAATGACAATAGCAATAGTAGCAGCACCAACACAGTTGGAGGGAATGAAAGACTGTGCAGTCCACCCGTTTGAAAAGATGAGCCTGGAGCACATCCTTGAGACCCAACTAAGAAGAATGTCTGCCCATATCACTATCTGGGATCTATTAATGACGTCCCCACTCCATCTTCAAGCTTTAATGGGTGCGTTAAAGAATGCCCATGTATCCCAGTAGGTGAGCTCAGATGAAGTTGGGCAAATAATTCGATAAGTAATGACACCCAATGCCATTTCATTTTCATATGCAGATCTGTCGGAGGAGGGAAACAGTCATGCTAAATCCCTCAATATTATTGTTGAATCTAAGAACATGATAATTCCCTTAGTTCTAATTGATAATGGGTCGGCTCTGAATGTGTGTCCGTTGCGGACTGCCACCAAAATCGGTGTGGACCCCTGTATGCTGAGGCCGACAAGAACAAGTGCTCGAAGTTTCGATAACACAAGAAGCGAAATAATGGGAGAGGTCGGCCTTGAGTTAGTAATCGGGCCCATGACCTTTTCCATACCTTTCTAAGTGATGGATATCAAATCTTCGTTTAATCTGCTAATAGGATGCCCCTGGTTGCATGAGGTTGGGGCGATACCTTCTACCCTCCATCAAAAATGAAAATTTATATATGGGCAGAAGGTGATCACCATCATTGGTGAAGGGCATGACGACAAAGACAAGGCCACCCATATCATTGAAAATCCTAAAGTAATGGAGTGCCACATACTGAGGAAGATAATGACCTCCACAGTTTCGAATATGAGGTGTCAGCAGTAGGCCCAGAACCTCCGAAAAGCATCATCTCCAAAACCTGTGGTGGAACAAAAGTAGCAGTGGCGATGCTCTAGAAATGGGGCTATAAAAAAGGTAGAGGACTCGGGCCCAGGTTGCAAGGCAGAAGAGAGCTAGTAATATCCAAGGGACAGAAAGTTCGTTTTGGGGTAGGTTACAAGCCCACAGAGGAAGAGGTCCAAGAGGCCAAGAAGAAGGCCTGTGAGACAGCGGCCGCAGGAGGCAAGGGGATACACTTGGAAGAGGAGAAGCCTCGTCCCAGATCACACATTAGGGAATCCTTTGTAAGCACTAAGGTTGTGAAGATTGATCAGAATGGGGAAATCCGATTAACCCCACACAAGCCCATAGCACCAATTCACCCCACCAATCCCCACATTACCTTCCTAGCCTGGAGATAGATTTGGTCGTGTTGTCTCTTTTCAAAAAATGATGGCCAATACCTCAACAAACTCCCCTGTGGTAAATCACCATAAAACTGTGTTGATGTTTGAGGACATCATCTCAGACAAAATGGGGATCAACATGATGGAAGCTAACTCCAATGAGCCATATTAGTCAGCCCCTCCATCCAATTAGGTAAAGGAACGGCCCCTTAAGTACGCAATTTGGTATCTCTGCGCCAAACCCTGGAAGCGGGGAGTGGCCAAACATTTGGCACCCATTTTCTAAAAAAAAACAACCTATAAAAAGTGAGATAAGCCCTTGGCAGGCAATACCTTTTATATGCACAGACTCACATTGCCAAGGGTCTGTCTCTAAAGAAATACAAAACCATAAAAACATTAGAAAAATATAAAATCTCAAAAACATTGAAAAAATATAAAGTCCAAAAATATTGTCATTTAAAATTCTAAATCAAATCTAGCAAAAAGATGCCTTAGTTGAAATACCCGTCCCACATAGAATCGACCGCTTCCCTATAGAAATTTAAGGAGAGGTAGGTGTTACGAGTCTCGATGAGGATATTCCTTTAGAGGAGCTCCCCAATGAGCTCCTTGACCAGTTTGCCAAATTTGAGCATGGCCCTACCCTCATTGTCAATGAAACTGAAGACATTAATCTAGGAATTGAGGAGATTCCCCGAGTTACCAAGATCAGAACGTCGCTATCTCCCGAAGAAAGAAAAAGCATGATCGACTTCCTTCGATCATACCAAAATGCTTTTTCCTGGTCATACGAGGACATGCCTGGTCTAGACACCGATTTGGTCGAGCATGAGTTGCCTCTCTACCCTGTTATGAAGCCAGTTAAGCAAAAGTTGAGACGTCTCTGACCCGAGTGGATGTTGAAAGTCAAAGACGAGGTCATCAAACAGTATGACGCGGGGTTTCTCATGGTATCCAAATACCCGCAGTGGCTAGCCAATATTGTGCCTGTACCGAATAAGGATAGAAAGGTCCACATGTGCATCAATTTCCATAATTTAAACAAGGTGATCCTGAAGGACGATTTGCCATTATCTCACATCGACATCTTGGTCGATAACACTGCTAAGCACAGGATGTTTTCTTTTATGGACGGATTCTCATGATACAATCATATAAAGATGGCAGAGGCAGATCGAGAGAAGACTATGTTCATCACCCCCTAGGGAACATTTTACTATCGAGTTGTGTCGTTTGGGCTAAAGAATGTCGGTGCAACGTACCAGAGAGCTATGACTGCACTGTTTCATGACATGATGCACCAAGAGATTGAAGTGTATGTCGATGATATGATAGCCAAGTCACCAGAGTGAGGCGATCACTTGGTAAACCTCCAAAAACTATTTAAGAGGCTGAGAAAGTACAGGTTATGTTTGAATCCACAGAAGTGCACTTTTGGTGCTATGTTCAAAAATTTGTTAGGATTCATCATCAGCAGGAGAAGGATCGAGGTCGACCCAGTCAAAGTCAAAGCTATCATAGAAATTCCATCATCGTCTACTAAGAAAGTGGTTAGAGGGTTCTTAGGCAGAATATAATATATTAATCAGTTCATTGCACAACTAACTCTAATCTGCACACCGATCTTCAAGCTACTAAGGAAGAACTCGCTCATTGAATGGAACGATGATTGTCAGGCAGCATTCGATAAAATCAAAAGCTACCTCCTTAACCCACCTGTGTTGGTATCACCCAAGCCAGGGAGACCACTCTTGATGTATCACTCCACGACGAAAGTTTCAATGGGATGTGTCTTAGGGCGGCATGATGAAATAGGAAGAAGAGAGCAGGCCATCTACTATATGAGCAAGAAGTTTATTGATTATGAAACGCACTATTCTCATCTGGAGAAAGCATGCCTAGCTCTTATATGAGCTACTCAGAGGCTCTGCCATTACTTTCTATCTCAAGTCGTTCTACTTTTGGCCCGAAAGAACCCGTTGAAATACCTATTTGAGAAGTCAACTCTCACTGGACGAACCGCACGATGGCAGCTTCTATTGTCTGAGTTTGACTTCACGTACGTCACTCAAAAATTGATCAAGGGGCAGGCACTTGCTGATCATCTTGCCGAAGGTCAGGGAGTCGGCGCTATCCTAATCTCGCCAAAAGGATCCCATGCACCTGTCTCTATCAATCTCAACTTTCCTTGCACTAACAACATGGCTGAGTACGAAGCTTGTGCTGCTGGTCTGCAGGCGGCTCTCGAGCTAAATATAACTCACCTTTGAGTGTTTGGCGATTCACAGCTAATCGTATGCCAGACGAACGATGACTGGAAGATTAAAGATGAGAAACTGATCCCTTACCATGCACAACTCAAGGATCTGATAGTTTGCTTCCAAGACATGACATTCTCATATGTCCCCCGAATAAGGAATCGCTTTGCCGATGCACTAGCCACTTTGGCGTCAATGATAGAAATCCTGTATGGTGCAAAGATAAAGCCGATCATGATTAAGCAAAGGAATGAGCTGGCCTTCTGCCTCTAGATTGAGGAACCTCTAAGGCCTGATGATGAGCCACCTTGGTTCTCAAATATTAAGAATTTCCTCGAGACACTAACTTTCCCTGAGGGTACATCCAAGACGGACCGGCGAACCATTCAACGTTTAGCGGCAGGCTACCTCATTTGTGGGGAATACCTTTACAAGCGATCCTACAATAACATCTTACTAAGGTGCCTTATAGAAAGTGAAGTGATCAATATCATGAAGGAGATCCACGAGGGAGTATATGGAGCCCATGTCAGCGGTCACATGCTTGCTAAGAAAATTCTACGGCAGAGATACTTTTGGACCACTATGGAATCAGATTGCTACAAACATGTTCAGAAATGCTACAAGTGTCAGGAACACTCTAGTCTAATACACGCTCCTGCCATCGACCTACACTACATGACCACTCCTTGGCCATTTGCTACCTGGGGCCTTGACGTCGTCAGAATGATTATTCCAAAAGCATCAAATGGACATCGGTTCATCCTCATCGCCATTGAATACTTCACCAAGTGGGTAGAAGCGGTGTCATATACCAACATCGTGGCCAGTCACATGGAGAAGTTTCTCAAAAATAATATTATGTGTCAATTTAGAGTACCCAAGGATATTATCACGGACAATGGCACAGACTTTGTGAATAAGTGCATCCGAGCCTTCTGCGAGTAATACAACATCAAGCACCATCGCTCGTCCCCTTATAAGCCTTAAACTCATGGAGCCATAGAAGCTGTGAACAAGACGGTCGTCCTCATCCTAGAGAAGATGGTCGTCACTTATCGAGATTGGAGCAAAATGCTGCCGTTTATTCTATGGGCCTACAGAAAGTTGATCCGTACCGCTACAGGGCCAACACCATTCTCCCTTGTGTATGGAATCGAGGCCGTCTTACCAGTAGAGGTTGAAATACCCTCACTCTAAATCCTCATGGAATCAACCTTACCCGAAGTAGAGAGAGAGAGAGATCCCGCTTCGAACAATTAAACTTATTGGATGAGAAGAGATTCCTCGCCTTGTGTCACACTTAAGTTTACCATGGGCGAATCGCACGCGCTTATAATAAACTTGTCCACGGTTGAGATCTATAGATTGGAGACATTGTGTTGGAGAAGATCTTCTCATCCCTCCATGCTGATCCAAGAGGGAAGTTCAAGCCGAACTAGGAAGGACCTTACGTCATTCGAGAGGTGCTACCGAGATACGCCATCCGCCTCGCCTCCATGGACGGAGATCATCTTCCTGAGCCCATCAACGCTGGATACGTCCGATGGTTCTACACTTAGTCTATTACGATAAGGTAAGTATTGGTGAAACAAATACATAACTGCTTAAGAATTACCTAAAAGAGGCCATCATTCCAAGCATAGTAGCCAAAAAGCATCCCTAAAAAAGATGATATCCTTTGCTACCCCATTTTTAGTCTAGGCCTTTCTTTCAATAAACCACTTCCCTAAAAAAGAAAAAGTGTGTACATATATAAGAAAAAGAAGGGAAGTAATGTTACCATAAAATCCAAAAAAATCAGAAAATCAAAACCTTAAAAAGAGATTACCTGAAATAAGACAAAGAAAAAATAAAAAAATAGAAGAATCATGGGGCGTGTACAGTAAAATCTCCCAAGGACGAAGAATGCTGAGAAAAATTGAAGCCATATCAAGAAAACCCTATTTAGCCCAGCATACCTTCAAATCCTAACTTGACCCATGGCCAAGCTACACCCTGAAGGAAGCCCTCTTTGTAGGTTCATAAGCAGTCATAATATCTGTTAAGTCAACATAAGCTGAGTTGAGAGAAGACACCAGAACCTTATCTGGCCGGCTATGAAGAAATCGACGTCTATGTCGTGACTTTTAAATAATGAAAGAAAAAAAAAAAAAAATTAAAATAAAAGTACAAGCTCAAAGCAAGATAGACGTAGTGAAAACTCGAGAGGGCGCTACGGGTAAAAACAGTGAGTTTGTACGGACCAGGTGAAAACCCGAAAGGGTGCTTGGGGTAAGAAAGCTAAACCCATGGACGTAGTGAAAACCCAAAAGGGCGCCACGGGTAAAACAGGAGATAAATAAAAAATAAAAATAAAAATAAAAAAAGAAGAAAGGTTTGAAATGATTGATTGATGTTTGGGGAACCTTTTTGTTACTCTCCCTGATCCCCTTTTCTGGGTCGCTCATGCTAAAATCCGAGTAGAATTGTCCTTGTGAAATGACTTTTTCAAACGTATGACTCAAGATTAGGAGAAAGGTTTGACTCAGTCCAAAAGGGATTGATGTTCTAGTCTTGGTAAGGCTGCTGAAACTCCCTCATACCTTACTATTTAAAAGAGGAGTTCGACTATACCCAAAGTGGGACCCGTGACTTCACCTCACTGATAAAGCATCACAAAAAAAAAAGAGAAAAGCCAAAAAAGAACAAAAACAATAAGAAAAATCCAAATACAAAAAATGTGCGTGTATATTTCTACTCTTTCCCATGTACATAGTTACAACATCGTACTTCCATCTCAAAGCTAAAGAAAAAGAATAAAAAAATTCTGAAAATAAAAATCCAAAAAATATATATATATAAATCTTGAAAATAAAAAAATATATAGGTAAAAGTTTATTTTTCCTTCTGTCAATTAGGATGCTTATTGTTACCTATATAAACTAAAAAGGGACTGACATTTTCTCAAGGATGTGCAAGAACATCAAATGGTCCAAAGCCTCGAAGCAGGCAACTTCTCATCAATGGACAATTCAGATGAAGCATCCCGCCACCGACGTCAGGTCTATTAAAAAAAAAGGGAGAAAGAAAATCATTTTGAAAAAGGAAAAAAGAAATCTGTGAACTTTTCATGCACAGGTACGCACATGCGTGTTTTTAATGTGGTAAAATGTTAATATATTATCGGCAACCCAGCTATACAAAACTAATGTCCTAGGTCTAAGGTTCGCCTTAGATCCATGGATCCTGCTTCAAAGTAGGAGCAATGGTGTCAATCATAATCAGACGATCAATGTTTCGGTCAGGATGATTCCACTTCTAAATTGTTGAACTAAGCTCTCTGTCTTTGATTCATATGAATGTGAGAGTCTTAGCTTCAAATTTTTTTAGAACTTTTCGGAGATGTGGACTCTTGATCCCCACGGTCTGGGCATGCGCCCTACGAGGTTTGAGGACAAGATAACTTCGTTGTAAAAGGTCAATCGTTGGTTGAGACCAACCTATTGAGAACGAGATTATGTATCAATCAAACTATGTGCAACCATACATCCAGAAGAGTTCATTTCCCCTTTATTTTCTACAGGCTTAAAACCTGTATCGGCAGTGGTATCCCTGTAACGTGTATGTCATGTGTCTGGGTATCCGTATGATGGTCATTTATTCTCATAAATTGTACCCGGGCAGGTTCGGGTCGGGGCTTCCATCCCCTTTGTTGCTTATCGCCCCTAATTGGTGCATGATTATGCATAGTTGAATGATGTTTATGATCATTATTGGCAGAGACCAGGATTGGATGTCCCTTTTGGGAGATACCCAATGTTTTGTTGGACCTGATCAAGGTAGTTGAAGCTTAATGCTCTAGGTCATGTTGATCTGGGGCACGTTTTAAAAAATGGCACGTACTCCCCAAAAAGCGTTGCGACCTCTATTCGCTCTGCTCAGGTAGTCATGCTAAAATATCTTCAGGATCAATGGGTTCACCCAAAGATTTCAAGCCCTGCCTCAGGCAGGGGCACCTGCGAATAGTTAGATGAGGCAATCAATTACCTCATAGGATTGGATGCAAACTGTGGAGCCTTGTGTATGTTTACTTCTTGCCTATCTTTGAATGTGGGTTGGTCGCTCCTCTTACTTGCAAAGCCGTTGTATTCAGAATGAATTATAAACATAAAATACCTTCAAATCATCTCGAGATGCAAATATTTGACCTGGCATACAGGGCTTTTGCAACTCGTTCCACCTCGGTTATGCCCAATAATGTCGCTAAGCGATGGGGGACCGATTACCTTGAGAAACGGATGTTTAGCCTGGCATATAAGGCCTTCATTTTCTCATCATATTAATTGGCTGATGTTTGAAGTTCATTCTGAATGCAGCGGACCCATCAGTAATGCCTTGGGCCTCTTCGGATGTCTCTTTTCTTTGGCATTCAATCATTAGTGATCGGATACGAAAGAGGGGCATCTGTATACACCCAAATTTGGCCCAAGGCCCGATTGAAACACACTTCGTGAAAGGCGTACCCCTGCACTTCCCAAAGCATTTTTCAAACCCTTAGAAATTATCCTAAAACCCTTAGAAATCATCCCAAACCCTTAAGAATCAACCATAGCCTTCCCAGACCTATTCGAACCCTTCCCGGGCACGATTCGAACCCCCCTGAATAGCGGTTAGAAAGAGGAGTACCAAAGTTTTTGTAGATAGTTTTCTAACCTAACATATAAACAATTATAAAGAAGACTTCCCCATCTTTCCAACAAGCCAAAAATTGCCTCAATCAGAGTTCTACATCAAAAGTTATGGCGAAATAAAGATCGTAAATTTATGCAGGAAATTACAAAATCGGGCTGGGCCACTGCGGGTCTTCAACTTTCAACAGTTTGGGCCTGGTTTTCCTTCAAAAAATAACCAAAATTGACATTGGGGGTTTGACTTGTACACCATCCCAAAGTCTGAGGTGTGTTTCTTTAGGACTCTAGTGACCTATTAGCTTATGTTATCTCCCTTTTTCCATCAAGTCACCACCCTATCATCTACCATTAAACCCAAATCCCTCTTCTCCAAGCTCTAGAAATTCTCAAAAACTTTAGATTGCCCATTACCTAATTTCTAACCCTAATTAGCATCTAAGTAGCCTCCTAACTTACCCTTTTCCTATAAATAGAGCCCCCCTCCCCTTGGATTAAAGGTTGGAAAAATTGCTTAAGAGAGAAAGAGCTTAGAGTGAGAAGATGTTTCTCCCTTTGGTGCTATTCTTCACACAAATTCCAGATTTTCCAACTTTCTTCCAAGCCTTATCCTTCATCTAAAAACCATAGTTTAGGTATGTGCTACCCCTTTGACTTCCTTCTATACCTCCTAGCCATCAAGACCTAGGATTTAGAACCCTATTTTTAATCACACAAGCCATTAAGAGCTCATCAAAACAGGCCTACACAAGGCTCTCCAATGGTGCAACAAGGGCGCGAGGGCTCTCCCCTTTCTTCTCCTATCTCTTTTAGTTCTTTTTCCATCCTCACATTTGTGCCGTTATGTTGTCGACTTTTCGGTAGGGACAGAGGGGCACAAATAGGATTTCAGGGCCCTTTGGGCACGAAGAGGACCTTTGTGTTATTTTCATTTTATTTTTATTTTGGCTATAAGTAGAGACCGTATTAAGCGGGTTGATCGGGTGTCTAAGACCTCCCCGATCGATAATTGAAGCCCCTACCCAAGAACCTTTGGTGTGGACCGGATTTAGAGTCATATTTGTGGCACTTTTGTGCTTATAAAAATGATCTAGGTTTCCCAGGGCACCAAAAGCTCCAGGTGGCAACTCTATATTTTTGTTAGAGTGCGCATCGTCACGACGAGATCGTCAAAAAAATCTCACGGTTGCACATTCTTGAGGATCTAGTATAGATATCTGAGTCGAGATCTTCTGGAGATACCGCAGAAGGTCGTATTCTTGCCCTGGATCGAGTGCAGTTTCTTTGCCTAGCCAATGGGCCTTAGGTACGGGTGGTTGGAATAGTTGAGGCGCAAGAATTGGTGGAGGGATGATGTGAGGTGGGGGAGGCAAGTTAACTTCTCTTTCTCTCACATTCCCCTCTGGTGGTTGTGTGTTCGTGAAATCCTTATTTCGAGAGAAAGGCGGAGGAGCGTTATTGGTTCCTGATTTAAGAATCGGGCAAGTCGGTTGTTGACCAAACCCGGTGCATCTTGATGCGAATGTATTTGAAAAATGGGTGAAATTTGAGGTTCGAGCGCGTACCTAAATGGTGTCGCTCCAAGGTGAGAGGTACTATGTGTAATCTTCCTCTTTTAGGAAAGCAGTGACTAATGTCTCACACTGGTCAGGATGTTCTTCTAGCTTGCTTTCTTTTAGATTCAGCGGACGCTCGGTGGTTATTTCGTTGTGTTGGCTTGAAGTATTTTGGGTGACACTTTCTACCCATGCAGTAATTTGGGTTGTAGTTTGGAGAACGTGATCTCCGTACTCGGGTTTAGAATTGGACAAAGGGAGCGGTAATGGCATTAGTTTGGGATTTAGAGGGGTGGGAGGTTCTGGTGGGTGACTATGGAGGAGTGGTCTCCTAGCCCTAAAGGAATGAACTCATATCTGAGTGAATTTGGGATAAGGAGGTGGATTCGGCGGGGCGATGTGAGTGATCAGGGCTGAAGGATGCAGGGGTGAAGGAGCTCTTACTGGTGTGACGAAAGTAGCAGAGGATTAAAAGCGAGTGATTAATAGAGAAGGTTGGAAGGGGGATCGACTGGAGAGAACTATGGTGGTGACCTGAGCCGGTGTTGTTTGGTTGTGGTTGGGCATGGGGTTATTAACGATCCTTAAATTTTGTTGGGGTTGGTTATTATTAGGGTTAGGATTCCTAAGCGCTTCCCAATCGATCTGACTTCGATCATTCATATCATAGATTACATCCCTGACGACTCAACAGTCTTCTAGGTTGTGTCCCACATATCGATGGAAAGTATAGTATTTACTATAGTCTAGATTTGTTGGCCATGGGCGGGGTTTTTCTTTCAGGAATTAGAGGAGATTCTGAGTGTTAAGGAGACGAAAGATGTTGGGAATCATATCCGGTAAAGGGGGAGTAGTGTTCCCACCTCGACTGGTAGGGGCCTCTGGCTGGGTTAAATTTTTACGGTGGGGGCACACTATTGTAATTCGGTGCATGGGCCAGTCGATTCTGTGTCGTGTTCTTTTAAATTCAGCGAACACTCGGTGGTTATTTTGTTGTCTTCGCTTGGAGTTTTTTGGGTGACACTTTCTACCCTTGCGGCAATTTGGGCTGCAATTTGGAGAACGTGATCTCCATACTCGAGTTTAGAATCGAACAAAGGGAGCGGTAATGGCATCGGTCCGAGATTTGGAGGGGTTGGAGGTTCTGGTGGGTGACTATGGAGGAGTGGCCTCCTAACCCTAAAAGAATGGACTCGTATCTAAGTGAATTTTGGATAAGGAGGTGGATTCGGTTGGGCGATGTGAGTGATCAGGGCCAAAGGATGCAAGGGGGAAGGAGCTCTTGCTAGTGTGGTGGAAGTAGCAGAGGGTTGAATGCGAGTGATTAAGGTGGAAGATTGGAAGGGGGATCGACCGGAGAGATCTACGGTGGTGACTTGAGCCGTTGTTGTTTGGTTGTGGTTGGGCATAGGGTTATTAACGATCCCTAAATTTTGTTAGGGTTGGTTATTATTAGGGTTAGGATTCCTAAGTGCTTCCCAATCAATCTGACTTCGGTCATTCAGATCAGAGATTACGCCCCTGAGGACTCAACACTCTTTTAGGTTGTCCCGCATATCGATGGAAGGCACAGTATTTACTATAGTCTAGAATTGTCAGCCATGGGTGAGCTTTTTCTTACGGGAATCGGAAGAGATTCTAAGTGTTAAGGAGATGGAAGATGTTGGGAATCGTATCAGATAAAGGGGGATAGCATTCCCACCTCAGCTGGTAGGGGCCTCTGGCTGGGTTAAAGTTCTGCGGTGGGGGCACACTATTGTAATTCGGCATGTGGGTCGGTCGATTCTGCGTCATGTTCTGATTCTGGTAGGTGTTGGGATATTGATTTCTATTCTGATAATGACCTTGATTCTGGTTCTGGCTTTAGTTTTGGTTAGCATATCTTTGCTGATTAGTGCCTTGGTTTTGGTTTGTATATCATTATTGATTTTTATTTTGCCCGAAGTTTCATGGGTAGAAATTTTCGTTCCTAGAGTTTTGTCCTTGATTAACGATGGTGTTGACCGGTTCGGTTTCTAAGGATTTCTTATTATTTTTTTATTTTGATTCACTGGAAGAGCCCACATTCAATGTGACTATTGATAGAGCAAGGTCTCCGCCTTTAATGTGTCGCGCTAGTCGGGATGCCCGAGAGTGGAGTGCAGTGAAGTCAGGGGAATCACTTATGGCAAGTGCGCTCTTTAACGATTCTCTAGTGTTATCGATGATAATATCTATCAAATACTTCTCTTTGATTGAGGTGCTGGTCCTAGCAGCGAGTTTTCTCCATCTGGCGATGAAGTCGATAAATTCTTTATCTGGTCCTTGCTTAGCTGCCATTAGACTGCTAAGACTGTCTCTTGGATCAAATGTTTGTATTGGTCTAGGAATTGACCGACTAATTCATCGAAGGTTTCTATCTTATAAAGCGGGAGTCTCGCAAACCAATCTAAGGCTTCTCCTTCTAATAAGCATTGGAAATAGTGAATGAGATGTTCTTGATTATCACGTATAGGTCGACAATCATTATAGAAGAGGGCTAAGGGATGATTTAGATTTTCCGTGCCATTATATTTAGTAAATTTTGGTGGCTTAAATCCCATTGGTAAATTAAACTCGACGTCCCTTCAAAATTTGTCGAATCCGAATGAGTGATCGGGGCGCTCTCTTGGTCGCGTATTCATCGAGCATTTTAGGGAGATCTTCGATTTTAATGGTAGTCTTTTGGAGCGACTCATGAGCAAACCTTGTCTAAAGAGTCATCGTTGAAGATTGTGTGGGCAGGTTATCTCAATGGTGTGGCGCGGGCTGACACTATGCTCGGGGTAGGAGGTGGCTTCTCTTATCGCTCTTGTTCTTCTGAAGATTGTCGTGACCTAATGGTTTCATATGCGATGGCCAACCCTTAAAGCAATTCCTCAGAGTTGTCATCTCCTCTTTGTATTCTTTGAATACTGAGTTCTATGATTTATGAGCAGTGCAATTTTATCCAATATTACCATCCCTCCCATTATGATTATTATCGGTATGTGGGCTGAAGGGATTTTCTTGCTCATTGGCCATGTTAATCTCAGGTTGTCGTGGGCTGGAATTGTGAAATGGTTCTTCTTCGTATGTGGGGTTGTTATGATATCTCCACAATGGTGGGTCTTCTAAACTCACTCTTCATATATCAGATATCTCGAGTCTTTGACGAAGACTCATATATATATAAAAGGGAATCTAAATTACATGATAGAAAGAAAAATAGAGAGATAAGATGAAAACCAACTATCTAGAAAAAGAGTTTGCAAAAATGTCCTATCGCGATCACCAGTCTGTTAGTGCGCACTTTTTTAGGGTTCCTCTCGGTCCCCGTTGAATTAGTGGCTCCAATTCTGTCCAAGTTGACTCTAGTGATACGACGTTTGGAATAGTGGAGGTAAAAATAAAGGATTTTCTAGGAAGGTTTCTAGTTTGTTGCGATCGCCAGTTGCAGATATTTAACGACATAGCAACATGTCAATGATCACGCTTGAGAGTGGGTGTGGGTTACTTCTTTATTGAATCATCCGCCGGTGAACATCAGTAGCAATGCCTTTTCTTATAATTTAGATAGTTTAATTTATTTTTTTGTTCCGGTTATTATTATAGTTCTTAGCAGTTTAGATTTCCCTGATTCTATTATGAGTTTAGTTATATAAGCTTATTCTAATCCTATTAAAAGTCCAGTTAATTTTTACTATTCCTATCATTATTGAAAGTCTAATTAATTAAGTGTCCTAATCCCATTATGTACACACCCCCATTTTGCCCTCTTAGAATATACAAATTTGTTTGGTCAACCTTTGACCTCATAACCCTGATGTGGGAGCATATACTGAAACAATAGTATATTGCTGAACACAGGCTGAAATAATAGTTCTGTGGCTTAGGCCCCATACCCCTTAAATTAGGAATCATGTACTGAAATAATAGTACATAGCTAGACAAAGGCTGAAACAATAGCTCTGTGGCTCAGGCCCCGTCGTAGGGAGACTATATACTGAAACAATAGTATATAGTCAGAATGCAGATTGAAACAATAGTCTGGCATTTCAGACCCCTTTGCCTTCATATTAGGACCATATGCTGAAACAATAATATATGACTGGACACAGGCTGAAACAATAGTTCTGTGGCTCAGGCCCCATACCCTCGACATGGGAACCATGCACTGAACCAATAGTACATGGTTGAACACTGGCTGAAATAATAGCTCTGTGGCTCAGGTTCCAACATAGGGAGACTATATGCTGAAACAATAGTATATAGTCAAAATGCAGGCTGAAACAATAGCCTGGGATTTCAGACCCGACCCGGACCTAGACAACCCCAAATTAAGCGCCTAAAACAAAGCGTTCAATTCAATTGCATGCCAAATCATAAGCACGCAAATAGTCCCTTCTCAGACAAGACTTCCTTTCCCCAGACTAACTTGAGACTCGATCACGTGCCTGACACCAGACGCGCGATCGAATTAAGTGTTCCACCACCAGCGCGTAATTGGCCCACACCCACCCTAGCCTCACTGTCCTTGACTCCTAAGTTTCCTCAATTAAACACTTCGAGAGTGGCACTTAATTGGATTACGCACCCCAAAATTGGCGCACAATTAGTTCTAACACTATTAGGACTAGGAAATCCGATCGCTCACTGAGTCGGTGACCGACTCAAAGTGATTAAGGGCCGGGAAACCAGCGTGCAATTGGATTAAACGCCTAAAACAGGGCGTTTAATTGAGGAAAAGCTTATAGATGCTTTTTTTAATTTCGAACGAAGAGGCTGGACGAAAAAAACACTAGAGAGAACGGAATTTTTTAGGATTTCCAAACCAGAGAACTCCGACTACAAATCCATAGAGCAACCTAGTCATGATTTTGAGATTTAAGCGCCGAATCTTAGAGATTTCTCTCCGCAGCCTCGACCCCAGGTAAGGATTAATTTTTTAGTTCACGACCATAACTTCTAGCCAATAGATTTAGGAATTCTATTAGTTTTAATTTTCAATCCGAGACCGTAGCACCCTTTTCGGACCGTAATTTTTTATATCTGGTTCTAATTCTCCGAAGTCAGAACCAGTCCTTAATTCGATGGTCTAAGTTACCACTTTAATTCCGTTCTAAAATCTTAATCTCCAATCCTATCATTAATTTCTGGTTCTAGGTTTTAGACTCTAGAACCAGTCTTTAATCATACAGTCTAATTTTCAGATTTCGGACCCGAATTTAGTCCTAAAAATTTAAATTTAATTTTAATTCCCTATTTTAATGCCTCCAAAAATCCAAGATATTAATTTTAGTTTCTATAATTCTAGTTCTTAATTTAATTCATAATTATTATTCCAAAATCGACTCTGAAAAATCCAAAAATACTATTTTTATCATCACGAATCTAATTTATCTTTAGTCTCAGCCATCCGATTTGCCCAAGGGAGCTTACGGAGGGTACTCGGGAACGAGGCCAATCCTCCTTAGCATAGCATGCCTAAAACTGCTTTTTTTAAGAATTCTACAATTAATTAATTGCTTTTCTCATCTTTTTAGTATAATTAATTAGTAGAATTATTTTATTTCAAAATAATTAATTAATAAGTTAATTAGATTTTAGTACGATTGATCAATTTCTTTAAATCAGATTTTTATTGTTTAATTTATTGCTTTAATTAGAATTAGAATATCAGTTCCATAATTTCTTTTTAGATTTTTAGAATAATTAATTTACATGCTTTATTGTGGTTACATCCATAGAATAATTGCTTCGATTAGAATTCTAACAAAGTTTGTTCCTTTATTTTAATTAGATAATTCTCGCATGATTAATTCCTCGCTTTATTAGACCTCAGTACCATTAATTAGTCCTTTTTTATTTTAATTAGAATCCTAGTATAATTAATTTATTACTCTGATCATAATTCTAGTCAAATCAGTTCCTTTATTTTAATTAGAATTTAGTATAGTTAATTCATTACTTTAATCGAAATTTTAGCAAAATTAGCTTACTTGCTTTAATTAGAATTTCAGTCTGATTAATTCATTGCTTAAATTAGAGTTTCTAGTCAAATTAATTCTCCATTTCAATTAGAATTCTAGTAAGACTGTTTTATTTCATTTAATTAGAATTCCAATACAACTAATATACTTGCGTAATTAGAATTTTTGTACAATTAGCATGCTAGATTTAATTAATGTTTCACCAGAACTACTACATGTGCACTCTTAGTACAATTAGGAAACCTGATCACAATTATACTGCTAATGGGATTAGGAAACTAAAATTATTTAGACTTCTAATGGGATTAGGACACTTAATTAATTAGACTTTCAATAAGAATAAAAATAGTAAGAATCAACCACTCTTAATTGGATTAGAATAAACTCACATAACCAAACTCGCAATAGAATCAGGGAAGTCTAAACTGACCCGAACTGTAACAATAGCGGGAAATAAATGAAAAATTAAACTATCTAAATTATAAGAAAAGACGTAGCTGCTAATGTTCGCAGGCGGTCGATTCAGTATAGAAGTAACCCACACCCGCTCTCAAGCATGATCATTGATGTGTTGCAGCGTCAATAAATATCTACAGCTAGCAATCGCAACAAACTAGGAACCTTCCTAGAAAGCCCTTTAGTTCTAACATTCTAAATGCTGCATCGCTAGAGTCCACTTAGACAGAATTGGAGCCATTGATTCAACGGGGACCGAGAGGAACCCAGAAAAAGCGTACACTAACAGATTGGCGATCGCGATGGGATACTTTTGCAAACTTTTTTTCTTCTAGATAGTTAGTTTTCATCTTACCTCCTTATTTTCCTTTCCATTGTGTAATTTAGATCCCCTCTTATATATATATGAGTCTTCGTTAAAGACTCAAAATGTCTGGTACAAAGAGTGAGTTTAAGAGACCGACCATTGTGGGGATATCATAACAATCCCACGTACGAAGAAGAACCATTTTACAATTCCAACCCACGACAACCTGAGATTAATATGGCCGGCGAGCAAGAAAATCCCTTCTCCACCCCACACACTGGTAATAATCATAATGGGAGAGATGGTAACATCGGACAAAACCTCACCGCTCAATAGATTATAGAACTCAGTATTCAAAGAATACAAAGAGGAGACGACGACTCTAAAGAATTGCTTCAAGGGTTGGCCACCTCATACGAAACCATTAGGTCACGATAATTTTTAGAAGAATAAGAGCGACAAGAGAGGCCACCTCCTATCCCGAGCACGGTGTCAACCCACGCCACACCATTGAGACAACCTGCTCACACATTCTTCAATGCTAACCCTTTAGACAAGGTTTGCTGATAGGTCGATCCAAAAGATAGCACTATTAAAATCGAAGATCTCCCTAAAATGCTCGATGAGTACATGGCCAAGAGAGAGCGCCCCGGTCACTCGTTCGGCTTAGACAAATTTTGCCGGGATGTCGAGTTTAATTTACCAATAGGATTTAAGCCTCCAAAATTTACCAAATATAACGGCACGGGAAATCCAAATCATCAGATGGTCCTCTTTTGTAATGATTGTCGACCTATCACTATTAAAGAAGAGACTTTTGGGTACGGATATTAGAGACGGCTTTGGATGCGGTGTCCAATAAACTTTTATTGGAGACGACTTTTTTAGAAGCAATTTCTAATGTTATTTTTTGAGACAACTTTTTTAGAATTCGTCATTAATGTTATTATTAGAGACGCCTTTTTCATCTCTCAGCCGTCCTCTATAAGTTTTGGCTGGTTTCAATTTTAGAGACTACTGCAAAAGTCGTCCCTAACATCTCCCACATGGGAGTGAAACTAATGGATGCCTGAAATATAAAATCCCGACTGGAATTTTCCAAAGACCAAACACTTCAATTTCGCGCACTTTATATACCATCTCTGAAACCAAGAGCTCCATCTTCTTCCTCTCTCCACCATCTCCAAAATACCTAACACAAATCCTTCCCTTCAGATTTCCTAAAAACTCCCTTCGAAATCTTCCATCCAACCCTAACCTACTCAAATGACTACGCAGATAATGGAATCCATTCTCCACAACCTTATTCCCCTTCATCACCGTCTGATTTAGTCCTAGGGTTCCAAATTGACCTCAATTTCTTGGGGTCGAAAATAAGCTAAAGTCGATGATCTCTGAGCTTCTATCTCGATATTTCATGGCGGAAATCAGACGGCTATAGATTGAGAATAGTCAAATCGTCAAACAAGGATGAAGAAGATCTCGCAGTTGGATTGTTTCTGGTGTGGATCCCGTTCCATAGCATAGGGCTTGGGATCTTCGATCCGATCGCATTAATCCAATCGATGCATCACTGCATGATTTTAGGGTTTTGATAGATTCTTTAGGGTTTCGAAGGACAGATTGGGTGAGGAAGCATTCGGTTCTGGGAATTAGGATTTGCTCGGAGTAGTATTCTTCTAGGCTTACGGTTGAGGTTTCTGATGGTGGTTGTAATCAGAGCTTAAAAAAGAGGAGAGAGGTAAAGTTTATTCATTTATTTATTTATTTCTGGGTATTTTGATTTTGTAGGAAAAGGTGCCTTTAGGTTGCTGGTTTATTTTTTCATGAATTTGATAATTAAGAAGTACATAAAAGTTAAAAATACTTGTGTTTTGGATGCAAAAATGTATTTTTGAAAGATTTTATTTATAATTTATATGTCTGCATTTAGATGCCCGCCAAATTTACGAGTTTTGTCACTTAAAACATAATAAAATGAAAAATGCATATTTTAGAATTTCAAGTTTTATAGAACTCTTACAAGCTTAACACGACCTGTAAGTTAAATTGGGGGATCTAAATTGGGGGCAAGCAAATCAGAGATTCTGGCCTTACAAGCAAAATCAAGAGATTCAAGTTTAGATCTACGATTTCTAGGTTTTTTTTCTTTGCTTATTAAGATTTTTTTATTTTTTTGGCAGACAATCAATTTGGCTGCGATGTGTACTCTAGCAGATTCTAACACTCGTCCTCTTGACACCATTTACAGCAATTTCATCGATGTTGTAAATGGACGCAAAGTCCATGGACGGCTTTTCCCATTGCCATATGCTATGGTGGATACAGTTAATAAGGGGTATGTCTTATTTCCATTGTCTGATATTTTGATTGTTGTTTTATGAGTGCATTCTTATGATTGTCTTTGCCTTAATATTTTTAGCTGCAACTTACTGTAGTATTGAGTATCTGACTAACTAAAGGGAAGCATCTCTCTAGGGCTGGGTTCGGCCTTTCCTGAAAGTTGAGGCAGTCATGTAGTGGTTATTTGTAGTTTAAAGAATAGTCCAAGTCTAAGTAAAATATTAAAGGGTGCAATTTAATTTTTTATAACTGTGAATTTGATTCTGTGCTAAGATCCTCACAAGTTCCTTTGTCATTGATGTTCATCAGATTTTGTTAAAGAGTTTTGTTGTTGAATCATGTGGTGTTTGTATTATTTAACATGGCTATTTATTTGTTGTAGAGAGGTGAAGCCAAACTTCTGACAGAAGATTGGGAGGGAGCTGTGGAAGACCTTAAAATAGCTGCTCAAAAATCACCTCAGGTCTATCATAAATTTGACATTTTATTATAGACTCATAACGCTAGTTGTTAGAATTTATTCTAAGGATAAATATAAATAGTGGACAGTTTTTTATTGACAATTTTGCAGGCAGCTTATGTGGCATGACGTGACTACCTATAGTGCTTGATCCCCACTATGTGTGCAGTCAGTCACATTACGCCACATAAGCTGCCTGCAAAAAACTTTCCTTTATTCTACCTAGGAAGTTGTTATTTTTAAACTTTATAGGTTTAATGGGCTCAAGTCTTAATGCATTGTAAGTTTTATTTTTTTGATAAGGTAAGTTGTTTCTAGGTAGCCATATTATTAATAAGAATAAGCCCCTCCCCTATGAATTGTATCTATTTTCTAGATTGCATGTCATTAGTATGTATAGTTTATTGATTGCATGAAATTAGTTTATCTTTTTGGTATGCATTGGTACATACACATTTTCGGTCGAAAAATGCAAATTATCATGTAGCTTTGCCTATAAAAAAAAGGGGGTTAAGTTGGGATATGCACGAGATAGTCTTCCACTATATTAACTATTTGAATATTGTAAGCTTTTAAGTTTTCTTTTAAATTGAGGAATATAGTGGACGTTTAACCATATTTCCAGCAATGTTATGGTGGTTAATGCTTTAATTTATTTCCTTCAATGGTATAATTTTGTCACCATGAGTTTCTTGTGCAAAAGAAAATTATCAAGAGTTTCTTGTGCAAAATCAGCAGAATACTTTTGTTCCCCCTTTTTAGAGCTTTAGCATTGAAGCAATTAATGACCAGTAGCCAATCTGGTTGGGATATTTCTTCTTCTGATCATGGTTGCTCCCCATTCTCTCACACTCTTCTTCTTTAGAATAGAAAACCTTTACCATCTACTGTGAACTGTAAAGCATTATTGCTGAAACCTTTATTTTATCTTTCTTAGTTTGCTCCTGCAGCTTTGTTTTCCAGCAATCTTTTTTCCTTTTGAAACTTCCGCAATTCATATCTTCTTTATCAAACTGAGGCAATGCAGTTATGAAATTTTTTAAAGAAAATTCTTCTTCTTAAAAGGGAGATTTGTTTCCCTTCATATCATCAATAAAACTATCCTTCATTGGTGATTCAAGTGCATCCTTTTTGTCTCATGATTGAAATACCTTGATGCAAAGATGGAAGTTCTCATCTAGGACCATACATTTGTTCGTGACGAGTAGAAATTCATGCACCTGATCAATGAGGTGTTTTCCATCAACCATTTTAAATCAGTGTAATTGCCAACAGGGATGTTTGTAGTTCCTGCCTCTACTGCCAAACCCATCTTGTTAAGAGTATCCTATAGCTCTTTGGCCATCTCTATTTTTTTTTATGTATTGATCATAATCTTTGGCTCACCAGTGATCCATTTTTTGGTACTTCTCCATTAGAGCATCATAATCGTTCCTTGTAGTCTACTATACCAAAGGGCGCATCTCCATCAGCACAGGAGATTTTTAATTGCTTAAGCAGAAATTCAAGTTTCTGCTCCCGCTCCCAGTGACTATAGCTGGTCTCATCAAAACAATCTAAAAGCACTAATTGGGATGACCGACTCCAAAAGCCGTGAATGCATCCATGGAGGATACCCTCTTCAAATTGTTGACCTCCTTGATATATTTCTAATAAAATGTAGCTATTATCCTGGATTGGATCTATCTACGTAAATAACAATCCTCTCTCTAAAATAGAAAGGGAGTCACTCATTTTGAGTTTTAATCTTTTCTAATTATGATTGTTTTGCCATAATCGTGCCACTATTTTGGTGTTGATATCACTTTCTAATCCTCAGTTAATGGATCCCTTCGATAGTGGATCCTTGAAGTTTGTGATAGCATTCATAAAATTAACTGTCTTGCAGATCAAGCTAGCATATGTGATCCCTGATCAACTAGTTTGTGCTATTATTAGGTTCCACAGTAGGCGCATAACATGTAAGTAAGATACTTACTTGTAAATTAATTTCTATGTGGTAATTTAGCTGTGGCATCTAAAATCGCTGAACTTGTATTCTTTGAAATTTTCATGTGCCAGAGTTACTTCTTAATGTTAATTCACCAATTCAACTACCATTTTGCAAGATATATAGCACATATCGGCGCCAGGTATGAATTCTTCGAAACCACCCCAAAAGCTTATTATCGTAAAGCAATGGGTACATAGAAAATGTGATTCTCTTCTGTGTCATGGGATTTAGGCAAGTGTAACTTTCTAATACCAAGAAAAGGAGTTGGTAATAGGGACTTAAGCACGCGGGTCATTCTCCATCAGCCAAATACGTCGCAAGGCCAAAAATATACTTTCACTGATTTGTGTGCTTATAAATGGTTGTGCACCTCCCAATGGTTGACCATTTTGGCAGGAGATTGACTCGTAGCCAGCCAGGTGCCTAATGACAATAAAATGGGACTATTAATGGAGCTTGTCAGAGGCATCATCCCTTATAAAATATACTTTCACTGATGTATCATCTTCTATATTTTATTTCTCTTTTAGGTGGCATATGAGAGTACTCATATCCCGAGCCAGGGCCAGTATCAACCTTCCCAAACCGATCAGAATCTCATGAGTTCAGATGCTCAATACGAGTATGGGCTTTCAGCGGATGGACAAGTTCTCCATTCAGACTATCTGGAGTCTCACATCAGCACAAAGCAGGGCTCTGGTCATGTAATCATCACATCCAGCGAGGAGCCACAGGTTGTAAGTGAATATTAGTTTTTTGTAACTCAATAGTTGCTACATTTCCATTACCCTTTTTCTAGACAACATCATGTGACCTTTTTATGGATCTGTCAGTTACTTGAATCAAATGATCCGCAGTACTTGGTATCACAACAATTAGAACATAACTTAAAAGAGAGTTCCTCCCACTTTCATGTGACACAATGATTGGATCTAATTGAGCAGAAGATTGAGCCTTAGGTTCGTTGTTAATAATGGAGATTCTCAACTTATCTCTACTTGAATTGTGAAGCAACTTGTTGTCTCAAATGTTTGATAATATCAGGTCAGCTTGGCAAATAAAGGTCCTGAAACCAGCTGATAAGTATGAGGGAAATTTTTAGCTAATCCTAAATTTATGTGACATGTACAGGTGGTGCATGATGTGGATTTTCAAAAACTACCCGTTCGGCTCACATTGTTAATAGGCACATCTCTTTTGCAATACCCTGTAGATACAAACACAATACCTTTCTCTGTTTATTGGCTTCTAGCTTGGACGAGCCGTTATCCCACATTGTTACTTCTTCCTACGGACACCAAAGTGAGATAACACATAAAAATGTGTAGATGATCAGACGAGTGAGGGGGTGGTTAACAGACATATCGTTAAGGGGTTGTTAATAGCCATATCTCTTTTGCCCGCGACATGAGAGTACCTAGCACGGATTAGCATCTCGGTCTTCAATATGAATCCAAGGTGCACCACTGAGAACAAGGGGCTTAATGAAGACGTGGAAAAGTATTGGAACCATCACTCCAAGTTGTGTAGTTGTTCAACGATGAAAATTTGAATCCCATAAGTTCTCCATGGTTATGGGGTTGATGAACTGATGATACTACTGATAATGACCGGCAAACACGGTATTTAATTTTTTACTTGTTATTTTCTATGTTTCTTATGTATGGCTTCAGGTTGAATAAATTATGATATATATTTTAGTTTCTCAAAGCATCTTGCTAGATGTGTCTTTACGTCAAATGCTTTGTAAATAACTGTCATAGGTTGAACAAATTATTATATGGGCGTTATATTTCTATTGTTTCTCCATTAGTTTTTGTTAGTTAAAAAAAAAATGCACTTTGTTTAAGCATAATGAAAGCTTCCATGTTATAGAGTTCAGCTTTTCACTTTGTTAAACCTATGGCTGCTGGAACTGTGACGTTGGAGTTCAACCAGTACACGCTTGGTTCACGTTGGAGATGAACAACCATAATTAGGAAAAACCATTGGGAAGAAGGAAATGAAACATACGGGTTTTATGGAGGAATTAGAAAACTGCACAACAAGGAGGAGATCTCTATGTGGAAGTGGTTGTAGCCAACTGAAGTATTGGAATAGATTTGTTCAGCTTCACTTGCAAGTATCTCGTGCCTGTAGGCACTTGAAACCATTTGCGCTTAGCAGACACAGCTACTCTCTTTATGATCCTATATGAAGTTCTTACTCTATAAATGAAAATTTAGGCTGATAGGTAATTTATGGGCTCAACATTTCCATAGCTGAGTCCATTCGGAGGTCATTGGAAATTTGCAGCTATTTTGTTTGACTCCAATCCATGCAGAACTTCCTCTTCTACTGCAAAACCAGAGCACATTCATGTACCATATTTACCATGCCTAGTGCTCTCTGTTACCCAATTGTAGTTGATTGTGAATGCATTTATAAACAACTAAATTGTGATGAACCTGTTAGCAAAATTTCAAGTGTTTATAGTTGAGGGTTCTAGTGTGCAAATACATTTTTGTTTCTATTCTTAGATCATCTTGACTCATTAACATTTTTAAAAATGTAATTGCTAAAAAAAAATTGATTAGTGCCAAATATTGTTCTGTTTGAGCTTCCAAACCTGTTGGAAATGCCCACCAATAATTGGTAATGGAGTCTGAGTTCTACATGGTTTTTTGGCAGGGCCCAACAACTGAATTTTGATTAGTGCATAATAATTAGTTTTTTATATTATTTGCAGGTTATGGATGTGTAATGTTGGGTAGTAAAACGATTGCCCAAAATTGTCGTTCTTGTGCTAAACACAAAATAGAATAATTAATTTTTTATATTATTTGCAGGAATATTCCTTCCGATACAGAAATCATCCTGTCGTTCTTTTTGTGCTAGATATAAAATAGAATAACTATTTCTTTTATATTATTTACAGGTTATGGATGTGTACTGCTGGGTAATATGATGCTTGAAAAATAAAATAGCATTGAAAAAAATAAAAATTTTTATTAGAGACAGCCAAAAATCATCTCCAATAATAAAAGAAAACTTATTAGAGATGGCTTCAAGCCATCTCTAATAGTAGAAGATTGTTATTAGGGATGGCTGAAAGCTGTCTCTAATATGCATAGATATGGCAATGGAGACGGCTTATGACGGTCTCCAATAAGCTCAAATATTGGGGACGGCCAAAGCCGTGTCCAATGTTCGGTCTCCAAAGGCATTGGAGACGGAGCTATAGGAGACTACATGGAAGCCGTCTCTAATAGTATTGGAGACGGCTTAGACATCTTTGGAGATGGCCAAAAGCCGTCTCCAATAACCATATTTTTTGTAGTGTATACGTGATAATCAAGGACTTCTCATTCACTATTTTCAACGCTAATTAGAAGGAGAAGCATTAGATTGGTTTGTGGGACACTCGCTTTATAAGATAGAGTCCTTCGATGAATTAGTCAATCAATTCCTAGACTAATATAAATACTTGATCCAAGAGACAGTCCGTCTCAGCAATCTAATGGCAGCCAAGCAAGGATCAAATGAGGAATTTACCGACTTTATAGCCAGATGGAGAAAACTCGCTACTAGGACCGCAACCTCAATGAAAGAGAAGGATTTGATAGACATTATCATATATAACACTAGAGAACCGTTGAAGAGCGTACTTATCATAAGTGATTGCCCTGACTTCACTACACTCCATTCCCGGGCATCCCGACTAGTACGACACATAAAGGGCAGAGACTTTGCTCTATCCATAATCACATCGAAAGTAGGCTCTTCCAGTGAATCAAAATAAAATAATAATAAGAAAGCCTTAGGAACCGAATAGGTCAATACCGTTGTTAATCAAGGACAACTTTGGGAAAGGAAATTTCCACCCACGAAACTTTGAGCAAAACCAAAATCAGCAATGATACACGAACCAAAACCAAGGCACTAATCAGCAAAGATATGCAAACAAAAACCAAAGAAAAAACCAGAATCAAGGCTAGTATCAAAATAGAAATCAATATCCCAACACCTACTAGAATCAGAACACGACGCAAAATCAACCGGCCCACATGCCGAATTATAATAGTGTGCCCCCACTGCAAACTTTAACCCAGCCACAGGCCCCTACCAGCCAAGGCAGGAGCACTACTCCTTTACCGAATATAATTCTCAACATCTTTCATCTCCTTAACACTCAGAATCTCCTCCGATTTCCACAAGAAAGACCCCTCCAATGGCCGACAAATCTACACTATAGTAAATATTGTGTCTCCCATCGATACACGGGACACAACCTAGAAGACTGTTGGGTCCTCAGGGACGTAATCTATGACATAAATGATCAAAGTCAGATCGATTGGGAAGTGCTTAGGAATCCTAACTCTTATAATAACCAACCCTAATAAAATTTGGGGATCATTAATAACCCCATGCCCAACCACAATCAAGCAACACCGGCTCAGGTCACAACCGTAAATCTCTCCGGTCGATCCCCCTTCCAACCCTCCACCTTAATCACTTGCATTCAACACTTCACTACTTCTGCCACACCAGCGAGAGCTCCTTCGTCCCCGCATCCCTCGGCCCTAATCACTCACATTGCCCCGCCGAATCCACCCCCTTATCTAAAATTCACTCAGATACGAGTCCATTCCTTTATGGCAAGGAGACCACTCCTTCGTAGTCATCAACCGGAACCTTCAACTCCTCCAAATCTTGAACCAACACCATTACTGCTCCCTTTGTCCGATTCTGAACCCGTGTATGGACATCACATCCTCCAAACTGTAGCCTAAATTACTGCGTGGGTAGAAAATGAAACCCATAAAACTCTAAGCCAAGAAAGTGAAATAACCATCGAGCGTCCACTTAATCTAAAAGAAAGCAAGTCAGAAGAACATCCTGACTCGTGCGAGACGCTGATTTCTGCTTTCCAAGAAGAGGAAGATTACACACAGTACCTACCACCTTGGAGCGACACCATTTAGGTGCGTGTTCCAACCTCGAATTTCACCCATTTTACAAATACATCCGCGTCAAGCCGTACCAAGTTCGGTCAACAACTGGCTTGTCTGATTCTCAAATCTGGAACCAATTACCCACCTCCACCTTTTCCTTGACATAAGGATTTCACGAACGCACAACCACTAGAGGGGAATGTGAGAGAAAGAGAAGTTAACTTGCCTTCCCCACCTCACATCATCCCTCCATAAATTCCTGCACCTCAACCATTCCAACCACCCGCTCCTAACGCCCTCGGCCAGGCAAAGAAACTGTGCTCGAGCCAGGGCAAGAATACGACCTTCTGCGACATCTCCAGAAGAATCCGGCCCAGATATTCATACTAGAACTCATCAATAAATCGTCTGACCATCACCGGTTGTTGATAAGAACACTTGAAGACATACAAGTGGATGAGGATACGACCCTAGATGAGCTTCATCAAATCACTTCGATTATGGCGCAACCTTCGACGCTCACTTTTACAGACGCAAACATACCTAAAGAGTCACTTTGCGAGAGTGCAACCCCCATATAACTTACAGTCATAATTAGAGGATTCTCCTACCACATGCACTCGTTGACACGGGAGCAGGACTTAACATCTGCCCTCTCACCACGTTAAAAATGCTCGAATACATGGAGCAGGATGTCAGGCCCTCCGCACTGTCACTCATAGCTTATGATGGGTCGCGTCGCTTTGTCAAAGGAACTATCAAGCTACAGGTTAGCCTCGGACTTGTAACAAAAGACGTTACCTTCCATGTTTCCGATTTTGCTAGTACTTACAATCTCATTTTTGGAAGAAAACGGTTGGAGTCAATGAAGGTCGTCCCATCCACATACCATCAATATGTCAAATTCCCATACGAGGACTCCATCGTTCGTATATACGCTGATGCACCCCTTCAGGAGATGGATACTGAATATGCGGCGAGCATACCAATCACTCATGATTATGCTTTGAACATGGGTCATATTCAAAAGACTCTAATCCCTGATGAGACAACCGTTGTGGAATTCCGTCCCCCTATCCCTCCTAGTTCGCCCCCAACGTGTCGACAAAAATTAATGAGAAGAGAGGTTGGCCCAGACCTCACCAAACTCTATGCCATTAACACTACCGCGACAAAAGGTTGGGACCTTATGTACCAACTTGGATATGTTCCCCACACCGGACTCAGTAAAAATAAGCAAGGTCGTATAGGACCCATTGTCCCAACGCAAATACGTAAGCACATGGGGTTAGGTTACCAATCGGACGGCCCGCAAGCCGACTTGTCCCCTACCTCACCAAAATGGTCTCTATATGACCACTTTGCCTATGAGACTACTGAGAAGGTAGATGCACCAAAGCATAAGGATGTGTCCTTCACTAGACCCAAGAGTTGAAAATTAAGCAAATGACTAAAGCGTTTAATGATTTAACCAATTTAAACAACGATATTGATGAACCGCATGAACCAGTCAAGCCCATGTTTGAAACTAAGGAATTTACAGAAGCGAGGAGAGAAGAACCTCTAGAACTCGACCCAGAAGTAGAAGATTGGGAATCCACTAACGACGAAAATTTTCACATAACAACCTTACAAGGTAGTGAAGAGCACTTACGCTTAACATGGGAAAAAGATGACACTCCATAAGAAAATCCTAAGTCATATAGCATCCACCTCGACCTTGGCCTTGAGGGATGGGAATGCCCTCGGGACTCCCCTTGTATCACGTACCCATACCATCCCTACTGTAGGGCATGCGCCACCATATTAGAGTGTTTCTTTAGTTGGACCTGACACTCTACGATAGAAGAATCGAATCACTCCAACCTCATGACTACTAACACAAGTAATGACCTACCAACTCAGCTACCGGCACAAGAAGCAGAAAATCCCAACGGTCATTCGATTGACCTAGGGGGAAACACTCGCATCGCCCTCATGGAGTTTGAAGAGGAACTTAAACTGGACACTTCTACCTCCCAAGATTTGCCACAACTTCAAATATTTTGGAAATCTCTAGAGGAAGAGTGGCAACCTCCCCCGAGTGATGACGAGGACTATGGGATAGACCTCCGGAGACTCAAGTTAGCGGAGCGAGCCAATTTAGGACTTCAAGCACTATTAGATCAAGAAGACAAATTTGATACCGTCTTCGACTCTAACTTCAAAGGATGGGAATGTCCTTGGGGATCCCCCTACATTCTTCACCATTATCAACCTCGCTGTCGAGCATGTGCACTCATCCTAATGTATTATGAAGATCAAGGAAAAGAACTCGCTACCCCTGGGGATCCTTCGAGAGATCCCCCTCGGTGGGAAGAACAACATTATTATAACCAAGAGAATGACAGTTCAATTGACTACGATCTTCAGAGTTTCCTCGAAGAAGAGGCATTCAATGTGGCAGAAGAAGTTCGAGTCGTAGTGGCGCTGTCACCAGCGTCACTCATTCAAAAGATCTCATCAGATGAGGACTCTAAAAAAAAAATGTCAAATTCATAATAAGTCCGCATTTTCCAAAGAATCGCTCGAATGGCTCCAGCAGCCGTCTCGCTCCCTCAACTAGAGGAAGCAATTTTCCCGGCGCCCCTTGAGGTGACTGACCCTGTACCATATTTATTATCAAAAATCAAAAAAATAGAAAATATAGAAAACTCTAAAAATTTAGAAATACAAAATCCAAAAAAATCAGAAAACCCAAGAAAAGAAAGGAAACTCTTCGTCCTGAACCAAATTTATGGTTAACAAGGAGACTTTTCTCCTAAGGTTTTTATCCCATTCCCCACACAAGGACGTAAAGCATCTTGGCTAAACAATAAGCCAGTGATCATACCAGACGAGTTACTTCGTGACATTGAGAGAAGAATCAGTAGTCTTGACCTTCACCTTATCAAAGATCTCACAGTGCCGATGAAGGGTTATCTTTAGCAAATTCAAATTCCTAGTGTAGCAATTTTATGGTATACGAACTTGCCGAGGATGAAGAAAGAACACCAGTTGCCAAGGAGGCACTGGACTTCCAACGGGTTATCAAGCATTTCGATGAGCAAACCCAAGCTGCCACGAAACCCACGAAAAAACTTAACTTTGGCACTGAGGAGAAACCCAAGAAGCTACTGATTAGCGCAACGCTCAACTCCAAGGAGCGCCAACAAATTGCACAAGTCCTACAAGAACACCTCGATTCATTCGCATGGTCCTATGAGGACATGCCCGATTTAGACCCGAGTTTAGTAGAACATCACCTCATCTTAGAACTCGATGCAAACCCTGTTAAACAAAAACTCCATAAGATGCACCCACAAATCGCCCTCCAAGTTAAAGAGGAAGTCGATAAGCTACACAAAGCCAAATTTATCCGAGTCGTTCTTTACCCTAAGTGGGTCGCCAACATAGTACATGTCACTGAGAAAGATGGTAGAGTACAGGTTTGCATCGACTTCCGGAAACTCAACCAGGTATGCCTAAAAGTTGACTTCGCACTCCCACACATTGACACTCTAGTTGACAACACCGCTGGACATGAGATGCTATCCTTTATGGACAGTTTCTCTGGATATAATCAAATCAAATTAGTAGAGTCTAACCAAGAAAAAACTTCCTTCACCACACCATAGGGAATATACTGTTACGTCGTTATGCCTTTTAGACTCAAGAACATAGGAGCCATGTATCAATGCGCCATGATGATGGTGGTGTGCGACCATAGATCCTCTCGAACCCGTCGTGGCGATGCGCACGTGGTGGAATAAAATGTAGAGTCGCCACCCGGAGCTTTTGGTGACTCGGGAAACCTTTAAATCAATATTTTGAGCACTGAAGTGCTAAATATGACTCTGATTTACCGATCTTTGCCAAAGGCTCTAGGGTAGGGGCTTCGGTTATCGATTGGGAAGGGTTTAGGCACCTGATCAACCCACACGTAGCGGTCTCTATCTATGGCCAAAATAAAAACAAATGGGTGAAGTTTCCCCTTGCCTGAAGGCAATACGGTCCTAGCAAGCTTTGAGCTAAACCGAAATTTCGGTGGCGTAACGGCTTGAATCCTTGGACGGAGGAAACACCAAGAAGGTAGAGGAAGAGAGGGGTGAGCCGAAGCTCATGGGCCCTTGTTATACCGTGGAAGACCTTCGCTTCAGCGTGCTCCTGATGGCTTCAAATGGCCTAAACAGTAGAGGAATAGGTTCTAATGCTAGGATTCGGTAGATAGGAAGGGTAGGATGGAGCTAGGGACTGAGCTTGACTAAATAGGGGTGATCTAATGGTTGTAAAGGGTTGCAAAGGATGAACTAAGCATGCTGGAATTCTGATTGAAGAATGCAAAATAATATATGTTTTTCTCTCACTAGGTCTCTCTCTCTTAAGCTTAACTGTCAACCTTAATTCCCTTTGGGAAGAGGGGGGCTCTCTATTTATAGAGAATAGGTGGGATAGAGGGTTACTTAAGAGCTAATTGGTTTAGCAATTAGGTAATCCTCCATCTAAGGTTTTCTAAGTTTTTAGGGTCCTTGGGGTTTGGGAAACTGGTTTCAATGGCAGATGATGGGGTGAGACCATGGGTGACTTAAGGGTTGCCATTAAGCTCAAAGGGGGTGCAACCAACCTTAAGACACCCACCTCAACCAAGGGGATGGTCAAAAGGTCAAACCAGATGGAGGAAATTCGAGCATTTGATGATAGTTACTATAGCTAAGCTGGGCGTATATATTACATACGCCCAGTTTATGTACAGTAATTTTCATGAAAATCAGGGGAGATCTGAGAAGATAGGTGCCCGTGTTAGTGGCTACCTATGTTGGGCGTATGTATTATATACGCCTAGCCAAATTTGGCCCAAAAATGCCAGGCTATATAATACATACGCCTGACGAAACTGGGGCTATATTTGCCGGGCGTATGTAATACATACGCCTGAGCAAAAAGTCATGATTTTATGTGAACCTTCATTCGGCCATAACTTTCGAACCACAACTCCAAATTGCATGATCTTTGGTTTGTTGGAAAGCTGGAGAAGTCCTCTTTGCAATGGTGTGTGGATCATCCTCAGTAATAGTCTGTATAAAAAATTGTAGCTCTCCTCCCATCAAATGCTTAGAAGGGTTTAAGTTGAGTCTGGGAAGGGATCCTAGGGTTTAGGGGTGATCTCTAAGAGTTGGGGGAAGGGTTCTAATGGGTTTTAGGTGATTCCTAAAGGTCTGGATAGATTCCCAAGGGTTCAGGGTGCCATCGGAAGCACAGGGGTACATCTCTCTCGAAGTATAGACTAATCGGGCCTTGGGCTGAATTTGGGTGTCTACAGATGCCCCTCTTTAGTATTCGATCACAAATGATCAGATGCCAAAGATAGGAGACATCATAAGAGGTCCAAGGCATGTTTGATGGGTCTGGTTGGTTCAACTCAATTCTCAAACATTCATGGTGATGGTGAGTATACATAAGCCCTCTCATTTGGGGATATTGTCTGTACCTCAAAGCTAACAGTCCCCAAGCGCATTGCGACATTACTGGGCATAACTGCGATAATCACAAAAAGTCTAAGCCCGCTAGCCAGGATATCATCCACTTCCTGAGGGAAATTATAGATTTGTGATGTTGAATATTAATCTGAGCCAGACAGCTCCATGAAACGGGGTGATCGATCTATGCTTCGGGATCGATGCGAAGTACACAAACAATGTGTCCAATCCTATGGGATATTGATAGCTCCATTGGATTGGCCATGAGTGCCCTTACCTAGGTAAGGCTGAGAGTTTCTGGGTGAACCCATCAATCTCGAGGTTGCTTTAGCATGATTTACCCGAGTGGAGCGAATATTGATGTCGCAACACTTCTTGGGAACGCATTCCCGTTTTCAGAGTAATTTTTTGTGTGTTTGTTTTTTAATTTTCTTTTATTTCGAGCCTCTAAGCAAAGCTCAAGGAGCTCTGACAATTTTATTCTTGCACAACTCTTTAAGTGGATCAAATGTTAGTTGATATGCTTTAAGAATGCGTGCGCTCCGCCGGGGATGGGTGCACCTTGGGGATGTGCTCATTCCGGTGGCGAGGTGCTCCTGATTCACATGAACCAGAGTGCCTTAACTTGAGACAAAGCTAAAAAGGATCGGGCTAGAACCAAACATCCATCGAAAGAGGGGGGTCCGTCGGGCCTCAAAGCCAAAAAATGGCCGGGCAGTTTTTAAATGGCCAATTTGGTCAGGCGTATATAATATATAAGCCCGACAAATCTGCAGTAAAAAATGGTCGGGCTTATATATTATATACGCCTGACCAAAATTGGCAGTTTTAAAACTGCCCGAGCCCGAGCACAAAAGGGACCCCCTCTTTCAAACTCTATCTTCTTCCCTCCTTCTTTCTCAAGTCTGGGACAGCCCCTTAGGGTTTTGGCATTTGATTTTGCGTGAGTTCTATCATCGGAGTTCGTGTGTGTGGATCAGAAACGTTCATCCTCTGCCGGTTTTCGGATTTATTTCTTCTCCCCTTGAAGGTAATCATCAACCCCTCTTTCATCTCCTTTTGGAATTTTGATAATGCTTGATGTTCCTCCTTTTTGTGGCGACAAATTAATGCATTTTTTTTTCAAGTATATGTGATTCCTTGTGCTCATGCCCTTCTCTTTCCTTTTCTCTTTTTTTTTTTTTCATTCATCATCATCCTTTTTCCCCTTTTCTATTATACTATCATTCATCATTCATCATATTATTATTATATATCATCACCGTTCAACATCTTTATTCTTATTTGTTTGTTGTTTTTGTTTGTTTTGTTATTTTTTTTTTTTATGATGGAATAGTGCACATATATTATTTTTTTTACCTTTTTTGTTACTTTTCTCTTTCTCTCTTTTTTTGGTTTGAAATGTTTGATGTTCTTCCTTTTTTCTTTTCAAGTATATGCGATTCCTTAGGCCTATGCTCCCCTCTTTTTTTTTCATTTTCCTCATTATTCATCACCATTCATTCTTCATTCATTTTTTTTTATGGATTAGTGCATTTTTTTGTTATTCTCCTTTTTTTTTTAGCAGCCCTTTCTTATACTGATATGTTCCATATTTTCAGATGTCTGGCGATGAAGGGCAGGATCCACTGGAGGAGCCCGAGATGGCCTATGGTCCTCATGGGGAGCAGTTCATTGTTTCACAGCGCTCCTCCCAACCTTGGTATGAAATGCAAGGTGAAGCTGCCCGTACTGGCCTCCTTCATTGTCAGCATACCCATATTTCCAACTTTGGGGTCACTGGCCAGGTAAACAGATGAGCCCTTTTTCTTTTCCTTTGATGCCTTCATTATACTACTTTGCTCCTATATGACCGATGCCTTTGTTTGTAGCCTTTGCCATACATTATGTTTCGGGGTGGTTGGTTCGACCTCCAGTGCCTCATACTTTATCTCCCCCAGGTGGTGAAGGACCTGCTTGCCCAGGCTGGTTTTGGGGATTTCATCTCCTGCCCCACTGTGAGGGCCGACACGGCCTATTTGAAGGCCTTGATAGAGCGCTTTCGCCCCGAGACCATGACGTTTCATATGGCCATGGCTGAGATGACCCTTACACCCACAGACTGGTCCATGATTACTGGGGTTCGCATTAGAGGGGTACCAGTGATACCTGCCCGCACGCCTGATAGGGAGGAGGTGACTCGGCTGATAGGGGCCTACCCAACCTCCGGGAGGGTTCACGGTTTCGAAGTCAAGCTATCCTGGCTAGTTGGCTTGTTCAAGCCTCATGAGTTAGTGGATCTGGGCCAACCTGATGCGGCCATCTATCTCGAGCCAGAGTGTGCACTGATGCTGGCCCACATTTCTCTGCTGTTCCTCCTTGGCAAGACTCTCCTTTCAAATACCAGCGGAGGGCGGGTCTCATTGTCCCTTCTCAGTCTTATGGTGAACTGGGATACTGTACATCGGTTTGATTGGGGAGGTGCTGGTTACGCGGTGCTCATGTCTAGCCTGGTGCAAGCCGTTCTTGGGGACTCCAGCTCCGTTGTGGGCTTCTGGCCCGTGCTTGAGGTATTTTATCCTTTTGTCTCAATTCGTCCCCCTTTTTTTGGCATATCTATTTTTATTTGCTTGCTTTCTCAGGTATGGGGGTATCTGCATTTCCAACCTGGTCGCCCTCTGCTTCTCTCGAAAGTTCCCACGTTCCCCCTTATGAGCAATTGGCACGCGAACCACCGTCGGGACGTGGGTATGAAGCTCCTGGAGTTAGGGCTGCACTCTCAGTTTGATCTGTTGATCCCTAGGTAGGTATAACAATTTCTCTCTTCAAAAATTTGATAGCTCTTATATGTTGTGGGTTCTAACCAAATGTATAAATCCCTCCTTTTTGTTGAGCAGGTCATCCTTGATCCCTACGTCGGATCCCCCTTCTTGAACCTGGGTGCAGTGGGCCCTTCTCGCCTTTTGTTAGATCGACACATTGTTTTCTTATATGGGTCCTGGGCTAGGGCCTATTACTTATGGGAGAGGGTGGTTCATCAGTATCGACCTCTTTTTGCTGTGCCCCAAGCACCTCCAGCTGATGTATTGGCTCCTGAAGGTTCTACCGAAGTGCTTACTTCTCACTTTCTCCACCACGGGGTCCCCATTGATGATCTTCTCTTTCCTGGGGGATATCAGAAGTGGTATGAGTCTCTGCCCTATCATTCTCTGCTGCCCCGATTTGTGCCTGGTGCCAACTTTTTGGCTTTTGGTGGTCCGCGATCTCAGGTAATGTTCTTTCCTCTTCCTATTAGCAACCTTCCATATGATTACCTTAATTGCCCTACTATTTGAACAAAGATTGTTTCTGTCTATAGTTTGGACAGGATGATGATTCAGATGAGGGGGGTGAGGCAGCTATTCCTGATGAGGCTACCGGTGCTGGACCTTCCGACCCTTCCGGTGCTGGCGCTTTTGACAGTTCGCCAACAGAGGTCCAGGGGACTTTTAAGTGCTTGGACGATGCCTTTCTGTCGCGTATGTGTGCCGATGTGACCACGGCCTGGACCCCCCCTCAAAAGCCCATATATCATCAGGCGAAGGTGCACACCTCTCCAAATGGCCCTTCGAGTTCACTTCAATTGGCCCAAAGGGACCGTGCTACAATAAGCGTATCTAGATCTGTAGGCGCCCACCTAAATCGCCCACAAAATCAAAAAAAAAAGAGAAGAAGAAGAAAAATAAAAAGAAGAAGAAATAAAAATATATAACACTAGTTCTCAAAGGAGCGTTGCGATGACCATTTGTGCCACTCTGAGAACCGTGTTAAATCAATTCGGAATGATCGGGTCCGCCCAAAAGTTCTCAAACCCCGTTTCATGCAGGGACACTTTGTACCTGATCCGGCAGGCAAATGAATTTCATTCATCACCGGTCACTCCTGGGAGCACACACCTAGCCCAAAATCTTCCCCAGCAGGAGTCAAGGCCTGATCCGACAAGCGAACTAAAGACTTATTACTGAAATACTCACATCCTCAGGGTGTATCAACATGGCAAGTTAATCTACCCTAGGACACATGCAGCAAAAAGAAGAAAGAGAAAAAAAGAAAAGAAAAAAGAAGAAGAAGAAAAGAAAAAAGAAAAAATCCGGTGTAGGTTGACCCCACCTCCCAAGCATTCGCTCTGGTCATCCACCTTCGAATCTATGTTGACCAAGAGTGCCCCTGACTTCAGACCATTTGAAAAGTCTATTGTCAGTTGAAACTGACCCGTCAAAAATGAAATTACAACCAACCAAACTATGTGCAAACATACAGATCGAAGGGCTCATTCCCTTTTATTTCCTTTTACACAGGCTTAAAACCTGTATAGGCACGGTGTCCCTATTGAATGTACGCACTTGCGTCTGGGTATCCGTAGGATGGTCGTTTGTCCTCGTAAATTGTACCTTAGGGTCGAGGCTTCCGTTCACTCCTATTTGCTGCTTATCGCCCCTGATGGGTGTCTGTCTGTGCGTAGTTAGTAGGATGTGATTTCATTAGGGATGGAGGCTAAGATTGGCCATCTCTTTGAAGGGATGATTGGTCCTAGCCCGATCTTTTTTAGCTTTGTCTCAAGTTAAGGCACTCCGATTCATATAAATCAGGAGCACCTAACCACTGGAACGTGCACATCCCCAAGGTGTACCTATCCCCGGCATGGCACACACACTCTTAAAAGCGTATCAATTGGCATTTGATCCACTTAAAGAGTTGTGCAAGAATAAAATTGTCAGAGGTCCTTGAGCTTTGCTTAGAGGCTTCGAAACAAGAGAAAATTCAAAAAAAATGGGCATGCATTCCCAAGAAGTGTTGCGACATCAATATTCGCTCTAAAGTAACCTCGAGGTTGATGGGTTCGCCCAAAGACTCCGAGCCTTACCTAGGTAAGGGCACCTGTGGCCAATCCAATGGATCTGTCAATATCCCATAGGATTGGACACAGTTTGAAGGCCTTCGCTTTGTGTGGTTCGCATCATTTTTGAAGCATAGATCGATCACCCCGTTTTATAGAGCTGTCTGGTTCAGATTAATACTCAACATCACCAATCTATAATTTCCCTCAGGAAGTGGACGATATCCTGGCTAGCGGGCTTACACTTTTTGTGATCATCACAGTTATGCCCGATAATAATGTCATAATGCGCTTATATGCGAGTGCAGACGATATCTCGAAATGAGAGGGCTTACGTACACTCGCCATCACCAAGGATGTTTGAGAATTGAGTTGAATCAGGCGGACCCACCAAACGTTCCTTGGACCTCTTCGAATGTCTCTTGTCTTTGGCATCCGATCATTAGTGATCGAATACCAAAGAGGGGCATCTGTAGACACCCAAATTCGGCCCAAGGCCCGCTCAGTCTGTACTCAGAGAGGGATGTACCCCTGTGCTTCCGATGGCACCCCCTGAATCCTTAAGAACCTACCTAGACCATTAGGAATCACCCTAAAACCTTTAGATCCACTCCCCCAATCCTTATAAGTCATCCCTAAACCCTAGAATCCCTTCCCAGACCTAACTTAAACCCTTTTGAGTAGTTGATGAGATGAGAGCTACAGAATTTCACACAGACCACTACCAAGGATGAACTTTATACCATTAGAAAGAGGACATCTCCAGCTTTCCAACAAGCCAAAGATCACCCAATTTGGAGCTACGGTTCAAAAGTTATGGCTGTTCAAAGTCTCACATAAAATCATAGGACTTTTACTCAGGCGTGGATATTACATACGCCCAGCCATTTTTGCCCCAGATTAGTCAGGCGTATATATTATATACGCCTGCCTATTTTGGGGAAATTTGGTCGGGCGTATATAATATATACGCCCAGTATAGGTGGGACCCACCACGGGCTTCATCTTCTCAAAACTCCCCTGATTTTGGTGAAATTTACTGTTCCTAAACTGGGTGTATATAATATATACGCCCAGCTTAGCTACAGTAACTGTCATCAATAGCTCGAATTTCCTCCATCTGGTTTGACCCTTTGACCATCCCCTTGGTTGAGGTGGGTGTCTTAAGATTGGTTGCACTCCCTTTGAGCTTATTGACAACCCTTAAGTCACCTTTGGTCTCACCCCATCATCTGCCATTAAAATCAATTTCCCCAAAACCCTAGGACCTTGAAAACCTAGAAAACCTTAGATGGGGGATTACCTAATTGCTAAACCAATTAGCTCTTATGTAAGCCCCTAACCCACCTCTTCTCTATAAATAGAGAGGCCCCCCTCTTCCTTAAGGGTTGAAAATTTGGTTGATTAGAGAGCTTAAGAGAGAGAGAGTCCTAGTGAGAGAAAATGTCATTTATTTTCTAGAATTTCAGCAAGCTTAGATCACCTATTCCACTCCATTTCAACCATTATATCACCTTCTTTTAGCCAAAATCTATTCCCTAGCTTCACTCTACACTCCCTATATATCAAATCTTTGCATTAGAGTCCATTTCAATTCCATTTGAGCCATCGAAAGCACGCTAAAGCGACGGTCTTCCACAGTGCAACAAGGGCCTATGAGCTTCAGCTCACCCCTCTCTTCCCCTACCTTCTTGGTGCTTCCTCCGTCCAAGGATTCAAGCCGTTACACCGCCGAAATTTCGGTTTGGCTCAAAGCTTGATAGGACCGTATTGCCTTCGGGCAAGGGGAAACTCCACCCTTTTATTTTCATTTTTGGCCATAGATAGAGACCGCTACGTGCAGGTTGATTGGGTGCCTAAACCCTTCCCGATCGATAACCGAAGCCCCTACCCTAGAGCCTTTGGCAAAGACCAGTAAATCAGAGTCATATTTAGCACTTCGGTGCTCAAAATATTGATTTGAAGGTTTCCCGGGTCACCAAAGGCTCTAGGTGGCGACTCTACATTTCATCCAAAGCGAGCGCATCGCCGTGACTGGTTCGAGAGGATCCATGGTCGCACACCCACGGATACCACGTCATCCAAGGGTTTCCCATGGGTGCGTGAGCGTGCCCGACTGTGGGCTGCCCCAAGAGAAAAAGTAGGCTAAGCGAAACCCGTTCCTCCCTTGGGGAAGGAAAAATAAAAAATAATAAATGCATGGCCCGATGTGAGGGAAGCCACGCCACCCTGCTTTTTCAAGTGGGCGTATATATTACATACGCCGGGTAAAAGTTTTGAAAATTTTCCTGGGCGTATATAATATATACGCCGAGTGGAAAATGCTCAGTTTTTACCTGGGCATATATAATATATATGCCAGCCATAATTTGTTCAGTTTTTGCTCGGGCGTATAAAATATACATGCCTCGTATAACTGGGCTCGACGGGTCCCTTATAATCCGCGCCCAGCCCTCTTTGCCTCACTATTCACCCAGGCTTTACCTTTTTGCCCCTCCTTTTTCTTTTCTCTTTCTTCCCTTTTTTCTTTGACAAGTGGGTCCATCGCCCTACATTGACTGAGCTTTATATATAGAACATCTTTGTATGTATATGGACCCGCTTCCCAGCCCAAATTCTCATACGAGGGATGGGGTTCGTGTACTTCCATGTTTAGACTTGGGGCCTAGTTTTTGGCAAAAGTGGTGCGCTAGCTTGGCTGAGGGCGAGCTCACTGTTCTGGATCGCCTCGAGTTATCCCGCCTTTCCTCTCTCCTTGTTGTTCCTCTATTGCCTGATCTCCTACAGGCGGCTTTGGCGTCATGGGACTATAGGGCTCATGTCTTTAGATTTGGGTCCAGGGAGCTCACCCCAACCTTAGAGGAGCTAGCCTCTATAACCGGCTTGAGGATGCATTGGGGGCTTGCCAAAGTGGTGCCCAAACAACGGTATGTAAAGGCAGTCTACGCGGTTCTTGGTTTGAAAAAGGGTGGGTATGAGAAGGGCTTCGCCGGCGAGCCCACTAGGTGCTCGGTGAAATTCCTGAGAGAACTTTTTGGTGACTAGAGTCTCCGAAAGTTGCTTGTCCGGGATCCTTTCAATGTAAAGGCCTTTTCCCTTTATTTGCTATTGGAAGTTCTCTTCTTTAATGGGGGTGAGACATTTTCCTTCGGGTTATGCAATGTCTTGACCGAATTGGAGGGAGGCCGTTCACTGGTACACCTAGTCTTGGCTGAGATTTATCGGGGCTGGATGCCTCAGCCTCAGGCCGGGTTGGGATTCTTCGCGGGAGTCCACTCCTCATTCAAATTTGGCTAGGAGAGCATTTGGATATCATGGGGCCTGTGCCGAGATTCTACTTGGTAAGAGGGGATGTGGCTCGGGGCTTTCTGACCTGCTGCTTGAGGCTGCCCCATGGGAGCATCGAGGAACTGAGCCTGTGGCTATCTGATGCAGAGTTGATCTGGCAACTTCCCTGGTTGGACGGCACCTTTCCGATTGTCCGCTCTCGGGATTGTGAGGGTATCACGCTTTTGGGGTTGACTGGTAGTACCTACTATTTCCCATCTCGAGTGCTTCGTCAATTCGGATATACCCAACACGTGCCGTGCACTGTGAGGCCACCTTTATGTTCCCTAATATTCTCTCAGGGTTCTCTCAGTGACCTAGATTGCATAGCATCCATTTGGGAGACCCGCCAATCGGTGCACATGTGTAGCTTGGTTCAGGGGGGCGTCCTCTCTTCTGATTACGAGGTTTGGCTGACATCTGAGAGCTTACTTGCCCCTAACCCGGTTTTGGTAGATGCGATAGAGACGAGACCCTGGCCATTCAAGGAAACGATGCTCCAGACTAGAATTGAGTCTCTTTCTGTAGAGAAGCTGGCTTTGACTGAGGCTTTGGGGAAGGAGAGGGCCAGAGCCGAGATGGTGGAGGTGAGTCACACCGAGAGTGAGGTTCTTGGTTGACTGGCTTTAATCGAGTCTCATGGTCTGGTGACGCTTCAGACGTAAGAGTCTTCATGGTAGGTGGTTGACTGATCGAAATGCCCATGAGGACTCTCTTCTCACAAAGAATAGTGCCCTGAAGTGTGGTTCCTGCCCCTGACCTGTTCCTACACATACCATAGATCATATACACAGAGGGGGGGCTGATGCCCCTTAACAAAGATTTCCTTCCTTTTTTTTGGGTTATTTCTTTTTTGTTTGTTTTATACTTGTACAGAAGGCAGAAAGTAGAAAGGTGTCATGTTGTTATCTTTTTGGGACGGGACACTTCATACGTGATGCTTGTAAGAAAAGAAAAGAAATCTGCTATCTACACATATATATATATTTTTTGGTATTCGAATTTTCTTCCATACGTCTTGCAACGTAAGGTTTTTTTATGGAAAAGGAAAATCTATTATTATTTTTTTTTCTTTTCAAAATTTTCTCCTACACAGGGTGAGGCTTTTTATGGGAAAGGAAAATTCATTATCGTTTTTGAAAAAAAAATTCTTTCACAATGTGAGGCTTTTTATGGGAAAGGAAAATCTATTATCTTTTTTGAAAATTTTCTCCTTCACAGTGTGAGGCTTTTTATGAGAAAGGAAAATCCATTATCTTTTTTGAAATTTTCTCCTTCACAGTGATGTCGGTATTTTCAAGGCCAACTGGTGGGTCCTTTTTTGAGCATGTCAAACCCTATTTATGAGGCTCCAGTTTTCCTTTTTAAACATGGATAGGTTAGCTTCCCCGAGATTGATTGGTCTTCTGCCTTTACCTTTGGTCATGTGTCAGACGATGCGGTAGAGATGACACACTTGATCGGGATCCGATCCAATTTTGACATGAGCGGCCCACCAAAGGGGAGAAGAGGCTCAAGGGGTCCAGACTAAAATAGGTGAGCCAGAACAGATCCTCTCCTAATCTCTCTTTTCTTGACATTTTTACTCACAGCGCCCAAGACTGGTTTTCGCCATGCCTGTCATCCCTATTTTTACTCGTAGCGCCCTTTCGGGTTTTCACTACGTCCATGGGTCTGCTCTCTTAACCCAAGTGCCTTTTCAGGTTTTCACCTGGTCCACGTGAGTTCGCTGTTTTTACCCGCGGTGCCCTTGCAGGTTTTCACCACGTCCATCTTGCTTTGAACTCAAATTAATTTTCTTTCTTTTTTTTTCTTCTTTTTTTTTAGAACCAAAAAGCCACGACATGGACAAAGATTCTGTCATAACCTGCTTGATGGGGTTCTGGTGTCGTCTCACGACTTGGCTCATGTTGACTTAACAGATAATATGACTGCTTGCAAACCTACAAAGAGGGCTTCCTTCAGGGTGTAGCTTGGCTATAGGTAGGGTTAGAATTTGAATGTGTGTTGGGTTAAAAGGGTTTCCTTGCTATGGCTTCAATTTTCCCAAAATACTTTTCTTCCTTGGGGGTTTCTACTGTACATGTCCCGTGATTCTTCTACATACACATTTTTTGTTATTCTTTTTCCTCTATTTGAGACAAAAAAATTTTGAGGTTTTACTTTTCTCAATTTTTTTTGGATTTGATAGTAACTCTATACTCATGTATTTTTCCTCTCTCCCTCTTTTTTGGTATATGTACACGTATATTGTTTTTGGGGAAAGGGTTTATTGAAAGAAAGGCCCGGGCTCAAATGGGGTAGCAAAGGATATCATCATTTTTAGGGATGCTTTTGGGCTACTGTGCTTGGAATGAAGGCCTCTTTTGGATGATTCTTAAGCAGTCACGTATCTGTTTCATCAATACCTACCTTATCATGATAGACTATGAGTAGAACCGTCGGACATATCCAGCGTTGATAGGCTCAGGAAGATGATCTCCGTCCATGGTGGCGAGGCGGATGGCGTATCCCGGCAGCACCTCTCAAATGATGTAAGTGTTAAGAACTGGAAAATACCATTTTCCACCCCTTAACCTGGGCCTTGATAGACCTTTGAGAGAACTAAATAAGTGTTTTAAGTGTTTATTTTACAGCTAACAATAAAGGCAGGCTTAACCCTGAAAATAGCTTAAAAGTGCCAAAAGGATGATGACCCATCATGATCTGGAGGAAGAAGGAGAAGGGATAGCCTCACTGGCTGTCAAAATGCCTAAACTAAATAAGACAAAGGCCTGGTTTCAACCAGGAAATAGTTTGGAGCTATTCGAATGGAAGAATGCACTACAGAATGCTATTTGAAAGGATTCCTGATCTATTCGAAAAGAACCTAAATACTACGAAAAGAACTAAAGCTCCAGGCTTGGTTTTTGAAGAGCACCTGAAATCTATTCGAAAGGAACCAAACTTGCTGATGATCATTTCGAAAAGAAGAAAACTCCTTGCGAATAGTACCAGTTCTGTGCGAATAGAGCTCCAGAAGTTACATTTCATTTCGAAAAGGCCCCCAATCTGTGCGAAATTGTATTCTAAAGATTCCCAGCATCTGTAAGGGCATTTTAATAATCTCTACATGTGCCCCAATGCATTTAAAAACTCAGGGGCATTTTGGAAGATTCTGAGCACGAACTAGAGGCATATTCCACTCCATGTGAACACCCAAAGATGAAATTACTTGGCGGGAACTTCTAGAAGCTCAAACAGATTTTTGAATTACCTAACAGAATTTGATGTTTCTGTCCCCTGATTGGCTGAACCAGATCAAGCAGTTCTGATTGGCCAGAACAGATTTGGATCCTTGTGCTCGACTCCCATTAGTTGATATGGATCTAACCAATTCTGATTGGTTGATGCACATCTGAGCTGGACTTGGGGAAAACTATAAATAGACGAACTATTTGCCCAATTTGGGCATCCAGAATTTGAGTTTCATTCCTGCTGCCCCATGGTCCAATTCAGATCAAGATAGCTTGTCTGAAACCTCTGTAATAGCCTAGCCTTTGTCTATAACTGAGAACTGTGAGATACTTGTGTAATTCAAGTGAGAATTGTATTCCAGACTACAAATCTAAGAGTTGTTGTAAGCTGTGTTCAGTAATTGTAATGGTGGATTTGAAAAGGTTGTTTTCAGTAGTACATTCTCAATCAGATTCATGCTTTGAGGGTTCATTGTGATCTCCTCACTCATTAGTTTCCTTTAGATTTGCTATTTTTAAGCAATTTCCCTTAATTCACTATCCCTATGAGAATCTGTGTTTGTAACCTGGTTCTTACAGCATTTGTAGTGGTGCTTATGTTTTGAATCAAGACTTTGATTTGAAGAAAGAAACTATTGGATGATCTGTGTCCATGACAGTGGACATATCATAGCCATAAGCTCAACTCAATTCTAATCCTTGAATTGGATTATTTTCTCTTACATCTGAGCTGGTAGCCAGATGAAGATTTGATACTTTCTCAACTGTGTTACACTATTTCTCATTCTGCAATTAACTACTAAGCTTAAGCTAGCTATTATTTCTCCATTCTTATTAATTTTGCATCCAATTCCCCCAACTCGAATCTGGATCACTTAGATTAAATTTTACTTTTAGATAATTTAGTTAATGTGACAAATTCAACCTCTCATCTTACTTGCTTTGTAGATAGGATTAGAGGCCAGATCTGGTAGCTCATATCTTGAGGTTTACCATACATTTTAAATCAATTCTTTGTGGATGATCTTTTACTCACTTACATTTAAAACTTGCTATAATTGGCCCTGATCTTGCAGGCTAATTGATTTCTCTCTGTGCTGATATTTCCTTTTTTTTTAGTTTTCCAATTTCAGTATAGTCCATATTTTGAAAAATCTATTTTCAAAATACAAATAAATCATGCACACTTATGAAGACAATAGTAAGGCCCTTCCCAGTTTGGCTTAAATTTTCCTCTTGGATCGGCATGGAGGGAAGGGAAGATCTTCTTCAGTACATTGTCTCCTACCTTTAGATCTCAACTGCGGACACGTTTATTATAAGCGTGTGCAATTCTCCCCTAGTAAACTTGAGTGTGACATAAGGCTAGGAGTCTCTTCTCGTCCGATAACTTTAACTATTCAAAGCGGAATCTCTCTCTCTCTGCTTTGGGTAAGCCTGATTCCATGAGGATTCGAAGCGAGGGTACTTCAACCTCCACCGGGAGGACGGCCTCAGTTCCATACACAAGGGAGAATGGTGTTGCCCCTATAGCGGTACGGATCGACATTCTGTAGGCCCAAAGCGCGAAGGGTAACTGCTCACTCCAATCTCTGTAAGTGACTACCATTTTCTCAAGAATGCGGATCAGAGTTTTGTTGGCCGCCTCCACGGCTCCATTAGTTTTAGGCCTATAAGGGGATGAGCGATGGTGCTTAATCTTGTACTGCTTGGAGAAGTCTCGGATGCGCTTATTCACGAAATTAGTGCAATTATCAGTGATGATATCATTGGGTACTCTAAATCGACACACGATATTGTTTTTGAGAAACTTCTCAACATGACTGGCTGTGATATTGGCATAGGATGCCGCTTCTGCCCACTTGGTGAAGTATTCAATGGCGACGAGGATGAACCAATGTTCGTTTGATGCTTTCGGATTAATCATTCCGACAACGTCAAGGCCCAGGTAGCGAATGGCCAAGGAGTGGTCATGCAGTGAAGATCAATGGCGGGAGCGTGTATCAGACTGGAGTGTTCCTGACACTTGTAGCATTTTTAAATGTGTTTACAACAATCTGATTCCATGGTGGTCCAAAAGTATCCCTGCCGTAGGATTTTCTTAGCAAGCATGTGACCGCTGACGTGGGCTTCGCATATGCCCTCATGGATTTCTTTCATAATACTATCTGCTTTAGTTTCAGTGAGGCACCTGAGTAAGATGTTATTGTATGATCGCTTGTAGAGGCATTCCCCGCAAATGACGTAACCTTCCGTTAAACGTTGAATGGTTCGTCAGTCTGTCTTGGATGTACCCTCTGGGAAAGTTAGGGTCTTGAGGAAATTCTTGATATCTGAGAACCAAGGTGGCTCATCATCAGGCTTTGTAGGTTCCTCAATCTAGAGGTAGAAGGCCGGCTCATTCCTCTGCTCGATCATGATCGGCTTCATCTCAACACCATAGGGGATTTCAATCATTGACACCAAAGTTGCTAATGCGTCGGCAAAGCGATTCCTTATTCGGGGGACGTATGAGAAAGTCACATCTTGGAAGCAAGCTATTAGATCCTCGAGGTGTTCATGATAGGGGATCAGTTTTTCATTTTTTTTCTTTCGTCTTCCAGTCACCATTCGTCTGACATATGATTAACTATGAATCGCCAAAAATTCGAAGGTGAGTTACATTCAGATTGGGAGCTGCCTGTAGACCGGCAGCACAAGCTTCGTACTCAGCCATATTGTTAGTGCAAGGGAAGTTGAGCTTGATGGAGATCGGTACATGGGATCCTCTTAGTGAAATCAGGATGGCACCAACTCCTTGGCCTTCGACATGCGATGCTCCGTCAAAGTGCATTACCCATGATTCCTCTGCTTCTTCTGTATCATCTTCTGTCACGAACAGGATGTCTTCATCAGGGAATTTAGTCCTTAGAGGCTCATAGTCAGGCAGAGGGTTCTCAGCAAGATGATCGGCGAGCGCCTGCCCCTTGATCAATTTCTGAGTGACGAATGTGATGTCAAATTCAGATAACAAAAGTTGTCATCATGCCGTTCGGCCAATGAGAGCAGGTTTCTCGAATAGGTACTTCAACGGATCCATCCGCGCTAGAAGTAGAACGGCTTGGGGTAATTGGTAATGTCAAAACCTTTGAGTAGCCCATACCAGCGCCAGGCACGCCTTCTCCAGATGAGTGTAGCGCGTCTCATAATCAGTGAACTTCTTACTCAGGTAGTAGATGGCCTGCTCTCTTCTTCCTGTCTCATCGTGTTGCCCTAACACGCAACCCATGGAAAACTCTGTCATGGACAAGTACATTATCAAGGGCCTATCAGGTACAGGTGGTACCAATACTGGAGGATTTAGGAGGTAACCCTTGATCTTGTCAAATGCAGCTTGGCAGTCATCATTCCACTCAACTGGTGAATCCTTTCTTAGTAGTTTGAAGATCGGTGCACATATCGAAGTTAACTGTGCGACGAACCGACTGATGTACTGGATTCTGCCTAAAAATCCTTTCACCTCTTTCTCTGTAGACGGTGGTGGCATCTCAGTTATGGCCTTGATCTTGGTCGAATCGACCTCGATGCCTCTCCTACTGACAATGAAACCTAATAGTTTTCCTGACATAGCACTGAATGCGCACTTTTGGGGATTCAATCGCAGCCTGTACTTTCTCAACCTCTCGAATAGCTTTTGAAGGTTTACCAAGTGGTCGTCCTTTTCCGACGATTTGGCAATCATATCATCGATATACACTTCGATCTCTCGGTGCATCATGTCATGGAATAAGGCCGTCATTGCTCTCTGGTAGGTTGCCCCAGCATTCTTGAGCCCGAATGGCATCACCTTATAGCAGAAGGTTCCCTAGGGAGTGATGAATGCGGTCTTCTCTCGATCGGCCTCTGCTATCTTAATCTGATTGTAGCCCGAGAACCCGTCCATGAAAGAAAGCATCCCGTGCTTAGCAGTATTATCGAACAAGATGTCGATGTGGGGTAATGGATAGTCATCCTTAAGGCTTGCCCTATTGAGATTTCGAAAATCAATGCACATTCGAACCTTTCCGCCTTTCTTTGGTGCGGGGACGATATTGGCCAGCCATTGTGGATACTTGGATACCATGAAGAAACCCGCATCATACTGCTTGATGACCTCATCTTTGACCTTCAACATCCACTCAGGTCAGAGACGTCTCAGCTTCTGTTTAACCGGCTTGGAATCAGGGTAGAGTGGCAACTCATGTTCAACCAGATTGGTATCCAGACCAGGCATGTCCTCATACGACCATGCGAAGACATCTTGGTATGACCGGAGGAAGTCTATCATACCCTTTCTCTTTGCAAGGGACAGCGATGTTCTAATTTTGGTGATTCTAGGGGCCTCTTCGGTGCCCAAATTGACGTCCTTTGTCTCTTCGACGATCGGGGTAGGGCCATGCTCAAAATTGGCAAATTGCTTGAGGAGCTCATTGGGGAGCTCATCGACTTGGCCTTCCTCGTCCAGACGCGTGACTCCTACCTCTTCTCGTATTTCTACAGGGAAGGGGTCGGCTTCACGTGGGACGGGTATCACGACATCATTTTCAATTTTATTGGGAATTTTAAAGGATAATATTTTTAGAATTGGTATTTTTTCTATTTTTATGGTTTTTCGCAAATTTTCGGAGGTTAGCCCCTGGCGCGGTGGATCTCTATATATACAGGGTAGAGTGTCCCAAAGGCTAACCTCACTTCTTACAGGTTTTTTTTGGAGAGTCGGTGCCGTATTTGCAGCATTTGGTGGCTCCCAGGAGTTGGGGCAAAGATGCCCAGTTACTTACCTGCGGGGCTTGGCCTTTGCCCTTTTGGTTGGAAATGACATCGGTAGGCTCTTGCAGTTCCCCCCTCAGCATGTTTATGGAGGGATCCTCTGAGACCCTATCCTCTATGGTTAGGATGGGCCCAAAGTGGCCCGTGCTAGAGTGAAAGGTGGACCGGGGGACTTCTTCCTCAAATAAGGAGAGGGCGGCTAAGTCCACCTCGAGGTCTAGGGGGGTGATGTAAGGGTTTGTACGATGGGAGGAAACAGGCTTGTGCGGGGTTATCCTTGTCTCCCCATTCAGATCAATCTTTACCACCCCGGCGCTCACAAAGGTTTGACGGATGTGGGTCGAGTGGGAGTTTTTTCTTCCAGGTTGACTCCTCTGGCTCTGCGACTGCTACGGCTCTTATCTTTTCCTTAGCCTCTCTGACTTCTTCTTTAAGGGGCCTATAGCCCAGGCCAAATCTGGTTTGCTGCCCCTTAGCCCTGACGGGGTCTCTTCTTCCTTGAAGGCGTGGGCCCAAACCTTTCCCTTTTTGGTGGCTCCATTTGTGGAGCATGAACACTGCTGCATCCATTCCTACCCTAGTTTTGGCAGGGGTTTTCTCAGGAAACTCAAGGGTAACGGCGAAAAAGTCACACTCAAATCGATGGAGATCGGTGTCCTCTGTTGTATGCGGCATGTCAAGCACTTTCGGATTCTCAATATGCAGAGCGCTCCGCTCCCACCTACGATGGTGACGATTCTTCTGCCTGAGATGAATGGGAGTTTTTACTGTAGAGTTGATGGTATTGCCCCGATCTCATGCAACCACGGCCGGCCCAATAGTAAATTAAATGTAAACTTGATGTCCATCACCTGGAAGGGGAGAGTGAAGGTTTGCGACCTAATGATCAGGTCGAGGTCTACTTCTCTTATGATTTCTCTTCGGGTGTTGTCGAATCCCCTAGCGCTTGTTATTGAAGGCCGAAAGGTGTTGGGGTTCACACTGATTTTGATTATTGTCCTTAGAGGGCATACGTTCAATGCCGACCCGTTGTCTATTAAGACCAATGACACCACCAGGTTCCCTACTTCCACTGTTATATTCAAGGACTTAGAGTGGTTGTTTCCCTCGAGCTGCAAATCCGCATCAGTGAATGAGATGGCATTTGGGGCCAATACTTGCCCAATTATTTCTCCCACCTCGTCTGGGGTTATGTGGGCAGAAACATGTGCGTCTTTGAGTGCTCCCATTAAGGCTTGAAAGTGGAGCGGGGACATGATTAACAAATCCCAGACAGTAATATGGGTCAGGGTCCTCTTGAGCTGTGTTTCCAACACATGCTCTCTGGCCATTTTCTCAAAGGGGTTCCCTGCGGCCTACTCTTTCTTCTTCTCTTCTCCTCTAACGGCCCTCGATTCTTCTGGCTGTGTAGAAATCTTGCCTGATCGGGTGATAAATTTGACCGTCTCTTCTCGGTTGCGATCAGCATTCATGTCCGTCTGCTCGTAACTTTACGGCACTTGATGCAGGTCATAGGCGGGTTTCGGGATGAGGAAGGGAGTGCATGGTGATTCTAGGGTGGATTGGACTGGGTATGTCGAATTCTCGGGCCTAACCAGGTTGATTCCGATAGGGGGCGGAAGGGTATTGGTGGGAATTAGCAAAGTTGGATTTGAGGGTGTAGAGTGGGTTTGTGCAGGCGTTATCGGGGTGTGGTGCGGGTGATAAGGGGAGTGGGTGAGGGGTTGTTTGTTTGGGTGGGGTGGAGTTGGATTGGGGGCGAAATGGTGAAGGGATGGTGGGGGTGTGAATGGGATGGGGTGACTGGGAAACGTCGGAGGTGCAGGTGGAGCGGGGTGATAGGGGTGTGACGGGGTAGCAGATGGAACAGGGGGTACTGATATGAAGGGTTTGTAACTAGGGTGGCATGGTGGGGTGATGATGAGTTCGTGGATGAAACAGGGTAAATCGGGGATGATGGAGTTGTGCATGGGGCAGGGTGACTGGGATATGACGGGGTAGTGGATGGAGTAGGGGGTATGGGTATGAAGGGTTTGTATATGGGGTGGCATGGTGGGGCGATGGTGTGTTCATGGATGAAACGAGATAGATTGGGGATGATGGAGGTGTGCATGGAGCGGGGGAATTTGGGAATGGTAGAGTTGTGTATTGGGCTAGATGATTTGGGGATGGCAGGGTGGTATACTAGGTGTTGGGATTTGGGGGTGTGTATGGGGCAGGATAGTATGGGGATGGTGGAGTTATGTGTGGCGTGGGGTGATTTGGGTGTGACGAAGAGGTATATGGGGTGAATTGGGAGTGAAGCGGATATGTGTATGATTGTGGCGGGGTTGTGCCCGTTTGGATTTGATTGGCGAGAGCGGGAGTGGAAAAATATTGCCCTAAATCTAAGGGCTCCTTCTGGTATACCGGGGTGGGGAAGTAATCGGCTAAGTACAGCAGCTCAATTACCCCCACAAATGGTTCGTCCTTATTTATCCTAGGAAATGAGAACTCCTCTTGATTACTGATGTAATCCGAGGGGTCAAACTCTTCTTCTTCCTCTTCTACCCAATGGATGTTAAGCTTGGGGCCTCCTGGGTGCGGTGTCAGAGGGGTCTGATGGATGTTCTGATTCTGCCCTTGAGGAAGTGGTGGGAGAATAAATTTTCCCACCTCTATTATATCTTGGACCACGTGCTTTAGTGGGAAGCACCGGTCCGTCGGGTGACCCGGCCCTTGGTGGAAGTTACAATGCAAGTTCGGGTCATAGTTTCTCAGGAATGGATTGGGTGGGGGGCGAGGCTGGAGTAAATTGACCAGACCCTTTTGTAGCAATACTGGAAATAGGACACTTAAAGATTATCCAAATGGCATGAACACCAGTTCGAATCGTGCTCTCATCTGTTCCTAGGTAAATGGGGCTATCGGTCCATTATTCGGCCTTGGTGCTTGCTCAAAACGGGCTAGGGGTGGTTGTGCAGCCTAGAGCTATATCTCAGGGGCATTGGTATTGGTCTGGAGGTAAACGATGTTATGTACCTCTGTGCTTGGTCTTCTTTCGATTCTTGGTTCGACAACTTTTTGAACCCCGGTGGCCCCGTTGCTCATGCTCTTTCCCAACCTGCCCTCTCTAACGGTGTCTTCGCAACGATTGGCATTTCGGACCAAATCAGCAAAACTGGACTGTTGCTGATATACCAAAAATTCTGCGATGACTGGGAGAGCTCCCTTGGTTATCAATTCAATCTGCTCATCATTAGGAATCTAGTGGGTCACTTGGGCAGCCAATGCCCTCCACCTTCCTAAGTAGGCACTAAAAATTTCATCATGCCTTTGCTTCAAACGGGCAAGATCTGACTTCCTTGGCTCTATGTCCATGTTATAGACATACTGTTCTTGGAATAAGTGTGTCAGATCTTTCCAAGTTTTTATCATGGATGGTTCTAGGGACGTGAACCATCTCAGTGCTGGGCCCGTTAGACTCTTTTGGAACACTTTGATGAGGAGTCGTTCATCTCTGTCGTACTAACACATATCCCCACAGTAAGATTTTAAGTGGGCGATGGGGTTTCCAGTGCCATTATATTAATCGAATAATGGCATCTTAAATTTTTGTGGTAGGGGGACATCCGAGAACAGACACAAGTCTGAAAAGTCTGTCGAATGCAGTTCTAGCCCTCCCATCTTCATCAGCTGCTTCTATATTCTTTCTATCTGTTCTCTCAGCTGCTCTGATTCTTTTGAGCCTGTAGCTGGGACTGCTTCCCCGTGATTTGGCTCGGCCCTGGGTGTGACAATGATGGGCCTGGGGGGGCCGAAGTTGGCAGCTCCTCCACTGTTGCAGATCTCGTCCTCGTACTGTTGGTCATTGTACTGATGAGCGCCGAGGTCTGCTATTTGGACCTTGGGGGTGATGGGATGGACGACTTGGTCGGGCCACAAGGCTTGTAGGGGATGGGAGGGAGTGAATGGATGAGTGGTTTATGGATGAATGATGTGCCGAGCTGGGTGTATATTCTGGGGGTGTGGTTGATGTGGTGGGATGCTGTAGGCGTGGTTTTGAGGCATGGGGTGGATCGGATTTTTCGTTGGAGGTGGGATGGGGACGTAAGGAGTATAGGTGAATGAAGGGTACTGGTGAAGGGGTAAGGGGTTTGTGAAGAGGCCTTGATGAGTGTGGGTGGATGGGCCTTGGGTTTAGGCTCGATGGTTTTGGAAAGCTTGGGTTGATGGGCCATGAGCCTGGGTGTGGGGGTTGGTATGGTTTTGGGCCAATGGGCTCCGTTGGGTTTGGGCTAATGGGCCATGTGGGTATTGGGTGTGGGATGATGGGTCTTGGGCCTGGGGTTGATAAGTATGGGTCCAAGGGCCTTGGGGGGTTGGAGTTGGGCCTGGGCCTGAGTCTGGTGGGTCTGGGCCTGGGCCCATGGGCCTTGAGGATTTTGGGCCTGGGTTTGGGTTTGATGGGTTTGGGCTTGGGTTTGATAGGTATGGGTCCAAGGGCCCTGGGGGCTTGGAGCTGGGCCTGGGTCTGATGGGCTTGAACCTGGGCCTGAGTCTAGTGGGTCTGGGCTTGGGCCCATGGGCCTTGGGGGTTTTTAGCTTGGGTCTGGGTTTGATGGGTTTGGGCCTGCGCCCATGGGCCTTGAGGGCTTTAGGCCTGGGTCTGATGGGTCTGGTGGGCTTGGGCTTGGGCCTGAGCTTGGGTTTGGGCTTAGGCCCATGGTTCTAAAGACATTTGGGCTTGGGCCCATGGATTCGTGTGGCTTTGGTCCTGAGATGAGTGGGCTTGGGCTTGGGCTTGGGTATGTTGGGCTTGGGCCTAGGCCTGAAATTGAGGTGGGGGATCTTGGATGGTATGAATGATGGGTGGTTTGGGATGGTCATGGGGGAACGGGGTATGGAAGTTTTGGATACCTAGATGTGGGGTTTGGAATGTAGGACTCCGAGAGGTAGCCCACAGGGCATACATCATTCTCATGTCCTCCATTGAGGGCATGGATTCAGGTGTGAGATTGGAGGGTGATGGCCCATTCAAGGATGGAGGGGGTTGGGTGAAGTTGGACATGACTCGGGTATGAATGATTGTGCTTGGAGGGTGTGGATGTATGGCTAAGGAAGATGGTGAGCCACTGGTCACACCGTGGGCAAAGTTGGGCATGACCTGGGTAACTGGGGGGGTATGTAGGGATGTGGAGGGGCCATGTGATGTGGAGGGCATGTGAGATTAGGTGAGTGAGATATAGGATATAGGAGGCATGGATGATGAGGCGGATGGGATGTGGGAGGTAGGCGGGGGATGGGGCTCCCGATGGGGTCTTTGGGAGTAGGGAGGTGCGGTAAGGGTGTATGGATGGGAGATGGGGATGTATGGGTCGATTGGGAAATGAGGTGTTTCAGTAGAGGATGAGATGGGGGTATGTTGGGAAAATGTAAGGGCGGGGGATGGGGTGGATGCGAACACGGGTGCCCCAAATGGACCCGTGACCTCGAACAGGGTTTGGGTGAAGGTGTTGGAGATCGAATCTTCTCCTATATGGGAATGGGATGGGGATGATGGCGGGGATGTATCGGCGCTCGACATGATCTGTTGACGAGTGTTGTACTGATGCCTTGGGTAAGGGTTAAACACTTTCCTAGTTCTTCCTCTACGGGTTGGGTTTGAGGTCGCCGTAGTAGCGGTCGCACCGAAAGTGTGCGTATATACGGATTTTTTATTTTTTTATATATTTATTTTTTTAGATTTTTCAAATGAAAATTATCTCCCCTATTTAAATGAATGATGATCTGGCGCCCTAGAAAAATTTCTGTCTCGAGTGATATATGCACCTTTAGTAGGCCCCACGGCGGGATCCGACACAGTTCGGAAGAAGCGAAAGGGAACCCTTTCGTTCTATTGAAGGTGAGGGAATCCATGCAAACGCCCCGATCTCCCGGAGTAAATCAATGAGAAGTCGCCTTCTTTTGACTGGGCGGGGGCATATTGGGCGTTACAGAATGCGAGAGGCTACTGTGGGCACTAATACAGCTAATCGGGGAACTTGGGTGGTGGATTGGGCCTCAGATCGGGCTGCTTGAACCCAGTATATACTGGGCGTATATATTATATATGCCTAACCAAAATTAAACAGATTTGGCTAGGAGTATATATTATATACGCCTGGCTTAAATCTGAGGATTTTGGCTGGGCGTATATATTATATACGCCTGAGTATTTCTAGGGAATTTTAGCTAGGCGTATATATTATATACGCTTGGCAGAGACAGATTACATGTCGCTTGTTTTTGACAAGAACAAAGAAGCCCGGATGGGTCTTTTGACTGGTTTTTGGGAGGATGCTCCGGGGATCACCAGATATGTTATCGGGTTCCTCTTTTCCACTTCCTAAGGATGCATGACTGAATTTAGGCTGTCTATGCTCTCACCATTGTGAGTTTTACGGCTTGAACGGAATTGGCAACCCAACCGATATACCTCCGGCGCAAGCGCCTTCCCAGGTACTGGAAGGGGTGGTTCTTTTCAGGATCATCACCACTAGGGCTGCCGCCTTACTAGGAACCGGGTAAGTTATATCTGTGCCTAAACCCCCCGAAAACTACCCAAAACACGTAAAAACAGATTTGATTATGTCCCCACACTGTTGGTTCACTTTTAATTACAGATTTTTAAAGGGGAGTGAATTTAAGTCCAAAATCGGGTCGGGGATGACAAGCCTGTGCCGCCTCAATGGGCCGGCGTTCAATGGTGAGATATAATGACTGAAACAAAGAGCGCACGTAGGCCCACCAAACGGCTAAGGCGGCTTAAATGACAGAATAGTAAAAAACTGAAATTTAAATGCGTAAGTAGGCCCGCCAATCGGCTAAGGCACTTAAAGGATTGAATCGTAGGGGTGAGTATGTTAGTAAAAACAACAAAAATAAAGGAAAATAACATAAAATCAAAACAAAAAAATAGCCATGGTTAGTAAAAAATAAAATAAAAAGAAAGGCCAACAAGAGGGGAAGCGCTAGGGTGACATCCCCAGCAGAGTCGCCATCTGTGTGACCATGGATCCTCTCGAACCCGTCGCGGCGATGCCCACGCGGTGGAATAAAATATAGAGTCGCCACCCGAAGCTTTTGGTGACCCGGGAAACCTTTAAATCAATATTTTGAGCACCGAAGTGCTAAATATGACTCTGGTTTACCGGTCTTTGCCAAAGGCTCTAGGGTAGGGGCTTCGATTATCGATCGGGAAGAGTTTAGGCACCCGATCAACCCACACGTAGCGGTCTCTATCTATGGCCAAAATAAAAATAAATGGGCGGAGCTTCCCCTTGCCCGAAGGTAATACGGTCCTATCAAGCTTTGAGCCAAATTAAAATTTCGGCGTCATAACGGCTTGAATCATTGGACGGAGGAAATACCAAGAAGGTATAGCAAGAGAGGGGTGAGCCGGAGCTCACGGGCCCTTATTGCACCATGGAAGACCTTCGCTTCAGCGTGCTCCCGATGGCTTCAAATGGCTTAAACGGTAGAGGAATAAGTTCTAATGCTAGGATTCGGTAGATAGGAAGGGTAGGATGGATCTAGGGACTAAGCTTGACTAAAGAGGGGTGATCTAATGGTTGAAAAGGGTTGCAAATGATGAACTAAGCATGCTAGAATTCTGGTTGAAGAAGGCAAAATAATATATGTTTTTCTCTCACTAGGGCTCTCTCTCTTAAGCTTAACTCTCAACCTTAATTTTTCAACCCCTTTGGGAAGAGGGGGGCCTCTCTATTTATAGAGAAGAGGTGGGTTAGAGGGTTACTTAAGAGATAATTGGTTTAGCAATTACGTAATCCTCCATCTAAGGTTTTCTACGTTTTTAGGGTCCTAGGGGTTTGGGAAACTGGTATCAATGGCAGATGATGGGGTGAGACCATGGGTGACTTAAGGGTTGCCAATAAGCTCAAAGGGGGTGCAACCAACCTTTAGACACCCACCTCAACCAAGGGGATGGTCAAAAGGTTAAATCAGATGGAGGAAATTCGAGCATTTGATGACAGTTACTGTAGCTAAGCTGGGCGTATATATTACATACGCCCAGTTTATGTACAGTAATTTTCATGAAAACCAGGGGAGATCTGAGAAGATAGGTGCCCGTGTTGGTGGCTACCTATGCTAGGCATATGTATTATATACGCCTGGCCAAATTTGGCCCAAAAATGTCAGGTGTATATAATACATACGCCTGACCAAACTGGGGCCATATTTGTCGGGCATATGTAATACATACGCCTGACCAAATTGGGGCCATATTTGCCAGGCATATGTAATATGTACGCCTGAGCAAAAAGTCATGATTCTATGTGAACCTTCATTCGGCCATAACTTTCGAACCACAACTCCAAATTGGGTAATCTTTAGCTTGTTGGAAAGCTGGAGAAGTCCTCTTTCCAACGGTATGTGGCTCATCCTCGACAATAGTCTGTATAAAAAATTATAGCTCTCCTCCCATCAAATGCTTAGAAGGGTTTATGTTGAGTCTGGGAAGGGATCCTAGGGTTTAGGGGTGATCTCTAAGAGTTGGAGGAAGGGTTCTAATGGGTTTTAGGTGATTAAGGTTTGGATAGATTTTCAAGGGTTCAGGGGAGCCATCGGAAGCACAGGGGTACATCTCTCTCGGAGTATAGATTGATCGGGCCTTGGGATGAATTTGGGTGTCTACAGGTGGTGTGTTAAAATAAGAATAAAAAGGGTAAGAAGTAAGTAGCTTAGATTACAGATTTATTTAGTTATGCAACTCAGATTTAGGGCTCTCTCTGCAGCAAGTCCTTGCTGAAGTGCTATTACTAACTTCAACAAGGTGAAAGTATCCAACTTAACCCATGTCATTTGGGGTGCTCCTAAGGCTATAATCTGTCCACTCAAATGGTCACAGACTATCCTATAGAGTCTGTCAAATCCCATTGATCAATCTAGAAATTACTAATCTAATTCGGAGGAGTAAGCTGACCAAACCTTATCCAGGAAATCAGATCAGGCCAAGAATACCAGTACAACACTATGTCTGCCAATGCTACGAGCTCCCCAGACTTACACACAGACCTGGCTAACATTCATATGAGTATTAAACCAAGGGAAATCAAATGGTAAATAGTAGATCTACTAGAAACTGAATGAGTTATTTCCCAAAGCATGGATCCTATAGACTTCTAAGGAAGCCATAAGATCTTTAGATTTAATTATACTTTTAATCAACAAGTTATTGCTTAGAAATAACTTGCAATACAAATGTCCTCATAGCTGCAATCACTACAAAGAAGCTAACTAACATCTGATGGCGATCAAGTAAAACAAAAGGGAGTCTATTCCTACACAATCTCTCACTAAGCTACAAGTCCTAGTGCAGAGAAGAAGAATCCATCTCAGATCTATGACCAAGTTTGCCCTAGGGCTATAGTCTGTCCACTCAAACAGTCACAGGCTATCCACAAAGGCTCCCTTATCGACAAATACAAAGGCAGAGCATAAAAATTACTGTCTGCCACTATGGTCCCAAGGCATCACGCTCAAGCTTCCATGGGCCTTTCAATAAGCTCAAATCCTAAATGTATTCTATAGCCTGAACATAACTACGGACAAATAGAAAAATAACAGATTGAGTAAGCATTCAAACAAAGATTTCATGGATCTGGTGTCATTAACAATGAAATCCCTCAAGGCAGCAACCTTGTGCACAATAGCTCAACACCGAGTCCCAATGTTTACTGATCTATTACAAAACTAACATAAAACTATACATAAATGCTTACCAAAGGTTTAGCCAGCAAGTGCTGAGCTAAGAGAGAAGAAAATATGGAAAAAGCGGTAATCAAGCCCTAACCCTAACCCTAGCCTGCTTGAGCTCTCAGCCGACAGAGGTTGAAGGAGAAGGTGAATGATGGTTTTCTACGTTACAAGTGCAGCTTATATACTTTGTCCCAATGCTGTGGCTAAGAGAAGAGTAAACCCTAATTTTCTTAAAGCAGATGTGGCACTGTTACCAATGGATGCTTTGGAATGTTTGTGTCAGAATCTATGCCTCGAGGTGTGTGCCCTAGACTTGGAGAAATTCCTAAAAGGTCCTTGAGTTAGGGTTGAGAAGTGGAGAGGCCGAGCTTCGCAGTGCTGGCTTTTGCATTTCACTTCTGTCGCGTAGTATGCAAAGTGTTAACGGGGTAGAGCATGGCGTGGAATACTATTGTCTCGTGCAGAAGAACTTTGGGTGATCACACAGTTGCTTCAACTGTGAATGCACTCGCGCAGAAGAACTTTCAGTGTATTGATTGCTAGCGCGGAAGAGCTGCGGAAGAGCTTCAGACACTTCATTCACGGGGAATTCGCATAGATGCTCTTCGCAACTCGCTCGGTATAGACTTAGACTTTTAGGTGCGCGTAAGCTATGCGAGAGTTAAGCGAGAGGTTTTCTGGGTTTCTCTCTCCTCCAAAGTCATGCAAGAACTGTGCGAGGTGTATTTAGTGTGCGAAAGCTCCACGAGTTTCTCTATATATTGCTTGCAGCTGAAGTGCGCGACTGCTGCGCGAGAGCTTCTTTGTAGTAACTCCTGCGATTTGAACTGTGCGACTTTTTCATGATCTCTATTATGCTGCATGTCTTAGTTGCGTGAGGGAGCTCTGCCAGTGACTTGAATAGCATGAGATTGCACCTCAAGTGCACGAAATAGGTCCCTGGCTCCTTTGCTGCTATGCATATGCTTCTGTTGCAGCTCCCTCCATTCTCATTTATTCTTTTAATATATGCTAGACTTTCTAGTTCCAGTGTGATATGCACATTAGTCACCATGGAGAGTACCACCATAGTGGTCCATCATTTTCTAGTTCAGCTGTTATCTTTTGCTTGAAATCTCTCTCTTCTTAGCACCAAAAGCATAGACTTTGTGTTAAGCTACACAATTTATCCTTAACTACAAAACAAGCTTAAAATGAGTTATTAGCGAGCTTCAAGATCTAGCAAAGGCAAGGTTAAGAGGTAAAAAGTGATACTTTTTCATGAATAACACTCGGGCCCACCATCATTTTCTTGTAGGATATAGTTGGCCAGCACAATCCTAATGTGAAACTCTTATATAGGGCAGGTATGTGTGTGCTCGTATGTGCTTAGCACATGACTCAAATCTCAAGACCGAACCGAGCCAAAGCCCAAAAAGCGACTGTGGATCATACATAGATGATGCCTATCAGGTGCGTATACACCGATTCATGATCCGATCCCTCGAGTCCAAATTTGGATCCAACCTCGACCCTTTGACCAGAAACAAAAGTAAAAAAAATTAAAATAATAATTGCTAGACAATTCGAGTGCTAATAGATGACACGTGAATTGCACATGGGCAACTTAATTCCTTAATGGATATGATCCCCAAAAGGGAAATTCCTGATTTATGGGAATGTACCAAGTGGCACACCATGCAAAAAGAAGTATGTGGGTGCGTGTGGTGTTAGATGCACACACACCCAACATGTGTGTCAAAGAGAAATAGAGAGACTTTTCTCTCTTACTTTAAAAGGAAATATATATATATAAAATAATGGTTCTAGGAATTCTGGTGCCACCCGAATTCCCTTCCTTTTCTTGTTTCTTTCCTTATTTCTTTTCCTACATTAAAAAGAACTTAGGGTCCTTTTTGTAGTCTTTCCCTTCATCTAAACTACTTGCCCAGCTGATCTCTCTCATTCCCTTGTTTCCCTCTGCGCAAAAACCCACACAGACCCAAGCAACAGTCCCCTTCCCCATTAAATCTCTCTCTCTCTCTCTCTCTCTCTCTCTCTCTCTCTTTGTTCCAAATCCCCACATTTACAATACATGCTAAATAATGAGGTCCTAACTGTTGTGTCTAGATGCAATGGTGATTTGCAGATGAACTGATAAATCTGCTTACCCAATTCCATTGTAGACAAATTACTACATCCCAGAAGGATACTACTATAGCTAGATTGGATAGGCCTTAGACCCATTCCCATCATCATCTTAAAACGCTTCAAACCCTCCTCTGCTCTACAAATCTCTACATAACAGGCTACTTATCTTCTTCTTCTTCATCTCGCAACCAGCGAAAACACACTTCTTTCAGCCTATCCTTGGTGTAGCTGCTAAATCAGCTCGTCACCTTAATTCCATCAACAACAATACTCCATATTTTCACCTCTTCCTCCCATATTTAGCCACCAAAGAAGCCATAAAAATAATCTCGGAAGCACCTCCTTCACCAAGGATTCCATTTGGGGTAATATCGAGGTTCCCCACTGCCGCATCACCACCCTCGAGCAGCCACACGTATCGGTGCAACAGATTCAATTCTAGGAAACTAGTGTTGAAAGAATCTGAGCCGATCCAATGGTTCAGACCCAAACTACATCGATACACAAATCACACATACCCGAGCCAAAGCAATGCGTCAGATCAGATTGGCATCAACGCGAACCCTTCGATCCGAAGCAACTGAATCTTTGAGAAAACAACGTGGACATGCTACAACAGGTGGGTGCCCTTCTATCCATCCAAATCTATGCTTTTATACGTTTTGTGATGATTATATGAAAACTATAATTTTCCATCCATAGGTTTTGTGTGGAATCACAAGATGGTTATGGTCAAAGGGTCGACCTTATGGATAAACCCATCGGCCGAGAACTATAGTATACTATACCCTCCCACATGGTACACACATGTCCTGGCAAATTAGATCCCACATCAAGAATGGATTGTTGCCCTGTTTTGTTTGTTACGTACTCGATGTGGAGGTCATCTGTTGACCGTTTCATTCTCGATGATCCAATTAGTTTCTGATCTCGGTCAAAATGTGGACTCCCTATAAAATTTGATACTTTTTACATCTAATGACTCACATTGATCTGCTAGTCTTTATTTTCACAAACTTTAGTACTCCAAAAACCTGTCAATATATTGATTTTACACTAAGAATATTTCTTGTACTTAGTTTGGAAATTTGCACATACATTGGTCAAAGGGTCCAATTTGACCCATTAAATTAAGCAAACCACAGACAATGAGTCAAAGCCTGTGGATCTAATAAAGATTATTTGGCTATCTGTTAAATCGATGGCCAAATTTTGATTAAAATAAATAAACCTCGGTCTTTGTGCCACCTAAAGTGGTGCACATAGCCACACAAATTCTTACACTTTATGCCTATGGCACCTTAGTCTAGGGTTTGATTTGACCCTTTTATATCTCAATTTTTAGGCCGAACTGGGACAAGAGATACCAAGATGGATCCCCCATAAATGTTGAATCTCTTCCCATTTGACGGATAGTTTTATCTGAAAACAGATTTAGCTGAATTAGGCGGCTGTACTAGTTCCCTAGAAATGGACTTTATACCCTTAGACATCCAACGTCAAGGGGCATGCTTGACTCCCTACCTGACCTCGAGAACTATCAAACTAGTGTGGGGTCCGAATGAAAACCCACCTTATTTTTTAGAACACTATGTGGTTACCAAATCCGATGTCGTATAATCGATGTATTTAAGTACTTAAAATGCGCCTCAAATTTGGTTGAAGCATGGATGGAATCCGAACCTTGGGCCTGACCCACCTTTTAAGTCTTAATAGACTCATGAGATGTATTATCTATCGAAGCTATGAAGCATATGGTTATACGATTTGATGATCTCGATTAGGAATGAGTGATCGTTCATTTAATGGACTAAATGATCAAATCAATAGTGAAAATCATCGAAAAATCGAATACCCATTGTACTGATGATATCAATAGGATTTGATTGTTCTAAACTCAATCACGCTTACCTTAAATTACGTGTATCAAATATTGGATAGTCTATAAGTGATTCAATCATATCGAGACTAAATCTCATCAGAATCACGTGTTCGACTAGTCCGTATTCTTCAGGACGATCTAATGAGAATAGTCTATCACATTGTGACACACGTCATATGGCCACGTATCGAATTACACGAGTCCTCTTTGTATCTCTCTCTGCTTTAGCGAAAAGTTGAGTATACCTAAGAGACTCTAAACCACTTTCTTGCTTAGTTAAAATCTTAGGTTTCCATCTTATGTCACAAGTCAAAGTTTGACTTATGTTATAACTTGTGACTGAGTTGAGATCAATTCAACAAACCACTCCTTATGATTAATTTGTTTGGTTGGATCATCGTTCGAAATATTACGAGTAATATTAGCTTCCTTATAGTTGGTTGCTTTCTTATTTTATGCTTCATTTGCATTGTGTGATATTCATCATTTAAATGATATGTTAGGGCATATATTTGATATGTTAAAAAGGAAAAAGATACGACACACGACTTTAAGCCTTTGTCGTGATAGAGTTTCTTTCTCGGTCATATGAAACATGAAATGTAGGCATCCATGTACGGATATAGCTCCTCTATGGTAGTATGAGATGCCACACAAAGTACATCAAAGTTACTACGAAACTCGTCTCTTGGAAAGCGTGATTAGTGAAGTCTATCATACCGTGGCTCATTCAAATTAAGCTTAAGAAAAGATGAAATATGAATATATGAAGCTACGAGATGTTAAGAAAGTAGGGACTTAAGCTTACGCAAATATGAAATCGGGGCGTGGACCTAAGTGAAGAACCAATTAATGTTATGATATGTTAAGATACGCTTTGAAAGCCAACTAAATATGGATTAAGTTTCTATAGTTGTCATGTCTTACGTGCCACCGCAAGATTCAACGTCTGCAGCTAAGATGAGTCTTAAGGATAATATGATAGCTTTGTCTCGAACTAAGGGAGCATTGTAGTTACTGTGCGCGCAAGTTCATCTGACCGGATGGTGGTTTATGTTACGATATGGAGGTTAGGTTATTATTTACACGTGGATCTCGCGTGGTAGGCTTCAGCAGCAATCCTGGCATATGTCGTTTAAACAAATAAGTAGGATATGAAGTACGTTGTGTAGGCGTATTGAGTAATAATAAGACTTTCGGTATGTCACGTAAATTAAGTTGACAAGATAAGTAAGAAAAGTGATAAGTATTAGAAGCATCATTTGCACTGATATCTGTTACGTTCTTTCAACTTATTTGATATAAAATGTTTATGGGATCTTTCGTTATATTGGTTATATGTATAATTGTAATGACTTCACTTCCACTCACAAGGTTGCACCGACGATTACTCGGGTAGATTGTAGTGGATCGGTTGTGCAACCCACTGAGCTTACGTAACTGAGTAAACTCACCCCACCAAAAATTAACAGCTGCAGATGAAGATATGAACTAGACTGTCCGGTGGACTTGATGCGCTAGTAGACTATGCGGTTTATGAGAGTGATGACGTGGAGGACCAGTTAGACGACATCAGCTATATATTTAATATTTGGAAAGACTTTCTAGTAGTTGATCATACTTTTATTTATTGTCATTTAGTATCGTCGACTCCAAATTCAATGTAAACATAATAAAGGAAATTTTTAATGTAAAAAAAATTTTGGTTCACTATTTTTAGAAGTCTAGTTTTATGTAAAATCTAGTAAGATATGTATGTCCGCTTATCTCCTTATCAAGTGTGCGGTGTCATACCACTAAATTTTAGGCCCTTGAGATCAGATAAAATTCTGGATCGTAACACAAGGGTATTTAATCCATGACCTCCTCAATTCTGGATTGGTAATGAGTGGTTACTAAAGTAAGTAATACTAGTGATTCATAAAATAAGATTAAAAAAGAAAATGAGTGATTAGTAGTGTACCAGCTAAAAAAAATTGTCATTATTTCATCCTTCTATTCTTTTTAAAACCATTATCCTAACGACTCCTTACGACGTGAGTGGCAGCAGTGCAACCCTACCTAACTTGTTTAGCTTGCCCGTATAATAATAATAATAATAATAATAATATCATCATCGAAACTGACAGCTTGCTTAGTTTTAAATGATGAAATTCTTAAAATAAAACTTGCTATTTCCTTGGTCAACGGGGCTGACATGTGAGCAAACTTATTCAAAAGAGTTGGTATTAATAGGTATCCTTGAAAAATATCTGCATGCGGTTTCATCAACTACATTGATCTTAAGATTTATATTCTATAAAATTAGGATAAAAAATAATCCCCATTATATAAGTCAAAGTGGTCAAAACATTAAAATTAATAACTAGGAGGTAAGCCTGAAAATTAGTTTTAGACTTTCATGTTAAAATGCCTTGATTGATGTAATCACATGTTAAAATTATTTTTTCCATCCTAATTTTTAGGGTCGTAGATCTTTAGAACAAAGTCTTCAAATCAGAAGGGACACTTTATAAAACCATGTACGACTTGTCTCATTCACTAACCCAATTTTATTGTGAGCGAGTCATTTCGATGGGTTCATGTTTGGTTGGAGTGCACCATTTGGTCAAGTTAGCCATATAGCCTTGGCCAGCTGACATACAAAGTTCTACCCTGACCCAACCAGACTCAACATAGTTTTATTTTTGAGATTTTTGCACCACAGAGCACATAGCTCCTACCATAGTTCTTAAAATCGGTGATCTTTTTAAAGACACTCGTTTTGGACTTGTTTAAAACATTGGAAACATGTTTAAAATGCAGTTTGTTTCTTAAAATAAATAAATAACAAATTGATTTTTATAAAAAAAAAATTACATTTTTTAGATTTTGAACGTATTTTTTTACGAGTATGCCCATAATTTTCCTTGGTTTTGAGTTTTGTTAAAAATATCTATTTCCTATTATTCTTAAATATTTCCACCATTTTTCTCTCAAAATTTTCCTTTGTTTCAAATTTGTCATTTTTTTCTTTCTCTGTTTTTTTTGGTTTTACTTAGTTGGTCCCTTATGACGTAGAAGTTTTCAATTTTAGAAATATAATGGACCACTCTGCCCATGGTTGGTGGTATGCGCCCTCTTTACCAAAGCGAAAACTTTATTTTATTTTCAAGCAATAATATTATGACATGTAGAATGGTATATTGATAATAACAATAACAGTAATATTATGACATGTAGAATGGTATATTGATAATAACAATAACAAGGTAAACCAAGGAAAGGAACCGGTAGGGTACAGGTTTGGTTGGATTGGGTTCAACCGGTCTGAACCGAATTAGTTGGATTACATCATTGCCCCTCTTTCATAGTAAATTACATTACTACCTTCTTGCGGAACAAATTACATCACTATAATTCTTTCTTAGCAAATTACACCACTATCCTCTTGCTTAACAAATTACATCACTACCCCTCCTTTTAGTAAATTACATCACAACCCATTGATGGGCGATGGGTTGTCCGTCGCCCATCGCCACATCGCCTATTGCCATAGTCCAACGCCCATCGCCCAATGCCCATCGCCAATTGCTCATCGCCACATCGCCCATTGTTGTCCGTCGCCCATCGCCACATCGCCTATTGCCTATTGCCGTAGTCCAACGCCCATCGCCAATTGCTCATCGCCACATCGCCCATTGCCATAGCCCAACGTCGATCGCCACATCGCCTATTGCCATAGCCCAATGTCCATCGCCCATTGAGGGGTAGTGATGTAATTTGTTAAAAAAGTGGAGTTAGTGATGTAATTTACTAAGAAAGAGGGGTAGTTTACTAAGTAAGAGAGTAGCGGTGTAATTTATTAAAAAAGATGGGTAGTGATATAATTTACTAAAATAGAGGGAGGGGGATTAATATCATTTGATAGAAGAAAGAAAGTTGCCAACGTCTTTCGGATTTTTTTAATGGAGGGTAGGCAGTATTTTGGGTGCGGGGTGTAAGTAGCAGCCCTTACAAAATCGAGAAGAAAGAAAATTGCCCACGGTATCTTCCACCAACACTGGTTTGGAAATTTGAGTGGAGAGAAATATATTTAGATACAAGCTGTCTATGTTTTGACTAAATCACCGTCCTTTCTTCTCCCCTTCTTCATCCTTCAACCCATGAATACAGCATAACAATCTCTCTCTCTCTCTCTCTCTCTCTCTCTCTCTCTCTCTCGGTGGAAGAAGAAACAGGAGAAGAGCAATGAAATGGGGACAAACCCAATGAAAGAATACCACCATTTCGTCACAAAGAAGCGCCTACCTTATGCAATTTATGCTCTCTTACCATTAGTCCTCATTAGATTCTACTTTTACGGTATCCCTCTCAATCAGACCATAACGAATGTCCCTCAAAACAGGCCCATCGTCATCTCCTCCTTCTCTCAAGGTACTTCGATAGCCACAAAGCTGCGTTTTTCTTTATAATTTTCGTTATGTTTAAGCCTTTATTTATATCCCTTTTGTGTTCTAATTCTTAAGGAAAGGAACGACACAATGAAATTGAGTGTGATTACTCAAATGGCCAATGGGTATCCGATGAATCGGACCCTCAATACAACAGTACAAGCTGCGGTACGATCAAAGATGGACAAAATTGCATGGGCCATGGAAGACCTGACACGGGCTACCTCTACTGGAGATGGAAACCCAACAATTGTAAGCTCCAAAGGTTTGATCCCACAACCTTTCTCCTCATTCTCAAGAACAAACATATAGCTTTCGTGGGCGATTCCATGGCTAGAAACCAATTAGAATCTCTTCTTTGCCTTGTCTCTGTTACCTCACCCCCCACTCTCGTCTACACCAACGGCGACGACAACAAATTCCGCCGCTGGCACTTACCTTCCCACAACATCAACATCTCCGTGTACTGGTCGCCTTTCCTGGTGAAGGGTATAGAAAAATCGACGAACTCAGGTTTCAATCATAACAGATTGTACCTGGATTGGGTGGACGAAAAGTGGGCATCAGAATTGGATCAGATGGATGTGGTGGTTATCTCAGTAGGGCATTGGTTCCTTCACCCTGCTGTTTATTTCGAACAAGATGTAGTAGTGGGGTGCCACTATTGTCCCGATCTCAATCACACCGAAATCGGCTTCTATAAAGCGATGAGAAAAGCTTTGGCCACAAGCCTCAAGGCAATTGCTGATAGGCATGAGCATGATGATGAGAAAGAAGTAAAGTTGGTTGTTGTGACAACTTTTTCGCCTTCTCATTTTGAAGGCAAGTGGGATGAGGCCGGGGCGTGCCCAAGAAAGGAGCCTTTTAAGGAAGGGGAGAAGCGAGTTGAAGCAATGGATGAAGAGATGAGAAAAATTGCAATTGATGAAGTGGCGACTGCTACGGATAAGAGGAGGAAAAGAAATGGATTGTTGTTACATTTTGAGGCATTGGACGTAACAAAAATTGCAGTGATGAGGCCAGATGGACACCCTGGACCTTACATGTACCCTTTCCCTTTCGCCAATGGGGTCAAGGACCGGGTTCAAAATGACTGTGTTCATTGGTGCTTACCGGGGCCTATCGATGCCTGGAATGAAATTTTGCTACAGATGATAATGACTAAGAGATGGGAAGGATCAAAATTTCGGCCGAAATGACGGAAATTTTGGTCCAAATTATCGGTTTCGGTCTTCACCGAAATGGTAATTTGGACTGAAATTTCGGTCATATTTTGTATGAGAATCAAAATATCGGTCGAAATTTTGGCCAAATTATCGGTTATCGGCCGAAATTTCGGTCCAAATTTTCGGTTTCGGTCATGCCCGAAACCGAAATTTTAACCGATATTTTGATCCTTGATTCATGGGAGTCTCATTAATTATTAGTTTCTTTTTCTTTTTCTTTTTCCTTTTTAATTTTTTGTTGATAATTATTACCATGAGCCAAAGGAAAGAAGATGGAAGCATTGATTTGGTTTGTTTTCCCTTTTGCCGTTTTCTTGTTTGTGGTAGACATAATTAGTTTAGGAGAAAAAAAATGAAGAAACGAAAGATGGGAGTTGGATTTATTAGATTGGGTGAACATATAGGGATGTAGGTTTAAAAAGAATAAGATATTCTGTGGGTACAGATTCGTTGGTGCCTATAATGGCTCGAGTCCCATGAATTGGCATAGGAACCAGGACAGCGTGTTCCCCGTGTGTCCCACCACTTTTCAGAACCCATTGGGGAGTGGGGACCCATGAAAGATTTTAGGTTGTTTTTGCCTCGGATACTTGGCTATCACTTGTGAGTCTTCTTTTACACTTCGTTTTTGAGCACCCACATTTTTTCCTTTTTTCCCAAAAGAAAAATACAGAAAAAAGTTGATATTTATCCTTAATTTATTTCTTCACCACCAATTAGATCAAATGAACAAAGATGCCACACAACAGCAAGTGCCTGCCTAGACGAAGACCAATGATTTCTTTGAATTAGATGATGGAGATTATTTTTTATACAAACCTTTCACACAATAGATCTTAAAAACATAGGTGTATTACTGGATGGTCAATTTTTTCTTCCATATGGCACACTTCCCAAATTAGTTGCCCAAATATCATGTGGGATATATCACACTGAAACATGATTTTTTCTTTGGAGACTTTAGGAAAAGATGCTCCAGTTGCAAACGTTTTAGGTTATTATTGTCAGGCCCCCACTGACCTCCCTCGGCCTCCTCGCAATGTGTCGGAGCCGGGCAGACACGAGAGTGCATATGTCGTTCATTGTTATTCATATTCAAGCAGTTAAACTCTTGAGTGATTTCCCAATTCATTTATCAAACTTGGTTAATTCGTTATTCAATTCATGTAAATTTGCCACAATTTTTTTTTCTAAAATAACTCGGGAAATGCTTTCTATTTTCCATAAATGCGAAAACATTGAAATTCATTTCAAAGTAGCTACGGAAACATTATTTAATTACTATCGATTTAAATTCCCATTTTCGTTAACCTGATTGGGCAAGTTTGTATTTTATGACTTTATCATAAATCAATATTACCAGTACGGAATTATAAATAAGACAATTTCAAGAGATTTTCCAAAGTAAATCCTTAAAAAGCCAACATACTTGAAGTTCCAGTACAATGATACCACATTAAATTTTCAAAAATCTGGACTTATAACAAAAAAAAAAAAAAGGAAAAGATCCTAACAAAACCAAGAGTGCAAGTGCAGGTAGCTCTATAAGCAGGATGAGCTCAAACTGACAACTCACTGATCGCTCCTCGATCGTTCTTGGTCCAACTCCTCTAACTCTAGCTAGGTGGCTACTGACTATTTTATGAAATTTATGGGTCATGAAACGACCGTAAGTGATAAAGCTTAATAAAGTCTTAGTTAATTTTGTAATGAGTTTTTAGCATAAGTAGTGTAAGAGAATTCCACAGGTTCAAGTGCAAGTGAGGTTTCCAATAGTTGTTATTGCATTGAAATAAGCAAGATCGGACTGTCATTAAACAGAAATTCAAAGTATGATTAAGCAAATTCCATCTAGCTAGATGATCTCACAGTAAAAATAACAATTCATGATGTATAAAAACATGGAATATCAAAATTTACAATTAAAGCATAGAAATATTATTCTGCAAGTTACAACTACAATATTAACTAGCAAAAGACTTACATTTATAACATTAGCAAGCACAAAGTTTAATAGTTACATTAAGGTATTTTTTATGTGATTAAGTGAAATTTATGGTTATTTTAATATCATATGCTTATCATTAACTTTACAGTGAGTTAATTATTAGTGTCTTTTAATTAATTCGATGTCGATATGAGAACACCAGTCATAGTCCAAGATTCAAGATTCAAGATGTCAATGTTTATGTGAACAAGGAGTGGCACTCTCCACCGTTTACTCAATCAAGACAAGAACCAATGACCCTATTGGTTTAATTAGGTACTCAAGAACTCTTTTCAAATACGAGGTACTCATACGAGCTTGTTTGTAAGAACACGATCAACTATCTAAGGCTTCAAGTTCAAGATAGTATCATCTTTTCACTTTCGTGACTTCAGGATTCGTTGTCCAGTACTTAATATTAAAGATTCAATACATTCTGAATTTCGATACTCATGTTTAATATTTCGGTATACTTTTATCTAGAAGTTCAAGTTCAAGTTCCCATTTCGGGTTCAAGATTCAGTATTCATATGACAGCCCGAATTTCTACGCCTGGACACCCGCACCGTTGGATCAACCATTTAGGCCGATCCCCATATACCAACGGAACACTTAGTACATCCACGCGTAAGGCGGAATAAAGAATGCATTTAAATAAGCAAATAGAGTCATCAAAAGAAATAAATATCCGTTTTTATATAAAGACAACTCATGACAACAAAAGATGATTCTGATCCCATGGAACTCACATGACCAAAAGAACCGAACCGAATCATTAGTAACACAAAACTGCCACCAATCATGGTTCGCAAAATAATATACTGTGAAACATATACAAGTATGCTTACAATACTAAACTGGCTGGACGTACCAAGCCTTACAATTTAACTCTCAAAACAAAGCTAACACAACACAATCTACTAGAACAACTCCTAAGGAGGGGGCTTTGTCTCCTCTTCTGGTATGTACTCAGGGTCCTCAGGATCTACGTCCTCAGTCTCTATCGCTAACTCTGAACCTGTGGTGTATAGTCGAATGGTGAGCTACATCTAAGCTCAGTAGGGAAACAAAAGTAATATGCATATTGTGATATCAAACATATACTTCATGGCATAATCGGAAACATACTTATCTTACAAGATTCATAATTTATAATTTAAAAGCATTTAAATTGACAAAAACAAATATCTGATGCAAAGTTTCAAAACACAATAATCATGGTTACTCTAATTGTTCTCTTAATGCACACATTTAAACCAATCACTTAAATAATCTCTCGAGCAATTATAGCATCGAGAGCCACATATTTTTCCAATTTAATACCCCAAACATCGTTGTTCAATAAATAATTCACACAAAGTGCCCAAGCTGCTTCGAATTAGGAGGCTTGTGTCGAACGAAGTATTTTCACAGATTGAAAATCAAAGAATGAATATCCCGCCATACCAATCACGGGTATACAGCCACGTCGGTAGGGTATTCAACACATGAACCTCAAGCCAAAGTGCGAGAGCTACATATAGTTATTCACCGTGTATTTGTGATAATTTATACTAGGTTTGCTTTCAAAGTCACACACACACATATCTCATTTTGCTGATTTCACACACACATATCATAGCTTCTTACTGAAGTCACATACTCACTTATCAAGTTTCACACCCACACACTTATGGTTTCTTCTTAGTGTACATCTTCACATACTTTTTATGTTTAAAAAGTCATAACGAAATTCATGCTGAATGACTGACAAAAACTACACATTCACATACATATTCTTATCATATCACAAAGTTCATGTTGAACGAAATAAAATACACAAGTTACTAAGTTTTCCGTACTTCACACGAAGTCACATGTAAGTTTCCTTATTACAAGCTAGCTCACCTAGCCCAAAGCTCAATCTTTTACCTAGAACACATCAAATCGTTGGTTGTACGTCAGAAATGATGTAAAATAGGAAGAAATAATGTCTCCCCAAGTCTTTGAAACAAAAGCAAACTAAATCCTGAATCTGTCTAAATCGATCAATCGAAATACATTTCAATCGGTCGGTTTCCCCTGAAAACCTCCAACTCTAGTGACACAATCAGATCGATCGGTTTTCAATCGATCGGACGGTTTTCAAATTTTGATTGATCGAACCTTATTTTGATCTATTGGTTCACTCACAAAATCTTAAACACATACACTGTGTTTCTTAATTCGATCGATCAAGGTCTGAATCGATCGATCGGTTTCCATATCAATCGATCGAACTACATTTCAATCAATCGGTTTCTCCAGAAACCCATATACCTTCACTCCTGACAAAATCGATCGATCGATCACTTATTTAGATCAATCGATTTTGCCAGATTCTCCTAATTCACAAGTTCTAACTTCTCAACCGATTTTCTTTTAAGTCAAAGTTCTTATCTTTTATTTTCTCATTCAAATGCACAAAACCAATCAACACACATATAGTTCACACTTAATTCATAGTTCTTACCTTTAAATCCATTGATTCCTCGATCCACGTTCACCCTCAAGCTAGGGCTTCATAGTCGGAGCTTCAAATTCTTTACGATCTCAAGTCCGCAATCAATTCACGCACAAACTTAATTCCTTGCACTCACAAACACACACATTCAAAGATCCCTTCTCTCTCTTCTCACTTACTCTTTCAACAACCAAGGTAAGAGAAATAAATTCTCTTATCTTTTAACGTATATACTTAAGAGCTAGTTATAAGTCTGAGTGTTAAGCACATACATTGAACTTCGGTGTACGCTATCTCATCTATGGCTCACACACATTCTAATTTTTTCTTTTTCATTCAAAACCTAAGTCAACTCAACTCACATGAATATTTTAATATTTTATCTTATCTGGTGTGCGATCAGTCGAGCACGCACATCGAGATATACTATTCAAAGGTTAAAATTTTTGAGACATTACATTCTCCCCTCCTTTGAAATTTTCATCCCTGAAAATTAACTAAGGTCCTTTGGGTTCATAGTTGTTTGTTATCCTCTATAGAGTGAAATACACATGAACCAAATAGTTGACAATCACAATGGATTCCCCTTTTAGAGAATCCAATCCTTTAACGAAGACTTAGTCAAGTCATAACTCAGATAAAAATTCTAGCCAAGGCTAGACCAAACATTTATCGAATCAACATGACGCATCACACACAGAATCATGATATTCACCATCACATGCTAACATGCGGGTCAATTTAACTTGTCCACTATACTTGCACGAAACCTCCTCCACAACGTGCACATTATCCAAAGACATATATATATAAACTTATCGCCATTGCATAGCAATTTATAAGGTTACCATTGATGCACAGCCAAAAAGTTATGTACATATCCCATCAAAAGGTGACAACCATGCCACAATAGTTTACCCATCCAAAGAGTGGCAACCATGCCACAATAGTTCAAAGAACTTCCTTGTTTTAAATTACATAAGTTTCAAAAAAAAACTTAACATCATAGCACACCCAAAAATATAACCTATACCCCATAAATTCCTCGCTCAAGTCGCCGCGTCACTAGGCCGGTCATCACCCTCATTGGGTCAGTCCGCGCCAGAACTGGATGCCTCTGGAATTCATGCCCGCGCCGCTGCCATGCACTATAGGTAGTCTGCTGGATACATGAAACGCATCGTCTCGGCGAACAAGGCATCATGGTAGTCTAGTCAGCAACTCATCAAATGGTAGTTCTCACTCATTTGATGAGTGTTCTCAGCCACTAGGGCAAAAACATCATCAATGATCATCGTAGAGGCATGCTGGGCTAATGGTGGCATACGAATCTAGGCACGCCACTGTGGTGTGGTAATAGTAGCTGGCTGATCCTCAACTGGTGCTACCTGAGCTGATTGTTCCTAGTCTTTTGGGACATCGGTTGCAACGTGTGGCTCGAGTGGTCCTTGTTTGTCTTCTTCACGCGGTCTTTTAACCAAATGGTTATAAGTCTTATTCCATTCTTTCAAAGTGTAGGGCTTGACATTATCCATCAATCTTGGCTCATTTTTTGAAATCGTGTACTGGTCGCTGCCGGCGTAGTCTTTAATCATAATAGAAATGAGTCGGGCATAAGGCATGTCGTCAACGGGTTTTACTGCCCCTTCTAGCATCTTCCCTCTTACATACTTTAGACCCTCAAAAATAAGCTTAGGCGCACTAAACCATCGCCCGTTAAATGTAGAAAATAACGCCTGCTGTATCTCTCCATGCCTCTCAGTCTTATGCCTCAATGGGTATAAATTACACTTGAAAATGGTGTCAAGCATCCACATCTCACTTGGTAAGTTTACTCTCTTTATCGATGAACCTAACACTTGCCTGCTCTGGGTCATCTGTGCCTTCATAGTCTCAAAATCTATGGGGTTTGGAAAAGGCTCACGCAATTCAATCTCAGTACCATACTTCATATAACATTCTATTGCATCGGCTACATCGGAATGAGTAAACTTGTATACTCGAATGTCTATTTTTGTACAAAGAGTGCTCGGTTTTTTACCATCATACATATTCTAGTAGAATAGTCTCACCAAACGGGGGTAATAACACTCATGAAATGATTGGAATATATTCTCTAATCCCGCCTTGGTGATATATTCAAACGCCCATTGTGTCTTGCCCCTCTTTGCAAATAATTTCTTAACTATGCTCCATTCGGGTTCAAAATCCATGTCAGCCAACCACTCGTTGGGTTGTTCACGAGGTGGTTGTGGTTGTTCTCGGGGTGGCGGTTGTGACGGCTGTTGTAGTGGTGGTGCCGAAGACCCGCTTGTGATGAGGGTTTCTTCGAAGTGAGGTCCTTCGACGTATGTCAAGTCTTAGGTGCCATATGTATCACAACAAAACTAAATAACTAGAGTTTTCCCTCAAAACTAAATGAACTAGGGTAAAATGTAAAGATGGCAAATTCAAACTCTCAAAATTTTAAGATTTACCTCTTTGACACTATTTAATCTTAATCATGTGAAGAATTTAGCTCTAAAAGACGTTCAATCGAAGCCTTGAAGTCTCCAAGCAAGAGTAAAAAAAAATTCCCAAACGAAAAATTTTAAGTTTCTAAATTTTTACAGCTAAAATTGAATGACCTATATATATAGTGTTGAAATCGATCGATCGATTTTAAAATCGATCGATCGGTTTCAGTCATAAAATGCCCCAGTCGATGATTTCAATTGATCAATTTCAAATCGATTGGTCGATTTTCCAATTTCGATCGAACGATCACTTATTTCGTTCGATCGATTTCATAAATCGATCGATCAAAATTTTATTTCGATCGGTTGGTTTTCATTAGCTTTTCACTAGTTCGAAACCTGCTCACTCTCTTTGTAAAATCGATCGATTGCTTTTCCAAACACTGCATGTTTCTTAGTTTGTCAAATCGATCGATCGGTTTACGTTTCGATCAGTCAGATTTGACAGAGAACTTCAAAATTTGTATTTTTCATTCCAATTTATTGTAACTTCCAAAATTTTCATGTACTTGACCTTTATATGACCATCAAGCTACCATTTCACAACAATCTTACATATATAATCTTAAAAGAAACTTTACAATTTTTTTACAACGCGGTTCAATTCTCATTGAATAACTGAGGGTATTGATTGTGGATCTCTGTCTCGCGTTCCCACATAGCCTCCTCTATTGGGTGATTCCCCCATCTAACAAGCACTGACAGAATTCGTTTCGTACACAAGACTTGCTCTTTTCGATCGAGTATTTGAACCAGATCCTCTCTTACTGACAAATCTTTGTAAAACGTGAGCGGCTGAGCATTTAACAAGTGAGTAGGATCATTCACATAATTTCTTAGCATTGATATGTGCAACACATTGTGCATTTCATCAAGTTACAGGGGTAAAGAGACCACTTCTCCAACTCCCCCCAAAACTTCAAAAGGTCCAATGTAACGAGGACTTAACTTTCCCTGCTTTCCAAAACGCATCACACCTTTCACTAGTGAGATCTTAACAAATACATCATTGCCAATTTCAAAGTCAACACTTGTTCTCTTTATGTCGGCATAACTCTTTTGTCTGCTCTGTGCTATCAAGATTCTCTCACAAATCAAACGAACCGCATCAGCATTTTTCTCAATAATCTTTGGACCAAGTATAAACTTTTCACCGATCACTTCCCAATTGATTGGTGATCTACATCGTCGTACCTACAATGCTTCATACGGTGTCATGAAGCCTTGAAAAGTATAATTTTTTACCCCTTAACCTAACCTTTGATGGACTCTTGAGCTGATTAATAATGTGTGTTAAGTGTTTTGTGTAGATAACAGCAAAATAAGAACTTAATGTTGCAATCCACGCAATTGAGGCCAAGAATGAATTTTCATGCTAAGTTGTGGAGCTGAGTTAAGATCAGAGGATGCATCATGATGGACCACATCATGTGTGCCATATTGCATGCCTAAGTGGGCCCCAGAAGCCCAACAGTGGAAGGAGTATGGAGCCAGGCAGAGGAGGCTGCTGCTGCAGTCAGTGAATAGCAGCATACATGCATAAAAGACCACCTCGCGAGGATCTCAAGAGGTTAAATTGACCTAGAAGTTGCCTCATACAGTTCTCACAAGGTTCATAGGCCTGCAACACAGCAGCATACATTCCAGACTACAACTACTCGTGCTGTTCAAATGACAGAAGAGCTACAGATACACTGTTTGCATAGATCTCGCGAGGCTTGTTTACATTCCAGACTACAACTACTTGCCCAACTCAAGAGGAGAGAGCCTAAAAAAGATTATCGCATAGCTCTCGCGCAGTCTCGCGACTAGAATTCATCCTCGTGAGCAGCCAAGAGAACCTGACATTACATCCTCGTGAGCTACTTTGTTCACGCCAACCAAGCCACGTGACGACCTAGTGAGCTCTCAAATGGAACCCCACGAGCTTCCTTCCAATGCAATCCATCCTCACAAGCCTTCAATAAGCAACAAACTCAGCTTCGCGACAGCTAAGCGTGATGCACAAATTAAATAATCCAACTGCGCGAAGCTCGGGTTCCTCACTTCCCAATTTGTTGTCTTCATTGCCCATGGATAGTTTGGGGTTTTCACACTTTTAGGGCACACCTCCCGAGGCCCTAATCTATTTTGACACATCCCGAGGCAATCCAAGGGTCACAAGATAGCCACCAAATCAACTATAAATCATTCTCTATTCTGATTAGCCTTTGTAAATTAGGGTTTGGTGGATTGTATTTAAATAGGACTGTTATCTACTTCATAAAATATCCAGGAATAGCCTGATAGCTGAGCTAGGATTTCCTGTGATCATTTAGGATTTAGTTTCCTTTTCCCTTTTCCATTTTTGTCCTTTGCCCAATATTTGCTGGCTAAGTTCTATGTAACAGTCAGTTTATTGTAAGTTTTGTAATGGGTTTTGCTTGAAATAGAGAGAGCTATTTTGGGATTTGTACAAACTACTGCCTTGAGGGTAGAGCATTGTGAGTTCTCTTTATTCAATGTAATGCCATGTTAAATGTCCATTAAATCAATTACTTTTTCTATGTGTCCAGCATAGTATTCTTCGACCTTTGTTTCCCACATAGGATTTTATAGATTTGATGCTCTCATGGAAGCTTGAGCTTGTAGTCCACCATGGTGGCAGCAGTGATATTTATGTTCTATCTCATCATTTGTGGGTAAGACAACCTCTAGTATAGTCTGTGACCATTTGAGTGGACAGACTATAGCCTTATGATAGGTCTTAGTCATAGATCTGAGAGAGATTCTCTCTCTCTGCACTTGAGCTTATAGCCTGGTGAGAGATTGTGCAGAGCCAAACTCTCCTCTATTTTGCATCACCATTATTAGAGTTTAGGTATGAGTTTTACAGTGATTGCATACTTGTGAGCTGGGTCATTGCAGGCCTTTTGTAGCAATGACCAGCTGAGCTTAAGTCCCCATTCAGCCTGGGATTTCAAGTAGTTTCCACTTGATTTCCCATATTTGTTTGCTCCTATGAATGCATAAGCTTGTAGCCTTACAAATATAATGTCTACAATGGTTTTCTTGTGTTAACATCAATCATTGATTGGAGGAAATCTATTGGATAGTCTGTAACCATTTAAGTGGGCATATTATAGCCTTAAGATCAATCTATTCTCTTAATTTAGATTTTTGAGTTAATCAATGGGATTTGACCATCTCCCTTGGATAGTCTGTGACTATTTAAGTGGACAGATTATAGCCTTAAGAGCAATCTAATTGGTATGGGTTGATTTGGATACATTTACCTTGCACTTGCGCTTGTAGCCAAGTGAAGGACTGTTGCATTTTCAATTCTAAATCTGAGTTGCAAAACTGATTTAACCTTAACTATTTACTGCTCCATATTTTTATCTTTATTTTACTACACACTCCATCATCCTTCTTTTTTCCCCTTTCTTTAGCTGTAGTTTATTCCTATTTTTCTTAGTTTTAGTATAGCTTAGTGACACTTAAGCACCCTCTTTTTAGAGTTTCCAAATCTGTAGCTAGATCTGCCAATTACTGTGTGCCCTAGTGGTTTAGATCAATACTCCATGTGGGACAAACTCGTACTTCATAAAGCTTGCTACAACTGGGCCTGTATCTTATAGGACCGTGATGTGGTTTTGTGCTGTATTCATTCCCCATTTTATTTTTTTTTATTTTGCTTATTTTATTTTATCTTTATCATTTTTATAATAAAAAAGAAGCAGCAAAAACCTTTCAACAAGGTGCCATACCAATACTTGTCTGGAAACTATTATTGTATGCAAATTCGATCAACAGTAAGTGTTGATCCCATGATCCTCAAGCATACATGCTCTGAGCATATCTTCTATGATTTGATTCTCCCGTTCTATTTGTCCATCAGTTTGTGGGTGAAATGCCGAACAAAAATCCAATCTCGTACCCATCCCTTCTTGAAACTTTTGTCAAAACTTTGAAGTGTACAATGGGTCACGATCTAAAACAATGCTACCTATAATACCGTGCAACGGACTATTTCGTTCATGTACATCTTTGCTAGTCTACTCGCCGTATACATCGTGTTCTATGGCAATAAATGAGTTGATTTGGTTAGTCAATCAACAACCACCCAAATAGCAATGTATTTCCTTGCTGTCCGTGGTAATCCCAATATGAAGTCCATGGAAATTGACTCCCATTTCCACTCTAGTATTGGCGGAGGTTATAATAAATCTGCCGGATTACTATGGTCTGCTTTCACTGTCTAACATACTAAACACCTTGAAACATACTCGACAATATCCTGTTTTAAATCTCTCCACCAGTAGTTCTTCTTCAGATCCTGGTACATCTCGATACCACCAGGATGAATAGCATACATAGACTTATCGGCTTCATCTAAAATAGTCTGCCTAAGATCGGCATTGATCGGTATTCATAGACGTTCCCTGAATAAAAGTGATCCATCTTCCTTAATGGAGAAATCTAGTTTATTGCCATCAAGCACACCCTGTCTAATCTTTAATAACTCTGGATCTTTCATTTGTAATTCTTGAATGTGCTCCAAGTTCATCGATGGAATTGTGATGTTTGTCATCAAGGCCACTGAAGCTTGTACCTCGATCCTTGTGTCATACAAAAAGAGATCCTCTAACTGTTTCCATCTACGAATCCCCATGATAAGGCTAGATAATAGAGCCAAACTCTTCTGACTCAAAGCATCAGCTACAACGTTAACCTTGCCTGAGAGGTACTGAATGGAGCAATCGTAGACCTTGAGAAATTCCATCCATCTACGTTGCCTCATATTGAGTTCTTTCTATGTAAATAAGTATCCGAGGCTCTTATGATCCGTGAATATCTCAAAGGTCTCTCCGTATAAGTAGTGTCTTCAAATCTTCAATTCGAAGATTATTGCTGCTAGTTCTACATCGTGTGTTGGGTAATTCCTCTCGTGGTCCTTAAGTTGTCTCAACCCATAAGCAATAACCTTCTTATTTTGGTTGAACACACAACCTAAACCATAGTGTGAAGTGTCATTGTACACAGTAAACCCTCCACTGCCTAAAGAAATAACCAAAACTGGAGCTGAAGTTAACCTCTTCTTGAGTTCTTGAAAACTCTTTTCACAATCATTAGTCCACTCAAACTTCACATTCTTCCTTGTAAGTTTTATGAACGGTCAAAAAATCCTTAAAAATCCCTCCACAAATAGTCTGTAGTACCCAACTAGACCAAGGAAACTGCGAATCTCCGTCATAGTTTTTGGTTGTTCCCATTCCACTACTGCCTCAATCTTTGCTGGATCCACTGCAACACCATCCTTTGAGACTACATGTCCCAAGAAACTAACTTTCTCTAACCAAAATTCACACTTATTGAGTTTTGCATATAATTAGTGTTCACGCAATGTCTGTAGAGCAATCCTCAAGTGTTCTTCATGCTCTTTCATGGTCTTCAAGTAGATGAGAATATCATGTATAAATACGACCACACAAGTATCAAGGTGTGGTTTAAACACTCAATTCATTAGATCCATGAATGATGTCGGTGCATTCGTCAATCCAAATGGCATCACCAAGAAGTCGTAGTGCCCATATCGCATCTTAAATGCCATCTTCTATATAACCTCATCCTTGACTCTCAATTGATGATACCCAGATCTTAGGTCGATCTTGGAAAAGAATCTCGCACCCTGTAGCTGATCAAATAAGTCGTCTATCCAGGGCAAAGGGTATCAATTCTTGATAGTTAACTTATTCAACTGACGGTAGTGATGAACAGTCTCATCGACCCATCCTTCTCCTGCACAAACAAGACCGGTGCTCTCCAAGGAGACACACTAGCTCTTACGAATCCTTTATCTAGGAGTTCTTGTAATTGATCCTACAACTCCTTCAACTCAGTTGGAGCCATCCGATATGGTGCTTTAGATACTGGCTCCGTACCCGATGCTAAGTCAATGACGAACTCCACTTCTCGATTTGGTAGTAATCCCGACAATTCTTTTGGAAACATGTCTTTGAATTCGCATGCAATCGGAATCTCAGTTATAACATTTTTCTCTTCCTTGTGCTCCTTCAGAAAAGCTAAGTACCCACTGGATCCCTTCTTTATCAAACGTTCAGCTTTGACTGCAGAGATAATCGATACGATTGTCGATTGCATTCCTAGAAACTTGAACAATCTACCCCCATTGGGTAAAAAAGTTACCATCTTCCTTTGACAATCAATGGTTGCATCATGCGTGGATAACCAATCCATTCCAAGAATTACATCGAATCCTTACATATCCAACAGGACCAAGTCCACCATCAATTCATGAACATCGTAATCCAAGATGGAGACTATAACAGACAGACACAAGTATAAGTTTAGCCTGCATTTCCCATTTGAACTGACACATCCAACAGAAAATCCAATGCCTCGGGAATGACTTTTACTTTCTTTGCAAAACGTGGTGTCATAAACAAGTGAGTAGACCCCAAGTCTATCAGCACTCTCTCTTCATAGCACAAATAATCTTCCTTACTGTATAATTTCAAGGTACCTATATCGTAACATATTTAAGCAATTTACTTATGCAGTAAAAGTTAAGCATGTAGGAAATTAGATTTAAAACTACTTCCTAATATTGATACACCTTCTTTATCTATAATTCAAACCAATGAAATAGTTTAATTAAAAAAAAATTTCACCTTGAATGATGTTGTTACTATTCTGTGCATTCGGGGCTGTTATGGCATATGCTCGTCCTTATACCATAGGTTTCTTTTTTTGCAACAGTCTAGGCATAGGAGCTGATGTCGTCCTCTCCTTTCTCATATCTGGTCAATCCTTGATCATATGCCCCATTTTCTCATATTTGAAATACTTGCCAGTACCCCGTCTACACTCTGCAGTCTAGTGAAACTTGCCACACCTGGCACACATCTCAACTGGGGTGGATAATGTTGCCCTAGTGAAATCCTGAGTAACTGATATTCTTGTAGTGGTAGCAGGGCTCTCATAACGAATAGGTCTCACAGACGAAGGCAAAGGTAGCCTAGAGTAATTGGTCTGAGATGGCCTAGAAAAACTCATCTGAATTGGCTGCCTCTGAATAGGTGCTTCGAATCGTGACTTTTTGTTCACCGATTCGTAGTTCCCAAACATCGCTTGACTTGTCTTACCCTTGTTCTGCTAGTCCCGTCGCTTATACATGTCGTCAATGGCTTTCTCGGCAACCAATGCCTCTCCCATCACGACTGCGTAAGTCTCTAATTCGAACATAGCGATTCGATCATGCAAATCTTGATAGCCTTATAAATTCTGTACCATATTCTTATACAGTCATTGCTCCTTATTCCAAGGTCATAAACCTTACTGCCATCTGATTCCTTAATTGTCTTGGAAAGTACTCTATGTTGAACACGTCAACAAATTCTTCCTAGGTCCATTCCCCATGTGGGTTCTCCTGCTCTCTCCTTACTATCACTGACTTCCACCAAGGGTCGACATCTCCCTCTAACTGACAAGAAGCTCAACTCACCTTCTCTACCTCAGTACAAGGCAATCTCTGTAAGAGTTTCTTAGTCTGATTCATCCATTTATCTGCCTCCAATGGATCTGTCTGACCATAGAAACTAGGAGGTCTCAACTTCCTAAACTCAACGAATCCAGAATGAGGTGGTGGAATATGTGTAATTGGAGGCGTAAGTGACATCTGCTGATGGTCATTGGCATCACTAGCTGCCAACAATGGTGCTTGCTGAGCCATAGCATTTGCCATGGTTTTCATATTATGCATCATTCTTTTTCTTTCTTCTCTTTCTTCATTTCTTTCTTGGTTCCTCTCTTCCAGAATTCTTCTTTCTGAAATCTCTTTATCACCAATCACAACCCTATTAGAATTGGTGGGAATCTCATTCCTACTTCTCAAATTTCTACTATGGCCACCCTTGGTCGGCCCCTTCTTCTAGCAGAAATGACGCTCTGCGATAAGAAACCAAAGTTTCATTAGCAGAAGGTTCCTATACTCTGATAAAATCTAAGACTTGTCAGAAATCTCTAAAACAAAATGCTTTGATACCAACTGTGACACTCCAAATTTCCGTGCTGAAAAACTCGTACCATGAGATCAACCATTTAGGCCAATCCCTATATGCGAATGAAACACTTGGTACATCCACACGCAAAATGGAACAAAGCATAAAGTTAAATAAGTAGATAGAATCATAAAAAAAAAAAAATCTCCATTTTTATATAAAGACAACTCAAGACAACAAAAGACGGTTCTAATCCCTTGCAACTCACATGACCGAAAGAACTGAACCAAACCATTAGTGACCTACAACCATCACCAAGCATGGTTTGCAAAATAATATATTGTGAGACATATAGAAGTATGCTTACAAAACTAAACTGGCTAGACGTACCAAGCCTTAAAATTTAACTCTCAAAGCAAAGCTAGCACAACACAATCTACTAGAAGAACTCCTTAGGAGGGGGCTCTGTCTTCTCCTCTGGTATGTACTTAGGGTCCTCAGAATCTACATTCTCAATCCCCGCCGCTAACTCTGAACCTGTGGCGTATAGTCAAAGGGTGAGTTGCATCTAAGCTCAGTAGGGAAACATAAGTAACATGCATATTGTGATATCAAACATATACTTCATGGCATAATCAAAAACATGCTTATCTTACGAGATTCATAATTTATAATTTAAAAGCATTTAAATTGACAAAAATGAATATTTTATGCAATGTTTCAAAACACACTAATCATGGTTACTCTAATTGTTCTCTTAACGCATAGACTTAAACAAATCACTTAAATAATCTCTCAAGCAATTATAGCATCGAGAGCCACATATTATACTGATGTAATACCCCAAGCATCGTCGTTCAATTAGGAGATTTGTGCCAAACGAACTATTTCCATGGATTGGAAATCAAAGAATGGATATCCCACTAATGAATCAGATGGCAGTAAGGTTTATGACCTTAGTATAAATTTTAACTATACTAACTACGTATAGTTAAAAGCAAACTTAGTATAAATTTTCACAATTACACGATGAATAACTATACGTAGCTCTCGCACTTTGATTTGATGTTCATGTGTAAAATACCCTACCGACGAGGCCGTATACGAATCCAATCTCCACTAATGAATCAAAGCAATCTCGAGGTTAAGATCTGCCCTTCTACTAGATACAGTGTTAAGGTTATGATCTACCCTTCTACTGGATACAGTTCATCCTACAGATTGCTCCAATCTATTAGTCTTGATTGGAATAGGTAAACTATTGCAGATGCTGCAGATGTTAAGCTACCAGCTCTCCATTTCTGGCTGGCATTCACAGGAGTATCCAATCCAGAGAAATCAAATATGAAGAAGTGAAATGTAAATTAGAATTACCTTTAAAAACCACAATTACATTGCAAACTTACAATCCTATTGTGCCCAGATCTGCAATCTGTGCAACATCTCTTACAAGCCAATGAACCTCTCAATTTATAGCTCAAGACCTCACCCTAACTACTGAAAAGAGTTTAGCAACTCATGATTGGCTAAAGAGAATGGGAGAAGAAGGAAGAGAGAGAGGGAGTTTTTGGAGGAAAATGGATCTCGAGCTAGGCTCCTGTTCTCTCAAATTCTGCAAGGTTCTTCTGTAAAACTTCTCTTCTATTTATACCTTCTTCCTCTGTCTTAGATTTATTTCAGCCAATCAGAGCAGAAGAGAATAATTCTGTTATTCTGGGCTGCTGATGTGGCCAATTTCTCTTTTATAAGCTCTTCTCCCATTGGTCCACAACCGGTAACTACACGTGTGGCAGTTAGGGTTTCCAATCGTGTATAGTTGAATACCAAAAATACCCCAGGGGTCGTTGATGTGCTTTGGGATGTGTGCACAGACTTTTAAATTTGGCAGCTGCTGAGGAAACATGTTGAGAAGTTCCTAATACGAGTGTCGAGAGGTTCAAGGAGCCTCTCGACAGGTTCTGAGTATGCTTGTTCTTCATTTTGACAGGTTCTCTGTGGCTGTCGACAAGATTGGGTAGCTCTCGATAGGATCTGGAGGCTTTTCGATAGGATTGGAAATATCTCGAGATGTTGATTTGCATTCGCCGATAGGATTGGAGTTCAATTCAACCTTCTGTCTAATTCTTCATCTATCCTCTCGACAGGTTATAATCATCCTATCGACTTGTTATAGAATCTACCGCTGAGCTCTCGACAAGTTCTATCTATCCTCGCGAGATTATGCCTGGCTTCAGGCAAGCTGTCGACAGGTTGACTTATGCTATCGACTGGTTCAGTTGAACCTTGCGATAAGTATCTGAAACCTCGCGAGACCTTCTTGTTTCCAACTCCATTCCTCTCGATAGGTTGGCTATTACTTAAAGAACTTCTGAACAAGTGTTTAGACCTCGCAACTTCCCCTACTCCTTGATGTAAGGTGTCGATAGGATCCATATTGCACTTCCATCCTCTCGACAACTACTGACATCCTGTCGATCTCTTTACAATTTCTCCTCAGAACCCCTCGACATGTTATAATTAACCTTCAGAACTTCTCGACAGGTACTGGGGAGCTCTCGACAGCTTCATGGAACCTCTCGACAGCTTATCTTTAGTGCTTCCACAGCTGGCACACCTCTCAAGTGTGATGTTCTTCATTTGTTCTACACTCAGCAACCCCTTGGGGGATTCAATCTTCATTCCCTACAACTGCACTTAGCCTTAAGCATCCCCTATTGGGTTCAAGACATTATCATGAATTTCTAAGGCTCTTGTGGACTGCTTGATTGGCTAGCCTTTGGGCTGTAAGGTCACATGTTGAGCAACAAATTGCTTCTTGGGCAATTTTAAGAGGATATCTGTACTAAGCTTATAATTTATTACTTATCTATAAAATACACTTAAAACACATTATTAGTTAGCTCAAAGGTCCACCAAAGGTCAGTTTAGGAGGTGAAAAATGATATTTTTCATTGATTAACACACCTCCAAACCTCGGCTTTGCTAGTCCTTGAGCAAAGGAGAAAGTAAAAACAATTATTAAAAATAAAAAATGCCACTTTTGTAGGGAACACATGCATTTAGCATATGCATCAAACCTTTTAAACCCCTAGGTGATCCCTAGTGGAGGAGTGAAGTCTCCTGAGGGTTTACAATGAAGTTACCCACAAACTTCTCTAGTAAAATTAGTTAATATCAGTGCAGCATGTTAAAACAAAATTCAAGCAATATAAAAGTCATTCCGCACCTTGTCCATTCAGTGTTAGAGGATTCTCAGCAAAAACATGACAGAATAAAATTAAAATTATGCTGTAATTCCTGTACAATCAATCAACTCATGTCGAGGTATTTTGTATGGAAATTAATGCAAAGCTTACCCTCAAATTGAGAATCATATTTTTATAATGCCCCCAACAATCCTACTTTCAGATCCAAAGCTCACCAGGGCTGTCACTCTCAATAAAAATAGAAGGGTGTAGCAATTCACACAACTCAAGAGCAGTTACAGCCCTCAAATAGGACTGTAAGCATGAGCATAGGCATTGCTCCAATTTCTAAAATTTTCTAACTCTTTTCACCATAGATCAAATAAATCTTTATCTCCACATGACAGCTAAATCCAATTCAGATCAGTAAGGACTTTTTATTGGATTGTAATGTGGCATATGGGTGAAGTTTACAAAGACTAAAAGGGTGGAATAGGATTTAAGATTGAGAATTCAATAAAGTATGGAGGTGACATGTACAACTTCTTCATTTCAGCATAAATCCATCTACTTCTTGAATTTTCAGAATTGAAGTAATCCGTTTCTCATCCTCATTTTAATCTTTCAATGAATTTACTTCTCTTTCTCATTCTTTTGTTTTGCTTTTTCTTTTATATTTTTCTCTATTTTTCTTTTTATGGGTTGGAATGCCACAACTATACATCACACTTGCCTTCAAATGTATTCTCTTCTTCTTTCACCAAATTGTCAAACCGTGCTCCTTTAATCTCATTTCTCCTCCTATTTCCTGATTTCACAGATTGAGGGTGAACTGAAATAGGTCAAGAGGTTTTGGGTTCAAATTTTTTGGTTTTTATCAAAGAAAACTAGGATTTTTGAGGCTCAAATGGTGTGTATCAGGGGCAGTACAAAGGTGGGAACTTTTAAGCTCAAATTGTCCAAGGGATGACCTTACTTCATGTCTTTCATGTCATGAGTGCTGTCAAGCTGTTTCAATTTGAATTTGCCTAACTTCTGGTGAGCAAAGATAGATTCAATCAGTCCTTAGAGCAAAAGAATTTTGCCAAATACTCTTCCAAGAAAAATTTTCAGGCCCAAATCTCACTGGGTATGGTCTTTCATCAGATTTTTGGGGTATATCCTCACAATTTTGTCTTTTCAAGCTCTCTAAGCATCAATTTTTGAAAAATTCTTGACATTTGCTTCATGAAAATGTTAGAACTATAGCATGTCTTAATTTTTACACCTTGAACCTATCGAGAATTCAACCAAAAACCTTCAGAACTTGTCAAAATGTTCCTGGATCCTATCGACAACCATTTTTACACCTTCAAAACTTGTCGAGAATTAATTCACACCTCTCGATAGCTTCTAGATCTTGTCGAAATGCAATCCAAGAACTCTCAGAACCTGTCAAGATGCTCATAGAACTTATCGACAGGTTGTATTTCAGTTTAAAAAGGCTTGTAATCAGTTCCCAGTTCATTCCCCAACGGATTTGACACTCCAACTCTATCCACTTCACAAATTTGACTCATTATCCTACATGAGGTACTACACACATGACAAAATTCATGTACAATGCCAAACAGAAATGAAACAAAAACAGAAACAAAAATAACCAAACACATGGGATATTTTACATAGTATACATTGTTGAAACTCAGACATGCTATGGAGGTTCATGATAGTAAATGGTTAGCACAGGCTCCACCACATCTTCAACAACAAGCTTGAGCCTTTGACCATTCACTTTCATGGTCCTTCTATCTTTTGGACTCTTGATTTCAACAGCTCCAAATGGGGATACATGCTCAACTATGTAAGGTCCCTCCCATCTGGATCTCAACTTACCTGGGAAAAATTTCAATTTAGAGTTGAACAACCATACCTTGTTGCCAGTTGTGAACTCCTTCCTTAGCAGATGCTTGTCATAGAAAGCCTTAGTTTTCTTCTTCTAGATCTTAGCATTTGAATATGCCTCTAATCTCAGCTTTGAGAGCTGGAGTTTCCTGTGCATGCCAGCATATTTTAAGTCATTATTCAATGCTTTAATAGCCCAATAACCTTTGGGCTCAAGCTCTATTGGTAAATGGCATGCCTTTCCATATACTAGCCTGAAGGGAGACATCCCTATTGGGATCTTATAGGCAGTCCTATAAGCCCACAGAGCATCAGGTAACTTTAAGAACTAGTCCTTCCTATCTACTCTCACTGTTGTCTCTAAAATGTGTTTAATTTCTCTGTTAGAAATTTCCACCTGCCCACTGGTTTGTGGGTGGTATGGGGTGGCAACTCTGTGTGTCACAAAGTTCTTTTTAAGTAGGTTCTCAAACTGTCTATTACAAAAGTGGCTCCCCCCATCATTTATAATAGCTCTACGGGTGCTAAACCTGAAGAAAATGTTGTCCTTCAAGAAGTTGAGGACAACCTTGTGATCATTTATTCTTGTAGTTAGGGCCTCAACCCATTTGGACATATAGTCCATAGCCACAAGAATATAGTTGTATCCAATGGAAGGAGAGAAAGGACCCATGAAGTCAATCCCCCAAATATCAAAAAGCTCAATCATAAGTATTAGTTGCAAAGGCATGGAGTTTCTTTTGGAGATACATCCCATCTTTTGGCATCTTTCACAAGTTTTACAAGGAAGCCATGCATCCTTGAAAAGAGTGGGCTAATAAAATCCACTTTGGAGCACCTTGACAGTAGTTTTGTTCCCACTGAAGTGGCCTCCCCAAGCCTTTTCATGACACATAGTACATTATGGAATTCCTCATCAGGGACACATCTCCTCATCACTTGGTCAGCACAATGCTTGAATAGGTATGGATCCTCCCACATATAATGTCTGATCTTCCCTACTATCAAGTAATTCACAATATTTGCAAACCAAGGGGTAGAGGTGGTGATAACAAATAGTAGTTCATCCAGGAAGGAGTCATTAACAGGCAGCCTAGCAAACTCCTCTGCTAGGATCCTAGACAAGTGGTCTGCAACCACATTTTCAACCCCTTTTTTATCCTTGATCTCAAGATCAAACTCCTGTAATAGGAGGATCCATCTGATTAATCTAGGCTTTGCATCTTTTTTTTTATAAAAGGTATTTTAGGGCTGAGTGGTCTGTGAAAACCACTATCTTGGATCCCAGCATAGAAGACCTGCATTTTTCTAGAGCAATGCTAATTGCCAACAGTTTCTTCTCAGTTGTAGTATAATTTAACTGAGTATCAATCATGATTTTGCTTACATAAGCAATCACACAAGGGGCCTTATCCTTCCTTTGTCCTAAGACTGCACCAATTACAAAGTCTGATGCATCACACATCAGCTTAAAAGTTATAGAAAAATAAGGTGCTTGAAGGATAGGTGTAGAGGTTAGGGAACTTTTCAAAAGCTCAAAGGCCTTAAGGAATTCATCATTGAAATCAAAGGGAACCACTTGGCACAACAAGTGGCAAAGAGGTTTTGAGATTTTACTGAAATCTTTGATAAATCGCCTATAGAAGCCAACATGCCCCAAGAATGATCTAACTTGTTTCACAGTTTTTGGTGGAGGTAAGTGTGCAATCAAATCTATTTTAGCATTGTCTACCTCAATGCCTCTGTGAGAAACCACATGGCCAAAGACAATGCGTTGAGTGACCATAAAATGATACTTTTCCCAACTTAAAACCAAGTTGGTTTTCTCACATCTCTGTAACACAAGGTTGAGATGGTGTAGACATTGGCTAAAACTATCCCCAAAGATAGAGAAATCATCCATAAAAATCTCTAGAAACGGTTCAATCATGTTAGAAAATATAGCATACATGCACCTTTGAAAAGTTGCAAGTGCATTACACAATCCAAATGGCATCTTTCGATAGGCAAAGGTGCCAAATGGGCATGTGAAAGTTATCTTTTCTTGATCTTGTGGATAAACAGGGATTTGGTTATACCCCGAATATTCATCAAGAAAATAATAGAAAGACTTTCCTCCTAACTTATCTAAGATTTGGTCAATGAAGGGCACAGGGAAATGATTTTTTCTGGTTTTCAGATTAATCTTTCGATAGTCTATACACACCCTCTAACCTGTGGTTTCCCTAGTTGGAACAAGCTCACCAGCATCAGTTTTAATCACAGTAATTCCAGATTTCGTAGGTACCACCTGAGTATGTGCCACCCATTCAGAATCTGAAATTGGGTAGATGACTCCAGCATTTAGCAATTTGACCACTTCTTTCATCACCACTTCTTGCATGTGGGGATTCAATTTTCTTTGCATTTCTCTAGAGGGTTTAGAACCCTCTTCCAGGTAAATTTTATGCATGCACACAGTAGGGCTGATGCCCCCAAGGTCAACTATGGTCCAACCAATTGCTCTCTTATGCTTCTTTAAAACACACGACAACTCTTCCTCTTGCTCATTAGTGAGAGGGGAAGAAATAATCACTGAAAATTTCTGGTTTGCTCCCAAAAAAGCATACTTCAAGGTCTTAGGCAGCTGCTTCAACTCCACCTTTGGTGGAAATACCAGTGAAGGCAACAAAGGTGCCTTTGATGATGGTGGAAGAGGCATCACAACAGGTTTTCAAGGAAGATACCTTGTTGCTGGCCACACATCAAAAGTTAAGGCTTTCACCTCTTAAATCGTGGGTGTGGATGCCTTCTCTTCCACAATCTCACTCCACACGTTCTCAAAAATATCACCAAAATCATCATAAAAATCATTACAATGTAGCATCTTGGGCAAAGTCTCTTCCACAAGCACATCCAATACATCAATTGAAAAACAATCCTCACCATTTAAGTGAGGCTGATTTGCTGCATTATAAACATTCAATTTAACCCTCATGTTGCCAAAAGACACCTCCATTACTCTTGATCTACACTGAATACAAGCACTGGCAGTGGCCAAGAATGGCTGCCCAAAATCACAGGAATAGAGGTGGTGTACTTGGCTCTATGTCAAGAATAAGAAAATCTGCTGGGTAGAAAAATTTATCAACTCCAACTAAAACATCCTCTATCATTCTCACAGGCCTCCTTTCAGATCTGTCTGCTAGTTGTAGTATCACATGTGTGGGCTTAAATTCTCCTAAGCCTAACTTCTCATAAACAGAATATGGAAGTAGGTCTACACTAGCCCCCAGATCTAATAAGGCCTTCTCAATAGTATGATCTCCAATGATGCAGGGGATTGTGGGAACTCCAGGGTCTTGAAGTGTGGTTGGAGTTACAATAGACAACACTTGGTTCACTTTCTCTGTACAAAAGACCTTCTTTGATATGTGTATCCTATACTATCTTTTGTGAGTGCACAATTCTTTCAAAAATTTTGCTTAGGCTGGAACTTGCTTGATGGCATCAAGTAAAGGCAAGTTGATCTTTACTTGTTTGAAAGTTTTCATCATTTCCTCAACCTTAGCATTCCCCTTGTCAAAAGGAGAAGCTGCTTTCAATGCATTGGGAAATGGCAAATGGGGAACTGTCCTCCCATTTGCAGCCTTAGCAAGTTCATCAGATTGTTCTTTATTTTTGTTTTTAATTTTCTGTTGGGGCACATCACCCCCCTTATTTCTCATATGCTGCTCCTGCTGCATATTTTCATGGGTTATTTCTTCATTTTCTTCACTTGACTCATCAGGCTCAATACCAACTTGGTTATCCACCAGCCTCCCACTCCTCAAGGTGGTGACAGATTTTACTTCTTCATGAGGAGTCTCACCAACCATGTACTGCCCCTTTGGATTTTTCATGGGCTGACTGGGCAGTCTCCCCTCCTCTCTCCTAGTCAAAGAATTAGATAGCTTACCAAGGTTGTCCTCTATCTTCTTGGTGCTTTTACTGTGAGAGTTAACAGTTTGAGATAAAGAGCCCAAATTCTACAGTGAAGCCAAAACATGCTCTTCAAATGTGGGGGACCTAGAGGGTGCTGGGGCTGGTGCACTTTGATACACAGGTTAAACCATTGGCTGGGCCATAGGTTGTTGGCATTGGGGCCTTGGAAAATAATTCTGCTGGCGAGGCTGGGCATTCCTATAAGGCATGGGTTGTTGTGGTTACTGTTGCTGCTGGTTTTGAAAGTTATCTTGTCTCCACCTCAAGTTGGGGTGGTTTCTCCAATGATAACCAGCAGTAGGTTGTTGTCCAAAGGACTGAGTAGCATTCATATGTTCCATCACAATGTTTAGAAATTGGACAGCTAAGGGACATTCCTCAAGGGAGTGAGTGGGGGACTGGCATATGACACATGCCTGGTCCACTTTAGCCGCCATAGGAGACTGCATTGCTCCCATGAGCTTATCAAACTTTTGGGTCAGGCTATCCACTTTCCTCTCGAAATCATTATCTCCACTTAGTATTTTCTCTCACCATTTTAGGGGTCTCAAAATCTCTTGCCCAGGTCTCCCTTTGCATGGAGTTTTTACTAATGATATCAAACAATTCCCAAGCTTCATTAGCTATCTTGTGGATGTATGTACTACCACAAGAGACATCAACCATATCCCTACTTTTGGGATCAATTCCTTGATCAAAACTTTGGATAAGTTGTCATTTAGGAATTTGGTAATGGGGGCATTGCTTCAAGAGTTCTTTAAATCTCTCCCAAGCTTAGTGAAAGTCTTCAGTTGGGGCTTGAGCAAATGAGATAATGCTCTTCTTCAGCCGACTTGTTTTGGACATGGGGAAAAACTTGGCCAAAAACTGACATTGAAGGTCTTTCCAGACTGAATACTGTTGGGTGGGAGCATTGACAACCAAGTTCTGGTTCTATCCTTTAGTGAAAAAGGAAAGAGTCTCAACCTGCTTGCTTCCTTCCCCAAACCTATAATATTGAAGGTAGTGCACAGTCTTAAAAATTCATCAATATGCTTGTATGGGTCTTCTTTGCTAAGGCCATGGTATGAGGGTAACATCTATATAATAGAAGACTTGGTCTCATAGTTCCCTTGGAAAGCAGAGAATTGAATGCAGAAGGGAGAATTGTAAACCCCTGGTGCATTAAATTCCTTTAAAGTCCTAGGTTGCTCACCCATTGCAGCAATCTCAGAATCAACTAAAGGGGTGTGTATGGTATTTTTAGGTCTGAGAAGTCTTTCACCTTCAAGATCTAAAGTAGCAATCTTAGGATTAAGAGATCTCCTCCCAAGCATACACACCAAGGACTCAAAACAATCACATAAAATAACACAAAGAATTTAGTAAAATAATCACACAATGCACAACTAATGTTGCAGATCTACAAAGCTACAGATCTAGAAATATAAACAGTGTTAGAAAATAAAAACTTAAGTAAAGCTTGCTCCTTCAATTGGTACAATGCTCTTTTCAACACCACAGATCCAAATCTAAAACAAACAATTGAACTACAAAAAATTACAGCAGCAATTAGTCAAACACTAAACAAACAATTAAAAGTCTAATTCTAAAAATGAGAAAACCTTAGATCTACCAAGTTAAAAATATAAATCCCCCAAAATATAAATCCCCGACAGTGGCGCCAAAAACTTGTTGTTTGCTGCCACCTTGCAATTATTATATGATTAAAACAGCCAATTAAAAGGCACAAATTACAGATGTATGGAATCAAGGTGAGCAACCAGTCCTGCAAGAACCAGGGCTATTGCAGCAAGTTTTAAAAGGTAAGTAAGGGTATGCCCACAGGGAAGTGTGGTTTAACTACAGTAAATTTCTAGATCTATGGTAGATCTGGCACTCTATCCTAATTTAAGCTAAACTAAAATAGGAAAGAGGTGAGGTTTTAGGGTTTTATCACTTTTACTACAAACTACAAAGGTTAAAAGCAAGTGATCCAGATTTGATCAAACACAGAGATGAGGGGAGATATAGGAAAGATGAAAATTCAAAAGGTGGAGAACAGCAGCTAGGGATCTTGGTCTCTTACTGAAAATCAAAGGAATCAAAGGAAGTGTAGAGGACAGATTTATAACAATCCTCCATCTCGCTACCAGCTCCCCGGGTTCCCTCGACAGATGTAAGGTATAAGAATCCAATCTCTACTAATGGATCAAAGCACTCCTAAGGTTAATATCTGCCCTTCTACTGGATACAGTTTTAAGGTTATGATATGCCCTTCTACTAGATACAGTTCATCTCAGAGATTGCTCTAATCTATTGGTCTTGATTGGAACAGGTAAACTATTACAGATGCTACAGATGCCAGGCTACCAGCTACCCATTTCTGGCTGGCATCCACAGGAGTATCCAATCTAGGGAAATCAAATATGAAGAAGTAAAATATAGATTAGAATTACTTTTAAAAATTATAATTACATTAGAAACTTATAATCTTATTGTACCTAGATTTACAATCTGTGCAACATACAATTCTCTTATAAGCCTATGAAACTCTCGATTTATAGCTCAAGACTTCACCCTAACTATTGAAAGGAGTTTAGGCACTCGTGATTGGCTAAAGAGAGAATGGGAAAAGGAAGAGAGAGAGGGAGTTTTAGGAGGAAAATGGATCTCGAGCTAGGCTCTGGTTCTCTCAAATTCTGGATGGTTCTTCTGTAAAACTTCTCTTCTATTTAAACCTTCTTCCTCTATCTCAAATTTGTTTCAGCCAATCAGAGCTCAAGAGAATAATTCTATTATTCTGTGCTGCTGATGTGGCTGATTTCTCTTCTAGAGGCTCTTCTCCCATTGGTCCACAACCGGCAAATACACTTGAGGTAGTTAGGGTTTCCAATCATGCATAGTTGAATACCATAAATACCCTCAGGGGTCGCTAATGTGCTTTAGGATGTGTGCATAGACTTCTGAATTTGGCAGCTGCGGAGGAAACATGCTGAGAAGTTCCTAATATGAGTGTCGAGAGGTGCAGGGAACCTCTTGGCAGGTTCTGAGTATGCTTATTCTTCATTTTGATAGGATTAGAAACATCTCAAGATGTTGATTTGCACTCATTAATAGGATTGGAGTTCAATTCAACCTTCTATCCAATTCTTCATCCATCCCCTCGACAGGTTATAATCATCCTATCAACTTGTTATAGAATCTATCGCTGAGCACTCGACAGGTTCCATCTATCCTCGTGAGTTTGGGCCTGGTTTCAGACAAGCTATCGATAGGCTGGCTTATGCTGTCGACAGGTTCAGTTGAACCTCTTGATAAGTATCTGGAACCTCATGAGACCTTCCTGTTTCCAACTCCGTTCCTCTCGATAGGTTGGAAATTACTTACAGAACCTCTCGACAAGTTTTTAGACCTCGTGACATCCCCTACACCGTGATGTAAGATGTCGATAGGATCTACACTACACTTCCATCCTCTCGATAGCTACTGACATCCTCTCGATCTCTTTACAGTTTCCCCTAAGAACCTCTGAACATGTTATAATTAACCATTCAAACATCTCGACAGGTACTTGGGAGCTCTCGACAACTTCATGGAACCTCTCGACAACTTATCTTTAGTGCTTCCACAGCTGGCACACCTCTTAAGTGTTCTTTTCTTCATTTGTTCAACACTCAGCAACCCCTTGGTGGATTCAATCTTCATTCCCTACAATTGCATTTAGCCTTAATGTTGCTATTCTAAGTGTGCATGATTTATTTGTGCTTTAAAAATAGATTTATAGATGATGAATTGTCCTGAATTTGGAAAACTAAAAAGAATAAAAAAATATCAGCACAGAGAGAACTTAATTAGCCTGCAAGATCAGGGCCAATTGTAGCAAGTTTTAAATGTAAGTGAGTAAAAGATCGTCCACAGGGAATTGATTTAAAATGTAAGATAAACCTTCAGATCTGAGCTACGAGATCTGACCTCTTATCCTATCTACAAAGCACATAAGATGGGAGGTTGAATTTGTCACATTAACTAAATGATAAAAGTAAAAATTAAACTAAATGATCCAGATCCGAGTTGGGGGAATTTGATGCAAATTAATAAGAATGGAGAAATAATATCTAACTTCGATTTAGTACTTGATTGTCGAATGAGAATTAGTGTAAAGCAGATGAGATAATATCAAATCTTCATCTAGCAACCATCACAGATGCAAGAGAAAGTAATCCAACTCAAGGATTAGAATTGAGTTAAACTTATGGCTATGGTCTGTCCACTTCAATGGACACAGATCATCCACTAGTCTTCAATCCGAATCCTTGATTCAGAACAAAAAACACCACTACAAATGCTGTGAGAAATTAGGTTACAAACGCAGCATCTCACAGGGATAATGAATTAAGGGAAATCGCTATAAAAATAGTAAATCTAAAGGAATCTAATGAATAAGGAGATCACAGGGAACCCTCAACACGAATCAGATTGAGAATGTACTGTTGACAGTAACCTTTTCAAATCCACCATTATAATTACGGAGCGCAGCTTAAATAGCTCTCAGATTTGTAGTCTTGAATATAATTCTCACTTGAATTACAGAAGTATCTCACAGTTCTCATTTACAAATAAAAGCTAGGCTATTACAGAATTTTCAGACAAGATATCTGAATTGGAAATGGGGCAACAAAAATGAAACTCAAAATCTCGATACCCAAATTGGGCAAATGGTTCATCTATTTATAGTTTTCCCCAAGTCTAGCTTAGATGTGTATCAACCAATCAGGATTGGTTAGATCTGTATCAACCAATAGAAGTCGAGCACAAGGATCCAGATCTGTTTTGGCCAATCAGAACTGCTTGATCTGGTTCAGCCAATTAGATGACAGAAGCATCAATTCTGTTATGTAATTCAAAAATCTGTTAGAGCTTCTAGAAGTTCCCGCCAAGTGATTTCATCTTCGGGTGTTCACATGGGGTGGAATATGCCTTTGGTTCGTGCTCAGAATCTTTCAGAATGTCCCTGAGTTTTTAAATGCATTGGGGCGGGTGCAGAGATTACTGAATTACCCTTACAGATGCTGGGAATCTTCAGAATACCATTTTGCACAGTTTGGAGAACTTTCCGCAAGGTATTGTGACTTCTAAAGCTCTTTCCGCAAAGTTTTGGTGCTGTTCGTAAGGAGTTCTCTTCTTTTCGAATAGGTCAGAAATCCTTTCGAAGAGTTCAGGTGCTCTTCGAAAATTAAGCCTGGAGCTTTTAGTTCTTTTCGGAAAGTTTAGGTTCTTTTCAAAAAGTTCAGGTTCTTTTCGAAAAGTTCAGGTTCTTTTCGAAAAGCATTATGTAATGCATTCTTCTGTTCAAATAGCTCTAAACCTCTTTTCAGGTTGAGATCAGGCCTTTGTCCTCTTTAGTTTAGGCATTTTGTCAACCAGTGAGTTTGTCCCTTCTCCTTCTTCCACTAGATTCGCATGAGTCATCATCTTTTTGGCACTTTTAAGCTGCTTTCAGGGTTAAGCCTGCCTTTATTGTTAGCTGTAAAACAAACACTAAAAATACTTATTTAGTACTCTCAAAGGTCTATCAAGACTCAGGTTAAGGGGTGGAAAATGGTATTTTCCAATTCTCAACACACCCCCAAACCTAAGCTTTGCTAGTCCCTGAGTAAAGACAAAATTTAGAGACAGAATGAAAAAGCCATTTATGTAGGGAGCACAGTTGCATTTAGCATATGCAACAAGCCTTTTAAACCCCTAGGTGATCCCTAGTGGAGGAGTGAAGGCTCCTGTGGGTTTTCAGTGAAGGTACCCACAAATTTTTCCAATAAATCAGTTAAGATCAATGCAATTCTGTTAAAATAAACTTTCATCCAATCAGATTATTCACACCTGCATCAGTCAAGTTATAAGAGGATCCTTAAGAAAACATCAGTTCAAAACTAAAATTCTACTGTAATTCTTTTACCATTCACTCAGTTTGTGTCAAAAACTTTTTTACAAGAAAAATTAATGAAAAGCTTGCCTTCTATTTGAGAATCCTGCTTTGATGTTACCCCAATAAGTTGATTTCAAACCTAACTCTCTCCAGGATTTTCACTCACCAGGCAAGTAAGAGGGTTGTACTATTTTACACAGCTCAGGAGCAGTTACAGCCCTCAAATAGGACTGTAAGCAGCAGCATAGGCATTGGTTTTTAGTTCTGAATTCACTGCTCTTTTCACCATAGATTACACAAATCCTTATCTCCATGTGACAGCTCAATCCATCTTTGATCAGTAAGGTCTTTTAACTTGGGTTGTAATGTGGCTTATGGGTGAAATTTATCAAGAATAAAGGGGTGGAATGGAGTTCAAAATTGAGAAGTCAGTCAAGGTAAGGAGGTGGTATGGACACCTTTATTTCAGCACAATTTCATCTTCTTCTTGGAATTTTCAGAGCCAAAGTGGCCATCTTTTTCTCTTTCTTTTTCAAACTTCCAATGAAATGACTTCTCCTTTTCTTTTCTTTTCTTTTTTTTTTTCAGCTTTTTTTTTTTTTTTTTCAAAGCAACATTGACTGGAATGCCACATTTCTTTTGTTGACACATCATTGCCTTCAATTCTATTTCTTTTTCTTTTACCAAACTGTTACCCAACTCACCTTTCTTCAGCTTTCTTTCCTTTACCTTCTGAATTCTCAAAGTGAGGGTTAGGCTAAATGAGGTTGATGAGGTTTCAAAGAAATCTTGGATTTATAAAGCTCAAATGGTGTGTATCAAGGGCAGTTTTTAAAAGGTGGGGATTTTTGAAGTTCAAACTGTCCAAAAGGAGGCCTGACATCATGTCTTTAATATCATGATTGCTGTCAAATTATTTCAATTCCGATATGTGTAGCTTCTAATGAAAGTAAGCAGGTTTAATCAGTCCCTAGAGCAGAAAAAATTGCCAATTCATACCTCCAAAGAATACATTTCAGGCCCAAATCTCACTGGGTGTGGTTTTCTATCAAATTCCTGAAGTATATCATCACTGTTTTCTCTCTTTTTAGGTTTACTAAAACATCAATCTTCTTTTGGAAATTTTCTAACATTCACTTTATGAAAGTATTAGAATTACATTAGGAACTTAATTTTAAACAGTTTTACTTCCTCATTTTTCAAAACAACAGGTGTGAAATTACTTCATCTTCAAAAATTTTGCTATGATCATAAGTTGCACTGATGTTAACTAAACTATTGGTAATTCTGCTACACCCCCAAACCTATGATGCACAGTGTCCTCACTGGTCCGATGTGCATAAGCAAAAAAAAGAACAAACAAAACAGAAATCATATTGATAGAGCAGAAAAGAAATGCACACGAATTACAATTTAATAAAAGTGAACAGAAAATAGGCATTACATACTATAGACCCAACAGAACAAACATGTACAATGTATTAATAACTGGGGTCAAAGTCTGTATCATAAGTGGGTTCAATGGGATCAGAACTGGAATCACTGTTAGAGTCAGAACTTGAGTCAGTATTGGAGTCTGAACTGGATTTGGCCTTCTCCTGGATTGTGGCTTGCAGCTCGGTGTATTCCTCAGATTTGATCTTTTTGGTGAGGCCAATATATTTTTCAAGTCTAGCAGCCTTCAATTTTTCTTGTTCAAGCTGTGCTTGCAACATGGTAACTTTGTGTTGTTCACTCCTAACCATCTGAAAAGTTTGGCCCAACAGGTCCTGCATCTTCTCTCTCTCAAATTTCATAAATAGCTCCAGTTTTCGAATCTGGTCTTCATAAGGGGTCCTAATGTAAGCTTGCAGATCAGCTAACCCCTTGAGGACATCGCGAAAGCTTCCATAGCCCTTTTGAGAGAGGCAAATCTGGGAATGGGAATGGAGTGGTAGGGGACCATAGGTATGCCAGCAGTGGGGGTGGGAGAAGAGGAGTCCAAAAGTATGACCTCAGGGTCAGTTTGAGTAGCTTGATCAGAGATATTGAGGAAAGGTGGGGGGGAATAAAAAAGTACTACCTCAGGTTCTATTTGGGTAGCATGGTCAGAAATGGGAGGTAGTGGATCTAAAACTATTACCTCTGGATCTGTTTGGGTTTCTTGGTCAGAAACAGAAGGTACAGTGGCTAAGGTAGTTGTTTGGGATGTGGATGCCAAGGTTTGGAGAATGGAATTTGTCACAAACTGGTTGTCTGTGTTGATCTGTAGTTGGGGTTGGATGGATTGGAGAAAGGTAAAGATTTGGCTAATTGTTTTAGGTGTGGGTGTGGTATGCAAAGTAGGGGCTGGTACCATTGATATAGATGGTTGAGGGGCAATGGGTGAAATGGCTGTAAAGGGGGAAGTTGCCAAATGGGTGAAATGAGGAGGGTCAGGTATGAGAATAGATTCAAGCCCAATATTCTCCAAAATAGATCCCATCAAAGATGAATAGGCCTCTGTTGGGAATATCTCAGGTTCAGGGGCATGAGTGATTTCAGGTGTATGAGTTGAATGAGCAGGTGAACTTGAGAAGCTTTGGAGAAGGGGAGTGCTAGGAGATTGTTCAACAAAATCTGTGGCCATATCTTGGATATTGTTAAGGGAAATTGGTGGTGTGAGTATGGCTGGAGTGGTTGGTGTAGAGGGAGAGTCTGCAATTGGGATTATGGTGGTTATGAGTGATGGGACTGCTGGAATGGGTGAAGGAATAAGAGTTGTGCTAGGTGAAGTGGGTAAGATGATGACCTCTTCAACAATGGGTGCAGCTGAAGAGCTGGTCACCTCAGGAATGACAGTTTGTTGAATGTCAGCTGCAAGTGAAATAGGTGCAGCTAAAGAGCTGGTCACCTCAGGGTCTGGTATAGCAAATTCTTGAGCAACTGTGGGTCGTACAGGATAGTGTGTTCAATGGCATTCAATGGCACGCTGGTTCAACCTCTTCCCTCATTTTATTCAACATGGTTTGGCTTGTAGTCCAAGCCCCCTTCCCAAACGCATGAGGGGAGATAATCTCAAATGGCTCTTGCTCATCAATGTCAAATTTGGCCCTTAGCATGGCTGTGATCGGCTAAGGCATGTAAATGACAGAATTTAAATGCCTAAGCCCACCAAGCGGCTAAAGCATGTAAATGACGAAAAATATATGAAAGAAAAGACAATGCTCAAGTAGGCCCGCCAATCGGCTAAGGCATGTAAATGACGAAAAATACGGTTAAGTAAAAAATGACAGAATCATAGGGGTGAGTACAAAAATGAAAGAGAAATAAAAAAAGTTAGTAAAAACTAGAAAGACACACACAAAAAACAAAGGGCCAACTTCAAGAAGAAGATCTAAAGTGTCCCCAACAGAGTCGCCATCTGTGCAACTGTGATTTTTTACGATCTGTCGCGCTGATGCACTCGTATGAAAAATAAAGAGTCGCTGCCCTGAGCTTTTGGTGTCCCGGGAAACCTAAATCAATATTAAATGCACCGAAGTACCAAATATGACTCTGATTCTCGTCTATGCCAAGGACTCTTGGGTAGGGGCTTCTGTTATTGATTGGGAAGGTGTTAGGCACCCGACCAACCCGCTTGTAAGCGGTCTCTACTATGGCTGTTTGGATGTATGGCTAGTTTATATAATATATATATATATATATATAATTATATATAAAAAAAAAAGAAACAAAAAATGATCGACACACCTTCCCTTGCCCGAAGGCACACCGATCCTATTGAGCCCTTCCTGCTTGCCGAAATTTAGGCAGCGTAACAACTCAATTCTAGGATAGAGGAGAAGCAAAAAATGGTAGAAGAATAGAGGAGAGAGCCGGAGCTCTCGAGCCCTTGTAGCACCGATATGGACCTTCATGTGGCTGCGTTTGATGAGCTTCTGATAGCTTTGATGGTTTAGAGATTGGTTCTAACCTCTAAGGCTTGGTAGCTAAGAGGTAGAGGAAGAAGGCTAGAGGGTAGTTCTCACCTAGGCTAAAGGGTTTTTGATGGAAGATGGGGTCTAAGGAAGGGTTTTGAATTATAGAATTTATATGGGTTTGGTACACCAAAGGGGAGAAGGAAATCTCTAAAATTTCTCTTTGGAATATTTTTCAAGCCATTTGTAAGGGGGGGTGCGTGTCTATTTATAGGAAAAGAGAGGGTTAGAGAGTTGCTTAGAGGCTAATCAAGGTTAGCAATTAGGTAATCCTAGCAACTAAGGTTTCCTAGGGTTTCAAAGGCTTGGATATGTGTGAGAATGAGCTTCAATGGTGGATGATAGGTTGATATTTTAAGTGACTAAAGGGTTGCAAATAGGGCAAGCATGGGTGCAACAGTCCTAATGAAACTCATCATACACTTTGAGATGGTCAACAAGTCAAACTATAAAAGTGAAATTCGAGCCAAAAACTCATAGTTACAGTAGCTAAGTCTGGCGCATGTATTAGATGCGCAAGACAAAGCTATAGTGCTTGGGAAGAAGCCAGAGGTTCAGAACCCGCCCAAGAGCCCACAAAAAGACCAGATTTTGCATAGCGCATGTATTAGACACGCCAAGCAAAAATTTGTTTGGCTCATATTGTTGTCTTCCTAAGTGTGCATGATTTATTTGTATTTTGAAAACAGATTTTTCAAAGTATGGACTACTGAAATTGGAAAACTAAAAAAAAGAAATATCAGCACCGAAAGAAATCAATCAGCATGCAAGATCAGGGCCAATTGTAGCAAGTTTTAAATGTAAGTGAGTAAAAGATCGTCCACAGAGAATTGATTTAAAATGTTTTGTAAACCTCCAGATCTGAGCTACCAGCTCTGGCCTCTGATCCTATCTGTAAAGCAAGTAAGATAAGAGGTTGAATTTGTCACATTAACTAAATTATCTAAAAGTAAAATTTAAACTAAGTGATCCAGATCTGAGTTGGGGGAATTGGATGCAAAATTAATAAGAATGGGGAAATAACAGCTAACTTAAGCTTAGTAATTGAATGCAGAATGAGAAATAGTGTAACACAGTTGAGAAAGTATCAAATCTTCATCTGGCTACCAGCTCAGATGTAAGAGAAAATAATCCAATTCAAGGATTAGAATTGAGTTGAACTTATGGCTATGATCTGTCCACTGTCATGGACATAGATCATCCACTAGTTTTCTTCTTCAATCCAAAGTCTTGATTCAGAACATAAGCACCACTACAAATGCTGTAAGAACCAGGTTACAAACACAGATTCTCACAGGGATAGTCAATTAAGGGAAATTGCTTAAAAATAGCAAATCTAAAGGAATCTAATGAGTGAGGAGATCACAATGAATCCGATTGAGAACGTACTGATGAAAGGAACCTTTTCAAATCCACCATTACAATTACTGAACACAGCTTACAATAGCTCTCGGATTTGTAGTCTTGAATACAATTCTCACTTGAATTTACACAAGTATCTCACAGTTCTCAGTTATAGACAAAAGCTAGGCTATTACAGAGGTTTCAGAAAAGCTATCTTGATCTGAATTGGAAAATGGGGAAGTAGGAATGAAACTCAAATTTTGGATGCCCAAATTGGGCAAATAGTTCGTCTATTTATAGTTTTCCCCAAGTCCAGCTCAGATGTGCATCAACCAATCATAATTGGTTAGATCCATATCAACTAATAGAAGTCGAGCACAAGGATCCAGATCTGTTCTGGCCAATCAGAACTACTTGATCTGGTTCAGCCAATCAGGGGACAGACGCATCAAATTCTGTTAGGTAATTCAACAATCTGTTTGAGCTTTTAGAAGTTCTCGCCAAGTAATTTCATCTTTGGGTGTTCACATGGAGTGGAATATGCCTCTGGTTCGTGCTCAGAATTTTCCAAAATGTCCCTTGCAGATGCTGGGAATCTTTAGAATACGATTTCGCACAAATTGGGGGCCTTTTCGAAAGGAACTGTAACTTCTAGAGCTCTATTCGCACAGGACTGGTGCTGTTCGCAAGGAGTTTTCTTCTTTTCGAAAGGATCATCAGCAAGTTTGGTTCCTTTCGAATAGCTCCAAACCTATTTCCAGGTTGAAACTAGGCCTTTGTCTTCTTTAGTTTAGGCATTTTGACAGCCAGTGAGGCTGTCCCTTCTCCTTCTTCCTCCAGATCAAGATGGGTCCTCATCTTTTTGGCACTTTTAAGCTACTTTCAGGGTTAAGCCTGTCTTTATTATTAGCTTTAAAACAAACACTTAAAACACTTATTTAGTTCTCTCAAAAGTCTATCAAGGCCCAGGTTAAGGGGTGGAAAATGGTATTTTCCAGTTCTTAACACACCCCCAAACCTAAGCTTTGCTAGTCCCTGAGCAAAGACAAAATTAAAAACAAAGTGAAAAGCCACTTTTGTAGGGAGCACAGTTGCATTTAGCATATGCAACAAGCCTTTTAAACCCCTAGGTGATCCCTAGCGGAGGAGTGAAGTCTCCTGAGGGTTTCAGTGAAGGTACCCACAAACTTCTCCAATAAATCAGTTAATATTAATGTAGTTTTGTTAAATAGACTTTAATCAAATCACAGATTATTCACACCTGCATCGGTCAAACTGTAAGAGGACTCCCAAGAAAACATCAGTTCAAAACTGAAATTCTGATGTAATTCTTTTACCATTCACTCAGTTTGTGTCAAAAAGCTTTAAAAGAAAAAAAATAATGAAAAGCTTGCCTTCTATTTGAGAATCCTGCTATGATGTTACCTCAAATAAGTTAATTTCAAACCCAACTCTCACCAGGGTTATCACTCAACATACAAGTAGGAGGGTTTTACTATTTCACACAGCTCAAGAGCAGTTACAGCCCTCAAATAGGACTGTAAGCAGGAACATGGGCATTGCTTTTCAGTTCTGAATTTACTGCTCTTTTCACCATAGATTACACAAATCCTTATCTTTATGTGACAACTCAATCCATCTTTGATCAGTAAGGACTTTAACTTGGGTTGTAATGTGGCTTATGGGTGAAATTTATCAAGAATAAAGGGGTGGAATGGAGTTCAAAAATTTTTAGAAGTCAATTAAGGTAAGGAGGTGGTATACACACCTTCTTCATGTCGGCACAATTTCATCTTCTTCTTTGAATTTTCAGAGCCAACGTGGTCATTTTTTTCTCTTTTTTTTTTCAAACTTCCAATGAAATGACTTCTCCTTTTCTTTTTTTTTTTTTTTTTGTTTTTACAACAAAATTGACTGGAATGCCACATTTCTTCTGCTGATACATCATTGCCTTCAATTATTTTTCTTTTTCTTTTACCAAACTGTTACCCAACTCACCTTTCTTCAGCTTTCTTTCCTTTACCTTCTGAATTCTTAGAGTGAGGGTTAGGCTAAATGAGGTTGATGAGGTTTCAAAGAAATCTTGGATTTATAAAGCTCAAATGGTATGTATCAAGGGCAGTTTTAAAATGTGGGGCTTTTTGAAGTTCAAACTGTCCAAAAGGAGGCCTTACATCATGTCTTAAATATCATGATTGCTGTCAAGTTGTTTTAACTTGGATATGTGTAACTTCTAGTGATAACAAGCAGGTTCAAATAGTCCCTAGAGCAGAAAAATTTGCCAATTCATACCTCCAAAGAATACATTTCAGGCCCAAATCTCACTGGGTGTGGTTTTCTATCAAATTCCTGAGGTATATCATCACTGTTTTCTCTCTTTTTAGGTTTACTAAAGCATCAATTTTCTTTTGGAAATTTTCTAACATTCACTTCATGAAAGTATTAGAATCAGACTAGAAATCAATTTTAAAAAGTTTTAACTTCCTCATTTTTCAAAAACAGGTGGGAAATCACTTCATTTTCAAAAATTCTGCTGATCATAAGTTGCATTAATGTTAGCTAAATTATTGGCATCTCTGTCACACCCCCAAACCTATGAGGAGCAGTGTCCTCACTGGTCCAAAAGTGGATAAGTAAAATATAAAAAAATAAGCACAATAATAGAAAAAAAAATGCACAGTAATGGACAATTCAACAGAAGTAAACAATAAACAAGAATTAAACACTAAACAAACAACAAAAAAATAAAATGTACAATGTAGTCTAATAACTAGGGTCAAAATCTGAATCATAAGTTGGTTCAATGGGTTCAGAACTGGAGTCAGTATTGGAGTCTGAACTTGATTCATCTTGCTCTTGGATTGTGGGTTGGAGTTCGGTGTACTCCTCAGACTTGATCTTTCTGGTGAGGCCAATATATTTCTCAAGTCTATTAGCCCTCTCTTTTTCTTTGACAAGCTCCTCTTGTAACAGGGCAACTGTGTGCTTCTCACCCCTAACCATCTGATAGGTTTGGTTCAGCAGGTCCAACATCTTATCTCTCTTAAATTGCATAAATAGCTCCAACTTCCTAATCTTTTCCTCATAAGGAGCCTTTATGTAAGCTTGAAAATCTGCAATCCCCTTAAGGACATCGCTCGAGATGTAAGGGTTTCCCTCCATAGCCCTTTGAAGAGTGGCAAAATGTGGAACAGGAATGGAGTGGTAGGGGACCATATGTATCCCAACAGTGGGGGTGTGGGAAGGTGAATCTAAAAGTACTACCTTAGGTTCAGTTTGGGTAGCATGATCAGAGATGGAGGGTACTGTGGCTGAGGTAGTTGGTTGGGATGTGGAGGCCAAGGTTTGGAGAAAGGAATATATCACAGACTGGTTATCTGTGTTGGTTTGCAGCTGTGCTTGGATAGATTTGAGGAGGGTGAACGTTTGGCTAATTGGGTCAAGTGTGTGTGGGATAGGAAGAGTGGTGACTGGTGTGATTGGTGAAGGTGGTGGAAGAGTAATAGGTGGGATGAATGTGGAGGGTTCCGGAACTAGGGCATATTCATGCCCAATATTCACCATGATGGATTCCATCAAGGATGAATAGGCCTCAGTGGTAAATATCTCAGGTTCAGAGGTATGGGTGATCTCAGGTGTATGAGCAGAATGGGCTGGTGAACCTGAGAAGCTGTGTTGGTGAGGAGAGCTAGGTGGGTTTATGTTGAGAACTGGAAAATACCATTTTCCACCCCTTAATCTGGGCCTTGATAGACCCTTGAGAGAACTAAATAAGTGCTTTAAGTGTTTGTTTTACAGCTAACAACAAAGGTAGGCATAACTCTGAAAGTAACTTAAGAGTACCAAAAAGATGATGACCCATCTTGATCTGGAGGAAGAAGGAGAAGGGACAACCTCATTGGCTGTCAAAATGCCTAAACTAAAGAAGATAAAGGCCTGGTTTCAGCCTGGATATAAGTTTGGAGCTATTCGAAAAGAAGAATGCACTACAGAATGCTATTCGAAAGGATTCCTGATCTATTCGAAAGGAACCTGAACACTGTGAAAAGAACTAAAGCTCCAGGCTTGGTTTTCGAAGAGCACTTGATCTATTCGAAAGGAACCAAACTCGCTGATGATCCTTTTGAAAAGAAGGAAACTCCCTGCGAACAACACCAGTTCTATGCGAATAGAGCTCCAGAAGTCACATTTCCTTTTGAAAAGGCCCCTAATCTGTGCGAAATCGTATTCTAAATATTCCCAGCATCTGGATGGATATTTTAGTAATCTCTACACGCACCCCAATGCATTTAAAAACCCAGGAGCATTCTGAAAGATTCTGAGCATGAACCAGAGGCATATTCCACTCCATGTGAACACCCAAAGATGCAATTACTTGGCGGGAACTTCTAGAAGCTCAAACAGATTTTTGAATTGCCTAACAGAATTGATGCCTCTGTCTCCTGATTGGCTGAACCAGATCAAGCAGTTATGATTGGCCAGAACAGATCTGGATCCTTGTGCTCGACTCCTATTAGTTGATATGGATCTAACCAATTTTGATTGGTTGATGCACATCTAAGCTAGACTTGGGGAAAACTATAAATAGACGAACAATTTGCCCAATTTGGGCATCCAGAATTTGAGTTTCATTCCTGCTGCCCCATTTTCCATTTTAGATCAAGATAGCTTTTCTGAAACCTCTGTAATAGCCTAGCTTTTGTCTGTAATTGAGAATTGTGAGATACTTGTGTAATTCAAGTGAGAATTGTATTCAAGATTACAAATCCGAGAGCTGTTTTAAGCTGTGTTCTGTAATTGTAATGGTGGATTTGAAAAGGTTACTTTCATTAGTACGTTCTCAATCCGATTCATTGTGATCTCCTCACTCATTAGATTACTTTAGATTTACTGTTTCTAAGCAATTTCCCTTAATTCACTATCCCTGTGAGAATCTGTGTTTATAACCTGGTTCTTATAGCATTTGTAGTGGTGCTTATGTTCTGAATCAAGACTTTGGATTGAAGAAGAAAACTATTAAATGATCTGTGTCTATGACAGTGGACAGATCATAGCCATAAGTTCAACTCAATTATAATCCTTGAATTGGATTATTTTCTCTTACATCTGAGCTGGTAGCCAGATGAAGATTTGATACTTTCTCAACTGTGTTACACTATTTCTCATTCTGCAATCAACTACTAAGTTTAAGTTAGCTGTTATTTCTCCATTCTTATTAATTTTGCATCCAATTCTCCCAACTTGGATCTGGATCACTTAGTTTAAATTCTACTTGTAGATAATTTAGTTAATGTGACAAATTCAATCTCTCATCTTACTTGCTTTGTAGATAGGATTAGAGGCCATATCTAGTAGCTTGGATCTGGAGGTTTACCATATATTTTAAATCAATTCTTTGTGGACGATCTTTTACTCACATACATTTAAAACTTGCTACAATTGGCCCTGATCTTGCAGGCTGATTGATTTCTCTCTGTGCTGATATTTCCTTATTCTGTTTAGTTTTCCAATTTCAGTAGTCCATACTTTGAAAATTCTTTTTTCAAAATACAAATAAATCATGCACACTTAAGAAGAAAACAAGTTTTTGGCGCCGTTGCCGGGGAATAGATTTTAAAATTTGTTGACCTAAGTTTTCTTTTTATCAATATACTTGAATAAGGTACTGCTGCAGTTTTTAGATTTTTGCAGATCTGGAGCAGCCGTCCAACAAGGAGCATCTGGACGAAAGCTGGAGCAGATCTGCTTGAGTTTGCATCCCCTTCTCCTTTGCATTCATTTTCTATTTTTAAATTCTTGAGAACCAGCAGTTCTGCTGTGTTTAATGTTTGTTTTGATTATAATTGTTGTCTTTTAGGCATGCTGATTTTTTTTTACAAAACCAAATACAAAAATAAAAGAAAATGAAAACACAAATAATTTCCTATTATTTTTCAGCAGTAGTAAATAAGGGCTCTTGTTGAGCCCGGGCTGATCCAAAACAAATAAAAAAAAAAAGAAAATTATAAAAACAAAAAAAAATATCTTCCAGATGGGCTCTTTTTTCTTTGTTTGCATCCAATTTTCCCATCTGGACCTGCTGAGATCATGTTTTTTTTTTCTTTTTTTGGAATCATGTAGGATGATGAGCAGTGGATCATAGGCTGTTTTGAATATTCAATGGACCCACTGATTTTATTTTCCTTCGAGATTTCTTCATCATAAATGGGTCTCAGCTGTGTATGAACCCTGTTTTTAATATGTGCTCCCATGCTTCATTATTCTTTTTGATTCATACACATCATCAACAAAGGGGTCAGTCTTATGAATCTTAATTTTCACTGTATGTTATTCCTACTAATTATTTTTATAATCACTTAGATTCATAAGTATCTCAGGCTTTTGGGGTTTTTCTTTGGGCTTAGGATGTATCATTTGGCATTAGATTTTCTGTTTTAGGAATTTTAGTTTCAAATTCTGTTTTTAGATCGCTGATTTTTTTTTCTTTCTTAGGTTAATGTGTCCTAGTTTTACTGATTTTCTTCATTTTTCTGTGATTATAGTTAGTTTCTAACATTGTTTTTCTATTTTGCATTCACAATTCTATTTTTGTATCAACACTTTTCTATTTTTTTTTAACTTTGTATTCCCTCCCTTACCTTGTTTTTACTGTTTCTCTGTTATTAGCATTAGTTTCCTTCCATTTGCTTTGCAGTTCTTTTATTTTTCTGATCATATATTCAGTTTTTAGATTTTATTTTGTAGCAGTTCTAGCTTAGTTTTGTTATTTTTCTGTTTTATCAGTAATTTCCTGTATTTATATAGCATTTTTTTCCCCTTTTCCTGCTTATATATTCAGTGTTATTTTCTTTATTTTCTGCTGCACATAGCTGCAAATTTTTTTTCTACTTAGTTTTCCTTTCTTCTTTTAGCCTCCTGCCCCTAGTTTCTCAGTGTCTAGAACATTGAGGACAATGTTCATCTTAGGTTTTGGGGTATGGCAGGTGCCAATAAAATAAGTTAATGCTTGGTGCAGCTTATGATCAGTAGAATTTTTGAAAATGAAGTAATTTCATACCTGTTTTTTTGAAAAATGAGGAAGTTAAAACTTTTTAAAATTGATTTCTAGTGTAATTCTAATACTTTCATGAAGTGAATGTCAGAAAATTTTCAAAAGAAAATTGATGTCTTAGTAAACCTAAAAAGAGAGAAAACAGTGATGATATACCTTAGGAATTTGATAGAAAACCACACCCACTGAGATTTGGGCCTGAAATGTATTCTTTGGAGGTATGAATTGGCAATTTTTTTTTCTTTAGGGACTGTTTGAACCTGCTTGTTATCACTAGAAGTTACATATATCCAAGTTAAAACAGTTTGACAACAATCATGATGTTAAAGACATGATGTAAGGCCTCCTTTTGGACATTTTGAACTTCGAAAAGCCCCACCTTTTAAAATTTCCCTTGATACACACCATTTGAGCTTTGTAAATCCAAGATTTCTTTGAAACCTCATCAACCTCATTTAGCCTAACCCTCACTCTGAGAATTCAGAAGGTAAAGGAAAGAAAGCTAAAGAAAGGTGAGTTGGGTAACAGTTTGGTAAAAGAAAATGAAAAAATAATTGAAGGCAATGATGTATCAGCAGAAGAAATGTGGCATTCTAGTCAATGTTGCTTTAAAAAAAAGGAAAAAAAAAAAGAAAAGGAAAAGTCATTTCATTGGAAGTTTGAAAAAGAAAGAGAAAAAGATGGCCACTTTGGCTCGGAAAATTCAAAGAAGAAGATGAAATTGTGTTGAATTGAAGAAGGTGTGTCTATCACCTCCTTACCTTGACTGACTTCTCAAATTTTGAACTCCATTCTTTATTCTTGATAAAATTCACCCATAAGCCACAGTACAACCCAAGTTAAAGTCCTTACTGATCAAAGATGGATTGAGCTGTCACATGGAGATAAGGATTTGTGTAAGAGCAGTAAATTCAGAACTGAAAAGCAATGCCTATGCTCCTGCTTACAATCCTATTTGAGGGCTGTAACTGCTCTTGAGCTGTGTGAAATAGTACAACCTTCTTACTTGTATGTTGAGTGACAACCCTGGTGAGAGTTCGGTTTGAAATCAACTTATTTGGGGTAACATCATAGCAGGATTCTCAAATAGAAGGCAAGCTTTTCATTAATTTTTCTTTGAAAACTTTTTGACACAAACTGAGTGAATGGTAAAAGAATTACAGCAGAATTTCAGTTTTGAACTGATGTTTTCTTGAGAATCCTCTTACAGCTTGACTGATACAGGTGTAAATAATCTGATTTGATGAAAGTCTATGTTAACAAAACTGCATTGATATTAACAGATTTATTGGAGAAGTTTGTGGGTACCTTCATTGAAAACCCTCAAGAGACTTCACTCCTCCACTAGGGATCACCTAGGGGTTTAAAAGGCTTGTTGCATATGCTAAGTGAAACTGTGCTCCCTACAAAAGTGGCTTTTTACTTTGTTTTTAATTTTGTCTTTGCTCAGGGACTAGCAAAGCTTAGGTTTGGGGGTGTGTTGAGAACTGAAAAATACCATTTTTCACCCCTTAATCTGGGCCTTGATAGACCCTTGAGAGAACTAAATAAGTGCTTTAAGTGTTTATTTTACAGCTAACAACAAAGGCAGGCTTAACACTGAAAGTAGCTTAAAAGTACCAAAAAGATGATGACCCATCTTGATCTGGAGGAAGAAGGAGAAGGGACAACCTCAGTGGCTATCAAAATGCCTAAACTAAAGAAGATAAAGGCCTGGTTTCAGCCTGGAAATAAGTTTGGAGCTATTCGAAAAGAAGAATGCACTACAGAATGCTATTCAAAAGGATTCCTGATCTATTCGAAAAGAACCTGAACACTGCGAAAAGAACTAAAGCTCCAAGCTTGGTTTTCGAAGAGCACCTGATCTATTCGAAAGGAACCAAACATGCTGATGATCCTTTCGAAAAGAAGAGAACTCCTTGCGAACAGCACCAGCTCTATGTGAATAGAGCTCCAGAAGTCACATTTCCTTTTGAAAAGGCCCCCAATCTGTGCGAAATCATATTCTAAAGATTCCCAACATCTGCAAGGGTATTTTAATAATCTTTGCATGCACCCCAATGAATTTAAAAACCCAGGAGCATTCTGGAAGATTCTGAGCACGAACCAGAGGCATATTCCACTCCATGTGAACACCCAAAGATGAAATTACTTGGCGGGAACTTCTAGAAGCTCAAACAGATTTTTAAATTGCCTAACAGAATTGATGCCTCTGTCTCCTGATTGACTGAACCAGATCAAGCAGTTCTGATTGGCTAGAACAAATCTGGATCCTTGTGCTCGACTCCTATTAGTTGATATGATCTAACCAATTCTGATTGGTTGATGCACATCTGAGCTGGACTTGGGGAAAACTATAAATAGATGAACTATTTGACCAATTTAGGCATCCAGAATTTCAGTTTCATTCCTGCTGCCCCATTTTCCATTTCAGATCAAGATAGCTTTTCTGAAACCTCTATAATAGCCTAGCTTTTGTCTGTAATTGAGAATTGTGAGATACTTGTGTAATTCAAATGAGAATTGTATTCAAGACTACAAATCCGAGAGTTGTTTTAAGCTGTGTTCTGTAATTGTAATGGTGGATTTGAAAAGGTTACTTTCATCAGTACGTTCTCAATCGGATTCATTGTGATCTCCTCACTCATTAGATTCCTTTAGATTTGCTATTTTTAAGCAATTTCCCTTAATTCACTATCCCTGTGAGAATCTGTTTGTAACTTTGGTTCTTCTGACATTTGTATGTTCGAATCAAGACTTTGGATTGAAGAAGAAAACTATTGGATGATCTGTGTCCATGACGGTGGTGGATCATATAAGTTCAACTCAATTCTAATCCTTGAATTGGATTATTTTCTCTTACATCTGAGCTGGTAGCCAGATGAAGATTTGATACTTTCTCAACTGTGTTACACTATTTCTCATTCTGCAATCAACTACTAAGTTTAAGTTAGTTGTTATTTCTCCATTCTTATTAATTTTGTATCCAATTCCCCCAACTCAGATCTGGATCACTTAGTTTAAATTTTACTTTTAGATAATTTAGTTAATGTGACAAATTCAACCTCTTATCTTACTTGCTTTACAGATAGGATTAGAGGCCAGAGCTGGTAGCTCAGATCTGGAGGTTTACAAAACATTTTTAATCAATTCTCTGTGGACGATCTTTTACTCACTTACATTTAAAACTTGCTACAATTGGCCCTGATCTTGCAGGCTGATTGATTTCTTTCGGTGCTGATATTTCTTTTTTTTAGTTTTCCAATTTTAGTAGTCCATACTTTGAAAAATCTGTTTTCAAAATACAAATAAATCATGCACACTTAGGAAGACAATAGTTTACAACAAAATCTGTGGGTATATCTGGGAAATTGTTAGGTGAAAATGGTGGTGTAAGTATGGCTGGAATGGTTGGTGTTGGAGGAGAATCTGCACTGGGAATTGTGGTGGTGATGAGTGATGGAACTGCTGGGATAGGTGCTGGGATAGTTTTTGGGTTAGGTGCTGGGATAGGTGAGGTGGATATGATGATGGCCTCCTCAACATTAGTAGTAGGGGCAATGGCAGCTGAAGGTGCAGTTGGAGATACAATGGGTGCAGCTAAAGAGCTGGTCACCTCAGGTTCAAGTATAGCAGCCTCTTGGGCTATATCTGCGACTTTCCTCATTCTTTTCAACATAGTTTGGTTTGTAGTCCAAGCCCTCTTCCCAAAAGTATGAGGTGTTACAATCTCAAAAGGCTCCAGCTCATCAATATCAAATTTAACCCTTAGTTGGGATTTGATCAACCTTCCAAATGGTATTCCAGCCACTTTCTGTTCTTTCTTCAACTTGGCACTGATGTCAGCCATTGCTTCAAATATCAGCATGGGGGCATTGAAGAATTGCCCTTTAGAAAAGTGAAAGAGGGCCTCCAGAATGGGTGTCCTTTTTTCCTGAGTGTGCCCAGTGACATACAAACTCCCTCTCAAAATAGAGTCCATCAGCAAAAATTGGGGTGCTAAATCCCTCCTCATGATGGACTGCCCAGTTCCAACTATGCCTTGGGTTAGATGGGTAGCCATATCTCTAAAAGAGGCTTCCTCTGGTGCAGCTAAAGGGCTAGTAGGATCATACTGAAATGGTATCCCCAAGGCATTTCCAATATCTTCATAAGTGATGGTTAAATCACAATCATCAATAAAAATTACCAAAGTTGGGACATCAGCAACCTTCTCACTCACTTTCACCATGTTCTGGTACCATAATCTCACCATTCTTGGATAAATTTCCTCTGGAAGAGGGGTCAGGATATTACTCAGTGAAGCATCTCTGATGTATTACAGGGATAGCTTACATTCTGATTTGTTCAAGAAAAAATTCTCATCCACATTAAGCTCTCGAATCAGCTTCTGAGCTTCAATGAAAGGGTTTGGAAACACCAAATGCTTAGGAAGAGGAGGAAGTTCAGTCTCAGGAATAGGGTTAGCATCAGGGATGGGTTCCTCAATTCTGACCCTCTTTCCCTTCTCAATCCTATCAGCCTTATCTATCGACAATTTGCTCTTGGCTGAGGTTTTAGTTTTTCCTTTGGTGGAGGATTTGCTAGCTTTCTTAGCAGAAGACTTAGGGAACATCTTAGCCAATTATTTTTCAGCTTTCCCCATTTTAAAATTTTCTAAAAACTCGTTCAAATAATTCCTCCTTCTATCAAAAATCAACAAACAACTCTCTTGAATCCCAGACAATATATGCTTAAACAGAAATCAAAATTTTAAAGCACAGACAGAGGATATGGAGAGGAAAATACCAACCTAGGGTTTGCTCAAACTCTCTGACCGCTTGATCGAATCCACAGGAGTCAGAGGCAAAAGATCCTTCTATTGAAGTTTAATCAGCGGAAAAATAATGAAGAAAATTGAATCTGGATTCCAAAAGAAACCAGGGATGGAGAAAGAAAGGTTTCCTGCAGAGCAGGACAAGCTGAAAATATTTTCGAATAGAAAAACCTCTATTCGAAGGTTTTTAAATATGTTTAAATCAATTTCGCAAGGCATTAATGATTCTTTGGAAAAGTTAAAAAAAAATCCTTTTTGAAAAGGAGAAAGGCATCAGTACCTTTCGCAAAGCAAATGGCTTCAGAACATCTGTTCGAAAAGATCTGCATCTATTCGTAAGGTTTACAGTTCGTTTCGAACAGTTGTGGTTACAGGTTCAGATCCTTTTCGAAAAGGAGTTTATTCTTTTCGAAATGAATTTTCTTTTGCGAAATGACTGTAAAACTTTTCTAATAGCATGAATTTACTTTCGAACAAATGTTCTGTAGTACAGAACTGATTTTTTTTATTTTTAACAAAATCTCCACATTAAAATCATTGGAATTTATTCTCTCAATCAATTCAGAACCACAAAGCTTTCAGAACTTATGATTCCTCAAAGAAAATTTAACTAAAACAAGACTAAAATAGAGAAAAATAATACAAAACTATGCAAAAAATCACAGAACAGACATAGTTAAAATACATATGATATAGTTGTGTGACATTAGATTTGTGGAGGCTCTTGATGATAAATGGTCATCACAGGCTCTAAGATATTTTCAATACATGGTTTGAGCCTCTGACCATTTACTTTCAAGGTTCTCCCATCACTCGGGTCCATAATTTCAATAGCTCCAGATGGGGATGCTTGAATGACAATATATGGCCCTTCCCATCTGGATCTCAGCTTTCCAGAAAAAACATGAGTTTTGAGTTCAATAACCATACCTTAGAGCCAGCTGTGAACTCTTTTCTCAGCAGATTTTTGTCATAGAAAGCCTTAACTTTTTCTTTGTAAAATCTTGCATTGGTGTATGCATCCATCCTCAGCTCTTCCAACTCAGAGAGCAGCAGTTTCCTGTGCTTACCAGCAACGGTGAGATCCATGTTTAAAGCATTAATGGCCCAAAAGGCCTTATATTCTAACTCCACTGGTAAATGACATGCTTTACCATAGACCAATCTGAATGAGGACATGCCAATTGGGGTTTTATAGGCTGTCCTGTAGGCCCACAATGCATCATTCAGCTTAAAGGACCAATCCTTTTTGTCCTTCCTCACAGTCTTTTCCAGTATATGTTTGATTTCTCTGTTGGAAATCTCCACTTGTCCACTGGTTTGTGGGTGATATGGAGTAGCTACTCTGTGAGTCACAGAGTACTTTTTCAATAGAGCCTCAAAATGCTTGTTACAAAAATGGCTTCCCCCATCACTGATAATGGCTATGGGGGAACCAAACCTGGAAAAGATGTTATCCTTTATGAATTTAAGGACAACTTTGTGGTCATTGGTTTTAGTGGCTGTGGCTTCAACCCATTTGGATAGATAATCCACAGCTACAACGATGAAATTAAAGCCATTTGAAGGAGGGAAAGGTCCCATAAAATCTATCCCCCAAATGTCAAACAATTCAACTACCAAAATGGGCTGTAAAGGCATTGAGTTTTTCTTGGAAATGCTGCCCAATCTCTGGTAGTTCTGACAAGACATACAGTGCTGCAGTGCATCCTTGAAGAGTGTGGGCCAATAAAAACCACACTGCAACACCTTTGCAGCAGTTTTGTTTCCACTAAAATGACCTCCACAGGCCTGCTCATGACACATGGAAAGTATGTTGTGGAAGTCTTCTTCATGGACACATCTTCTAATGATTTGGTCTGCACAAATCTTGAACAGGTAAGGATCCTCCCAAATAAAATGTTTAACCTTTGAAAAGAAGAGATCCTTGTCCATTTTATTCCAGTGTTGGGGGGTCCTTCCGGTAGCTAAAAAGTTGACTATATTTGCAAACCAAGGGATACGCACACTGATAGTAAAAAAGGAAAAGAGTCATTGATAGGCAACCTATCAATCTCAGCTGTCAAAATTCTAGACAGGTGATCAGCCACCACATTTTCCACACCCTTTTTGTCTTTAATCTGCAAATCAAACTCCTGCAATAAGAGGATCCACCTGATTAGTCTTGGTTTGGTATCCTTCTTAGACAGAAGGTATTTCAGGGTTGCGTGGTCAGTGAACACCACAATTCGTGAACCCAAAACATATGACCTGAATTTCTCCAAGGCATAAACAACTGCCAGTAGCTCTTTCTCTGTTGTTGTGTAATTGAGCTGTGCATCAATCATAGATCTACTGGCATAAGCTATGACATGAGGCAGCCTATCCTTTCTCTGCCCACGAATAGCTCCCAAAGCATAGTCTGATGCATCACACATTAGCTCAAAGGGCAGGGAGTAGTCTGGAGACTGAAGTATTGGAGCAGAAATCAAATAATTTTTTTAAGAATTCAAATGCCCTAAGGCATTCATCATTGAAAACAAAAGGGACATCTTGGCACAGTAAATGGAAAAGAGGCTTGGATATTTTACTGAAGTCCTTAATGAACCTCCTGTAAAATCCAGCATGCCCCAAGAAACTTCTGATTTGCTTAACAGTTTTTGGAGGAGGCAAATGTGCAATTAAATCTATTTTTGCTCTGTCCACCTCAATGCCCTTATGGGAGACAACATGGCCAAGGACAATGCCTTGGGTGACCATGAAATGGCACTTCTACCAGCTTAAAACTAAATTGGTTTCTTCACATCTCTGTAACACCAGGCTGAGATGATGTAAATATTAGGCGAAACTGTCTCCATATGCTGAAAAGTCATCCATAAAAATCTCCATAAATTGGTCAATCATATCAGAGAAAATGGAGTACATACATCTTTGAAAGGTAGCAGGGGCATTACAAAGACCAAAAGGCATCCTCCTATAAGCAAAAGTGCCAAAGGGGCAATTGAATGTGGTCTTTTTTTGATCTTGTGGATACACAGGAATCTGGTTATAACCAGAGTAGCCATCAAGAAAACAATAATATGCTTTCCCCGCTAGCTTATCAAAAATTTGATCAATGAATGGAAGAGGGAAATGGTCTTTTCTGGTCATTGTATTGAGCTTTCGGTAATCAATATAGACCCTCCAACTAGTTGTTTGTCTGGTTGGAATGAGCTCACCAGATTCTGAGGTTACAACAGTAATCCCAGATTTCTTAGGTACCACCTGTTTAGGTGCGACCCAATCTAAATCTGAGATGGGGTAAATGACCCCAGCATCCAACAACTTAATAACCTCCTTCATGACCACTTCCTGCATTTGAGGATTCAGCCTCCTCTGCATTTCTCTAGAAGGCTTTACATCTTCTTCCAAGTGAATTTTATGCATGCAAACAGCTGGACTGATTCCTCTAAAATCAGCAATAGTCCAGCCAATTGCCTTCTTATACTGCTTCAATACAATCAACAACTCCTCTTGTTCCTCAGTGAGGGAGGAAGAGATAATCACAGGCAATGTTTTATGGTCACTTAAAAGCACATATTTCAAATTTTCTGGCAACTGTTTCAGGTCTACATCAGGTGGGCTGAGAAGAGAAGGTAACAAAGGTACCTTGGCTGGTTGTGGAAGGGGAAAAATAGTAGGTTTCCATGAAGAAAACCTTACTGTTTGGAGAGGAGTTTCTTGCATAGCATTGACCTCATCAGTCTTTGAGGCACAAGTTGTCTCTTCCACAACATTTCTCCAAACATCTTCAAAATCTGTGATTAAATCCTTACACTGCAGGAACTGGGGTAGAGTTTCCTCTACCAGTTCATCCAACAAATCAACAAGAAAACACTCCTCAGAACTGAATTGAGGCTGGGTAACTGCATTGTAAATATTTAACTTTACCTTCATATTTCCGAAGGACACTTCCATAATACCAGACCTGGATTGAATACAAGCATTGGCTGTAGCCAGGAATGGTCTCCCCAAAATAAAAGGACTGGAAGTTATGCTTTTTGTAGGTTCCATGCCCAATACTAGAAAATTAGCAGGGTAGAAAAACTTATCACCTCCTATCAACACATCCTCAATCACCCCAACTGGCTTTCTTTCAGATCTGTCTGCTAGTTGTAACACCACATGAGTGATTTTTAACTCTCCCAAACCTAGTTTCTCATATACAGAATATGGAAGGAGGTTAACGCTAGCACCCTAATCTAATAAAGCCTTTTCGATGGTATGTTCCCCAATAATGCAAGGGATTGTTGGGATTCCAGGATCTTGGAGTTTAGGAGTTGTGGCAATGGACAAAACCTGTTTGACTTTCTCCACAGCAAAGACTTTCTTGGATAACTGGATCCTAGATTGTCTTTTGTGTGTGCAAATGTCTTTCAAGAACTTTGCATAGGCTAGGACTTGCTTTATTGCATCAAGCAAAGGAAGATTTATCTTGACTTGCTTGAAACTCTCCATCATTTCGTCTATTTTTGTATTCCCTTTATCAAAAGGAGATGCAGATTTCATGGTATGGGTAAATGGTAAATGAGGAACTAGTCCTTCATTTACAGCCTTAGCATAATCACTAGAATTTTTTTGATTTTTCTATTTTTCATTTTTTTGATTTTTCTGGGGTACATCAACACCCCCAATGCTAAAATCATGCTGCTCCTGCTGCATGTTCCTAGCAGTTTTCTCATTTTTTTCTTCTTTTTCTGTATCCACATTGTTATTTACAACTCTTCCACTTCTCAAAGTAGTGATAGCTTTTACTTCTTCATGTGAAAAAGAGGCATCTCCAACCATGAACTGTCCTTTGGGATTGTTCAAAGGTTTGCTGGGTAACCTTCCTTCCTCTCTTCTGGTCAATGTATTTGAAATTTGACCCAATGTGTCTTCAATCTTCTTAATACTCTGACTGTGAAAGTTCACAGTCTGAGTTAAAGACCCTAAATTCTGGAGTGAAGTTAGAACTTGGTCTTCAAAAGAAGGGGATCTGGAAGGAGGCTGAGCTGGGGCAGATTGATGCACAGGTTGTGCCATCTGCTGTGGAATGGGTTGTTGAAAATTAGGCTTAGTATAGAAATTCTGCTGGTAGGGCTGAACAGTTTTGAAAGGTACTTGGTGCTTCGGTTGCTGCTGATGTTGTTGTTGATAATTGCCCTGGCTGCACCTTAAATTAGGGTGCCCTCTCCACGCATATTCATGAGATTGCAACTGTCCAAATGATTGGACAGCATGAGCTTGCTCCACCACTAGATCTGGGAACTGTGGTGCAGCTGGACATTGATCATGGGAATGAGTAAGGGACTTGCATATCAGACATGCCTCCTCTACTCTAGCAACCATTGGACCTTGAAGTGAGTCCATCAATCTATCAAACTTGGTGGTTAAATTATCCACCTTCCTGTCCAACTCATTCACCTCATAAATCTTTCCCTTGGTAGTCTGCTCTTTATTCAACCAAGCAGGATTCTCAATGTCTCTTGACAGAGATTCTTGTTGTGTTGAATTTTCACCAATAACTTCAAATAGGTCCCAGACCTCCTCAACTGTTCTTTGCAAATAGGTGCCTCCACAGGAGGCATCTATCATGTTCTTACCCTTTTGATCAATTCCCTGATAGAGGCTTTAAACAAGTTGCCATTGGGGAACTTGATGATGAGGGCATTGGCTTAAAAGCTCCTTAAACATTTCCCATGCTTCATGGAAAGTTTCAGTTGAGTGTTGAGAGAAAGTGACAATGCTTTGTTTCAACTGGCTGGTCTTAGACATAGGGAAGTATTTGGCTAAATATTGACACTGCAAATCATTCCAAGAAGTAATACTATTTGGTGGCAACATGGACAACCATGCTCTAGCTTTGTCCTTTAATGAAAAAGGGAAGAGCCTAAGCTTGGTTGCCTCTGGACCCAGTCCAGCTATGTTGAATGTGGTACAAAGAGATAAGAATTCATCCACATGCTTGTATGGATCCTCCTTACTCAAACCATGGAAACAAGGAAGCATCTGGATAGTTGATGATTTGATTTCATAATTTCCTTCAACAGTAGGAAATTGAATGCAAAATGGGGAATTATATGCACCGAGGGCAAAGTAATCCCTCAAGAGTCTAGGTTGCTCACCCATAGTAGCAGTCTCAGCAAAATTCTGTGATGTTTGTCTGGTTCTTCGTAGCCTTTCAACTTCTAAATTCAGAGGGACAATCTCAGGATTGAGAGTCCTCCTACCAAACATACAACACAGATACAGAGAAAAAAATTATGCAAAGCAAACCTTCAATACTCCTTACTGAGTAGATTCCAAACTCAACTATATAGGATTAACTACACAGATTCAAGCAATAGAAACAGTTAGCACTGATGTAAAAATAATAAAAAAAGCTTAGGTCTACCACTTTTAAAATCTATTCCCCGGCAACGACGCCAAAAACTTGTTTGTCATCCTAAGTGTGCATGATTTATTTATATTTTGAAAACAGATTTTTCAAAGTATGGGCTACTGAAATTAGAAAACTAAAAAAAAAGGAAATATCAGCACAGAAAGAAATCAATCAGCCTGCAAGATCAGGGCCAATTGTAGCAAGTTTTAAATGTAAGTGAGTAAAAGATCATCCACAGAGAATTGATTTAAAATGTATGGTAAACCTCCAGATCTGAGCTACCAGATCTGGCCTCTAATCCTATCTACAAAGCAAGTAAGATGAGAGGTTGAATTTGTCACATTAACTAAATTATCTAAATGCAAAATTTAAACTATGTGATCCAGATCCGAGTTGGGGGAATTGGATGCAAAATTAATAAGAATGGAGAAATAAGAGCTAACTTAAGCTTAGTAATTGATTGCAGAATGAGAAATAGTGTAACATAGTTGAGAAAGTATCAAATCTTCATCTGGCTACCAGGTCAGATGTAAGAGAAAATAATCCAATTCAAGGATTAGAATTGAGTTGAACTTATGGCTATGATCTGTCCACTGCCATGGACAAAGATCATCCAATAGTTTTCTTCTTCAATCTAAAGTCTTGATTCAAAACATAAGCACCACTACAAATGTTGTAAGAACCAGGTTACAAACACAGATTCTCACAGGGATAGTCAATTAAGGGAAATTGCTTAAAAATAGTAAATCTAAAGGAATCTAATGAGTGAGGAGATCACAATGAACCCTCAACATGAATCTGATTGATAACGTACTGATGAAAGCAACCTTTTCAAATCTACCATTACAATTACTGAACACAGCTTACAACAGCTCTCGGATTTGTAGTCTTGAATACAATTCTCACTTGAATTTACACAAGTATTTCACAGTTCTCAGTTACAAACAAAAGCTAGGCTATTACGGAGGTTTCAGACAAGCTATCTTGATCTGAATTGGAAAATGGGGCAGTAGGAATGAAACTCAAATTCTGGATGCCCAAATTGGGCAAATAGTTCGTCTATTTAAAGTTTTCCCCAAGTCCAGCTCAGATGTGCATTAACCAATCAGAATTGGTTAGATCTATATCAACTAATAGGAGTCGAGCACAAGGATCCAGACCTGTTCTGGCCAATCAGAACTGCTTGATCGAGTTCAGCTAATCAGGGGACAGAGGCATCAAATTCTGTTAGGTAATTCAAAAATCTGTTTGAGCTTCTAGAAGTTCCCGCCAAGTAATTTCATCTTTGAGTGTTCACATGGAGTGGAATATGCCTCTGGTTCGTGCTCAGAATTTTCCAAAATGCCCTTGGGTTTTTAAATGCATTGGGGTGCGTGCAGAGATTATTAAAATGCCCTTGTAGATGCTTGGAATCTTTAGAATATGATTTCGCACAGATTGGGGGCCTTTTCGAAAGGAACTGTAACTTTTGAAGCTCTATTCCCACAGAACTGGTGCTGTTCGCAAGGAGTTTTCTTCTTGTCGAAAGGATCATCAGCAAGTTTGGTTTCTTTCGAATAGATTTCAGGTGCTCTTCGAGAACCAAGCCTGGAGCTTTAGTTCTTTTCGCAGTGTTCAGGTTCTTTTTGAATAGATCAGGAATCCTTTCGAATAACATTCTGTAGTGCATTCTTCCTTTCGAATAGCGCCAAACCTATTTCCTGGTTGAAACTAGGCCTTTGTCTTCTTTAGTTTAGGCATTTTGACAGCCAGTGAGGCTGTCCCTTCTCCTTCTTCCTCTAGATCAAGATGGGTCCTCATCTTTTTAGCACTTTTAAGCTACTTTCAGGGTTAACCCTGTCTTTATTGTTAGCTGTAAAACAAACACTTGAAACACTTATTTAGTTCTCTCAAAGGTCTATCAAGGCCCAGGTTAAGGGGTGGAAAATGGTATTTTCCAGTTCTTAACACATGTAATACTCGCGCCAAGCAAAATTTTGCCAAAATTGGCCTGGCGCATGTATTACTCGCGCCAGGCTATATTCCCATAATTCTGCTTGATTTTTAAATCATCGTAACCTTTTGATTTATAAATCCAATTGAGGCGATTCTTGGCTCGTTGGAAAGCTGGGAAAGTCTTCTTTCCAATGGTATATAACTCAGGTCCAGTAGAGATCTGTGTAAAATTTGGCACTCCTCTTTCCAACCATTGCTCAGGAGGGTTCAAAAACAAACTCGGGACGGGTTCTAAGGGGTCCAGGAGATTCCTAAGGGGTTTGGGATGATTCCTAAAGGTTTAGGATGATTCCTAAGGGTTTTGGGAATGTTATTATAAGGTCAGGGGTCCGCCTTTCTCAAAGTATGTTTCGAACGAGCCTTGGGCCAAATTTGGGTGTCGACACCCACACCTCCTGAATAGACGCCCAAACCAATGATGCAAACTAGCCCCGAACAGGCTCATGTGCCGATTCTAGAAGTAATTTCTGAACCAATCAGTCGGTATTATATGACGCCATTCATAGTTAAACCAATTATAAAAATAAACTCTGAACCCAAACCAATAATCAAATCTTCCCCCAAAATCACGAGCCCTCTCGCTTCCAAATCAACTTCACAACTAACCCCCAAAACCGAACACATTGTTAAACACATTGCCCCACCAATCTCAAAACCAATCCCTACACCTGCTTTGAAACTTGAACTCAATAACAAACACATCACCCCACTAACCTCAGAATCAATACCCAGATCAGTCTCTACACCCGCCTCAAAACCTAAACCCACAACCGAACTCGTCACCTCACCAACTTCAAAACGAGACCCCGAATCGCCTCACACCAAAACGACCACCGAATCACCTAATCACTGGAACCAACTCATGAATCAACCACTATAAAACTCCCTACAGAACTCAGACCCACTATCGAATTTTCTGTTCCACCGACTGCGAAACTAAACCTCGAACCTAAACTTATCATCAAAATACCCTCAACCTTGAACCTACAATCAAACCCAAACTGATCACCAAACACAAACTTGTCATCAAACCTCAAATTATCGACAAATTCAAACCTATCGTTGAACATGAACCCATCGTCAAAATCCAGCCCATCGTTAAACTTAAACCCATGATGAAACTTGGACCTGTAATCCAACTCAAACCTAAACTGGTCACTGAGTACAAACCTGACATCAAGTCTAAAATATTAGCGAATCTAAACCTATCCTCGAATATGAACCTATCACCGAACCTAAACCAATCATCGAACTTGAGCTTATCATCGATCCTACACCCATCCACGAGCTCAGACCCACCATCAATGGCGAATCCGCCATCAAGCCCGAACCCATTGTCAAACCAAAACCTATCATCAAGCTTGAATGTAGCGTTGAACTCGAACATGAACCTATCATCAAACTTAAACTTGAATCTGTTATCGAACACAAACCCGTCACTAAAATAGAACCTATTCCTATAATGCCAACTCCACTCACCTTTGATCCAACCACCGAACCTATCAAAGAGCCGATCATCGCTCTCACTTTTGAAATCAAACTAGACTTAAATCCTACGACCTCGATCAACATCCAAATTAGCATATCACCTAACTCTGAGATCCCACCACAACATCATAACTAAGACCAATTCTAACCATGGGATCCAGATTTCCGTAGACCTCACAATCAAAACCATCACAGAACACCAACTGGCAACGAAACCGCTACGTCGAACAGTCGACACTAAACCTCCTGGAAAAATTATAAACAAAACTTTAAAACAAGCTCCAATAAATCCAAAGTGCAAATTAAACAAAACAAGCAGAATCAAACAAAACTAAAAATCCACACACCAAGGAAGGGTCCACCATGCTCCACACTTCCTTATCTTCTCCTTTGGCTCTGCCTTTGTCTCACCTTGTCACTCTCTTTCCGAAATCAACATCACACTTCCCTTCAACTGACTCCTTTCATCATATCAAAACAACATAACCCAAAAATATTCTCAAATAACCACCAACTAAAAATAATAACATTACACAAAACTTCATGGGAAGGACCCTGTCTCGTACCCCGACTTTACAAACATGCCCCATTCCATTGAGAGACTAAAGAAGGTCCCTCCCGACAAGGAGACCCCGACCATAAAAGACTTATCGAAGGAAGAAATCAAATGGCGTCACACCTATTTTGACAAATCCTTTATCACCCAAAACATGAACGCAAACATAACATCTCTCTCATCCCAAATCAATCAGATCGAGAGGGATCGACGACCCTGAAATAAACTATTCAACTATCACATTGCCCATCCAACCTCCTGAGTCAAACTCCGCTTAAGGAACTGATGTTGTACCATAACAAAAAATTTCAAAAAAATAAAAAAATATATATACAAAATAAAAACTATATATATATATACATATGTCATCTGCCCAGCAATATCTCTGACTTATAACTCTTACCTGATCGAGAACTCGAAGTAGGAGAGCTAGTGCTAAGGAAAAAGTACCTATACAACCGCCTTGCCTGGAGGAAATCAAACCCATATGGGAAGTACTTATATTATCTCGGCAACATGCCCAAGAAATAGCCACAGGGGAAGGACCTTCATATCTCGTAGCCTAAATAAACATACTTATATACCTATCGTCCTCACAGTTATCACAAGGCATTTGCCAGTTATAGGTCATTATTTTCGAAACCATTTTGGGTATCATCTGACTCATTGACCACTCTCCTATTCGGGCAAGTTGATCCAAAGGACTAGTGCATCATGAATCTCTCTTTCTAAATATAGAATACTCTGGATTCTCATACACCCTCTTCATCCATTAGGGTCGATGTTAGAGTAAAAAATGAAAATGCAAGGTTCCATCAAACCTTAAATTCTTGCATTAGCAGGTTGTTTAAAAAAATATATATACGAAAAAGAAGTAAAACCGAGCGAGAGCAATACGACGAATGAACAGTCAATAAATTCAGGAAAGCATAAGCAAATTGTGAGGGCATTCCTAATATTTTCATTAGGAGAGCATAAGCAAACCGAGAGGGCTTCCCTGACATTTTCACACTACTAGATATCATCGTATGGTGGCGAGAGGAGGATAAATTCCTGCTAACCATAGAATTTGAGACTTTGATGGTGCTAGACCATGACGAAGAGCTCGATTATGACACCACACTTTCCACCCAAGAAGAAAGTAGTTGACTACTATTTCAAAATTTGGTTGCATAAGAAGCTGCCCTCAGATCCATAAACCTTACCTCTCCTTCACCCTTTATTTTCTTTTCGGACAATGAGTCAAACGATTCTCAAAATCTCCTCGAGAATAAAACCAAAAACTTTCGAATGATAAGAGATGTGATCACTTATTACCTACCATTCACCTCAATCCTTGTTGAAAGCTACGGCACATGATGATTGTTCAACACATACAAAATCGAGCCTAACATGTGGCCAAAATAGTCAAACTACTTCCCAACATTGGAGCATAACAAATACACTCCAGGACATCTATGTGGCAGATGAAAGTCCCACTGTCACTTGACACTGGGGCATTTATTTTTAAAGGGTGCTAACACCATGGTAGCGTTACTCGGGTCACAAGATCGATACCTCAAATTGGGGCATTTTTTTTTCTTTTTGTTTCAATTTTCAATTTAGTTTTTGCTTTTCCACCTCCAATACCCCAAACTAGGGCATTTTAATTTTTTAGTTTAGTTTCTACTTTTTCGTCATGGGACCTCAAAATGAACGCCTAAAACAGAACAACAGGATACATCCAAAAAATAAACACCATACTCTGCCATTATCCATTCCCTCTCCAACATAACCCAAGAAACACACAATAATAAATACAATTAAACATCAATGAAACGAACACAATGAATAAAACACCTCTTTATTTAGATAATAAAATTTTACATCTGTCACCAGAGGCATATCTCCAGAACATACAATCCGAAACAAAGACCTAAAACCTAACCTACGACCTAGAACTTGACACGCAACCCAAAAAATGTTGTATACTCCATCAGAAGCTTCAGAAAAGGCTTCAGGGAGGATTGGTTGGGGAACACATCCCTCCGCTTGTAACACCTCCTTTTTTGCCATCTTCACCTCCTCCACCATCACCTCCTCAACGTTGCCTTCACTACTCCATAAAAGGGATTGATGTGAAGACTAACCCCCTCTTTCCCAATACCGCCCATCCTCAGAATTGTGCAATCACCAAGAACTACCTCAGGTTGAAGAACACGCAAAACCATGAACATTAGAAGAAATGACATCCCAAACGGATGATCGGATCGCACAATTTTACCAAAAACACGGATATTCGAGGGCAGAGAAATCAAAGAAGGTAAAAAATTGAGATTAAATCTAGAGATACCAAGAAAATGAAAACCCCTCTGCTTACATAGAGTACGGACTCAAGTGCTCAAAAATAAGAGCGGAAACCGAATCACGTGCACCACTAGATGCACATAATAAAACCCTCGCTTGCGTCATGGGCATGATGCTCCCGTCACACACCCAATACAGTATGCTTAATCAAATTACCCGCATTAGAAAACATGCAGAATTTAAAGGGTCACCCACACAGTGACCCGGTGACACTCCAATTACACGCAATCACTTAGCTGCTTAGTTGGACTACATGCTAGTACCGACACATGAAATCCAGATTGACGCCCGAACATTACCACTTTACCAACCCGACGACCTTTTGATCACGCGCAATGCCAGAAGCACGCTAATACAATGCACGCACGAATCCAAGCACTTAATTGACACCTTAAGCCTTAAATCACGTGCTCCCAAATTGGCACGCAAATCAATTCAATGCCTTGAATCAGGCATGTAATCCTCAACTACAATGTATTCCACCGACAAAATAGACATACCTCATCATAAAATGATGTACACCTAATCCCCTTAACCCATCACAGACCAACCAGAGATGAGTATATTCACCCAAAAGCCCCATCGCAGCCAAATTGCCCCCCTTGATAACTTGCATGTCCCGTTACGATCGGAATCCCTTCTTCTCTTCCATCCCATCGCGTTACCTCCCAAGCTATTCAAAATAAGAGAGAAAGAGAGAGATGCTGATCATCTTCATGACCCATCACAATCAAACATACCAGCATAAATCAACCATACCCTACTGCGACGATGAATCTTACCACAGCACTAAGACGGAAGACAAGTCCCATCGCAATCCTTAAACCTAATTATTACCCCATCGCGATAGTCAAGGAGTCACTATACCAACCCTTCACCGCCCACTCATAAACACGTCCCGTTGGGATACAACCACAAAGTGATCTCATATAACCCAAGATCTACCAAAGAAAGAAACACCATCATTATCTTATCACGAAATTGAAACAACTAAGGAATCGACGACGTCGAGCATGTCCCATCGTGATGCCACCACAACTCAAGCATCTTGCAAACCCATTCTCTCACGACACTACTACCCAAGACACTCGGGCAAACACTATCATGATATACAATCAAGAAGGGAAGTCTCGATCATGTCCCATCGCGTAAGTAGGGAGCCTAATCCCCGAATGCTTCACCACGCAATAGTCACCAGACGCCATTACGGTAGCAACATAAGGATGGAGAAATCTCTCTGACATCCTGCCACATCCCGTCTCAACACGGACATCTCACCAGAGTCCCCTTATGGGCCACAACGCCTAAAACCAGCAGGACTCACCTCACCACATGACAATAAGGGGAGAACCACAACGTCTCACCACGAATTTCATCTTCCTAAGACCCTTCCTCACATTGACGACCGTCAAGTCCCGTTGCAGTAAAAGTGAAGAACAGAGAGGGAACCCTCTAATGTCCCATCGTGACATCACTGTGACAGCCGATCAAGTCCCATCATAAGTAATGCAAGGGCCTTCTGCCCAGATCAGGTAAGTGTCACCCCCTTTTCAATTACTCGATATTCCTTATAAAATATAGTTAGCTATGATTAAGTCAAATATTTTCAAAACTCGTCTCTCTCGACTCACAAATCATTGTAGTCCTCCCATAAGTGACCATCATCAGTATTCATCAAGAAGTCTAGACGGAGCATCCGGCATACCAAGTGTCGTCTTGACAAGCATGCAAACGGTCTGGTCCATAAATCTCATACCGATGGATCTGCTCAGCGACGTCTCAGAAGTCACATTTTCTGTAGTTTTACAACCGAATTGATCTTAAGTTAAATTCTCAAACTTTCAAAAAACAAAAAAAATGAACAAATGTTTCCAAAAAGATTAACAAATAAATAAAAATAAATACATAGACTCCTATCAGTCAAAATTCCCTTGTTGCCCCAATCTGTTCATTCCTGTGGAAAATTGAATAATGAATATATTCAACTTTAAAAAATCCCAAATGCCCACTGGAAAAGGGACACCTGACCCGCCATTGGTGTGAGCAATGATGCGCCCAGTCTGACATGATTTACGAAAGCCTTCGCCATTACATGACATTTTATTTTATTATCGGTCTCTGGACCTTGTCAATGGACATTCGTATGACACCCCTCAATACCTTGACTGCATTATTTCCCTCTGTTTGACTACCCCTTGCAGCAGGTCAAGACATGCAGTGGGTTGCCCCTTGCACCCACAGATTAGGATCTGATGAATCTCCTTTCCGTTTGACTATCACTCGCAGCAAGTCACGCCATGCAACAGGATGCCCCTTACATCCGTGAATTAGGATACACGAACTTCCCTCATTGACTGCTATTCGCAGCACATTGCAATAAGCGATGGGATGCCCTCCCGCATCTACGTCCAGGAATACGCCTTTCAATAGCTACCACTGGGCCACTGAATGTCCATTTTAGCTTATGCTGATAGATAAGAAAGCCAACCATGTCATGTTAGCATCCCCAGTTCACATTTGTGATTTATCAAGAAGAATGAGAAGGCACCCTCAGGAGAGGGGTGCCTACTTCTTCGATGCACTCTTACTTCGCAAGAGCGTGTCGAAGAGGGGCATCTGTACACACCCCCATTTGCCCTCTCTGAGTATATAAGTTTATTCGGTCAACCTTTGGCCTTGACTGTGACTCTTCAAAAAGGACTTACCTTCTCCGAGGGTGTTGAAACCCTAACATGGGAACCATATGCTGAAATAATAGTATATGGCTGAACACAGGCTGAAACAATAGCTCTGTGGCTCAAGCCTCATGACCCTGATGTGGGATCATATACTGAAATAATAGTATATGGCTGGGCACAGGCTGAAGCAATAGATTTGTGGCTCAGATCCCATAAAGGTAGGGCCCATATACTGAAACATTAGTATATGGCTGAACACAGGCTGAAACAATAGCTCTGTTGCTCAGATCCCATAACCCTAAGGGCGAGGACTATATACTGAAACAATAGTATATAGCCGAAACACCGGCTGAAACGATAACCTTGCACCTCAGACTCGACCAAGACTTGGGACAATCCCAAATTACATGCGTTGAACCATGAACGCAATTCGATTTAATGCCACACCACTAGCGCTCAATCAGTCCTGTCAGACCAAAGTTCCCCTCCTTTCGACTGCCTCGAGACCCGATTACATGCCCCAACAAGTGCATGCAATCGGATTAAGCGTCCCATCACTGGCGCTCAATTGGTTTACTTTAGACCTGGTATCTAACTCCCAAGACTGCCAAAACTCCACAATTAAATGCACTTAGTATGGCGTTTAATCAGATTGTAGATTCTACCCCGAGCGTGCAATTAGTCTAATCAGATTAGGACTGGGACACCCTGGCTGAGCCAGTCAGCCGGTCACTCATTGAGTCGGTCATCGACTCAAAGTAGTTAAGCGCCTGATACAGGGCGCACAACTCAATTAAGCACCCCAAATAGGCTGCGTAATTGAAGTTTACCGGCCAATTACATGCACCCCACAGGGCGCGTACTTAGCAAAATACCTATAAATAGACCCCCTTACCACGACCCAAAGGAGAACAACAACGACTTCGAGATTCGAGTTTCGAGTTTCGAGTTCCCTACTTTCAAGCTTCAAATTTCGAGATTCCTCTCCGCAGACCGCCTTAGGTATAATTTTTCCTTCTAGTTTTTAATTTTCAAACTTAGATCTCAGATTTTAACTATTAGTTGTCTTTTTTAATTTTCAATCTTAGGCCGTAACATATTTTTTAAAATCCGTATTTTAATCTCCGGTTCTAATTCTTAGTTTTTAGAACCAGTCCTTACTTCTATTCACTATTTTAAAATTTTATCTCAAGTTTCAGTCCTATCATTAATCTTTGGTTTCAGTTCTCAATTCCTAGAACCAATCTTTAATCATACAGTCTAATTCTATGATTTCAGTCCCAATTTCAGTCTTTAAATTTTAGATTCCAGTCTTAATTTATCGACTTCTTATAGTTCTAGATCTTAAAAATCCCGATTTATAGTTTAGTTTTCAACTTCTAGCCCTAAAATTTGATTCATAATTATAATCCCAAAATTATTGCCTTTTCAATCCAAAAATATCGTCTTTTGATTCAAATTCAACTAACTTTAATCTTAGCCACCCAATTTGCCCAAGGGAGCTTATCGAGGGTACTCGAGAACGGGGCCCATCTTCCTTAGCATAGCGGCCCAAAACCCCTTTTTTTAGGCTTTTAGTAAAAATCAGTTTATTTTTTTTAATTTAATTTTCAGTGAAATTAGTATATTTATTCTAATTAGAATTTTAATAGAATTAGTATATTTTTAATTAATTAGAGTTTCAATAGAATTTGTATATTCCTGATTAGTTTCCGCAGAATTAACATATTTGCACTCCTAGTAGTATTAGGAAACTTAATTAACTAGATTTCTAATAGGATTAGGATATTTAAATTAATTAGACCCCTAGTAGGATTAGGAGATTTAATTAATTCCTAGTAAGATTAAGATATTTAAATAAATTAGAGTCTTAGTAGAATTAGGAGACTCTTCTTAGTAGAATTGGGAGACCCTTTTTTTTTTAATCAGATTCTCAATAAATTTAGGAGCCTAGATCAATTAGACTCCCAGTAGGACTAGTAAGCCAAGTCAATTAGAATCCCAACAGGAATAGGCAAACCAAACGAGTTACACTAAAGGGAACCCACAGCTGCTGATGTCGTCCGGCCGGCGATTCAGTAAAGGAGTTCCACCTGCAAGCCCTTGCTTCCCTTTAAAGCGTGATTAGTGATGTGTTGCAGCGTCGATAAATATCTGCAGCTGCCAGTCGCATCTTCCATGGTATTCTTCATTTAGAATTCGCCTCTTTAATTTCAACATTTAATATTTCCTAATTTATTACTCCATCATCGCTTTTGCTAGAGTCCACTTGGACCGAATTGTGGCACTAATTTTGGGGACCGAAGGAACCCAGAGAATGCACATACCAGCAGGATGGTTTTCAAATTTTGATCGATCGAACCTTATTTCGATCGATCAGTTCAATCACAAAATCATTTACACGTACAGTATTTTTCTCAATTTGATCGATCAAGGTCTGAATCGATTGGTCGGTTTCCAAATCGATCGATTGAACTACATTTTGATCAATCGGTTTCTCCAGAAACCCATATACCTTCACTCCTGACAAAATCAATTGATCGATCACTTATTTTGATCGATCGGTTTTGCCTGATTCTTCCAATTCACAGGTTCTAACTTCTCAACCCATTTTCTTTTAAAACAAAGTTCTTTTCTTTATTTTTCATTCAAATGCACAAAACCAATCAACACACATATAGTTCACACTTAATTCATAGTTCTTACCTTTCAATCGATGAATTCCTTGATCCACATTTCACCCTCAAGCAAGGGCTTCGTAGTCGGAGTTTCGGATTCTTCACGATCCCAAGTTCGTAATCAATTCACGCACAAACATAATTCCATGCACTCATAAACACACGCATTCAAAGCCCCCTTCTCTCTCTTCTCATTTACTCTTTCAACAACCAAGGTAAGAGAAATAAATTCTCTTATCTTTTAACTTAATTACTTAAGAGCTAGATATAAGTTTGAGTGTTAAGCACATACATTGAACTTCGGTGTACGCTATCTCATCAATGGCTCACACACATTCTAATCATTTCATTTTCATTCAAAACCTAAGTCAACTCACATGAATATTTTAATATTTTATCTTATCCAATGTGCGACTAGTCGGGCACGCACATTGAGATGTACGTTGGGGTATTTTAGATGCTCGCTATTATTATTAAAATGAGATGGTAAAAATCAGAATGAAAAGGTGGAATGAAAGGGATGAAAACAACACACAAAATAACAATCTAAAACATACAGACTTCCAAGATACAGGGCCTGTTGTAGCAAGTTTTGAAAGTAAAAGTTTGTCCCACAGGGTGTGATGATCTAAAACCTCAAGGGTTGTATAGTAGTCTCCAGATCTAGCTACAGATCTGGCAACTCTAAACCTAACTAGAAAGAAAGGTAAAGAGAGGAAGTTTAGGTGTCACAAAGCTAAACTAACCTAAAAATAGAAATAACATTACAGCTAAAGAAAGGGGTAAAGAAGGATGATGATGTGTGTGGTAAAATAAGATAAAATATGGAGAACTAGACAGCTAAGCATAAAACAGTCTTGCAACTTAGTAGTAGATTGGGATCTGCAGCAATCCTACACTTGGCTACAAGCACAAGTGCAAGGTAGAGGCATCCATCTCAACCCATGTCATTTAGACTACTCTTAAGGCTATAATCTGTCCACTTAAATGGTCACAGACTATCCAAGGGAGATGGCCAAATCACATTGATTAACTCACAAATCCAACCTAATCCAAAGGAATGGATTGATCTTAAGGCTATAATCTATCTACTTATATGGTCACAGACTATCCAATAGATTTCCTCCCTCCAATGAATTAAGTCAATCATGAATATCATTGCAGACACTATGTTTGCAAGGTTACAAGCTCATGCATTCATAGGAGCAAACAACCCATGAAAATCCAGTGGAAACCACAGATAATCAGAGGTTGAACGGGGACTTAGATACAACTGGTCATTGCTACAAAAGGCCTGCAATGACCCAGCTCACAAGTCAACAATCTCTTCAATAAACTAGATCTAAACACTAATAATGGTGATGCACAACAGAGAGAGTTTGGCTCCGCACAATCTCCCATAAGGCTAGAAGCTCAAGTGCAGAGAAAAAAAATCCATCTCAGATTTGTGACCAAGACTTGCCCTGAGGCTATAGTCTTTCCACTTAAATGGTCACAGACTATCCTAGAGGCTACCTTACCCACAGATGATGAGATAGAACTGGGATATTGTTATTCCCACCATTGTTGCTAGGAAAAATAGCTCAAACAATAATGGGAGTATCACTTATAAAAATCTATGTATTAATCCAATAGAAATATATGTAAGGAAACATAGAGATTATAAATCCCACCATTTTTTCAGCAATAAAAAATGGCAAATCATAAAAGAATCTTACAATGGTGCCCTCGAAGGCAACAACCTATGCACAAGCTCAAACCAGCTCACTCTATTTGAATAAAACCCATTACAAAATTAATCTATACTAAGCTGCTACAAGAATCTTAGCCCAGCATTGCGGCTGTGCTAAGGAAGAAGAACGGAGAAAATAAAAAAAGGAAACTAAAACCATAACCCTAGCCCTAGAACTAAACTCAGGCTATTCCTGGTTAACTTTACAAGATAGCATAATGTTCTTTTATAAGCAATCCCTAATCCCTAATTTGCAATAGCGAATCCAAATTAAACATGTGTGGAGTTGATTCTGTGGCTTCATAGTGGCCCTTGGATTGCCTCGGGATGTTTAGGATAATTGAGAACCTCGGGAGCTGTGCCCTAGAAGCTGTGAAATCCCCACAGTGCCCCTAAGTTCGAAATAGGCTACTAGGAAGTTGGGAACCCAAGTCTCGCGCAGCTGGATTAGTTGATTTCTGCATTTTGCGAGGCTCTGCTACTGTTGTCGCATGGCTCAATTTGCTACCGAAGGCAGCTCACGAAGATGGATGCAGTGAATAAGGCAACTCGCTAGGATGTCGCACGGTTGAGTCTTCGGGAGATTAGGGTCGCGAGGACCTCGCCGGCTAAATTGCAGACTTCTGACACAGCTGGATTGAACTTCTAAAGTGTGCGAGAGCTTGTGAGACCTGCGGGAGCAATTTTTCCGGGGCTCTCTCCTCTTGAGATGTGCAAGCTATTGGGCACTACTTTATGGTTTTAACCACGTGAGCAGCTCCGCGAGCCCTCTTTTATGCTCTTCTGTTGCTGCGCACAATCTGCTGCAGCTGCCTTCTCAGCTTGGGGCCATACTCTTTCATTTGCTTGACTTCTAGGGCCCCTTTAGACAACCCAACTGGTCCCATATGCATGCCAAACTACCCCAATGGTATGAACCACCATGGAGCATTCATTGTAATCCCATCAACTCCACAGTTTGGCATGAACTTCTATCCTCTTAGCTTCAAAAACATGGAGTGCAGCATTAAGCTCTTATTTTATTGTTATCTATAAAAACACACTTAAAAGATATTATTAACATGCTCAAAGGTCCATCAAAGGCTAGGTTAAGGGGTGAAAAGTGGTACTTTTTAGAGATTAACACACTCCCAAACCTAATCTTTGCAAGTCCTCGAGCAAAGGCAAAATTAAAAATAGTTATTCAAAATAGAAAATGCCACTTTCGTAGGGAGCACGGATATATTTAGCATATATACCAAGCCTTTTAAACCCCTAGGTGATCCCTAGTGGAGGAGTGAAGTCTACTGAGGGTTTTCAGTGAAGATATCCACAAACTTCACTAATAAATTAAAACACTTTTTTTTAATAATTTTTAAATTAAAAAACTTTTTTTTTCAGAAAAAAATAAAAATAAAATAGTTAAATATAGTACAGTCAACCACGAAATAAATTTTTGATAAACAAATCATCAGTCCACACGTATCCTTTAAAATCAAAGGAACTTACAATAGTAATGCAGTCATTAGAACTCAAAATCAACATGTTTACATCACCACCATTCTATTCACATCAGACATGTAATGTACGGCAATTAGTACTAAGCTTGCCTTCGATTCAAAATTCAGGGGTAGATATAACCCCAATGAAATTAAAATTCAAACCCAATCCTTATCAGGGCTGTCTCTCACAATGAAAATCAAGGGTCTTCACATTCTCATCAGCTCAAGAGCAGTTACAGACCCCAAATGGGCCTGCAAGCATGAGCATAGGCATTGCTTCTAAGTTCTGACATCCTCAATTGTTTTCACCATAGATCAGACAACTCGTCATCTCCACATGACAACTCATTTCACTTTGGATCAATAAGGTCTTTTTGATGGGTTGTGATGTGGCTTATGGGTGAGGTTTAAAAAGAATAAAAGGGGTAGAATGGATCAAAATTGTGAGAAATTAGCAAGATAAGGAGGTGATTCATGACTTCAAATCCTTCAATTCAACACAAGTTCATCTTCCTTGATATTTTTCAGAGTCAAAGTGGCCAACTTCTTCTCCTATTTCTAGTTTTCAGATGGAGTATTTCTATTGACTTCTCTTTCTTTTTCTCTTTTTATATATATTTTTTATTTTTTTTATTTTGTATGAAATGCCACACATACATCACTGCTACACTGTTGTTTTTAGACTGCTTCTCTTTCACTTCCACCAAATGTTGGACCCAGCTCACCTATGTTCAACTTCTCCTTTACCTTTTGAATTCTCAGAGTGAGGGTCAGGTTGAATCGGGTCATGAGGTTAAGGTGAAAGTACTCCGGTGTTTGTCAAAGAAAAATAGGATTTAGAGGCTCAAAGAGTGTAAGCAAAAGGGCAGTTTTAATGGGTATGAAAGTTTAAGCTCAAGCTGTCCAAATGAAGGCCTTACATCATCTCCTTAGTGTCATGAGTGTTGTCCATCAGTTTTGATTTGGAGATGCCTAATTTCTTGTGACAAAATGTTGAGTCAATCAAACCTTAGATCAGAAAAAATGCCAACAACACTCTTCAAAAGAAATTTGATAGGCCCAAATCGCAGTAGGTATGGCCTTCAATTTGACTCATGGGGTGCTAAGATTTTAAAATTTTCAACTTCAAATTTTCTGTAATTTTTTTTTAATTTCCACAAATTTCCTCATTCTACAAATTAGGTGGGAATTGACTTTATTCATCTCAATTTTCCTCACATTGCTGCACTACAGTTAACTATTCTATTGGCTGGTCTATCCTGCCACACCCCCAAACCAAAGTTAAACAGTGTCCTCACTATTTCAGGAAACATGTATAGGGGCAGCGGGGTTGGCAAAAGAAAAACACACTAACCTACAACAGAAAACAAAGAGGAAAGTAAGCTAAATGACTGCAAAAAATTAAACTAAGAAGGAAAAAAAGAAAATATACAAAAGATGAATACTGGGAAAACAAAGCAACTACACTAAATCCTAAAAACAACAACTATATGTTGCAGAAATGACAATAAAAACAGTAGGCATATAAAAACATAAACTAAGCTAAACACCTAAAACAATAAAATCCTAAATACAATTTCCTAAACATGATCTGTGTATGAATCTAAATGGATGGCAGAGAATTTTTCAACATGGAAAACACACATTTAAAAGCAGGATTCATACAAAATGATCAGATCACACTACACTATATAGACAAAATTTTAAAACACTAAAAACAACTATGTTACATATGGTACACAATGTGAGATCAGCTACCAATGACAGGTTTTGAAAGTGAATGATTTTAGATGGCTCAACAGACTTTTCAAAACAGATTTGTAGCCTCTGATCATAAACCCTCATGACTCTTCCCAACATTAAGGCTCATGATCTCAACAATCCAGATGGGGTTATATGCATGACAGAAAATTAAGATAACCCATCTGGAACATAATTGAATTGGAAGGAACTGAAAATTTAAAAATGAAAGGCCATACCTTTGCATTTGCATCTAACCTGGTGTCCTTCCTAATCAGCAGTTGAGAGTTGCATGAGTGAAGCAGGGACAGCTCCAGCTCCACAGCAGGTGGGCAGCTAATAAAATGACTGAAAGTGGGGTTGGGTGGTGGTGGGGGCCTCGTCAGTCCATACTTTAAACATTTCAGCACACATCTCAGCCCAATTTAGGAAAGTGGTCAAGGTGTATTCCACCATCTCTCAAATGGCATCAACTATAAAAAAAGCCACATTTCCTCCAACAGTGCCTGAGGAAATGGGGCTCAACATGGTATATTTAATTAATTAATTATTTACTTTTATTGTTTTTAAACTTTTATTTTTGAAATGGGGCTAAACAACAGCCCATTATTCTGCCTCTCACTGAATGCACAACCTTTTGGCATCTATAAGTTCTTGGTTTGTCACCTCCTACCCATTCCTTGAGGTAGTGACAACTTTAGTTTCTTCATGACTTGAAGAGATTTCAGCAATCAAGTGTGCCCCTCTTGGGTTGTTCACAGTTTGGCTCAGGAGCCAACCCTCTTCTCTTCTTATCAGAGCATTTGAAATATTACCAAGCTGGTCTTCAATTTGTTTGATGCTCTGTGTGTGGCAGTCCACAATTTGTGTTATGGGGCCAAGGTTTTGTAAGGAAGTCAAAACCTGCTCCACAAAGGAGGGGGCTCTAGGTGGGGTGGGGATACAACTAGCTGACCTGGCTGGGGAGACTGGTTAGAAAATTATTGTATTTGAACATAACCATGAGGGGACTGCAGGTTGGGACTGTAGGGCAGGACTGCTGCTGCTGGGTATGAGGCAAATCAACTTGTTTTCACCTCAGATTTAGGTGGTTCCTCCATTGATACCTAGCAGGCTGCTATCCATATGATTGGACAACATTTGCTTGCTATTTAAAAATTTAGGGACAGGACCAGTAAAAGGACATGCAAGATGGGAGTGTGTGGGAGAGTGGCATATAGAACATACCTCTCCAACCTGTGCAACCACGTGGTGCTGCTACACACTCAACACTTTATCAAATTTTAAGGCCAAACTGTCCACCTTCCTCTCTAGGCTACTATACGCATTCAACTCATACACTTTTCCTTTAGAAGTGGGTTCATTTATACTCCTAGCAGCTGGCACAATGTCATTGCCTGACAAAGACATCTGCTGAATGGAGGTTTCACTTATCAAATCAAATAACTCCCATGCTTCCACATCAGTCTTACTGAGGTATGAGCCACCACTAGATGCATCAATCATATATTTGCTTTTGGCATCAATCCCCTGGTAGAAGCTCTGTATAAGCTACCACTTAGGGATCTGGTGGTGTGGGCACTGCCTTAGCAACCCTTGAAATCTCTCTCAGGCTTCATGAAATGATTCAGTCGGGAGTTGAGCAAATGAGATTATGCTCATCTGCAACTAACTTGCCTTACAGACTGGGAAAAACTTAGCCAAGAATTGGCATTGAAGATCATTCCAAGAATTTATGTTGTTGACTGGGAGCATGGAGAGCCAAGAGCTGGCTTTATCCTTTAAGGAAAAAGGAAAGAGCCTCAATTTTGTTGCTTCCTCTCCGAGGCCAGCAATATGAAAAGTGATCATAGAGCAAGAAACAACTCTATATGCTGCTAAGGGTCCTCTCTGCTCAGCCCATGAAAACTTGGCAACATTTGGATGGTGGAGGCTTTAATCTCATAGCTACCCACAACATTAGGGAGCTGAATGCAAGAGGGGGATGAATATGCCCCTCGTACATTGTACTCCCTAAGTGGTTTAGGCTTCTCAGCCATCTCAGCAGTTACTAAGTCTTCAGTAGGGGTGTGTGTTGCTGGCCTAGGACACAAAACTCTCTCAATCTTAGGTTTCAAAGGTTCAAGCTTGGGATTGAGAGATCTTCTTCCCAGCATACAACACACACACAACACAACAAAGAGACACACACAACAGGTAGAGAAAGAAAGATACAAACTATGCACTACTAAAATTTAAGACAGCAGGAATAAAAAGATAGCAGAAGTGAAATCAAAACAGGGGAGTTAGAGATGCAAACTGGTGTAGGGATGCTCCAACTGCAGCTAAACTCTCATATTGTTCACTGCTCTAAGCCTGCAAAAATCTAAAATATCAATAGGAATTTATTCAACACTAAACAAACAAAATCAGGAAATTAAAAACAAACTAAAGGAATTATAGCCGTACTTTATTCTTATATTCCTAAGACACCAAAAAGTCTAAAAACATAAATAAAGAAGAAAAATGCAAAAGAAAATCACAGAAAAACTAAAAACCACCTCTACAATGAATATAGCTAATAAAAACTCAGATTACTATACTAGATCAAAACTCCCCGGCAACGGCGCCAAAATCTTGTTGGGGTATTTTAGATGCTTGCTGTTATTATTAAAATGAGATGGTAAAAATCAGAATGAAAAGGTGGAATGAAGGGGATGAAAATAGCACACAAAATAACAATCTAAAATATACAAACCTACAAGATATAGGGTCTGTTGTAGAAAGTTTTGAAAGTAAGAGTTTGTCCCACAGGGAATGATGATCTAAAACCTCAAGGATTGTATAGTAGTCTCCAGATCTAGCTACAGATCTGGCAACTCTAAACCTAACTAGAAAAAAAGTTAAAGAGAGGAAGTTTAGGTGTCACAAAGCTAAACGAACCTAAAAGCAGAAATAAAATTACAGCTAAAGAAAGGGGTAAAGAAGGATGATGATGTGTGTGATAAAATAAAGATAAAAGATGGACAACTAGATAGCTAAGCATAAATCAGTCTTGCAACTCAATGGTAGATTGGGATCTGCAGGAATCCTTCACTTGGCTACAAGGACAAGTGCAAGGTAGAGGCATCCATCTCAACCCATGCCATTTAGACTGCTCTTAAGGCTCTAATCTGTCCACTTAAATGGTCATAGACTATCCAAGGGAGATGGTCAAATCACATTGATTAAGTTAGAAATCCAACCTAATCCAAAGGAATGGATTGATCTTAAGGCTATAATCTGTCCACTTAAATGGTCACAGACTATCCAATAGATTTCCTCCCTTTAGCGAAGTAAGTCAGTCATGAAAATCATTGCAGACACTATTTTTGCAAGGCTACAAGCTCATGCATTTATAGGAGCAAACAACCCTTGAAAATCTAGTGGAAACCACAGATAATCAGAGGTTGAATGGGGACTTAGATACAGCTGGTCATTGCTATAAAAGGTCTGCAATGACCCAGCTCATAAGTCTGCAATCTCTACAATAAACCAAATCTAAACACTAATAATGGTGATGCATAACAGAGTAGAGTTTGGCTCTGCACAATCTCTCACAAGGCTACAAGCTCAAGTGCAGAGAAAAAGAATCCATCTCAGATATGTGACCAAGACCTGCCTTAAGGCTATAGTTTGTCCACTTAAATGGTCACAGACTATCCTAGAGGCTACCTTACCCACAAATGATGAGATAGAATAGGGATACTACTGTTCCCACCATTGTTGCAAGGCAAAATAGCTCAAACAACAATGGGAGTATCAAACCTATTAAAATCTATGTATTAATCCAATAGAAATCTATGCAAGGAAAATACAGAGATTACAAATCTAATTTTAAGGAATAAAAAATGGAAAATCATAAAAGAATCTTACAATGGTTCCCTCGAAGGCAACAACCTGTGCACAAGCTCAAACCAGCTCAAACCAGCTCACTCTATTTGAACAAAACCCATTACAAAATTAATCTATACTAAGCTGCTACAAGAATCTTAGCCCAACAATGCTACTGTTCTAAGGAAGAAGAAAGGGGAAAATAAAAAAAGGAAACTAAAACCCTAAACGTAGCCCTAGAACTGCAGTCAGTCCATCCCTAATTAACTTTATAAGACAACATAATGTTCTTTCCATAAGCAATCCCTAAACCGTAATTTGCAATAGCCAATCCAAATTAAACATGTGTGGAGTTGATTTTGTGGCTTCATTGTGGCCCATGGATTGCCTTGAGATGTGTGGGACAGCTGGGCACCTTGGGCAGTGTGCCCTAGAAGCTGTGAAATCCCCACAGTGTCCCTGAAGTTTGAAATAGGCTGCTCGGAAGATGGGAGCCTGAGCCTCGTACAGCTGGATTAGCTAATTTCTGCATCTCGCAAGGCTCTGCTACTGTTGTCGCGTGGCTCAATTTGCTGTCGAAGGCAGCTCGCGATGATGGATGCAATGAATAAGGCAACTCGCTAGGATGTCGCATGGTTGAGTCTTTAGGAGATTAAGGTCGTGAGGACCTCGCCAGGCTGAATTGCAGACTTCTCCCATGGCTGAATTGAACTTCTAAAGTGCGCAAGAGCTCGCGAGAGCTGCATGAGCAATTTTTCTCGGGTTCTCTCCTCTTGAGATGCAAGAGCTACTAGGCACTAATCTATGGTTTTAACCACGCGAGCAGCTCCGTGAGCCCTCTGTTATGCTCTTCTCCTGCAGTGCACAATCTACTGCGGTTGCCCAGCTTAGGGCCATACTCTTTCATCTGCTTAACTTATAAGGCCCCTTTAGACAACCAAACTGGTCCCATATACATGCCAAACTACCCCAATGGTTGGAACCACCATGGTGCATTCATTGTAAACCCATCAGCTTCACAGTTTGGCATGAACTTCTTTCTTCTTGGCTTCAAAAATATGGATTACAGCATTAAGCTCTTATTTTGCTATTATCTATAAAAATACACTTAAAAGACATTATTAACATGCTCAAAGGTCCATCAAAGGCTAGGGTAAGGGATGAAAAATGGTACTTTTCAGAGATTAACAATGTACTGTTCAAAGGTTGAAATTTTTGGGGCATTACCATTCAAGTATTCAAGTTCCCTTTTTGGGTTCAAGATTCAAGTATTCATGTATTCAAGTTCCCTTTTCGGGTTCATGATTGAAATATTCAAGTACCCATTTCAGGTTCAAGATTCAAGTATTCAAGTTCCCTTTTCGGGTTCAAGATTCAAGTATTCAAGTACCCATTTCAGGGTCAAGATTCAGTATTCAAGTATTCAAGTTACGTGTTCAAGTTCAAGTAGAAGTTCAAGCAGAAGTTTGGGTTCAATTGCAAGTTCCAGCACAAGTACCAGTACAAGGTCAAGTACTAGTTCAAGCTTAAAGTCAAGTACATATTCAGGTAGAAGTTTAGGTTTGACTTCCAATACAAATTCCAGATCAAGTTCAAATTCGAGTTCAAATCCAAGTTCAAAATCTAGTTCCATTCCCAGTTCAAATTCGAGTTCAAATACAAGTTCAAATACAAGTTCAAGATCATGTTCAAGTACTAGTTAAAGTCAATTTCAAGAAATTCAATTTCAAATTTAAGTACAACTACCAGTTCAAGTTCAAGTACTAGTTCAAATCAATTTCAAGTTCAAGCACAAGTACCAGTTCAAGTACAAGTTCATGTTCAAGTACTAGTTCAAGTCAATTTCAAGCAATTCATCCAACGAGAATTCAAGGTCGAGCTTTTCAAGTTCTATGACTCGATCCTGTAGAAGGATCTCATCGGTTCACACTTAGACTAAGTGTAACCTCAGTTTAGAGTCCAATAAGGAGTTATATTTATCGTTATCAATGAAAAAGGTTTGATAATCCCTAATTGAAGTTTAAGGCATCGGGCAGCCTGTTTCTAATAATCCTATTTGTTTGAGTGAAGTCAATTGATTGACCACTGATCGATGGGTCGATATTTCTTACTCCTAAAGAATATCCTACGGCTTCAATAGCTTCTTCATTTGAGCATTGTAAGGCTCATTAGAGAGACTCATTATATACCCTTTTGGAGATGAGCCTTGGGTCCACTCCGTTCTTATGAAGGACTCATTCGGGCCTTGGGTCAAATGGGTCAAGTCTTACTCCATTTATTTTAGTGATTGGGCCTCAGGACCAACCACGAGTTCATATCATGTCTTTGGGGGTATTTGGACTTAGACAGGTCCAATCCTATGGGTCCAAGGTCCATGGGCCATTTTTGTTGTCGTTTGGGCCTTTACTAGATCCAAATCTAGGTGCATGGACTTTTTCCAGGTCTGGGCCGGCATCAGGGTGCTGTTATTATTCAAGTTCCTTTACAAATCTCTTTTGAAAACATTTTGGGTTGGGTCCAAGTTTAGAAATTTATTTAAGGCCTCACCGGGCTATGGACCGGGTAGTTGGGTCTTAACAAAATTCTATTTACTCACCAACTACTATTTGGGCCTTTAGGGCCATCTATGGGTTTGGTCTAATGAATTAGTTAACCAAGTCAACATCAGTCCCATCACATATCACTTCCACAGTGGTCACTGTGATCTGGTATTTTCCCGGATGGTCAAGGGTTTCGGGGTAAGTCAAGATTTTGAGTTAACTCATCAAATTGCAGATTTTTCCAAAAGCGTGTCGGACACCTTGCTATAAATTGCTTGCCATTTTCAACATCCATCTAATTTTCGAGTCCTATGATAGCTGGGTGAAAGAGGCTCAATAACCGCATCTTTCCGAGGTTGTGGCACTAAAAAATATGATCAGACATGATCATGGTTTACAAATCACTGATATCTGTCTACAGGTTATTGCCAGGTATATTGGGTCTGTAAGTCTTAGTGCCGATATCGAAATTGGGCACTCAGCGGTTTTCTGGAAAGCCCATTGAGTTACCTAAAGTTTACTTTTAGATTTCTGTAGTAAAAAATAGGGGATCAGGATGGAATCAGGTCCATCCGATCAAGGGTCAAGTCTTGTTACTAGTTGGTGCCATGATCTGCAATTCTGCGTCACAGCGCTCCAGATTTTCCAGCCGGTGATTATGGTAATTTTTTCACATGAAATTTTATCCAAGTCTCAGGGACAGGTCAGGATTCAACCTTGATTTATCCCAGATTTTTCTGAGGGGTCTCGGTCACGATATTCAAGGGCTCTAATTTCTGGTGCAACAGGACAGCTTCATTGTGTTTTGGTCCGGGTGCCATAACATTCAAACCGCATGGAGTCCAGGTCTGAAATTTTAAAAGTGTATCGGGAACCCATTAAATTATTTATCTAAATTTGTTGGGATTTTTTTGGATTTTATTTCAATTTTTTTTTTCTCTCTGGTCTTAGAGAAGGTTTCTTGGGCTGCAAAGCCTACAGATTTAGGCCATCGATGGGGTCCACCAAGTGGTCCATCTCATGCCACAATGTTTTCGAGTTTCAGTCCAGGATGATTCCAGATCAGTTCTAGTTCCATCAGGGGTCTCATTTCGGGTCCGTTCTATTAGTTCAATCGTCACGAGTCGCTTGCCGATACTACCCTACTCGCCAGGTATCAATCTATCTAGTAATTTCGGATAGGCTTGGAGAGCCATTCGATTGAACCTAAATATCCGAACACGATTACATTTTTTCAAACCATTTTATTTTCAAGGATTGATTTTGCTAAAATCTGGTTTTTCAAGTAAATTTTGATTAACATCAAAAACTTAACCGATGCGCTCTAGGGTCAAATTTATGAAAAAATTTGGGATTTCATCGATAACGATCAATCACCGTTGATTATTCATGATCAACACTGGTCATGAGCTTCCAAGGTTTGGAATCCCATCAGACCACAAGTCAATTAAAATCCTGAAACTTTGATCAAGAGACCATCTAGTAGTTTCGATTAACGTTAATTACATGGAACCTACATTGATAGTGTTTGCCTATACATGCATCTATCACCATTAAAATTCTCATGATCAAGTCTAAGGTTTCAAGCACATAATTTCTAAAAGTTAGAAAATTATCAAATTTCATCATTAGATCAAAGTTCTATGATCAAGACAAGCAAGCTCTAGGTAATTATTTTAAGCAATTCAAGCAAATCAAACAAATTTTGAGATAGTCAATTGTGACCATCCAATTGGACCATCATCAAGATTAATAGATGGGCTAAATTTTTTTGAGATATAAACATATAATCTCCGTATATTCTAGCCACAATACATGCAAAATATTTAATCTAATTCCATAGAAATAAAGCAAGATTTCAATGTTAGATCACATATAGACTATCTAGAAATCAAGAAATCTAAAACCATACAATTCGATCATAAGCAAACCAGTAAATGATGAATAAAATGCTGAGATTTAATAGAGTTATTTCATCAAAAGTTTATCTAACAACCGGCCATAAATTTTGTGAGCATTCTATGCAATTAAATGACATCATTCATACTATACTACACATAGTGTTCACATGCATCTATGACCACTACTTTGACCTAAAAATCCGTCATCAAAAGATAAATTTCCAGATACAAAAATAACATATTATCATCTACAAGGCATGAAATTTCCAGCCATAAGGTCCTTTTAGTTTAAATCATCAGGCATAAAAAGATAAACTAAAAATTCTATGATTTGTACACAATAAGGCATATGGGTCACCTTTGACAAAATCATGACCATTGGATGGCCTTGCACGTTCATATTGATCACATGCCTGGCATCCAAAGGTAATGAACATGAAATTATTCCACAATATTTTTAAAAATAAACCAAAATCACATTTTTATTTACAAAAATACAAGAAAATTAAAGAAATTATAACATGTTGGTCTTGATATGTTTGACCAATCTAGACCATTGGATGACCTTTCATGATCATGTAGATAACATGCATGGCCTCCTATCATGCTATTCTAACATATATTCTAGAAAAATCCATAAGTTTCAAACCAAATCCATTTATTTTGCAAAAGTTCAAGGAAAAATGCAAGAAAATTCAATTTTTTCATTGTCTTGACCTATTTGACCAATCAAGACCATTGGATGACCTTGCATGATCATGTAGATCCCATGCATGGCCTCCAAATTCTATGGTAAAGTATTATTCCAGAATTAATACAAGTTTCAACTCCAAAATCAAATTCATTTTGCAGATGTTTAAGAAAATTCTAGGAAATTTGAAATCTTTTTTGTCTTGACATTGTAGACCAATCTACACCATTGGATGGCCTTGCGTGATCATGTTGATCACATGAATGGCCTCCAAATTTACTGGTATAATATTGCTTCATAATTTCAAGCAAAACCTTCAACAAAAATTGATTTGAAACTACAAAATCCACACAACAGTCAAGAGTACTCTACACTATGTTGGCCTTAACCTATATGGTCATTCAAGACCATTGGATGGCCTTCCATGATCATGTAGATCACATGCATGGCCTCCATGGTCCTGGTTATATTATATATATAACCATTCCAGAATTTAAACTTTACACAATACAAGAAATCTAGGAAATCTATGGACAAATTCATAGACTACAAGACTAGAAATCCTATACAAAGGTTAACCAAGACATTACCTTAGCTAGGGTTCCTCTTGCTTGCAAGTTTGATCCAAGTTGAATAGTGAAAAGGGCAGGGATAAAGTTCAATTTAATATATATTGAACTAGGGAATGAGAGGAAGAGATTGGTAGTGGTAGATGTGGCTTTGGATGGTTAGATAAGTAGGGAAAATTCTAGGTTTCAAGGAGCTCTAATGAAGGTTTGAGAGAGGAAGAAGAACATGGAAGTGGAAGAATGAAGGGAGCCCCTACCAAATTAGATTTTTGCAAGGCTTGGGGGAGATGTTGGGAAATTCTAATGTGCTTATTTATTGTGTCAGAGATCTAGATCTTGCAAGTGGAAGGGTTTAAAAACAGAAAATGGACAAGTTAGCTTGGAGATTTGTCTCACTGCAATCAGGTTGAGCTGGTCATGTTACAGGGGTGCAAAGCTCACAAATCCATCAGTTGGCTACAAACAGAACTGCAGGGTAGAAGGCTCCACTCTAAACCAAACGATTTAACTGATCTTAAGGCTATGGTCTGTCCACTTTAATGGTCACAAACCATCCTATAGACTTCATCCGATCCAAAGGTTTATGGTAGAAGAATTCAATTGAAACCAGAGATTGGACTGCTCTTAAGGCTATGATTTGTCCACTTTAATGGTCACAGATCATCCTAGGGAATTCCTCCAAACCAAAGGTTTCAACTAGAGTATTAAAACCACTACAGATGCTGCAATTTCCAAGTCACAGACACAAGAAATTATAGGGATATCAGATCGTATCCAAGAGGTCTACCAGTTAAGTGGGTGAGCTGATCAACAGACTCCTCTACACAAATCCGATCGAGCACCAAATGAAACCAAAGGAACTATAGATCAAATTAAAATAATAAAAACAACATTTACATTGCAATAAAACTCACTCTACAATGAAATGCTCTCAGATCTATAGTCTGTGTAGCAATTAACCAACAATAACACTCTCAACCTTACCCAATTACGGATCTAACCTCTCTCCTCGCTGCACCTAGGGAATTAACCAACCATAGTTGGGCCAAAAGAGGGAAAATAGAATTTCGCTGGAAGCTTTGATCTTTAGAATTTGATCCAAATCTCTATCTCCCCCAATTGCAATTGGTGATCTCAATATATACTTTCTCTTATTTTTTCTGCCAATATTCCCTTCTAGAAGGTCCTCAGAGTTTGTTAGAGTTCTGTCAGAACACATGGGTTGGTTAGGGTTTCCTAGGGCATCTTTTGGATCGTCGTGCCGGTCACCAATATGCCTCAGTTTGCGTGCAGTAGGTCACCAAGTCGCAGCATGTGAATAACCTATTTTCTGAGAAGTTCTTCACACGATTTCGACAGGTTGAGGAAACTTCCGACAGGTTCAAATGGTGCTTTTTTGGTCCTTTCGCTAGGTTCTCAGATCTATTCGATAGGTTTCGATAGGATGAGCCTTCTCTTAAAGCTTCAGCATTCTCAGCCCTTTGCCTAGAGCATTCGACAGGTTGGAAAAGCTTTTCGACAAGTTGGAGGACCATTTTGATAGGTCCAGCTCTGCATGCCATCATTCCGATAGGATTGCTCTCACTCCTATCGAAAGGCTCAAGCACCCTTCGGTAGGTTCTGTTTCAACGTCTCCATCTCGATAGGTCCAGGCCACCATTCGACAGGTTCAGGAAACTATTCGATAGGTTCCCCTTTCACCTCAGGCAGGCTTTTGATAGGATGGTTTCTTCCTTTCTTTTAGCTCCTAGATAGGTTCTTCGATCTTATCGAACTCCTTAATGCACACAAATCCATCCTTTCTCTGCCTTCAGATCCTATCGAAACCTTTCCAACTGCACGAATTCCTCCCTTTTTGGCCCTCAGCTCCTATCGAAGTCTTCAGATAACCTCTCGATAGGATGTTTTCAGCCTATTTTCACTTCCTTCGCCTTGCCCTGCTGTTGTCACGCGCCCCAAGGGTCCAATGGTGTGCAACCCTCTTGTGTGTCATTGCTGGGTCTGCACTATGCTGAGAGATGAACTTCTTTGGGCAACATTTTTAAGTGGTTTTCTACATTATTCTTGTCTTTTATTGCTATCTATAAAACAGAGTCAACAGATGTTTATTATTGTGCTCACAGGTCCATCAAAGGTCAGGTTAAGGGAGTGAAAACTGACATTTTTTATTACTTAACACACCCCCAAACCTAAGCTTTGCTAGTCCCTGAGCAAAGGGGAAACAAGAAAATTAAAAATGCCACTTTCGTAGGGATCACAGATGCATTTAGCATAGGCATCAAGCCTTTTAAACCCTTAGGTGATCCCTAGTGGAGGAGTGAAGTCTCTTGAGGGTTTTCAATGAAGGTACCCACAAACTTCTCCAACAAAGTTAGTTAATAATAATGCATCCTTCTAAAACAGAGTTTAAGTACATAAAATAAATTCACACCATGTCCATTCAATTCATTAGAGGAGTTTCAACAGATAAAGCATCAGTTCAAAACTTGAAAGTCTGTTGTAATCCTTCACCATCACTCAGCTCATGTCAAGGCATTTCTCCTAAAAATTAATGCATAGCTCACCTTTTACTTGAGAATTCTGTTTTGATACTACCCTCATCAAATTGGATTTCAAACCCCAGTCTCACCACGGCTGTTTACTCATAACAAGGATCGAAGGGTGCATCATTTCACATAGCTCAAGAGCAGTTGCAGCCCTCAAATAGGAATGCAACCATGAGCATAGGCATTGCTCTAATTCCTAAAATTTTCTAACTCCTTCCACCATAGATTAAACAAATCCTTATCTCCACATGACAGCTCAATTCATTTTAGATCACTAAGGTCTTTTTAGTGGGTTGTAATGTGGCTTAGGGATGAGGTATGTAAAAGAATGAAAGGGTAAAAGGGATTCAAATTGAGAAATCAGTAAAGGTAAGGAGGTTGTCTAGACAACACCTTCTTCATTTCAGGACCTCTTCACTTTCTTTGTGAATTTTCAGACTTGAAGTGATCAGCTTCATTAGCTTCTTATCTTCTTGTAGATTTTCAAATGAAGTGACTTCTCTTTCTTATCCTTTTGCTCTGCTTTTTTTTTTTATGGGTCGAAATGTCACAATACCACCAAATGTGCTTTCTTCTTTCTCAACCAACCATCCAACTAGCTCTACCTTCTGAAATCTCAGAGTGAGGGTCAGGCTATATCAGGTCATTGAGGTTTTGGGTTCAAATTTTCTGATTTTTTATCAAAGAAAATTGGGACTTTTAAGGCTCAAAGTGGGTGTATCAAGGGCAGTTCAAAAGGGTAGGATCTTTAAGCTCAAACTGTCCAAGGGATGGCTTTTACTTCATGTCCTCCATGTCATGAATGCTGTCAAACTATTTCAACTTGGATTTGCCTAACTTCTAGTGAGGAGAATTGAGTCCAATCAATCCTTAGGGCAGAAGAATTTGCCAAGACACTCTTCAAAGATAAATTCTCAGGCCCAAATCTCACTGGATATGGCCTTGCATCAAATTTTCTGGGGTGTATCTTCACAATCTTTTCTCATTTCAGGTTTACTATACATCAAAATTTTTTTCAAAAATTGTTGACATTTGCTTCATGAAAAATGTTTAAACTACAGCTCATTTCAATTTTAAAAAATTATTTAATTTCCTCTTTTCAAAAAATCATCAAGTGAGAATTTACTCTAATTCCAAATACTCCTTTTTAGCATAGCTGCACTATCACTAACTCATTTCATTGGCATACCTGCCATACCCCCAAACCTAAATTAAACAGTGTCCTCACTATTGGGAGCATGGTAATAAGGAAACAAGTAAGACATAATATTAGAAAATAAAGAGAAACAGAAATTAAAAGTATACAAGCATAGATAACATTAAAAAGACATTTTATTGAAAATAACACACTACAAATATGAGATTTATCTCTATAGAATAACAAAATCTGTTGTCACTCAAAATTCGTCGTCGTCTTGGCGCAGGGATATCCTCACCCTGCTTATGGTGGAAGAGGAACTGCAAGCCAAGATGTGAGGAAGAAAAGGAAAAAGAGAAAAAAAAACAATTATGGATCAGGGGGCAAGGGATGGGGTAGTGGGGGAGGATGGAGGTGGGGATGTCGGAGGCTCGGTCTTCTGTCTCTTCTTCTCCCTCTTGTTCTTTTTCCTTTCCTCCTTGGCCAGGATTCTCTATACCTCTTCATATTTATCCCAGAGAAACTGGAGAGAATCAGGCTCGACCGGTGGTGGCCTGACTGGGTAGAACTTGGTTGGTAGGTCTTGAGGTTTGTCGTCGACCATGAGTGTGGGATGGAAAGATTGCACAGGTCAAGGGGAAATGGATGTGGAAGGGCTAGACAAGACTAATATTTAAGGTGCATGGGCGTTGTAATATGAATCGGTACAATAAATTTTTACATTCTTCCATGCTGAAAATGAAAGTGGGAATAAATGGGGTGGTGGTTGCTGTGTGGGAAATAGAGCGCGGACTGCATGATGGGCTATTTTTAGGAGTGGTAGTTAAGTCAAGGAAGTATGCGCAATGAATGCTGAGACATCGATTTGTGGATAAGGAAGAAAACGTGCTCTGATAGTAAGAAGGGCAAATCAGGAAGAGTGGCTAGGGTTTTCAGTAGGTGTCAAATGGAAGAGACTGTCCTAACGAAAGGTTATAGAGAATGAAAGACGTTTTCGATAGGATTAGATGAGTGATTCCGCTAGGTCAAGGCTTCCTGTCAAAATCATAGCGAATAAAATTTTCAAATGGAATGATTAGATAGGATTCCGATAGGTGGAATCATCCTTTCGATAGGTATATGGTGGGTGATCCATCATTTCGATAGGTTCCAGATAGGTATCCCGAACCTATCGAAACCTTCTTTATGTCCCTCTTGATCCTATCGAAGAGTTGATTTTAGCTATCGACTAGTATCAGTGCCTATAAAAAATCTCAAATAACCTATCAAAATCATCGACTGACCTCACGAAAGGTGCAAGTAACCTATCGAAAGGTCCCAAAAGCCAATAACTTTGCATTTCATGCAGTGCTTAGTCTCAGCACCCAGCAAACTACTACTGCTATGCTATAATTTATTTATTGACCTTATAAACATACACCCATGATCCCTGAACTGCAAGCACTATCAAGATGACAACCTACCCCTAGCATGGCAATTTTATTGTACAAGAATAAACTATCAAGACAAAAAAGAAATATGATACATATAATACACAATGAAATCAGGTATTAAACTGGAGGGCCCTAAAGATCAATGGTCTCCTTAGCCTCAAGAATGTTTTCAACACAAATTTTTAGCCTTTGACCGTTGACTTTCATGGTCCTACCATCTCTAGGGTCCATGATTTCTACAGCCCCAAATGGAGAAACATGTACAACTTTGAAAGGCCCATCCCATCTGGATTGCAACTTTTCTAGAAAGAATTTCAATCTAGAGTTGAACATACATAGCTTGTCATTTTACTTAAATTCTTTTCGTAGCAAGTGTTTGTCATGGAAGGCTTTGGTCTTCTCCTTGTGAATCCGGGCATTTGCATAAGCTTCTAATCGCAACTCATCCAGTTTAGATAACTAGAGTTTCCTGTGTATACCAGCAGAGTTTAAGTCAGAATTTATTGCTCTAATAGCCCAGTATGCTTTGTGCTCCAACTCAATAGGCAAGTGACATGCCTTATCATAAACTAGTTTGAATGGGGATATACCTATGGGGGTTTTATAAGAAGTCCTATAAGCCCATAAGGCATCTGTCAATTTTATGGACCAGTCCCTCCTATCAGTTCTCGCAGTCTTCTCTAGAATGTGTTTGATTTCCCTATTGGAAATCTCTACTTGCCCACTGGTTTGTGGGTGGTAGGGAGTGGCTACTCTGTGGCTCACAGAGTATTTTTCCATCAGTTTATTAAAAGGTTTATTACAGAAGTTGCTTCCCCCATCACTAATAATAGCTTTCGGGTTGCCAAACCTCGAGAAGATGTTGTCTTTTAAAAATTTAATGACAACCTTGTGGTCATTTGTTCTTGTAGCTATGGCCTCTACCCATTTGGACATATAGTCTACAACTACACGGATGAAATTATATCCATAGGAGGGTGGGAAAGGTCCCATAAAATGATTCCCCAAATGTCAAACAATTCGACAACAAGTATAGGTTGCAAAGGCATCGAGTTTCTCTTTATACTACTTCTCATTTGCGGACATCGAGGACAAGCTTTGCAATGTTGTTGGGCATCTTTGAACATCGTAGGCTAATAGAAACCACTTTGAAGCACCTTCGCCGCAATCTTGTTACCACTGAAGTGGCCCTAACAAGCCTGTTCATGGCACATGGTTAGAATGTTTTTGAACTCGGTCTCAGGTACACAACGTCTTATCACTTGAGTTGTGCAATGCTTAGAGAGGTAGGGATCCTCCCACATGTAATATCGAATCTGTGAGATTAACAGGCTTCTATCATCCTTATTCCAATGTGGAGGGATCCTTCCCACAACAAGGTAGTTTACTATATTGGCAAACTAGGGCATACTTATCTGTACAGTAAAAAGTTGCGCATCTGGGAAAGAATCATTGATGGGCAAGCTCTCTGTTCCAGCCTCTGGGATCCTTGCCAGATGGTCAGCAACCACATTCTCGACTCCCTTCTTGTATTTAATCTCGAAGTTGAATTTTTGTAAAGAAGAATCCATCTGATTAGTCTTGCTTTTGCTTCCATCTTGGACAAGAGTTACTTCAAGGCTGCGTGGTCAGTAAACACAGTGATTTTTGACCCTAGCTCATAAGACCTGAATTTTTATAAAGCAAATGCAATGGCTAACATCTCCTTCTCAGTCGTGGTGTAGTTCAATTGAGCATCAACCATTGATTTACTAGCATACGCTGCCACACATAGTGCCTTGTCTCTTCTTTGGCCTAAAACTGCACCAATGGCAAAGTCTGATGCATCTCACATCATCTCAAATGGCAGAGAAAAATCAGGGGCTTGCAAGATAGGAGATGTAGTCAAACAAATCATTAACAGTTCAAAAGCAGCAAGGCATTCATCATTGAACTCAAAGGGAACCTCCTGGTACAACAGGTGGCAAAGAGGCTTGGAAATTTTACTGAAGTCCTTGATAAACCTCCTATAGAACCCAGCATGGCCCAAGAATGACCTGACTTGTTTGACAATTTTGGGAGGGGGCAAATGTGCAATTAAGTCAATCTTAGCCTGATCAACCTCTATTCCTTTATGGGAGGCAACATGTCCTAGGACAATGCCTTGAGTCACCATGATGTGACTCTTTTCCCAACTCAGAACTGGGTTGGTCTCCTCACACCTTTACAGCACGGAGCTGAGATTGTGTAGGCATTGGCTAAAATTATCTCCATAAATGGAGAAATCATCCATGAAGATCTCTAAAAACTTGTCAATCATGTCAGAGAAGATGGCATACATACATCTTTGGAAAGTGGTAGGTGCATTACACAACCCAAATGGCATCCTTCTGTATGCAAAGGTTCCAAATGGGCAAGTGAATGTGGTTTTTTCTTAGTCTTAGGGGTAGACAGGGATCTGATTGTACCCTGAATATCTATCAAGAAAATAGTAATATGCCTTGCCTTCCAACTTGTCCAAGATCTGATCTATGAAGGGCAATGGGAAGTAATCCTTGCTGGTTTTCTCATTGAGCTTTCGATAATCTATGCATACCCTCCAACCAGTGGTCTGTCTGGTTGGAATCAGCTCACCTGAGTCTGCTTCCATTACTGTGATCTCGGATTTCTTGGGTACTACCTGGGTAGGTGCCACCCATTGAGAATCCGAGATAGGGTAGATTATCCTAGCATCGAGGAATTTAACTACCTCCTTCATCACCACTTCCTGCATTTGTGGGTTGAGTTTCCTTTGCATCTCTTTAGAAGGTTTAGAGCCTTCCTTAAGATGGATTTTATGCATGCACACAGTAGGATTGATCCCCCCTAAGTCTGCAATGGTCCATCCTATTGCCCTCTTATGCCTTTTTAGTACACAAAGTAGTTCTTTTTCCTGCTCAAGGGTGAGGGAAGAAGAAATTATCACTGACAATTTGTTATTGTCTCCTAAAAAGGCATATTTCAAAGATTTTGGGAACTGTTTTAACTCCACATCTGAGGGATTGATGAGGGAAGGCAATAGGGGTGCCTTAGAGAGTGGTGGAAGAGGTCACAAAGCAGGCCTCCATGGGTGATGCTGTGCTGGCTCTGCTTTAGAGGATACAATTTTCACATGTGCAATCTCAGAGGTGGAGGCCTTCTCTTCCTCTGTTTCCTTCCATACTTTGTCAAAAACATTAGACCACTCATTACCATGTAGCAGCATATCAAAATTTTCTTGCACAACCTCATCTATCACATCGATGGAAAAATAGTCCTCATCGAGATGGGGTTGATTGGCTGAGTTGTACACATTCAATTTGACCTTCATGTTACCAAAGGATACTTCCATGACTCCTTACCTGCATTGTATACAAGCATTAGCTATGGCCAAAATGGGCCTTCCTAATATTACAGGTATGGAAGTAACACACTTACTTGCTTCCATGTCTAGCACTAGAAAATCAGCAAGATAAAAGAATTTTTCAACCCCAACCAAAACATCCTCAATGATCCCCACAGGCTTCCTTTCAAATCTATTAACTAGTTTTAAGACCACAGGTGTGGGCTTCAACTCTCCTAATCCCAACTTCTCATACATTGAATATGGAAGCAAGTTCACACTAACTCCTAGATCTAACAAAGTCTCTTCAATGGTATGATCCCCAATGATGCAGGGGATAGTGGGGACTCCAGGGTCTTTGAGTTTGGTTGGAGTGGCTATAGTCAATATCTGCTTTACCTTATCTGCTGAAAAGACCTTCTTGGATAAATGTATCCTAGACTGTCTTTTATGGGTGCACAGGTCTTTCAAGAACTTGGCATAGGCTGGAATTTTCTTGATTACATTAAGTAAAGGTAAGTTGATCTTTACTTGCTTAAAAGTTTTCATCATTTCCTCTATTTTACTTTGCCCTTTGTCGAAAGGGAAAGGTGCTTGCAATGCCTTAGGAAATGGAAAATGTGGGACTACTCCCTCATTTGTAGCCTTAGCCAACTGGTCATCTTTCTTTTTAAATTTTTTATTTTCTTGAGAATCCTCATTCTCTTTCTTATTCAAATTGGGTTGTTCCTGGTTGTCCACCATTGGTGGCTCTTGTTGTGTACTTTCGAAAACCACTTTTTTTTTTTTTCCAAATCTCTGACAGGCTCGCAGCCCACTTGATTATCTACCAGTCATCTACTCCTCAATGTAGTAACAGATTTAGTTTCCTCATGGGTGGCGGAAACTTCACCCACTACATACTGTCTCCTTGGGTTATCCAATGGTTGCCTAGGCAGCCTCCCTTCCTCTCTCTTAGTCAACGCATTAGACAGCTGACCAAGCTGGTCTTCTATCTTTTTTATGCTTTGGCTGTGAGAGTGCACAGTTTGAGATAAGGGACCCAAATTCTGTAATGAGGCCAGAACTTGTTCTTCGAAAGAAAGTGATCTGACAGCTGGAGGGGGTGTAGGTTGCTGCACAGGCTGGGCCATGGACTGGGTCATGGGCTGCTAGTAATGAGGCTTCAGAACATAACTTTGGTGGTAGGGTTGAGCATTTTTGTAGGGCATGGGCTGCTGTGGCTGTTGTTGCTGGTTTGGATATGCATCTTGTCTCCACCTGAAGTTGGGGTGGTTCCTCCATTGGTACCCAGCAGCAGGTTGTTGCCCATAGGACTGAGTGGTAGCCACATGCTCTGTAACAAATTCTGGAAACTAGATAGCTGATGGGCATTCTTCAATGGGGTGGGTAGGAGACTAGCATATAGCACATGCCTCCTCCACCCTAGCAGCCATGGGTGACTGCATTGCTCCCATGAGCTTATCAAATTTCAGTGCCAGGCTGTCCATTTTCCTCTCCAAATCACTTTGTACATTTACCTCAAAAATCTTCCCTCTGGTGGTATTCTCTTTCACCAATCTAGGAGGATCTAAGTCCCTAGATAAGGTCTCCCTCTGCATGGATTTCTCACTAGTGATATCAAACAACTCTCAGGCCTCCTCAGTAGTTTTATGGAGGTAGGTGCCACCACAAGAAGCATCTACCATGTCTCTGCTTTTCAAATCAATTCCTTGATAAAAACTTTGAACCAATTGTCATTCAGGGATCTGATGGTGGGGGCATTTCTTTAGGAGTTCCTTGAATCTCTCCCAAGCTTAGTGAAAATCCTCAGTTGGATCTTGGGCAAATGAGATGATGCCCTTCCTCAACTGGCTTGTTTTAGACATGGGGAAGAATTTGGCCAAAAACTAACATTGAGGTCAATCCAGGACTGAATACTGTTGGGTGGATGCATTGACAACTAGGTCCTAGCTCTATCCTTCAATGAAAAAGGAAAGATTCTCATCCTGGTTGCCTCCTCCCCCAAACCTATGATGTTGAACGTGGTGCAGAGTCCTAAGAATTCATCAATGTGCTTATAAGGATGCTCTTTGGTCAAGCCATGAAATAAGGGTAGCATCTGGATTATGGAAGACTTTATTTCATAATTTCCTTGAGCAGCTGGGAACTGAATCCAGAAGTGGGAATTGTAAACCCCTGGTGCATTAAATTCCTTGAGAGTTCCAGGCTGTTGTTGCTCACCCATTTCGGGAAATTTAGCTGCAACAGATGTGAGTGGAGTTTGTCTAGATCTGAGAAGTCTTTCAACCTCTGGATTTAATGGGACAATCTGAGGTTGGAGAGTTCTTCTCCCAAACATACACCACTCAAGATCTAATGCAGAGAAAATCTTCAAACACAACAAGTAGGAATAAAAACAAATGACTACTGAATCTAAAAATTAATAGATTTGACAAATAAAGGGGAGTAGAGGGATGCAAACTCAAGAGCAGGCTCCAGCACAGTGCTCCTCTTTCACAGCATCTTCATATATGATGAAATACAAACAAAATACTAAAAAATAATAAAACTTACAAACACAGTTAGTGAAAAATCAAACAAACTATCACAGATCTATGATCTAAACTAAATCAAACTTAGATCTACCAATTTCAAAAACACCTCCCCGACAGCGGCGCCAAAAACTTGCTGGGAAATTCTAGGGTGCTAATTTATTGTGTAATGATAAAGACAAAATAACATCAGAGTAAAATAGGGGAAGGATTCAGCACAACAAAAATATCCTAGACCTGCAAGATACAAGGTCCTTTTGTAGCAAGTTTTAAAAGAGTAAGTAAGGGGATGTCCATAGGGAGGTGAGTTCAAAATATGGTAAATCTCGAGATCTAGCACCCTAACTAATGCTAAGTCAGTTAAAAGACAGGGGAGAGGTTTAGAAAGTGTTGTCACTTAAGCTAAACTACACATGAAATGTAAATTAACTGAGATCAACTCTAGAGATCTAGATCTTGCAAGTGGAAGAGTTTAAAAACAGAAAATGGACAAGAGTAGCTTGGAGATTTGTCCCACTGCAATCAGGTTGAGCTCGTCATGTTGCAGGGGTTCAAAGCTCACAAATCCCTCAGTTGGCTACAAACAGAACTGTAGGGTAGAAGGCTCCACTCTAAACCAAATGATTTAACTGATCTTAAGGCTATGGTCTGTCCACCTTAATGGTCACAAACCATCCTATAGACTTCATCCGATCCAAAGCTTTATGGTAGAAGAATCCAATTTAAACCAGAGATTGGACTGCTCTTAAGGCTATGATTTGTCCACTTTAATGGTCACAGATCATCCTAGGGAATTTCTCCAAACCAAAGGTTTCAACTAGAGCATTAAAACCACTACAAATGCTGCAATTTCCAAGTCACAGACACAAGAAATTGTAGGGATATCAGATCTAGGGAGATCAGATGGTATCCAGGAGGTCTGCCAGTTACGTGGGTGAGCTGATCAATAGACTCCTCTACACAAATCCGATCGAGCACCAAATGAAACCAAAGGAACTATAGATCCAATTAAAATAATAAAAACAACATTTACATTGCAATAAAACTCACTCTACAATGAAATGCTCTCAGATCTGTAGTCTGTGTAGCAATTAACCCATAATAACACTCTCAACCTTACCCAATTATGGATCTAACCTCTCTCCTCGCTGCTCCTAGGGAATTAGCCAACCGTAGTTGGGCTAAAAGAGGGAAAATGGAATTTAGCTGTAAGCTCTAATCTCCAGAATTTGATCCAAATCTCGATCTCCCCCAATTGTAATTGGTGATCTCAATATATAGCTTTCTCTCTTATTTTTTCCACCAATATTCCCTTTCAGAAGGTCCTTAGAGTTTGTTAGAGTTTTGTCAGAACACATGGGTTGGTTAGGGTTTCCTAGGTCATCTTTTGGATCGTCGTGCCGATCACCAATATGCCTCAATTTACGTGCAGCAGGTCACCAAGTCGCAGCATGTGAACAACCTATTTTCTGAGAAGTTCTTCACACGATTTTGACAGGTTGAGGAAACTTTCGATAGGTTCAAATGGAGCATTTTTGGTCCTTTCGCTAGGTTCTTAGATCTCTTCGATAGGTTTCGATAGGATGAACCTTCTCTTAAAGCTTCAGCATTCTCAGCCCTTTGCCTAGAGCATTCGACAGGTTGGAGAAGCTTTTCGACAGGTTGGAGGGCCATTTCGATAGGTCCAGCTATGCATGCCATCATTCCGATAGGATTACTCTCACTCCTATCAAAAGGCTTAAGCACCCTTCGATAGGTTCTGTTCTAGCGTCTCCATCTCGATATGTCCAGGCCACCATTCGACAGGTTCAGAAAACCATTTGATAGGTTCCCCTTTCACCTCAGGTAGGCTTTCGATAGGATGGTTTCTTCCTTTTTTTCAACTGCTCGATAGGTTCTTGGATCCTATCGAACTCCTCAATCCACACGAATCCATCCTTTCTCTGCCTTCAGATCCTATCGAAGCCTTTCCAACTGCATGAATTCCTCCCTTTTTAGCTCTCAGCTCCTATCGAAGTCTTCAGATAACCTCTCGATAGGATGTTTTTACCCTATTTTGACTTCCTTCGCCTTTCCCTGCTGTTGCCACGCGCCCCAAGGGTCTAATGGTGTGCAGCCCTCTTGTTTGTCATTGATGGGTCTGCACTGTGCTGAGAGACGGACTTCTTTGTGCAACATTTTTCAGTGGTTTTCTGCACTATTCTTGTCTTTTATTGTTATCTACAAAACATACTCAACAGATGTTTATTAGTGTGCTCACAGGTCCATCAAAGGTCAGGTTAAGGGGTGAAAACTGGCATTTTTCACTACTTCATAGGAGACAAGGGGTGCAATTTGAGGACAAGTGTCCTCACTCTCCTTCCCAAAGTCTTCTCTCTCCTCTTCCAACACTCTCCCTCTCTCACTTCTGCCATATGCATTTTGATGTGGGCCCCACTTGGTCCCCTCTCCACACCCCACACTCCAGTCCAACTCGGTCTTTACAGTTCTCAAATCAAGTTGTCAAGTTATCTTGTGGTGCATGTGCTTGGTTGCATCTAACAACATAGATTTCTACAAGGAAATTGTGTGGTGTAAGATGGGTCATCTTTAGGTAAAGTGAAGCAAGGGCTAGGATTCACTAGAGATTTGAAAAATCCTAATTTCTAATTACAAAATTTAGATAATTTAATTAAAATTGCCCTTGGGCTTTATTTAATATTACCAGGACTGCCATTGCTCCATGCATGGAACAAACACATAGTCTCATGTATTAATGCATCTACTGTTTTGAATTTTATGAGTCAAGGTTTGACCCAACCCATTAAGAAATCCTATGATCATTATAAACATCTGATGTGATTGCTATGATCTCCTCATCACCACCAAGGCTTAGGCCCAATTCGGGACAAACATCGGGTCAAGGTCCATCAAGAGTTAGTCCGGGATGGTTAAAAGGCATAGGATGTGGTGTGTGTTTTACTAAAGTTCTAACACACTCATTCAAGTAAATGGGGTGCCCTATGGGTGCCACTAGAAATAGGCAATATCCCATCAATCTAAGGTGGGTGCCTCACAGAATTTGATGGACCTGGTCTCAGGCAGTCACCTCGTATAGTTAGATCTCATCAAGTCTTAGTGGACAGTTTGACCAACACAAAAATCGAGGGACAGGTGTTACATCCTCCCCTCCTCAAAGAGGATTCCGTCCTCTACATTGGAACTATCATGTGTTTTGAAAATACTTGTGATTTCCATCCTATTAATTAAAATCTATCGAATACATAGTTGATCTATGACTTTTATTTATCGTGTTAAATCGACTGTAAGCAGTCAGTGTCAATCAATCAATCTATAGCATTGTTTATGGTGGCATCAAATAATCTAATCACACCTATCTAGCATAGACTATATCAATACAAGCAAAATCAAGAACAAATATCATAATCATGTCATGTCCACAGAATCAATCTACATAAAAAAAAAACAATGTTGGATATTGAATCACGACCATATCAACCTATCAAAGGAAGATCAAGTAACATGAGCCACATCAAGAAATCTAATCAATATCAATCAATCAAGCGATGTCAAGTAATATAAAGAAGTAAAGCGATTCATGTCAATCTATCAATTTCATTTCAAGTCCTTAAGACCATTTCAAGAAGTCAGGGTCAGATCAAGAAATTATGAAGTGATCAAGATTACGATATCAAATATCCAAACAAAATCAAGCAATCAAAACCATATCATGAAGTCATGTTCATATTCAAGCAATTTAGAATCAAAATGAAGCAATTAGGAACATATTCAAGCAATTATACTCAAGTTCAAGTAATCAAGGTCATATTCAAGCAATCAGAACATATAGTTAAAATTCTAGAGTAATGTTGGTACCTTCAAATAAATGGGGATAGTTTGTCCGCATTTTAGATTCTAACTCCCAAGTAGCGCTTTCGACATCCTGGTTTCTCCAAAGTACTTTCACTAGGGGGGATCGTCTTAGAATGAAATTGTTGTTCCTTCTGATCTAGAATTTGCCCGGGTCTCTCCATATAGGTCATGTCTTCTCGTCGTTTGACGACTTCTTCCAAAAACAAATGACTCGAATCTAGAATATATCTTCACAATGTAGAGATATGGAAAATATTATGTACACGTGCCATCTCTTCAGGGAGTTGCAGCCAGTACGCTGTTATTCACTAAAAAATACCATTTTTCACCTCCTAACCTAGCCTTTACTATACTGTGGAACCATTTAATAATCATCTTTTAACTGTGTTTTGTAGTTAATAATAAAACTGCAGCTTAGTGCAACGGTCATGCTTTAAAGGCCAAAAGAGAGATAATTGAAGCCAAGGAGGGCAGCTGAGTTAAGAACAGAGGATACACCATGGTGGTACACACCATAGTGAGCATTTGGGGTGCCTAAGTGAACCCTAGAAGTCCAATAGATGAAAGGAAGTTGGGACCCTAGCAGACAAGCACAGGGGAGCCCCTCGCGCAGTTCTAGTGAAACTCAAGCCTGCAACATTTAAAAGCTCGAGCAGATCTCGTTCAATGAACTGCAAAAAGGCTTTAAAAAAGCATCTCGCACAATCCTCTCGAGGATCAAAACCCCAGAAGATTTACGTCAGACAGATCTCGTGCACTTCACAGACGGAGCCATTCACGCAAGTAGCGCATGTTGTCCTATCGATCATCCCAGCGAAGCTTAAAATCCATCCTCGCAAGCCACAATTCATCCTAGCAAAATCCTCGTGACTTGAGCTACCTGGAGATCCATTTGTGTGAGATGTGTTATCCACAGCCTAGCAAACCTTCCGAGCTCTCCTCCAAAAAAACTCCAACCACGCGAGAAGCAAATGAAGCTAATTCAGCCTCGCGAAGCACGAGCTCCCTACTCATCAGTCCATACACATGGACTTTTATGGGATTTCACAACAATTAGGGAACACATCCTGAGATGCCAAATTCTTTCCCACATCCCGGGGCATCCAAGGGTCATAAATGGGCCACAATAGCGGTGGAAAATGGGGCATTTCCTCTTCTATACTCCTATTGGCCAGAGTAAGATATTTTTTAGGGAACTTGTATATAAGCTGTAATTTCTATGTAGAAACAATCTTCCCTTTACCTAATTTGGTTGGGAGCTCAAGAGTGCTTAGGTCATTTAGGGTAAGGGTTAGGTCATCCTTTTTCTTTTCTTCTTCCTTAGCTCAACATTTTCTGGCTAAGATCTTTTGTAAGTAGCTAGTTTACTTCAGTTTGCAGTGGGTTTTGTAAAAACTTTGGGAGCTGACTTGGGCTTTTGCACTGGCTGTTGCCTTGAGGGAAAACATTGTAAGGCCTATGTTAATCAATGCAATGCCATTTTTATAGTTCAATTGAATCTGTATTTCTTTGTGTTTCTCACATTATGTTTTGTAGGTTTGATGCACCCATGGCTGCTTGAGCTTGTAGCCTTGCAACCATGGTGGCAGCTACAGTTTTCTTATTCTATCATATCATCTGTGAGGAAGATAACCTCTGGGATAGCCTGTGACCATTTAAGTTGACAGACTATAGCCCTAAGGCTGGTCTAAGTCAAATCTAAGATGAATTCTTCTTCTCTGCACTTGAGCTTACAACCAAGTGAGAGATAGTTGTAGAGCAAAACTCTACTTTGTGTTGTAATGCCATCTTCATTTATTAGATGTGCTATTTTGTAGAGATTGCAGACTTGTGAGCTAGGTCACTGTAGGCATTTTGTAGCAATGACTAGCTGAGTTTAAGTCCCCATACAGCCTAGGCTTTCTTGTGGTTCTCACTTGAGTTTTTAGGACTGTTTGATCTTATGGATGCATGAGATTGTAACTTTACAAACATAGTGTCTACAATGGTGTTCATGTTTTGTTTTGATCCATTGATTGGATGAAGTCCCTAGGGTATGCTGTGACCATTGTAGTGGACAACATATAACCCTAAGATCAGCCCTTACCTTTGGATTAGATTAGATTCTTCTTCCTGGCTGATGTGCTCGTAGCCATCTAAAGGATTGCTGCAGAGTCATTTCTAGATCTAAGTTGCATTATTGAGTTACTCTTAGCTGCCTACTTCTCATCATTTGATCTTTATTTTTTATCACACCACCCTCACCCTTCTTTTATCCCTTTCTTTAACTATAGTTTATTTCTATGTTCCTAGTTTTAGTTTAATTTAGTGACAACCCAAAACTCCCTTTCTTTAAGATTGCCAGATCTGTAGCCAGATCTGGAGGCCTACTAAAAAACCCTTGTGGTTCTAGATCAAGTTTCTCTGTGGGACAACCCTTTCTTATCAAAACTTGCTACAATAGACCTTGAATCTTGCAGGATATGTTTTGTGCTGTGAAGAATCTTCATTCACATTTTATTTTTTGTTGTATTTTAACCATTCATTTTTATAATAAATTTCTGTAAGCACAGAGTTGTACTCAACAAGTTTTTGGCGCTGCTGTCGGGGATCCTTGATCTAATTAGCAGACCTGAGTTTTTATTTTGTTTGTTTATAAATTCATTTGTAGCAATGCGTGTGTTTAAATAAAAAGTACTGCTGAATTTGTTGTGGTTTTTGCAGATCTGGAATAGCAGCAAAAACTGGAGTTGGAAGCTGCAGCTGGAGCTTAGTTGCCTTAGTTTCCTCCCCCTCTCCCTTGCTTTTTGTTTAATTTTTTGTTATCTCCTTAAATTCAGCAGTAGAAATTTAGCAATAAATTTTGTTTATAATTCTTTGAAGTGTGCTGATTTTCTTTACTTGCATTGTGTGTGTGTATGCTTGGTAGAAGATCTCTTAGACCTCTAATAGAACCTTTAAATCCTAAGGTAGAGAGGGTCCTTAGAATTAGGAACACCACACAAACCCCTGTCATTAATATTGAGCCAGCTGTGATGGGTGAGCAACAAAGAATACTGAAGGAATACAATGCACCAGGGGTGTATTCATCCCCCTTCTGAATTCAATTTTGTGCAGTAGAAGGCAATTATGAAATCAAATCATTAACCATCCAAATGTTGCCATCATTCCATGGGCTGAGTAAAGAAGACCCATATAAGTACATAGATGAGTTCCTTGCTTTATGCACCACATTTAATATTGCTGGCCTGAGAGAGGAAGCCACCAAAATAAGATTTTTTCCTTTTTTCCTGAAGGATAAATTTAGAACTTCACTCTCCATGCTCCCAGCAGGCAGCATACAATCTTGGAATGATCTCCAATGCCTATTTTTGGCTAAATTTTTTCCTATATCTAAAACCAGCCAGTTGAGGAAGATCATACTTTCCTTTGCTCAATTCTCAACTGAAGATTTTTATGGAGCATGGGAAAGGTTTAAAGGGATGTTGAAGCAATTTTCATACCATCAAATTCCTCAGTGCAGCTTGTCTAGAGCTTCTACCAAGGAATTCATCCCAAGAGTAGGGATATGATGGATGCCTCATGTGGGGGTACGTACCTCCACAAGATAGCTGATGATGCTTGGGAACTTTTTGATTTCATCAGTGAGAATTTCATGCAACAAGAGTCTCTGTCCCGAAATGACATTGAGACTCCAGCTAAGATGGTAAAAGAATCCACCTCTGGAGGTAAGATGTATGAGGTCAATCTATATAATGATTTGGAAAGAATGGCTGATAGCCTAAGCCTGAAATTTAAGAAATTGATGAATGTGATGCAACCTCGAATGGCTGCACAAGTGGAAGATGCATGTCTGATATGCCAGTCTCCCACACATTCACTTGAGGAATATCAATCAGCCAGCTAATACCCTGAATTGGTCATGGAACATGCCAACGCTGCTTAGTCATATGGGCAACAATCTACTGGGTATCAATGGAGAAACCACCCCAATTTGAGGTGGAGACAAGACGCATATCAACAACCCCAGCAACAGCATCTGGCATTACCATACAAACCCGAACAACAACAATAGTATAACAGGGGTTTTATTTCTAGACAACCCTATCAGCAGTCAGCCTCACAGCCAAACCAATTGGCATTGCCACCACCACAGCCTAGAGCCCCATCTTTTGAGGAACAAGTTTTGTCCTTATTGCAAAACCTTGGTTCCTTATCTCAAACTTTGAACTCTCACAGTCAAAGCATAAAGAAAATTAAAGACTAGCTTGGTCAAATCTCTAATGCTCTGGCCAAGAGAGAAGAGGGTAGGCTGCCAAGCCAACCCATGAATAATCTCAAGGGTCAATATATGATTAGAGAAGACTCCTCAACTCATGAGAAGGCTAAGACAATCACTACCCTAAGGAGTGGAAAGGTGATGGATAACCAAGTGGGAAATGAGAAGATGAAGGAGAATGAATGTGCAAAGGAAAGCTTGAACTCAACTCTTGCTAATGAGCCACAGGAATACAATAATGGGACTGATTTTAAGCCCCAACAAAAACAAAAAAAAATGAAAAAAATAAAAAGCAAAATAGTTTTGATGAAAAGGATAGGCTTGCAGCTGAGGCACCAGCAGTACCATAGCTGCCATTTCCCCATGCACTTACTGGTCCATCTCCTTTTGATAAGCGGAATTCCCAGATGGAGGAAATGTTGGAGACCTTCAACCAAGTTAAGGTTAATTTCCTTTGCTTGATGCCATCAAACAGGTCCCAGCCTATGCCAAGTTTGTCAAAGATCTATGTACACAAAAGAGAAAGGCGAGGATCCATTTGTCCAAGAAGGTCTTCACAACAAAAATAGTCAATTCTGTGTAAGCTATAGCCACACCTACAAAACTACAAGACTCAGGGGTACCTACAATCCCTTGTGTTATTGAAAACCACACCATAGGCAAGGGACTCTTAGACTTGGGAGCCAGTGTCAACCTGCTGCCATATTCAGTATATGAACAGCTAGGTTTGGGGGAGCTTATACCTACATCTGTTGTGCTCCAGTTGGTTGATAGGTCTGAAAGGAGGCCTAAGGGAGTTGTTGAAGATGTATTAATGGGGGTGGATAACTTTTTCTACCCTACTGATTTTTTGGTGTTGGACATGAAACCTTCCAAGTGTAACACCCCAATTCCTGTCATCTTAGGAAGACTATTCTTGGCCACAACCAATGCCTACATTTAATGCAAGTTTGGAGTGATGGAGGTGACCTTTGGGAACATGAAGGTCCAACTGAATGTGTACAATGATTATTGCTTTGCAGTGGATGTACTAGAGAACCTGGGAGAGGAGAATTTATCCAATCTACTAGGTTGGGATAAAATATGTGAAGAAGTTGAGAATGTTTGGATTGAGGTTCATGAGGAAGAGAACCCAAATTGCATTAATGAAGACAAAAACATAGTGGAGTCTTCAATGGGTCTAGTGCAACACTCCATATGGAAACCCAACTTGCTGCCCCTTCCTCAACCCTCCAAGGAACCTTTGTTGCCTTCAATAGAAAGTCCACTAGATCTGGAACTTAAATAACTGCGAGAGACATTAAAATATGCCTTCCTAGGACAAGATAAAAAATTGTCAGTCATCATCTCTTCCTCTCTCTTTATAGAGCAAGAAAAGGAGTTGCTTGAAGTCCTTAGGAAGCATAAAAGGGCAATAGGCTAGACAATTGTAGACTTAGGAGGAATTAACCCATCAGTGTGTAAGCACAAGATCCATTTGGAAGAGGGTTTTAAGCCCTCAAGGGAAATGCAGAGGAAGTTGAATCTACATATGCAAGAGGTGGTCCTAAAGGAGATAGTGAAACTATTAGATGTTGGGGTCATATACCCTATTTCAGACTCAGAATGGGTATCACCTATTTAGGTGGTCCCCAAAAAGTCTGGTATAACAGTTATCACATCTGATTTTGGGGAGTTGATGCCAACCAGGGAGACCACTGATTGGAGGGTATGTATTGGTTATAAGAAGCTCAACTCCAAAACTAGAAAGGACCATTTCCCATTGCCCTTCATTGACCAGATTTTGGACAAACTGGCAGGGAAAACATTCTATTGCTTCCTTGATGGATACTCAGGTTATAACTAAATACCTGTGTATCCTCAAGACCAGGAGAAGACCACATTCACATGTCCATTTGGCACTTTTTCTTAAAGAATAATGTCATTTGGAATGTGTAATGTGCCTGCCACATTCTAAAACTGCATGTATGCAATCTTTTCAGACATGATTGACAAGTTTTTGGAGATCTTTATGGATGATTTTTCAATTTTTAGGGATAATTTTAGTCACACTTAAATCACCTCAGTCTGGTGTTGCAAAGATGTGAAGAGATCAACCTGGTCTTGAGCTGGGAGAAAAGCCATTTCATGATAACACAAGGCATTGAGTTAGGCCATGTGGTCTCCCATAAAGGCATTGAGGTTGATAGGGTAGCGGTTGACTTAATCTCACACATGCCCCTACCAAAAATAGTCAAATAGATCAGGTCTTTCCTAAGACATGCAGGATTTTATAGGAGGCTCATTAAGGACTTCAGCAAAATTGCTAAACCTTTGTGCCACTTGCTCTGTCAAGATGTGCAATTCAATTTTAATGTCGAGTACCCTGAGTCATTTTAGGTGTTGAAGAAGTGCCTAACCTCTGCCCCTATAAGCCAGGCCCCTGATTACTCTCTCCCTTTATAATTAATGTGTGACGCATCAGACCTGACTGTGGGTGCTGTCCTAGGATAGAAAAAGGACAAGCTGCCATGTGTGATTTATTATGCCAGCAAAATACCGGCAGAAGCTCAACTTAATTATACCACAATTGAGAAGGAGCTTCTGACAGTGGTATTTGTTGTTGATAAATTTAGACCTTATCTACTTGGGTCTAAAATTGTTGTATATATTTATCACTCTGCCCTCAAGTATCTTTTAACTAAGAAAGTTGCTAAGACTAGGTTGATTAGATGGATCCTTCTGTTGTAGGAGTTGATCTTGAAATCAAAGACAAAAAGGGAGTAGAAAATGTGCTGTTTGATCACCTATCCAGGATTTTAGTTGAAGAGTGTGCTACTACACCTGTTAGAGATGTATTCCCTGATGAGCAATTGTTTGTCATCTAGTCTATTGTGCCATTGTTTTCCAACATAGTCAACTTCCTTATTGCAGGCAGGATTCCTTACCATTGGTCCATTGGTCCAAGATGGACAAAGACTTGTTCTTCTCACAAGTCAAATATTTTTTCTAGGAGGATCCATGCCTGTATAAATATTGTGCTGACCAAATCATTATGAAGTGTGTCCCTGATAGTGACATCCATAGTATTCTTAGCATGTGCCATGTGCCATGAAAATTCCTATGGAGGTCACTTTAGTGGGAAAAAGACAGCAGCGAAGGTGCTATAGTGTGGGTTTTATTGGCCTTCCTTGTTTAAGGATGCTTATGTACACTGCAAGGCCTATTTTAGAAGTCAAAGGATGGGTGGCATTTCAAAGAAAAATTCAATGCCACTTCACCCCATCCTTGTTGTGGAACTGTTTGACATATGGGGGATTGATTTCATGGGCCCCTTTCCTCCTTCAAATGGTTATAACTTCATCCTTGTGGTTGTGGTCTATGTTTCCAAATTGGTGGAAGCTGCTGCCACAAGGACAAATGACTACAAAGTAGTTCTCAAGTTTGTCAAGGAAAATATTTTCTCTAGATTTGGCACCCCTAGAGCCATCATCACTGATGGGGGCAACCACTTCTATAACAGACACTTTGGGAGCATACTAAAGAAGTATGTTGTTACCCATAGGATTGTAACCCCATATCAACCACAGACCAGTGGGCAAGTGGAGATTTCTAACAGGGAAATTAAGCACATCCTGGAGAAGACAGTTAAGACAGATAGGAAGGATTGGGCTGTGAAGCTTAATGACACATTGTGGGCTTATAGGACTGCCTATAAGACCCCAATTGGAATGTCCCCCTTCAGATTAGTCTATGGCAAAGCAGGTCATCGGCCAATAGAGTTGGAACACAAGGCCTTTTGAGCCATTAAAATATTAAACGTAGATCTAACATTTGTTGATGCAAACAGGAAACTGCAGCTGTCTAAATTGGAGGAGCTGAGGTTAGATGCTTATGCCAACTCAAGGATCTACATGGAGAGAGCTAAGGCATTCTTTGATAAGAGCCTGTTAAGGAAAGACATTGAGGATGGTACCAAGGTATGACTATTCAACTCCAACCTAAAATTCTCCCCAAGGAAGTTATGAACCAGATGGGATGGTCCCTTCACTGTGTTTCATGCATTCCCATCTGGGGCTGTGGAAATTATGGACCCCACAAGTGGAAGGATTATGAAAGTAGACAGGCAAAGGCTCAAGTTGTTTGTGGAAAACCCTATGTAGACCTCTGCCACCATCTACCTTCAAGAACCTCCCAATGATAAGTGATCCATAGCCTTGTAAATTGTGTAACATAGCTATTTTGTTCTTTTCTATTTTATGTGCTTTTTAAATTCTATCATTTACAGTTTTGTATGTGTTAGTGTGCTGAATAGATTTTGAGTGTCTCGAGAACCTGGATTTAGGATTTGAGTCTTCATCTAAATGGTTGGGTAAGCTGCATCTGTGGGTGTGCTGTGCTAATTTTTTTTTATGATCTGCTGATATGAGATAATTTGATTTTATATTTCATGATCTACTGATGTGATAAGCTTGAGTTGTTTGTGTGCATGTATCATAAGGTGTGTTATGGCTAGTTTGTTGTGCTGTAGAAGAACTGTGACAGAAAATTGTGTACTAATGCACATGACAGTGGGCCTAGCAACTGAAGTATAAAATCAGTGCAGTAGCTACCGGTTCCTGAAGAAATGTGAGGCTCGATAAGCTATGTTGTTTAAAAATGAGCAGCGCGAGAACTTCGCAAGCAGAATCACCTAAAGCAGAGCCTAGGAGAGCCTTGTGAGGCCCTAGTTTGCATTAAAGCAACCAGTCGCGCAGTTCTAATCGAACATCTCGAGTTTTCTTCCAAGCCTTGTAAGCTCGTGAGGATCATTTGCATTTGATTTACCTTTGAGAGATCCTCGCGAAGCTCGGGATGCCCCTACTATAAAGCCCTCACTTGGCTCTTTCAACCCATCCTCTGGAGAAAACTCTCAACCGTAACTCACAGCCGAGCATTCCAACTCCCTTCTTCACTGCCCATTTTGCTCCAACCTATTTACCCTACTCTAGTTACATTACCAATCTTCACTGCTCGCTCATTTTTCACTTATCAAGGGCAGATTTGGTCAACTGAGCATCTGTGATTTCGAAACCCTAACGGTTTGGGGTAAGCTTCTTAATTTATTTTTCAGCTCTATTGGTTTTGGTCTATTGAGTTTGTGAAAGAGTTAATTTATTGGGGAAAAATTGTTGTGAAACCTTATTCGGACTATAGGCAACCTAGGGTTTGTGAATTGAAGGGGTAAAAATCTAAATTTTGACAAATGGCCAACAAAACCCCATTCTTAGATAGCCTACAAACCCTACTGAACCCTCCTCAAATAGATCCTCCAACTCCCACAAAAAAATCAGTAAGGATTGCTGAATCCTCTACTGTGGAGGCCACTGATGTCCCAAAGCCTCTAGTGGAGGAAACTAAAAAGAGGGTTGCACCAAAGAAGAGGGCTAGAATTGTCACCAAGAGCCCTACAAAGTCTAAGAAATAGAAACAGGGTGAGGAGGTGGTTCCAAAAATTGACCCCCAAACAATTCCCAGTGAGCTCATGGCTGCTGTTAAATTAGAGCTTGAAACTGCCTTTGACAAGGCATATTTTGAGAAGGAACCCTTGACTACTCCATCCATTGAATTCCAGACAAAGGTTTCCTTGGTGCCCCTGTTAAAACATCTCAATGAATTAGTCGTTCAATTGTTCTACCAGAACATCAGGGTCAAGAAGAATGATGATGGACATCATATGTTGTTGATACTCTTTGATGACTTTGAGATGCTAGTGGGCACATCTGATATAGCCCTAGCCCTAGGCATACTAGCTGCTTACAACCCAGAGTGTAACTTGGGGCCACCTCTAGCTGCCCCCATTACTGAGATTGGTGAGAAAATTATAAGAGGAAAGAAGACATCAAGAGACTCTATCAGGAGGAGAGATTTTGATCCAAGCCTCCTCTTTATGGATCATGTTCTTAGAAAGAACATTTATGTGACTAGGCACCAACAGGAGAGAAGGGCACCCATTGCTGATGCCATCTACTCCTTATCTCAGGAGGATTGCTTCAATGTAGCCCAACTAATTTTTGATAGGATGATGGACATTCACCTAAAAGTGCAGAAGAAGCAGAAGCCCCATGCACTGCCATACAGCAGGCTAATTACAACCCCGCTAAAAAAGGGTGGCTGCCAATGGAAAATGGGAGAAGCAACTGAGATCTTGGCCCCAGTTGAGTTTGGCAGAAGATTATGGACAATCAGCATGTCCGTGATGAATAAGAAGAATGATAAAGTGCATGACACCTACCATTCAGAAACAGCTCCAATTGCGTGATTACATCAATTGCCACCTCCGCCACACCCCCCATTCCATCACCATTCACCACCACTCCACCTTCCATCACTACTCTTGTGTCTACCATTCCATCCCCTACACCTTCCACAATCACCATCCCACCACCAGTGCCAACTCCTAATCAAGCCACCTTTCCTTTTAAGCTACCCACCCCACCCATCCAAAGAAAGTACAAAAAGAGGGCCTCTAAACCAACCAAAGCCCCCATTGAACATATCATACCCATTACCTTACTAGCACCTATATAAAGTCCTAACCCTATTCCATTAACTCAGCCCATACCAAACCTTGAGCCAACTCACATACCTAGCCCAATTCCAAGCCCCCCTTCCCCTTTCACAATGGATGACAGTGAGCCTATGGCCACTGGCATTGAACAAATCACCACCATTGAACCACCCACTACCCGAGAAACAAATGACCCCTTTGATCCCATTACCTCCCCTACCCCTTACATTCCTTTTACCCCCTCCCATGACCAGGACCAATTCACATCTAAGGGAGACTCGGCCATGATGGGCTCCATTATGGGGGGCATCAGGTATGAGTTCACACCTCTCCTTGACTCCCCACAGCTCACCCCCTTTAACCATGCCCCCACGTCCCCTTTCCAACCATTCTGAACAACCACACCTACAATACCAATCATTCTAGATCCCTTAGCCCAGATACTTTCCCTTCCTACATCATTACAAACCCAAATCCTAGCCAATACCCAAAACCAAACCACCATGCAAACCTACCTCCAATCAATTCAATCCACTCTTCAGACCTACACCCCACCTCCCCAGCCACCTACATCTATACTCATCCCTGGACCCACATCACCACCTTCACCCTAGCCCCCACCTCTTGTGGTAACAACAGCTACTGCTACACAAATAGACCCTGATTCTAAGGAGTTGATCCCTGTTCCACCTACCTATACCTCCATGTCCACCCAAACATATTATGATGAGGAGGTGCCTCTCATTTTACCTACCTTTGACTCTACCTCTACCCAAACAGATTTTGAGGAGGAGGTGTAACTTCTTCTCCCTACCTTTACATTTCCCTCTACCCACACTGACTTTGATGAAGACCAACTACCTACTTCACCTACATTCACCTTAACCATTACCTTACCCTCCACCCAACCGGAGCCACTTGAGGAGGAGCTACAACTTGACCTTACCTCCAACCCATCATCACCTCCACCCATAAGCTCTAAGCTAGGCATTATCCCTCACCTAATGAATGACCCTGCCAACTGGACCATAGTCCCTTATGATTCCATTCCCATTCTCCAGTTCTACACCCTCACCAAAGCCATGGATACTGAGCCCTATGTTAGGAGAGATGTAGAGCTAGTGCTGGAGTTTGTCGCACCCATGGTGGAACTACCATATCAAGGTCAAATTGCCCAGATCAAGAAAGATAATGAAAAGGAGCTAAAGAGGCACTGGTAGATGGTATTGAATTCCCTGGACCTGTACAAAGTTTATAAGATTAAATCAATCCAGTTGGAAAAATTGGTGACCACACTCTACTCTGCATTCTCAGTCCTAAACCTGAATGTACCCAAGGGCATAACATTCAAGGAGCCTTCCTGCACTAATCCCAAGAAATCAGCTGCCAAAAGAACAAAGGCTGGGGCTGACCAAGCCACTACTGTGAAGAAAGAGAAGGGAAAATATGAGGAAAAATATGAATGGACCCCCCCTTTATCTTGAGTTCAAACTCTGAGTCAGATTAGATTTAGGATTTATGATATGTAGTTTGTACTTAGATGTTGTCATTAATGTCTGTATTTTTTATAGTTGTATTCCAAAGTTTTGTACTGCCATATGTGTCCCTCTCCCTATATAGTAGTCTTATATAATGTTCTTGTTAATGAAATTTTCTTTGGTGCCAAATTTATAATGTGCTCCCTATTCAATTTTTTATTTTTTTTCCTGCATTATGTAGTAATGTGTTGTGTTGACCCTGCTGCGCCTACACAGATTTAATGAAATAGTGAGGACACTGTTTAACATAGGTTTGGGGGTATGGAAGGGTAGGAAAGCCAGGAAAATAGTTAATTTTAGTGCAGCAGTGATGGTAAATTAAGATAAATAAAGCCAATTCTTACCTAATCATGTAGAGAGAAGAAATTTAAAAATTTTGCAGACATTTAAAACTAAAAATCTTTGAAAAATTGGCACTACCATGAAGCTAACATCAGGAAATTTATTTCAATTGGTACTTAGTGAACTAGAGAAGAGAGAAAAAGGTCCCCATGGGTTAATTTGAGGACCATACCCAGTGAGACTTGGGCCTAACAAAGTTCTTTTGAAGAGTGTCTGTGGCATTTATTCTGCTTTAAGGAATGATTTTCTCAACATGTGGTCACTAAAAGTCAGGCACCTCTAAATTGAAACTGATTGACAACACTAGTGACACTAAGGAGATGATCTAAGGCCTTCATTTGGACAGTTTGAGCCTAAAATTTCAACCCATTCAACAACCACTTTGAATACACTCTTTGAGCCTTAAAAATCTATTTTTCTTCAACAAATACTATAGTATTTGAACCCAAACCTCTTGACCTGATTAAACCTTACCCTCACTCTGAGATTTCAGAAGTTAAAGGAGAAGATGTTGAAGACAGTTAAGAGGAGTTCAACATTTGGTGAAAGGAGAAGAGTAGCAGTCTAAAAATAATAGTGTATCAGTAGTATATGTGTGGCAATTCATCATAAAAAATCATAAAATTCATAAAAAGAAAAAGAGAGAAAAAGAAAAGAGAAGTCAAAGAAGTACCTCATCTGAAAATTAAAAAGACGAGAAGAAGTTGGCCACTTTGACTCTAAAAAAATACAAATGAAGATGATGTTGTGCTGAAATGAAGAAGGTGAAGTCATGAACCACCTCCTCACCTTGCTGATTTCATAATTTTGAATCCCTCATCCCCCTTTTATTCTTTGTAAACCTCAATCATAAGCCACATTACATCCCATAAAAAAAACCTTGTTGATCCAAAGTGAAATGAGGAGTCATGTGGAGAGGAGGAGATGTCTAATCTATGGTGAAAATACTTGCGCATGCCAAGAACTTAGATGCAATGCCTATGCTCATGCTTGCAGGCCCATTTGGGATATGTGAGTGCTCTTGAGCTAATTAAAATGTGAACACCCTTGGAGCTCCATTGTTGAGAGATAACCTTGGTGAGGATTGGGTTTGAAATTTACCTTCATAGGGGTGCCTTCTAAACCTGATATTTGAATTTAAGGCAAGCTTAGTACTAGTTTGTGCACATTGTATTCCTTATACAAATTGAATGGTGGTGATGCATACACATGCTGATTTGAGTTTTAATTAGCTGCATTACTACTATGATTCCCTCTGATTTTTAAAGAATTGGTGTGGAATGAAGCTTTATTCATTGAAATCTATTTTGTCATTGACTGCACTATACTTAACTATTTTAATGGTGAAGTTTGTGGGTATCTTCACTAAAAACCCTCAGAAGATTTCACTCCTCCACTTGGGATCAACTAGGGGTTTAAACGGTTTCATGTATATGCTAAATACATCCGTGCTCCCTACGAAAGTGGCATTGTTTTAACTTTCCCTTTGCTCGAGGACCAGCAAAGATTAGGTTTGGAGGTGTGTTATTCACTGAAAAATATCATTTTCACCTCCTAACCTAGCCTTTACTACACCTTGGAACCATTTAATAAACATCTTTTAAGTGTGTTTTCTAGTAAATAATAAAATTGTAACTTAGTGCAACTGTCATGCTTTGGAGGCCAAAAGAGAGAGAATTGAAGCCAAGGAGGGTAGCTGAGTTAAGAGCAGAGGATACACCATGGTAGTACACACCATAGTGAGCATTTGGAGTGCCTAAGTAGACCCTGGAAGTCCAACAAATGAAAGGAAGTTGGACCCTAGCAGAGGAGATTGCAGCAGTAGACAAGCACAGGGGAGCCCCTCGTGCAGTTCATGTTGCTTAGAAAAGCCCCTCGCGCAGTTTTCAAAAAGCTCAAGCCTGCAGAATTTAAAAGCTGACGCCGTTCTGGCTTGGTGCACTGTAGAAAAGTTTCAGAAAAACATCTCGCACAGTCCTCACGAGGATCAAAACCCCAGAAGATTTGCGTCACGCGGATCTCGCACAGATCTCATGCACTTCACAGACGGAGCCATCCACGCGAGAAGCATATGTCATCTTGGCGATCATTTGTGCAAAGCTCAAAATCCATCCTCGTGACTAGCAATTCAACCTAGCTAGATCCTCGTGACTTGAGCTACTTGGAGACCCATCTGTACGAGATGTTCTATCCACTACCCAGCGAACCTTGCGAGCTCTCCTGTAGCAACTCCAGCCATGTGAGAATAAATGAAGCCAATTCAGCCCCGCGAAGCACAGACTCCCTACTCCTCAGTCCATACACAGGGATTTTTATGGGATTTCATAGCAATTAGAGCACACATCCCGAGATGCAAAATTGTTTGCCACATCCTGGGGCATCCAAGGGCTAGAAATGGGCCACAACAATAGTGGAAAATGGGGCATTTCCTCTTTTGTTCTCCTATTGGCCAGAGCAAGATATTTTTTGGGGAACTTATCTATAAGCTGTAATTTTTGTGTAGAAACCATCTTCGCATTTATCTAATTTAGCTGGGAGCTCGAGAGTGCTTAGGTCATTTAGGGTTAGGGTAGGTGATACTTTTTTTTTCCTTCTTCCCTAGCTCCGCATTTGCTAGCCAAGATCTTTTGTAAGTAGCTAGTTTACTTCAGTTTATAATGCGTAATATATAAACTTTGGGAGCTGATTTGAGCTTTTGCACTGGCTGCTGCCTTGAGGGAAAACATTGTAAGGTCTATTTTAATCAATGCAATGCCATTTTTATAGTTCAATTGAATATGTATTTCTTTGTGTTTCACACATAGAGTTTTGTACGTTTGATGAACCCATGGCTGCTTGAGCTTGTAGCCCTGCAACCATGGTGACAACAACAATTTTCTTGTTCTATCTCATCATCTATGAGGAAGATAACTTTTGGGATAGCCTGTGACCATTTAAGTGGACAGACTATATCCCTAAGGCTGGTCTAAGTTCCAGATCTGAGATGGATTCTTCTTCTCTGAACTTGAGCTTGTAGCCAAGTGAGAGATAGTTGCAGAGCCAAACTCTCCTTTATGTTGCAATGTCATCTTTAGTTTTTAGATCTGATATTATGTAGAGATTGCAGACTTGTGAGCTGGGTCACTGCAGGCCTTTTGTAGCAATGACCAGTTGAGTCTAAGTCCCCATACAGCCTGGGATTTCTTATGGTTCTCACTTGAGTTTCTAGGACTATTTGCACCTACGGATGCATGAGCTTGTAGCCTTACAAACATAGTGTCTGTAATGTTGTTCATGTTTTGATTTGATCCATTGATTGGATGAAGTCCCTGGGATATGTTGTGACCATTGTAGTGGACAACATATAACCCTAAGATCAGTCCTTACCTTTGGATTAGATTAGATTCTTCTACCTAGTTGATGTGCTTGTAGCCATCTGAAGGATTGCTACCGAGTCATTTCTAGATCAAAGTTGCATTACTGAGTTACTCTCAGCTGCATACTTCTCATCATTTTATCTTTATTTTTTACCACACCACCCTCACCCTTCTTTTATCCCTTTCTTTAACTATAGTTTATTTCTATGTTCATAGTTTTAGTTTAATTTAGTGGCAACCCAAAACTCCCTTAGGATTGCCAAATCTGTATCCAGATCTGGAGGCCTACTAAACATCCCTTGTGATTCTAGATAAAGTTTCCCTGTGAGACAATTCTTTCTTACCAAAACTTGCTACAACAAGCCCTGGATCTTGCAGGCTGTGCTTTGTGCTGTGAAGCATCTTCATTCACATTTTATTTTCTATTGTATTTTAACCATTCATTTTTACAATAAAATTCTGTTAGCACAGAGTTGTACTCAACATACGCCACAAATAAGGTCATATATAACGGGGCTTCAACTTGCCTTGTTAACCAAACTGAAATACTCCTTTAGCCAGGCACACTTTAATAAAAGATTTTTCTGTAACTTCAAATTCTAGGATTCCCCTCTTCGTATCGGTAAAACTCTTCTGTTGATCATGTGCCATCAATCGGGATCGAATCATCGTAATTTTCTTGACAGTACCCTTGACCAACTTGGGGCCAAGTTTTTATCTTTAATTGACTTCACTCCAACAAAGTGGAGATTAACAAGGTCTCCCAAACAAGGCTTCATACGATGCCATTTTAATGTTGCTCTGTGTTAGCGGTTTGTTTATGTCATCTAATTAAGTCTTAACCTATTGCAAGTGCACAATAGAAATCATAGTACTAGCAAAGGATCGTTCTCATAGAGACAGGTTATACTATATTAATTTAATTTTTATAAAAACTTACACTCATCTTTTAAGATCCGAAACTACTAGAGAAATATGAATAAAGAATTGTTTCTAAATCTAATTTGTAAAAAAATAAATCCTAAATCCTCCTACTTCAGAATATGGTCGTCAATTACAATCTTCACCTATCAGATGTTTAGAAATTTTAAATACCGTTATACTATATCTCACTCTTCTAGAATTTGAGCGTCAATCTAAACTAGCTTCATTCAATATAAATTTAATCTAATCAACAATCTCCTAATACTTGGGTGTCAATCAAATTCTAAAAAACTGGAGATGGAAAAGTAAAACTGTTACACTATTCTGCAAACTTCAATCTGAGTTGTCAATTCAAATTAAAATTCGAAGATGTTTCCAAAGAAGGAAATAATAGAAAATAAAATCTAAACTAGAAAGAAAAATAAATCTAAATTAGAAAGCAAAAATAGAACCATCCAAAGGGTTGATCTTTCAGCTTCCTCAGCCTCGGTTGTCAGGCAAGACCTCAGAGAAATGTGAACGATGTTACTTTATAAATCCTAAACTATATTGATCAAGAGAAAAGACAGACCTCAGTTGTCAATTGATGCTGTAAAATTCTTCAATGATTTATTCCTACACCAAGCTCTCTTATTTATAGAACATAAGGAGTCGGTTTACGAGTTCTAATTCTAATAAAAGAAATAAAAGTATCCTAATATAAATCTAATTATGATTATATAGTTCCCTGCTTTCTATTCTATTGATGCGCTTCCAGAGTTCTTTCTTTTATTTCAGCAGTAGAGTCCTCTTAAGATTCTTATTCGTCAATCTCTTAGATCCGTGATCAACCAAACTTTTAAGATAAGAGTTCTTCTAATTTTATTCATGGTGGTGTATATCTCACGTGATCAGTAGCAGTAGTAGCAGTAGGAAAGCTTTAATCAATACAATCGTAAATCACGATTTTCTATCTTTCATAGCTTCGTTTCTGGACGATTCTCTAGATTACGATTGTTCATTTTTCTTCTATATCGCTTCAGTTTCTTGAACGCTTTCAGAAGAATCGTAAATTCCGATTTCTTATTTTCTTCTTTTGTACAACACTTAATCGTCTTTCACAATTTTCTAGCTTTCAGTATATAGCAAATCGTATTTTTATGCTTAATTGTCTTTTATTGCTCTTTTGAGTTTATTTTGACGAATATTATCTTTATGGCTCTCTTTTACTGATTTTTCTTAATAACTGCACATCATTAACTTATTAGTAATAAACTAAGTCCTAGCATCACTAAGTTAATGGTGATAAATTGGTATATTATGTGACTGATCACACCCCCAAACTTATGTTTTGCTAGTCCCTAGCAAACAAGGAAAGATGAACTAGGAATTTAAATGCCACTTTCGTGGGGAGCACGATTATATTTAGCAGATGCAACAAGCCTTTTAACCCCTAAGTGATCTCTAGTGGAGTTATAGTCTCCTGAAGGTTTTTAGTGAAGTTACCTACAAGTTTCAAAATTTTTGTATGGATTTTTAAAAAAATTTTATTTTTTAAAAATTAAATTTCTAATCTAATTTTGTACACTAACTAAATTAATTAAGTTGACTAAGTTAACTAAAGTGGTCAAGTTATCAACACAGTTTCTTACGAGTTTCTAAAATTACCATTCTTTTATCCTTACTTTCCATTATAATAGTTATCTTTAAATAGAACTCCAACAATTTCAATTCATAATATGCAGGGAGTATATGCATCAGTGAACAGTTTATTCTTCATAAAATTTTCTAAATTATAAATTTAGAAAATATTTTCATTCAAAAACTCACTATTGGCATACTCTCAAAAAGATATTAAAACTTTTTGAGTTCTCTCAGTATATTTTTTAGAGAAAATTCAGTCAAAGATACTTACAAAAATTAATGAATCTCATGGAAAAGATAATCTTATTCTATTCATATGATTCCCTGTGCAATCCATAGTATCTAGTATTCACATCTCTACTAGGCGTATGCTTTTGCAAATCGTAAATCAGAAAGGTCTTTCCTTCAACTTGTAATGGGGCTTTAGGTTTTTATAACGTATCAAAGAAAGGTAGAACCTGATTCAAAGTTTGTCTGAGAATTTAGCTCTTCTTTCTCCTGCCTTCTTTGGCTTCTTTTCTATTTTACTTCAATAAGTATCCATGATTAGATAACTTCTTCCCATTTTTCTTCAGTTGTAAAATCATATTTTACGATTTTTTCTTCTTTTTGAAAGCTCTTTTTTTGAAAATCGTAATCTTCTTCCAGAAATCGTATTTTCAAATTGCTCTTTATGATTTTTCTTTCCTTTCGCATATTCCTTTATTTCTTTAGTTGTACCTCTTTTTAACATTCCCTTTATCTATTTTTGCTTTTACTCCTTCCACTCCCTCTTCTTCCCTTTCTTTTACATTCTAAACTCTCAGAAATTGGTTGAAAGCTTTGAATAGTACATCTGGTTAAGGGTTTATCAGAATTTAGTACAAAGAGATTCGGTTTAGGCTTCTAATATGGGTTCAAAGGATAAAATATTTTTTGGGATAGCTTTTTGGTTCTTATTTAAACAAAAGATGGCCTTAAATCATCTTTACGATTTACTAGCATAGATGCCTTACTGTTTTGATATTTCTAATAGATAGTTCTAGACAAAAAATCAATTTATCATATTCATACAACATTTTGATTCTAAATTCAACAATATGAGTTATCATAATAGTAAAGAAGTTTAAAGAAATTTTATGATTGAATAGAAATAGTCTCTCTATGAATAAAAGAGGAAATATGACTCAAATTCTCACTGGTTTATAATTTTAAAACTATAGTCTAAATTTTGCAGTTCAGATCAATCTATTATCTCAAACATTCATTCTAATTCAGTGTTCAACGAGCTAAGCATGAATTATAACTGCTCTATGTTCTAATTATTAAACTTCTACTATAATGAATAGTATGTTTGTCAAGATTTGTAATATTTTCTATCATAATTCCTATGTACTGATCAACTTTTTTTAAAAATTAAACTAATTAAACTGGTTATACTACTAACTAATTACTATACACAAAAGTTATGTATCTCCCCCAAACTTAAGTCTGACAATGTCCTCATTGGTACAAAAAAAATAGGGGATACTTAAAATTATTTACCTAAAATTATTGATATCTCTAATTATTTACCGAAAATAAATCTGTCATCAGATATATACTCTCCCCAAACTTGAGAGAAAATATTCGCGACTTATTCTCGGAGTATCAATAACAAAAAATAAAGAAATGTTAGTAACAATTACACAGTTATTGAAAAAGAAAAGTTAGTCAAAATGAAAATTATATTAGCTGAATATTTACAATGATCAGGAAAATAAAAACTAATTACATAAAAGAAAATAATCTAGGAAAAATCTAGACACACACTAATTTATACATGACATTGGCAGCAACGTTCGAGATGAAGTCTTTAATTAAGATCGGTCCTCGGCTTCTAACCACTATTGATTCGAGTCTCATATCCCTTCCTTCCAAAGAACTATCCACACCTTGGCAGGGTCACTACTCCAAGAGCTATCGAAACACTTCTCTGTGCCCTTCTTTATCTCCCCCAAATACTGCACATCACAAATCTTCTTTAGAAGAAATGTAATGCCATAGCAGGAGTGCTTCGAAGGGTGAGGAAGTGAACATATGTCTAGATAACCCTTCACCCATACTGCTCCCTTGCGAAGACTATGTGAAGAGAATGTACACAGTTAATAAGGAAAGTATGAGCAATGGAGAAGGGTTGCGAGGGATAGCTCAACCCATCATCATCATATAAGAGCTCACATTCGGGGTGGGTTGTGATGGTATGAAGGCTAGGATGTGGGGAAAAATGGGCTCTTAGAATATGATATCAGATTTGGGTTAGGTTTAGGGTGAATGATAGTTTCAGAGGACGATTCAACATCTTGAATAGGTCACTGGCCCTTCAGACCTTCTACTTTCTTTTCTGTAGCCAGGAGCTCAGCCTTATGTATCTCAAGGACTCTATCAAGTTGCTTACTAAAATCGGTTTGGTTGGGTTCTTTCGTCATTAAGGTATAAAAGGAAGATGAAAGAGATGAGTTTTTGGGAAGGTAAGGGTCTGGTTTTATAGTGAAGGGAAGGGTTCACGGGTCAAGGTGTAGGCTTATAGGTTCGGATAGTTGACAAGTGGTAATATTGAATGTGATGCGTGTCTGCTTCCTCTATGAATTAAATGGGCCCGAATTTAACGTAATCGATAAGACCGATCACTGGAATCACCTGTTCCTTAGAATTGTGATTTGCAATTCTATAGAGCACAACTGAGACTCTATGACGCTTCAAATCATACTCACTACGATTTAACTCTACAAATCACAAAAAATCTTAAATCCATATGTTTAAAGTTATTGTGACATGACAAAAGAGACTTTTACGATTGACTGTATTGTCACATACTATAAATCGCAGAATACTCTTCAAAATTATATACATTTGCTATAGATGTTTGCTACGGGTGATTCGGTAGCTCGACAGGCTCTAGAGGGATTCAATTAAAAATAGAGGGAGTTAATGTGCCCCTAATAAATGTACATCCCTTAGTTGTACCAATTGCATGTGAAGAAAATAAGTTACTCTTTATTTCAAAAAGGATTAGTTGCTCAAATTGAGTTTCTAACCCTTCGATGGATTGCCGAAGGTGATTGAGTAACTGTGTCAGGATATGGCTATGTCGCATCCAGCAGTAAGCTATTTGCAGCAAGGTATCCTTTGCAACAGTGTAGTATTGGGCCTCTGTGGGATAAGGAGAAATAGCTAGAAGTCAGGAAACTGCTTGAGTTGGGCCATGGTTAAGACCACAGGCTTCTCCTTTTTGGGATGTTGGGTAAGATTTTATACCCACCAGAGATTGAACTTTTATTTTCCCAAACCTTAGTCTCGAAAAACCTTCCATCATTGACTTTAATTTATATAATCTTCCTTGCTTAGGTAGTATATTTGTCAAAGTCTCTGACTCAACCTCACCCGGTGTGTGGTGTTTCTCCGGTTCCTCACTAAGGGTCTCAAAGAGTTCCCAAGCTTCTTCTACTATTAATTTTTTAAACATACCGCCACAGGCTACATCAATCTTACGTCGGATTACATTTTTAAGGCCTTCATAGAAAGTGAGCACTAGTTGCCAGTGTGCAATCTCGTGGTGAGGGCTGTTGTGTAGAAGATCTTTAAGACGATTCCAACATTCCTGAAGAGATTCATCAGGGAATTGATGAAATGCTATGATAAGATCTCGAATTTTATTTGACCTACAGATTGGAAAGAATTTTGTAAGAAACATACGTTCCAGTCCTTCCTAATTAGTAATCGAATTATGAGGCAAAGAGTTTATCCACTGCTTTGCTTTATCTCTAAGGGAATATGCGAGCAATCTCAACCGAGTGGATGCTTCTGTTAAGTTCTTAATTCGAATGATAGGACATGCTTTCACGAAATTATTTAAATGCAAATAGGGGTCTTCATCCATTAACCCATGAAAAGTCGAAAGTATTTGAAGTATATTGGGCATAATTTCAAAAGTCCTATTACCAGTTGTAGGGTGTATTTGAATACATGGGGGAGGTGTAAGAGGTGTCAATGCATAATATTCCCCCATTGTCTTAGTCACGTGTTGATCTCTTCTTGCCATAATGAAATCTAAGTAGGATGGCAAAAATAGTTATTATAAATATCTATTTAATTTCAGTTTTATCCAATTATTATTTTAGCAAGCAGGGAGAGAAAACAAATCTGAGTTCCATGCTTCTCTGATCAGGGGAAGTTGAAACTCTTATTCGGCGCTCTGAATAAACCTGCGAAAAATTTAAGAAGTGATCAAAGGAAAGAAAAAATATAAAGAAATATAAAAAGAGAAAGATAAATACTTGTTTTCTTATATTAAAACGATGTCCCCGACAACAGCGCCAAGAACTTGTTAGCGGCTTGTTTATGTCATCTAATTAAGTCTTAACCTCTTTCAAGTGCACAATGAAAATCATAGTACTAACAAAGGATCATTCCCATAGATACATGTTATACTATATTAATTTAATTTTTCTAAAAACTTATACTTATCTTTTAAGATCCTAAACTACTAGAGAAATATGAATAAAGAATTATTTCTAAATCTAATTTGCAGATAAATAAATCCTAAATCCTCCTACTTCAGATTATGGTCGTCAATCACAATCTTCAGTTATCAGATGTTTACAAATTTAAAATACCCTTCCACTATATCTCACTCTTCTAGAATTTCGGTGTCAATCAAAAACTAGCTTCATTCAATATAGATTTAATCTAATCAACAATCGCCTAAAACTTCGGCGTCAATCAAATTCTAAAAAACTGAAGTTGGAAAAGTAAAACCATTACACTAATCTACAAACTTCAATTTGATTCATCAATTCAAATTAAAATTCGAAGATATTTACAAAGTAGGAAATAAAATAAAATCTAAACTAGAAAGAAAAATAAATCTAAACTAGAAAGCAAAAGTAGGACCATCCAAAGGGTTTATCTCTCAGCTTCCTCAGCCTTGGTTGTCAGGCAAGATCTCAAAGAACACAAACTACGCTAATCGGGAGAAAAGACAGACCTCAGTTGTCAATTGATGTTGTCAAATTCTTCGATAGTTTATTCCTACACCAAGCTCTCTTATTTATAGATCATAAGGAATCGGTTTACAAGTTTTAATTCTAATAAAAGAAATAAAAGTATCTAAATATAATTCTAATTCTAATTATATAGTTTCTTGCTTTCTATTATGTTGATGCGCTTCTAGAGTTCTTTCTTTTGTTTCAGCAATAGATTTCTCTTAAGATTCTTATTCATCAATCTCCTAGATTCGTGATCAGCCAAACTTCTAAGATAAGAGTTCTTCTAATTTTGTTCATGGCGGTGTAGATCTCACATGATCAGATTTAGTAGTAGTAATGGGAAAGCTTCTATTAATACAATCGTAAATCACGACTGTCACTTTTCTTCTCTTTCTGGAAAATCGTAAATCACGATTTTCTATCATTCATAGCTTCCTCTCTGGACGATGTTATGAATTATGATTGTTCACTTTTTCATCTGTATCGATTCAGTTTCTTAAATGTATTCTGAAGAATCATAAATTATGATTTCTTATTTTCTTCTTTAGTACAGCGCTCAATTGTCTTTCACGATTTTCTAGCTTTCAGTATACAGCGAATCGTCTTTTTACGCTTAATCATCTTTTACTGCTCTTTTGAGTTTATTTAGGCAAATATTATCATTATGGCTCTCTTTTACTGATTTTCCTTAATATGTATACATCATTAACTTATTAGTAACAAACTAAGTCCTAGCATTGCTAAGTTAAGGGTGATAAATTGGTATATTATGTGGCTGATCACTCTGATAGCTATTTGTTAATCTCTAAAATTTACCACTTTTCACCTCCTAACCTGGCCTTTGATGGACATTTGAGCCAATTAATAATGACTTTTAAGTGTGTTTTGTAGATAGCAGGAATTTATAGCTTAACACAGCAATCTATCATTTTTTAGTTAAGTTGTGGAGCTGATGGATTTATAGAGAAGTCATTCTGCGTGCATTTGGGGTCCTAGAGTCCTGCTGTGAGAGAGAGAGAGAGACTATCCAAACTGCAGCTACATTATTTCAACCTCAAGATTTTGAGCACTGTATGTGTGCAGCAATGTAACACTTCATAGTGGCATAGCTGAAAGCTCATTGAAGATTGAACGATGCAAGCAACTGCATTGACCTATCAAGGCCTAAGGCCAAGCATGAGAACAACTGCAATGGCTGAAGCTAAGTTGTTAAGCAAGAGTAGAAATTGTTCATTCAAGCAGTTGCACACAGCAGCTTAAGCAAGCAAGCATAATTGCTGCTCTGATGCATTCAAATCCAGTCTGCATGGTAGCTGCACCAACTTGCCATTAGACAACCTGACATTTCCCTTTATCATATATAGGAAAGGTCGCGTCGTCGGATCACCTAACACGATCCTATTATACAAGGGTGTCTTAGATTGTATAAAGTATTGCAAATGCGGAAGCAATGTACTCACTCTAACATGCAATAATAAGGCAAAACAAACTGATATTTACTCATCTAAGCAAGAAACTATCAAACTCTATGAACGAGGCTAATAGATATGATGTATAGCTTTCCACCAATGATGGCCACCCGTCATCTAAACAATGGAAAGAAAACCTATACATCTCAGAAAAAAATATCATACGTGGTTTATACAAGTTATCAAAAGACATCTCTCTCGCTCTTTCTCAAACCTATTTGGGAAAGAATTCGTCAGCAAATTCTTTCTCGTCGTCTTCTTCGTCGTCCTCCTCTTCCTCCTCATCCAGCTAGTAAGTAGGGCCACTTGCATGCTCCAGATCGAGATCTGCAGCTAAGACATTGAAGTCATAGAATGAGCAATCATTAAAGCTCAGCAGGGACATATCCATTGCTAAGTTATATATTAGATTTACCAATTCACTTCTTGAGGCATGCATATAATATAATCGAAGCATTTAGCAGCATATAAACAAGTCAAGTCATTATTCTGCAACAAAGTAAACATGCTACGTGCTGAATAAAGATTAGAAACATCTTAGTGCAATAGAGACGAATAGTTACAAGAAATCATGCAAAACATGGAATCATGTTGAAACAATCTTAGCTTAAACAAGCTTATCAGATGGAAGATAGATGTACAGGAACAAAAGAATCAAGATCCCGAGCTAGCGGGATCACTTGTTAAGCTCCCAAGTTAGTGGGATCACTTGGACTGAGATAAAACAAGCTCCCGAGTTAACGGGATCACTTGGACCAAGATAAAACAAGCTCCCGAATTAGCAGGTTCACCTATTAAGTTCCCGAGTTAGTGGGATCACTTGGACAAAGACAATCAAGGACCCGAGTTAGCGAAATCACTTGTCACAAGTACACAGCCATGCTCCCGAGAAAGTGGGATCACTTGACTCAAAGTAAAGCAACAACGTGTAGATGATAGCAAGGATAGCAGGATCTGAATAATGAACTATGCACTATACATGATATCAAAGAACTTGCATGCTCAAACTGAAATGCATTTAGCATATAGCGAACTAAACCTACCATGTTCATACATGATTCCAATTTAGCATGGTCATACATAATTTAAAACTCCCTCTTTCCGTAACATATGTATCATGCAAAACAGACATGAATTTAGAGATATATCTAACACTGATATCAATTACTATGGTTTCAGGTGTTCAAAAACTACTACACTTGAGAATTAGTTCAACTCAACTCAACTCATTTTAGAACTGTTAAGATTTATCAATGCTACATCTGGCATGTACATCATGCTAGCCTATAGTGAACTACAACTCCACTTATTTCTGCACGATATATTGTCCTATATATATATATATATATATATATATATCGAACATGTACATGATTAATAATTTGCAATCTAGAGGAGAATAAGGAAACCAAATATAGTTTAACAAAAATTCCCTACCTTAGCTTACACTTTACGTATGAGATGCCCTTCAAACATGTACATGCTTAATAATTTGCAATCTAGAGGAGAATAAGGAAACCAAATATAGTTTTACAAAGTAAATTCCCTACCTTAGCTTACACTTTACGTATGAGATGTGCATGCACACATTCATGCTATCATCATCGGTGTGCACCAAGCACCTAGAAGTTAATAATCATGGATTTAATATTTCAACATGGGTTACTAGATCTTACATTAGACCCTTCATTAGTACCCTACGATGTTAGATCTTCTAAGAGTTAACACGCACACCCGACAAGAGACCATAGAGACCTTCAAGCATCAGCCAAGCAAGACATAGCTTGCCTCGGCAAGCCCCAAGGTTCCCACAGCAAGCTCATCAGCTGAGCACCTTGCCGCGGCAACCTTGTGAGGTTGCTGCAACAAGCCTGAGCACATAGCTTGTCGTGGTGTCCTTTGAGGCTCTCTTTTGCTTTGGTATTCACTTGGTTTGCTGGTCTTTGTACTCTATATAAAGCTATTTCTTTCTTTGATGTCAAAAATCTAGTTATTTAGCCTGGTATGGGAGGTTCACAGTACAATCAATGGCATTCTAGACTCTGAAACATTTGCGCATAATCTTAACTCAGACTTCATGTACACAAGCTGAGCTTAGAGATGTTGATTAAAGTCAAACTTGCTATAAACGACCCTAAAATTTTAGTGCAAATGAATGGCATACCTTTTTGTGGACGCGAGGTTACGACGATACCAAATTGGTATCTAGTTCGCGGAGCTCAAAGAGTGAGAAACAAACTTACGTGACCGTATTGTCGGGTTACTTTGTGATCTCGGGTTCTAAGGTCGTGTCCAAGGTTACATTGGAAGTGGGGATACATAGCGGAAATTTCTTTCTTTACAATTTACTATGATTTATTTAACTAGCTGTGGTATCTATGGCTGTGATTTCATAGCTGCAGGGTTGGCTTTCGAAGGAATGGAAAGAGGAAGATGACGGGAGCTCTATTGCATTTTATAATGGAGTTGCTGCACTTTCCGTGCAAGGCTTCTATGTTGACTCATGCACTCGTGTAGTCAAGAGGCGAAGTAAGGAGCTTATAAGCTCTTTAAGGTTAATTGTCCATGCACAGCTTGCACTTAGTATCTGAGTGTATCCCACAAAAGACAAACCAAGCATCAATTGCTTGCAAGTCTCCTATACTAGTTCAGTGTATAAGCCTTTTAGGCTAGAATTTCATGCGCTGCCCATATGGGCTTTTACTTATATAGGCACATAAATCAAAAGAGGTTTAATCTGAATACAAAGCATACACATGGGTTAGCTATATTCTATAGCTTGCTGGGTTATTTAAGTGTACAACTTTTTACACTTGGAGTTGTATGGGTTGGCTTCAATTCAAGTGTAAGTCCATTATACATACTTTAGGATAGTATGTTTTAGTCAATGTATTAGCTATATCGGTTACAGTTTCAAACGTATTTTTTATATATTAACTGTTATTGTATGCGTAACCGGGTTTTACTAAAACTGGTTACGAGCAATGAGGGGAACATCAAACTAATCTAATTCAACTTGTCTCCCATGTTAGGCCGACGCCTGACCTGACCCATCTCTATACCAACTAGTGTAATTGTTAAAATAGGGCATCTGTTACATTCCCCCCTAGTTAAAGGATTTTTATCCTAAAAAATAATTGAAGACGGGAAATGAATTCAGGTCCTTGTGGATACAAGTAGCATTACTATGCAAAAAACAATATATTATGGTTTGGCAATGATGCATAAAACCAATAATCAGAAAAAACAATGGAAAGACAAATCAAGATATGTGTGTCACATGTAGAAGTAATGTAATATAGATAAATAGAAAAAGACGCATAGTACACTAATTAAGCAATAAAAACTATATCACAAAACTGATAGACAAGTGAGTTGTATCTCACCAGGTTGTGCGCTAGGCTGCTATTGACCAGCTGAGGATGGTCTAGCATCCTGCTGCTAAAACTCTGGCACTAACAAGGCTGCGTTTCAAGTGTACGCAGATACATAATTTCATGCCCGTCCAATATAAGGGCTTGTAGTAGTCTTGAAGGTATGCTCCATCATAATATTCGTGGCCTCCTCAAAATAATCAACCCGTTGATGGAGCATGTAGTGATTTCGATAAAGGTTGTTAAATTGTTGAAGAGTCTGTTCATGATTTTCTCACATGAGCCGTGCTAAATCAGCAATGGTATAAGCCTCTTCTAAAGGGGGAACTAGGTCGGTTTGAGCTTAAGCGATACTGGGGATGTCTTGGGTTGGTGCGGAGGATGTAGCTTGGGATGATTTGGGTGGAGCACGTATTTGTTGTGCTAGGCGGTTTTTCACCGCCTGGTGAGAACGTTGATACACATTCTTCCACATAGCAGGAGTAAATACCTGCATATTGTCAGTATGGATTTCTTCACCTAAAAGGATTTGATAAGGGATCCAATTCATGACATCGTGATGACCCTCGAGGAGACAGGTGATCAAACGTGGGTATGGGCATGCAGGCATGGGACTAGGGACATTACTTTGTAAGTGGATATTGGCATATTTCATGCCTTCCCAGACAACTTTTGGGGCATTCACCCATCAATTTTCATGGACTGCAAATAAAGCTTGTAAGAGAGCATCATGGCACCCTCTTTCATTCTTCATCAGGTAAAGATTGCACCTAAAGACACAATCAAGAAACCACATATTTTGTGGCAACTGACTTCGTCGAACTGAAAAACCTTAAGCATAAGAGGTTTGTCCATCAGTCATTTTGGTCATGATGTGATGGAATTTCACATCTTTTAAACATGGGGTTCGCAGCCCGAAACTTTTATTGAAAGTTGTACTACAGTCCATAGCCTGAGCAATGTCTTGTAGGCTAAAATAGAACTTATGACCATCAATTTCAGTTTTGAGTTGTCTAACAACAGGTATAACCTTTAAATTTTTATAAAAAAGACGAATGAGGCATGGGTAGAAATGAGTATGGATAGGCTGATATAAGGCGTCTAAGCGCGCCTGTTTAATGTACCATATCGACCATGCAGTCAGGTCGTTTAGTACGAGCAATGAATCGTCAACAAGCCATTTTGGTTCCATGGCCTTCACGTCCCACCATGGAACGGGTTGTTCACAATTCACGGGTGGATCGATTTGGTCTTGGGATGTCCATGAGGCTTTGCCCTTCGATTTCGTCGTCTCCTTTGAGCGTACAGGCATATTTTTTGACACCATGATTTTTCTAGGAGGCATGGTAATGCAAGGAAGGAAAAAGATGCAATACAAACTAAAAATTAGGATTTTACCTCAACAAGACACCAAAAAGTGGAAGAAATGGCTGAAATTGAAGGTGGTGTAGGTTGGCCAAGGTTGAATCTTCAACATGCAACTGCTTTTTGGCGCGAAATCGGGTAGATTTTATCTCCAAATATTGTTTGGATAGTACTAGGGAGGGAAAAATGTGAAGCCCCACAAGAACAGAACTATGGAATGAAGAGTGGGTTTCTCAGACCCACTTATCCTGAGATATGGTTGTCGCAGCAACGCACTTTGCTTGCCGCGACCAGCCATTCCTTGCCACTGCAAGTACATCAGATGATGTTGGCCTAGATTTTGAGGCCCTAAATTGTTTTTGGTGTAAATGCTTGACATATGTATGCGTCGAACATATTGGGGTATCTTCTAAAAATATTTTATGCTATTTTGGATGCTTATTTATACTTGAAATATTTTTAGTTTTACATAAACTAGAAATACAGGTGTGTAAGTTTATATGTCACATAAAACAAAAAATAGTTTTAATGGGTCTGTGTTAGGTGAACCAATTTAAGTTTATAGGTCACATAGTACAAGGTATCATTTAAAATGATGTGCTGATTAATTTAAATTTTCTAAGCATATGAAGTATGATTTGGTCTATCTAAATATAGAATTAATTAGGTTAACTATTTTAAGTAACACCAGGGATGGATATAGTTTCACTGTCTTTAGTCTAAACACTGTCATCTATTAATCGAAGGTCATAGATGAGACTACTTTACATGACAATGCAGATACAATATTGATATCACTCATTTAGTCAACCGAAGACAATACGTGGCATACCATAACTGAATAGGTGAGGATATTGAGCGCGAATATCAACTTCGCATTCTCAGGTAGCCTCATGCGAACCATGATTCTTCCATTGGATCAATACGAGTGGGATTTGTTTCATTCTCAAAATTTGATTTGTACGGTCCAAAATCTAACTTGGCTCTTCGATCACCGTGAAATCCTTCGGAATATCGAGTGGTTGGTAATCCAATACATGTGTTGGATCGCTAACATACTTCCTCAGCATAGACATGTGGAATACGTTGTGTACGCCGGATAAATGCTGAGGTAATGCAACTCGATACGCGACCTCACCCACTCTGCCCAAAACTGGGAATGGTCCAACATAACGAGGGCTCAACTTTCCTCATTTCATTAATCGCATCACACCCTTTGTCAGAGATATTTTGATAAAGACATGATCGCCGATCTGTATGGTATACACTAGACTTACGATATACATAATTGAATTCATGAATTAATAATCATGTAAGTATGTTTTGTTACCTAAAAATCAACACTGGTTCATTTGAGATCAGGATAACTCTTTTGCTGACTCTGAGCACTCTTCAGTCTCTCCCGAATAACATGAACAACTGCCTTGGTACTTTCTATCAAGTTAGGGCCCAAAATGAGACGCTCTCTAGCTTCTTCCCAGTTAATCAGAGATTTACATCGGTGTCCATACAGTGCCTCAAATGGTGCCATGCCGATGCTCGATTGGAAGTTGTTATTGTATGAGAATTCAATCAAGGGTAAGTGCTTATCCTATGATCCTTTGAAATCTAGAATTCAGGCCTGTAGCATATCTTCGATCACCTAATTCACCCTCTCTGTCTGTCCATCCGTCTGAGGATGAAATGCAGTACTTAATTCCAACTTGGAACCCATTCCATCTTGGAAACTCTACCAAAATCGGGTGGTATATGAAGGATCACGATCTGACATAATACTCATGGGTATCCCATGTAGCTGGACTATCTTTCTCAGATAGACTTCAACCAATTTTGATGCTGTATAAAGCGTGTTGTAGGGTAAGAAATGTGCTGATTTGGTGAGACGCTCAACAATTACCCAAATTGCATTGTAACCCTTCTACGCATGGGGCAAACTGAGAATGAAATCCATAGAAATGTTCTCCCATTTACACTCTGGAATAGGCAGTGGCTGTAACAAACTAGCAGGGTGTTTGTGCTCGACCTTCACTTGCTGACAGGTCAAATATTTCGTAACATGCTCTGCCACGTCTCGCTTTAAGCCGTTCCACCAAAATGTCTTCTTTAAATCTTGGTACATTTTCGTGCTACTAGGATGGATGACATATGCTGACTTGTGTGCCTCTTCATGAATTTCCTGATGCAAGGCACTATCATCAAGTACACACATTCGGCCTCAAAATAATAAGGACTCATCATCCTTAATTGAGAAGTCTGGCTGTAGCCCACTTTGTATTCCTTGTTAGATGGAAATAAGCTTTGCATCATTCATCTTAAGCTCTCTGATCTTATCCAAGAGTGTAGATCAGATCATCATTGTAGCAAGCAAACCTTCAGTTGACATTTCTATAAGAGTGGCACTAGATGACACTATGTCATTGAGTAATTTCCATCTTTGTAGCCATGTAACTAGATGGGATAACTGAGTGGATGATTTTTGACTGAGTGCATTAGCTACTACATTGGCTTTGCCGGGATGGTACTGAATAGAACAGTCATAATCTTTCAAGAACTCTATGCACCTTCTCTGCCTTCAATTCAACTCTTTCTGGGTAAAGAGATATTTGAGACTCTTGTGATCAGTAAAAATCTCAAAGGTTTCACCATACAGATAATGCCTCCAGATTTTTAACGCAAAGATGACCGTTGCTGGTTCCATGTCATGAGTGGGGTAGTTCTTCTCGTGATCTTTCAACTCATGGGAACCATACACAATCACATGTTCCCATTGATTCAATACACAACCTAACCCACCATATGAGTCATCACTAAAGAAAACAAAACAACCACTTCCTGATGATAGTGCTAAGACAGGTGCAGAGGTGAGTCTCCTTTTCAACTCTTGGAAACCTTGTTCTCATGCCTCAGTCCACTCGAATTTGACATTCTTTTGAGTGAGCTGTGTGAGTGGTCCAGCAAGCTGTGAAAGCCCTTCGAAAAAATGTCGATAATACCCTACAAGACCTAGAAAGCTTTGGATCTTGATTACTGTTTATGGTTGCTTCCATTGCACTACAACCTCAACTTAGCATACAACTACGAATCTCCCAATGTCTGCAAAGCAAGGCATAGATGATCCTCGTGTTCTGCTTTCATTTTTGAGTAGATAAGTACATCGTCGATCAAGACTACGATACACTGATCTAAATAAGGCTTGAAGACTTGGTTCATCAAGTCCGTAAATGTTGCAGGTTCATTGGTCAACTCGAAAGGTATGACAAGAAATTTGTAATGACCATAGCGTGTTCAGAAAGATGTCTTTGAAATATCTTTAGCTTTCACCTTCATCTGGTGATAACTTGATCGTAGATCAATCTTTGAAAAGAATTGCGCTTCTTGTAACTGATCAAAGAGATCGCCAATTCTAGGGAGTGGGTAATGATTCTTAATTGTCAGCTTATTTAGTTGACGGTAATCAATGCAAAGGTGCATCAAGTCGTCCTTGTCCATGAACAACACCGGTGCATCTCACGGAGACACACTTGGTCTGATAAAGCCTTTATCAAGAAGCTCTTGTAACTACTCCTTGAGTTCTTTCAACTCTGCCAGTGCCATTCGATATGATGCCTTTGATACTACTCGGTACCCGGGGCTAACTCAATAGCGAACTCCACTTCTCTCTCAGGTGGCAATCCTGGCAACTCATCAGGGAAAACATCAGAGAATTCACAGGCAATCAGCACATCTGAAATTAACATTTTCTTATCTTCGTGATCTTTACTTTGAATAGAAGTGATATACCCTTGGGCACCATCATCAAGTAATCATTGTGCTCGGATCACTGATATAGAAGAGATGTTAGTTGACTGTACTCCATAAAATTTACCTGATTTCTTCTTTTGCAGGCGAAAAGAGACAAACTTCTTTCGACAGTCAACATTTGCATGGTAGTTGAACAACTAATCCATCCCAAGGATTACATCGTATCCTTGCATCAAAATTTAGATCAAGTCGGCTACTGCTTCGTATCCCCAGTAGTCTTTGATCTAGACGATAATTGATCGATACACCATATCTGTAGTGAGAGACTGTCCAGTCGGAAGTCTTACATCTAAAATAAATTCAAGAGGTTCTGGAATGCCTCCCAATTTTTTCAAATTTTCAGGTGTGACAAACGAGTGTGTAGATCAAGGATCTATCAAACCACATGCGTCATAACACAAATAGGCATCTTTGGGATATAATTGCAAGATACCTAATGCTATAGACTAGTGTTAGCTAGATTGCTTCTAAGTAACCAAATATCAAAGTAACAGGATATCAATGTAGCAAATATCAATGCAACTATAGCATAGTTCACTAGATGCACTGTCTTTATCTAAAAGATAAGTAATGAACATTTTAACGTAGGAAATAATGAACGAGCATACCTTGAATGATATCATTGCTGGTTCATGCATCTTGTGCATTTGCAGCATAAGCTCGATCTTGTACCATAGGCCGTGCAGATCGTAAATCTGGACCAGCCTTTGCTACCGTTCCTACCATTTTCGGGTAATCTTTTATCCTGTGTCCCATCTTTCCACAATGAAAGCACGCCCTAGATGCTTTACAGCATTCATCTGTCTTGTGTGCCTTCCCACACTTTCCACTGATCTCAGCTGAGGCTATTGATGAAGCTGTATAGGATCCCGTGCGGGACACTGTTGGTTGTACTTGTGAAACACTAGATGTACCTCTGGCTATATTCTGAACATGTGGAATCCTCAGTGGTAATGGTGGTAACATCACTGGATTGTAAGGCCGTGTATAGGGTCCTACAACAGGTTGAAATGCTGCCTGTCCTTGGAATCGCGGTCGCTTGCTGATTTGACCGGAACTATAGGACTGAGATGGAGCTTTTCTGGCTTTATTTTTTTCTTCTCTCCTTTTGAACATATTATCAACATCAATTTCTGCTATCAATGCCAACTTCATTACATTGGCATATGTCGTTGCTTGAAATAACAAAATTCTCTCCTTAATAAGGGGCTTTAAACCCTACTCAAACTTTTGCATCTTCATGAGCTCGGTGGCTACTTACAATGGCGCAAATCGAGAAAGACGAGTGAACTCTGCTTCATACTCTCGAACCGTCATCTGACCCTGTACTAAGGTCGCAAACTGAACCTCCATCCGATATCTCTCTGGTGCCGAGAAATATTTCTCATTGAATGCCTTTGTGAACTCTTCCCAAGTCCAAGGTACTCCAGGCATTCTCGTTCTTTCTACAGACTGCCACCATGGCTCTGCCTCACTATCCAATTTATATGCTGCCCAACTCACTTTCTCAACCTCGGTACATGTAACTCTTTGCAGTACTTTTTTTATCTGGGTCATCCACTTCTCGGCCTCCATTGGGTCATGCTGACCTTAGAAACTCGGTGGTCGAAGTCGAACAAACTCTGTAAAACCCTTTGGGGATCGTCTCATAGTGAGCATGGCCATCGTATTAACCATGGTCTCCATCAACTACAGATTTTGTCTAGCATTTTGTTCCACTCCGGGAGTATTCCTCATCTGAGGAGCATCTGCTACTGGCGGTGTATACTCAGCAACATTATTCATCATCGTTCGGCTCTCCACCATATGTACATTCTCACCGCTTCTCGAGGTGGTGTCACGCTCATGACCTACTATTGGAATCGCATTCGGCCTAGTGTGATAGGGTAATGGTGGTCTACCCCTACCTCTTCCATGTCTTGGAGGCATCTCAACCTATTATGATCAGACAACAACTTGTTCAGCTAAATGTGAACTTAATCTAAATCCTAATGTTGAACAAGCATCAGACACTTTGCCATATGTGTACGCCAGAGGTAAGTCTCCAAATGACTTAACGTCGGGGCTTTGATACCACCTGAGACAACCCGACATTTCCCTTTATCGTATATAGGAAAGGTCGCATCTTCGAATCACCTAACATGATCCTATCATGCAAGGGTGTGTTAGATTGTATAAAGTATTACAAATGCGAAAGCAATGTACTCACTCTGACATGTAATAATATGGCAAAACAATTTGATATTTACTCATCTAAGCAGGAAACTATCAAACTCTATAAACAAGGCTAGCAGATACGATGTATGGCTTTCCATCAATGACGGCCACCCATCATCTAAACAATGGAAAAAAAACTTATACATCCTAGAACAAAATATCATACGTGGTTTATAGAAGTTATCAAAAGATATCTCTCTCTCTCTTTCTCAATCCTATTTGGGAAAAAATTCTTTAGCAAATTCTTCCTCGTCGTCTTCTTCATCGTCCTCCTCTTCCTCCTCGTCTGGCTGGTAAGTAGGGTCACTCGCGTGCTCCGGATCGAGATCTACAGCTAAGACATTAAAGTCGTAGAATGAGCTATCATCAAAGCTCAGCAGGGACATTTCCATTGCTAAGTTATATATTAGATTTACCAATTCACTTCTTGAGGCATTGTTGGCAGATTTCTGGTGTACTTACATTATTGGTTGGTGGTGAAAGTCATTGAAAATCAAAGGAAGAGTAAAACAGGGGGTGAATTCAGCACAACTCAGAAGTCCTAGACCTGTAAGATACAGGGTCCTTTGTAGCAAGTTTTGATAAGTAAGAGTTTGTCCCACAGGGAGAGGTGATCTACAGCTCCAAAGGAGCCATCGCTAGTAGTCCCTCCAGATCTAACTACAGATCTGGCAGTCCTAAAAGGAGGGGAGTTTAAGGTCACTTATTTTAAGTATTCTAATGTCTAAACTACAGAAAGGGTTGAAAGGATAGATGGAGTGTGGAAAATAAATATAAAAGGGTGAGAAGTATGTTATGGAGCCCAGATCAGAGGAGTTGTGTAACTCAGATTCAGATCTGATGTTATAGAAGTCCTGTCCAGAGGCTACATTATCACCACTGAGGAGAAAGGATCCAACCCATCACTCTGCCATGATTCCACCCTTAAGGCTATAACCTGTCCACTCAAATGGTCACAGATTATCCCATAGGGGAGCCACTATCCAGGGATGGGTCAAAACACAACAAGTAAATCATTGCAGGCACTATTTCATCCAGGCTACCAGCTCAAGAATCCATAGGGGACCTCAATCTCTAAACCTCTATATGTGGGGCTAAGGCTGTATAGGACCATGATAGCCTAGACACATAGAACCAACAAGAGATTGAGTACAACCTTTTATCTAGCTATCCATTGCTTGAGTGAGGCTACAATGGTCCAGTCACCATCCTACAATCTCTATAACCAGATCAGATCCAACATCTGATGGCGGATCTATACCAATATAGGGTTGTCTGCCTCTGTACAATCTCTCACCAGGCTTCTACAAGCTCAGGTGCAAAGACGAAGGATCCATCTTGGATCAGTGGATTACAGTCACCCTAAGGCTATAATCTGTCCACTTAAATGGTCACAGACAATCCCAGAGGTTATCCTCCTCACGGAGCCCAAGATAAAATCAGAATATCGCTGTTACCACCATGGTCACAAGGCTACCAGCTCAAGCTCCCATGGGAATTTCAAATTTAGTGGGTCCTATGGTGGGGCTAAGGCTGTAAGACCATGATAGCCCAGACACACAAGTCACTTGGATCTGAGTGGCCCTTAGAAACAGTCCTCCATTGCTTTGAAACACAGCCAAAGCAATGGCGGATCACAAGGCAGTAGCCTTGCACAGAGCATCTCACACATAAACATAAATCCCATAAAATACAGATCCTATTATAGAATTTCCATTGATCTAATTCAAAAATACATACAAAGGCATAGCCAGCAAGAGCTGGACTATGGAGAGAAGGAAAGAGAAAAGAAAAATGATCTGAGATGTGTTCCCAGATACCTAAACCTAAGCTAGGTATGAGTTTATATAGCAGTGGGGTGGCGGTGCATTAGGGTTAGGAAACCCTAATTTTAACGATGCCACGTGGCCTAACAGTGATCCTTGGATGCCTCGAGGTGCGTTAATGGAGATTTGAGCGTGGGAGTGCGTGCGCTAATCGCTGGAAATTCCCAGAAGATCCTCTGCTGAAGAGATGGAAGTTTAGGTTCAGAGCTTCGCTAGGTAGCTGTAGTTTCCCAGACTTGTCGCGTGGTAGCTCTGTGCTCTTCGCTAGGATGATTTGACATTACAGCTTCAGCCGTTGCGAGGTTACCTTGGTTTGCTTTTCAGGTAGTCGTGCGGTAGAGAATTGTGCTCTCACTGGATTGGGCTTTACGAGGTTGAGTAGAAAACACAGTCTTAGATGTCGCGGGGTTAAAGTTCAAGCAGTCTCAAGGTTGCTCGGTCTTCGCTGGGCTGATCTTCGCGAGAGTGAATTTGAACAGCGTGGGAACTTCATGAGCACTTCTCTTTACTGGACTTCGCGAGTTACCTCGCAAGGCTTTTAATGAGTTCTGAACTGCGCGAGGTTCCATGTCTTAATTGATCTTTGCGAGGATGGCTTTGCCTTCGCCAGGATGTTTTCTTCTTAAATGGCGCGAGAACTGTGCGACACTGCTCGATGTGTTCTACTCTTGAGCTTCGCGAGAGCTGTGCGAGTTTGAGTTTCTGAAGCTCTTCAGTCACTCATCTGCGTGAGAGGTTACTGTAAAGTCTTGGGAAGCTCAGTTGAACTGCGCGAGGCATATTTCTCCTGAATCCTCTAAAGCTTAAGTCACCTGCGCGAGGCTCATTTCAGGTCTGGATTCAGAGTTCATTCTTCTGAGGGATTTTTGGTGCCAAAGCAGGGTCCTTAACAGGATTCCTAGCCTTATTTCACTGCTGATTATTACCTACATAAAACACTTAACAAGAACTTATTAGGAGGCTAAGGGTCTACTCAAAGGTTAAGTTAAGGGGTGAAAAGTGGTACTTTTCAGGTCTTAACACACCCCCAAACCTAATCTTTGCTAGTCCTTTAGCAAAGCTACATTAAATCTACTCTAAAAATTAAATGCCACTTTCGTAGGGAGCACGGATACATTTAGCATATGTACCAAGCCTTTTAAACCCCTAGGTTATCCCTAGTGGAGGAGTGAAGTCTCCTGAGGGTTTTCAGTGAAGACACCCACAAACTTCTCCAATGAAACAGTTAACAAAAGTGCAATATCATCCAATGAGCAATCAAGGAATCAAATTTAGTCTACTCTTGAATCAGTATACATAAAAGAAATTTAATTCATTAGTTGCACGGTAACTTAAACAGCATAAACTCTTCATAATTGCACAACATTTCCAAATAGTTTTCAATCACAGAAAACTGCACAAGTGTGTGCCAGCACTGAGCTTATCCTTAGGTCAAAAATTAGGTTAAGGTCATATATAATGCATTAAAGTTCAGACCCAAAAACTTTGTAGGGCATACTCTCATAAGGGTTTTGTTGAGGGGTTCATTCTCTGACAGGCTCAAGAGCAGTTACATCCCCCAAATGGGTTTGTAAGCATGAGCATAGGCAGAGTTCTTAAGTGCTGACATCATTGGCAGTTCCTCACCATAGATTGGATAACTCTTTATCTTCACATGACAGCTCACTCAGCTTTGGATCACAAGGGCTTTTAACTGGGCTATAATGTGGCTTATGGAGTGGGGTTGAAAGAATGGAGGGTTGAGAAGGGGTTCAAAATTAAGAAATCAGTAGGTGACAGAGGTGATTCACGACTTCACCTTCTTGAGTTTAGCTCCTTGCATCTACTTTGAGATTTTCAGATTTGAAGTGATCAGTTTCTCTTCTTGATTTTGATTTTCCAATGAAAGTTCCTCTTGACTTCTCTCTTATTCCTCTTCATTATTATATTTGTTTCTTTTTACTGGAGTTTCCTTCTTTTTATTTTGTTTTTGCTTTTCAGAAATGCCACCATGTTCTCAGTTACCATATTGTCAGATTTTTGAGATCCTTCTTCTCCATTCACCTAATGTTGACCATAGCTAGTCCATCTTCAACTCTTTCTCCTTTACCTTCTGAATTCTCAGAGTGAGGGTAGGTTGAATCAGGTTCATGGGTTCAGGTTCAAGTACTCAGGTGTATTTTGAAGAAATTTAGGATTTAAAGCTCAAAGGGGGTATGGACAAGGGCAGTTGCTTTAGGATTGGTCTTTTTAGGCTCAAACTGTCCAAGAGAAGGCCTTGATCCTTTCCTCAGTCTCATGAGTACTGTCAGTTGTTTCACTTTGGAGTTACCTAATTTCTAGTGAGCACAGTGACTCAGTCAGTCTTTAGGACTGGAAGGGATTGCCTTGGTTACTCCTCAAAAGATGGAAAATTTTTTTATAGGCCCAATTCTCACTGGATATGGTCTTCCTTTGAATTTTCAAGTATGCCCTCACCTTTTTCTCTCTCTACTGATTCACTGAGTGCTGATACAAGTGAGTTTCCTTGGTGATATTATCATGGAAGTGTGGAGTATTAGAGGTTTATAATGTCCAAGGTTTGCATAAATTTTAAACTTCTTAATTTCATGATTCTTAAGTGAACAGAGGTCTATTTCCATATTACTCAGATGAGTCTACTGCACTTATGTTAACTATTCCATTGGCAGGGTTTGCCTGCCATACCCCCAAACTACGAGGAGCAGTGTCCTCACTGGTTCAAAGGTGGCTGTGCAGCAGAGTTATTACAGCATAAAAGATAAGAACAAGAAATAAAGTAACCAAGAACAAAAAACTGTACAGCAAAGTAGAAAAGGAAAATATCATTAAGGTTAAAAGAAAATTACAAAAATGGAGGAGGAAAAGAGAGAGAGATCAGGGGTGAGGGGGTTGAGAAGGTGGGGGAGGGGGTGGAGTGGAGGGGGCAGGGGAGGGCTCTATTTTTTGCTTCTTCTTTTGCGGCTGAAGCTTTTCCTCCTCCTCCTTGGCAAGGATTTGCAGAACCTCCTCGTATTCATCCCAGAGGGGTTAGAGGGGATCCGACTCTTTAGGTGGCGGCGGGTCCAGCCACATAGGGTAAAACTTGTTAGGCAGCTCATTTGGCTTGTCATCTGCCATGATTAGGATTAGGGAAGGACCGCTAGGGTGAGAGGAGATAGGATGCGATGAAGATGAACAGGGCCTCCCTGCATATTTAAAGGTGAGGATGGTGGAAGATGAAACAGTTGAATAACGTCCAAGTCACCGCAATTAATTGAGAGAGTTGGGAAACGTCAAGTCCCAGTAGTCAGCGTGGGAAATGAAAAATGCATTAGACTCGCGCAGCTGGGTAAGGTAATCATGAGATATCAGAATCGCGCGATTATGGGAGTTAGAGCTGGAAGTGCGCAAGAGATTCTGCAGCAGTGAAGCTCGCAACAACGAAAGGAATGGTCTATGTGAATTGCGCGAGTCTTCCTAAATCACAATTTGGAATGCGCGAGGGCCTAGTGCCAAACTGGGGCGCTATAGGTAGTGCAACCTACTCATCAAAAATATTCGCATAATGTGCATTCACATTCGAGAATCAGTAATTCACAGAAGAAGAAGAATAAATCATGCCAGTCTCACACCAACTCTGTCAAGCTTAACAATATCAAACTCCATCTGACCCCTAAAATTTCCTAGAACTTAAGGTAGAAACAAAAGTAGTATAGTACAACATGGACACAACTGTGGGTCAAGTAGATGTAGGGGTCTCATGAAAATGAACAGTGCTCATAGGATCAGCAGGTTGTTCAATGCAAGGCTTAAGCCTCTGACCATTCACTATTAAGGTCCTCCCCGATTTGGGATCCTTGACTTCCACAGCACCAGATTGGGAAACATTGAAGACAACATAGGGACCATCCCATCTGGATTTTAATTTGCCAGGAAAGAATTTTAGTTTGGAGTTGAATAACCAAACCTTACCACCCGGTTCGATGCTTTTTCTTAGCAAGCCCTTGTCAAAGAAAGCTTTAGCCCGTTCCTTGTAGATCCTGGCATTGGTGTAAGCATCCATCCTCAGCTCATCCAATTCCGATTGCTGTAATGACCTGTGATGACCAGCAGAAGTTAGGTCCATGTTCAAATTCTTAATGGCCCAATAGGCCCTGTGTTCTAACTCTACTGGGAGATGGAAGGCCTTGCCATAGACCAGTCTGAAAGGGGACATTCCAATGGGAGTCTTATAGGCAGTCCTATAGGCCCACAGTGCATCATTCAATTTCTCAGCCCAATCTTTCCTGTCAGTCCTAACTATTTTCTCAAGGATGTGCTTGATCTCCCTATTGGAAATTTCAACTTGCCCACTTATTTGTGGGTGGTAAGGAGTAGCAATCCTATGGGTCACAGAATATTTCTTGAGCAAGCTCTCGAAATTCTTGTTGCAGAAATGGCTACCCCCATCACTTATAATAGCTTTAGGGGTTCCAAATCTTGAGAAAATGTTGTGCTTTATAAATTTGAGGACCACTTGGTTATCAGTGGTTCTTGTGGCAATGGCTTCTACCCATTTGGAAACATAGTCCACTGCCACTAAGATGAATCGGTAACCATTAAAGGGAGGAAAGGGGCCCATGAAGTCTATTCCCCATACATCAAACAGTTCTACAACAAGGATGGGCTGTAAAAGCATTGAATTTCTTTTGGACAACCCTCCTAATTTCGGACATCTCTCACATGCCTTGTAGTTTGTGTATGCATCTTTGAATAAGGATGGCCAGTAAAAACCACACTGCAGGACCTTGTCAGCAATTTTTCTCCCACTAAAGTGGCCTCCACAGGCATTTCCATGGCACATGGCCAGAATACTGGAGACATCACTTTCGGGAGCACATCTTCGGCTGATCTGGTTGACACAGTACTTGTATAGGCAAGGTTCCTCCCAGAAAAAATACCTGACCCTTGAGAAGAACATGTCTTTATTCATTTTGGTCCAGTGGGGGGGAATCTTTCCTATAACTAGATAATTGACAATGTGTGTAAACCAAGGGACTAAGGATTGGATGGCAAATAATTGCTCATCAGGGAAGGCATCATTTGTAGGGCCATCCAGGCATTTCTCCAAGATAATTCTGGACAAGTGGTCAGCCACCACATTCTCCACACCCTTTTTGTCCTTGATTTCGATGTCAAACTCCTGTAGCAGGAGTATCCATCTAATCAGCCTAGGCTTAGCATCTCTCTTGGATAGTAGGTACTTCAATGCCAAATGGTCAGTGAAGATCACAGTTTTAGATCCTAGTAGGTAGGCTCTAAATTTGTCAACAGCGTAAACCACTGCTAGAAGCTCTTTCTCAGTTGTGGTATAGTTCAGCTGAGCTTCAGCAAGTGATTTGCTGATATAAGCAATTACCACAGGATGTTTATCTTTTCTTTGGCCCCACACAGCACCTATTGCCAAGTCTGATGCATCGCACATCAGCTCAAAAGGCAGGGTATAGTTCGGTGATTGGAGTACAGGGGCAGAGGTGAGGCATATCTTCAATGTTTCAAAAGCCTTCAGACATTCAGCAGAAAAGTTAAAGGGGACAACCTGACAGAGCAGGTGGCACAATGGCTTAGCAATTTTGCTGAAGTCCTTAATGAACCTCCTGTAAAATCCTGCATGCCCCAGGAAGGATCTGATTTGCTTGACTATTTTTGGAGGGGGCAAATTGGCAATGAGGTCCACTTTGGCCTTGTCTACCTCAAGCCCTTCTTTAGAGACTACATGGCCCAACAAAATGCCTTGTGTTACCATGAAGTGGCTCTTTTCCCAGCTTAAAACCAAATTGGTTTCCTCACATCTTTGCAAAACTAGGCTGAGGTGCTGTAGACACTAGCCAAAGTTGTCCCCATAGATAGAAAAGTCATCCATAAAAATCTCTAAAAACTTGTCAATCATATCAGAGAATATGGCATACATACACCTCTGAAAAGTGGCTGGCGCATTACAGAGTCCAAAAGGCATCCTTCTGTAAGCAAAGGTGCCAAAAGGACAGGTAAAGGTGGTTTTCTCTTGGTCTTGAGGAGGCACAGGGATTTGGTTGTACCCTGAGTACCCATCAAGAAAACAGTAAAAAGCTTTTCCAGCCAATTTGTCCAGAATTTGATCAATGAACGGGAGAGGGAAATGGTCCTTTCTAGTTTTAGAGTTGAGCTTCCTATAATCAATGCACACTCTCCAGCCAGTGGTTGCCCTCGCTGGCCTCAACTCTCCAGTTTCAGTCTTAATCACTGCTATGCCAGGTTTCTTGGGCACCACCTGGATAGGTGCCACCCAATGAGAAATAGAGATGGGGTAAATCACCCCTGCATCTAGCAATTTAATGATTTCCTTAAGGACCACTTCCTGCATGTGAGGATTTAACTTCCTCTGCATTTCCCTGGAGGGTAGTGCTCCCTCCTCAAGATGAATCCTATGCATGCAGATTGATGCATCTATTCCTCTCAGATCAGCAATGGTCCAACCAATTGCCTTCTTGTGCTTCCTCAAAACTGTTAGTAATTCCTCTTCCTGCTCATTAGTAAGGGAGGAAGAGATAATCACAGGAAGCTTATCACCTTTTTCAAGGAAGGCATATTTTAATGTTTCTGAAAGCTTCTTGAGTTCTAGATAAGGGGCCTATTGGGCCGATGGCAAAATTGGTGCATTGGAGGTTAGAGGAAGAGGTAGCAATGTAGGTTTCCAATTGGAGTGCTACACTGAGCCCACAGAAGACTTCGGTATAGTCATGTCTTTTGATCCTCCATCTGGGCTCTCTTCCTCCACCATATCCAAAATTGTAACTAATTTTCTGACAATATTGCCCCACTCTAGCAGAGTGGGCAATTCCTCTTCTACAATTTCCTCTAGTACATCCACTACAAAGCTCTCCTCATTGTCCATCTGAGGGTACTTTACACTGTTGTACACATTCAGCTCAACTTTCATATGTCCAAAAGTTACCTCCATTACTCCAGACCTGCATTGAATGCATGCATTGGTAGTGGCTAAGAAAGGCCTGCCTAATATAACAGGTATGGGATTTGGGCTATTGCTGCACCCCATGTCAAAAACTAAGAAGTCAGCAGGGTAGAAAAACTTATCCACTCCCACCAAGACATCCTCAACCATTCCCAGAGGTTTCCTCTCAGATCTATCAGCCATCATTAGCACAATGGGGTAGCTCACCCCCAAACCTAGTTGCAGATATACACTGTATGGCAACAGGTTAACACTGGCTCCAAGGTCTAAAAGGGCTTTTCCAATTGTATGGTCTCCAATTACGCAGGGAATAGTGGGTATCCCTGGATCTTGTAACTTCTCAGGCATTGATATGTTAAATACATAATTCACTGTATCAGTTGTAAAGACCTTTTTGGACACATGGCCTCTAACCTTTCTCTTTTGGGTGCAGAGGTCTTTCAGGAACTTTGCATAGGCTGGGACTTGTTTAATTGCCTCAAGCAGAGGTAAATTGATTTTCACTTGCCTGAAGATCTCCATCATTTCTTCCATTTGGGCATTCCTTTTATCAAAAGGGATAGGACCATCCAGAGCCTGAGGAAATGGTAGCTGAGGTTCTGCTGGTCCCTCAGCTGCTAGCCCATGTCTAAACTTCTGTTTCTTTCTTTTTTCATGTTTTTCTCCCTGTTGCGGCTCAACTATAGCCTCATTATTTTTCTCTTGCTGCAAGGTGGCAGGCACTTCTTGGCTTTGTGGTCCCACAACTTCTCTATCATGATAATTTGCATCATCTGTGGAAATTGCCTCTGCTGGTCTGTTACCCACCTGGTTGTTTACCAGCCTGCCAGACCATAGGGCAGTGACAGCATTAGTGTCCTCAAACTTTGAGGAAGCTTCCTCAATTAAAAACTAACCCTTGGGGTTAGCAATTGGCTGGCAAGGCAATCTGCCTTCATCTCTCCTAGCCAAGGCTTTTGACATTTGGCTACTTTGCTCTTCCATTTTCTGGAGGCTCTGACCATGAGAGTCCACAGTCTGAGCCAAGGAACCCATGTTTTGCAATGAATTCAAGACCTGTTCCTCAAAAGAAACATTTCTTGGCTGAGAGTGGGGTGAGACTAACTGATTTTACTGCTAATGGGGCTGCTGATGGTGCTGGAAGGTAGACCTAGGGGCTCTCTTGGTTGAACTGCTGCTGTGGCCTTTGTGGTAAGGCGAACATCTGTTGGGGCTACATGTAGTTGTCTTGCTTCCACCTCAGATTTGGATGGTCTCTCCATTGGTAACCAGCATTTTGGTGCTGGTATCCATATGGCTGCCTATTGTAGCCCACAGATTGTTGCTGGCCATAAGATTGCACAGCAGCCGCATGTTCCAAAACCAATTCAGGAAATTGCCCTGCAGATGGACATTCCTCCACTGTGTGCTATGGGGACTGGCATATCAGACATGCTTCAGCCACATGAGTAGCCCTTCTGGGTTGCATCACAGTCAATAATTTATCAAACTTCAAAGAGAGGTTTGCCATCTGCAGCTGCAGGTCATTATTTCCAGACACCTCATAAACTTTTCCTTTTGATCCAGCAGCAGGCCCCACCTTTGACTCAGATTCCTAACTAGTTCTTGTCAGGGATGGCTTTTGAAAAGCATTCTCACTAATCACCTCAAACAATTCCCATGCCTCCTCAGCAGTCTTTTGCATGTAGGATCCACCACAAGAGGCATCGACCATATCTCTATTTTTCTCATCAATCCCATTGTAGAAGCTTTGTACAAGCTGCCACTCAGGGATCTTGTGGTGGGGGAATTGTTTGAGAATATCTTTAAACCTATCCCAGGACTGGTTAAAATCCTCAGTTGGGGATTGAGCAAATGCAAGAATCTCTTTCCTCAACTGGCTAGTTTTGGTCTTAGGGAAGAACTTGGTTAGGAATCTGGTCTGCAGGTCTTTCCATGAAGCAATGCTATTGTTGGGAAGAGTGGTCAGCCAGGTACTGACCCTATCCTTCAGAGAGAAGGGAAAGAGTTTGAGCCTAGTAACCTCAGGTCCCAAACCAGTGATATTAAAAGTGGTGCACAAGGCCAAGAACTGGTCAATATGCTTGTAAGGGTCCTCTTTGCTAAGCCCATGGAAAGCTGGTAGCATCTGGATGATTGAAGTTTTTATCTCATAGTTCCCCTAAACATCAGGGAATTGAATGCTAAAAGGGGAGTTATAGAGCATTCAACTCCTTGAGGGTTCTGGGTTGTTCTTCACCCATAATTGCTGTCACAGATTCACTTGGGGGCTCTCCTGTGCTGTGCCTGTCTCTTCTAAGTCTCCTTTCCCTTTCTAACTCAGGGTTAAGAGGCTCCAAAGCAGGGCTGAGGGATCTCCTCCCAAGCATACAAGCACACCAACAACAAGGAAAGCTTCTTGCAGGCACATTGTAAAAGAATGATTGTACACTAATAAATTTATCTAACTAGTTTATAGCTATTCAAAGAATACATTTAAACTATCCTAGATACTGCTAGAATTTTTTTTTTTTAAGAAAGATAGACAGAGCTTTAAAAGTCAGACAGTTTGCAAACAGAGGTAGCTAAGCTCCAATTGCAGTCCAACTATCCTTCACTGTTGCTGTCTAGATCTGCAAGAAAGATTCAAAATTATGTCACCAGTATCAATTATTCACATGTGCAAAGAATACTAAGAATACAAAAACTAAGGGTCTACTAATAGATCATCTCTCCCCGGTAGCGGCGCCAAAAACTTGTTGGCAGATTTTTGGTGTGCTTACATTATTGGTTGGTGGTGAAAGTCATTAAAAATCAAAGAAAGAGTAAAACAGGGGGTAAATTCAACACAACTCAGAAGTCCTAGACCTGCAAGATACAGGGTCCTTTGTAGCAAGTTTTGATAAGTAAGAGTTTGTCCCACAGGGAGAGGTGATCTACAGCTCCAAAGGAGCCATCGCTAGTAGTCCCTTCAGATCTGACTACAGATCTGGCAGTCCTAAAAGGAGGAGAGTTTAAGGTCACTTATTCTAAGTATTCTAATGTCTAAACTACAGAAAGGGTTGAAAGGATAGATGGAGTGTGGAAAATAAATATAAAAGGGTGAGAAGTATGTTATTGAGCCTAGATCAGAGGAGTTGTGTAACTCAGATTCAGATCTGATGTTATAGAAGTCCTGTCCAGAGGCTACATGATCACCACTGAGGAGAAAGGATCCAACCCATAACTCTGCCATGATTCCACCCTTAAGGCTATAACCTGTCCACTCAAATGGTCACAGATTATCCCATAGGGGAGCCACTATCCAGGGATGGGTCAAAACACAATAAGTAAATCATTGCAGGCACTATTTTATCCAGGCTACCAGCTCAAGAATCCATAGGGGACCTCAATCTCTAAAGCTCTATATGTGGGGCTAAGGCTGTATAGGACCATGATAGCCCAGACACATAGAACTAGCAAGAGATTGAGTACAACCTTCTATCTAGCTGTCCATTGCTTGAGTGAGGCTACAATGGTCTAGTCACCAGCCTACAATCTCTATAACCAGATCAGATCCAACATCTGATGGCGGATCTATACCAATATAGGGGAGTCTGCCTCTGTACAATCTCTCACCAGGCTTCTACAAGCTCAGGTGCAAAGAAGAAGGATCCATCTTGGATCGGTGGATTAGAATCACCCTAAGGCTATAATCTGTCCACTTAAATGGTCACAGACTATCCCAGAGGTTATCCTCCTCACGGAGCCCAAGACAAAACAAGAATATCGCTGCTACCACCATGGTCACAAGGCTACCAGCTCAAGCTCCCATGGGAATTTCATATTTAGTGGGTCCTGTGGTGGGGCTGAGGCTGTAAGACCATGATAGCCTAGACACACAGGTCACTTGGATCTGAGTGGCCCTTAGAAATAGTCCTCCATTGCTTTGAAACACAGCCAAAGCAATGGCGGATCACAAGGCAGCAGCCTTGCACAGAGCATCTCACACATAAACATAAATCCCATAAAATACAGATCCTATTATAGAATTTCCATTGATCTAATTCAAAAACACATACAAAGGCATAGCCAGCAAGTGCTGGACTATGGAGAGAAGGAAAGAGAAAAAAAAAACTACTTACAAATAAAAAGAAAGAGAAAAGAAAAATGATCTGAGATGTGTTCCCAGATACCTAAACCTAAGTTAGGTATGGGCTTATATAGTAGTGGGGTGGCGGTGCATTAAGGTTAGGAAACCCTAATTTTAATGATGCCACATGGCCTTTTTCAGTGATCCTTGGATGCCTCGGGGCACGTGCACAGAGATTTGAGCATGCCCTAATCGCTGCAAATTCCCAGAAGGTCCTCTGCTGAAGAGATGGAAGTTTAAGTTCAGAGCTTCGCTAGGTAGCTGTAGTTTCCCAGACTTGTCGCGTGGTAGCTCTTTGCTCTTCGCTAGGATGATTTGACATTGCAGCTTCAGCCATCGCATGGTTACCTTAGTTTACTTTTCAGGCAGTCGCACGGTAGAGAATTACGCTCTCGCTGGATTGGGCTTTACGAGGTTGAGTAGAAAACACAGTCTCAGATGTCGCGGGGTTGAAGTTCGAGCAGTCGCGAGGTTGCTCTGTCTTCGCTAGGCTGATCTTCGCGAGAGTGAATTTGAACAGCGCGGGAACTTTGCGAGCACTTCTCTTTACTGGACTTCGCGAGTTACCTCGCGAGGCTTTTAATGAGTTTTGAACTGCGCGAGGTTCCATGTCTTAATTGAACTTTGCGAGGATGGCTTTACCTTCGCCAGGATGTTTTCTTCTTAAATGGCGCAAGAACTACGCGACACTGCGCGATGTGTTCTACTCTTAAGTTTCGCGAGAGCTGCACGAGTTTGAGTTTCTGAAGCTCTTCAGTGACTCATCTGCGCGAGAGGTTGCTATAAAGTCTTGGGAAGCTCAGTTGAACTGCGCGAGGCATAGTTCTCCTTAATCTTCTAAAGCTTGAGTCAGCTGCGCGAGGCTCATTTCAGGTCTGGATTCAGAGTTCAATCTTCTGAGGGATTTCTGGTGCCAAAGCAGGCTCCTTAATAGGGTTCATGACCTTATTTCACTGCTAATTATTACCTACATAAAACACTTAACAAGAACTTGTTAGGAGGCTAAGGGTCTACTTAAAGGTTAAGTTAAGGGGTGAAAAGTGGTACTTTTCAGGTCTTAACAGGCATGCATATAATATAGTCGAAGCATTTAGCAAGATATAAACAATTCAAGTCATTATCATGCGACAAAGTAAACATGCTACATGTGGAATAAAGATTAGAAACATCATAGTGCAATAGAGACGAATAGTTATAAGAAATCATGCGGAATAAGGAATCATGTTGAAATAATCTTAGCTTAAACAAGCCTATTAGATGAAAGATACATGTACCGGAATAAAAGAATCAAGCTCTCGAGTTAGCGGGATCACTTGGACCGAGATAAAACAGGCTCCCGAGTTAGCGGGATAATTTGGACCAAGACAATCAAGCTATCGAGTTAGCAGGATAATTTGGACCAAGACAATCAAGCTATCGAGTTAGCAGGATAACTTGTCACAAGTACACAGTCAAGCTCTCGAGAAAGCGGGATCACTTAACTCAAATCGAAGCAACAACGTGTAGAGGATAGCAAGGATAGCAGGATCTGAATAATGAACTATCCACTACGCATGATATGAAAGAACTTGCATGCTCAAACTGAAATGCATTTAGCATATGGCGAACTAAACCTAGCATGTTCATACATGATGTTAATTTAGCATGGTCATACATAATTTAAAACTGCCTCTTTTCGTAACATATGTATCATGCAAAACTGACATGAATTCAGAGATATATCTAACATTGATATCAATTGCTATGGTTTTAGGTGTTCAAAAACTACTACACATGAGAATTAGTTCAACTCAACTCAACTCATTTGAGAACTGATAAGATTTATCAATGCTACATCTGGCATGTACATCATGCTATCCTATAGTGAACTGCAACTCCACTTATTTCAGCACGATATATTATCCTATATATATATATATCGTACATGTACATGATTAATAATTTACAATCTAGAGGAGAATAAGGAAACCAAATATAGTTTAACAAAGTAAACTCCCTACCTTAGCTTACACTTTACGTATGAGATGTGTATGCATGCATTCACGCTATCATCATCGGTGTGCACCAAGCACCTAGAAGTTAATAGCCATGGATTTAATATTTTAACATGGGTTACTAGATCTTACATTAGACCCTTCATTAGTGCCCTACGATGTTAAATCAACTAAGTGTTAACACGGACACCAGACAAGAGACCACAGAGACCTTAAAGCATCAGCCAAGCCAGACATGGGCTTGCCTCGGCAAGCCACAAGGTTACCGGGGCTAGCTCATCAGCTGAGCACCTTGCCACGGAAACCTTGGGATGTTGCCACGGCAAGCCTGACCACATGGCTTACCATGGAGTCCTTTGAGGCTCTCATTTGCTTTTGTATTCACTTGGTTTGCTGGTCTTTGTACCCTATATAAAGCTATTTCTTTTTTTTATGTCAAAAATCTAGTTATTCAACCTGGATTGGGAGGTTCGGAGTGCAATCAATGGCATTCTTGACTCTGAAACATTTGCGCATAATCTGAACTCAAACTTCACATACACAGGCTGAGCTCAGAGCTGTTGATTAAAGTCAAACATGGTATAAATGACCCTAACATTTTAATGTAAATGAACGACATACCTTTTGGTGGATGCGAGGTTACGACGATACCGAATTGGTATCGAGTTCGCCGAGCTCGAAGAATGAGAAACGAACTTACGTGACCATATTGTCGGGTTACTTTGTGATCTCAGGTTCTGAGGTGGTGTCCAAGGTTACAGTGGAAGTGGGGATGCATAGCAGAAATTTATTTTCTCTACTATTTACTATGATTTATTTTACTGGCTGTGGTATCTATGGTTGTGATTTCATAGCTGCAGGGTCGGCTTGCAAAGGAATGGAAACAGGAAGATGAAGGGAGCACTATAGCATTTTATAATGGAGTAGCTGCACTTTGCGTGCATGGGTTGTATGTTGACTGATGCACCCGTGTAGTCAAGAGGCGAAGTAAGGAACTTATAAGCTCTTTAAGATCAATTGTCCATGCACAACCTACACTTAGTATTTGAGTGTATCCCATAAAAGACAAATAAAGCATCAATTGCATGTAAGTCTCCTATACTAGTTAAGTGTATAAGCCTTTTAGGCTAGAATTTCATGCACTGCCCATATGGGTGTTTACTTGTATATGCACATAAATCAAAAGAGGTTTAATCTGAATACAAAGCATACACATGGGTTAGCTATATTCTATAGCTTGCTGGGTTATTTAAGTGTAAAATGTTTTACACTTGGAGGTGTGTGGGTTGGCTTCAATTCAAGTGTAAGTCCATTATACATACTTTAGGATAGTATGTTTTAGTCAATGTATTATCTATATCGGTTACACATTCAAGCGTATTTCTTATACATTAACTGTTAATGTATGCATAACCGGGTTTGACTAAAACTGGTTACGGGCTATGAGGGGAACATCAAACTACTCTAATTCCACTTGTCTCCCGTGATAGGCAGAAACCTGACCTGATCCTTCTCTATACCAACTAGTGTAGTTGTTAAAATAGGGCATCTGTTGCATGCCATGCAGCTTCAAAGCTACACACTGGAGAAACAAAGCAGCTGCATTAAAGTCACTTGAGTTGTAGCCTGAAGATCATCATTTAAAGCAGTTCACTTGATGAAGGAGCTGCTGCAATAATGAAGTCCAAAGCAACACAGTTGTTGCCATGAAGAATTAGAGCAATTGGCTGAAGTGTTACTGCTGCACTCGAGCAGTTTATACTGCTGCAGCCAAGCAGATCTCGTAGTTGTACTCACTAACATAGAAATCCACTTGAGCACCACAGATCTGGAGCAACACATAGTAGAGCTTTTGGTTGAAGTTTCATTGTTGCATTCAAGCAAAACAACAATATTTGAACCTACCAAGCCCAGTATAGTTGAAGTTTTCCATGCACACGAGTAGCAGATGTTGAAGAAATTAATTCATTCAAGTGGTTCATGCTGAAAGCCAACTCCACGAGCTGTTTAAATGAAGCTGACACCCAACCTTTCGAGTGGTTCCTGTTAGTCACCGATTTATGCCATTTTATACCCCTTTGAACCTGACTTTTCATAGGACTTAGAGTGTTTAATACTTGTTTTTAGTGTTGTTTTGCAGCAAGGAGTTAATTTTGTCCTTAGCGCAGTTTTCAATTAAAAAACTCCAATAAGGAGAGTTTTCTCAATCCACAGCTGAGAATGAGATGGCTTCAGCCCTCGGCACATTGCAGATGTCTTGAGGGTCACATACACCAGCTGCACCCATGCAAGCCTGCATCTTGATCTCATCAAATGGATAGCAGCTACTTTAGCCAATCTATCAGGCAATCCATGCATTGCACCATCAAGCTGCAGTTCAAGCCTTTCAAAGTGGAGTAATACTTATTTTTACCATTACATCATTGAAGCAATTGAGTGTGGTTGGCCCCTTTAGAAATCTGCAGAGAAACCAAAGGCTGCTGCATTACTTGAGAAGCTAGCAGCTACAGAATTACAGAATTGCAGGTTTATATATTCAGATATGGGAATATATGGGCAGCTGCCGCATATTATTGAATGCATACTCTAGCAGCAAAAGAGAATGCAAGCTGCAATACAAGCATTGCAACTCCTCAAAGTGCAGCAGCTTCTGCAACTTGTAAAGTTCTGCAGCAAAGCAACTGCTCCCATTGGCACAGCATCCTGTCAAGTGGAGCCCAGCACACTTCGATCCTCTTGAATAGGATTTGAAACACACCTTCATCCTTCTGGCCACCTTAGCTGCAAACCCATCCTATCGAATGGATGCCCAATGAAACTCAGCTTACCTATTGAGTGGTAAAGGCTTCAGCAGCAACCTCTCGAAGTCAAGGTGCATGTCTAGCAACCTATCGACTTGCTGAAGTAGCTGGAACAACATCCTGTCGAGACCTTGAAGCTCCATCCTCTTGACATCTGCAGCTCCAATCCCTCATTGAACCTATCTATCACTTGAGCCCTGAAGCTGTCGACATCTCCAAATTGTAGCCACTCTAATCCTGTCAACCATTTAGTTTGTTGCATAGCATCATCTTGTCGACAACACTTAAGCTACAACCCACCTAATCCTCTCGACTTGCAGCCCTCTTCTCAAACATGTCGAGCAGATGAAGAACTCACCAACCTCTCAATCAGCAGAACTCCAAAGTCATTCCCCCATGCACCAATCCTGTCGACAACAACACTCTCAACCTCTAATTAAAACCTATCGATAGGTGTAGCATATGAACCTCATGACAGCTTCAGCCACTCATCCTCCCATGCATGCAGCTCTAACTTGTCGATAGGTGCAGCCTTCAAACCAGTCGAGATGTAGTTATAATAGTTGCCCATTAAAACCTCCCATTGATCCTCTCGAGGTGTTGCAAATCCCATTCATTTTCAAACCTATTGACACTTGGTCTTGCACCCATCATCTTCAATCCTCTCGACCTGAAATGATGACCAACGCATGAAAGAGCAGCCACATCTCCAGCACCTTGTCGACGACATTGCTCCCAGCTCCATCCACTCGAGATCCCAGCTTGCAGCTTCAGCCCAAACCTCTCGACAGCTTAGCCATCCTCCCATCGACCACTTTCAGTTGCAGTATATGCATATATCTATATACATATATACATATAAATATACATGCTTTACTTGTTGCACTCCCCATTAGCAATCCTCTCGAATGGAGATTCATCAGCTGCAAATCACCAAACCTGTCGAACCAGCCCTTCATCCTATTGAAAAATACCCCTCATCCTCATGACACCTTACCTGAAGGTGCTGCATTTCATCTTCTCCAGAGCTGTAGAGTTTAGTAAAGCTGATCATCTCGAACCATTCAAACTGATTTCTCATCAGCTACGTGGAGGTTGACTTGGGTGCTCAAATGCAGCCAATAAGATTGAAAGTAGAAATTGAGGCATTACCCACAGATTTGATAATAACAACTGCAAGAGGATATTGGGTAGGCCGGCAAGGGAAAATTTGGGAATACAAAAGAGGTCTGCAAATGGGCAAGATAGTTGTAGAAATTAGTGAATGGTGCAGCTGGGGTATTTTTGGCTAAGCAAGGGCAGTTTTGGGAACTCCAATGCACACGAAATTCTGCACATGGGTGTGAACTAATTCTTGGCGGGAAGTTTTAGCTGGGCACAAACAAAACCAGATCCCTATCTCTTCTCTGATTGGTTGGAATGTTAAAATAGGGATCAAGCTTAAACTGAAATTCTCTCCTCTGATTGGCTGAAATCTGAAGCACACAGATCACTACAAATATACAAATAGAACTCCTTTCTGCTGTAATTTCTCAGCAAGGAATCCATGGAATAGCCTTGGTTTTCCTTAGGTCATTTAGGTTTATGTGAAGACCTGAAAAGTACCACTTTTCACCCCTTAACTTAATCTCTGTTAGACCCTTAGTCATTTAATAAATGTGTGTTAAGCCCATATTGTAGGTAATAAGTAGTAGCTACAGATAAGGCCCTAACCATGCCAAGAAGCCTAATTTTGCCCCAGAAGTTCCTCAGAAGAAAAGAAGTTAGGCCCAGACAGAGAACTGGCTGCAACATAGGCACAACACAACAGCAACAAGTCAAGAAGTGAGCCTCGCGCAGAGTCACAGGGTTTAATTAAATCAGAAAGAATGCTTCGCGTAGTTGTCGCGAGTTTCAAGAAAAGACAGACACCAATCGCCGCGCTATTCTCGCAGCAGATTGATGATGTAAGGGATTAAAAGCGAGGTCGCAGCTCGTGAGGCTCGGGAAGCTCTCGCCTCGACTCAAGAGAGGAGCATTTAATCTTCGCGCAATTCACTGAGGAGAGAGAGCTCCAGGCATTCCTGCGCGCAGTGGTCGCAGGATGCAGATCTTCAGGGAACGGCTCGCGTAATCCAAAGGACTATGCACATTGCTTCTTTGTGAGGATCCCCGCAAGATTCACCAAGGAATGAACTGTGCGTGCGATTCCTATGCCATTCAAATGAAAAGCGCAATCTTCCGACGATCAGAGCAATCCCGCGATGACCAAACCATCTATCCCATGACTGTAAGAGCTTCAAGTCAATTCAATCATGCGATGCCAACTCTATCACGCGACAAGACCTAGAAATCCTTGCTACCTAGCGAGGCTCGAGATCTTAACTTCCCCTCCACTTCTACAGGGGCAGTCTGAGAACTTCCAGAACTAGGGCACGCATCCCAATGCTCTAATCTCCGTGCACACGCCCCGAGGCATCTAAGGAACAGCAATGGGCCACATTTGCATCGATAAAGTTAGGGTTTTCCTAACCCTAATGCTCCCACAGCTGACTGCTATATAAGCCTAAGCCTAGTTTAGGTTTAGAGAGGGCTGATCTTCTTGAATAAACTGTAGAATTCAAGTAGGCTAAGGTTAGGGTTTAGGCAACTTCTTTTTCCCTTTTCTTCTCTCCATAGTCCAGCACTTGTTGGCTATGCCTTTGTATATCTATTTGGAATAGTTTAAATGGAGTTTTATAATAGGATCTTATGCATGTATGGGATTGAAGTTTGAGGGTTATTCTGTACAAGGCTGCTGCCTTGAGATCCTCCATTGCTAAGTTGTATTGTAAGCAATGGAGGATTATTTTTAAGGATTTATTTAGATTCAAGTGACTTGCGTGTCCAGGCTAGACACATATGTAGGCCTATGCCCCACCACAGAATCCACTAAATCTGAATTCCCATGGGAGCCTGAGCTGGTAGCCTTGTGAACATGGTGGTGGTAGCAATTTTCTTGTTCTGTCTCAGACCTCTGTGAGGAGGATAGCCTCTGTGGATAGTCTGCGATCATTCAAGTGGACAGGTTATAGCCCTAGGGTGAGGCCAATCCACAGATCTAAGATAGATTCTTCTTCTCTGCACTTGTGCTTGTTGCCCTGTGAGAGATTGTGCAGAGACAGACTCCCCTGTATTTGTATAGACCCACCATCAGATGGAAAATCTGATCTGGCTATAGAGATTGTAGGCTTATGACTGGATCACTGTTGTCTCTCTAAAGCAATGAACATCTAGATCTAAAGCTAGTACCCAAACTCTTGCTGGTCTTGTGTGTCCAGGCTAGTGCACATTACAGGCCTATGCCCCACACACAGAACATTAGAGGTTGAGGTTCCAATGGATTCTTGAGCTGGTAGCCTAGAAGAAGTAGTGCCTACAATGATAAACTTGTTCTGACCCATCTATGGACTGTGGTTCCCCTATTGGATAGTCTATGACCATTTGAGTGCACAGGTTATAGCCATAAGGGATTGGATCATAGCACAAGGGTGAGTTGGATCCTTTCTCCTCTTTAGTGATAATGTAGCCATTGGACAGGATTTCTACGGCAGCGAATCTGAGTCTGAGTTATAAAACCCATCAGATCTGTACCTAATAGCTTACTTCTCACCCTTTTTATATTTATTTCCTTACGCTCCATCATTCTTCTCAACCATTTCTGTAGTTTAGGCATTAGGTTACCTTAGGATTTAGACAATAGTGACCTTAAATCCCCTTTCATTTAGGATTGCCAGATCTATAGACAGATCTAGAGGGCCAACTAAAGAAAGCTCCCTTGGAGCTGTAGATCAATTTTCCCTGTGGGACAAACTCTTATTAAAACTTGCTACAACAGGCCCTGTATCTTGTAGGTCTGTGTATTTTTAGACTTGCTGCTCTGTAGTTTTCAATCCACCGTTGATTCATTTTCATTAACCCATTCTTATCATTGTTCTTAATAAAGTTAGCAGCAAGCGTCTAAAATATCCTAACATGTTTTTGGCGTCGTTGCCGGGGAACCTTGATCTATTAGTAGACCCTAGATTTTTGTATTTTTATTCTTTGGTAGTTGTGCTTGTGAATAACTGATATTGTTGATTTACATTTAGAATTTTTCTTTACAGATTTGGACAATAGCAGAGAAGGAAAGTTGAACAACACTTGGACTCTAGCTACCTCTGTTTGCATTTCTCTAACCCTCAAAACTCAGACTATTTCCCTTGGCAAATTCCATAGTAGTTGATTAGGATAGTCATCATTTTGTTTAGGTAATTCTTTGAGTTAATTGAAATGTGTCTGCAAGTAATCTTCCCTGCTGTTGGTGTGTGTGCATGTTAGGAAGGAGATCCCTCAGTCCAACATTAGAGCCTCGTAACCCTGAGATAGAAAGGGGCAGAAGACCGAGAAGACCCAGACACTCCACAGTTGAGCTCCTTACTGAAACTGAGGCAGCAGTCATGGGTGAAGAGCAACCCAGAACATTGAAGGAATTGAATGCTCCTGATGATTATAATTCCCCATTCAGCATTCAATTCCCAGATGTTCAGGGAAACTATGAGATTACAACCTCAATCATCCAAATGCTTCCCTCTTTCCATGGGCTCAGCAAGGAAGACCCCTACAAACACATTGACCAATTCTTGGCCCTGTGCACAACATTCTCCACCCAAAAGCCACCAGATTGAGGCTCTTTCCTTTCTCCCTAAAGGACAGGGCCAACACCTGGTTAGCTACTCTCCCAAATAACAACATCACCTCTTGGAAAGACCTCCAGACAAGATTTTTGACCAAATTCTTCCCAGAGACAAAAATCAGCCAGTTGAGAAAAGCAATACTTTCTTTTGCCCAATCCCCAACTGAGGATTTTAATCAAGCATGGGACAGATTCAAGGAGATGCTCAAACAATGTCCCCACCACAAGATCCCTGACTGGCAACTTGTCCAAAGCTTCTATAATGGGATTGATGAGAAAAGCAGAGATATGGTAGATGCCTCTTGTGGTGGAACATACATGCACAAAACATCTGATGAGGCATGGGACTTGTTCGAGGTCATCAGTGAAAATGCTTTCCAAAAGATGTCCTTGTCAAGAACTGTTAGTGAGCCTTCTTCTAAATTGGGACTAGCTGAAACTTTCAAAGGAAAGATGTATGAAGTAACTGAGAAGAATGACCTAAAAATGCAGATGGCCAATATTTCTGATAAGTTTGATAAACTATTAAATGTGGTGCAACCCAGATTGGCTACACAGGTGATGGAGGCATGGCTGATATGCCAATCTCCACAACACATAGTTGAAGAATGCCCATCTGCAGGGCAATATCTTGAGTATGTGATGGAACATGTCGCTACTGCCCAATCAATTGTCCAGCAACAATCTGTTGGCTACAATAAATAGCCATTTGGATACCAACACCAAAATGCTAGTTACCAGTGGAGGGATCACCCAAATTTGAGGTGGAGACAAGACAATTACATGCAACCACAACAGATGTTGGCCTCACCTCAAAGGCCACAGTAGCAATTTAACCAGGGATATGCCCCAAGGTAAAATTTTCAGCATCAGCAGTTGCCCCAGCAGTAAAATCAGTTGGTAGTTCCCCCACCTCAGCCCCGAAATGCTTCTTTCGAGGAATTTCCAAAGAATTTTTGAATGAAAGTGAAAAAGAATATGTTAGAGCACAGAGCCAAGAGTTGCCTGCTACCCTGCAATAAGAGGAAAATAAAGAGGCTGTAGTTGAGCCTCAGCAGGAAGTAAAAGACGAAAAAAGAAAAAAATAAAAGTTTAGTCATAGGCTTACAGCTGAGGAACCAGCAGTACCTCAGTTGCCATTTCCTCAAGCTTTGAGTGGCCCTACTCCTTTTGATAAGGGGAATGCATAGATAGAGGAAATGATGGAGACCTTTAAGTAGGTAAAAATCAATTTGCCCCTGCTTGATGCAATTACATAGGTCCTAGCCTATGCCAATTTTTGAATGACCTTTGTACCCAGAAAAGGAAAGCTAGAGGCCATTTGTCCAAAAATGTGTTTGCAACTGATACAGTTAATTTTGTATTAAACATAACAATGCCAGAGAAGTTGCAAGACCCAGGGATACCCACTATTCCCTGCATAATTGGAGACCACACAATTGGAAGGGCCCTTCTAGACCTTAGAGCCAATGTAAACCTCCTGCCATACAGTGTGTATCAGCAGCTAGGTTTGGGGGAGCTAAAACCCACCCCCATTGTGCTGCTAATGGCTGGTAGGTCTGAAAGGAGACCTATGGGAATGGTTGAGGATGTCTTAGTAGGGGTGGACAAGTTATTCTACCTTGCAGACTTCCTGGTTTTGGGCATGGGCAGTAACAAGAGTACAACCCCTATACCTGTTATTTTGGGCAGGCCATTCTTAGCCACTGCCAATGCATGCATTCAATGTAGGTTAGGGATTATGGAGGTAACTTTCGGACATATGAAGGTTGAACTGAATGTGTACAACAATGTAAAGTACCTTCAGCTGGACAATGAGGAAAGCTTTGCAGTGGATGTACTAGAGGAAATTGTTGAAGAAGAATTGCCCACTCAGCTGGATTGGGGCAATATTGTCAAAAGTTTAATTAAAGTTTGAGATATGGTAGAGGAAGGAAACCCAGCTGTTATGACAAACGACATGACCACATTAAACTCTTCTGTGGGCCTAGTGCAGCATTCCATTTGGAAACCTACATTGTTGCCTCTTCCTCAAACCAACAAAGCACTAACCTTGCCATCCACCCAACAAGTCCCTGATCTAGATCTCAAGAAGCTTCCAGAAACATTGAAATATGCCTTCCTTGAGAAAGGTAAAAAATTTCCTATAATTATCTCCTCCTCTCTTACCAGTGAGCAAGAGGAAGAATTAGTAACAGTCTTGAGGAAGCACAAAAAGGTAATTGGCTAAACTATTGCGGATCTAGGAGGGATAGATGCATCAATCTGTATACACAGGATCCATTTAGAGGAGGGCTTAGTACCCTCCAGGGAAATGCAGAGGAAATTGAATCCTCACATGTAGGAAGTGGTCCTCAAAGAGATCATTAAATTGCTAGATGCTGGGGTAACTTATCCCATTTCTGATTCTGAATGGGTGGCACTTATCCAAGTGGTGCCCAAGAAATCTGGCATAACAGTCATCACAATTGAGTCTGGAGAGCTGAGACCAGCTAGGGAGACCACTGGTTGGAGGGTTTGCATCGATTATCGGAAGCTCAACTCTAAGACCAGAAAAGACCACTTCCCTCTCCCCTTCATAGATCAAATTCTAGATAAGTTGGCAGGAAAAGCTTTCTATTGCTTTTTTGATGGGTACTTAAGGTACAACCAGATCCCTGTGCACCCTCATGACCAAGAGAAAACTACATTTACTTGCCCTTTTGACACCTTTGCTTACCGAAGGATGCCTTTTAGGCTGTGTAATGCCCTAGCCACCTTTCAGAGGTGTATGTATGCCATATTCTCTGATATGATTGAGAAATTCTTAGAAATTTTTATGGATGATTTTTCTGTATATGGGGACAGTTTTGGCCAATGTCTGTAACACCTCCACCTGGTCTTGCAAAGATGTGAGGAGACCAATCTGGTCTTAAGTTGGGAAAAGAGCCACTTCATTGTAACACAAGGTATTGTGTTGGGCCATGTAGTCTCTAGAGAAGGGATTGAGGTAGATAACGCCAAAGTTGACCCAATTACAAATTTTCCCCCTCCAAGAATAGTCAAACAAATTAGATCTTCCCTTGGACATGCAGGATTCTACAGGAGGTTCCTTAAAGACTTCAACAAAATTGCTAAACCATTATGCCACCTGCTCTGTCAGGATGTGCCCTTTGATTTTTCTGCTGAATGTCTGGAGGCTTTTGAAACTTTGAAGATATGCCTCACCACTACCCCTGTACTCCAAATACCTGACTATGCACTCCCCTTTGACCTTATGTGTAATGCATCTGACTTGGCAATAGGTGCTTTTTTGGGCCAAAGGAAAGATAAGCTGCCAGTGGCCATTGCCTATCTCAGCAAATCACTTGCTGAAGCTTAGCTGAATTACACCACAACTAAGAAAGCTTTTGGCAGTGGTTTTTACTATTGACAAATTTAAAACTTACTTGGGTCTAAAACTGTAATCTTCACGGACCACTCAGCATTGAAATACCTATTGTCCAAGAAAGATGCTAAGCCCAGGCTGATTTGATGGATACTCTTATTGCAGGAGTTTGACATTGAAATCAAGGACCAAAAGGGTGTGGAAAATGTGGTGGCTGACCACTTGTCTAGAATTGTGTTGGAAAATTATGTTGATGACCCTACAAATGATGTTTTCCCGGATGAGCAATTGTTTGTCATCCAATCCTTGATTCCCTGGTATGCACACATTGTAAATTATCTAGTTAAAGGCAAGATTCCTGCCCATTGGACTAAAATGGACAAAGACCTATTCAGCTCACAGGTCAAATTCTTTTTCTGGGAGGAACCTTGCTTATACAAATACTGTGCTGACCAAATCATCAAAAAATGTGTTTCAGAAAGTGATGTCCCCAGTATTCTGGCCATGTGCCATGAAAATGCCTGTGGGGGCCACTTTAGTGGAAGAAAAATAGCTGACAAAATCTTGTAGTGTGGGTTCTATTGGCCTTCTTTATTCAGAGATGCCAATACACACTGCAGGGCATGTGAGAGATGTCAGAAATTAGGAGGGTTGTCTAAAAGAAACTCAATGCCTTTGTAGCCCATCCTTGTTGTGTAACTATTTGATGTCTGGGGTATTGACTCTATGGGCCCCTTTCCTCCTTCAAATGGTTGTCATTTCATCTTAGTGGCAGTGGATTATGTTTCAAAATGGGTAGAAGCTATTTCCATAAGAACCAATGATAATCAAGTTGTCCTCAAATTTGTAAAGCAGAATATCTTTTCAAGATTTTGCACCCCTAGATCCATTATCAGTGATGGGGGTAGCCATTTTTGCAACAGAAATTTCAAGAGCTTGCTCAAGAAATATTATGTCACCCATAGGATTGCTACTCCCTACCACCCGCAAATCAGTGAGTAAGTTGAAATTTCTAATAGAGAGATCAAGCACATCCTTGAGAAGACAGTGAGGACTGACAGGAAGGACTGGGCTGAAAAGGTAAATGATGCATTATGGGCTGATAGGACTGCTTATAAGACTCCCATTGGGATGTCCCCATTCAGACTAGTTTATCGCAAGGCTGGCGATCTCCCAGCAGAGTTAGAACACAGGGCCTATTGGGCCATAAAAAATTTAAATCTAGATCTAACTTCTGCTGGTCATCACAGGTTGCTGTAGCTGTCAGAACTGGAAGAGCAAAGGATGGATGCATATGCCAATGCCAGGATATATAAGGAAAGGTCCAAGGCTTTCTTTGACAAGGGTTTGTTAAGAAAGAGCTTCATGGCTGGTGATAAGGTTTGGTTGTTTAATTCCAAACTTAAATTTTTTTCTGGCAAACTAAAATCCAGATGGGAAGGTCCCTATATTGTCATGAATGTTTCCCCATCTGGTGCTGTGGAAATCAAGGCTCCCAAGTCTAGGAAAACCTTAAAGGTGAATGGTCAGAGGCTTAAGCCTTGTTTACAAAAACCTGCTGAACCTATGGACACCATTCACTTTCAAGGGAACCCTTCATTAAACGGATCCACAGATGTGTCCATGTTATATCATATGTACTTTGGTTTTGTTAGGTTTATATTGCCTTCTTTTGCTCAAATTTTTTAGGAAATTTTAGTGGCCTCACTTAAATTTGAATCTGTCTAATCTGATTTCTTTTTATGTTTGGTTTGATGATTACTGCTCTTGAATTGGTGGTTTTGATTGAATACACGTTGTTTGGATAATGATCTTTGCTGCCTATGCTTGAATGCTTAAGTTTAAGGTGTCTGGGGGTGCCCCTGGTGGGAGTTTTACCTAGGATCCAGCCACAGCACAATTGCAAATGGCAGAATGAAGAGCGCATGCTCTCTGTTTAATGATTTGCTGTCGTGGTGTCCAAAATGACGCCTGGGAGACTCTTATGCAATCCAAATGGCTTTTTCCCTTGCTGTCGCGAGATTCAAAATGAACCCGGGAGACTCTCGTGCAATCCAAATGGAATATTTCATTTGTTGTCACGAGCTCCAAGGTAAGCCTGGGAGCCTCTCGCGCAATCCAAATGGCCTTTTCACTAGCTGTCACAAGATTCAAATGGAGGCCTGAGAGACTCTCGTGCCATTTAAATGGAATACTTTATTTGCTGTCATGAGCTCCAAGGTAAACCTGAGAGCCTTTCGTGCAATCCAAGTTGCAATTACACCTTCGCTAGGTTTCATTCCAATCTCACGACCAGATATGTCCAAAGGGCGCCAAGCCTAGCGATAAATATTCCAAACCCATAATTGTTTCCATTCCAAGTACTCTCTTTCTTCTCCATCCAGTGAAACCCTAGCTTCTGGCGCTCTTCTCCCTCTCTCCTCCAACATCCATTCTACAACCCATCATTCTCCCTAGGATCCTACAGATTTGTTCCTAACGTCATCCCCATCAGTTGCCCTCTGCTCAGAGATCTTGTGGTGCACTGTGCGTCAGATCGAACCAAACCCTACGATTTTTGGGTAAGCACTCAGATCTCAGTTCCCCTCTTTTAGATTTAAAAGTAAAGTTTCTAATGGCCCCTAAGAGTGCACCAAAGAAAAGGGCCAGGGATAAGGCCCCTGTTGAGCCTGCTCCTAAGAAGGTTAAGACTTCTAAGGCACCAAAAAAATGGAAGGAAGTGGTTGAGGAGGTGGAGGAGCCAACCCTTGAGTTTTCTACACCCTCTGAGCTCATGGCTTCAATCCTCTTGGAGCCTGAAACAGCTTTCGACCTGCCCTTCTTTGAGAAGGAGCCTCTCTCTGCTCCTGTCGTTCAATTCATGAGCAAGGCTGGTCTAACCCCCTTGATGAAAGGAATTCTAGCACTAGCCTACCCTAGGCTAGTGCAACTTTTTTATCAGCACGTTAGGGTCACCAAGGACAAAGATGGGCAATCAGGTTTTCTTGTGTTGATTGACGATTTCGAGATGTTAGGTAGCCCTAAGCTGATTGCAGAAGTATTGGGCATCCCAGCTGCATTCGACACTAGCTGTGGATATGGCCCCCTCCCTGAGTGCCTTAATTGATACCATTGCGAGGGCTCTTACTAGAGGATTAAAGGTCTCAGGGGATTCTATCAGAAGAAGAGAGTTGGAGCTTGGACTCCTTCTCATTGACCAGGTCCTAAGAAAGAACATCTACTGCTCAGGCCATCAACAGGAGAGGAGGACTCCTATAGCTGATGTTGTTTACTCTTTCTCTTTGGGCCATGGCTTCCATGCAGCCTGGTTAATTTTTGAAGCAATGAAAGATCTGGTGGAGAAGCTAGGGCAGAAAAAGAAGACACACACTCCCCTATGCCAGAGTCATCACCAAGCTGCTTTTGAGGGGGGGTACAAGATATCAAAAGGAGAGGAGACTACCACCTTTCCCCCTACAACTTTTGCCAAGAGGCAATGGGGAATCAGCAGGAGCCTGATGGAAACACAGAAGAAGAAGAAAGTTGAGGCTCAGGCCCCTCCTAAGCAAGCTGATAAGGAAGCTATTACAAGGCCTATCCCTGGTACCAAAGAGGTGGTTCCAGAGCCTGTCACTACCATTGCTGTAGTAGTTCCCACATCCCTTATCCTGACAACATCCCCTACCCCTACTCCATCTCTCTCTCACCCTCCTCTGTCTTCATTATCCATGCCCACACCCTTTTCTCCTGTGATTGGTACCTGGGAGGACACCACCTCCCATGTCAGCCCCTCCCCTTCCCCTACCCTACCTCAATATACAGCCCCAATACCCTTACCATCTTCACAAACCCCTAACAGCCCTCCACTGATCTCATACAAGAAAAGGAAAACCACTGACACAACTCCCACGATGTCCCTACCCCCACCGACAATCCCTTTTATCTCCACTGACACTTCTAACATTGACCAAGCCACCACTCCAGCCATGCCTACCACATCCCCACTCACAAACATAGACCTAAACCTTTACACAACCACAGGATTTCAAGCCTTTATGGCTACTTTCCTTGACACCATGCCCACCCACTACACCCCCTCCCGGACTCCCCAAATACATCACCACATCACTCACCAACAGCCCAATCTCCTCTTCCTTCCACTTTCCATCATGCCCCTTCCTCCCCTTTTCAACCTGTTCCATCTTCTACCCAATCTCAACCTCCCAATCCAGACACACTGACACTTATCCTCTCCCTCATCCAAGACATCTATTCTCAACTATCCTCCATAACAAATACATAGGACCAGATGCAAACTGAAATCACATCCATCAAATCCACATTGCAGGCATTGACAAACCCACCCATCCCTTAACCATCTACTCAAACCCCACTGATCAGTACCCCATCCATCCCTGACTCCCCAACTCAACCATTCCCTTTCATACCTTTCACCATTCCCTTTTTCCCTTCCCCAGCACCACCTACCCCTACTTAGCATACCTCATTTTCTCCCCCCCGCCATGCCTTCAATCGCACCTCTTAACCTACCCCCTCCAACATTACTGCCAAATCCACCCAAACAGACCTAGAACCTTTTACCATCCCCCAACAACTAGACTTAACCACTGATAACACCACTTCCCCCACCCAGGACCAATCACATTTTGCTCCTTCCACTTCTTCTCTTTCTATCGCACCCAAACATTTTTTTTATATCCCTCCCAACCTCACCATCCTCCATGTCATGAGAGACAATCCATACCTTAGGAGGGATGTCCTGAGGGGCATGGCCCAACTTAGGCAATACATTGAGACCCCTCTGCTGCAGCAAATTTCTGAACTTGAGGAAGCCCACAGAAAGCAACTACTGGGTATTTCCCTTAGGTGGACCAACATCTTAGAGGCCTATGAGAAGGCAAAAACTATGGCTGCTTATCATCAGATGAATCTGGAGCTAGAGAAAGAAAATACCAATGTGGAGAGGATGAAGGCCAGGATGTTTGAAAAGAGACTAAATAATGCTCAGGAAATCTTCAGACTCCAAAAGGAAATCCACAAAACTGACCTCCTCAAAGCCAAAATCTAGATAGCCTCTTTGGAAGCTGCATTGGCTGCTACCAGAACTGCAGCTCAGCAGCCCACCCCACTCTTTATCCGCATGCCAGAACCTGAGCCTCAAGCTACCCAAATCCCAACTACCCAGTCTGAGGAGGCACAACCACATGGCCAGCCAGATAAAGGGAAGTCCCCTGCTACCCCTCCTTCATCACCTCCTACTTAGCAAACTTATCCTAAACAGAGGAAAGTCACTGCTAAGAGGACTACTCCCATAGCAGCCTCCATCAAAATTGGCAAAATGCTAGCTGTCAGTCTAAGGAGGCACAACAACATGGCCAGCTAGATAAAGGGAAGACCCCTGTAGCCCCCCCTGAGCAAGACAAAGGAAAATCCCCTATGTCCCCTCTTGAACCCAAAACCAGAAAAATGAGGGTGAGGGCACCAAAAGCTCCAACCATGAAGAAACCACCACAACCAAAGAAACCAAGGCAGCCAAAGAAAAAGAGTCCAACTGAGAAGCAGGCCAAGAAGAAAAAGTCCAAAGCTCCCTCAGATAGAACCAAGTCCAAGCCCAGTTCTGAGAGCAAAGCTGAACTTAGGAAACATGCACAACAGATGGGCTGGGACTAGTTCACAGATTCAGATTCAGATTCCTCCTCCACTTAAACTAGATTATATCTAGGCTTTTCTTTATTTACCACTTCTTTTCTTGTCCTTGTAATTATAGTTGTACATTACTTTCTAAGTTAATAGAATTTTTGTTGTATCTTGCTTTGTGAATATTGTCTGTGTATGTTTATTTTTTTTTTATAACTCTTACCCTGCACTTTCTGGCCATTGAACTAGTGAGGAAACTCTCCTCATGGTTTGGGGGTGTGGCAGGGTAGGTCTACCAATAAAATAGTTAACTTTAGTGCAGTAGTGGTGGTATAATTGGGATGAATAAAGTTAATTTCCACCTAACTTGCTGCAATGAGGAAATTTGTGAAAAAATTAAAATATTTTTTCAGACATTTCGAAACTGAAAATTTTAAAATCTTGGCACCAGCATGAAGCTAACATTAGAAATGTTAAATTAGTATCTAGTAAACCTAAGAGGAGAGAAAAAGGTGAAAATACACTCCATGAGTTAAAAAGAAGACTATATCTAGTGAGATTTGGGCCCATCAATTTCTGTTAAAGAGTGTTTTGGTATATATATATATATTTTTTCGGCTATAAGGTTTGATTGACTCAGCAATTTTTACTAGAAGTTAGGCACCTCCAAATTAAAACTGGTTAACAGCACTCATGACACTAAGGAAATGATTCAAGGCCCTCATTTGGATAGTTTGAGCCTGAACACAACCTTTTAAAAAGTACCCTTTTGCATATACTTTTTAAGCCTAAAAAGGTCCTATTTTTCTTTAACAAGCACTAGAGTACTTGCACCTTAACTTCATGACCTGATTCAACCTTACCATCACTCTGAGAAATCAGAAGGTAAAGGTGGAGTTGAAGGAAGTGAGAGTGGTCCAACATTTGCTAGAAGGAGAAGAAAAGTAACCTATGAACAATAGTGTGTTGGTGGTATTTGTGTGGCAGTTCATAATAAAAATCATAAAAATAAAAACAAGAAAAATAATAAAAAGAGAAGAAGGAAGAGAAGTTTGGAGAAGAACATCATCTGAAAATTGAAAAGAAGAGGAGAAATTGGCCACTTTGATTCTGAAATATATCAAGTAAGATGAAGTTGTGCTGAATTGAAGGTAGTGATGTCATGAGTCACTCCTTACCTTGCTGATTTCTCAATTTTGATTTCCTTTTTACCCCTTCATTCTTTATATCCCTCACCCATAAGCCAATTTACAACCCATTCAAAAAGACCTGAAAGATCCAAAGTGAAATGAGTTGTCAGGTGGAGATGAGGGAGTACCTAATCTATGGTGAAAACCCATGAGGATGTCAGAAATTAGAAGCTTTACCTATGCTCATGCTTGCAGGCCCATTTGGGGTCTGTAACTGCTCTTAAGCTGCTTTAAATGTGAACACTCCAAGATATTCATTGTTGAGAGATAACCCTGGTGAGAATTGGGTCTGAATTGTAACTTCATTGGGGTTGTATCTAACCTGATTTTTAAATTAAAGGCAATCTTAGTACTGACATGTGCACATTGAATTTCTAATGTAAAATGATTGGTGGAAATGCAAACACATGCTAAAATTTTTTTGAGTTTAAATGGCCTGCATTACTGCTGCAGTTTCCTCTAAATGTTAAAGAATGGGTGTGGAAGGAAGCTTTATACATTGAAATCTGTGTTGTCATTAACTGCACTATACTTAACTATTCTAATGGTGAAGTTTGTGGGTATCTTCACTGAAAATCCTTAGGAGACTTCACTCCTCCACTAGGGATCACCTAGGGGTTTAAAAGGCTTGGTACATATGCTAAATGTACCCGTGATCCTTATGAAAGTGGCATTTAATTAGTTAAAGCTTTGCTAAGGGACTAGCAAAGATTAGGTTTGGGGGTGTGTTAAGACTTGAAAAGTACCACTTTTCACCCCTTAACTTAATCTCTGTTAGACCCTTAGTCATTTAATAAATATGTGTTAAGCCCATCTTGTAGGTAATAAGCAGCAGTTGCAAATAAGGCCTTAACCATGCCAAGTAGCCTACTTTTGCCCCAGAAGTTTCTCATAAGAAAGGAAGTTAGGCCCAGACAGAGTACTGGCTGCAGCATAGGCACAGCACAGCAGCAACAAGTCAAGAAGTGAGCCTCACGCATATGTCACAGGGTTCAATTGAATCAGAAAGAATGCTTTACACAGTTGTCACGAGTTTCTAAAGGCAGCACTCCAACTGCACGCGCTATTCTCGCGCAGATTGATGACAGAAGGGATTAAAAAGTAGACGTCGTGCAGTTCTCGTGAGGCTCAGTGGAAGCTCTCGCGCAGTCTCGCGCAGCTCAAGAGAGGAGTATTTAATCTTCGCGCGATTCACTGAGGAGAGAGAGCTCCATTCTGCGCATCGTAGTCAGATGTAGATCATCGTAATCTAGAGGCCTATGCACATTGCTTCTTCATGAGGATCCTCACGAGATTCACCAAGGAATGAACTGCGCATGTGATTCCCGCTCCATTCAAATGAAAAGAGCAATCCCGCGACGATCAGAGCAATCTCGCGATGACCAAACCATCTATCTCGTGACTGCAAGAGCTTCAACTCAATTCAATCTCGCGACGCCAACTCTATCACGTGACAAGACCTGGAAATCCTTGCTACCTAGTGGGGCTCAGGATCTTAACTTCCCCTCCACTTCTGTAGGGGTAGTCTGGGAACTTTCAGAACTAGGGCACGCATCCCAATGCCCTAATCTCCTTGCACACACCCTGAGGCATCCAAGGAACAGCAATGGGACACATTTGCATCGATAAAATTAGGGTTTTCCTAACCCTAATGCTCCCATAACTGACTGCTATATAACCCTAAGCCTAGTTTAGGTTTAGAGAGGACTGATCTTCTTGAATCAACTGTAGAATTCCAGTAGGCTAAGGTTAGGGTTTAGGTAGCTTCTTTTTCCCTTTTCTTCTCTCCATAGTCTAGCTCTTGTTGGCTATGCCTTTGTATGTCTACTTGGAATAGTTTTAATAGAATTTTATAATAGGATCTTATGCATGTATGGGAATGAAGTTTGAGGGTTGTTTTGTACAAGGCTGCTGCCTTGAGATCCTCCATTGCTAAGTTGTATTGTAAGCAATGGAGGATTATTTTTAAAGATTTATTCAGATTCAAGTGACTTGTGTGTCCAAGCTAGGCACATATGCAGGCCTATGCCCCACCACAGGATCCACTAAATCAGAATTCCTATGGGAGCCTGAGCTGGTAGCCTTGTGAATATGGCGGTGGCAGCAATTTTCTTGTTTTGTCTCAGCCCTCTGTAAGGAGGATAGCCTTTGTGAATAGTCTGTGGCCATACAAGTGGACAAGTTATAGCCATAGGGTGAGGCCAATCCACAGATCTAAGACAGATTCTTCTTCTCTGCACTTGTGCTTGTAGCCCTGTGAGAGATTGTGCAAAGATAGACTCCCCTGTATTTGTATGGACCCACCATCAGATGGCAGATCTGATCTGGCTGTAGAGATTGTAGGCTTGTGACTGGATCACTGCTGTCTCTCTAAAGCAGTGAACAACTAGATCTAAAATTAGTACTCAAACTCTTGTTGGTCCTGTGTGTACAAGCTAGTGTACATTGCAGGCCTATGCCCCACACACAGAACTTTAGAGGTTGTGGTTCCTATGAATTCTTGAGCTGGTAGCCTGGAAGAAGTAGTGCTTACAATGATAAACTTGTTCTGACTCATATGGACTGTGGTTTCCCTATTAGACAGTCTGTGACCATTTGAGTGGCAGGTTATAGCCATAAGGGCTTGGATCATGGCACAAGGGTGAGTTGGATCCTTTCTCCTATTTGGTGTTAATGTAGCCATTGGTCAAGATTTTTACAACAGCAGATCTGTGTCTGAGTTATAAAACCCATCAGATCTGTTCCTAATAGCTTACTTCTCACCCTTTTTATATTTATTTCCTCACACTCCATCATTCTTCTTAACCATTTCTGTAGTTTAGGCGTTAGGTTATCTTCGGATTTAGACAATAGTGACCTTAAATCCCCTTTCATTTAGGATTGCCAGATCTGTAGTCAGATCTAGAGGGCCTACTAAAGAAAGCTCCCTTGGAGCTCAAGATCAACTTTCCCTATGGGACAAACTCTTACTTGTTAAAACTTCCTACAACAGGCCCTGTATCTTGCAGGTCTGTATATTTTTAGACTTGCTGCTCTATAGTTTTCAATTCACCTTTGATTCATTTTCATTAACTCATTCTTATCATTGTTGTTAATAAAGTTAGCAGCAAGCATCTAAAATATCCTAACTGTTTAGTTTTAGATTTTATTTTTCCTTTTTCTCTTCCCCCTTCTCTTCCTAATCCAGCATGCTGGATTAGATCTAAATAAGTAGTCTGGATCTATTTTGTAATTGTATTTTAAAGGCTTCAAAGCTTTGAGAATAGATTAATGTTGCACAGATTACAGATCCGAGCTCAATAAGCTGTAAGATTACAGTGATTGTGGATTTTAAAGGTGATTCTAATCTATATTTCACTTTTTCGTATTTGATTTCCCTGGATTGGATACTCTTGTGGGCCAGCCAGAAATGGGGAGCTTGTAGCCTGGCATTCGCAACATCTATAATGATTAACCTGCTCTAATCAATACCATTGGCTTGAGTCAATCTCTAGGATGATCTGTGACCATTAAAGTGGACAGGTCATAGCCTTAGGATTGCTTTGATTCTTTGGTTAAGATCAAATCCTTAAACCATGCATCTGTCGGAGTTGAACCTGGGGAGCTTGTAGCCAGATATAGGATTGTAGCAAATCAGATCTACACAATGCCTTTGATTCGATTAATTTACAATGAGAATCAGTCCCTGGCTACCTATTTCTCACCATTTGATCTTTATTTTACCATCCATCTTCCTCCATCTTTTAGATTTAGTTTTATATTTCAGTTTTATAGTTTAAGTAGATCTAGTGACACCCAAAAAACTCTCTTTCTTCTTAGAATTTCCAGATCTATAGCAAGATCTAGAGGTCTACTATACACCTTCTAAGTTTAGATCATTACTCCCTGTGGGACAAACTCTTGCAGGTCTGTATCTTGCAGGTCTGTATCTTGCAGGTCTAGGAGATTGCAATTTTGTTGAATCCACCCTCTGTTTTAATTTGATTTTATTTTACTTTCACCATTACACAATAAATCAGCAACTCGATTTCCCCAACAAGTTTTTGGCGCCGCTGCCGAGGAATTTTGATCTAGATAGTCTAGATAGTAGATCTTAGTTTTTCATTTTATAGATCTGATTTTTATTTTTTAGATCTGATTTTTTTTTTGTTTTTATTACTATTTTTTTAGATTTTTATACTGTATTCCAACTATTTGATTTAAGGTTTGCTGCAATTTTTGAATAGGAACCCAGTTTTAAACTGCAGCAATTCTGATTTTTTCTGAGTTTTTTTTCTTTGCCTTCTTGCTGTTTCAATAAATGATGTTGTCACTCTTTTGTCATTTTGCAAAACTGAGGCAGTGGCCTGAGTTTTTCTTTTTGTTTTTGTCAATATGCTTGAATAAGGTACAGTTGTAGTTGTTGAATTTTTGCAGATCTAGAGCAACTGCCAAACAAGGAGCCAGTGGATTGTAGCAAGAGCATATCTACCTGAGTTTGCATCCCCTTCTCCTTTGCATTTATTTTTAAATTTTTAAATTCTTGAGAACCATCAGTTTTGTTGTGTTTGATGCTTGTTTGATTATAATTTCTGCTGTCTTTTAGGCATGCTGATTTTTTTTTACAAACAAAAAATAGAAAAATAAAAGAAAATGTAAACACAAATAGAAAATTTCTTATTTGTTATTTTTTTTCAGCAGTAGTACATAAGGGCTCTTGTTGAGCCCAGGCTGATCAAAAACCCATAAAAAAGTAAAAAATTATGAAAATTATAAAAACATAATTTTTTTTTTTCTAGATGGGCTATTTTCCTTGGCCTTTATTCATTTTCCCCATCTGGAACTACGAGACCATGGCCCTTCACTTTGAGGAATCATGATGGTTGATGAGCAGTGGTTCATATGCTGTTTTGCTAATTTACTAGAACCATTGATTTTATTTTCTGTCACGATTCTCCACCCTCAAATGGATCTCGAACTAAGCTCACGCTCTCTCAATTTCTGGATGGTTGTTCTGTATTAAATTTTGGATCTCAGCGGTGTATGAATCCTATTTTTCACTGTATGCCTCCATGCTTCATCAATTTAAAATTAATATTGATTCATACACTTCTACAAAGGGGTATTACAACACACATAGGAGTTTCTTTTAGTACAGGTTTTTCTTTTAGGATTTTCTATTTTAGGAATTTTAGTTTTTCCGATTTTCTGCATTTTTGTATGCTTATATTCAGTTTCTAATTTGGTTTTCCTATTTTTACATCTGAAATTCTATTTTTGTATTTGCATTTTTTCTATTTTTATAGCTTTGTATTCAATTCCTTACTTTTTTTTTCTATTTTTTCTGATTTAGCATTAGTTTCTGTTCATTTACATAGTAGTTCTTTTATTTTTCTGTTCATATATTCAATTTTTAGTTTTTTTTTTATAGCAGTCCTAGCTTTGTTTTACTATTTTTTCTATTTTACTAGTAATTTCCTGCATTTGCATTGCACTTTTTCCATTTTCCTGCTCATATATTCAATTTTACATTTTTATTCTCTGCTGCATATAGCTTTCATTTTTTCTGCTTATTTTTTCTTTCTTCTTTTACATTGCTGCCCTAAGTTACTCATTGTCTAGAACATTGAGGACAATGTTCATCTTAGGTTTGGGGGTATGGCAGGTGTGCCAATGAAATGAGTTAATGCTAGTGCAGCTATGTTGGAAAAAGTTTTTGAAAATAAAATGATTTCCCACCTGATTTTTTGGAAAAAGGGGAAATTAAAAACTTTTTGGAACTGAAATAAGCTATATTTTGAACATTTTTTATGAAGCAAATGTCAAGAATTTTCAAAAAATGATGTTTAGTGAACCTAAATTGAGAGAAAACTCTGAGGATACCCCCTAGAAAATTTGGTGGAAGACCATACCCAGTGAGATTTGAGTTTGAGAAATTTTATTTCTTGAAGAGTGTCTTGGCAAATTTTTTCTACTCTAAGGATAGATTGGATCTAGCTTTGATCACTAGAAGATAGGCAAATCCAAGTTGAAACAGCTTGGCAGTATTCTTGACATTGAGGACATGAAGTAAGGCCATTCCTTGGACAGTTTAAGTTTAAAACACCCTTACCCTTTGAACTACCCTTTATACACACCATTTGAGCCTTGAAATCCAAGCTTTTGTTTGATAAAAACTAGAAAATTTGAACCCAAAACCTCAATGACCTGATGCAGCCTGACCCTCACTTCGAGATTTCAGAAGGTAAAAGAGAAGGAATTGAAGAGGTTAGAGGAGCAAGGTTTGACAATTGGTAAAAGAAGAAGAAAATACATGTGAAGGCAAGTGTGATGTGTAATTGTGGCATGCCAGCCCATAAAAAGAAAAATGTAGAAAAATACAAAAAGCCTATAAAAAAAAAAAGAAAGAAGAACAGAAAAGTAAACAAAAGAGTGAGAAAGAGAAGTCATTTCATCGAAAAATTGGAAGTGAGGATTGGAAATTGATCACTTCAGATCTGAAAATTCAAGAAGTAGATGGAACTATGCTGAAATGAAGGTTGTGAAGTTGCAAATCACCTCCTTAACTTTTTGATTTCTCAATTTTGAATCTTATTCCACCCTTTTTATTCATTATAAACTTCACCCATAAGCCACATTACAACCCAATAAAAAGACCTTACTGATCTGCAATGGATTGAGATGTCATGTGGAGACAAAGATTTATCTGATCTATGGTGAAAAGAGTTAGAAAATTTTAAAAATTAGAGCAATGCCTATGCTCATGCTTGCGGTCCTATTTGAGGGCTGTAACTGCTCTTGAGCTGTGTGAACTGATGCACCCTTCTAGTTTCATTCTGAGTGACAACCTTAGTGAGCTTTGGATCTGAAATTAAGTTTGTTGGGGATTGTATCATAACAGAATTCTTAAATTAAAGGTGAGCTCTGCATGAATTTTCAGGTACAATGCCTTGACATGAGCTGATTGAGAATGAAGGAATTACAGCAGAATTTCAGTTTTAAACTGATGTTTTTTTGCTGAAAATTCTCTAAAATTTAATGGACATGGTGTGAAATTTATTTTATTTTACTTAAACTCTGTTTTAGCATGTTGATTAGTATTAACAAATTTTATTGGAGAAGTTTAGGGGTACCTTAACTGAAAACCCTCAGGAGACTCCACTACTCCACTAGGGATCACCTAGGGGTTTAAAAGGCTTGGTGCATGTGCCAAATGCACTCGTGTTCCTCACGAAAGTGGCATTTAATTTCATAGGTTAGTTGTTTTAATTTTCACTTTGCTCGAGGACTAGCAAAGCTTAGGTTTGGGGGTGTGTTAGTCTCCTATTTATGCCATTTTATACCCCTTTAAAACTGACTTTTGATAGGACTTAGATTGTTTAATACTTGTTTTTAGTGTTGTTTTGTAGCAAGGAGTTAATTTTTTCCTTAGCGCAGTTTTCAATTAAAAAGCGCCAATAAGGAGAGTTTTCTCAATCCATAGCTGAGAATGAGACGGATTCAGCCCTAGGCGCATTGGAGATGTTTTGAGGGTCACATACAGCAGCTGCACCCATGCAAGCCTGCATCATGATCTCATCAAATGGATAGCATCTACTTTGGCCAATCTATCAGGCAATCCATGCATTGCACTCTCAAGTTGCAGTGCAAGCCTTGCAAAGTGCAGCAATACTTTTTTTTACCATTACATCATTGAAGCAATTGAGTGTGGTTGGCCCCTTTAGAAATCTGCCGAGAAACCAAACGCTGCTGCAATACTTGAGAAGCTAGCAGCTACAAAATTACAGAACTGCAGGTTTATATATTCAGATTTGGGAATTTATGGGCAGCTACCTCAGATTATTGAATGCACACTCTAGCAGCAAAAGAGAATGCAAGCTGCAGTATAAGCATTGCAACTCCTCAAAGTGCAGCAGCTTCTGCAACTTGTCAAGGTCTACAGCAAAGCATCTGCTCCCATTGGCGCAGCATCCTGTCAAGTGGAGCCGAACACACTTCGATCCTCTCGAATAGAAGCTGAAACACACCTTCATCCTTCTGGCCACCTTAGCTGCAAACCCATCCTATCGAATGGATGCCCAATGAAACTCCGCTTACGTATCGAGTGGTAAAGGCTTCAACAGCAACCTCTTGAAGTCAAGGTGGGTGTCCAGCAACCTATTGACTTGCTGAAGTAGCTGGAACAGCATCCTGTCGAGACCTCGCAGCTCGATCCTCTCGACATTTGCAGCTCCAATCCCTCATTGAACCTGTCGATCACTTGAGCCCTAAAGTTGTCGACATCTCCAAATTGCAGCCACTCTAATCCTGTCAACCATTTAGTTTGCAGCAGAGCAGAGTCAATGAGGGATTGGAGCCCACCTAATCCTCTTGACTTGTAGCCCTCTGCTCAAACATATCGAGCAGATGAAGAACTCACCACCCTCTCACCTAGCAGAACTCCAAAGTCATTCCCCTTTGCACTCTCAATCTCCCATTAAAACCTGTCGACGGGTGTAGCATATGAACCTCACAACAGCTTCAGCCACTCATCCTCCCATGCATGCAGCTCCAACCTGTTGACAGGTGCAGCCTTCAAACCTGTCGACATGTAGTTATAATAGTTGCCCATTAAAACCTCCCATTGATCCACCCGAGGTGTTGCAGCTCCCATTCATTTTCAAACCTGTCGACACCTGGTCTTGCACCCGTCATCTTCAATCCTCTCGACCTGAAATGATGATCAACCCATCGAAGAGCAGCCACATCTCCAGCACCTTGTCGACAACATTGCTCCCAACTCCATCCACTCGAGATCCTAGCTTGCATCTTCAGCCCAAACCTCTCGACAGCTTAGCCATCCTCCCATCGACCACTTTCAGTTGCAGTATATGCATATATCTATATACATATATACATATAAATATACATGCTTTACCTATTGCACTCCCCATCACTAATCCTCTCAAATGGAGATTCATCAGATGCAAATCCCCAAACCTGTCCAACCAGCCCTTCATCCTATTGAAAAACACCCCTCATCCTCATGACACCTTACTTGAAGGTTCTGCATTTCATCTTCTCCAGAGCTGCAAAGTTTAGTAAAGCTGATCATCTCGAACCATTCAAACTGATTTCTCATCAGCTGCGTGGAGGTTGTCTTGGGTGCTCAAATGCAGCCAATAAGATCGAAAGTGCAAATTGAGGCATTATCAGATGATTTGATAATAGCTATAGCAGGAGGATATTGGGCAGGCAATTTTAGGGTGGCGAGGGAAGATTTGGGAATACGAAAGAGGTCTGAAAATGGGCAAGATAGTTGTAGAAATTAGTAAATGGGACAGCTGGGGTAATTTTGGCTAAGCAAGGGCAGTTTCGGGAACTCCAATGCACAGAAAATTCTGAACATGGGTGTGAACTAATAATTGGCAGGAAGTTTCAGCTGGGCATAAACAAAACCAGATCCCTATCTCTTCTCTGATTGGTTGGAATGCTAAAATAGGGATTAAGCTTAAACTAAAATTCTCTCTTCTGATTGGCTGAAATCTAAAGTACACAGATCACTGGAAATGTATAAATAGAACTCCTTGCTGCTATAATTTCTCAGCAAGGAATCCATGGAATAGCCTTGGTTTTCCTTAGCTCATTTAGGTTTAGTTTTAGGTTTTATTTTTCTTTTTTCTCTTTCCCCTTCTCTCCTTAATCCAGCAAGTTGGATTAGATCTAAATAAACAGTCCAGAATTGTTTTGTAATTAAGTTTTGAAGGCTTCAAAGCTTTGGGAATAGATTGATGCTACACAGATTACAGATCCGAGCTCAATAAGCTGTAAGATTACAGTGATTGTGGATTTTAAAGGTGATTCTAATCTATATTTCACTTTTTTGTATTTGATTTCCCTGGATTGGATACTCCTGCGGACCAGCCAAAAATGAGGAGCTTGTAGCCTGGCATTCACAACATATGTAATGATTAACTTGTTCTAATCAAGACCATTGGCATGAGTCAATCTCTGGGATGATTTGTGACCATTAAAGTGGATAGGTCATAGCCTTAGGATTGCTTTGTTTCTTTGGTTATGATCAGATCCTTATACCATCCATCTGTCAGGGTTGAACCTGGGGAGCTTGTAGCCAGATGAAGGATTGTAGCAAATCAGATCTATACAATGCCTTTGATTCGATTAATTTACAATGAGAATCAGTCCCTGGCTGCCTATTTCTTACCATTTGATCTTTATTTTACCATCCATCTTCCTCCGTCTTTTAGATTTAGTTTTATATTTCAGTTTTGTAGTTTAATTAGATGTAGTGACACTCGAAAAACTCTCTTTCTTCTTAGAATTACCAAATCTGTAGCTAGATCTGGAGGTCTACTATACACCTTCTAGGTTTAGATCATTACTCCCTTTGGGACAAACTCTTACTTACCTATCAAAACTTGCTACAACAGCCCTGCATCTTGCAGGTCTAGGAGATTGTAGTTGTGTTAAATCCACCCTCTGTTTTAATTTGATTTTATTTTGCTTTCACCATTACACAATAAATCAGCACACTCGATTTCCCCAACAGTTCCTTGGGAGTTTTGAACCTCTCGAGTGGTTATCTTAACCTCACGAGCTGTGCATGTTGTTGGAAATCAGCCACTCGAGTGGTGCTATGCTGAAAAGAAACCTGTCGAGCTGCACATTGATCCCCTCGAGTAGATTGCTGAGGCTCGCAACGATCTCGAGCAGTTCAGCTCCCACTCGAGCACTTGAAATATCACATTTAGAACCACTCGAGTGCTGGAATTGAACCCCACGAGTGGTTCAGTGCTGGAGAGAGTAACCTCACGAGTTGTGTTGTCGCTGAAGTGAACCTCACGAGTGGTTCAGTGCTGGAGAGAGTAACCTCACGAGTTGTGTTGTCGCTGAAGTGAACCTCACGAGTGGTTCCTTGCACTTCATTTGAACCTGTCGAGTAGTTGCTTAAACCTCTCAAGATTGGATTTTTGAAGCCTCAAGTTGTCGAGGCACGAGTTCCAGCCATTCCAGCAGCCATATTCAACACTCCAGGGACATTTTAGGAAATCCACAATAGGTAGGGCATGCATCCTAATGTTCTTAGTTGTCCCACACATGCCAAGGCAATCCCTTGGCTGAAAATAGGCCACAAAACCAGCTCCAAGAGTAGTTGTTTTTGCTCAAATCTGATTGGCTATTACACACAACTGTCTTATGGATTGTATAAATAGAACTTCTACTTTCTTGTAAAATTATCCAGGACTAGCCTGAGATCATTTATTTTTCTTTCGCTAGGATTTTGATCCAGGATTTGCCTGAGATCACCTTTAGGATTTTATCTTTTTAGGGTTAGGTTTTATTTCCTTTCTTCCCTTCCTTTCTTGCCTCCTTAGCTCAGTAGCCATACATAGTTAATTCTATGTAGCGGCTAGGTGTAATTTAGATATGCAATATAGTCTTGTATGAGCATTGTGAGTAGAGTGTTGGGATTTCGTGCACATACTGCTGCCTTGAGGGCAGATCATTGTAAGTCCTTTGTTCTCAATGAAATGTTATTTTTAAAGTTCATTAAATCTATATTTTCCTGGTGTTTTCACATAGATCTGTATGGATTTGATGCTCCTATGGGTGTAAGCACTTATAGCCATACACACATGGTGGTAGCAGTTGGTTTATTGTTCCGGATTTGACCCCATGGTTGGACCTCATCTTTGGGATGATCTATGACCATTCAAGTGGATAGATCATAGCCTTAGGATGAATCCATGTCACGGGGCTGTTGGATTCTGTTTCCCAGCCTTTCTGCTTGTAGCCAAAGGAGGGACAGCTGTAGATCCAACTCCTCCTCTATTTTGCAAAGCTATTTTCAGTGAATAGATCTGAGATATTGTAAGGGTCACAGACTTGAAATCTTGGTCATTGCAGACCTCTTTGTATCAATGACCAGCTGATTCTAAAGCCCTCAAAAATCTATGATTTCTAGTGGTTCTCACTAGATCTTCATGGATTGTTTGATCCAATGGTTGCATGTGCTTTTAGCCATGCACACATAGTGTTTGCAATAGTTTTCCTGTTCTAACTTTAGCACCTACAATTGGATCACCTCCCTGTAGACACCCCCATTTTGCCTTCTTGGAATATACATATTTTGTTTGGTCAACCTTTGACCTAATAACCCTGATATGGGAACCATGCACTGAAATAATAGTACGTGGCTAAACACAGGTTGAAACAATAGCTCTGTGGCTGAGATCCCGACATAGGGTGACTATATACTGAAACAATAGTATATAGTTAGAATGCAAACTGAAACAATAGTCTTGCATTTCAGTCTAGAGACCAGACCCGGACAACCCCGGATTAATCGCCTGCAAACTCGCACGTAATTCGATTGCACGCTATACCATAAATGTGCAATCAGTCCCCTTTTAGACCAAACTTCCTTTCCCAGACCATCTCGAGACTCGATCACGTACCTAAAACCTGACGCGCGATCGAATTCAGTGCCAATTGGCCTATGCCCGGCCTAGCCTCACAGTGCTGACCCCTAAGTGTTCTTGATTGAGCGCTTCTTAAGAATCGCTTAATCAGATTGCGCACGTCCTACCAAGCGCGTAATTTATTCTAACCTTATTAGGACTGGGAAACTCGCTGAGCAAGTCAGTCAGTCATTCACTGAGTCGGTGACCGACTAAAAGTGATTAAGTGCCAAGAAAATGGCGCGTAATTCAATTAAACGCCTGAAATAGGGCGCGCAATTGAAGAAAAAATTATAAAAGCTTTTTTTATTTTCGGGGAGACGGAGAGGCTGGCAATTTTTTAGAGAGGATGGATTTTTTTTGGGATTCCGAAACCAAAGATCTCCGAGGACAAATCCATAGAGCAATTTAGTAATGATTTCGAGATTCAAGCACCAAATCTTCGAGATTTCTCTCCATAGCCCCGGTCCTAGGTAAAAACCTTAGTTTTAGACTTAGGATATTTCTCTTAATTTCAATTATAATTTTTAATCTTTAGTCAGAGACCGTATCACCTTTTTCAGATCACAAATTTTTATATCTGGTTCTAATTCTCCCAAATTCGTAACCAGTCCTTAATCTATCGGTCTAATTTATCGAACCTAGGACTTTAATTCCATTCTAAAGTCTTAATCTATAGTCTTATCATTCATTTCTAGTTCTAATTCTCTGAATTCATAATCAGACCTTAATCATACGACCTGATTTTCTGATTTCGGACCCGAATTCAGTCCTAAAATCTAGATTTTAATTTCAATTCTCTATTTTAATATCCCCAAATATCTAAAATATTACTTTTAGTTTTTATAATTCTAGTTCATAATTTAATTCATGATTATCATTCTGAAATCAACTCTGAAAGCCTGAAATACAATTTTACGCTCTCAAAATTTAATTTATCTTTAATCTCAGCCACCCGATTTGCCCAAGGGAGCTTATGGAGGGTACTCGGGAACGAGGCCAATCCTCCTTAACATAGTTGGCCCAAGGCCCCTTTTTTTTATAGAGTTTTTAGGATTAATTAATTACTTTAATTAGTTTTATTTTGATATAATTGATTAGTTGCATTGATTAGGCTTTAAAACAATTATTAATTACTCTAATCAGATTTTTCAGTTTAGTTATTCAATTGCTTTGATTAGAATTTTAGGAAATTTAATTCATTTATGATTAATTAGACTTTGCCATGATTAATTCATTAATCATTATGATTACAGAAAAATCAGTTCTTTTATTTCAATTGATATTTTAGTAAAAATTAAATTCATTGTTTTAATTAGAATTCTAGTCAAAATCAGTCTTTTTATTCCAATAAGAATTATAGTAGAATTATTATAATTGCCATAGTTAGATTTTTAGTAGAATTAGCTTACTTGCTTCAATTAGAATTGCAATACAATTAACATACTTGCTTTATTTAGAATCGCAGCACAATTAGTATACTTGCCTTGTTTAGAATCCCAGTATAATGAGCATGCTTGATTTAATTAGAGTTCTATTGGAATTAATACATTTGCACTCCTAGTACCAGTAGGAGACAAAAATTAATTGGACTTTTAGTAGCATTAGGACACTAAATTAATTAGAATTCTAATATGATTAGGAAACTAAGTTAATTAGACCCTAATAGAATTATAACATTAAAATAGTTCTGCTCACTATGGCAAACTCACAGCTAAACTCACATTAGAATCAGGGAAATCTAAACTTATAATAATTTTAACAATAATGGGGAATAAAAGGGAAATTAGACTATCTAAATTAAGAAAAGGAATTGATGCTGACGTTCGCAGGCAGACGATTCAGTATAGAAGTAATCTATACCCATTCTCAAGAGTGATCATTGACGTGTTGCAGCGTCGATAAATATCTGCAGCTGGTGATCGCAACAAACTAGGAACCTTCCTAGAAAACCCATTTATTTCTAATATTCCAAACACTGCATCGCTAGAGTCCACTTGGACAAAATTGGAAGCCACTGATTCAACAGGAAATGAGAGGAGCCTAGAAAAAGCGTGCACCAACAGACTGGCGATCGTGATGGGACGCTTTTGCAAACTTTTTTTTAGATAGTTAGTTTCCATCTTATTTTCCTTTCTTTTCCTTTCCATTGAATTGCTCGATCCCCTTTTTTATATACATGAGTCTTCGTCAAAGACTCGAGATGTCTAGTATATGAAGAGTGAGTTTAGGAGACCCACCATTGTGGGGATATCATGACAATCCCACATATAATGAAGAACCATTTCATAATTCTAGCCCGTGACAACCTATGATTAACATGCTGGCGAATAAGAAAATCCCTTCTCTACCCCACACACTGGTAATAATCATAATGGGATAGATGGTAACATTAGATAAAACCTTACCACTCAACAAATTGTAGAACTTAGTATTCAAAGAATACAAAGAGGAGACAATGACTCCGAGGAATTGCTTCGAGTGTTGGCCGCTGCATAAGAAACCATTAGATCATGACAATTTTTAGAAGAACAAGAGCGACAAGAAAGGCCGCCTCCTACCCCGAGCGCGGTGCCAGCCCACGCCACACTATTGAGACAACCTACCCACACCTTCTTCAATGATGACTCTTTAGACAATGTTTGCTCACGGGTCACTCCGAAAGACAGCACCATTAAAATTGAAGATCTCCTTAAAATGCTTGATGAGTATATGGCCAAAAGAGAGTGTCCCGGTCACTCATTTAGATTTGACAAATTTTGCTAAGACGTCGAGTTTAATTTACCAACAGGATTTAAGCCACCTAAATTCACTAAATATAATGGCACCGAAAATCCGAATCATCATTTGGCCCTCTTTTGTAATGATTGTGGACTCATATGTGATAACCAAGGACTTCTCATTCACAATTTTAGATGCTCATTAGAAGGAGAAGCTTTAGATTGGTTTGTGAAACTTCCATTTTATAAGATAGAAACCTTTGATTAGTTAGTCGATCAATTGCTAGACCAATACATACACCTAATCCAAGAGACAGTCAGCCTCAATGATCTAATGGCAACTAAGCAAGGACCTGATAAAGAATTTACCGACTTCGTCTCTAGATAGAGAAAACTCGCTACTAGGACCGATGCCTCAATGAAAGAAAAGGATTCGGTGGACATCATTATCGATAACACTAGAGAACCATTAAAAAGCACACTTGTCATAAGTGATTGCCCTGACTTCACTGTACTCCACTCACGGGCATCTTGACTAGCGCGACACATTAAAGGCAGAGGCCTTGCTCTATCCATAGTCACCTCGAACTCTAGTAACAGGAACTTCCAATCACGGAACTTCGAACAAAATCAAAATCAACAACAGTATACCAACCAAAACCAAGGTGCTAATCAGCAAAGATACGCAAACCAAAACCAAGGCTAGAATCAGAATTAAGGTTAATACCAAAATAGAAACCAATACCCTAACACCTATCAGAACCAAAATGCGAGACAGGATTGATCGACCCATGGGTCAAATTATAATAACGTACCCCCACCGTAGAACTTTAACCCAGCCAGAGGCCCCTACAAGCCGAGGTGGGAACACTATCCCCCTTTACCAGATACCATTCCCAACATCTTTTATCTCCTTAACACTCAGAATCTCCTCTAATTCCCGTAGGAAAAACCCTGCCCATGGCCGACAAATCTAGATTATAGTAAGTACTGTGGTTTCCATTGATACGCGGGACACAACCTAGAAGAATGTTAGGTCCTTAGGGACGTAATCTATGATATGAATGACCGAAGTTAGATTGATTGGGAAGCGCATAGGAATCCTAACCCTAGTAATAAGCAACACCAATAAAATTTAGAGATCGTTAATAACCCCATGCCCAACCATAACCAAACGACACTGGCTCAGGTCACCATCGTAGACCTCCCCAATCGATCTCCCTTCCCACCTTCCACCTTAATCACACCCTCTGTCGTTTCTGCCACACCAGCGAGAGCTCCTTCACCCCCACATCCCTCGACCCTGATCACTAGCATCGCCCCGTCGAGTCCACCTCCTTATCCAAAATTCACTCAGATATGATTCCATTCCTTTAAGGCTAGGAGACCATTCCTCAATAGTCACCCACCAGAGAGTTCAACCCCTCCAAATCTTGAACCAATGCCATTATCGCTCCCTTTATCTGATTCTGAACCCGTGTATAGAGATCACGTTCTCTAAACTACAGCCAGATTGTTGCATGGCTAGAAAGTGTCTCCTGAAAGACTCCAAGTCAAGACATCGAAATAACCACTGAGCGTTCACTGAATCGAGAAGAGAGTGAGCCAGAGGAACATTTTGGCCCATGTGAGATGCTGGTGTCTGCTTTCCTGGAAGAGGAAGATTACACACAGTGACTCCCACCTTGGAGCGACACCATTTAGGTACGTATTCCAACCTCTAATTTCACCCAGTTTATAAATATATCTGCGTCGAGCCGCACCGGGTTCTGTCAATAGCCGACTTACCCAATCCTTAAATCAGGAACCAATTACCCACCTTAACCTTTCCCTCGAAGTAAGGACTTCACGAATGCACAACCACCAAAGGGGAGTGTGAGAGAAAGAAAGGTTACCTTGCTTCCCTCGCCTCATATCATTCCTCCACCAATTCCTGCACCTCAACCATTCTAACCACCCGCACCTAGGCCCATCGACCTGGCAAAGAAACTGTGCTCGAGCCAGGGCAAGAATACGACCTTCTATGGCACCTCCAGAAGATCTCGGCCTAACTATCCATACTAGAACTCATCAATAAATCACCTAACCATCACCGATTGTTGATAAGGACATTTGAAGACACACAAGTCGATGAGGATACGACCCTAGATGAGCTTCATCAAATCACTTCGGTCATGGCGCAACCTCTAGTGCTCACTTTTACAGATGTAGACATGCCTAAAGAGACACTCTATGGGAGTGCGGCCCCTATGTATCTTACGGTCATAATTAGAGATTCTCCGTGCCACACACACTCAATGACACAAGAGCGGGACTTAACATCTGCCCTCTCACCACATTAAAAATGCTCGAATACACAGAGCAGGACATCAACCCCTCCATGCTATCACTCATAGCTTATGATGGGTCTCGTATCTTTCTTAAAGGAACTATCAAGCTACAGGTTCGCCTCGTGCCTGTAACAAAAGACATTACCTTCCATGTTTATGATTCTGCTAATATGTATAACCTCATCTTAGGAAGAAAATGGCTGGAGTCAATGAAGGCTATCGCATCCACATACCGTAAATGCATCAAATTCCCATACGAGGACTCCATCGTCCGTATATACGGTGATGCACCTCCAGGAGATGGATACTGATTACGCGGCAAGCATACCAACTACTAGCGACTATGTGTTGAACACAGGCCATATTCAAAAGACTCGAATCCTTGACGAGATAACCATCGCAGAAGTTCGTCCCCCTACCCCTCCTAGTTTTCCCCGAAGCGTCAGCATAAATTAATGAAAAGAGAGGTCGGCTCAGACCTGGCCAAACTCTACACCATTAACCCTATCGTGACAAAAGGCTGGGACCTTATGTACCAACTTGGATACGTTCCCCACACTGGGCTAGGTAAAATAAGCAAGATCGTGTAGGGCCCATTGTCCCAATGCTAGTATGTAAACACATAGGGTTAGGTTATCAATCAGAAGGCTCGCAAGCTGACTTGTCTCCTACCTCACCAAAATGGTCTCTATACGACCACTTTGCCTATGGGACTACTGAGAAAGCAAACATGCCAAAGCATGAGGAAGTGTCCTTTACTAGGTTCCAAGAAGCATAAATTGAGCGAATGATTGAAGCATTCAATGATTTAACCAATTTAAATGATGATATCGATAAACTGCTCGAAGGATTCAAGTCATTGTTTGACACTAAGGAATTTAAAGAAGAAAGGAGTGAAGAACCTCTAGAACTTGACCCATAAGTAAAAGATTGGCAGCCCACTGACGATGAAGATTTTCACATAGCAACCTTACAAGATAGTGAAGAGTACTTACACTCCACATGGGAGGAAGATGATACCACACAAGAAAATCTTAACTCGTATAGCATCCACCTTGGCTTTGGCCTTGAGGGATGGAAATGCCCTTGGGACTCCCCTTTTATCAATTACCCATACCAACCCTGCTGTAAGGCCTGCACCAGCATATTAGTATGCTTTTATAATTGGATCCGACACTCTATGGTAGGACCATCGAATGATTCCAATCTTGTGATTACCGATACATGTAATGACCCATCGACTCAACTACTGGCACAAGAAGCAGAAAATCCCAACGGTCATCTGATGGACCTAGAGGGAAACACTCACGTCAACCACATAGACTTTTAAGAGGAACTTGAAATAGACACCTCTACATCCCCGGGTTCACTGCAACTCCAAATATTTTGAAATTTTCTAGAGGAAGAGTGGCAACCACCCTAAGTGATGACGAGGACTACTGGATAGACCTCCCAGCACTCGAGTTAGCGGAGCAAGCTAACCTCAGACTTTGAGTACTATCCAATCATGAAGATGAATTCGATACCGTCTTCGAATCTAACCTAGAAGGATGGGAATGTCCTTGGGAATCCCCTTACATTCTCCACCATTATCAACCTCGCTGCCGAGCATACGCACTCATCCCAACATATTATGAAGATCAAGGAAAGGAACTCACTACCCCTGAGGATCCTTTAGTAGATTCCCCTCAGCGGGAAGAATAATATTATTATGACCCAGAGGATGATAGCTCAATTGACTATGTTCTTTAAAGCTTCTTCAAAGAAGAGGCGATTAATGTGGTAGAAGAAATCCAAACGTTAGTGTTGCTGTCACCGATGTCACTCATTTAAAAGATCTCATTAGATGAGGACTCCAAAAAAAAAAAAAATTGCCGAATTCACAACAAGTCCACATTTCTCAAAGAATCACCCGAACGGCTCCAGCAGCTGTCTCGCTCCCTCAATTAGAGGAAGCAATTCTCCCGGAGCCCCTTGAGGCGACCAACCCTGTACCATATTTATTATCAAAAATACAAAAAATAGAAAAAATAGAAAACCCTAAAAATTCAAAAATATAAAATCTAAACAAATCTGAAAACTCCATAAAAGAAAGGGAACTATTCATCCCGAACCAAATCTATGACCAATAAGAAAACTTTTCTCCTAAGGTTCCTACCCCATTTCCTGCACAAGGACGTAAAGCATCCTGTCTAAATAATAAACTAGTGATCATACCAGACATGATACTTCATGACTTTGAGAGAAGAATTAGTAGTCTGGATCTTTACCTTACCAAAGATCTCTCAGTCATAGATTGTGCGGATGAAGGGTTACCGTTCGTAAACTCAGATCCCCAGTGTAACAATTTCGCAGTATACGAACTTACCCAAGATGAAGAAAGAGCACCAATTGCCCAGGAGGCAATAGACTTCCAATGGGTTATCAAGCATTTCGATGAGCAAACCCAAGCTGTCGCAGAACCCACGAAGGAACTTAACTTTGGCACTGAAGAGAAACTCAAGAAGTTATTAATTAGCGCAACACTCAACTCAAACGAACGCCAACAAATTACACAAGTCCTATAAGAACACCTCGATTCCTTCACATGGTCCTATGAGGATATGCTCAGTTTAGACTCGAGTTTAGTGGAATATAGCCTGGTCTTATAACCCGATGCAAAGCCTGTTAAGCAGAAACTCCGCAGGATGCACCCACAAACTGCCCTTCAAGTTAAGGAGGAAGTTGACAAGTTACACAAAGCCAAATTTATCCGAGTCGTCCTCTACCCTAAGTGGGTCACCAACATAGTGCCTGCCACCAAGAAAGATAATAGAGTACAGGTTTGCGTTGACTTTCAAAACCTCAACCAGACATGCCCAAAAGATGACTTCCCACTTCCACACATTGACAATATAGTCAATAACACCGTTGGACATATGATGCTATCCTTTATGGATGGTTTCTCTAGATACAATCAGATCAAATTACTAGTCTGACCAAGAGAAGACTTCTTTCACCACACCATGGGGGACATAGTATTACGTCATTATGCCTTTTGGGCTGAAGAATGCAAGAGCCACGTATCAACGTGCCATGATGGCTATCTTTCACAACATGATGCATAAGTGTGTAGAAGTCTATGTCGATGACATATTAGTGAAGTCCTAAACGTGAGTAAGACTTGCTGAATCACTCCGACTAGTACTACAAAGAGCTAAGAAGTTTTAGCTAAAAATGAACCCAAAGAAATGAGTCTTCGGGGTCATTTTTGAAAAATTACTTGGTTTCACAGTTAGTAAGCGAGGGATTGAAGTTGACCCTGTAAAAGTCAAAGCCATCCTTAAGATGTCACATCTAGGTAATATCAAAGAGTTAGGCCTGATAGAAAGATTGCAATTCATCAGGAGATTTATCTCCCAGCATTCGGACCGATGCGATCCTTTCTACAAACTACTTAAAGGAAGAACTGAGTACAAATGGGATGATCAGTGTCAGCAAGCCTTCATCAACATCAAGAAATACCTCCTTAACCCACAAATACTATCGCCACTTGTCCTCAAAAGACCCCTAATTCTATACCTCTCGACGAATGACAAAGCAAGGGGAGTAATTCTTGGACAATATGAAGATGACGGCAAGAGAGAGAAGGCTATCTACTACCTCAGTAGGACGATAGTCGAATATGAATGAAAATACACTCCAATGGAAAAGACTTGCGTCACCTTGATGTGGGCCTCCACCAAATTATGACGCTACTTTGGAGCACATAAGATACTAGTACTAGCCCGGATGGACCAGCTGAAGTATGTATTCGAAAAGCCCACAACATCAGGAAAGATCGCTCGCTGGCATATGCTATTATAAGAATTCGACATCACTTATGTCATGCAAAAATTGATTAAAGGACAAGCAATTACTGATTACCTAGCAGAGCTCCCGCTCCCTAGTGATGAACCCATACACGCAGATTTTCCCGACGAAGACCTATTTACAATTCATAATGAAGTGACTGATAAGACATCATGGATCCTTAATTTTGACGGCGCTCTAAATCACAAAGTAAAAGGCATCAGGTTAGTCCTAATCCCGGAAGGAGTAGTTATACCTAAAGCCTTTCAACTAGACTTCCCTGTCACTAATAATATCGCAGAATACAAAGCCTTTATAGCTGGACTACGAGCAGCACTACAATTAGGTGTTAAACAATTAAAAACCATCGATGATTCTGAACTAGTAATTTCACAAGTCATAGGAGAATGAAAAAGTAAGAAAAGGAGACTAATGGAATACCTAAAAATTGTTTAATATTTTGTAAAAAATTTGAAAGAATCTCTTTCACGCACATCCCTAGATTAGAAAATGAGCTCACAGATTCCTTAGCCACGCTAGCCTCGGCCATCCAAATACCTATTAAGTAAAATGCCAAGACCTTCTTCATTGAAAAGCTGACAGCACCCGCCCACGAGGTTGCATGAACTGTCAAAAGATAACTACCCATCCACCTCACAAGTACAGGACCAAAAGAAGCAATCACCTTAAAAAAGCACGACAAGGCAGAAACCGAAGTTGCTATGTTTAGATTTGAAAAATCATCGACCAATGATGGACAACCATGGTATTTTGACATCTGAAACTTCTTAAAACATCAACACGTCCCTCCATACGCCACAAAGATCAAACGGAAGACTATAAGGAACCAATGCGCTCGATTCTGTATACTCGACGAAACATTATACAAAGAGGCCATCACCAAAGGAGTACTATTATGATGCATTACGACTGCCGAAGGACAATACATCATTCGAGAAGCACACGCCAGTGCCTGCAACACCCACTTTGTTAGATAGAGACTCGTCAATCCAGTTACACGACAAGGCTACTTTTGGCCGACAATGGTCAAAGATTGCCACCTCTACATCCAATCCTACAAGCAATGCCAAGAACACACCGCACTCATCAAAGCTCCATCAATTAGATTAAATACTATGACTTCGCCATGGCAATTTTTGATGTGGGCCTTCAATGCCATTGGACCTTTCACCGACACAGTTGGGAACACTCATAAGCACACATTCATACTTACAACGACCGAATACTACACCAAATGGGCAGAAGCTGAATCCTACATTAGAATCACCGCTTCAACACTCGTAAGGGTTATTATTTGGAATATCATCGCCAGATTTGGAGTACCTAGAATGTTTGTCACTGACAATGGACCACAGTTCATCGCGGAGAAGATAAAGAAATTATGCAAGAAGTATGGCATCGATCTATGCCACTCATCACCGTTCTACCCTCAAGGAAATGGACAGGCCGAAGCTATGAACAAAACATTGATTCGAATCTTGAAATGAACAGTAGAAATGAGCAATGGAGCCAACTGGCCTGAACGACTACTAGAAGCACTCTGGGCCTATAAGACCTCTATTCGTACAGCCACTGGCCAAACTCCCTACCTCCTTACCTACGGGATGGAGGCAGTCTTGACATATGAGATACAAGTACTATCCTTACGCACTCAACTCGATGATGAGCTATCCTTAGACGAGAGGAGAATTGGGTTACTCACGCAGCTAGAGCAGCTCGATGAAATACGTCTAAAGGTAGAGCTGATCAAGCTCAGGTATATCGGAGGAGAGTGGCCAGGGCTTATGATAAGAAAGCCCTCGAATGAACCTTTAACAATGGAGAATTAGTCTTGAAGAAAATCATGCCTTCCAAACATGTCCATCCAAAAGGAAAACTAAAACCGAATTGGGAAGGCCCATATGTCATAATAGCCCCATACCCTAAACACGCTTACAAACTGGCGAGCCAAGATGGGGAAGAACTCCCTAGCCCTTGGAATGCCATGTACCTTGGAAAATATTATCCTTAGCCTCGTGATCGTCACATCCTATAGTTAAATACTTATACTTATCACCCTCGTAGTCGTCATGACCCATTCATTGGTCGTACGCCTTCAATTCTTAGAATATCCTTAAAACCTCTGATTTATCACCCACCTTTTCTCACTCGGGTAATTTGATTAAAGGACTAGTGACCTATCTAACCTCTTTGAAAAGCATAAGTACCAGCTGATATTCATTTCCTTCCCTTTCCCCACCATTGGAGGAGACGTTAGAGCAAAACAAAATAAAGATGTTAGGTTCAATCAAAACTCATTATTCTTGTGCTAGCAAGATGCTTTCAAAATAATATATGCATTTACATGTCAAAAGTTGAGTGAGAGCATTACGAAAAAGGAACAAGTCAATAAGCTCGGGGAAGCATAAGCAGGCCATGAGGACATATCTGGTAACTTTAATAGAAGTGTATAAGCAAGTTGTGAGGGCATCCCTGATTTCCCTATACTACTAGTTGTCATTGTAAGGTGGTGGGGGGAGGATATGCTCCTGCTAACCATAAAATGTGAGATTTTGATGGTGCAGAAATATGACGAAGAGCTCGATCACGGCATCCCATATCCCTTCGGAGAAAAAGATTATTACCTATCCCTTTTGGGATGTACTAGATATAAACTATTCCCCGCATCGCTAAGCCTTGCTCCCCTCTTCTATTTTTATTTTCAAATGATGACTCAGAAGCCTTGCAGGATATTCCTAGAAATGAAACCGAAAACTAATGATTGATGGCTGATGCAATCACCTACTATACCTATCATACTTCTACCTAATAACCACGGGATAGGATGACCACTACCCCTAGGATAGACCCCCATATTCAACTGACTTAATCAAAGAGACCTCCCCATTTCGGCGACAGTACCGATCAATTTTTCTTCAAAACTAACTCACCAATGACCCATGACTGTTTATAGACCCAAAGTGCTCATCTCGAAACCCAGAGAAGCTCCATTGCATCTTGACACTGGGGCATTTTTTTCTTTTAGATCAGAAGAAGAATCATATAAGAAGTGCCAACTTGCCCACAAAGAAGATGAGAAATGACGAAGTTACCATTCAGAAAGTACTACCGAAGATGCCATACTGCCAATCCTACCATGCTCCTACTCTGGGGCATTTTTATTTTATTGTTCTATTATTATTTCTATCTTAGCTATTTGCTTTCCCTATTGCATTACTTTCATTTTTTTTTAAAAAAAAAAGAAAAGAAGAAAAGAAAAAAAAAATTAGAGAAGAAAAACAAAAATAAAAAAAGGAAAAAAGCACATATCTATCTTTTGCTACCAGACTTCGGTCTGAGACACTTACCCCTTGACAATAAGCAAGGGGGAGAACAAAAACTACTGATGGCATTACTTTCACATGTGCAGATACGCAAGCAACCTTCAACCATCACCGGGCCAGCTCAGGAAGCATCCAAGTCCGAATGATGGACGACGGCGCTAAAGCAACCAAAAGATAAAGGTAGACACAAGAGGTAAATAAAAGGAAAAGGATCTAATCAGGTACATCTAAGCCAAAATATCCATGTATATATATCAAAGCTTTTTTCCTTTATACACTTGTCACCAGGGGCATCCCCCCATATATGTACAACTCAGACCCACATGCCATGGATAAAAAATAAACGCACACACACACCTACTCCCTACACTGTCGTTGGGATGGCCGAGCACTGTTGTCCCTAGTATCATCCGTTCAAAGGTCCGTAGACTGGTCCTTTGAAAAAACAATCTCGACACTCGGAGTCAGCGAAACCTCTGAAAGATGAGGCCCTGCTACAGAACCCCCCTCACTCACCTAACAAGTAGATCGCCTCAATCGAGAACGAGGAGGATACCTGGCAAGTACCTCACGAACAATAGGATCCTAACGAGCATCATCCCTGATACGACCATGTGACGTGTGATGAGATTGCCCAATCGAGGAACTCGAAGCCCTCGAGCTCGATCCACCAAGCTGATGAGCTAACCTATATATCCCTCACTCACTCCTCATCAGACGATACTACAACTGGTCTAGGGATGCCTGCATCTCTGCCCATGTGGTTCAACGAGCCGCCTCTAATGCCTCAGTTTGAGTCCATTGTGTTGCTATCATCACGACGAGCATGTCCTCCTGACTTTGCGTCTCCCCAACGACTCACCTCGCCTCAGGAGTGGCTAGCGCTCGCGCCACCTCTAAGCTCGCCCGCTCGAGCTGACGAACCTGCATAATCGCACCAAGTGAAACAAAATCTAATATATATGAACAAAATAAGAAACTTTGAAATGAAAGGATTATGCCAGATCCTGCCTCTCTTCCAGGAGTCGACCAACCATATCAACAGTCACTGAATCAGCAGGAGGCACGAAAGGAACAATGAACGTAGGTGGCTGCAACAGAAACAGACAAATACTATAATAGAAATAATATAATAATGACTAAACTACGAACACAATAACTAAAATGTACCTGAGTACGGATATGGACAGACTCTTGAGGGGGAGCCTCGGGAGCAGAGTCCGGAACAACCTATATAAAGGACCAAACATGCCAACACAAGACATGTCAGAATAAAATAAAGAGGAAATAACCTAAGCGGAATTATGTCACATTAAAAAAATATACCTGACCCTCGAGACATAAAGAGGCAGTAGTCGCCTCCCTCGCCTGACTATCCTCGACAACCCGGTGCTGAAATATTACATAATGTTAATAAGCTACTAATGAAAGCGAAACAGTAACGCCCTATGAACCATAATGATACAAACAAGATCAAAGATTGAATGCAACTTAACCAATGATCCAGCTTGGCCCACAGCTGAGCCATCGCTGGATCCTCCCGACTGGAGGAAGCAACTGAAGATGGATCAAACTCAGGATGGAACCTCTAGCACCGAGTTCGGCTCTCTACAAATAACAATAAACACATCAGTCGATAATCTCATAATCTTAACAATGCTAGATTATAGAGACACTTACCAATCGATCAATCTCAGAACATAGACTAGCCGTTGCCTCTCAATCAGCCAGCTGCTGACTGCGATAGACATCCAGCAGGGTTGCCTGACGAGCAACCTCACCCTCCCTCTGAGACTGTTCAAAATAAAATAAAATGAGATACCATAACCATATCAGAACAACCAAAAGATTGAGTCCACATAATATGAAAAATCTAAACATAAATTAACTCACCAGGACCTGTCGAGTCTCCGCTAACCAAATCCCCAACTCATCCTCCACTGCCCTAGCCTGAACAACTGAGGAGGCTAAGGAGTGTAGGATCTCCTAATCTGGATGAGGAGCATGCCCCATTTTCTCCATTACCCTGTGGAGAGTGTCTAATGCCCCTTGCACGCTCATGGTGACATGGACCTGCTCCAGCACAGCCAACCTCTCCCTCAAGGCTGACGCTGACACCACCCACCGAACACGAAAGACCCACTCCTATGGAAGGGACGTGTGAAGAGGCGCCCACCACCCAATGCACTAAACCACTGCACATACTCTCGGGCGTCTACCTTGTCACGCGCCCCTGTAACTCTAGTCCCCCTAGCTCTAAAATCTGCTATCTGAAGAGCCATCCGTGCCATAAAATTTTGCCCAGGAGGGCCAGTCATCCTCTTCGCCACTCTGTGGCAAATCTCTGGAGGGACACCCTGAACGAGCCCCAACTGCTGTACTACCTGAGAGGTGTGGATCGCCTCTACCCTCTTAAAACAATGTACCCATATGTCCACATCAAAGAAGGTCAGCTAGATTGAATCGCTGGCACGTCGACATCCTCCTCATCCTCATATGGCCTCCAAATCACCTACAATCAAGCAAACAAACTGATCCTTCAATGAAGACTCAAATACTAAAGACTGAAATAAAAAAAAACATATGCACGATGAACTATACTGGCCCGCATGCATGTCCTCAAAGACGTCGCGTGCTGTCTGAAGATCCGAAGACCAACGACGACCCCTCAATGCCTCCCTCCACACGTGCATCTGCAGAAATGTGAATGTCACCTTCAGCGTAACTCCCAGACGAACGAAAGTGAAATGATCATACGCCTAGAACTGAATGAAGAATAATAACAATAACAATAATGACATATAAAGAAGAGACAATAAGAAGATATTACTATTAAATGACCAAAAATTAACCAAACTAAGGACATCATTATGCCAATTAACTAAAACTCTCCTAGATGAATAGAAGGAAACCTTCAATCGACGTGACACCATGCCCTTGACTGTAAAGCTACTCATAGAGATGCGTCAATGCCGTCGCACCCCATGCATAGGTGGGCACTGGATCCAAGTCCCTGAGAACCATCAAAAATATCCCAATGACACATCCTCAAGTCAAAGAAGAGAAGAGTACCGCACCAAGGAAGCGCATCAAGAATGCTCGAAGCACCCTATCTGCAGTTAACCTCGGCTCCACCACGGTCTCCAGACTAGCAACTACCGCACAACGCGCCTCATAAGTCACCCTCGACTCTGAATGGCGTCTCGAAGGGACAAAGCCACTCGCAAATGAATAAAAAACCTAAGTGACTCGAACTACCCCCGACTTCAAGCCACTCGACCTTTACAGCACGCATAAAATCTCCTCACACACCACCAAATAATGACCCGCCATCCGCCCTGTATTGGCTCACCCTCGAAACAAAAACCGATGATGCAGACCCAGTCCTCTAGAGTTGGTAAGATCATGCCAACTGCAAAGAGAAGCGCCTGATGCTCCTCCCTCTACCTCTTTAAAATTGTCACAATCTGGCCACGATCGACCTGAAAGGGCTCCAATTCTAGGATCTGTCCGAAACCAAAGACACTAGCCGTGCCTGCTGAAACTTCGTTAAGGCACGATACAAAGTATGAGACTCGACCCATGCCGAGCTGATACCCAGGTGCAGGGGCTCCTATCGAACAAAACACAAATAATAATAGTAAGACTAACCCATACTTGTCACGAAAAATAAACGAATTTAAAACTAAAGGTAAGTCAAACATGCCACAAACACAATAACAATTTACAATAAACACGCAAGACATGATAAGAACAACTAAATACAAGCATGACCTATCTCTGGATGCCATCATGATGCATGAGCGAACACACAATCAATCATTAATGCAGGTTTGACATGAATTAGAAGGGTTCCAAATCCTAATAAGCTTATGTCATAACCTAAGTTGCTAAGGAAATGGAAGAAGTCTTGCTCATGAGTGCTTACCTAGTCTCGAGCGAAGAAATCCTCTAGCGAAAAATGCCTGCGATCCTGGTGCTCCACAGCTGCACACTGGTGCTCTGCAACTGCACCCTCCGCTCTCTCACCGGGTATCTCACCCTCAACTCTCTCACCCTCACCCTCAGCAACCCCTTGCTCAATCCCGAATACCTCCTCCCTAACCCCTGACTGGTCAACCTCCAAGACCTCCTCTCTAACTATCTCCCCAACATCAACCTCCCAGACAATGTCGGTCCGAGCCTCAGAAGTCTCACCTATCTCTACCCCTAGCATCCTCTCCACAATAATGTCATGCCCACCAATACCCTCCCCCTAAATCCTAGAATAAAGAGCGCAAAAAACTAAAGAAAATGGAGGAAATGGTGCCTGAAACGGATGTTTGGATCACAAAATATCATGAAAACATGAAAACTAGAGCACAAAGGAACAAGGAAATAGAGAATCGAAGACTAACACGGATCGCGTAACAAAAATGAAAAGTTTTAAACTATTTATAGGGAATAGCTAAATCGCGTGCTAATATTCTGATGCGCAAATGAATCACGCAACACTCAAACTCACTTAATTCGGATTAAGCGCCTGGAGCTAAGCACGTAAACCAAACGTCACCTGCCCAAACTAACCCAGCCATCTTATTGCACGCATCCATCCAAGGGCGTAATAACTTCAAGCATCCTCACATTGGCGCGCGAATGCCAATGGCCATCCATACAATCACCCCACCGCCCTAATCGCGCGCCCAATATCATGTGTTTAAACCAATCAAGCGACAGGAAACTGAAGCTTAATTGCCCTCTAACGCTCTGGATGCGCGTTCACTCTCTGGCGCACAATTAATTTATGCGCCCTGATTGAAGCTCGCAATTCCCCATATACACAAGACAAAAATGCCCAGAACAACACATTCATAGGTTGTAAATTAAGAGATTTCTGACGCTGATTATTAGCTAAACCACGCCCTTGTTATGCTCGATCCAAAACACTCCAGATCTTAAAAAAATCTACCCCGATAACAAAAAGAAAATGCACCAAACCAAAAAAAAGAAGCCCCAACATTACCTGAACACTCCAACTAATACCAAACCCAAAAAAAATTTATAAATGCCCCCCATCATCCATTCATTTGAAGTAAAACTAAAAAAAAAAAAAACTTGCCCCAACTAAGGCGAAAATAAGCAAGAAAAATATCCCTATCATTCATATACCCCAACTAAGCCCAAACTACGTCAAAACAAAAAAGGACGCTCCTAACATGCCCCGATCCGAAATAAATAAATTAAACAAGTAAACCTCGCACCCAATAAACATAAAATAAGTTACAAAATAGACTAAACTTGAATTTACAAGAGAAATAATTAAAATCATAATCACTTCATAAATAGATAAAAATAATTACAAAATACACCGAGGGCATACCCTCTGAATATGCAACTTGAAATAAGAAATTTAAAATCTGCCCGTTTAGGCAATGTCCGAATCTGGAATTATTCGGGTACCTAGAAATCTCGGAGAAGCCTGGAGAAGGGAAATGCCTTGAACGAATCCTAACCGTAACAACCTCTTCCCCTTGCCCCGAGCCAACAGAAAATAAAGAGTGGCTCACGGAAAGCCACCCAGGACCTGCGGGATCCGCCCTTAGAAACTCACCTTGGAAACCATAACAAGGAAGGGAAACTAATACGAGATCTGCAGAGCCTACCAAGGAAAGATAGGCATCGGTCACGAGAATTCTGACCCTACCTTATCCTTGGGTTTCCTTCCTACCACCTTTTTCTCCTCCATCTCTTTCCTTAGTATGGCAGCAATTCGATTGCTACCCTGCATTCCCAATCCCGTCCATTCCCAGTAATTCACGTAATAAACACAACTCTTTGAGTCCAACACTCGGGACACAAAAGAGAAAGGAAGAAAAGACATTAATGAACAAGGAAATGCCCAAAACAAAAAAAATGCCCCAAAACTCTTAATCCCAAACTTGAAATAAAATTCAAAACAATAAGAATTCAAAACTTTTAACTCACACATTTATAAACCATACCTCTTGAATTACCAAATGACAAGTGTCACACCTTTAAATCATTATAATCTAATTAAATTGAAACCAAACATATACCCTTTTGAAATACTACAATCCATGACAAACCTAGATTAACCAATAATTACACAACACTTAACCCCCTAAGAAACACCAATCCCCCTAAGTTTAGATAAACCAATAGGATTTAAACATTTAACTCCCATCTGGAACCTTTGAAGACTCACACCTTTTAAGTCTCATGTTGAATCAAACAAAAGACCAAAACTCAAGTTAAAATCAAACCTTAAATCGGACAAAACTTTTAAAAAAAAAACCTCTAAAGTGAAACCCTAACTTGTTTGGGATCAAAAAAAATGGCCCCATAAAATCAAACAGAACCAAGTAAACCCCCTAAACCAAAACTCAGCAAAGCAAAGTAACCTCAGGATAAGCCCTAAGTAAATTTAGAATGAATCTGCAAACTCTAAATTAAATCCTAAGAGTAAGTCAACAAATCAAATAAATACAACTGATCCATTAAATAAATCTAAACGAATACACTAGCGAAATAAAATAAAAGAAATGCCCCTTTATTCATAACTCAAAAGTGTTACAAATATCATCGGAGGCATACCTTATGAATTTATAACCCAAAATGAAAACCTAAAACTTTAACCTACAACCCAAAAAATAGACTGGGTTCAAAATTGAGACGAAGCGATGAGCAGATTCCGCTTGGAGCATCCAATCGGAGACTTTAGGGAGCATTGGTTGGGAAACGCATCCCTCTACTTTTTACTCTTGCTCTTCTGCTATCTTCACCTCCTCCACCGCTGCCTCCTCAACGTTGCCTTCACTGCTCCCTAAAAAGGACTGATGTGAAGACTAGCACCCTCATTGCCAATGATGCCCATTCCCAAAATAATGTCATCCTCGAGCATCACCTTAGGACATAGATCCCATGAAGTAACAAATATAGGAAGAAACGGCATCCTAATCAGACAATTAGATCGCTTAATATCACTAAAACACGAATTTCAGAATATAAGATATCCAGAAAAAGGTCAAAACTCGACACTAAACCAGAGAATAAAAAATAAATGAAAGTTCTCTCGCTTATATAGAGTACAAACTTAATCACACGCCCGAACACATGCACTTAATTAAATCACATGCCACGCAAAATACACATTATTAAAATCGCAAACAAACTATCGCCCGCACCAACGGCGCAACGCTCTGATCACGCGCCGGCTATAGGCCGCGTAATCCAATCAAATGACACACTTACATCACACAATACGAAAAGTCACTTGTACACTGACCTAGTGACTCTCCGATCATGTGCCACGATTATAACGCGTAATACAATGACATGCACATCCCTACATGCGTAAATGCACCCTCAAATCGGTGATCGCACGCCTGAAAATAGGCGCGTAATTGTATTGAGGGACCTAAAACATGGCATAATACCTGACTCTGGATGAAATTTACACCCCCAAGACCTTATTGCCCCATCATGGTCAAAATCCTTATTGTCTCATCGCGTAGCCTCATAGGCTGCCCTGCCAAAAAGAGAAAAAGCTACTCACCCATGCACTTTGGGCTATCGGTGGGTTGGTGAGCATGGGTGGTGGGGGGTTGAAGCTAGTGAATGCCCCTGCATAGGCTCCGCTATTCTTGATCTCATCCTCCTCAAACTGTGGGTCCACATATGGTGGAGGGAGGGTGAGGCTATCCAGTTGGTTCTGGGTAGGCTGGATGGGCACTTGGTGGGATCACTGTACATGGGGGAAGATTTGATGAGTGGCTTGTGGGGTAATAGGATGAGTGAATAGTGAATTTTAGGTTGGTGCCTGATGAGGCCACTTCACTTGGAGGGACCCTTGGGGATGGGATTGAGAGGCATGGGATGGGTGAACTAAGGGTGGTTGATGGTATGGGTTGGATTCCCATATTGCATTGGGTGTGAGGGATGCGGATGAATGAGGCCCATGCCCTGTTGAGAGATTGGCTGAGAGGGGTCTATCACTTGGGGGGGTGCTTTTTGGGTGTATGTGTGATATTGTGGAAATTGTGGCGGATTTGAAAATGAGGCTTCTAGGTTTGGGCCTTGATGGATTTGGATATAGGACATGGGTCCTAAATGGGCTTGAGCCTGGGCCATTAGGTTTTGAGGGGCTTGGGGTATTGGCCTTGGTGGGCTTGGGGAATTAGGCCTTTATTGGCTTCGACTTGGGCCATTGGGCCTTGATGGGCCAGGTCCATTTGGCCTTGGTGGACTTCAGGTATTGGGCCTTGGTGGGTTTGGGGTATTGAACCTTTGTGGGCTTGGGCTTGGGCCTTGGTGGGCTTAGATATAGGGTGTTCGGCCTTGGGGCCCGCTAAGATGGCCCCATGGTTGATGGGAGACTTGGATGGTATGAACAATGGGGGTTGATTATGGTTTTGGGGGAAGTATGGAGATTTTAGAGGGTATGGGATGGGTGAGTTAGATGGAATGGATGAGGAAGGCTTTGGGTAGCCTTCCAGGCTATGTAGGTTCTGACCATGTCCTCCATACTGGCCATTGGGTTGGTCATGGGGGGGATGTAATGGTCCACCTAGTGAGGGGAAAGTATGGGGTATGGATGGGATGGGTGGATGGGAAAAATTGGGCATGGCCCGGGTAGATGGGGAGATATGTGGTGGATATGGAAAATCAGGTATGGTATGGGTGGATGTGAACAAATAGGGGTTCTTTGGATTGGATGTGGGGGTAAAATGGGTCACATTAGGGTTCAGTGTGGGCAAATTTGGGGCACCCTGGTTTGATGTGGAAGGATTGGGAACGCTTTGATTTGAGGTGGAGGGGGATAGGGTTGTATGTGGGATTGATGTGGGAGGTGAGCTTGGAGTGGACATGGGGGGAAAAGGAAATGGATTTTGAGGGAATGTGGAGGATGTGGGCAGAAATATGGGCGCACCGAAGGGCCCAATGACGGTAAATGGAGGTTGGGTGAGCGGAATGGAGATAGGAATCTCCTCTGAAAGGGAAAGAGTTGGGGAATGCAATGAGATGAACCGGGATCAGCATAAGCTGGGTCAACCACCCATGACATGGTTTGTTGGCGGATTGGGTACGGATTCCTTGAGTGAGGACCAAAAACACGTCTTCTCCTTTCCCTATGGGATGACGGAGGGTAAGGCGATGCTGTTGTGCTGGCACCACTAGCTTTTATTTTTTTTTTATTTTCTCGATTTCTATGGTTTTTATTTTAACAAAAATCTCCCTTAATTAAAGTGGTGATTTTATCCGGGGCCCTAGGGAACTCCCTTTTCGGGTGGCGTTCACACCTTCAATGTCTCCTACGGCGGGATCCTGATGCGCTTCAGAAGAAATAAAGAGGGATATTTTCTTCTATGTGAAGGAACAAAAATCTGCATGATGACCCGATCCTAGGAAGGGTCAATTAAAGGGTGACCCTTTTTTACCAGCGAGGGCATATTGGGTGTTGAAACGTGTGGGATCTATCTGTGGTACTAAACTGCTAAGCGGGGCACTTGGATAAAGTGAACAAAGGCCACATATTTGGGCTGCCTAGCCAGACATAGGCTTAGCATATGTATTATATACGCTAGGCCAAAAATCTAGAGATTTGGCTTACCGTGTATATTATACATGCTAGGCAAAATCTGAGAATTTTTGGCTTAACATCTATATTATACATGCTAGAGCAATTCTAGGGCTTTTTAGCTTAGCGTGTATAATATACACGCTAAGCAAAAATAGAGTATATAAAAAAATTTGACAGCAACAGCGGGCCCAAGATTGGTCTATTTTTTTTGGTTTTCTGGAAACGGTGCTTTTGAGGACTGATTTTCATTGTTATTTCGAGTCCCTCCTCACCTCGCCTAGGGATATAAGGTAACTTTGGGATATTCTAACGCTTGCCGCAAGGGTTTTAAGTTTTATAACCGGATCGATCACCCACTCGATATACCTCCGACGCAAGCACTTTCTCAGGTACTGGATGGGGTGGTACTTTTCTAGATCATCACCACTAGGGCCTGCCACCATACTAAGAACCGAGACGTTGGTATTGTTGCCTAAATGCCCACCCTTTTAAAATCTGCCCACCATTAAAAGTGGATTAAGTCCCTTGTTGGTTCAATTTTAAATTCAGTTTTAAAGAGAGTTTGCTTAATGTTCAAAAATGGGTTGTGAGAATCTCGTGCCGCCTCTACGAGCCGGCTTCCACTGTTGGTATATGATTGCAATAAATTAAATGCTCACGTAGTCCCGCCAAATGGTTAAGGCAGTAAAATGCGCAAGTAAGCCTACCAATCGGCTAAGGCATGTAAATGACGAAAAAAGTAAGGATAAGTAAAAACAGTGCTCAAGCATGCCCACCAATTGGCTAAGGCGCTTAAATGAAGGGAAAGTAGGGGTAAGTAAACATGACTGGAAAGTAGGGGTAAGTATCAAAGAAATGACACAAAAAAGGATTAGTGAACAAGGAAAATAAATAAACAAGAATAGGCCAAGACTTCAAGGGGAAGCTCTACAGGTTGTCCCCAACAGAGTCGCCATTTGGGCAACCGTGGATTTTTAATAATCCATCGCGACGATGTTCTCTTACAAAAAATATAGAGTTGCCACCCTAAGCTTTTGGTGTCTTGGGATACCCAAATCAATATGATGAGCACCAAAGTGCAAAAAATATGACTTTGATTCTAGTTTACGATAAAGGATCTTGGGTAGGGGCTTCGGTTATCAATTAGGAAGGTGTTAGGTACCCGATCAACCTGCCCGTAAGCGGCCTCTACTATGGCTGTTTAGATGTGTATATAATATATATATAATATATATATATATATATATAATTATATATATGAAAAGAAAGGAAAATGGGTAGCACTTCCTCCTGCCTGAAGGCACGCTGATCCTATTGAGCCCTTCCGCTTGCCGAAGTTTGGGCAGTGTAACGGCTCAATTCTAGGATAGAGGAAAAGCAAAGTAGATTGGGGAAAAGAGGGGAGACACGGAGCTCTCGAGCCCTTGTAGCATCGCTGTGGACCTTCATGCGAGAGTGACATCGTTGAACTTCCGATAGCAAATAGATTGATTGATGGGTTTTAGCTTCTAAGGCATGATAATAAGGAGATAGGAGAGGTAGGCTAGGTGCTCTCTCTTGCTAAAGCTAAGGATTTCTAAGGATTTGATGATGTAGAATGGGGTTTTCAAGATGAACTACGGTGCTGGAATTTCAATGGACAAATGCTAAAAAGGGAAGAGAGCAATAGCTAAAGATTATGGGAAGGTGTGAATGGTTATGGGTATTTAAAGGTTATGGGAAGGTGTGAATGGTGTTTAACGGTAGATGATAGGGTGGGGTTTTAAAAGGCTAGATCGTTGCAAATAGGCTAAATGGGGGTACAACAGTCCTAAAGAAACCAACTCTAAACATTGGGATGGTCAACAAGTCAAACCCCAAAAGTGAATTTTGGACAAAATCCTAAAACCACTGTAGCTAAGCCTAGCATGTGTATTAGACACGCTAGGCTTAGGAACAATGTCTCTGAGAAGTCCAGAGCCCGTTCTGGAGCTCAAATTTCTAGGAATGTTATTCACTGAAAAGTACCACTTTTTACCTCTTAACCTGGCCTTTGCTACACCTTGTAGCTATCTAATAATCCTTTGTTTAGTGTGTTTTGTACTTAGTAATAAATTGTGTTACTTAAGACAAAGTTCACTCCTTTGGTGCCAAGAAGAGAGAGAATCCAAGCAAGAGATGACAACTGAGCCATAGACTGATGAAACACCATAGTGGTACACACCATAGTGACTAGTTTGCATCTCAAAGTGGACCCAAGAAGGCCAGCAGATATGATAAATCTTGATGTAAGTGGAGAGAGCTACAACAGCAGCAGCTGTAATGCGTAAGAGGAGAAAATATGTTATCTCGCATAGTAGAAGCGATGCCTCATGCTATTGAAGTCTGTAGCAGAGTTATCTCACGCGACTAATATATGCAACATAAGAGAACTCACAATGCAGTCGTGCACTTTAGTTGCAACCAACACTCAAAGACCTCGCGAAGCTCTCGCACACTAAGCCTTCAGAAATCCAACCCGCAAAGCTCTCGCGAGGAATTAGTTTCAGGTCAACCGCGCGCACTATCTTGCGAAGCTAATCTGCACAAAGAACAATAACAAACTCGCGAAGCCCTCGCATGGTTAGAGAGGAGAGAGAGCTCCAAAAATTTCCTCGCGCAGTTCTCACGCATTTAATAGCTCAACCCTCTACCGAGCGAGCTTTGTTATTCCTTTAACAAGAAGTCGAGAGAGATTTAAAGACACCCTCGCGAGAGAAAATTATGAAGCTCTGTCACACGAGCAAGCCAAGCACTGTAAATTCTTCTGTGTGAGTGCATTCAAAGCCAAAGAAGTTGCGCAACAATACAAAGTCCACCTACGTGAGTGAGCAACTTTCCAAGCCCAAGGCTACCTCGCGAGCACTCTACCAACTGTGCAAATGGATTAATGAACCAGATCCAGCCTCACGAAGCTCGGGCTCTCCACTTCTCAATCATAACATAGGGACCTTTTAGGGATTCCCGAGGTCTGGGGCACACATCCCGAGGCCCTGATCTTGAGGCACACATCCCAAGGCATCTAAAAATTATAATAGTGCCACATCTGCCCTAGGAAATTAGGGTTAATCTTCTGTTGGCTAATGCATTAGGACTGAGTATTTAAGTTGTACATTGTAACTTAGAATTTATCATCTCTCCTTGAACCTCTGTCAGCTTTGAGCTCGAGCAGACTAGGGTTATGGTTTGATCACCTCTTTTTTCATTTTTTTCTTCTCTCTTAGCCCAACACATATTGGCAACATCCTCTATAAGCAATTAGGCTTAGTTTTATTAGTTTTATAATGGATCATGTAACCTTTGGGATTTTGTGAAGAGCTATTGGGCACAAGGCTGCTGCCTTGAGAAATCTTATTGTGAGTATTTTTTATCCACGAAATTTGCTCTTTAATTGTTCATTCAATCTGTTATTTTTCTATATGCCCATAGTTTTGTTCAGGCTAAACATGCATTTAGGATTTGAGCACAATTGAAAGGCCCATGGAAGCTAGAGCTTGTAGCCCTGGGATCATGGTGGCAGTAGCAATTTACATGTTCTTTCTCAGACCTCTGTGATGTGGATAACCTCTGTAGATAGCCTGTGACCATTTAAGTGGATAGACTATAGCCCTAGGGTGATTCCAAGCTACAGATCTGAGATGGATTCTTCTCCTCTGCACTTGAGCTTGTATCCTTGTGAGAGGTTGTTGCAGGAACAAACTCCCCTATGTTTTACTTGACCAATATTGGATTTTAGATATGACTTCTCTGTAGTGATTATAGACTTGTAAGCTGAGTCATTGTAGGTCCTTTGAAGTAATGACCAGTTGCATTTAAGTCCCCAAATAGCCCTTGAACAACTGTGGTCTTCACTAGTTTTTTAAGAACTATTTGCTCCTATGGATGCATGAGCTTGTAGTCTTGTATACAAGGTGTCTGTAATAGTTTTACTATTGCAATTTGATCCATTGGATGGAGGACATCTATTAGATAATATGTGATCATTTAAGTGGATAGGTTATAGCTATAAGATCAGTCTACTCCTTTGAATCAGATTGGTTTTTTGATTTAATTTATGTGGTTTGATCTTCTCTATTAGAGAGCCTGTGACCATTCAAGTGGATAGGTTATAGCCTTAAGAGATTAGGTCAAACCATAGGAGTTAAATTAGATACCTCTTCCTTGTAGATGTGCTTTTAGCCATTTGAGGGTTTGCTATAGAGACGGGCCTAAATCTGAGTTACATAGCTTATGTAACCCTAGCTTAACTGCTTACTTCCCATCATTTTATTTTTATTTTAAGACACACCATCACCACCTTCTTCATAACCCTTTCTTTAGGATACGATTGCACTTTATTTCTCTTCTTTTAGTATTAATTTAGTGTAGTTGTGACACCTAACTCCCTTTCTCTAGGGTTGTCAGATCTGGGGGCCTACTATTATAGCCTATTTTGGGTTTTGGATCAATTTCTCTGTGAGACAAACTCTTACTTAAAACTTGCAACAATAGCCCTATATCTTATAGGTCTGTGATTTAGTTTTTGCTGTATTCATTCCCCATTTTATTTTGTTTTATTTTGCTTCCTTTATTTTGTCATTATCATCTTTATAATAAAAAGAAGCAGCAGAAACCTTACCCAACAAGGAAGAAGGCTAATTTTTCCTAGTGTGTCTATTAGACATGCTAGGCCAAAATCTGCCAAAATTGGCCTAGCATGTCTATTAGACACGCTACCCAAAATTAAGTCAAAAAATGGCATAGTGTGTATATTATACACGCTAGGCAAAATTCCTGCATTTCTGCCCTATTTTCAAATCGCCATAACCTTTGATATACAACTCGGATTGAGGCGATTCTTGGCTCATTGAAAAGTTGGGAACCTCTAATTTCCAATGGGATAGGTCTCAGCTCCAATAAATGTCTATGTAAACTTTAGCACTCCTCTTTCCAACCATTATTCAGGAGGGTTCGAGACTGGTCAAGGGTTTGGGAAGGTTAGGGTTGATTCCTAAGAGTTTGGGAAGGTTAGGATTGATTCCTAAGGGTTTTGGAAGGGTTCTAATGCTTTAGGGTGACTCCTAAGGGTTTGAGGAATGCCTTCGAAAGCTCGGGGGTGCACCCTTCTCGAAGTATGTATCGATCGGGCCTTGGGCCAAATTTGGGTGTCTACACCTTCGTACCTAGAAAATGAAAGTGTTGTTAGGTGGCTTGTGAAACTTCAATTTGTATTTCATACTCTTCTGCAGGATAGCCATAAGTTTGGTGAAAAGTGGGGGGGAGTGCCCCCTAATTGATGCATTGGCTGTAATGGTTGGGGTCCATATGCCTCTTGTTTGTCTGCTGTGAGCAATGCTTCCTGTAAAAAGGGAAAGTGTAACCCAGGTTAAGTGACAAATCTCGATGACCCAACTCGTGACCTGGGGTGCCATAAAAAGGAAAAGAACTTAGTTTATTGCATGCAGGTGAATTAGGTGTTAGGAGAAGGGAGGACAGACCCTCCTCTCTTTTTCTTCTTATCTTTTTTTTTGGTCTAGCATGTGTATTACATACGGTAGGCATCTCTGGGCATTTTTTGGCCTAGCATCTGTAATCCATACGCTAAGCAAAATTTGGGGCGATTTTTGCCTAGCATATGTAATACATACGCTAGGCAATTCATGGCATGTTTTGGCCTAGGGTATGTAATACATACGCTAGGCAATTTGGGACAGTGGTGGGTTTATAAAGCCCGAGAATACACTTACTTCTCATTATCATGGGTTGGGTTCTGAATTTTACTCCCATATTTTTCTTTTCTTCCTGAGGGTGGGTCCATTGTCCTACATCAAATTGTGATTCCTTAAACATCTTTGTACGACCATGAACCCACTTTTCGACCCCATCTCTCTCGGGGGGTCTAGGACCTTTATACTTCCCTCTCTGGGTGTGGGGCCCATTTTTCTGAAAAAATGGCTTGATAGCTTGAATGAGAGTGAGTTTGCAAGTTTGAATCAACTCGGGGTAGCCCAGCTCTCTTCTTTCCTTGAGGTTCCTCTGTTTTGGGACTTTATTAATGCGGCGATTTCGCATTGGGAAGTGGAAACCCATGTCTTCCGCTTTGGGATCCATGAGCAAACTCCAACTCTTGAAGAGCTCTCCAATCTGTCGAGTTTGAGGCTACATTAAGGCCTTGCCAGGGTGATGCCAAAACCTGGTTATGCTAAAGTCGTCCACATGACTTTAGGTTTAAAGAAAGATGATTATAAGAAAAGCCTTATTGGCGGACCCACTTAGTGTTCGATGAAATTCCTAAGAGAACTTTTTGGTGAAGAAAGTTTGCAAAAATTGCTAGTCAAGAATATGCATAATGTGAAAGCTTTCGTTCTTTGCCTTCTCTCAGAGGTCCTTTTTTACATTGGGGGGTGAGCTTCTCTTTTACACTCTAACATACTGGCAGAGCTTGAAGGGGACAACTCCGTGATGCATTTGGTATTGGCGGAGCTGTATCGCTGTCTTGATGCCTTTGCCTTGAGCAAGGTGGAGTGCCTCTGGGGATTCCATGTTCTGCTCCAGGTCTGACTAGGGCAGCGTCTTGCCATTTAGGGGTCCATGCCCTACTTTTATGTTGTCCGAGGGGAGGTGGCTCGCTGTTTTTTGGGCTGAAGCCATAAGTTGCCACAGGGGAATATATGCGAGATGAATCTTTGGCTGACTGAGGTTGAGAAGGTATGGAGGCTTCCATGGCTTGATAGGACCTTCTCGATAGTTCGATCCAGAGACCACGAGGGTATCACCCTTCTCGACCTGACTGGCAGTACATATTACTTCCCACCTCGGGTGTTGTGCCAGTTTATTTATATTCAGCAACTGCCTTGTTCGAAGTGACCTCCATTGTGCGGACTGATTTTTTCTCAGGGGCCCTCTGGGGACTTGGATAGGATAGTTGCTCTTTGGGAAACGCGCTAGTCGATGCATGTGTGCGGTTTGGAGCAAGGGGATTATCTTTTGACTTCTCCAGGGTACGAGGCTTGGCTGCTATCTGGGAGGCCATCTACCTGTTACTTGGTTCAGGCAAAGAGTAGTGGTGTAGTGGGGCCTTGGCCAAGGAAGGAGTCGACGCTTCCAACCCGGATTAAGTGGTTGATAGATGAGAAGCGGGTCCTGCACAAGCATTTAGAGAAAGAACAAGTTAGAGCTGATGTTGCAGAAGAAAGAGCTAGTGTGGCTGAGTGTGAGGTTGTTCGTTTGGAAGGAGCCTTGAGTGATGCTCTTTGTGATACTAATGCTTCCTCGAAGGGGTATAAGAGCCTTCATGGTTGCAGGATGACAGATCAGAATGTTCGGGAGGATGCTTCGCATGCAGAGATTTGTGTCTTGAAGAGCGAGTTGGGTCGTTGACCTGGGCCTACACATACTTTTTACATAGATCAAATCACCATAGGAAGGGCATAAGAGCCCCTGTTAGATATTTTTTGGTATATATATTTTCTTAATATTTTTATAGTTTTTTTTTCAATTTTGTAAAGGGGGAAGTAAGGCATCACATCGAGCATCTTTTTGAGATGTGGTGTAAGCACAGTACAGACATGAAAATGTAAAGGGAAATCTATTATCTTACACGAGTATTATCTTTCTTTTCTTTGATCATGATCTTTTGTTTCTTTGTCACACTGATCATCCTTTTGAGATGTGGTGCACACATAGTGTCAACATAAAAATGGGCAAGGGAAATTTATTTCTTTTATAAGTGTGGTCAATTCCTCTCTCCTTTTTTTGATGTCTTAACCATAGGATGAGGTGATGGGTCCTCTTTTGAGCATAGTCGAACCCAATCATGTGGTCGGGACTGAGTGGGGGTTAGGAATTTTTTAGTTCAGAACGTCCATCTCTTCGGATTGAATCGACCTTTCATCCTTACCCTAGGTCATATGTTTGATGGTGCAGTTTATGAAGATATTCCTGGTCAGGATATGATTTGAGCTAACATAAGCGGCCTAGTTAGCGACTAGATGAATAAAAAAGTAATCAAGGGAGTAACTAAAGATTTTCTTTTTCTTTGGAACATTTTTTACTCATAGCGCCCAAGACGGGTTTTCGTTGTGCCTGTTGTTGCCCTCTATTTTACTTGTAGCACCTTTTTAGGTTTTCACTTCGTCAATGGGCATGCATTTCTATCCCAGGTGCCTTTTTAAGTTTTCGACTGGTCCGCACAAGCTCACTGTTTTTTACCCTTAGTTCCCTTTCGGATTTTCACCACGTCCTTTTTACTTTGAGCTTCTATTTTTTTATATTTTTTTTCTTCTTCAAAGGCCATGTCACGGACGTTGATTCCTTCAAAGCCAGCTGGATGGAATTCTTTTGTCGTCTCTCTGCTTCGCTTGTGCTGACTTAATGGATACTGTGATTGCTCATAGTCTTTAAAGAGGGCTTTTTTCGGGGATGCATTTTGGGCATTAGATAGGTTAGGAATTTTGACGGTATTCTAGGGTTGAGAAGGTTTCCTCGATAGGGTTCCAGTTACCGTAATGCACTTCTTCCTTGGAGAATTTTTACTATACATGCCCCCATGATATTTTTATCTCTTTTTCTTTTTTATATATATTTTTTACTCTTTTTCTTTTTAGACAATCTATTTTTGGGGTTTTACTTTTCTGATTTTATTTTAGATCTTGATTGTAACTCTTTTTTTTTTGTTAGGTATATACACTTTTTCCGTCTTCTTTTCTTGGGAGGGGTTTATAAACGAAAGGCTCATGGCTCAATAGGTGTTGCAAATGGTATGAATGTTCAAGGATGCTTTTTTTGGCTACTTGTCTTTGAAATGATGGCCTCTTTTGTGGGGTCCTTAAGCTATTATGTATCTATTTTATCAATACTTACCTTGTCATAGGAGACTTAGGAATAAAATTGTCATACGTATCCAGCGTTGATGGGCTCAGGAATGTGATCTCCTCCATGGTGGCAAGGCGGAGCGTGTACCCCAGGAGCACTTCTTGGATATCGTAAGGTCCCTCCTAGTTGGGGTTGAATTTCCCTCTTGGATCGAAGTGGAGAGAAGGGAAGGTCTTCTTGAGTACAGTATCACCCACCTTTAAATCTCGGATGTGAACACACTTATTGTAAGCACGTGCAATCCTTCTCTGATAGGCCTAGGTGTGACACAAGGCTAGGAGCCCTTTCTCATCTTGCAGGTTCAGTTGCTCAAGATTGGACCTCTCTCTTTCGATTTCCAGTAGATCATATTCGACGAGAATGTGGAGTGAAGGTACTTCAACTTTGACTGGAAGGACGACCTTAGTTCCATACACAAGGGAAAATGGTGTTGCCCCTGTAGCGGTACGGATTGATGTTCAGCAAGCCTATAGTGTAAATCGTAACATTTTGCTCTAGTCACGGTACTTGACGACCATCTTCTCAAGGATGTAGACGACTATTTTATTAGTAGCATCTATGACACCTTTGGTTTCTGGCCAATATGGCGATGAGTGATGATGCTTGATTTTATATTGCTCGCATAAGGCTCGGATGCCCTTGTTTGAAAAATTGGTATCGTTATCTGTGATGATGTCCTTGGGCATGATGAATTGACAAATGATGTTGTTCTTAATGAACCTCTTGACATAAGTGGCCATAAAGTTTGCATAGGATGTTGCCTCTACCCATTAGGTTAAGTATTTATTGGCGACGAGGATAAACTGATGCCCATTCAAAGCTTTCAGATTGATCTTTTCAACGACGTCGAGGCCCCATGTGGCAAATGGCCATAGAGTGGTCATGCTGTGTAGATCTATGACAGGCGGATATATCAGACTGGAGTGTTCTTGGTATTTGTAGCACTTCTGTAAATGCTTGCAACAGTCAGTTTCCATGGTGGTCCAGAAATACTGTTATAGTAGGATATTCTTGGTGAGCATGTGCCCATTAATGTGAGCCCCTCGTGGATCTCCTTCATGATGATGGCTGCCTCGCCCTCAGTTAGATATCAGAGCAGGATGCTGTTATACGACCGCTTGTAGAGGCACTTGCGGCAGATGATGTAATTAGCTAATAAATGCTAGATGGTCCGCATATCTATCTTGGATGTCCCCTCAGGGAAAGCTTGAGCTTTAAGAAAATTTTTGATATCTGAGAACCACGGTGGCTCATCATGTAACCTTTCGGGTCCCTCAATCTGAATGTTGAAGGCTGGCTTGTTCCTCTGTTTGATCATGATTGGATTCATCTCAACAACATAGAGGATTTCTACCATTGATGTCAAAGTTACGAGTGCATCAGTAAAATGATTTCTTACTCGCAGGACATAGGAGAAGGTAACATCATCGAAGCAATCTATCATATCTTCCAGGTGCTCATGGTACGGGATCAACTTTTAATCCTTTCCATTCCAGTCTCCGTTGGTTTGGAAAATGATTAGCTTTGAGTTGCGAAACACCCTGAGATGAGTTATATTCAGGTCCAAGGCTGCTTGTAGGCCTGCTACACAGGCTACATATTCGGCCATGTTGTTAGTGCAGGGGAAGTTGAGCTTGATGGAGACTGGTACATGAGATCGTTTTGGCGAGATTAGAATAGGGTCAACTCCTTGACCTTCGACATTTGTTGCCCCATCGAAGTGCATTACCCAAGACTCCTTTACCTCCTCCGCATCATCCTTTGTCATAAACAAGATGTCTTCATCTAGGAATTCAGTTCTCAAAAGCTCATAGTCAGGTAAGGGATTCTCAGCCAAATGATCAGCTAGTGCTTGCTCCTTGATTGACTTTTGAGTGACATATGTGATGTAAAATTTTGATAAGAGAAGCTACCAGCATGCAGTTCGGCTAGTGAGAGCCGATTTCTTGAATAGGTACTTAAATGGATCCATTCGTGCCAGGAGTAGAACGACTTGAGATAGCAAGTAGTGGTGGAGCCTTTGTGTAGCCCATCGAGAGCCAGGCATGCTTTCTCTAGATGAGAATAGTGTGTCTCATAATTAGTGAATTTCTTGCTTAGGAAGTAGATTGTCTGCTCTCTTCTTCCTATCTCATCATGCGGCCCTCAGACACATCCCATTGAAACCTCCATTGTGGAGAGGTATATTAAGAGTGGTCTCCCTGGTTCGGGTGGTACCAACACAGGCAATTTGAGATGGTAGCTCTTGATCTTATCAAAAGCTGCTTGACAGTCGTCGTTCCATTCGACGGGCGAATCCTTTCCTAGTAGCTTGAAGATCAACGTGTGTTAAGACATGAAAAGTACCACTTTTCACCCCTTAACATAGCCTCTGTTAAACGCTTAGCCATATAATAAATGTGTGTTAAGTCATTTCTGTAGGTAATAAATAGTAGCTACAATAAAGTCCTTAATCCTGCTAAGGAGCCTACTTTTGCCTCTGAAGTCTCCCAGAAGAATGGAAGACAGAGAGCCTGACTGCATGAAGGCAGAGCACAATAGCAGCAATGAAAGAAATGGGCCTCGCACAGCTGTCGCAAGGTTCACATGACTCAAAAAGCCTGCCTCGCACAATCCTCGCTTGTTTCCCAAGGCTTCATACCAATTGTCCGTGCTGTTCTCACACAGTTCAGTGATAGAAGAGCTTCAGAATCATGTCTCGCGCAGCTGTCATGCAGTGGCCACAGGATACAAAACTTTAGAAAAACCTCTCGCGCAGTTCAGAGACCAATGCACATCACGTCCTCACGAGGATCCTCGCAAAGATCCATTGAGAAATAAAACTGCTCACGCGATTCCCTCACCATTCAAAAGGGAAGGGCAATCCCGCGAAGACCAGAGCAATCTAGCGAGGATTCAATGCTCTATCGCTTGACTATTTCAGCTGCAAGCTAAGACAACCCCGGGACGGCTAGAATTTCAAGTTAATCCAACCTCGCAAAGACTGTGCTACCACATGACAGTCTTGGAGACCAATGCTACCTGGCGACACTCTTCACTCTAATTCTCCCTCACCTCTCTAAAGGACATTCTGGGAACTTCCAGCAATTAGGGCATGCACTCCAACGCTCCAATTTCCGTGCACACACCCTGAGTGATCCAAGGAACAGTATTAGGCCATGTGGCATCGTTAAGATTAGGGTTTCCTAACTCTAATGCGTCGCCAAGCTGACTGCTATATAAACCTAAGCCTGGTTTAGGTTTAGGGAGGGGAATTTCTGGTAGAATAGAACTTAATTTTCTGCTTCTGGAATCAGCTATAGATCTCCAGTAAGTTTAGGTTAGGTTTAGGTAGTTTCTTTTTATTTTTTTTCTTCTTTCCATAGTCCAGCATTTGCTGGCTATGCCTTTGTATGATTATTGGGAATAGATTAATGGAGCTTTATAATAGGGTGTTTTACATGTATGGGATTTCTGTTTGTGAATTGTTCTGTACAAGGCTGGTACCTTGAGGTTCTCCATTACTAGGATGTATTGTAAGCAATGGAAGATTGATTTTATGGTTTATTCAGATCCAAATGACCTGTGTGTCTGGGCTAACATGCTTCTATACAAGCCTAGCCCCACCACAGGACCCACTAGATCTGAAATCCCCATGGGAGCAATGAGCTTTTGTAGCCTTGTGAGCATGGTGGTGGCAGCAATGTTTCTTGTTCTATCTTGAGTTTTGTGAGAAGGATAACCTCTGGGATAGTCTGTGACCATTCAAGTGGGCAGGTTATAGCCTTAGGGTGAAGCCAATCCACAGACTCACGACGGATTGTTCTTCTCTGCACTTGTGCTTGTAGACCTGTGAGAGATTGTGCAGAAATAAACTCCCCTTTATGTGTATAGACCCATCATCAGGTGGCAGATCTGGTTTGGTTATAGAGAATGTAGGCTTGCGATTGGATCACTGCAATCTCTCTAAAGCAGTGGACAGCTAGATCTAAGGCTGCACTCAAACTCTTGCTGGTTCTGTGTGTCTGGGCTAACATGCTCCGATACAGTCCTAGCCCCACACATAGCACTTTAGAGATTGAGGTTCCATATGGACTATTGTGCTTGTAGCCTGGATGAAGTAGTGCCTACAATGATAAACTCATTCTGACCCATCTCTGGACCGTGGTTCCCCAATTGGATACTCTGTGACCATTTAAGTGGACAGGTTATAGCCATAAAGGGAGTGGATCATGGCACAGAGATGAGTTGGATTCTTTCTCCTCAGTGATGATAATGTAGCCATTAGACAGGACTTCTATAGCTGCAGATCTGAATCTGAGTTATTATGAACCCATCAGATCTGAACCTAATAACATACTTCTCACCCTCTTATATTTATTTTCTCACTCCATCTTCTTTCTTATCCCTTTCTATAGTTTAGACATTAGGATAATTTAGAGTTTCGATTTTAGTGACCCTAAATCCCCTTCCATTTAGGATTGCCAGATCTGTAGACAGATCTGGAGAGCCTACTAAAGATGGCTCCCTTGGAGCCTAAGATCAACTTCCCTGTGGGACAAACTCTTACTTATCAAAACTTGCTACAACAGGCCCTGTATCTTGCAGGACTGTGTATATTTTAGGCTTGCTGCTCCATAGTTCTCACTCTATCTTTCATTCAATTTTTATCCATCCCATTCTTATCACTGTCTTCAATAAAGTTAGTAGCAAGCACTCTAAAATAAATCAACAAGTTTTTTGCGCCCCTGCTGGGGATATTGATCTTTTAGTAGACTCTAGGTTTTTGATTCTTTATTCTTTGATAGCTGTACTCGTGAATAATTGATACTGCTGAATTACATTTGGAATTTTTCTTGCAGATCCGGACCGTAGCAGAGAAGGAGAGTAGAATTGCACTGGGAGTCTAGCTACCTCTATTTGCACTTCTCTAACCCTCAAAACTCAGTCTATTTCTCATTTGAAGATTCCATAGCAGTTGATTAGGAGAGTCGCAATTGTTATTAAGTACAATGTGCCTGCAAATAGTCTTCCTTGCTGTTGGTGTGTGTGCATGTTAGGAAGGAGATCTCTCAGTCCTACATTAGAGCCTGCTAACCCTGAGATAGAAAGGGGTAGAAGACCGAGAAGGCATAGACACACCACAGTTGAGCCCCCTATTGAAATTGAGATGGCAATTATGGGTGAAGAACAACCTAGAACATTGAAGGAATTGAATGCTCCGGATGATTACAATTCTCCATTCAGCATCCAATTCCCTGATGTTCAAGGAAACTACGAAATCAAAACTTCCATCATCCAAATGCTTCCCTCTTTCCATGGGCTTAGTAAGGAAGACCCTTACAAGCACATTGACCAGTTCTTGGCCCTATGCACGGCATTCTCCATTGCTGGTTCGGGACCAGAAGCCACTAGGTTAAGGCTCTTTCCTTTCTCCCTAAAGGACAGGGTCATGACCTGGCTATCTACTCTCCTAAACAGCAGCATCACTTCCTGGAAAGACATCCAGACAAGATTTCTGTCTAAATTTTTCCCAGAGACTAAGACCAGCAAGTTCAGGAAAGGCATACTTTCTTTTGCCCAGTCCCCAACTGAAAATTTTAACCAATACTGGGATAGATTTAAAGAAATGCTCAAACAATGTCCCCACCACAAGATCCCTGACTGGCAGCTTGTCTAGAGCTTCTACAATGGGATTGATGAGAAGAGCAGAGACATGGTAGATGCCCCTTGTGGTGGAACATATATGCATAAAACAGCTGATGAGTCATGGGACTTGTTCGAGGTCATAAGTGAGAATGCTTTCTAGAAGATGTCCTCTTCTATAACTATTCAAGAACCTCCTCCTAAGTTTGGACTTGCTGAGACTTCTAAAGAAAAAATATATGAAGTTAAGGGAAACGATGATCTGAGGATGCAGATGGCCAATCTGACTGAAAGATTTGATAAACTTCTGACTATGGTGCAACCCAGAATGGCTGTACAAGTGATGGAGGCATGACTGATATGCCAATCCCCACAACACATAGTAGAAGAGCGTCCATCTGCGGGGCAATACCATGAGTTTGTAATGGAACAGGCTGCTGCTGCCCAATCTTTTGGACAGCAATAATCTGGTGGCTACAATAAACAACCATATGGATACCAGCACCACAGTCAAAATGTTGGTTACGAATGGAGAGACCACTCAAATTTGAGGTGGAGGCAAGACAATTATATGCAGCCATAGCAGATGTTGGCCTTACCTCAAAGGCCACAGCAGTAGTTTAACCATGGTTATGCCCAAAGGTCGAATTTCCAACAACAGCAGCCCCAACAATAAAATCAATTGGTAGTTCTCCCACCTCAGCCTCGAAGTGCTTCTTTCGAGGACCAAGTTTTAGCCCAGTTACAATGCCTTGAACCTTTGAATCAGACTGTGACTTCTCACAGTCAAAGCATTAATAAAATAGAAGAGCAGCTTGGCCAAATAGCTAATGCTTTGGCTAAAAGAGAGGAGGGCAGGTTGCCTAGCCAACCAATTGCCAACCCTAAGGACCAGTATTCCATCGGAGAAGGCTCATCCAATTTTGAGGGGGCCAATGCCATAACTGCCCTAAGGTCTGGTTGGATGGTAGACAACCAGGTGGGAAAGGAACAGGGAGAGGTCTATCCTAAGGAAATGTCATGTGAAAGTGATAAGGATTTTGTTAGGGCATAGAGTAAAGAACCGCCTGCTACCCTTCAACAAGGGAAAAATATAGAGGTTGTAATTGAGCCTCAGCAAGAGATAAAAATAGAAAAAAAACAAAAACAAAAGTACAGCCATGGGCTTGCAGTTGAGGAACCAGCAGTACCTCAGCTGCCATTTCCTCAAGCTTTGAGTGGCCCTGCCCCTTTTGATAAGGGTCAGGCACAGATCGAGGAAATGATGGAGACCTTTAAGTAGGTCAAAATAAATTTACCCCTGTTTGATGCAATCTGACAGGTCCCAGCCTATGCAAAGTTTCTGAAGGACCTCTGTACTCAGAAAAGGAAGGCCAGAGGTCATTTGTCCAAATAGGCCTTTGCAACTGATACAGTAAATTCTGTATTAACCAAGACAATGCCTGAGAAGTTGCAAGACCCAGGGATACCCACTATTCCCTGTATTATTGGAGTCCACACGATTGGAAGGGCCCTTTTAGACCTTGGAGCCAGTGTTAACCTGCTGCCATACAGTGTGTACCAGCAGCTAGGTTTGGGGGAGCTTAAACCCACCCCCATTATTCTATTGATGGCTGATAGGTCTGAGAGGATGCCCATGGGAGTGGTTGAGGATGTCCTAGTGGGGGTAGACAAGTTCTTCTACCCTACAGATTTCCTTGTTTTGGACATGGGCTGTAACAAGAGTACATCTTCGATACTTGTTATCCTAGGCAGACCATTTTTGGCAACTGCCAATGCATGCATTCAATGCAGGTCTGGAATCATGGAGGTCACTTTGAAACATATGAAAGTTGAGCTTAATGTGTACAACAGTGCAAGTACCCTCAGCTGAACAATAAGAAATGCTTTGCAGTAGTTGTACTAGAAGAAATTGTTCAAGAAGAATTGCCCTCTCTGCTAGAGTGGGGCAACATTGTCACTGATTTAACAAAAGTTTGGAACATGGGGGAGGAAGGAAGCCTAGCTTTAATGCCAGAAGACATACCCCTAGTGAGGTCTTCTGTGGGCTTAGTGCAGCATTCCAATTGGAAACCAATATTGTTGCCCCTTCCTCCAACGAACAATACACCAATCCTGCCATCCTTACAACATGCCCCTGATCTGGAGCTCAAGAAGCTGCCAGAGACATTAAAATATGTTTTCCTCGAGAAAGAAGAAAAACTTCCTGTAATTATCTCCTCTTCTCTAACCAGTGATCAAGAGGAGGAATTGCTAACAGTTTTGAGAAAGCACAAGAAAGCAATTGGCTGGACCATTGCTGATCTAGGAGAAATTGATGCATCAATCTATATGCATAGGATCCATCTAGAGGAGGGCTCAACACCCTCTAGGGAAATGCAGAGGAAACTTAATCCTCACATGCAAGAGGTGGTCCGGAAAGAAATTATTAAGTTGCTGGATGTTGGGGTAATTTACCCCATCTCTGATTCTGAATGGGTGGCACCAATGCAAGTGGTACCCAAGAAATCTGGCATAACAGTGATCACAAGCGAGTCTGGAGAGTTGAGACCAGCCAGAGAAACCACTGGCTGGAGAGTTTGCATCGATTATCGAAAACTCAACTCTAAAACCAGAAAAAACCACTTCCCTCTCCCTTTTATTGATCAAATTTTGGGCAAGTTGGCTGGGAAGGCTTTTTACTATTTTCTTGATGGGTACTTAGGGTACAATCAGATCCCTATGCACCCCCTTGATCAAGAGAAAACTACATTTACTTGTCCTTTTGGCACCTTTGCTTAGAAAAGGATGCCCTTTGGACTGTGTAATGCCCCAACCACCTTTCAAATGTGTATGTATGCCATTTTTTCTAATATGATTGATAAATTCTTGGAAATTTTCATGGATGACTTTTTGTTCTATGGGGATAGCTTTGACCAATGTCTACAACACCTCCATCAAGTCCTAAAGAGATGTGAAGAGACCAATTTGATCCTAAGTTGGAAGAAGAGCCACTTCATGGTAACACAGGGAAATGTGTTGGGCCATGTAGTCTCTAAAGATGGAATTGAGGTAGACAAGGCCGAAGTTGACCTCATTAAAAATCTGCCCCCTCCAAGAACAGTCAAGCAAATCAGATCCTTCCTTGGGAATGCTAGATTCTACAGCAGGTTTATCAAGGACTTCAGCAAAATTGCTAAACCGTTGTGCCACCTGCTCTGCCAGGATGTGCCCTTTGACTTCTCTGCTGAATGTCTGAATGCTTTTGAAACTTTGAAAATTTTCCTCACCTCTGCCCCTGTACTCCAGACACCTGACTATACCCTGCCCTTTGAGTTGATGTGTGATGCATCTGACTTGGAAATTGGTGTTGTCTTGGGCGAGAGAAAGGATAAGCTGCCTGTGGTCATTGCATATCTTAGTAAATCACTTGCTGAAGCTCAACTGAACTACACAACCACTGAGAAAGAGCTTGTGGCAGTGGTTTGCTGTGGACAAGTTTAGACCTTACCTACTAGGGTCTAAAACTTTCATCTTCACCGACCACTCAGCATTAAAGTACCTACTATCCAAGAAGGATACAAAGCCCAAATTGATTAGATGGATACTCCTATTGCAGGAGTTTGACATCGAAATCAAATACAAGAAAGGTGTAGAAAATGTGATGGCTGACCACTTGTCTAGAATTATGTTAGAGAAAGGTGCTGATGACCTCACTACAAATGATATATTCCCTGATGAGCAATTGTTTGCCATCTAATCTTTAGTTCCATGGTATGCACATATTGTCAATTATCTTGTTATAGGCAAGATCCCTTCCCATTGGAAAAAAATGGATAAAGACCTGTTTTTCTCACAGGTCAAATTCTTTTTTTGGGAGGAACCTTGCTTGTACAAGTATTGTGCAGACCAAATCATTCGGAAATGTGTTCCCGAAAGTGATATCCCCAGTATTCTAACCATGTGCCACGAAAATGCCTGTGGGGGTCATTTTAGTGGGAGAAAAATAGCTGACAAAGTGTTACAGTGTGGTTTCTATTGGCCTTCTCTTTTCAGAGATTCCCATACACACTGCAAGGCCTGTGAAAGATGTCAGAAATTAGGAGGGTTGTCCAAACGAAATTCAAGGACTTTACAACCCATCCTTGTTGCTGAACTGTTTGATGTGTGGGGTATTGATTTTATGGGCCCCTTTCCTCCTTCAAATGGTTTTCATTTCATCTTAGTGGCAGTGGACTATGTTTCCAAATGGGTAGAAGCCATTACCACTAGAACTAATGATAATCAGGTTGTCCTCAAGTTCATAAAGCAGAATATCATCTCCAGATTTGGCACCCCTAGAGCCATTATCAGTGATGGGGGGTGCCATTTCTGTAACAGAAATTTCGAGAGCTTGTTCAAGAAATATTCTGTCACCCATAGGGATTACTACTCCCTACCACCCACAAACCAGTGGGCAAGTTGAAATTTCAAATAGGGAGATCAAGCATATCGTTGAGAAGACTGAGGACTGATAGGAAGGATTGGGCTGACAAGCTTAATGATGCACTATGGGCTTATAGGACTGCCTATAAGACTCCCATTGGTATGTCCCCATTCAGAATGGTTTATGGCAAGGCCTGCCATCTCCCAGTGGAGTTAGAACACAAGGCCTATTGGGCCATCAAACATTTAAATTTAGATCTAACTTCTGCTGGTCATCACAGATTGCTGCAGTTGTCGGAATTGGAAGAACAAAGGATGAATGCTTATGCCAATGCCAGGATCGACAAGGAAAGGCCCAAAGGTTTCTTTGACAAAGGGCTATTGAGAAAGAGTTTCAATGCTGGTGATAAGGTTCGGTTGTTTAACTCCAAACTTAAATTTTTTTCCGGCAAATTAAAATCCAGATGGGAAGGTCCGTACACTGTCATGCATGTTTCCCCATCTGGTGTTGTGGATATCAAGGATCCTAAGTCTGGGAGACTCTTGAAGGTGAATGGTCAGAGGCTTAAGCCTTGTTTTGAAAAACCTGGCGACATTTTGGACACCATTTACTGTCAAGGGGATCCTTCTTCAAACTGATTCCACAAGTGTGCCATTACTGTATCATATGTACTTAGTTTTTGGTTGATTTATCTTGCTTTCTTTAGTTTCTATTCTCTAGGATTTGCTAGTGGTCTTATCTAAATCTTCCCCTATCTATTTTGAACTTTTGATGCTTGGCTTGATTGTTACTGCTTTTGAATTGATAGTTTCTGCTGAATGCTTAAAGTGGGAGGTTGATTTTGTTGACCTTGAATGTATGATTGGGTTTACATATGTCTAAAGACAGTCAAAGGAGAGGGACATGCCCAGGATTCAACCACAGCAAACATGAAAAAGGGGCAGAATAGAGAACACCTGCTCTCTATTTTATACCTTACTGTCGTTGGATCCAAAATGGAATCCTGGGAGACTATCACGAGATTCAAAAAGTTCTCGCGAGGTTAAAGAAGGAGCCTAGAAACCTATCGCGAGGTTCAAAAGGAAACCTAGGAGCATGTCGCGCAGTTCGCGTAGAAAAATACATTACCTGTCGCGAGATTCATGCGTACCTGTCAAACTCTCGTGCGGTCCACATCGAGCCATTCAGTAGTTATCATGAGATTATCAAGATGTCGCAAGGTTCTTCAGATAACCTGGGAGACTCTGCGCAATTCAATAGAAATACTCCATTTACTGTCGCGAGATTCAAAATGAACTTCAGAGCTTTTCGCGCAATCCAAATAGAGCCTTGGGAACCGCTCGCACAATTAACATGAGTTAATCTCACTCTGTTGCGCGCTCCAAGGAAAACTTTAGAGATTGCCGCACAGTCCAGATTTAATCCAAACCATCGCTAGGTTCATTCCCAACCACGCAACCAGAGTATCCAAAGCGCGCCGAGCTTCGTGATATGTATTTGAACCCTGCACTTTATCCCTTTCTAATTATTTACTTCCTTCTTCCCTCTGCGAAACCCTAGCTTCTGTCGCTCTCCCTTCTCTCCTACAGCATCAATCCTACACCCCATCATTCACTCCACAACTCTATACAATTGTTCCTAGCATCACCCTCATCTCATGCCCTCTGCTCTGAAATCTTTATGTGCCCTGTGCGTCAAATTTAGCCAAACCCTAGATCTCAGTCTCCATTGCTCATACTAGAAGACCGAGTTAGAAATGGCTCCCAAAATTGCACAAAAGAGAAAGGGGAAGGACAAGGACCCTGTAGAGACCACCCCTAAAAAAGCCAAGACTTCAAAGTCACCCAAAAAAGGCAAGGCAGTGGTTGAGGATGCGGAGGTACCAACCACTAAATTCTCCACCCCTTCTGAGCTCATGGAGTCAATCCCATTAAAGCCTGAAACAACCTTTGATGTACCATTATTTGAGAAAGAACCTCTCTCTGCCCCTGCAATTCAATTCATGAGTAAAGCAGGCATGATGCCATTGATGAAAGCAATTCCAGCACTAGCCTACCTAGGCTAGTGCAGCTGTTTTACCAGCACATCAAGGTCGAGAAGGACACCGATGGACAAGGGTGCTTGATGGTGCAGATTGATGATTTTGCTATGTTAATGGGCCCTAAGATGATTGCTAAAGTTTTGGGCATCCCAGCAGCATTCATTCCTAGCTGTGGATATGGCCCCCCTCTGACTGCATCAATTGACACAATTACAAGGGCCCTCACTAGAGGAATAAAAGCCATAGGGGACTCAATCAGAAGGAGGGAACTAGAACCCGAGCTACTGTTCATTGATCAAGTCCTGCAAAAGAACATCTATTGCTCAAGACATCAGCAGGACAGGAGAACCCCCATTGCGGATGCTGTCTACTCCAACCACATGGGCCTTGGCTTCCATGCTGCATGGCAGAGTTTTGACACTATGAAGGACGTGATGGAGAAGTTAGGATCCAACAAGAAGCCTCACACCATACCCTTTGCTAGAATCATCACCTTGCTGCTGATCAGAGGGGGCTACAAGATAGGGAGGACATAGCAAACCACCACCCTTACCCCCACTACATTTGCCAAGAGGCAATGAGGCATCAGCAGGAGCTTGATAGGGGGTCAGAAGAAGAAGAAAGCTGAGGCACAGGCCCAGCCCAAGCAAGTGGAAGCAACTGCATCAGGGTGTACCCCAGTTACAAAGGAGGTGCCTCCAAAGATTATCACTTCCATCCCTGCTGCAGCACCCACTCCCCCTCCACCTTTTATTCCTGCATCCACTACACCCACCCCCTTCTGTTTCCATTCTCCATGCTCACTCCCCCTTCACCTGTGCTTGGTCCATGGGAGGACTCACTATCCCCTACCTTACCCCAGTACACAACCCCAGTTTCCCCCTCATTTCCACCTAAGCCTGTCAGCCCCCCACTCATCTCATACAAAAAACGAAAAACCACTGAGACCATTCCAACCATCTCCCATACACCACCCTCAATCCCTTCTATCCCCATTGACCCACCCCACCTTGAAGAAACCACCACCCCAGCCATTTCCACCACATCACCTCTCCCAGACATTGACTTAACCCTTAACACATCCATAGGCTTCCAAGCCTTCATCTCCACCTTTCTCAAAACCATGCCTACCTACTACACCCCTCTGCCAGACTCCCCACCTACCTCACAACACCAATCCCCAGAACCCCAGTCTTCCCCTCCCTCCACTTTCCATCATGCTCCCTCCTCCCCTTTCCAACCAGTACCCTCTTCTTCCCAAACCCAACCTCCTAGCTTTGACACACTCACCCTCATCCTATCCCTCATCCAAGACATCCAAGCCCAATTATCCACCAATACCCAAAAATAGGACCAGATGCAGGCTGAACTAACCTCCATCCAATCCACCCTCCACACCTTAACCACTCCACCCATCCCTACCCCATCCACTTCAACCCCCCTGGTCCTGTTCACTGACAAAACCACCCAAACAGACTCCCTCCTGAATCATTACCCCCCCACCATCACCATTACCTCGTCCCCACCCATTTCCTTTATTCCCTCTCACAATTCCCATTTCCCATCCCCCATCACTTCCAACTCCTATTGAATCTACACCTTTCACCTTCCCCCTATACCCTCCATCCCCCTCTTATCCTACCCCCTCCCACCATCTCTGCCAAATCCACACAACAGACCCGTAACGACCCCATTCCCCCACCACTTGACTTCCTTACTTTCATTCCCCCTTCCCCCCCAGGACCAACCACACTTCACTCCTTCCACCTCCTATCTTCCAATTGCCTCAAAACATCATTTCTACAGTCCCCCCTACCTCACCATCCTCCACCATATGAGAGATAATGCTTACCTGAGGAAGGATGTCCTGAGGGGCATGGCCAAGCTACGCTAATCTATAGAGACCCTGCTGCTGGAGCAGATAGATGAGATGACGGAGGCCCACAGAAAACAAATACTGGGCATCTCCTTGGGGTGGCGAAATATCCTGAAGGAATATCAAAAGACTAAGGCTACAGCTACGTACTATCAGATCAATTGGTGTATGAGAAATCTAATGCCACTGCAGCAACTGCTCGGGCGAGAATGCTTGAAAAATGCTTTAGCAATGCCCAGGAAATCTAAAAAATCCAAAAGGAGATTCATGAGACCGATGCCCTCAAATTTCAAATCAAGATAGCCTCATTGGAATCTACATTGGCTGCTGCCCGTAATGAACCTTACCATCCAACTCCCATCAATGTTCAAGTGCCTGCTCCTTCTACTACTCTAGCTCCACCTGCCCAATCTGAGGAGGCACCACCTAAGCCCCAAAAAGATAAAGGAAAAGCTCCTGCTTCACCTCCAACGGCGTAGCCAACAACTACTGAGCAGCCTCCACCTCCCAAGGCCTCTGCTGCACCCCCACAAGAACAAACTTATCCTCAGTGGAGGAAAGTCACAGCCAAGAGGTCTGCTCCTAAAGCTATTCCTTTAAAGATTGGCAAAGAGGTTGCTGCCCAGTCTGAAGAGGCACAGTCCCCTGCCAAACCTGAGTCCACTGGAAAAGGAAAGGCACCATGGTCCCCACTAAGGAACCTAAAGCTAAAGGATAAGAGAAATCCCCAGTGGTCTCCCCTGCAGAAGCTAAAGGCAAAGGTCAAGGAAAATCCCCTGCCACCTCCCCTGCAGAAGCTAAAGGTAAAGGTCAAGGAAAATCTCCTGCCACCCCCCCTGCTAAGCGTAAAGGCAAAGCCCCTCAAGAACCCCAGGGACCAAAGGCTCCCAAAGCACCAAAAATGAGAGTGAGGGCTCCTAAAGCTTCATCTGCAGCGAAAACACCAGTGAAAAAGAAAAAGGAGAGGAAGGAAAAGAAGAAACAAGACAGAGCTGCCCTTAAGGCACAGGCTAAAAAGATGGGTTGGGATTTCCTTACAGATTCTGATTCTGATTAGATCCTAGCTTCTAGATTGTATCTTAGGTTTTTCTTTTTGTAATTCCACTTGTAACTACTTTTCTTACACTTTCATAGAAATTCTAGTTTTTCTATTGCTATGTTCTATGTATTTCTTTCTAACTGTTTAGTACTTTTGATTTTGTTCTTTGTGCCTTTCATGGGAGATGAGATTTTGGGAAGATATTTTTCTTTGCACTTGTACTCCATGTGGCGGACAGATGTCGTTGGTGGCTGAATAAAATTTGTGCATTACCTGCCTTAGGGATTTCAATGGCTCCTTCCAGTCGTTGTGCCACATTAAGTGTATCTCGTGAAGATCCCCAGCTCAACTGTGCGAGTAATATCCTTTACTCTTATCTGATTGCTCTTCGCGAGCATCCCCGCGTGATACACTTACTTCATTTAATACCATGCCTATCCTTAGACATTCATTTAATGCTCCTCCTTTCCAAAGAGCTAGTGTTTGTTTCCGCTTTCCCCAAACAGCATGCATTTATTGCCAGGTTTGAAAAGGGGTGCAATTTCAACTACGCCACTTCATGTTCCCTCGTCCTTTTCTTTTTAAGCGGCCATTCGTCCCTTTTCATCTCATCCCTCCTCTTCTAACCCTAGAAGTCCATTCCTCCTCCAACTTATGGCGGATGACGACCCCTTCGGTTTCCCAATCAAATTTTTCCCCATTTGGGACAATCCCCCACGACCCACCGAGCCGAACCCCTTGAACTTTCTATGGGATGAATTTGATGAGGTCCAGCGGATCCTGGCCAAGGAGGAAAAGAAAAAGAAAAAAAGAGAGAAGCGAGAGAAAAGGAAGAAGAAAAAAAGGGCACCACCTGCATCTCCCCCCCCATCTTCCTCAAACCCTCCCCCGGCTACACCTTGACCCCCCCCCCCCATTTTGTCTTTTCCTTTTCCATCTTTTTGTCTAATTTTCTTTTTCTGTTAATGAAAGTTTTCTTTTAGTTCCATACTATTTAGTTTTGCATTTTTTTGTTTCACTCTCTTCTTCTGTGTTTATGTCAGTATATTTCCCTGGACTCTACCTTTTATTCTCTCCTCTAGTGAGGACACTGCTCCTCATAGGTTTGGGGGTGTGGCAGGTAGGTCTGCCAATAACATAGTTAACTTAAAGTGCAGCAGATTCATGTGAGTAACATAGAAATGGAGCTGTGTTTACTTAAGAATTATGAAATTAAGGAAGTTTAAACTTTTTGCAGATCTTTAGACATTATAAATTTCTAAAATTTCACATTTCCATGATGAGAACACCAAGAAAACTCACTGGCATCAACACTTAGTGAATCATTGAAGAGAGAAAAAGGTAAGGACATACTTAAAAGTTCAAAGGAAGACCATAACCAGTGAGAATTGGGCCTACAATTTTTTTTTAGGAGTGATTAAGGCAAATTTCTTCTAGCTTTAAGGACTGGCTGAGTCAATGTGTTCACTAGAAGTTAGGTAACTCCAAGTTGAAACAACTGACAGCACTCATGACACTTGGGAAAGGATCAAGGCCTTCTCTTGGACAGTTTGAGCCTAAACAGACCAAACCCTAAGGCAACTGCCCTTGCTCATACACTCTTTGAGCTTCAAAGTCTAATTTTCTTCAAAACACACCTGAGTACTTGTATCTGAACCTATGGACCTGATTTAACCTTACCCTCACTCTGACAATTCAGAAGGTCAAGGAGAAAGAATTAAAGAGGGATTAGCTAGGGTCAACATTGGATGAGTGGAGAAGAATTATCTGAAGTTCTAGCAGTCTAACAACTGAGGAAAAAGGTGGCAATTCATCAAGGCAAAAACAAAAATAAAAAGAAGAAAATTGCATCAGAAAGAAAAGAAAACAATAATGAAAAGGAGCAAGAGAGGAGTTAAGAGGAAACATTCATTGGAAGAAAAATCAAACAAGAGGAGAAACTGATCACTTCAAATCTGAAGATTTCAAAGAAGATGAAAGGAGCTGAATTAAAGAAGGTGAAGTCATGAATCACCTCCTTCACCTACTGATTTCTCAAATTTTGAACCCCTTTTTCAACCTTCCAATTCTTTTTATAACCCAAGACCATTAGCCACATTACAGCCCAGTTAAAGCCCTTGTGATCCAAAGTTGAATGAGCTGTCATGTGGAGATAATGAGTTGACCAATCTATGGTAAAAATCTGCCAATGATGTCATAACATGAATGACTATGTCTATGTTCATGCTTACAGACCCATTTGGGGGATGTAACTGCTCTTGAGCATGAGAGACAATGAAACCCTCAAAAGTTATATGTGAGAGTATGCTCTGGAGTGTTTTGGGTCTGATATTGAATGCATTGGGCATAACCTACAACCTAATTTTTAATTTATTGATGAGCTCAGTGCTGACACACATGTGCAGTTTCCCTTGTTGAGAACTGATTGGAAATGTTGCGTTATCATGTGAAGTTTATGTTGGTTAAACATCTGTGCAGTCAATGTATTTAAATTTCCTTTATTCTTACTGATTCAAGGGTGAACTGATACTTTGTTTCTTGACTGCTAACTTGATAATCTTGCACTACTGTTGACTATTTTATTGAGAAGTTTGTGGGCATCTTCACTGAAAACCCTCAGGAGATTTCACTCCTCCACTAGGGATCACCTAGGGGTTTAAAAGGCTTGGTACATATGCTAAATGTATCCATGATCCCTACGAAAGTGGCATTTAATTTCTGTAGATTTTCAGTATAACTTTGCTAAGGTACTAGCAAAGATTAGGTTTGGGGGTGTGTTAAGACGTGAAAAGTATCACTTTTCACCCCTTAACTTAGCCTCTGTTAGACCCTTAGCCATCTAATAAATGTGTGTTAATTCATTTCCGTAGGTAATAAACAGCAGCTACAATAAAGTCCTTAATCCTACTAAGGAGCCTCCTTTTGCCCAAGAAGTCTCCCAGAAGAATGGAAGACAGAGAGCCTGACTGCATGAAGGCAGAGCACAACAACAGCAAAGAAAGAAATGGGCCTCGCATAGCTCTCGCAAGGTTCACATGACTCAGAAAGCCTGCCTCGTGCAATCCTCGCAAGTTTCCCAAGGCTTCATACCAATTGTTCGCGCTGTTCTCGCGCAGTTCAGTGACAAAAGAGCTTAAGAATCATGTCTCACGCAGCTGTCGCACAGTGGCCGCAGGATACAAAACTTCATAAAAACCTCTCGCGCAGTTCAGAGACCAATGCACATCACGTCCTCACGAGGATCGTCACGAAGATCCATTGAAAACTAAAACTGCTCACGCGATTCCCATGCCATTCAGAAGGGAAGTGCAATCCCACGAAGACCAGAGCAATCCAGCGAGTATTCAATGCTCTATCGCGCGACTGTTTCAGCTGTAAGTTAAGACAACCCCACGACAGCTAGAATTTCAAGTTAATCCAACCTCGCAAAGATTGTGCTACCATGTGATAGTCTTGGAGACCAATGCTTCCTGGAGAGACTCTGAACTCTAGCTCTCCCTCACCTCTGCAGAGGACATTTTGGGAACTTCCAGCAATTAGGGCATGCACTCCAACGCTCCAATTTCTGTGCACACACCCCGAGTCATCCAAGGAATAGTATTAGACCATGTGGCATCGTTAAGATTAGGGTTTCCTAACTCTAATGCGCCGCCAAGCTGACTGCTATATAAACCTAAGCCTGGTTTAGGTTTAGGGAGGAGAATTCCTGGTAGAATAGAACTTAGTTTTCTTCTTCTAGAATTGGCATTAGATCTCCAGTAAGTTTAGGTTAGGTTTAGGTAGTTTCTTTTAATTTTTTTTCTTCTTCCCATAGTCCAGCATTTGCTGGCTATGCCTTTATATGATTATTGGGAATAGATTAATGGAGCTTTATAATAGAGTGTTTTACATGTATGGGATTTTTGTTTATGAGTTTTTCTGTACAAGGCTGCTACCTTGAGGTTCTCCATTGCTAGGATGTATTGCAAGCAATGGAGGACTAATTTTATGGTTTATTCAGATCCAAGTGACCTGTGTGTCTGGGCTAACATGCTCCTATACAAGCCTAGACCCACCACAGGACCCACTAGATCTGAAATCCCCATGGGAGCAAGGAGCATTTGTAGCCTTGTGAACATGGTGGTGGCAGCAATGTTTCTTGTTCTATCTTGAGTTTTGTGAGGAGGATAGCCTCTGGGATAGTCTGTGACCATTCAAGTGCACAGGTAATAGCCTTAGGGTGAAGCCAATCCACAGACTCATGACGGATTGTTCTTCTCTGTACTTATGCTTGTAGCCCTGTGAGAGATTGTGCAGAAACAAACACCCCTATATGTGTATAGACCCACCATCAGGTGGCAGATCTGGTTTGGTTATAGAGATTGTAGGCTTGTGACTGGATCACTGCAATCTCTCTAAAACAGTGGACAGCTGGATCTAAGGCTGCACTCAAACTCTTGCTGGTTCACTGTGCCTGGGCTAACATGCTCCCATCCAGGGCTAGCCCCACACATAGCACTTTAGAGGTTGAGGTTCCCTATGGATTCTTGTGCTTATAGCCTGGATGAAGTAATGCCTACAATGATAAACTCGTTCTGACCCATCTCTGGACCGTGGTTCCCCAATTGGATAGTCTGTGACCATTTAAGTGGACAGGTTATAGCCATAAAGGGAGTGGATCATGGAACCGAGATGAGTTGGATTCTTTCTCCTCAGTGGTGATAATGTAGCCATTGGACAGGACTTCTATAGCAGCAGATCTGAATCTGAGTTATGAACCCATCAGATCTGAACCTAATAACATACTTCTCACCCTCTTATATTTATTTTCTCACTCCATCTTTCTTATCCCTTTCTATAGTTTACACATTAGGATACCTTAGAATTTAGATTTTAGTGACCCTAAATCCCCTTCCATTTAGGATTGCCAGATCTGTAGACAGATCTGGAGAGCCTACTAAAGATGGCTCCCTTGGAGCCTAAGATCAACTTCCCTGTGGGACAAACTCTTACTTATCAAAACTTGCTACAACAGGCCCTGTATCTTGCAGGACTGTGTATATTTTAGGCTTGCTGCTCCATAGTTCTCACTCTATCTTTCATTCAATTTTTATCCATCCCATTCTTACCACTATCTTCAATAAAGTTAGTAGCAAGCACTCTCAAATAAATCAACAGCGTGCAGATAGGAGCTAGTTGTGCAATAAACAGACTGATATACTGTATCCTGCCTAAAAGTCTTCTAACCTCTTTCTCTATAAATGGTGGTGGCATTTCAACGATAGCTTTTACCTTCACCGGAATGACCTTGATGCCTCTTCTGCTGACGATGAAGCCCAGTAGCTTTCTAGGTCATGACACCAAATGCACATTTCTGAGGGATTCAGACGTAGCCTATACTTCCTCAGTCTTTTGAGTAGCTTCTCCAGGTTTATCAGATGGTCATCTCTCTCTGGTGACTTGGCAATCATGTCATTAATGTATACCTCAATTTCTCGATGGATCTTGCCGTGGAACAGTGTTGTCATGGCCCTCTGGTATTTCGCTCTAATATTTTTCAACTTGAATGGCATGACTCGATAATAGAAAGTTCCCCATGGAGTGATGAATGTCGTCTTTTCTCGGTCTGCTTCTGCCATCTTGATCTGATTGAATCCAAAAATCCATCCATGAACGAGAGCATCCCATGCCTTGCGGTGTTATCGACCAAGATGTCAATGTGTGGCAACGAGAAGTCATCCTTTGGGCTCACTTGGTTCAGATTTTTGAAGTTGATGTTATTGGTTAAAAATTGATAGTGATGTTATTGTATTATTGGAAATGTGGTAAAAATATGGCAGCAAAAACAAATCAAGAAGGGAGAGTAAAATGGAGTGTAACAGCTCAAAAATAGCAATTTATACACACAGTCCTACAAGATCCAGTGCTGTTGTAGCAAGTTTTGATAAGTAAGAGTTTGTCCCATAGGAAAATTTGATCTAAAAATACAAGGTTGAATAGTAGACCTCCAAATCTGGCTACAGATCTGACAACACTAACCTATACTAGAAAGCAAAGGTACAAAAAAAGGAGTTTTGGGGTGTCACAAAACTAAAATAAAAAAAATAAAAAAATTACAAATCTAGACTACAAGAAAGGGGTTTAGAAAGGGATGGAAATGGATTTTGAAAGTTAAATAGAAAATGGGTGAGAACTAATAAAATAGGGATTGGTCTTTTTGCTGAAAAAGGGGCTGGTCAAGCAAAGAAAGGATTGGATCTACTACTATCCTTCATTTGACTACAAGCTCAAATGCAAGGAAGAAGAATCCAATCCAACCCTGAGATATGGACTAGTCTTAGGGCTATAACTTATCCACTTTAGTGGTCATAGATCATCCCAGAGATATACTCCAGTCATGGGGTTAGAATTAGAACATAAAAATCACTGCAGCCACTATGTTTGCAAGGCTACAAGCTCATGCATTCATAGGTGCAGAAAACCTATAAACTATAAGCAAGCACAAGAGATTATAAATTCAATGGATCAAGAAAAATAGCTTTCATTGCATAAAAAGTATTTACAACGGTCAACCCTCAAGACTGTAGTCCTGCAGCCACTATGTTTTCAAGGCTACAAGCTCATGCATTCATAGGTGCAGAAAACCTATAAACTATAAGCAAGCATAAGAGATTATAGATTCAATGGATCAAGAAAATTAGCTTTCATTGCATAAAAAGTACTTACAATGGTGAGCCCTCAAGACTGCTGTCCTGCAGAACTCCAAGACCCTTTACAAGCATACACACAGTCATTTTTACAGCATAAAATTAGTCTCAATTACTACAAAAGGACTTAGCCAGCAAATAATGAGCTAAGGAAGAAAAAGGAAAAAAATGACCTAATCCTAGAAATGACCTAAGCACAGAATATCCTCCTGGCTCAGAGCAAATTAGGTTATTGTTAAGACCTGAAAAGTACCACTTTTCACCCCTTAACTTAACCTTTGATTAGACCCTTAGCCATCTAATAAGTTCTTGTTAAGTGTTTTATGCAGGTAATAATCAGCAGTGAAATAAGGCCAAGAATCCTGTTAAGGAGTCTGCTTTGGCACCAGATATCCCTCAGAAGAATGAACTCTGAATCCAGACCTGAAATGAGGCTCGCGCAGCTGACCCAAGCTTTAGAGGATTCAGGAGAAATATGCCTCGCATAGTTCAATTGAGCTTCCCAAGGCTTTACAGCAACCTCTCGTGCAGATGAATGACTGAAGAGCTTCAGAAACTCAAACTCGCGCAGCTCTCACGAAGCTCAAGAGTAGAACACATCGCACAGTGTTGCGCAGTTCAAAGCAGACCTCTCTCAATCTCGCATAGTTCACTCAGAATGGCTTAGGAGAGAGAGCTTCAGAAGATTTCTCGCGCAGTCAGCGCGGGATGCAATTACCAGAAGAAGAACGCCTCGCGCAGTTCTCTCGCCATTCAAGAAAGAAAACATCCTGGCAAAGGCAAAGCCAATCTCGCAAAGATCAAGTGATACATAGAACCTCGCGTAGTTCAGAACTCTGAAGAGCCTCGCAAAGTCCAAGTAAAGAGAAGTGCTTGTGAAGTTCTCGCACTACTGCCCAGCGAAGACCGATCGACCGTGCGACTGCTTGAATTTCAACCCTGCGACACTTGAGACTGTGTTTTCTATTCAACCTCGTGAAGCCTAATCCAGCGAGAGCTCAACTCTCTACCACGCGACTGCCTGAAGATCAAACCAAGGCAACCTCATGACGGCTGAAGCTTCAGTGTCAAATCATCCTAGCGAAGAGCAAAGAGCTACCACGCGACAAGTCTGGGAAACTACAGCTACCTAGCGAGGTTCTGACCCTAAACTTCCATCTCTTCAACAGAGGACCTTTTAGGTATTTCAAGCGATTAGGGCACGCACTCCCATGCTCAAATCTCTATGCACGTGCCTCGAGGCATCGAAGGATCATTATCAGGCCATGTGGCATCGTTAAAATTAGGGTTTCCTAACCCTAATGCGCCGCCACCCCACTGCTATATAAACCCATACCTGAGCTTAGGTTTTGGCATCTAGGAACCCATATCAGATCGTTTTTCTTTTCTCTTTCTTTTTAGCAGTAAGTAGTTTTCTTTTTCTTTCCTTCTCTCCATAGTCCAGCACTTGCTGGCTATGCCTTTGTATGTGTTTTTGAATTAGATCAATGGAAGTTCTATAATAGGATCTGTACTTTGTGGGAATGTTGTTTGTGTGTGACATGCTCTGTGCAAGGCTGCTGCCTTCTGATCCGCCATCACTTTAGCTGTGTTTCAAAGTAATGGAGGACTGATTCTAAGGGCCACTCAGATCCAAGTGACTTGTGTGTCTGGGCTATCATGGTCCTACAGCCTTAGCCCCACCACAGGACCCACTAGATCTGAAATCCCCATGGGAGCTTGAGCTGGTAGCCTTGTGAGCATGGTCGAAGCAGCGATAATCTTGTTTTGCTTTGGACTCCGTGAGGAGGATAACCTCTGGGATAGTCTATGACCATTTAAGTGGACAGATTATAGCCTTAGGGTGATTCTGATCCATCGATCCAAGATGGATCCTTCTTCTTTACACCTGAGCTTGTAGAAGCCTTGTGAGAGATTGTACAGAGGTAGACTCCCCCATATTTGTATAGATCCACCATCAGATGTTGGATCTAATCTGGTTATAGAGCTTGTAGGCTGGTGACTGGACCATTGTAGCCTCGCTCAAGCAATGGACAGCTAGATCGAAGGTTGTACTAAATCTCTTGTTGGTTCTATGTGTCTGGGCTATCATGGTCCTACAGCCTTAGCCCCACATATAGAACTTTAGAGGTTGAGGTTCCCTATGGATTCTTGAGCTGGTAGCCTGGATGAAATAGTGCCTACAATGATTTACTTGTTATGTTTTGACCCATCCCTGGATAGTGGCTCCCCTAATGGATAATTTGTGACCATTCAAGTGGACAGGTTATAGCCTTAAGGGTGGAATCATGGCAGAGTGATGGGTTGGATCCTTTCTCCTCAAAGGTGATAATGTAGCCTCTGGACAGGATTTCTACAACATCAGATCTAAATCTGAGTTACAAAACTTCTTTGACCTAGGCTCAATAACATACTTCTCACCCTTTTTATACTCATTTTCCACACTCCATCCATCCTCTCAACACTTTTTGTAGTTTAGTTATTAGAATACTTGGAATAAGTGACCTTAAACTCCCCTCCTTCTAGGACTGGCAGATCTGTAGACAGATCTGGAGGGATTACTAGAGATGGCTCCCTTGGAGCTTTAGATCACCTTTCCCTGTGGGACAAACTCTTACTTATCAAAACATGCTACAAAGGACCCTGTATCTTGCAGGTCTAGGACTTCTGAGTTGTGCTGGATTCACCCCCTGTTTTACTCTGTCTTCGATTTTTAAATAACTTTCACCACCAACCAATAATCAAAGCACACCAGAAGAAGTTAACAAATTTTTGGCACCACTGTCGGGGAGAGATGATCTATTAGTAGACCCTTAGTTTTTGTATTCTTAGTATTCTTTGCACATATGAATAATTTATACTGCTGACATAATTTTAAACCTTTCTTCCAGATCTGGACAACAGCAGTGAAGGATAGTTGGACTGTAATTGGAGCTTAGCTACCTCTGTTTGCAAACTCTCTGACTTTTAATGCTCTGTCTATCTTTCTTAAAGAATTTTTATAGCAGTATCTAGGATAGTTTAAATGTATTCTTTGAATAGCTGTAGACTAGTTAGATAAATTTGTTAGTGTACAATTATTCTTTTGCAATGTGCCTGCAAGAAGCTTTCCTTGCTGTTGGTGTGCTTGTATGCTAGGGAGGAGATCCCTCAGCCCTGCTTTAGAGCCTCTTAACCCTGAGTTAGAAAGGGGAAGTAGACTTAGAAGAGACAGGCACGCCACAGGAGAGCCCCCAGGTGAATCTGTGATAGCAATTATGGGTGAAGAACCCAGAACCCTCAAGGAGTTGAATGCTCCGGATGACTATAACTCCCCTTTTAGCATTCAATTCCCTGATGTTCAGAGGAACTATGAGATAAAAACTTCAATCATCCAGATGCTGTCGGCTTTCCATGGGCTTAGCAAAGAAGACCCTTACAAGCATATTGGCCAGTTTTTGGCCTTGTGCACCACTTTCAATATCACTGGTTTAGGACCTGAGGCTACTAGGCTCAGACTCTTTCCCTTCTCTCTGAAGGATAGGGCCAGTACCTGGCTGACCACTCTTCCCAACAATAGCATTGCTTCATGGAAAGACCTGCAGACCAGATTCCTAACCAAGTTCTTCCCTGAGACTAAAACTAGCCAGTTGAGGAAAGAGATTCTTGCGTTTGCTCAATCCCCAACTGAGGATTTTAACCAGTTTGGGATAGGTTTAAAGAGATGCTCAAACAATGCCCCCACCACAAGATCCCTGAGTTGCAGCTTGTACAAAGCTTCTACAATGGGATTGATGAGAAAAATAGAGATATGGTTGATGCCTCTTGTGGTGGATCCTACATGCACAAGACTGCGGAGGAGGCATGGGAATTGTTTGAGGTGATTAGTGTGAATGCTTTTCAAAAGCCATCCCTGGCAAGAACTAGTCAGGAATCTGAGTCCAAGGAAGGGGCCTGCTGCTGGATCAAAAGGAAAAATTTATGAGGTGTCCGAGAACAATGACCTGCAGCTGTAGATGGCAAACCTCTCTATGAAGTTTGATAAATTATTGACAGTGATGCAACCCAGAAGGGCTGCTCATGTGGCGGAGGCATGTCTGATATGCTAGTCCCCACAGCACATAGTAGAGGAATGTCCATCTGCAGGATAATTTCCTGAATTGATTTTGGAACATGCTGTTGCTGCTCAATCTTATGGCCAGCAACAATCTGGGGGCTACAATAGGCAGCCATATGGATACCAACACCAAAATGCTGGTTACCAATGGAGAGACCACGCAAATTTGAGGTGGAAGCAAGATAACTACATGCAGCCCCAGCAAATGTTGGCCTTACCACAAAGGCCACAGCCGCAGTTCAATCAAGGGAATGCCCCTAGGTCTACCTTCCAGCACCATCAGCAGCCCCATCAGCAGCAAAATCAATTGGTCTTACCCCTTCTCAGCTTAGAAATGTTTCTTTTGAGGACCAAGTCTTGACTTCATTGCAAAACTTGGGTTCCTTGGCTCAGACTATGGACTCTCATGATCAGAGTCTCTAGAAAATGGAAGAGCAACTGAGCCAAATGTCCAAAACCTTGGCTAGGAGAGATGAAGGCAGATTGCCCTGCCAGTCAATTGCTAACCCCATGGGTCAGTTTTTAATTGAGGAAGCTTCCTCAATGTTTGAGGACACCAATGCTGTCACTACCCTAAGGTCTTGCAGGCTGGTAAACAACCAGGTGGGTAACAGACCAGTTGAGGCAATTTCCACAGATGATGCAAATGATCGTGATAGAGAAGTTGTGGGACCACAAAGCCAAGAAGTGCCTGCCACCTTGCAGCAGGAGAAAAATAATAAGGCTATAGTTGAGCCCTTGAGGAGCAAAACATGAAAAAAGAAAGAAACAGAAGTTTAGTCATGGGCTAGCAGCTGAGGAACCAGCAGAACCTCAACTGCCATTTCCTCAGGCTTTGGATGATCCTATCCCTTTTGATAAAGGGAATGCCCAGATGGAGGAAATGATGGAGACCTTCAGGAAGGTAAAAATCTATTTACCCCTGCTTGAGGCAATTAAACAAGTCCCAGCCTATGCAAAGTTCCGGAAAGACCTCTGCACCCAAAAGAGAAAGGCTAGAGGCCATGTGTCCAAGAAGGTCTTTGCAACAGATATAGTGAATTCTATATTTAACATATTAATGCCTAAGAAGTTACAAGATCCAGGGATACCCACTATTCCCTGTGTAATTAGAGACCATACAATTGGAAAAGCCCTTTTAGACCTTGGAGCTAGTGTTAACCTGTTGCCGTACAGTGTATATCTACAACTAGGTTTGGGGGAGTTGAAGGCTACCCCCATCGTGCTGATGATGGCTGACAAGTCTGAGAGGAGACCTCTGGGAATGATTGAGGATGTCTTAGGAGGTGTGGATAAGTTTTTCTACCCTGCTGACTTCTTAGTTTTGGATATGGGCTGCAGCACTAGCCCAAACCCCATACCCGTTATACTAGGCAGGCCTTTCTTGGTCACCGCCAATGCCTTCATCCAATGCAGGTCTGGAGTAATGGAGGTAACTTTGGACATATGAAAGTTGACCTGAATGTGTACAACAGTGCAAAGTACCCTCAGATGGACAATGAGGAGAGCTTTGCAGTGGATGTACTAGAGGAAATTGTGAAAGAAGAATTGCCCACTCTGCTGGAGTGGGGCAACATTGTCAAGAATTTAGTCAAAATTTGGGACATGGTGCAGGAAGAGAGCTCAGATGGGAGATCAAAAGACATGACCATATCAAAGTCTCCTGTGGGCTCAGTGCAGCACTCCAGTTGGAAACCGACATTGCTACCACTTCCTCGAACCTCCAATGCATCAATTTTGCCATCTACCCAACAGGCCCCTGATCTGGTGTTAAGACCTGAAAAGTACCACTTTTCACCCCTTAACTTAACCTTTGATTAGACCCTTAGCCACCTAATAAACTTGTCTTAAGTGTTTTGTTTAGGAAATAATCTGCAATGAAATAAGGCCAAGAATCCCGTTATGGAGCCTACTTTGGCACCAGATGCCCCTCAGCAATAATGCACCTTGAAGCCTCGCGCAGATCAGCTGAGCTTCCCAAGCTTTACAAGCAACCTCTCGTGCAGATGAATGACTGAGGAGCTTCAAAAACTCAACTCCGTGCAGCTCTCGCGAAGCTCAAGGGTAGAACACAGCGCTCAGTGTCGCGCAGTTCAAAGCAGACTTCTCTCAATCTCGTGAAGTTCGCTTAAGGTAGCTGAGGAGAGAAAGCTTCAGAAGATTTCTCGTGTAGCTGTCGCGCAGTCGCCGCGGGGTACAATTCTCAGGAGAAGAACACCTTGCGCAGTTCGCGCGCCATTCAAGAAAGAAAGCATCCTGGTGAAGGCAAGGCCAAACTCACAAAGATTGAGTAAGATAAAGAACCTCGCGAGGTAACTCGCGAAGTCCAAGTAAAGAGAAGAGCTCGCGCAGTTCTCGCGCTACTGCCCAACGAAAACTAATCAACTGCGCGACTGCTTGAATTGCAACCTCGCAACGCTTGAGACTATGTTTTCTATTCAACCTCGCGAACTCCAACCCAGCGAGAGCTTAACTCTCTATCGCACGACTGCTTGAAGAGCAAACCAAGGCAACCTCGCGACGGCTAAAGCTTCAGTGTCAAATCATCCTAGCGAAGAGGAATGAGCTACCACGCGACAAGTCTGGGAAACTACAGCTACCTAGCGAGGGTCTGAACCTAAACTTCCATCTCTTCAGCAGAGGGCATTCTAGAAATTTCCAATGATTAGGGCACGCATTCGCACGCTCAAATCTCCATGCACACGCCCTGAGGCATCAAAGGATCAGTAGAAGGCCATGTGGCATCGTTAAAATTAGGGTTTCCTAACCCTAATGCGCCGCCACTCCACTGCTATATATACCCAGGCCAAGCTTAGGTTTAGGTATCTGGGAACCTATCTCAGATCGCTTTTCTTTTCTCTTTCATTTTAGCAGTAAGTAGTTTTTATTTTTCTTTTTCTTTTCTTCTCTCAATAGTCCAGCAATTGCTAACTATGACATTGTATATGTATTTGAGTTAGATTAATGGAAGTTTTGCAATAGGATTTATACTTTGTGGGATTACTGTTAATTTGTGAGATGCTCTGTGCAAGGCTGCTGCCTTGTGATCCTCCATTGCCTTGGCTGTGTTTCAAAGCAATGGAGGATTGATTTTAAGGGCCACTCAGATTCAAGTAACCTATGTGTCTGGGCTATCATGGTCTTTCAGCCTTAGCCCCACCACAGGACCTACTAGATCTGAAATCCTCATGGGATCCTGAGCTGGTAGCCTGGTGAATATGGTGGTAGCAGCGATAATCTTCTTTTGTTTTGGGCTCCATGAGGAGGATAACCTCTGGGATAGTCTGTGACCATTTATGTGGATAGATTATAGCCTTAGGGTGATTCTGATCCACCGATCCAAGATGGATCCTTCTTCTTTTCACCTGAGCTTGTAGAAGCCTGGTGAGGGATTGTACAGAGGCAGACTCTCCCATATTTGTATAGATCTGTCATCAGATGCCGGATCTAATCTGGTTATAGAGATTGTAGGCTGGTGACTGGACCATTGTAGCCTCTCTCAAGCAATGGATAGCTGGATCGAAGGTTGTACTCAATCGCTTGCGGGTTCCATGTGTCTGGGCTATCATGGTTTTCCAGCCTTAGCCCCACACATGGAACTTTAGAGGTTGATGTTCCCTATGGATTCCTGAGCTGGTAGCCTGGATGAAATAGTGCCTGCAATGATTTAATTGTTATGTTCTGACCCATCCCTGTATAGTGGCTCCCCTATGGGATAGTCTGTGACCATTTAAGTGGACAGGTTATAGCCCTAAGGGTGGAGTCATGGCAGTAGAGATGGGTTGGATCCTTTCTCCTCAGAGGTGATAATGTAGCCTCTGGACAGGATTTCTATAACATCAGATCTAAATCTGAGTTACAAAAACTCCTCTGACCTTGGCTCAATAACATATTTCTCACCCTTTTTATAATTATTTTTCCACACTGCATCCATCCTCTCAATCCTTTATGTAATTTAGTTATTAGAATACTTAGAATAAGTGACCTCAAACTCCCCTCCTTTTAGGACTGCCAGATCTGTAGACAGATCTGGAGGGACTACTAGAGACAGCTCCCTTGGAGCCTTAGATCACCTTTCCCTGTGGGACAAACTCTTACTTATCAAAACTTGCTACAAAGGACCCTGTATCTTACAGGTCTAGGATTTCTGAGTTGTGCTGATTCATCACCTATTTTATTCTGTTTTTAGTTTTTAATTAATTTTTCAACACCAACCAATAAGCGAAGCACACTCGAGATCACCAACAAGTTGTTGGCGCCGTTGCCGGGGAAATATGATCTAATAGTAGACCCTTAGTTTTTGTATTCTTAGTGTTCTTTATACATGTGAATAATTGATACTGCTGATATAGTTGTGAATCTTTCTTGCGGATAGTTAGAATGCAATTGGAGCATAGCTACCTCTGTTTGTAAACTCTCTGACTCTAAAGCTCTGTCTATCTTTCTTTTTAAACAATTTTTTTAGCAGTATCTAGGATAGTTTAAATGTTTTCTTTGGATAGCTGTAAAATAGTTAGATAAATTTGTTTGTGTACAAGTATTCTTTTGCAATGTGCCTACAAGAAGCTTTCCTTGCTGTGGGTGTGCTTGTATGCTAGGGAGGAGATCCCTCAGCCCTACTTTAGAGCGTTTAAACTCTGAGCTAGAAAGGGGAAGGAGACTTAGAAGAGACAATCACACCACAGGAGAGCCCCCATGAAATTCAGCAACAACAACTATGGGTGAAGAGCACCCTGGAACCCTCAAGGAGTTGAATGCTCCTGATGACTACAACTCCCCTTATAGCATTCAATTCCCTGATGTTCAGAGGAATTATGAGATAAAAACTTCAATCATCCAGATGCTGCTAGCTTCCATGGGCATAGCAAAGAAGACCCTTCCAAGCATATTGATCAGTTCTTGGCCTTATGCACTACTTTTAATATCACTGGTTTGGGACCTGAGGCTACTAGGCTCAGACTCTTTCCCTTCTCTCTGAAGGATAGGGCCAGTACCTGGTTGGCCACTCTTCCCAACAACAATATTGCTTCATGGAAAGACCTGCAGAGCAAATTCCTAACCAAGTTCTTCCCTGAGACCAAAACTAGCCAGTTGAGGAAAGAGATTCTTGCATTTTCTCATTCCCCAACTGAGGATTTTAACCAGTCCTGGGATAGTTTTAAAGAGATGCTCAAACAATGCCCCCACCACTAGATCCCTGAGTGGCAGCTTGTACAAAGCTTCAACAATGGGATTGATGAGAAAAATAGAGATATGGTCGATGCCTCTTGTGGTGGATCCTACATGCACAAGACTGCTGAGGAGGCATGGGAATTGTTTGAGGTGATTAGTGAGAATGCTTTTCAAAAGCCATCCCTGGCAAGAACTAATCAGGAATCTGAGTCAAAGGTGGGGCCTGCTGCTAGATCCAAATGAAAAATTTATGATGTGTCTGGGAACGATGACCTATGGCTGCAGATGGGAAACCTCTCATATGCCAGTCCCCACAGCACACAGTGGAGGAATGACCATCTGCAGGGCAATTTCCGGAATTAATGTTGGAACATGCTGCTGCTGCTCAGTCTTATGGCCAACAACAATCTGGGGGCTACAACAGTAAATGATATGGATACCGACCAAATGCTGGTTACCAATGGAGAGACCACCCAAATCTGAGGTGGAAGCAAGATAACTACATGCAGCCCCAGCAGATGTTGGCTTTACCACAAAGACCACAGCAGCAGTTCAACCAAGGGCATGCCCCAAGGTCTACCTTCCAGCACCACCAGCAGCCCCATCAGCAGCAAAATCAGTTGGTCTTACCCCCTTCTCAGCCTAGAAATGTTTCTTTTGAGGACCAAGTCTTGGCTTCATTGCAAAACATGGGTTCCTTTGCTCAGACTGTGGATTCTCATGGTCAGAGCCTCCAGAAAATGGAAGAGCAACTGAGCCAAATGTCCAAAACCTTGGCTAGGAGAGATGAAGGCAGATGGTCCTGCCAGCCGATTGCTAACCACAAGGGTTAGTTTTTCATTAAGGAAGCTTCATCAGAGTTTGAGGAGACCAATGTTGTCGCTACCCTAAGGTCTGGCAGGCTGGTAAATAACCAGGTGGATAGCAGACTAGCTGAGGCAATTTCCACAGATGATGCAAATGATCATGAAAGAGATGTTGTTGGGCCATCAAGCCAAGAATTGCCTGCCACCTTGCAGCAGGAGAAAAATAAAGAGGCTGTAGTTGAGCCTCAGCAGGAAGATAAACATAAAAAAAGAAAAAAATAGAAGTTTAATCATGAGCTTGCAGTTGAGGAACCAGTAGTACCTCAACTGCCATTTCCTCAGGCTCTGAATAGTCTTGTCCCTTTTGAAAAAGGGAATGCCCAGATGGAGGAAATGATGGAGACTTTCAGGCAGGTAAAAATCAATTTACCCCTGCTTGAAGCAATTAAACAAGTCCCAGCCTATGCAAAGTTCCTGAAAGACCTCTGCACCCAAAAGAGAAAGGCTAGAGGCCATGTGTCCAAGAAGATCTTTGCAACCGATACAGTGAATTCTGTATTTAACATTGCAATGCCTGAGAAGTTGCAAGATCCAGGTATACCCACTATTCCCTGTGTAATTGGAGATCATACAATTGGAAAAGCCCTTTTAGACCTTGGATCCAGTGTTAACCTGTTACCATACAATGTATATCTGCAACTAGGTTTGGGGGAGCTGAAGGCTACCCCCATTGTGCTGATGATGACTGACCGGTCTGAAAGGAAACCTCTGGGGATGGTTGAGGATGTCTTTGTAGGAGTGGATAAGTTTTTCTACCCTGTTGACTTCTTAGTTTTGGATATGGGCTGCAGCACCAGCCCAAACCCCATACCTGTTATACTGGGCATGCCTTTCTTGGCCACTGCCAATGCTTGCATCCAATGTAGGTCTAGAGTAATGGAGGTAACCTTTGGACATATGAAAGTTGAGCTGAATGTGTACAACAGTGCAAAGTATCCTCAGATGGACATTGAGGAGAGCTTTGCAGTGGATGTACTAGAAGAAATTGTAGAAGAAGAATTGCCCACTCTGCTGGAGTGGGGCAACATTGTCAGGAATTTAGTTGACACTTGGGGCATGGTGGAGGAAGAGAGCCCAGATAAGAGATCAAAAGACATGCCAATATCAGAGGCTCCTGTGGGCTCAGTGCAGCACTCCAGTTGGAAACCTACACTGCTACCTCTTCCTCCAACTTCCAATGCACCTATTTTGCCATCCACGCCATCCCCGATACGGAACTTAAGCAGCTTCCAGAAACATTAAAATATGCTTTCCTTGAGAAAGGTGAGAAGCTTCCTGTAATTATCTCTTCCTCCCTTACCAATGAGCAGGAAGAGGAATTACTCATAGTTTTGAGGAAGCACAAGAAGGCAATTGGTTGGACCATTGCTGATCTGGGAGGAATTGATGCATCAATTTGCATGCATAGGATCCATCTTGAGGAGGGAGCATTACCCTCCAGGGAAATGCAGAGGAAGCTAAATCCTCACATGCAGGAAGTGGTCCTCAAGGAAATCATTAAATTGTTAGATGCTGGGGTAATTTACCCCATCTCTGATTCTCATTGGGTGGCACCTATCCAAGTGGTGCCCAAGAAATCTGGCATAACAGTGATTAAGACTGAAACTGGTGAGTTGAGGCCAGCCAGGGCAACCACTGGTTGGAGAGTGTGCATTGATTATAGGAAGCTCAACTCTAAAACTAGAAAGGACCATTTCCCCCTCCCCTTCATTGATCAAATCCTGGACAAATTGGCTGGAAAAGCTTTTTACTGTTTTCTTGATGGATACTCGGGGTACAACCAAATCCATGTGCATCCTCACAACCATGAAAAAACCACCTTTACCTATCCTTTTGGCACCTTCGCTTACAGAAGGATGCCTTTTGGACTCTGTAATGCACCAGCCACCTTCCAGAGGTGTATGTATGCCATATTCTCTGACATGATTGACAAGTTTTTAGAGATTTTTATGGATGACTTTTACGTCTCTGAGGAGACGACTTGACCAGGTTCACAAAGACCTAGTTTTGCAAAGATGTGAGGAAACCAATTTGGTTTTAAGCTGGGAAAAGAGCCACTTCATGGTAACACAAGGCATTGTGTTAGGCGATGTAGTCTCTAAAGAAGGGCTTGAGGTAGACAAGGCCAAAGTGGACCTCATTGCTAATTTACCCCCTCCAAAGATAGTCAAGCAAATCAGATCCTTCCTTGGGCATGCAGGATTCTACAGGAGATTCATTAAGGACTTCAGCAAAATTGCCAAGCCATTATGCCACCTGCTCTGTCAGGATGTCCCCTTCAACTTTTCTGCTGAGTGTCTGAAGGCTTTTGAAACATTGAAAATCAACCTCACCTCTGCTCCTGTGCTCCAAACACCGGACTATACCCTGCCTTTTGAGTTGATGTGTGATGCATCAGACTTGGCAATAGGTGTTGTGTTGGGCCAAAGAAAAGATAAATTGCCTGTGGTCATTGCTTATAGCAGCAAATCACTTGCTGAAGCTCAGCTGAACTATACCACAACTGAGAAAGAGCTTCTAGCAGTGGTTTACGCTGTTGACAAATTTAGAGCATACCTATTAGGATCTAAAACTGTGATCTTCACTGACCATTCGACACTAAAGTACGTACTGTCCAAGAGAGATGCTAAGCCGAGGCTGATTAGATGGATACTACTGTTACAGGAGTTTGACATCGAAATCAAGGAAAAAAAGGGTGTGGAGAATGTGGTGGTTGACCACTTGTCCAGAATTATCTTGGAGGAATGCCTAGATGGCCCTACAAATGATGCCTTCCCTGATGAGCAATTATTTGCCATCCAATCCGTAGTCCCTTGGTTTGCACACATAGTTAATTATCTGGCTATAGGAAAGATTCCTCCCCACTGGACCAAAATGGATAAAATCGTGTTCTTCTCAAGGGTCAAGTATTTTTTCTGGGAGGAACCTTGCCTATACAAGTACTGTGCCGACCAGATCATCCGGCGATGTGTTCCTGAAAGTGATTTCCCCAGTATTTTGGCTATGTGCCATGAAAATGCCTGTGGGGGCCACTTTAGTGGGAGAAAAACTGCTGACAAAGTCCTGCAGTGTGGTTTTCACTGGCCACCCTTATTCAAGGATGCACACACACACTGCAAGGCATGTGTGAGATGTCAGAAATTAGGAGGGTTGTCTAAAAGGAATTCAATGCCATTACAACCCATCCTTGTTGTAGAACTATTTGATATATGGGGAATCGACTTCATGGGCCCCTTTCCTCCCTCTAATGGTTACCAATTCATCTTAGTGGCAGTGGACTATGTTTCCAAATGGATAGAAGTCATTGCCACAAGAACCAATGATATCCAGGTAGTCCTCAAATTCGTAAAGCACAACATTTTCTCAAGATTTGGAACCCCTAGAGCTATTATTAGTGATGCGGGCAGCCACTTCTGCAACAGAAATTTCACGAGCTTGCTCAAGATATATTCTGTGACCCATAGGATTTCTACTCCCTACCACCCACAAACAAGTGGGCAAGTTGAAATTTCCAATAGGGAGATTAAGCACATCCTTGAGAAATCGATTGACTACCAGAAAGATTGAAACTGGATGATGCACTGTGGGCCTATAGGACTGCCTATAAGACCCCTATCGGAATGTCCCCATTCAGACTAGTCTATGGCAAGGCCTGCCATCTCCCAGTCGAGTTAGAACACAGGGCCTATTGGGCCATTAAGAACTTGAACATGGATCAAACTTCTGCTGGTCAATACAGGTCATTACAACAATCAGAATTGGATGAGCTGCGGATGGATGCTTACGCCAATGCCAGGATCTACAAGGAACGCACTAAAGCCTTCTTCGACAAAGGCTTGCTGAGGAAAAGCCTCAAACCGGGTGGTAAGGCTTGGTTATTTAACTCCAAACTAAAATTCTTTCCTGGCAAATTAAAATCCAGATGGGATGGCCCCTATATTGTCGTAAATGTTTCCCCATCTGGTGCTGCAGAAGTCCAGGACCCCAAATCTGGGAGGACCTTCAAAGTGAATGGTCAAAGGCTGAAGCCTTGCATTGAACGACCTTGAGATCCTATGTGCACTGTTCATTTTCATGGGATCCCTACATCTACCTGACCCACAGTTGTGTCCATATTGTACTATATTACTTTAGTTTTTACCTTAAATTTTTGGAAATTCTAGGAGATATGTGGAGTTTGATTTTGTTGTCCTCGCTAATGGTTATGGGGGATCGGTATGACTTCTTCTTCTGTGAATTGTTGATTTGGCCCTCGCGAGTTCCACGTTCTGATTTGGGAAGGCTCGCGCAATTCGCATGGCCCAATTCTTTCGCTGTCGCGAGTTTCAGTGCTGCAAAATAGCACGCGCACTTCTAGCGCTAACTCCCATAATCGCGTGATTCTGGTCTCTCATGATTCCCTTACCCAGCTGCTCGAACCTAATGCATTTGTCATTTCCCACATTGACTGCTAGGACTTGATGTTTCCCAAGTCACTCTCATTTAATGGCGGCGACTTGAATTTTGCTCAACCGTTTCATCTTCCCCAATCCCTCACCTTTAAATACACCGGGAGGCCATGTTCATCTTCAAAGCATCCTATCTCACTCTCGCGGTCCTTCCCTATTTCTAACCATGGCAAATGACAAGCCAAACGCACTGCCTAACAAGTTTTACCCGATGTGGTTGGACCCGCCGCTCCCCAAAGAGCCAGATCCCCTCCAACCCCTCTGGGATGAATTCGAGGAGGTTCTGCAAACCATTGCCAAGGAGGGAAGAAGAAATGCAAGACCCATCCATCCCCTCCACTCCACCCCTCCCCGCCTTCTCCACCCACCCCCCTCCTTCTCTACCCCCACACCCTTAATCTTTCTCCCTTTCCCTCTTTCTTTTTGTACTTTTCTTTTCAGCATAATAATATCTTTCTTTTCTGATATACTGTCCTATTTTCTATTGTTGGTTACTTTATTTCTTGTTCTTTTCTATTATGTTGCAATAAATCTGCTGCACATAGACCTTGAACCAGTGAGGACACTGCTCCTCATAGGTTTGGGGGTATGGAAGGCAAGACCTTGCCAATGGAATAGCTAACATAAGTGCAGCAGACTCATCTGAGCAATATGGAAATGGACCTCTGTTCACTTAAGAATCATGAAATTAAGAAGTTTAAAATTTATGCAAACATTGAACACAATAGACTTCTAATATTCCACATTTCCGTAATAATTTCACCAAGGAAACACACTTGTATCTGCACTTAGTGAATCATTAGAGAAAGAAAAAGGTGAGGACATACTTAAAAGTTCAAAGGATGACCATAACCAGTGAGAATTGGGCCTACAAATTTTTTTTTTTTGAGGAGTAACTAAGGCATTTCTTCTAGTTCTAAGGACTGGCTGAGTCTCTGTGCTCACTAGAAGTTAGGTAACTCCAAGTTGAAACAACTGACAGTACTCATGAGACCTAGGAAAGGATCAAGGCCTTCTCTTGGACAGTTTGAGCCTAAAAAGATCAATCCTAAAGCAACTGCCCTTGTCCATACCCCTTTGAGCTTTAAATCCTAAATTTCTTCAAAATACACCTGAGTACTTGAACCTGAACCTATGAACTTGATTCAACCGACCCTCACTATGATAATTCAGAAGGTAAAGGAGAAAGAGTTGAAGATGGACTAGCTATGGTCAGCATTAGGTGAATGGAGAAGAAGCATCTATTCTGGCAGAATGGTAACTGAGGACATGGTGGCATTTCTGAGAAGCAAAAACAAAATAGAAAAAAGAAGAAAACTCCAGCAAAAAGAAAAAAAAATAAAAATAAAAAAATGAAGAGGAATAAGAGAGAAGTCAAGAGGAACCTTCATTGGAAAAAAAAAATCAAGAAGAGAAACTGATCACTTCAAATCTAAAAATCTCAAAGAAGATGAAGGGAGCTGAATTCAAGAAGGTGAAGTCATGAACCACGCCCTGGACCCACTGAGTTCTAAATTTTTGAACCCCTTTTCAAACCTTCCATTCTTTTTAACCATACTCCATAAGCCACATTTCAACCCAGTTAAAAGCCCTTGTGATTCAAAGATTGAGTGAGCTGTCATGTGAAAATATGAATTATCCAATCTATGGTGAGAAACTGACAATGATATCAGCACTTAAGAACTCTGCCTATGCTCATGCTTACAAACCCAGTTGGGGGATGTAACTACTTTTGAGCCTGTGAGAAACTGAACCCCTCAACAAACCCTGATGAGAGTATGCCCTGTAAAGCTTTCTTTTGGGTCTGAACTTGAATGTATTATGTATGACCTTAACCTAATTTTCTGACATAAGGATAAGCTCAGTGCTGACATGCATTTGTGCAGTTTTCTGTGATCACAAATTATTTGGAAATGTTGTGCTAACATGCAAATTATGCTGTCTAAGTTCCTGTGCAACCAATGAATTAAACTTCTTTTATGCTGATTCATGAGTAGACTAAATCTGATTCCTTAACTGCCCATTGGAAGACATTGTACTTTAGTTAACTATTTCATTGAAGAAGTTTGTGGGTGTCTTCACTGAAAACCCTCAGGAGACTTCACTCCTCCACTAGGGATCACCTAGGGGTTTAAAAGGCTTGGTACATATGCTAAATGTATCCCTACGAAAGTGGCATTTAATTTTTAGAGTAGATTTAATGTAGCTTTGCTAAGGGACTAGCAAAGATTAGGTTTGGGGCTGTGTTAGGACCTGAAAAGTACCACTTTTCACCCCTTAACTTAACCTTTGATTAGACCCTTAGCCACCTAATAAACTTGTCTTAAGTGTTTTGTTCAGGAAATAATCAGCAGTGAAATAAGGCCAAGAAGCTTGTTATGGAGCCTGCTTTGGCACCAGATGCCCCTCAGCAAGAATGCACCTTGAAGCCTCGGGCAGATCAGTTGAGCTTCCCAAGGCTTTACAAGCAACCTCTCGCGCAGATGAATGACTGAGGAGCTTCAGAAACTCAACTCCGCGCAACTCTCGCGAAGCTCAAGGGTAGAAAATAGAGCTCAGTGTCGCGCAGTTCAAAGCAGACTTCTCTCAATCTCGCGAAGTTCGCTTAAGATAGCTGAGGAGAGAGAGCTTCAGAAGATTTCTCCCGCAGCTGTCGCGCAGTCACCGCAGGGTACAATTCTCAGGAGAAGAATGCCTCGCACAGTTTGCACGTCATTCAAGAAAGAAAGCATCCTGGCAAAGGTAAGGCCAAGCTCGCGATGATTGAGTAAGATAAAGAACCTCGCGAGGTAACTCGCAAAGTCCAAGTAAAGAGAAGAGCTCGCGTAGTTCTCGCGCTGCTGCCCAACGAAAACTAATCTACCACATGACTGCTTGAATTGCAACCGCGCAACGCTTGAGATTGTGTTTTCTATTCAACCCCGCGAACTCTAACCCAGCGAGAGCTCAACTCTCTACCGCACGACTGCCTGAAGAGCAAACCAAGGCAACCTCGCGACGGCTGAAGCTTCAGTGTCAAATCATCCTAGCGAAGAGCAATGAGTTACGCGCGACAAGTCTGGGAAACTACAGCTACCTAGCAAGGCTCTGAACCTAAACTTCCATCTCTTCAGCAGAGGGCACTCTAGAAATTTCCAATGATTAGGGCACGCATTCCCACGCTCAAATCTCTGTGCACATGCCTCGAGGCATCCAAGGATCAGTGGAAGGCCACGTGGCATCATTAAAATTAGGGTTTCCTAACCCTAATGCGCCGCCACCCCACTGCTATATATACCCAGGCCTAGCTTAGGTTTAGGTATATGGGAACCTATCTCAGATCGCTTTTGTTTTCTCTTTCTTTTTAGCAGTAAGTAGTTTTTCTTTTTCTTTTTCTTTTCTTCTCTCCATAGTCCAGCAATTGCTGGCTATGACTTTGTATATGTATTTGAGTTAGATTAATGGAAGTTTTGCAATAGGACTTATACTTTGTGGGATTGCTGTTAATTTGTGAGATGCTCTGTGCAAGGCTGCTGCCTTGTGATCCTCCATTGCCTTGGTTGTGTTTCAAAGCAATGGAGGACTGATTTTAAGTGCCACTCAGATACAAGTAACCTGTGTGTCTGAGCTATCATGGACTTCTAGCCTTAGCCCCACCACAGGACCTACTAGATCTGAAATCCTCATGGGATCCTGAGTTGGTTGCCTGGTGAACATGGTGGTAGCAGCGATAATCTTATTTTGTTTTGGGCTCCGTGAGGAGGATAACATCTGAGATAGTCTGTGAACATTTAGGTGGACAGATTATAGCCTTAGGGTGATTCTAATCCACCGATCCAAGATGGATCCTTCTTCTTTTCACCTGAGCTTGTAGAAGCCTGGTGAGGGATTGTACAGAGGTAGACTCCCCCATATTTGTATAGATCTGCCATCAGATGCTGGATCTGATCTGGTTATAGAGATTGTAGGCTGGTGACTGGACCATTGTAGCCTCTCTCAAGCAATGGACAGCTAGATCGAAGGTTGTACTCAATCGCTTGCTGGTTCCATGTGTCTGGGCTAGCATGGTTTTCCAGCCTTAGCCCCAGACATGGAACTTTAGAGGTTGAGGTTCCCTATGGATTCCTGAGCTAGTAGCTGTTGTCGCTCCAAGTGTGCCATAATTGTGTGCATTATGAATCAAAAATTAAAGAATTAAAGAATGCTAGGTTATATGGATGTTAACTTATGAAAGGGATATCAGCACATTGGGGCTAACACTGGCCTGCAAGATCAGGGCCAATTGTAGCAAGTTTTAAAAGTAAGTATTTCAAGATCGTCCACAGAGAATTTTGTCTAAACTGAGAGATAAACCTCCAGATCTGTGCTACCAGATCTGGCTCTATAATTATCTAAAAAAAAGAATAAATAAAAGAGAGTGTTGGATTGTGTCACATTTAACTATAAGCAAATAAAGAAAAGAACTAACTACATGATCCAGATCCGAGTTGGGGAGATGTTTAAAATAAGACAAATGCAGAAATAATAGCAACATGTACGTTAGACATAGAATTTAAATGGAGAAACTCTAGATCAACAGAGCAGATTCAATCTTCATCGGCTACCAAAGACAGATGTAAGAGAAATAAATCCGAATTAAGGAATAGGTTTAGACTTATGGCTATGATCTCATCTACTTAAATGGTCACAGATCATCCAATAGTTGTGGCCTATTCTTTAGTTCGTAACATGAACATCATCAGAATGCTGCTAGAATTAGGTTACCAACGCTAATTCGCATAGGGATGATGAATTAAGGGAAGTTGCATGCGGATGAGTGAATCTAAAGAAGTCTAATGCACTAAGGTGAACATTCAGAACCCTCGACATGACTCCAATGGAGAAGACACAAATTACAGCAACCTTTTAAAATCCAAAATTACAATTACAGAGCACGGCTTCTTAGAGAGCCCTCAGACTTACAGTCTGAGCTTCTTAGAGAGCCCTCAGACTTACAGTCTTGAATCCGAACTTGGAAGTACAAATCACTCACAATGGCTCTCAAAGGTAAACTACAAGAAGGGATTACAGGGGTTCAGATAAGCTATCTGACCGGAATGAGGGAAACAGAGATGAAAACTCTAAAATCTGGATGCCCAATTTGGGCGAATGGCTTCTCTATTTATACTTTTTCCTCCATCCTGCGCATGGCTGGATTGACCAATCAGGAATGCTTTAGATCTGGATTGCCCAATGAGGGTTGAGCACGGGGATCCAGATCTGTTTTGGCCAATGGAAATGCTCTGATCCGTTCGCCAATCGTGCGGAAGCATCAATTCTGTTATGAGTTTGAAATTCTGTTTGAGCTTCTGGAAGTTCCCGCCAGGTAATTTAACTTTGGGCGCTCACATGGGTTGGAATATGCCTTCGGATCTTGATTGGAATCTTTCGGAATGTCTCTGGGCTTTTCAATGCATTGGGGCACGTGCAGCAGATTACTGAATTGCCCTTGTTAAAGCTGCGAATCTCCAGAATACCTTTTCGCAGAGTTCAGGGGCCTTTTCGCAAAGTTCAATGACTTCTGAAGCTCTGTTCGCAAAGTTCAATCTTCTTTTCGAGGAGTGTTTTCTTCTTTTCGCAAAGTTCAAGGTTCTTTACGAATAGTAGAAGTTCTTTGCGAATTGAACTCTAGGCTCCCATTCTTCTTTGCGAATTGACTTTTAACTTGATTTTTTCTTTGCGAATGGCTCTCTCTCTTGCTTCAGGTCTTTGTCTGCTCTTTTAGACCCTCTTTAGCCATTATGAGTTGCTTTCTTCACTCCTTCTTTAAACTTGACATGAGTCCGACTTTTTGATCTTTTTGGGATGCTTTTCGGATTTGGACTGTCGATTGGTTAGTCGTAAAATGCACACTAAAGCACTTATTTAGTCTTCTCAAGGGTCTTTCAAGGCTCATGTTTAGGGGTGAAAATGGTATTTTTCACTACTTAACACACCCAAACCTAAGCTTTGCTAGTCCCCGAGCAAAGAAACGTAAAAGCAAAATAAAGAGCCACTTTTGTAGGAAGCATAGTGCATTTAGCATATGCAACAAGCCTTTTAAACCCCTAGGTGATCCCTAGAGGAGGAGTGAAGTCTCCGAGGGTTTTCGAAGGTACCTAAACTTCTCCATGGGAGTTGGCATTAGTGCCTTTGTCATCCCATGAGCAATCAAAGATCAAAATTAGTTACTCTTGAATCAATGTTTAACAGAAATTTAGGTTTATTGTTTGCAAGGATTTCAACATTTATAAACCTTATGAATGTTTCACTCTTTCCAATCTGTGAGCAGCCATAGAAATCATGCAAATGTGTCGAGAGTTCATCATTTGAATAAAAATTAGGTTATAAGTCATACTTAATGTGCTCAAGTTCCAACCCAAACACTTTGGTGTACTCTCATCAAGATTTTTGTTGAAGGGTTCATTTTCACTCAAGCTCAAGAGCGCTTACATCTCCCAAATGGATTTGTAAGCATGAGCATAGGCATGATTCTCGTGTGGCATCCTTGACATCTCCTCACCATAGATTGGGAAACCGCTTATCTCCACATGACAGTTCACTCAACTTTGGATCACAAGGACTTTTAGGCCGGGTTTGTTGTATGGCTCGTGGAGTGAGGTTTCGTGGATAGGAAGGTTGAACAGTGTTTGGATTTTGAGAAGTCAGAATTGAAGGAGGTGGTTCATGACTCCACCTTCTTGAGTTTAGCTTCTTTTGAGATTCTCGTGTTCAAAGTACTCAGTTCTTCTTCCTTTGATCTTGAATTTTCAACATAAAGTTCCCCTTTTTGCCCTTTTTTTTTGTGCTTGCTTCTTTTTCACATTGTTTTTTCTTTTACTTTCTCACCACCATACCGCCCATTTTGAGGTATTTCTTCTTCATTTATTTTGATATTTGCCTAAATGTTCCATCTTTACTTCTTTCTCCTTTAACTCCTGAATTCTCAAGGAGAGGGAAGGCTGAATTGGTTCCATTGGTTAAGAAAAATGGGTGTTTTGATGAAGCATTGTAGGATTTATAGCTCAATTGGGGTACAAACAAGGGCAGATCTTTCTTGGTTGGTTCATAAGCTCAAGCTGTCCAAAGAAGGCCTTGATCTTTTTCCTCGGTTTCATGAATGTTGCTTGTTTTGATTTGGAGTTTCCTAATTTCTAGTGGATCTAATGCCTCACCAAATTCCTTTGAATCGTAAAAGGGTTGCCTCAGGTCACTCTTCAACAGAGATGTAAAACATATAGGCTCAATTCTCACCGTTATGGTTTTTCCTTGAGCTTTTAAGTATATCTTTACCTTTTTCTCTTCCTGTGGACTTGCTATGTGCTAATACAAGTGTATTTTCCTGGTGTTAACATCATGGAAATGTGGAATATTGTAGGGTTTAGAATGTCTAAATTCTTGCAAAGAAAATTTTAAAATTTCCACATTGTCATGATTCTTAAGTAAATTGATTCATTTCTGATTACTTTGGTGATTGTGATGCCCTTATGCTAATTATCCCATGGGCAGACTCTGCTTGCCATACCCCTAAACCTATGGGGAACAGTGTCCTCACTGGTTCAAAGGTGGCATGGTCACATTATACCGGAAAAATTGAAACAAGGCAGCAAAATCGAGAAAGTGTAGTTCGCAAAGAACTGAGCTTCAGTATGTCTATTTGAAATGGATTTGGCTCGTAAAGATCTTTTCAAAGGACTTCTCCCAGATTTTCTATTCGAAAAGGAAATTTTAACTATTCGAGCAAGAACATGGTTCTTTTCGAGTAGTTCATTACTGACTCCGTAATCAATTCGAATAGAACTTTGAACTTTTCGAAAAGTACTTTTACTTTGCGATTTGAACTTTGAAGTGTATTTACACTATGCGTAGAAGAAAAATAGACGTAAATGCAAAAATCGGAAAAAACAATGTTGTACAAACATATTATACACTTTTCTACCATCGATTTTTGGAGATTCATGATGATAGGTGGGCGCAAGGGCTCGGGTGTTTTCAATGCATGGTTTGAGCCTCGACCATTTACCTTGAGTATTCTTCCATCCTTAGGATCTGAAATATCCACAGCCTCGAGGGGAGGCCTTGATGACATGTATGGCCCTTCCCATTTGGATCTCAATTTGCTGGAAAGAATTTAAGTTTAGAGTTGAATAACCATACCTTGGACCCTATGAACTCTTTTCTCATGAGGCTCCTATCATGGAATGATTTAACCTTTCTTTGTACAACTGGAGCCAGTAGTGTAGGCATCCATCCTCGGTTCTTCCGATTCGGTGAGTTGAAACTTCCTGTGGTTACCAAAGCAGCAGCTAGATCCATATTAAAAGTTTTGATTGCCCACAAGGCCTTATATTCTAATTCTACCGTAGATGGCATGCCTTGCCATAAACCATCGAAAGGGGACATCCTTATAGGAGTCTTGTAGGCGCTCTGTATGCCCACAAAGCATCATTAAGCTTAAAGGACCAAATCCTTTCTGCCTTCTTCACAGTTTTTTTCCAAAATGTGTTTGATCTCTATTTGAAATCTCCACCGTCCCACCTTGGTTTGTGGATGATAGGAGTGGCTACTGTGAGTGACAGAGTACTTTTTAATAGAGAGTCAATCACTGTAAAAGTGGCTTCCCCATCACTAATGATGGCTGGGAATCCAAATGGAAAAATGTGGTCTTTGAGGAATCTTAAAACCACTTTGTGATCATTGGATTTGGTAGCTATGGCCTCAATCCACTTGGAGACATAATCCACAGCCTACCAAGATGAAATTGTTTCCATTAGAAGGGGAAAGGGCCCATAAAATCTATGCCCCAAACATCAAACAACTCAACTACTGTGATTGGTCAGTAGGGCATTGAGTTTCTTTTGAAATATCGCCCATTTTTGGCCTCGCAAGATTTACAAAGGCTGTAAGGCATCTTTAAAGATTGTGGGCCAATAGAAACCACACCGCAGAATTTTTGTACGTTTTATTGCCAATCGAAATGGCCTCCACAGCCTGCTTCATGACACATTGACAATATGCCGTGGAATTCATGGTCCGGGACACACTTTCACGATCACTTGGTTGCACAATTCTTGAATAGATAAGGATCTTCCCAAATGAAATGTTTAACTTGTGAGAAGAAAAGATCTTTATCCATTCGATTCCAATGTTGAGGAATCGTCCACTAGCCAAGAAGTTGACTATGTTTGCAAACCAAGGACTATGGGTATTGATGGCAAAAGTTGCTCATCGTGAAATGATTCATTAATGGGTAAGCTATCATCCTCAGATTGAGAATTCCGGATAAGTGATCACCACCACATTCTCCACCTTTTCTTATCCTTAATCAGTAGATCAAACTCGTAATAGGAGGATCCACCATTAATCTGGCTTGGTATCCTTCTTAGACGAAGGTACTTTAGGGCGAGTGGTCAAAACACCACAATTTGTGAACCTAAAACATAAGGCTGAATTTTTCCAATGCAAACACAATGGCCAGCTCTTTCTCGGTTGTTGTGTAGTTGAGCTGGGCATCTATCATGGATCTCGGCATAAGCTATGACATGGGAAGCTTATCCTTTCTACGCCCTAGGACAGCTCCTAGGGCATAGTCCGATGCATCACACATCACTCAAAGGGTATTGAATAGTCGGGGGCTGCAAGATGGGAGCTGAAATCAGACATTTCTTAAGGACCTCAAAGGCTCATGCATTCATTAGTAAACACAAAAGGAACATCTTGACACGATGACAGAGTGGCTTGGAAATTTTATCTGAAATCTTTGATGAACCTCCTATAAAATCTGCAAGCCCTAAGAAACTTGATTTGCTTATGCCTGGAGGAGGCAAATGTGCAATTAGATCAATTTTGCTTGGTCCACCTCTATGCCTTTATGGGAGACCACATGTCCTAGGACAATGCCTTGGTGACCATAAAATGACTCTTTTCGGACTTACTTAGAACCAAATTGGTTTCTTCACATCTTTGCAACACCAACTTGAGGTGGTGTAAGCATTGGGAAAAGCTGTCTCCATAAATTGAAAAGTCACCCATGAAGATCTCCATGAATTGATCAATCATGTCGAAAAGATGGCATACATGCATCTTTGAAAAGTAGCAGGGGCATTGCAAAGACCAAAGGGCATCCTCCTATAGGCAAAAGTGCCAAAGGCGTGAAGGTGGTCTTTTCTTGGTCCTGTGGGTACAGGATCTGGTTGTAACCAGAGTACCCATCAAGGAAGCGATAGTAAGCTTTGGCTGCAAGCTTATCAAGGATTTGGTCAATGAACGGGAGGGCGAAATGGTCTTTCCTTGTCATGGTATTTAATTTTCTGTAGTCTATGCTGACCCTCCATCCAGATGTATGTCTGGTGGACATAAGTTTACAGATTCAATGCTAATGTTGATGCTGATTTCTTAGGCACCACCGTGTGGTGCTACCCAAGCAGAATCTGAAATGGGGTAAATGACCCCAAAGATCTAGCACTTGACAACTTCCTTCATTACCACTTCTTGCATGTGAGGATTCAACCTTCTTTGCATTTCTCTAGAAGGCTTGGCATCCTCTTCCGTGTGGATCTTATGCATGCATAGGGTTTATTCCTCCTAAATCAGAATGGTCCAAATTGCTTTCTTGTCTTTTAGAACTACCAACAGCTCCTGTTGTTGCTCCTTTGTAAGGGAGGAAGAAATAATCAGTAGTGTTTGATGATCTCCCAAAACACATATTTCAGATTTTGGGGAGCTGTTTGAGTTCCAATTCGTGAGAAAAGAGGGCACAAAGGTACCTTGGTAACTTGTGGAAGAGGGAGAGGAGCGGTCTCCAAGAGAGAGAACTTGATGATTGTTGGTGAGTGCCTTGCACAAAGCAGACTCCATTGAATTTGATCTCCTTTTCCTTCTTTCTCGGTGGATCCCCAATTATTTTTAAATTACGTGGTGGAGTCTTTACCTTGCGAAATATTTGTAAAGACTCCTCCACCAAATTTCATCAATGATGTCAACATGGACACATTCCTCAGCAGAGCATTGAGGTTGAGTAACGGCATTATACAGATTCAATTTAACTTTCATATATCCACAAGCCACCTCCATGATGCCAGGCCTGCATTGAATGGATGCATTACCTGGAGCCAGGACTGGTCTTCCCAGAATGGCAAGGATGGCAGTGGTACTTTTGGATAGTTCCATGTCCAACACCAAAAAGTCCAGGTAGAAAAACTTGTCTACTCCTACCAAAACATCTTCAATCAACCCCATAGGTTTCCTTTCAGATCTGTCAGCTAGCTGTAACACGACTTGAGTGGGGTTCAATTCTCCCAAACCTAGCTTCTTATAAACTGAGCAGGTTGTCACTAGCACCCAGATCTAGCAAGGCTTTCTCAATGGTGTGCTCCCCAATGATGCAGGGATTGTGGGGATTCGGGTCTTGCATCTTAGATGGTGTTGCAATTGATAGCACTTGGTTGATTTTCTCCACAAAGGCCTTCTTGGATAAATGTATCCTAGATTGCCTTTTGTGGGTGCACACCTCTTTGAGAAATTTTGCATAGCGAGGACTGCTTTGATTGCATCAAGGTAGGTAGATTAATTTTAACTTGCTTGAATGTCTCCATCATTTCCTCAATTTTTGTGTTTCCTTTGTCAAAAGGAGAAATCGATTTCATTGCATAGGGAAATGGGAAGTGAGGAACAAATTGCTCCTCCCCATCCTTTTGAACTATTTTGTAATTTTTCTGTTATTCATTTTTTGAATTTTCGATGTAAATCAATGACCATATTGCTATCCAAATTGTTGTTCTGCACTTGTTCTTCATCTTTTCCTCTTCACTACCCACTGTTGTTTATTATTCTTCCACTTCTCAAAGTAGTCACTTTGATTTCCTCATGGCCATTTGAGGATTCTCCAACCATGAAGCATCCCTTAGGATTGTTCACGGGTTGGTTGGGTAGTTACCCTCTTCTCTCTAGCCAATGAATTTGAGAGTTGGCCCGAGTTTCTTCAATTTTTTAATGCTCGATTTGTGAAGGTTCACGATGCAGGGCAGTTCCAAGATTTTGAAGTGAACTCAAGACCGCTCTCTTCAAAGGTCGTGGATCTAGGAGGGCGGGGGGCTGCATGTGCATGGCTTGTTGTTGGTTAGGTCGCTGAAAATTTGATTTATTATAAAAATTCACCGATATGGTGAAAGGTGTTTGAAAGGTAATTGATTTTGGGCTCTCGTTGGCTGGTAATTTCCTGATTCCACTCGAGATTAGGATGAGATCTCCATGGGTAGTCATTCGATTGCATCCCATAAGATCGAAATGCATGAGCTTGTTCCATCATGAGTTCGGAAATTGTGATGCGAAGGACATTGATCAATGGAATGAGTGGGGGCGGCATATCGACATGCCTCCTCTACTCTTGACCCATTTGGAGCTTTAAATGAGTCCATCGCCTATCAAATTTTGTGGTCAAATTATCCACTTTCCTTTCCATTCATTGACTTCATGAACTTTTCCTCTTGTGAATTGGGGATTATTCATCCTAGCTGGATTCTCGGTGTCCTTGGCAGAGATTCTGCTGGGTTGAATTTTCTCCAATCACTCAAAGAGGTCCCAAACCTCTTCAACTTTTTCGCAAGTAGGTACCTCCACAAGAGGCATCCACCATGTTCTTGCCCTTACGATCGGTTCCTTGATAGAAGCTTTGAACCGGTGCCATTTAGGAATTTGATGGTGAGGGCATTGCCTTAATCAGATTCTTTAAACCTTTCCCATGCTTCATGGAAAGTTTGAGTTGAGTTGTGGGAGGAAGAGATGATGCTTTGTCTCACTTGGCTGGTTTTAGTCATTGGGAAATATTTTGACAAAAATTGACATTGCAGATCATTCCATGATGTGATGATGTTTGGTGCTAACATAGATAACCATGCTCTAGCTTTGTCCTTTAATGAAAAAGGGAAGAGCCTAAGCTTGGTTGCCTCGACCCAAATCTATGTTAAATGTTGTGCATAAAGCCGAAAATTCATCAATGTGTTTGTAAGGGTCTTCCTTACTCAATCCATGGAATGAAGGCAACATTTGGATGGTGGAGGACTTAATTTCATAATTTCTCCACTGGGAAATTGAATGCAAAATGGGGAATTATAAGCACCGGGGCAAAGTAGTCTCTTAACAATCTCTTCTTCACCCATTTCAGAGATGTCCTGTGATGTATGTCGGTTTCTTAGGAGTCTTTCAACTTCTAAATTTAACGGGAGAATCTCGATTGAGGGTTCTCGCCAAACATACAACTCAGAGAGAGTTTGGTACAAGAAACTGCCTATTTAAGAACTTTCCTTTCCTTTTACATCTGTTTGCATAAAAATAACAACAAAATTAATAAATGACTGATAAATAAATGAAAATAAACATAGGTCTATCTATTTTAGAACAAACTTCCCCGGCAGTGGCGCCAAAAACTTGGTGTCGCTCCAAGTGTGCCATAATTGTATGCATTATGAATCAAAAATTAAAGAATTAAAGAATGCTAGGTTATATGGATGTTAACTTATGAAAGGGATATCGGCACATTGGGGCTAACACTGGCCTGCAAGATCAGGGCCAATTGTAGCAAGTTTTAAAAGTAAGTATTTCAAGATCGTCCACAGAGAATTTTGTCTAAACTGAGAGATAAACCTCCAGATTTGTGCTACCAGATCTGGCTCTATAATTATCTAAAAAAAGAATAGATAAAAGAGAGTGTTGGATTGTGTCACATTTAACTATAAGCAAATAAAGAAAAGAACTAACTACATGATCCAGATCCGAGTTGGGGAGATGTTTAAAATAAGACAAATGCAGAAATAATAGCTTCATGTACTTTAGCCTCTGAATTTTAATGGAGAATCTGTAGTTCAACAGAGCAGATTCAATCTTCATCTGGCTACCAGCACAGATGTAAGAGAAATAAATCCGAATTAAGGAATAGGTTTAGACTTATGGCTATGATCATCCACTTAAATGGTCATGATCATCCAATAGTTGTGGCCTATTCTTTAGTTCGAACATGAACATTATCAGTAAATGCCGCTAGAATTAGGTTACCAACGCTAATTCGCATAGATGATGAATTAAGGGAAGTTGCATGCGGATGAGTGAATCTAAAGAAGTCTAATGCACTAAGGTGAACATTAGAACCCTCGACATGACTCCAATGGAGAAGACACAAATTACAAAGAACCTTTTAAAATCCAAAATTACAATTACAGAGCACGTCTTAGAGAGCCCTCAGACTTACAGTCTGAGCTTCTTAGAGAGCCCTCAGACTTACAGTCTTGAATCCGAACTTGGAAGTACAAATCACTCACAATGGCTCTCAAAGGTAAACTACAAGAAGGGATTACAGGGGGTTCAGATAAGCTATCTGACCGGAATGAGGGAAACAGAGATGAAAACTCTAAAATCTGGATGCCCAATTTGGGCGAATGGCTTCTCTATTTATACTTTTTCCTCCATCCTGCGCATGGCTGGATTGACCAATCAAGAATGCTTTAGATCTGGATTGCCCAATGAGGGTTGAGCACGGGGATCTAGATCTGTTTTGGCCAATGGAAATGCTCTGATCTGGTTCGGCCAATCAGGTGCCAGAAGCATCAATTCTTCTATGGGTTTGAAATTCTGTTTGAGCTTTTGGAAGTTCCCGCCAGGTAATTTAACTTTGGGCGCTCACATGGGTTGGAATATGCCTTCGGATCTTGATTGGAATCTTCCAGAATGTCTCTGGGCCTTTCAATGCATTGGGGCGCGTGCAGCAGATTACTGAATTGCCCTTGTTAAAGCTGCGAATCTCCAGAATACCTTTTCGCAGAGTTCAGGGGCCTTTTCGCAAAGTTCAATGACTTCTGAAGCTCTGTTCACAAAGTTCAATCTTCTTTTCGAGGAGTGTTTTCTTCTTTTCGCAAAGTTCAAGGTTCTTTACGAATAGTAGAAGTTCTTTGCGAATTGAACGCTAGGCTCCCATTCTTCTTTGCGAATTGACTTTTAACTTGATTTTTTCTTTGCGAATGGCTCTCTCTCTTGCTTCAGGTCTTTGTCTGCTCTTTTAGACCCTCTTTAGCCATTGCTGAGGCTGTTTCTTCACTCCTTCTTTAAACTTTACATGAGCTGTCAGCTTTTTGATCTTTTTGGGATGCTTTTCGGATTTGGACCTGTCTGATTGGTTAGCTGTAAAATGCACACTAAAGCACTTATTTAGTCTTCTCAAGGGTCTTTCAAGGCTCATGTTTAGGGGTGAAAAATGGTATTTTTCACTACTTAACAGTAGCCTGGATGAAATAGTACCTGCAATGATTTAATTGTTATGTTCTGACCCATCTCTGGATAGTGGATCCCCTATGGGATAGTCTGTGACCATTTAAGTGGACAGGTGATAGCCCTAAGGGTGGAGTCATGGCAGTAGAGATGGGTTGGATCCTTTCTCCTCAGAGGTGATAATGTAACCTCTGGAAAGGATTTCTATAACATCAGATCTAAATCTGAGTTACAAAAACTCCTCTGACCTTGGCTCAATAACATATTTCTCACCCTTTTTATAATTATTTTTTCACACTCCATCCATCCTCTCAATCCTTTCTGTAATTTAGTTATTAGAATACTTAGAATAAGTGACCTCAAACTCCCCTCCTTTCAGGACTGCCAGATCTGTAGACAGATCTGGAGGGACTACTAGAGATGGCTCCCTTGGAGCCTTAGATCACCTTTCCCTGTGGGACAAACTCTTACTTATCAAAACTTGCTACGAAGGACCTTGTATCTTGCAGGTCTAGGATTTTCGAGTTGTGCTGATTCATTCCCTATTTTATTCTATTTTTGGTTTTTAATTAATTTTTCAACACCAACCAATAAGCGAAGCACACTCGAGATCACCAACATCTGGAACTCAAGAAGCTTCTAGAAACATTAAAATATGCTTTCCTCGAGAAAGGTGATAAGCTTCCTGTGATTATCTCTTCCTCCCTTACCAATGAGCAGGAAGAGGAATTACTCACAGTTTTGAGGAAGCACAAGAAGGCAATTGGCTGGACCATTGCCGATCTGGGAGGAATTGATGCATCAATTTGCATGCATAGGATTCATCTTGAGGAGGGAGCACTACCCTCCAAAGAAATGCAGAGGAAGCTAAATCCTCACATGTAGGAAGTGGTCCTTAAGGAAATCATTAAATTGCTAGATGCAGGGGTGATTTATCCCATCTTTGATTCTCATTGGGTGTCACCTATCCAAGTGGTGCCCAAGAAATTTGGCATAACAGTGATTAAGACTAAAACTGGAGAGTTGAGGCCAGCCAGGGCAACCACTGGCTGGAGAGTGTGCATTGATTATAGGAAGCTCAACTCTAAAACTAGAAAGGACCATTTCCCTCTCCCCTTCATTGATCAAATTCTAGAGAAATTGGCTGGAAAAGCTTTTTACTGTTTTCTTGATGGATACTCAGGGTACAACCAAATCCCTGTGCATCCTCAAGACCAAGAGAAAACCACCTTTACCTGTCCTTTTCGCACTTTCGCTTACAGAAGGATGCCATTTGGACTCTGTAATGCACCGGCCACTTTCCAGAGGTGTATGTATGCCATATTCTCTGACATGATTGATAAGTTTTTGGAGATTTTTATGGATGACTTTTCTGTCTATGGGGACAACTTTGGCCAGTGTCTACAGCACCTCAGCCTAGTTTTGCAAAGATGTGAGGAAACCAATTTGGTTTTAAGTTGGGAAAAGAGCCACTTCATGGTAACACAAGGCATTGTGTTGGGCCATGTAGTCTCTAAAGAAGGGCTTGAGGTAGACAAGGCCAAAGTGGACCTCATTGCCAATTTGCCCCCTCCAAAAATAGTCAAGCAAATCAGATCCTTCTTGGGGCATGCAGGATTTTACAGTAGGTTCATTAAGGACTTCAGTAAAATTGCTAAGCCATTGTGCCACCTACTCTGTCAGGATGTCCCCTTTAACTTTTCTGCTGAATGTCTGAAGGCTTTTGAAACATTGAAAATATGCCTCACCTCTGCTCCTGTACTCCAAACACCGGACTATACCACGCTTTTAAGGCGATGTGTGATGCATCGGACATGGCAATAGGTCTGTGTTGGGCCAAAGAAAAGATAAGCTCTGGTCATTGCTTATAGCGACAAATCACTTCTTCAAGCTTCGGTGAACTATACCACCCGAGAAAGAGCTTCTAGCTGGTTTGTTGTTGACAAATTTAGAGCCTACCTACTTGGATCTAAAGCGTGATCTTCACCGACTATTCAAAGATTGAAGTACCTCGTCCCAAGAGAGATGCTAAGTCGAGGCTGATTAGATGGATACTCCTGTTCCAGGAGTTTGACATCGAAATCAAGGACAAAAAGGGTGTGGAGAATGTGGTGGCTGACCACTTGTCCAGAATTATCTTGGAGAAATGCCTACATGGCCCTACCAATGATGCCTTCCTTGATGAGCAATTATTTGCCATCCTATCCTTAGTCCCTTGGTTTGCACACATTGTCAATTATCTAGTTATAGGAAAGATTCCTCCCCACTGGACCAAAATGGACAAAGACCTGCTCTTCTCAAGGGTCAAGTATTTTTTCTAGGAGGAACCTTGCCTATACAAGTACTGTGCCGACCAGATCATCCGAAGATGTGTTCCCGAAAGTGATATCCCCAGTATTCTGGCTATGTGCCATGAAAATGCTTGTGGAGGCCACTTCAGTGGGAGAAAAACTGCTGACAAGGTCCTGCAGTGTGGTTTTTACTGGCCATCCTTATTCAAGGATGCATACACACACTGCAAGGCATGTGTGAGATGTCAGAAATTAAGAGGGTTGTCCAAAAGAAATTCAATGCCATTACAGCCCATCCTTGTTGTAGAACTTTTGATGTATGGGGAATAGACTTCATGGTCTCCTTTCCCCCCTCCAATGGTTACCACTTCATCTTAGTGGCAGTAGACTATGTTTCCAAATGGATAGAAGTCATTGCCACAAGAACCAATGATAACCAGGTGGTCCTCAAATTCGTAAAGCACAACATTTTCTCAAGATTTGGAACCCCTAGAGCTATTATCAGTGATGGGGGTAGCCACTTCTGCAACAGGAATCTCGAGAGCTTGCTCAAGAAATATTCTGTGACCCATAGGATTGCTACTCCCTACCACCCACAAACAAGTGGGCAAGTTGAAATTTCCAATAGGGAGATTAAGCACATCCTTGAGAAAACAGTTAGGGGACAGGGAAAGATTGGGGTGGCCGGATGATGCACTGTGGGCCTATAGGACTGCCTATAAGACTCCTATTGGAATGTCCCCATTCAGACTAGTCTATGGCAAGGCCTGCCATCTCCCAGTAGAGTTAGAACACAAGGCCTATTGGGCCATTAAGAACTTGAACATGGTCCTAACTTCTGCTGGTCAACACAGGTCATTACAACAATCAGAATTGGATGAGCTGAGGATGGATGCTTACACCAATGCTAGGATCTATAAGGAACGGGCTAAAGCTTTCTTCGACAAAGGCTTGCTGAGAAAAAGCCTCGAACCGGGTGGTAAGGTTTAGTTATTCAACTCCAAACTAAAATTCTTTCCTGGCAAATTAAAATCTAGATGGGATGGTCCCTATGTTGTCGTGAATGTTTCCCCATCTAGTGCTGCGGAAGTCAAGGACCCCAAATCTGGGAGGACCTTCAAAGTGAATGGTCAGAGGCTGAAGCCTTGCATTGAACGACCTGCAGATCCTATGTGCACTATTCATTTTCATGGGACCCTTACATCTACCTGACCCACCGTTGTGTCCATGTTGTACTATACTACTTCTGTTTCTACCTGAAGTTTTAGGAAATTTTAGGGGATATGTGGAGTTTGATATTGTTGAGCTTGATAAAGTTTATGTGGGATCAGTATGACTTATTCTTCTTCTGTGAATTGCTGATTTGGCCCTCGCGCATTCCAAATTGTGATTTGGGAAGACTCGCGCAATTTGCATGGACCATTTCTTTTGCTGTCGCGAGTTTCAATGCTACAGAATCTCTCGTGCACTTCCAACACTAACTCCCATAATCGCGCGATTCTGATTTCTCGTGATTCCCTTATCCAGCTGCGCGAGCCTAATGCATTTATCATTTCCCACGCTGACTGCTGGGACTTGACGTTTCCCAACTCACTCTCATTTAATGGCGGTGACTTGGATGTTATTCAACCGTTTCACTTTCCACCATCCCTCGCCTTTAAATACACAGGGAGGCCCTGCTCATCTTCATCGCATCCTATCTCCTCTCACCCTAGCGGTCCTTCCCTAATCCTAATCATGGCAGATGACAAGCCAAACGCACTGCCTAACATGTTTTACCCGATGTGGTTGGACACTCCGCCCCCTAAAGAGCCAGATCCCCTCCAACCCCTCTGGGATGAATTCGAGGAGGTTCTGCAAACCCTTGCCAAGGAGGAGGAGGAAAAGCTCCAGCCGCAAAAGAAGAAGCGCAAGACAGAGCCATCCCTTGCCCCCTCCACTCCACCCCCTCCCCCTCCTTCTCAATCCCCTCACCCCTGATCTTTCTCTCTTTCCCTCCTCCTTTTTTGTAATTTTCTTTTAAGCAAAATGATATCTTCCTTTTCTGATATGTTGTACAGTTTTCTGTTGTTGGTTACTTTATTTCTTGTTCTTGTCTTTTATGTTGTAATAACTCTGCTGCACATTCACCTTGAACCAGTGAGGACACCGCTCCTCATAGGCTTGGGGGTATGGCAGGCAGACCTTGCCAATGGAATAGTTAACATAAGTGCAGCAGACTCATCTGAGCAATATGGAAATGGACCTCTGTTCACTTAAGAATCATGAAATTAAGAAGTTTAAAATTTATGCAAACCTTGGACATTATAAACTTCTAATATTCCACATTTCCATGATAATATCACCAAGGAAACCTACTTGTATCTGCACTTAGTGAATCATTAGAGAGAGAAAAAGGTGAGGATATACTTGAAAGTTCAAAGGATTTCTGTAACCAGTGAGAATTGGGCCTACAAAATTTTTCTATTCTTTGAGGAGTAACTAAGGCATTTCTTTTAAGTTCTAAGGGCTGGCTGAGTCACTGTGCTCACTAGAAGTTACGTAACTCCAAGTTGAAACAATTGACAGTATTCATGAGACCTAGGAAAGGATCAAGGCCTTCTCTTAGACAGTTTGAGCCTAAAAAGACCAATCCTAAAGCAACTGCCCTTGTCCATACCCCCTTTGAGCTTTAAATCCTAAATTTCTTCAAAATACACCTGAGTACTTGAACCTGAACCTATGAACCTGATTCAACCTACCCTCACTCTGACAATTCAGAAGGTAAAGGAGACAGAGTTGAAGATGGACTAGCCATGTTCAACATTAGGCGAATGGAGAAGAAGGATCTCAAAAAAATCTGGCAGTATGGTAACTGAGAACATGGTAGCATTTTTGAAAAGAAAAAACAAAATAAAAAGAAGAATACTCCAGTAAAAAGAAACAAAAATAATAATGAAGAGGAAAAAGAGAGAAGTCAAGAGGAACTTTCATTGGAAAATCAAAATCAAGAAGAGAAACTGATCACTTCAAATCGGAATATCTCAAAGAAGATGAAGGGAGCTGAATTATGGAAGGTGAAGTCATGAACCACCTCTGTGACCTACTGATTTCTCAAATTGGAACCCCTTTTCAACTTTCCATTCTTTTTAACCCTACTCCATAAGCCACATTACAGCCCAGTTAAAAGCCCTTGTGATCCAAAGTTGAGTGAGCTGTCATGTGAAGATAAGGAATTATCCAATCTATGGTGAGGAACTGACAATGATGTCAGCACTTAAGAACTCTGCCTATGCTCATGCTTACAAACCCAGTTGGGGGATGTAACTGCTCTTGAGCCTGTGAGAAACTGAACCCCTCAACAAACCTTTATGAGAGTATACCCTGCAAAGCTTTCTTTTGGGTCTGAACTTGAATGCATTATGTATGACCTTAACCTAATTTTCTGACATAAGGATAAGCTCAGTGCTGACACACACTTGTACAGTTTTCTGTGATTACAAAATGTTGTGCAATCATGAGAGTCTATATTGTTTAAGTTACTATGCAACCAATGAATTAAATTTCTTTTATGTGTACTGATTCAAGAGTAGACTAAATCTGATTCCTTAACTGCTCATTGGATGACATTGCACTTTTGTTAACTATTTCATTTGAGAAGTTTGTGGGTGTCTTCACTGAAAACCCTCAGGAGACTTCACTTCTCTACTAGTGATCACCTAGGGGTTTAAAAGGCTTGGTACATATGCTAAATGTAACCGTGCTCCCTAAGAAAGTGGCATTTAATTTTTAGAGTAGATTTAATGTAGCTTTGCTAAGGGACTAGCAAAGATTAGGTTTGGGGGTGTGTTAAGACCTGAAAAGTACCACTTTTCACCCCTTAACTTAACCTTTGATTAGACCCTTAGCCACCTAATAAGTTCTAGTGAAGTATTTTGTGCAGGTAATAATCAGCAGTGAAATAAGGCCAAGAATCCAGTTAAGGAACCTGCTTTGGCACCAGATATCCCTTAGAAGAATGAACTCTGAATCCAGACCTGTAATGAGGCTCACGCAGCTGACCCAAACTTTAGAGGATTCAGGAGAAATATGCCTCGCACAGTTCAACTGAGCTTCCCAAGGCTTTACAGTAACCTCTCACGCAGATGAATGACTGAAGAGCTTCAGAAACTCAAACTCACGCAGCTCTCGCAAAGCTCAAGAGTAAAACACATCGCACAGTGTCACACAGTTCAAAGCAAACTTCTCTCAATCTTGCATAGTTCGCTCAGAACGACTTAGGAGAGAGAGCATCAGAAGATTCCTTGTGCAGTCGCTGCGGGATGCAATTATCAGAAGAAGAATGCCTCGCGCAGTTCTCGCACCATTCAAGAAAGAAAACATCCTGGCGAAGGCAAAGCCAATCTCGCAAAGATCAAGTGAGACATAGAACCTCGCACAGTTCAGAACTCAAAAGAGCCTCACGAGGTAACTCGCGAAGCCCAAGTAAAGAGAAGTGCTAGCGAAGTTCTCGCGCTACTGCCCAGCCAAGACCGATCGACCGCGCGACTGCTTGAATTTCAACCCTGCGACACTTGAGACTGTGTTTTCTATTCAACCTCGCGAAGCCCAATCCAGCGAGAGCTCAACTCTACCACGCGACTGCCTGAAGAGCAAACCAAGGCAACCTCGCGACGGCTGAAGCTTAAGTGTCAAATCATCCTAGAGAAGAGTAAATAGCTACCACGTGACAAGTCTGCAAAACTACAGCTACCTAGCGAGGCTCTGACCCTAAACTTCCATCTCTTCTGCAGAGGACCTTCTGGGTATTTCTAGCGATTAGGGCTAGCACTCCCATGCTCAAATCTCTATGCATGTGCCCCGAGGCAACCAAGGATCATTATCAGGCCACGTGGCATCGTTAAAATTAGGGTTTCCTAACCCTAATGCGCCGCCACCCCACTGCTATATAAACCCATACCTGAGCTTAGGTTTAGGCATCTGGGAACCCATCTCAGATCATTTTTCTTTTTTCTTTCTTTTTAGCAGTAAGTAGTTTTCTTTTTCTTTCCTTCTCTCCATAGTCCAGCACTTGCTGGCTATGCCTTTGTATGTGTTTTTGGATTAGATCAATGGAAGTTCTGTAATAGGATTTGTACTTTGTGAGAATGTTGTTTGTGTGTGAGATGCTCTGTGCAAGGTTTCTACCTTGTGATCCGCCATCGCTTTGGCTGTGTTTCAAAGCAATAGAGGACTGATTTTAAGGGCCACTCAGATCCAAGTGACCTATGTGTCTGGGCTATCATGGTCCTACAGCCTTAGCCCCACCACAAGACCCACTAGATCTGAAATCCCAATGGGAGCTTGAGCTGGTAGCCTTGTGAGCATGGTGGTAGCAGCGATAATCTTGTTTTATTTTGGACTCCGTGAGGAAGATAACCTCTGGGATAATCTGTGACTATTTAAGTGGACAAATTATAGCCTTAGGGTGATTCTGATCCACCGATCCAAGATGGATCCTTCTTCTTTACACCTGAGCTTGTAGAAGCCTGGTGAGAGAGAGATTATCTTATTTGTATAGATCCGCCAGCAGATGTTGGATCTGATCTGGTTATAGAGATTGTAGGCTGGTGACTGGACCATTGTAGCCTCGCTCAAGCAATGGACTACTAGATCGAAGGTCGTACTCAATCTCTTGCTAGTTCTGTGTCTGGGCTATCATGGTCCTACAGCCTTAGCCCCACATATAGAACTTTAGAGGTTGAGGTTTCCTATGGATTCTTGAGCTAGTAGCTTGGATGAAATAGTGCCTGCAATGATTTACTTGTTATGTTTTGACCCATCCCTGGATAGTGGCTCCCCTATGGGATAATTTGTGACCATTCAAGTGGACAGGTAATAGCCTTAAGGGTGGAATCATGGCAGAGTGATGGGTTGGATCCTTTCTCCTCAGAGGTGATAATGTAGCCTCTGGACAGGATTTCTATAACATCGGATCTAAATCTGAGTTACAAAACTTCTCTGACCTAGGCTCAATAACATACTTCTCACCCTTTTTATACTCATTTTCCACACTCCATCCATCCTCACAACACTTTCTGTAGTTTAGTTATTAGAATACTTAGAATAAGTGACCTTAAACTCCCTTCCTTCTAAGACTGCCAGATCTATAGACAGATCTGGAGGGACTACTAGAGATGGCTCCCTTGGAGCTTTAGATCACCTTTCCCTGTGGGACAAACTCTTACTTATCCAAACTTGCTACAAAGGACCCTGTATCTTGCAGGTCTAGGACTTCTGAGTTGTGCTGGATTCACCCCCTGTTTTACTCTGTCTTTGATTTTTAAATAACTTTCACCACCAACCAATAATCAAAGCACACCAGAAGAAGCCAACAGTTATGTTAGATGCTTATTTTATAAGTTATATACAATCCACACAAATTATCTCTGTGCCTTGGCCAATTAGAAAGAGGAATAATCAAGTTAGTTAAGATCCTGCTAATGTAGCCCAATTACAACCAAGTATTGCCTTGGTTAGTGGGGAACAACTTAACACATTGGGATGTGTGTCGTAGATGCTGTGAAATCCTAAAAATACACCTGAAGGTTGAATGAGAATGTTGAAACCTGAGCCTCGATTGGTTGGGACTTCAGATTATGAATCTCGAGTGGTTCTCGAGTGGCTGGATTAATTGCTGAAGCTTGCTCGATAGGCTGGAGTGGTTCAGGCCGTGCATCTCGACAAGATGGAGCTTTAGGTATTTTCACTTGAGAGGCTCTCTATAGGTTGGAGTTCTTGCTCGAGCAGATGATTTTCCAATTCTGTAGCTCAAGTGGCTGTACTTGACTGCTCGACAGGTTGTTTTAGAGGCTCCTCGAGTGGCTGTCGACAGGCTATATTGCTTGAAACTATAACTCGAAAGGTTTGATTGCTTCAGCATTAGCTCGATAGGGTAAATTGTAGCTGGTATCAACTGCTCAAGAGGGATTTCTGAAGGTGCATCTGCTCTAGAATCACTGGAGCAGATGTTATTTGAAAGAACTCATCCTCTCGAGATGTGCTCGAGATGATTTTCTGAAGCTCAAAACCTCTCGAGAACTGCTCGAGGATGATAATCTAGAGATCTCTTTGTTTGAACTGCTCGAGATAGCTCAAGCTGTTGATCTGCTGCAGGCTTGACGTTCTCGAGATCTGCTCAAGCTTAAGTTGCTGAAGGTTTAACTGCTCAAAAGCCTCTAAAGTTGGCATTTCTGACTGTCTGCTGCTGTGCTCCTCCCTGCTTGGGTCCACCTTTCTTTCCCCTGCTCAACTTTTAGGGACACCAAGCATGACAACTGGCCCCTATGTGTGGACCACCATGGTGCACTCTCTGTTCTTCCATCAGCTTCAAGACTTGAGTTCAAAATGCTCTCTTCTTGGCATCCATTATGTGGATTGTTGCACTAAGTTGTGATTTATTTCTAACTATAAAAACATAGTTAAATGACAATTATTAGATGACTCAAATGTGTAGTAAAGGCTAGGTTAGGAGGTGAAAAGTGACATTTTTCTATGATTAACACACCCGCAAACGTAATCTTTGCTAGTCATCCAGCAAAGGAAAAATTAAGCAATTACTCTAAAAATTTAAATGCCACTTTCGTAGGGAGCATGGATGCATTTAGCTTATGCATCAAGCCTTTTTAACCCCTAGGTGATCCCTAGTAGAGGAGTGAAGTCTCTTGAGGGTTTTCAGTGAAGATACCACAAACATCCTAATGAAAACAGTTAAAACAAGTGCACATAGTGATAAGTCAAATTTCAACATACGAAGCTTTATTCCACACCTTGATCTTTCAAACTGGAGGAGTTTTAAAACAGTAAATGCAAACCATTTAATACCTAAATCATCATGTATGCTCATCACAACCAATCAATTGACATCAAGAGTGTACTGTGTGCAAATTAGTATAAAGCTCAACATTAATTCAAAAATCAGGTTCAAACAATGCCCCAATAAATTCAATCTCAGACCCAATCCTCATCAAGGTTGTATCACACAAATGAATTGAAGGGTGTTAAATTTCACTCCAACTGAAGATCAGTTAAAGACCTCAAATAGGCCTGCAAGAATGAGCATAGGCATTTGCTTTTATTTCCTGACTTCATCATGTTCTCTTCACCATAGGTTAGACATCCCTTCATCTCCACATAGCAGCTCAATTCATTTGGATCACTAAGGACTTTTATTGGTTTGTAATGTGGCTTAGGTTAAGGTTTTAAAAAGAATGAAGGGGGTAAAAAGGTTCAAAACTGAGAATTCAATCAAGAGGTAGGAGGTGATTCATGACTTCACCTTCTTCATTTCAACACAGCTTCATCTTTATTTGTATTTTTTAGATCTGAAGTGGCCCTCTTCTTCTCCTATTTCAAATTTTTTAGATGAAGTACTTCTTTTGACTTCTCTTTCTTTCTCTCATTTTTTTTCTATTTTTATTTATTTTTTATATTTTTATTTTTTTATGATGGTTGCCACAGCCATACAACTGATACACTACTTCACTTACATTTTCTCTCTTCTCCTTCTCCTTCCACAAAATGTCAAACCCTACTCACCTATCTTTAACATCTTCTCCTTTACCTTTTGAATTTTCAGAGTGAGGGTACGGCTGAATCAGGTCAAGAGTTTTAGATTCAATTACTCTGGTATTTTTTAAAGAAAAAAGGTTTTTTAAGGCTCAAAGAGTGTACGCAAATGGGGCAGTTCACTGGGTAAGACTTTCAAGTGCAAACTATTCAACTGATGGCCTTAGATCATGTCCCTAAAGTCATGAGTTCTGCTAAATAGTTTCAATTTGGGGATGCCTAACTCCTAGTGAAAAGGTTTGTGTCAGTCAGTTCTTAGAGCACAAAAATTGCCGAAGACACTCTTCAAAAGAAAAAAAAATATTGTAAGCCCAAATCTCACTATGTATGGTCTTCATTTGAACTCATGGGGCATGTTCTCACCTTTTTCTCTCCTTACTGGTTCACTATGTACTGATTGTGAAAGTTTTTCTTGATGATCACTTCATGGAAGCGTTGAATTTTTAAAAGATTTCAGTATTAAACAGTCTACTATATATTTTAATTCTCCTTTTTCAAAATTGCTTAGGTAGAACTTTACTTTATTTGTTTCAATCATGACTAATACTGCACTTAGCTTAACTATCTCATTAGTCTACCCTACCATACCCCCAAACCTAATATAAATAGAGTCCTCACTGTTTCAATGGACATGTAGTTAGGGGCAGCAGGGTATGCAAAGGAATAACAATATACAACAGCTAAAGAAAAGCACACCATTATAAAACATTGATAAACGGCAGCTAAAGAAAAACATTGACAAACTAACTAACTGCAGTAACTCCTATGAGTGATCTGACTCATGATCTAAGTCTATTGGATCCCCTTCATCTTTCTCTTTTCCTTTCTTTACACTATCAGCTTGTGCAGCACCAGTCTTGGTTCTTGTGGCAGCTGGTTTCTTGGGCTTAATGCTGCACTTTTCTTGGGAAGGCTCCTTAATAGATACCCCTTTGGGTAGTGTGGGGTTCATGACTTAGATGGTGGTTGTGAGTGTCTCAACCAGCTGGGCCAACTGAGTTGCCCTCTGCTCATAAACTCTGTATAGGGACAGTGCATTGTCCAACTACTTCTTCATTACCTTCTTTTCTTTCTCATGGTCCATCAGTGCTTTCTCCATCCGCTTCCAATAATCAGTGTTCATCAGGAAAATCTGGTTTTCATAGGCCTGCTGAACCAGTTCATCGACAAACTCCACAATTATATTCACATCCCTCTGCACATATGGATCAACATTGATAGACTTGCTGAAGGTGTAAAACTGAGGGATTGGGATGACTTCAACAGGTACAATGGCCCAATAGAAGGGTCATCATGAGTCTCAGAGATAAAAGGTAGCTCAGTACCTATGTTTGGAGATGATGGTGGGCTAGATGGAAGGATAACTACCAGCTCCTACTCAAGAAGTTCAGTCTGGGTGAAGGTTGAGGTTGAGGTAAATGGGATGGGTAGGTACAAGTGTAGGTGGTTGGGGTGTTGGGATAAAGGCTTGGCGGGTTGTCTAAATGGATTGTAGGTTGTTTTGTATGGTGGCTTGGTTTTCAGTATTGGGATAGAGTTGGGATTGGAGAGAGGTAAGGAGGGAAATTATTTGGGAGAAGGGGTCTGGTAAGGCTGGGGTTCTAGGATGGGTGGGTGGGATTGGTTGGAAAGGAGAAGTAGGGGCATGCTTGAAATGGTAAGGCTGTGGGGAGTCTGGAAGGGGTGTGTACTCATGCCTTATATCCTCCACTATGGAGTCTATCATGGCTGAATACCCCTCAGTGGTAAATTGTTCTTGGTTATGGGTAGGTGTAGGTGGGAGGGAATGAGTAGGAGAGGTAATAGGGTCAACGGGTTCACAGGTGTCAGTGGGGATGGGTGGTACAATGTCAGTGACCATTGGCTTCAGTGTAAGTAGGAAGGGGTATGGTGACTGCTAAGGAAAATAGTTGGGGTAAGGTACCCAAAGTCGATTGTATGGGTTGGAGGCAGGTCTCTAGGTAGGTCTTATTTTGGAGAGTGAAGGTTAAGGATTGAATATATGTCTCAATGGAGGCTTGGGTTTGTGTATTGGCCAACATTTGGGAATGTAGGGAGAGTAAGAGGTACAGGATTTGGGATAATAGGTCAGCTATGGTAGTGGCAGTGGGTTGGATAGGGAAACTGGTTGAAAGGGGGAAGTGGGTCTCTGAGTGAAGGTAGTGGCCTGTGGTGGTGTCTGCTGTGGAGGGGTGAAGTGTGAAGGGTGACGTGAGTCTGAGAGAGGGCTATACTCTAGGTTGATGTCTCCTAGGATAGTGGACATCATAGTAGAAAATTCCTCTCCTGAAAATGACTCATGGTCATGGGATAAGGGAATGTATAGGTCTACAAGCTCAACTGTGATAGGTATAAGGGGTGAGAAATAAAGTGGGGTTTCAAAGGTATGGGTTTCAGGTTCATAGGGTGTGGGTATGAGGTCTGGAATGGCTGTGGTTTCAAGGATTGGAATTGTTTAGGAGATATAGGTGGGATGGGGTGCGTTAGGGGTTTTGGTAGTTTTCTTTTTCTTTTGGTATGGGGTCTTGATAGGTGGGCTAGAAAAATAGCTAAGGGTGTATAAATAGGTTGGGTGACAATGGCTATGGTAGTTGACGGTGAGATTGAGGTGGCTATGGCTAGGGTGATTGGTGATATAGGCTCAGGTAAGGGTATTAGACTTTTATGAGGTTGTGATGTCTGGGTTGAAGGTGGAGGTGGTGTGGCAATGAGTGTAGGTAAAGGTGGTGTTAAGGGGGTTGGAGCTGGCATGGAGTTAGAGGGAATGGCTGGGACGGTGCTGGTTGTGCTAGTTGGCACAAGTGAGGTGGAGGATGCAGCAACATCCATAGTAGCAGCTGGTTCATGAATGGTGGGGCCTGCTTCTCTCAGTAACTCCTCCCTCTTCTTTTTCTTCTTTTCCATCATGGTGCCACTGATTCCCTATTATTTCTTTCCACTCTTTTTGGGGTTCAGCGCCACAGTCTCCTCCTCCCTTTTAAAGGGGTATTTCCCCCACTTCAGCAATGCAGTGATCAATCTGTAGTAGGAAAGGGCAGTTTCTTTATTATTTTTACCTTCTCACATAAATCTTTAATCCCCTCAAAAATTAACTTGACCGCATCCAAGTAGTAGTTTATGTGAAATGAGAAGAGGGCATTGTTAAGTAGTGAAAAATACCATTTTTTACCCCTAAACATGAGCTTTGAAAGACCCTTGAGAAGACTAAATAAGTGCTTTAGTGTGCATTTTACAGCTAACCAATTAGACAGGTCCAAGTCCGAAAAGCATCCTAAAATGATCAAAAAGCTGACAACTCATGTCAAGCTGAAAGATGGATTGAAGAAACAACCTCAGCAATGGCTAAAAAGGGTCTAAAAGAGCAGACAAAGACCTGAAAAAAAGAGAGAGAGCCATTCGCAAAGAAGAATGGGAGCCTAGAGTCCAATTCGCAAAGAACTTTTACTATTCGCAAAGAACCTTGAACTTTGCGAAAAGAAGAAAACACTCCTCGAATAGAAGATTTACCTCTGCGAAAGAAGAGAAGTCCTTTGCGAAAAGAACTTGAAGCCAAAGTCCTGCGAAAAGAACTTCAAGCCAAAGTCCTTTGCGAAAAGAACTTCAAGCCAAGATGCTTTGCGAAAAGAACTTCCGAAGCAAATGCTCTGCGAAAAGAACTTCCGGAGCCAAACTACTTTGCTAAACGACCCTTAAACTCTCAAAATGGCATCGGGATTTCTGACCACTTTGAAGGGCATTTCAAGAACTCTGCGCTCCAATGTAATTAAAAGCCCAGAGACATTCCAAGATTCCAAGCACAAACCAAAGGCATATTCCGACGTGAAAACCCAAAGATGAAATCACTTGGGGAACTTCTAGAAGCTCAAACAAACTTTTGAATTCCCATAATGAATTGATGCTTCTAACGCTCTTTGATTGGTGAACCGATCGAGCATTTTCATTGGCGAAACGGTCTGGATCCCCGTGCTCAATGACCATTGGGCAATCCAGATCGAGCACTTCGATTGGTCAATTCTGCGAGATAGAGGAAAGCTATAAATTGAGAAGACATTTGCCCAATTGAGGCATCCAGTTTTAGAGTTTTCATCTCTGTTTCCCCATTCCGGTCGAAGCTCATCGATTCCCTGTAATCCCTTCTTGTATTTTACCTTTGAGAGCCATTGCGAGTGATTTGTACTTCCAAGTTCGGATTCAAGATCAGAATCGAGGGCTCTCTCGAGAAGCTCGATCAGAAGTCCGAGGGCTCTCTAAGAAGCCGTGCTCTGTAATTGTAACGTTGGATTTTAAAAGGTTCAATTTGTGTCTTCTCCATTGGAGTCATGTCGAGGGTTCGAATGCTCACCTTAGTGCATTAGACTTCTTTAGATTCACTCATCCGCATCCAACTTCCTTAATTCATCATCCCCATGCGAATTAGCGTTGGTAACCTAATTCAAGCAAAGATTTACGATGATGTTCATGTTCAAATAAAGAATAGGCCACTAGTCGATGATCCGTGACAAATCACACCATAAGTCTAAACCTATTCCTTAATTCGATTTATTTCTCTTACATCTGTCTTTGGTAGCGGATGAAGATTGAATCTGCTCTGAACTCTGATTCTCCATTAAAATTCAAAGGCTAAAATACATGAAGCTATTATTTCTGCATTTGTCTTATTTTAAACACCTCCACAACTCGGATCTGGATCACGTAGTTAGTTCTTTTCTTTATTTGCTTTTAGTTAAACGTGACAAAACCCAACACTCTCTTTTATCTATTCTTTATTTTAGATAATTATAGAGCCAGATCTGGTAGCACAGATCTGGAGGTTTATCTCTCATTTTAGACAAACTTCTCTGTGGACGATCTTGAAATACTTACTTTTAAAACTTGCTACAATTGGCCCTGATCTTGCAGGCCAGTGTTAGCCCCAATGTGCTGATATCCCTTTCATAAGTTAACATCCATATAATTTAGCATTCTTTAATTCTTTAATTTTTTGCACACATTTTTGGCACACTTGGAGCGACAACAGGCATCAACTATGGGATACCTCCTCTCCTGGTCATGCCCAGAGCAATACACATTTTTCCTCAACACTGCATCCATGAGCCTGAGGTTGGGGTGTAGATCCCTCTTCATAATTGAGTCACCTAAGGCAGTGATCCTTCCAGTTAACCCCCTGGTTATCTTAGTAATGGTAGCAGTCAAAGGAGGACCCAAGCCACACTCAAGGTTATACCTGACTGGTATTCCCAGTATTTGTGCAATGTCTACCTGGTTGAACATCTCAAAATCGTCAATTAATACCAGCAGTGTTGGGTTCCCATCATCACCAGTTTTCAACCTCATATTCTGATAAAACGATCTTACTAATCTTGGGAAAATCAGCTGTATTGAGGGCCTCAATAGTGGCAGCAGAGATGCCTTGGTCAAATATTCAATAGAGGAAGAGGTCTTTGGTAGGTCCTCAAAATAGACTTTGTCAAAAATAGTTTCAGCCTCTAGCTGGATTGCTTGCACAAAGTCAGAAGGGACCTTGAGGTAGTCAGTAGTCGCTTCCTCCCCAACCTTAGGGACTACAGCTTTGCCCTTTTTCTGTTTCTTCTTTGATTTTTTAGGGCTCCTAAAAGGTGGGTGCTCTCTTGCCCTCTTTTTTGGGGTAGGTTTCTTCTTGGCTTGTCGAATTGTTGGCTTAAAAATAGGTGAGGGCACCTCAGAGGTCTCCAATGTGGAGGCCTCTACAATTCTTATGGATTTTCTAGTGGCCACAGGGTTGCCACTAGCAGACGGGTTCAGCATTGCAGCTAATGTATTTATAAATTTTGAACCCGTGGCCATAGGTGCTCAGATCATCAATATTAGGGCTCACCAATCTTAGAAAATGCAGATCACACTGAGTAAGAACAAAAGCTCTAAACTTATTCCTTTCTTCTCTCTAATAAATAAATCAATCACAGCACACAAAGAGAAATAGAGATCATACCAATTGAGAGCTAGGGTTCCACCGAAAAATATGCACAGTGGCTCAAATCCCCCTAAACCTTGTTCGAAGTGACCAGGAGTAGCTGGGAAATAAAATGGTGAGAGGAAAATGCCTAAAGTGGTATTGCTTAAAAAGTAGAGAAGAAAGAAGAAAGAAGAAAGAAGAAAAAGGAGATTTCGATTTTGGTGCTAGAAAACTAGGGCAGACAGAGGAAATGAAGAAAATGAGGAGCTTCACTGAGTTTATAGAGCAAATCCCGTGGTTCACGAAGTTGGCAATAGGTTCGTGCAGAGCAGAATTTTTGTGCAGTTGGCATTTAATTCTGTGAGACATTCCGTCGTGCAGAAGAACAAACTACCCCACATTAAAATTCGCGGAGCTGAATCAATGGCTTTGGTGCACGAGAGCTATTACCTTTCAGAATTATTACCTCGCATAGTAGTCGCACAGAACACCACATATGGCACACTTTTATGCTCGAATAGGGCTCGCAGAGCAAAAAATAACTCCGTGAAGTACTTTTATAGCCATTGCTCAGGTGTTTTAGAGCGCGAGCAAACTAAGAGATGGCTCGTGCAGCAGATTTAAGTCTTCTAGATCTGTGTGACAGTATTTTTTCACAACCTTTGCTCTGTTAGCTCAGTGCAGCACATTGGTTAGTGCACCCATGCTATTGTGCACCCAACCATTGTACATGAGCACCAACCCTCAGACAGGTACTTCATTTCAACAATTAAAAATATATGCCCATTTTCAATCATCAAATCATCAATATTGCAGAGTCCTAAAAATAATTTTTCAGCTGAACTTAATGTAAATTATGATAAGGGCACCTCGACCATTCATCAACAAACACAACAAATTCAGAAGACACATATGCACATGTATTCAATCACATAATGCAAACACAGACAAAGCAACATAAGCAATTTAATATTACATGAAAAACACAACTGACAGAATTCTAAAGAACACAAATCAAAACAGAATTTTCATACATATGGTATACTTGTTGCCAATATTTTGATCACTGGGCACTAGCTTCCTCCTGAGTAGAGGATGCATCACTAATCATAAACTGACCTTTCAGATTTGTCAGGGGCTGACTAGGTAATTTTCCTTCCTCCCTCCTATCCAGAGCATTATAAATATGGCGTAACTAGTCCTCAATCTTCTTGATGCTCTGTCTATGAGAGTTGACTGTCTGCACCAAGTTCCCTAAGTTGTGCATTGAAGCCAACATCTGCTCTTCAAATGAAGAGGACCTGGGCTATTGTGGGGGTAGGACCAGCTAGTTAGACTATGGGACAGGTAATAGAAAATTTTACCTCGATGGGTAACCTTGATTAAACTGGTGTTGGGGTATGTAAGGAGCTACCATTTGCTGCTGCTGGGTCAAGGATATGAATTTTGTCTCCACCTCAGATTTGGGTGGTTCCTCCAAGAATACCGAGCAGGCTGCTGCGAAAAAGTTTGAGCAGCATTGGCATGCTCCATAACAAAATTTGGAAATTGGTTGGTAGATTGACAATCATTAATAGAATGTGTCGGTGATTGGCATATCAGACCTACCTCTTCCACCTGTGCGACCATCCGGGGATGCATCACATTCATCAATTTGTCAAATTTCAAGCTCAGGCTGTCCACCTTCCTCTCCAGATCACCTCGCACCTTCACTTCATATATTCCACCTCTAGGGATGGCCTCTTTCACCATCTTAGCAGGGGTCTGGCTGTCATTGCATGACAGAGACTCCTTCTGCATGAAATTTTCCCCTATTATGTCAAATAGCTCATAAGCTTCCTTAGCTGTCTTGTGGAGGTAGCTACCACCACAGGAAGCATCCACCATATCCCTGCTCTTGAAATTAATTCCTTAATAGAATACTTGCACTAGTTGCCACATTGGGATTTGGTGGTGGGGGCATTATTTCAACATCTCCTGGAATCTTCCCAAGCTTCATAAAAATCCTCAATTGAGGACTGAGTGAGTGAAAAAAATTTTGTCCTCATCAGGCTGGTTTTGTCTATTGGAAAGAATTTGGCTAGGAATTTTGTTTGAAGGTCACTCCATGACTGTATGCTATTGGCCGGGAGCTTTGATAGCCATGTGCTAGCTTTGTCCTTTAGTGAGAAAGGAAAGAGCCTCAGTTTAGTGGCCTCAGGTCCCAAACCAGCAATATTGAAGGTAGTGCAAAGTGCTAAAAATTGGTCTATATGCTTGTATGGATTTTCTTTATTAAGCCCATGAAACAAAGGTAACATATTAATGGTGGAGGATTTAATTTCATAATTCCCCTCAATAGAGGGAAATTAAATACAAAAGGGAGAGGTGTACTCCCTAGGTGCATTGTACTCCCTTAATGTTCTCTGCCTCTCAGCCATGACAACTAGTTCAGTCTCAATAGTAGGGCCCTGTGTGGTGTGTCCAGGTCTAAGGATTCTTTCAACCTCTAGATTTGGAGGTTCTAGCTAAGGGTTTAAAGACATTTTATCATGCATATACTCACACCCACAGTAGGTACAGAGAATGCTCACAAGTACAAACAAAGAACATTTTTAAAAAAAATTAACAACTACACAGATTTACACTAAACAAATAACAGGGAATTAAATATAAATGGACTGAGATTTAGGAGAAAGGAAGTGCAAACAGAGCTATCTTCACTCCAATTGCAGCTCTAGCTTTTCCCTTCTTCTGTTGTCCATTTCTATAAAATTCCACAAAGAATCAGTAGTACTTTTATTCTAGTTTAGGCACAACTATAAAGAATTTGGAAGTCTAAATTATAGTACAACTCAGGTCTACTAAAAAGATCAATATCCCCGGCAACGTTGCCAAAAACATGTTCTGGCGTTTTCCTAATGTGCTGATGATTGTGTGGTGAAAACAAATTAATATCAAAGTAAAATAAAAGAATGGATTCAACACAACTAAAATAATCCAAGACCTGTAAGATACAGTGCCTATTATAGAAAATTTTGATGAGTAAGAGTTTGCCTCACAGAGAAATTGATCTAGAACCCAAAATGGGCTATAATAGTAGGCCTCAAGATCTGGCAACAAATCTGACAATCCTAAAGAAAGGGAGTTGGGTGTCACGACTACACTAAATTAATCTTAACAAAAGATAAATAAAATGTAGCCCTATCCTAAAGAAAGGGTTAAAGAGAAGATGGTGGTGGTGTGTGCCAAAAAAAAATATAAAAAATGGTGAGAAGTAAGCAGGTTAAGTTTAGAGTTAAAGCAGTAATGTGAGTCAGATTTAGTGTCTCTGCAGTGTTCCTTGCTGAGACACTATAAAAAGCCTCAACAAGGTAGAAATATCCAACTTAACCCATGCCATTTGGGGTGCTCTTAAGGCTATAGGCTGTTCACTCAAATGGCCAGAGCCTATCCTATAGAGTCTGTCAAATCCCATTGATCAAGCCAGAAATTACTAATCTAATCCAGAGGAGTAGAATGATCATTTCTCCAACCACTAGACCATATCAGGCCATGAATACTATTGCAGCACTATATAACGCCAGTGCTACAAGCTCCCCAGATCTGTGCACAAATATGGCTGACATTCATAGGTATTCCAACCCACAAAATCCTAAGTGCTTTGCCAAGGCCAACGACTCATTGTGCCCATAAAAAGGACCATGTAATAGGTTGAATAAGGCACTAGATTTAGCTGGTCATTGCTACAAAAGGCCTGCAATGACTCAGCCTCAAGCTGCAATTACTATAGAGAAATCAGATCCAACATCTGATATCAGTTCGGTAAAAAATAGATGGGAGTCAGTTCCTGTACGAACCTCTTCACAAGGCTCTAGAAGCTCATGTGCAGGGGAGAAGAATCCTTCTCAAACATGTGGCTAGACACCACCTTAGGGATATACTCTCTCTACTCAAATTGTCACAGGGTATCCCATTGGTCTGTCCATACCACAGAGGTCTGAGAAAAACATGTAAATTGCTGTAACCACCATGCTCTATAGGTCACCGAGCTCCCCAGATCTCACTACAGATCTAGCATTGCTGTCCATGGGGCTATCAAACCAAGGGAAATTAGATGGTTAATAATAGATCTACTGAAAACTGAATGGGGTCATCCCAAATACATGAATCCTATAGACATCTATGGAAACCATAAGATCTTTAGATTCAATTAGTCATTAAAACAGTAATCCATTAATAGAGGTAAAACTTATAATGAACTGCCTCCAGATTGCAGCCTATATACAACTGCTCATCAAAAATTCCAATGTGTACAAAACCTATTACAAAACATAAATAAAACTATACCTAGTTGCTTACAAGAGGATTAGCCAACGAATGCTTGGCTAAGAGAGAAGAAAAATGAGAAAAAGAGATGATCAAACCCTAACCCTAACGCTAGCCTGCTAGAGGTCTCAGCCGACAGAGGATGAAGGAAGGATTGATAGTTAAAATTAAACTATAAGTGTAGCTTATATACTCTGTCCATAAGGCCTTGGCTATGAAGAGATTAGCCCTAATTTTTCTAGCAGACATGGCATTGTTATGACTCTTGAATGCCTGGAGATGTGCGCCTCGAGATCCGCACCTCGAGAAGTGTGCCATAGCCTTGGGAAATTCCCAAAAGGTCCTTATATTAAAACTGAGAAGTAGGAACCTCATGCTTCGCGAGACTGACATATGCATTAATTCATTCGTGCTATTATAGACCCTTCACGAAGTAGCCTTTGGCTGGTTGGAAGTGCTCACTCACGCAATGAATCTTTCATTACTCATGCTGTTCCTTTGCACTATAATGCTATTGCAGAGGTGATCTGGAGTGCCTGGATTTTTCACACAGTAAAGCTTCAGAAGCTCTCTCTTGCTGAGTACTCGCACAGTTATGCTCCTGCGCTCGCGTAGTAACTGGTAAGGCTTCAGAGTGCACGAGATCTATATGAGAATAATTCTGGGTGTCTCTCTCTTCCAATGTTATACAAGAACTCTGTGAGGTAACATTTTGTTCAGTATACATATGGACTCACTATGTTCTAAGCGCGACTCCTTGAAGGCTTGATCTCTGCAAGAACTTTGCGATCAAAAATTCTGAGGGCATCTTCCACTACATCCTTAGCTCCGCGAGGAAGCTCCTCAACTCTGCGAGATCTATCTTTTGATACTCTAATGCATTGCACTTGCTGCTGTTGTAGTTTCCTCCATTCTCAGCTAACTTCATCCATCTGCTAGACTTTGGTCAATGATGATCGGCAAGTGAGTCACCATGGTGAGCACTACCAAGGTGTTCCATTAGGCTTTGGCTCAACTGCCATCTTTGCATATATTCTCTCTCTTCTTTGGACCAGAAAGCAGGGGTTTTATATTAAGCTGCACAGATTATTACTAACTACAAAATACACTTAACACATGAATATTAGTGTGCTTCAACGTCCATCAAAGGATAGTTTAAGAGGTGAAAAGTGGTACTTTTCAGTGAATAACACTTATAGACCTACTCAACCATACCAGCAAAATTTTTTCTCAAAGCCTCAGTACCAACAGCCTATGGTTCAGCCAATGGCTTAGCACAACACTCAAAGCTCTCCAGCACCACCACGATAAGTCAGTGCCCCTTTTTTTGAGGAGCAGGTTTTGTCTTCATTACAAAACCTGAGCTCCTTATCACAAACTGTGCACTCTCATAGCCAGAGTATTAAAAAGATGTAGGATCAGATTGGACATCTATCTAATACTTTGACTAGGAGACAAGAGGGCAAACTACCAGGCTAGCCAATGAATAATCCTAAGGGCCAGTATATGGTGGGTGAAGCTTCTTCAATTCAAGAGGAAGCTAAAGTCATCACTACTTTGAGAAGTCGCAGGCTGGTGGATAACCATATTGATTGTGAGATCACAAGGAGTGCAGCACAAGAGAAATTGGTCCACGACAGTATGCAGCAGGAGCAACATATGAAAAATAAAGGGGCTGCTGTTGAGTCCCAACAGAAAAATGAAAATCAAAATAAAGAAAAAAAGGATAAAAGTGCAAAGGCAGCAAATGAAATCTCAGCATGACTTCATCTACCATTTCCTCATGCACTTCAACCTTCTTCTCCTTTTTATAAGGGGAATGTTAGGGTGTAGGAAATGATGGAGACCTTTAAGCAGGTAAAAATTAATTTACCTCTGCTTGATGCCATTAAGCAGGTCCTAGCATATGCAAAGTTTTAAAAAGATTTGTACACTTACAAAAGACAATCTAGGATTCAGTTATCCAAGAAAGTTTTCATTGTTGAAAAAGTTAAACAAATTTTGTCTATTGCTACCCCAACTAAACTCCAAGACCCTGGAGTTTCCATAATCCCTTGTATCATTGGAGACCAAACCATAAAGAAAGCTCTCCCAGATTTGGGGGCCAGTGTTAACCTACTTCCATATTCTGTGTATGAGTAATTAGGTTTGGGGGAGTTAAAGCCCACATATGTTATTTTATAACTGGCTAACAGATCTGAGAGAAGACCTGTGGGCATCATTGAGGATGTGCTGGTTGGGGTAGACAAATTTTTGTATCCTGCTGATTTCCTTGTTTTGGATATGGAGCCTACTAGATGCACTACCCCTATCCCTATCATTTTGGGTAGGCCACTTTTGGCCACTGCCAATGCCTCCATACAATGTAGATCAAGGGTAATGGAAGTGACTTTTTGAAACATGAAGGTGAAGCTCAGTGTTTACAATGCTATAAATCAACGACATCTTGATAGTGAGGATTGTTTCATGGTTGATGTCATTGATGAGCTTGTTGAGGAGAATATGCCCAAGCTACTAAATTGGGATGATGTTTTAAGGAATTTGAGGAGATTTGGACTAAGACTACAGAAGGGAAGGCTCCCACACATTTGACAAAAGAGGTGACAACCTTGAACTCTTCAGTAGGGATAGCAAGGTATTCTTATTCGAAACCTGTAGTGCTAACTTTCCCTATACCCTCCAAGGAACCTTTGCTGCCTTCTCTTGTCAGTCCACCTGATGTGGAGTTGAGATGGCTCCCAAACACTCTCAAATATGTATTTTTAGAGCAAGGTAAAAAATTCCCTATGATTATTTCTTCTTCCCTCATCGAGGAACAAGAAGAAAAACTACTTTGTGCACTCAAGATGCATAAGAGGGCAATCGGATGGACTATTACTGATCTGGGGGGAAACAACCCAGCTGTGGGTATGCAGAAGATTCATTTGGAAGAGGGTTCCAAACCCTCTATGGAAATGCAGAGAAAGTTAAATCCTCATATTTTGAAAGTGGTGATGAAAGAGGTGGTCAAACTACTTGATGCTGGAGTAATCTACCCAATTTCAGATTCTGAATTGGTGTCACCTACATAGGTGGTACCTAAGAAGTCTGGCATCACTGTATTGCCTAATGAGTCTAGAGAATTAATGCCAACTAGGGAGGTCATTGGTTGGAGGGTTTGTATTGACTACAGAAAATTAAATTCCAAGACTAGGAAGGACCATTTCCCACTTTCCTTTATTGACCGAATTCTGGATAAGCTAGCAGGCAAAGCTTATTATTGCTTGCTTGATGGATACTCTGGTTACAACCAGATCCCTGTGTATCAACAAGATCAGGAGAAAACAATATTTACTTGTCCCTTTGGCACCTTTGCTTACAGAAGGATGCCATTTGGGCTGTGTAATGCTCCTGCTACTTTGCAGAGATGCATGTTTGCTATTTTTTCTGACAAATTAGACAAGTTTTTAGAAATTTTTATGGATAATTTTTCTGTATATGGTGATGATTTTGATCAAT